>OZ035986.1:10010000-11284000 GCA_964035005.1 Erebia palarica | reverse complement strand
GAGTTCGGGTCCTCTGTCCTCGTCGCGCAGACTCCGACCTCTGTCAGTAAATATGTAATGTAATAAAAATAATAATAGGTATCTACGATTCCATCCAATTTGAATGTCTTCAACATTTGGTACGCATAGGCTCGCTGAGGTTATGAGTGAGTCGCTATATTTTTTTACGATACAGCCAAATTGACGATCGCATTGCATGGGAAAATAACTTTTTTGCTTTGACATCTTATTTTGTCAAAATTATATTAATTAATAATATTAATTATATATAATTAGTATCGCAAGACTTTGTCCTTGCAAATTAAGGTATGTACTTAAAAATGGGGCATATAAGGGTTATTAATTCATTTTTGTAGACGGGGGGAAATCTGAAATCTTAAGATACTCGAGTTCATAGGGGTGAAAGCGGGTTATACAGGAACCCCTCGCGGAGGCCAAAATAACGCCTAAGCTCCAACTCCAAAATTAACTAAGAAAGCAATTCGCTTTCTTATTCATTTTCAAAGTGAAATTCTCTCGATCAGTATCTCTCTATTTTGATAAAAGTATTAAAAAATACAACAAAACTTAAGTATTAATATTTAACCATGTTATTTATGAGATACTTATATGCATGTAGTGTTTGCTTTCATATTATTTTACATAGGTACATTGGCATGTATCTATGAATTTATGCAACTTATGATTATCCTATGGAAAAATCGCTAGCGAACCTTATGAATAAAAAAACAAAAATATGCTGTGCTTTATCATATTTTTTTACTATTTTACACACACTTATTAACTAATTAATTCCGCAGAATCGAATATCTCTCAAGAGAATTAAATGAAAATCAAAAACCATGGACGAAGTCAGGGGTTGTTTCTCCTTAGGTACTATAGCTTTTAGCTAACAATCCATGTTTTTTAACAACAAAAACTTAAACGTAAAGAAGAATAATTCATTTTTAGTAGACTTTGTCAAAGAAAACAATAATTATTATTACCGTTGCTTACCTAAATCTGGTTACAAATGATGGATAGGTATCAAATTGTACTTATCTATAAGTAGTAAACCCACAGGTTCTATCCTATGATATAAATTAATAAGGTAAGTAGGTTAAACAATATCGTGAAAATTACACAACACAATCATATGCCATCAAAATTAGCACATAATGGCTAAATAGACAATCAATTTCTCTTGGGAAACCTATAGGTACATAATAATATTAACATGTGTACCTATGGCGATATACTTAATCTACTTTCTTATTGCAGACAGACACACTTTCGCATTTATAATATTAGTAAGGATACCCACGAGAGTGAAAATGTGGGAGGTCGCTACTTGGTTAGTAATAATAACAGAGGTTACTTTAAAGTTGAAACAAACTTTGAGCTAATAGGTATAAAAAAACTAGCCATCTAAGATGGAAAAAATATTCGAAGCACGTCAGCATAGTATATAGTCATAGCTCATAATCCTTTACGAAGGCCAGATGATGGCATTAAAAAACCACTGAAAAAAGGTAGGTTATAATTATTATGACTGTGTATACAGTCGCGGTTTGAAAATGTTTATTATTATTATTATTATTATTATTATTATTATATCAGTTGTCTAATTAATTTCCTTATACAACTGCGTGCAGTTAGATCCAGAACGCCTTATTAAGGTATTTATTAAGAAATAAAAGCTTTCACGCAATAAAAAAAATCCTACGAAAATAGCCTTTAGGTTTAAGTCATTATTTGGTACGAAATTAAAACTATTGATGATACATGAAATAATGTCCTTATAAAATATCCTACATGTTTATAAAAAAACTACTTCGATATTTTTATATAGCTCATTTGAAGAGAAAATATTTGACTTTTTTATGATTGTATGTTTGTTTGTTATAGATAAACTCGATGATATTCAGGGTCTGATAATGGAGCCAGAAGGCTGCACCATAAAAAGCTTGTTCAAAAAATTTTTGAAGTGAAAACTTCGTTAGCCGCGTTGAGCACTTTTTGGTAGGGGGTAAACTTGTGGATTCGCGTGACCGACATGCTCGCGAAAAGCGACATGCTCGCAAAGCGACATGCTTTTTACGAAGATAAAAGGTCTTAATTATAAATATAATACATTCGTAATTAAACTTTAATCTTTTAGAGTTAAGGTTTACACTATAATTGTTTTTTTTTTTAATCTAAAAAAACTAAAACACAATTAAAATATTCGTTTTCACTTCTATCGGCAGTCCCTATGACTGCCAATTTTTTTTGTTTATTGTCGCTGTACCTATTTTTCCTTCAGTCAATACGTTGGTACGAAAACGCAATTCTTCAGCGTGCGCTTGTTACTTAAAGACTTACGCTGGTTTTATTGTTATTTAAATTTCAAACCGTGTCACGTAAAGTCGTATTTTGTGTAGATGTTAAATCATTTTTATTGTTGGTCGATTTTATTACATGCTTTCGATGTACCTACTAGATGGTTTCCGGAAACCTAGATACCTATTGTACCTATGTGTTACCTAACTACCTTCCTTTATATTTTTATACAAAAACTAAATTAAAAAATTTTAGACAATTACAATATATAGTTAAAACTATCTTATGGATACCGCGAGGTCTCATTGGCGACTCTGGTAAGTGTGATTATTTTACAAACAGTCAAGTTAATTTTCTAACGAAGTAATCTATAAAACTGTGTTATTTTTATTATTATTTTTATTTAAGCCATGTGACATCTATCGGTACTTTGAAATGGCTACTTGACCCAGAGCTCGTCGAAATTGATACTATTTTGACGGTTATTGGGCCATACTACGTTACCAGGAATTTTCTCGTTGGAAGTGGCTTTATTAAAAAAATAAGAACTTTTATTTATTAAGTTTAGAAGAAGTTTTATTTATTAAGTTTATTTTAATTTCATTTTCAATGAAATTAAAATAAACTTAATAAATAAAACTTATTTAGAATTTATGTCTAAGACAATAGAGTTTAAATTATTGTCAAAAATTTACGAGTTCGAGGACATATTGACTATAATCGGGACAAATCAGACGGATACTGGTACAAGTCAATCATTTTTGTATTTTTTAAAGATTTAATTAATTCTAAAAATATATTTTAAAATATACTGATAAATCAGCTATCTTGTCGTGTCATTTGTTTTGCTTTAAATTCACCAACAGCAAACTGGCAAAGCTGCAAAGACAGCGACTATCGGCCCTTTTCCCTTACCTACATGAACATGATGACCATTTATAGGGATAAACATTTCAAATGAAAAATACATAGAATATTTAAGTATAATAATATTGTATTAATTGTTTTGAACCGTGTGGACATAGAGTAGTGGGCTTCTTTAACGCCTGATCGTAACTGCACCTACCTACTTATTATTTTAAAATTTCAGAGTTATTATTATGACGTACCTTGAAGTCCGTAAAATAAGGATAGATATATATTCATAAATCAGAAACAAGAACGTCAACATATTTTAAAAAGTGCTCTAAACGATGGTAGTATGCCGCCTGGTATGTATAAAATGTTATAATTTTAGATTATATCAATACATAATACATGACTATTGTATCTTTCTATTGATTAAGTCATATTTTTAAATATGTATATAACCACACGTGCTATAATAAAGCATTTAATATCGATTTAACTTAGAATAAATATTTCGAGTCCTACATTTTATCGACTTAAAATCAAACAAGTATCATAATCAAGGCGCCTAGGCACCATTTCCATATATAGTGACAACTCAACGAATGAGTTATTTCTGTGCAGGCATAACCATCAAATCGTCATCATAAATTAATAAGTAATATATTTTCTGGTCATTAAATAGTAATAATCAGTATATGTAGCTGCCTATGTATTTATGTAATTGCAAAAGAATATTTATGCATTCAGCTAGGTTAGGGACTATGTCAGAAGGTCTAGCCCGCAAACTAAAAGGGCCTTTTATGCAATAGCTAGGTAGGTATTTTAGGTTCCTATGTGAACTTATAATAATAAGCATCCAATATATTAATAACATAACATCTTATTTACGTTGCAGTGCTCTGACAATGCAATCATGTACTGATTCGTTAATATAAACAATTAATATTAGAAAAAATGGCAAACAATTTTTATATTTACTTAAACTATTTCTGGTAAAAAAAAAACTTCTGAAATAAGCCTACGAATAGGTAACTTAGTATGTAAAACATAGGCATCTGCGTTCCGCAGTCGGTAAGATAAAAACAAGTACCAAAAAACGGAAATAACACATAATATTTCAGAACAGAGTAAATTGAATTTGAAAATGGAACGCTTACCAAGCGAGGCGTGGGGCAGCTGCGCGCGGAGTGCGAGAGGCGCAGCCTATGTAACACCCTTCGCCCCGCTCCACCCTACTGCCTTACGCTACCCTTTAACTTGGGATTCAGGCTTAGGGCTGCCAGGTTTAGGGTATTTACTAGTCTTCTAGCTTTTGGGTTATATGAATTCAGAATCGCACTAAGTATATAAAAAACTACACAATGTATTTTATAAAACATAATACGCTCCGATTTGAATAGGATCCTCCTACTTTATTAAAAATGATAATTATCAGCTATGAACTTATTTCCATTTTTACAATAAGAATATAAATTTTTTTTTTCGTATCTGGCATTTTTTTTTTTTGTTGAAAATAATACAACAGAACTTAATGCTAGGTAGCCTCACCTAATTACTATATAAATCATGCCCACGTGGAATGGTGGCAAGAATGCTGGCTGCATTTCCGCGCTGGACAGCCAGGCTGATCCTTTGCGCAAAAAATGAGCCAGCCCTTCTGTCACCAGATGAGGCAATTAACCGCGGTGAAATATCTCGCAAAAAAAAAAAAAATATAGAATATAAATTAACATAATGACAGATGAATATTATGTAAACGATAACTAATATTATGTAATGAATAATAATGTATCTTCCTACCAAAAATCATTCTTAATTCTAATATAAAAAATATACAAAAAAAAAACGATACATAATATATATATATATATATATATATATATATAATACATACATATATATATATATATATATATATATATATATATATATATATATATATATATATGTATTATATTTAGCTATAGGTATGTTTAGCTTTATTTGGTTCATTCAAAAAGTCTAGGTATTTATAAGAACCTGTCGTTTACTACAGATGTGTACTGAAGTTGTTTTACTAATAGCTGTGATAGAGAAAGCGAAACTCATCATTTTCTTATTAGAATGCTGTATGAAAATCTATTTTATTTTATTTAAATAAATATTATAAAATAGATAATTTTTAAAGAAACAGTAAGTGGCAACCCTAGATCGGCGGGGGCTAGATATTGCTGTTTGTTTTAATGTTACGGGCCTGGGATGCCTCTGGATGCCTTTTTATGGGATATGTAGAGCAGGTAGCTGAAATTTTGTTTACGATTCGGTATTTCTGAGGCATTAGAGTAATATATAAACAAAAAGCATAGGTAGACAAAGCCAAACCTATTTTCACTTTGAAACTGGTCTACATTTGAATTGTACCTTTGCATAAAAAAGCTATTATAATTTGATTGGTTTGCGCTCCGTCATTGAAATTTGCACGGCAGCATGGTTACATAGACGTGCCGTAGAGCGATTAAGCGTTTCGGTACAATGTCGTGTAGAAAATGTATGTATGGGTTTAATATAACTGCCAAACCTAATATCCCTTACAAGTTAGCCCGCTACCATCTCAGACTACATCTATGCTTACCACCAGGTGTGATCGCAGTCAAGGGCTAACATGATACTCCTATAGATGTGGATAAAAAAAACAACTCGTCGCTATCATGACCGAGGTATAATTGGACATAGTGCGAATTTATTTGTTCAAGAAAATAGCAAAGCCTGGCAACTGGAGACGTGGAGAGGCAACCGCCATTGATACTGCTAAAATAGGGATGATGCTTATATCAAGAATAAATTATATCTTACTAATTATTTGTTTGTTTTGATGACATCACAACTATATATTTCATACAAACTTCCATACTAGAAGCGCGTTTTTAAGTTTGATAGAGTTGTTGATTTGATTGAGTTGTCTTCATCCCTATCAATGATTTGTTTATAATCATCATGACTACATAGGAAGAAACTTTCTTACACACTCGTTTCCTAAGAACTTTATTGGTATGACGAAGAAGAACCTAGCTTAGCATCTGACATAGATGAAAGACCATTATCATCGGCTGCATCACCACCGGCCAGGAAATTTGATAAGTAGTCCATGTGTAATGTATACCATGTGTATTTCATGTATAAGACCTAGAAAATTTCATTTAGCTACTCTGTATCTCGTTTATGAAGAGCATATTTAGTGAGAGCAAAAAATAAAAACCTGAATCTTTCGGACTGCATCTAGTAGTTGTTGAAAATGGGAAAATTTAATATGGAAATGGTCAAGTCAAGGTGAAGACCTAAACTATAGGTTATTATTTATTAATAATCTAGTTGGTGTGGCACGGCAAAATAGGCGGCAAAATCAAGTACCTACCTACTAAGTTATGTAAGTGTATTTTTTGTGTTTAGGGAAATTTATTGGCGCTTGAATACCTACAAGGTGTACATTTCCATGGCCAATGTTTTATAGGGATTACTCAATTTCATGGCATAGTTTTTTTTGTAGAACAAAGTTTTGCAACATGGTAACAAAGTAATGTTCTTTCAGTAAAAAACCTTTCCACAGTCAGAACTCACTAACACTGGAAATGTTGCTCTACAAATAATTTGCGCAGGTGTGGTTAAAATAATAATAAAATTAGATTCCTCCTTTAATTCGATTAAATACATTAAGTCTTTCTCGTAGACACCACTATTTGCCAACAGGTACAGCGAAATAAAAAAAATCTAGTCGCTGCTTGGATTGATTATAAGAAGGCCTATGATTCGGTGCTTCAACACGTGGCTCATGGAGTTCATGAAGTTGTATAAGGTCGATGCAACTCTATGTTCTTTTTTCGACTCATGTATGAGGCAATGGATGTCAGTTTTTCGTCAACCAGGAAACCGTTTCGTCAGCCGCCTGAAAAAAGTCCTTAATAGTCTTTTATCAGGTGGTAATAAGGTACGTGCCTTTAATGGTTGGGTGATGCCTTTACTCACATACACCTTTGGCATCCTAAAGTGGACTCAAACTGAACTGGATACCTTGGATCGAAAGGTTCGAAAACTGTTGACCAAATACCGTATGCATCATCCGCACTCATCTGTTATGAGATTTTACATCCCACGCAAGTATGGAGGAGTGGTTTTTTGAATATCAAGAACCTCCATAATCGTGAGAATTGCAAACTCAAAGATTATTTTTTCAAGGTGAACGTGGGTATACATAGGGATGTGGTTGCAGTTGATAAGGGTTTCACTCCGCTTTCCTTAGGCAAAGAGAATTGGCGCAAACCAATAGTACTCAGTACTTCGGATCGCTGAGGGTATGGGAGAGCAAGGAGTTGCATGGTAGATTCTACAAGGCCCGAACCAGGGCGCATGTAGATCCATTTGCATCTATATTTTGGTTACAGTTCGGCGTCCTCTTTGGGGAAACAGGAGGTTTTGTGTGTGCAATTATGGATGAAGTTATCAAGACGACTTACTATCGGAGACACATTATGAAAGATGACACTGTTGACATATGTCGTGCATGTCATCTTCCTGGGGAGTCCCTCAGGCATATTGTCTCCGGTTGTTCTCATCTTGCTAATGGAGAGTACTTGCACAGAAATAATCAAGTAGCCAAAATAATCCATCAACAACTGGCTCTCCAGTACGGTCTTGTTGAGACTGAGGTACCATACTATAGGTATGAGCCAGTGTCAGTTCTCAAAAATAGTGGTGCCTTGCTCTACTGGGATCGGTTGGTTATCACTGATAGGTTTATTGCTGCTTATTAGCAGCGGTCGACTAACACTATGTCTGGTTGACTAGACATAGTGTTAGTCGACCGCTCAGCGTTAATAATAATTGTTGATGTTACTATTCCACATGATGATAACCTGGTGAAAGCAGAGAAGGAAAAAGTATCGAAATACTTGGTTGGTTGGCTTACCTTGCTCACGAAGTTACCACCATGTGGAATGTTGACTCAACGATCATTGTACCGATGGTTGTATCAATTAACGGTCTTATTGCGAAAAGTTTCGATTAACACCTCAAGAAGCATTCGCTTGATTGCTGGATTAAGGGTCGGATACAGAAGGCGGTTATCCTTGACACGGCGCGAATTGTGAGGAAGTTCCTCTCTTTGGAGCCCTGACAACCGGCTACTTGGGCCTTCAAGGCCCCGCAATGGGTGGAAGTTTTATAGGATTATTTTTAAATGGGTTTTGTATAGTATTTTTATATAATTATGTAAAACGTGTTTAGAATTTTTTTTATAAAAATGTGTACAAATAAATGGGAGAAAAGTAAATTAGATACAAAATATGTAATTTATTCAATAGGGCCATGTAGCATTGTACAATTATTGATCGTAAAAATTGAAGATGATAAAAATTCTGCGTGAACAGGATGAAATGATTTCAGTCGTAACAAAAAAAAGACGCCGCAAACAAGTCTTTAAATTACACAAATATAGCAAGTATGTTCAAATTGTTCAAAACAAAAGTGGGAATGAACAGTGAAACCGTTACCATAGGTGAAGGCGTCTGACGTAACCGACTGGCGAAGTTTAAGCCATGTTCATATTGCTCATAGATTTTGTTGCAGGAATAGTTTGACTAAAGTGTCTTACAAGAAAATGTCAATTTTTGCTGATACCAGTATGTATCTGCAATTAGTACATAATAGCCTCAGAGATTTCAGGTCAAATGTACACTTAGGGATAGATTCATAGAATTTTAACCTTTATTTAAAATAATACAATAGAATGTATTGCTCTAACTAGCAACGTTAGCAGCTAGCTCACCTAACGTTATGGAGAAGTTATTATTAAAACTGTTCAAATCATCTGGTACATAACTACATTTGAATGTTGTAAACAAAAAGTTATGCAGCAATACAAAAGAAGTTTTGTAACAATACCAAGTGGAAGGTATATGCATACCATTCCGCTTTGAGTACGGTTTTTTTAGATGTCTAGCAGATTAAATATAAATGAGAATATCAGCGATATGTGTTTGTATTGATATTTCGTAAAATTTTGAATATAATATGACTCTTGACTAAGGAATGACTTCCATTTAACCTAAGACATTATTGACCGAGCGAAGCGAAGGTCTCTGAGTCTACTTGGGTGAATTTGCACTTGTCCGTCCGCCCGTCTGTAAGAGCCTTATAACTTCTGAATTACTGAACGTAATTACTTCAAATTTAAATATAATACGTAAACCGATGGCCTCCAGCCAAATATGGCTTAAAAAGTTGTAAGAATCTTTATTTCAGGGGGGCTCTAAAAATATTTTTATAGCGTTACATAGGGTTGCGGTATATCATTTTAAATATAATTAGGAATAGAGTCCAAGACGAAATGGAGGGCTTTCAAAGTGGAGATTTTCTAACGTCCAAAGTTGACCGCATAACTCTCAATTTTCTGAAAGGCTGAGCCTGAAACTTGATCAAATATTTGAATTATATCCTGTACTTAAACAACAAATACTAAAATTAGATAAATATTATAAAGAAACGAAATTATTTAACTTTAAATGAGCTTCAGTATTTTTAACAGAACTTCACAATTATGTCAATAGATGGCGCTCTGTAAAAGTTTATTCGTTTCTCCAATAACTCTATAGCTCTTTTGCGTCTAATTATAAAAGTTTACTATTACAATAGTTAAAACTATCTTATGGATACCGCGAGGTCTCAGTTCGGGGCGAACCACTAGTAATATACTAACAAGTTATACAATTTTATTCTCGAGTCGCACATTTGATTTTCCAGTCTAAGCAAAGCTTTAGCACTGTGACACGTCCGTCCAGTGCCTATGTCCAACTAACGAGATGCCATATGGTGCCGTGTGATACAGTTGGCTCATTATGTTACTTACAATACTATAAATTCATGCATACAGTTTAGATTCTTAATACAATCGTTGTAAAGGTGGTAATGGATTACAGGAATATTGATTCTGGGTGGTCTGCTGTTCTTAATCTTGTATTTAAGCATCGAAGGCGCGTCAAGACAAAACGTGTTTTTATCACAGCATGTTTTGAGTTATGCCTATCTAAGATCTTTTGATTTTAAGCCTAAGCCATTTTAACTAACACACTAAAGCACACCTTGTTAAATGCCTATCACTTATTATTATAACAGAATATAAATAGCATTTATATATCTAGCCCGCAAAAAAATGCCCGCAACTGCGACCGTGTTGATTAAAGTTTTTGATTTCCGCGGGAACTCTTTATTTTTTCGGGATAAATAATAATGTGACTTTGTTTTAATTCAGGGCATTTAAAGCTTTATGCACTTCAAATGTCAGCTAAATCAGTTCAGTGTTTGTGGTGCGAAGGAAGGAGTAACAAGCATACAAACTTATAAACATCCAAACTTTTTCACAACAAGTCATAATTAACAAAATTAAAAAACACGACTGCCCTGCCATAAAAAATTAATCTATTTAAATAGAATCTTATTCACATTTTTATTAAATGATAATTTTTTGTGAATCACTGGATATTGAACTATAGTGTTATATATTTTTGGAATCTACTCATCATTTTCTAGATGATGATTATATAGTAAATCTTATTTTAGAAAAAACATTCAACTTTAGTCTTTAATGCGGGACCATGGTCACCCCATCAATTTTTTTTTAATTTTACTACCCTATGTCACCCGGAATAAGCTAGGGATTCTAACGATACCTCATTTATCGAAATCGGTTCAGGCGTATAGATGTCATGGTGGAATATACAAACTCACATACATACATACATACATACACGAACCCTGAAAACAATATACCTACTCCTTTTTTCAGGCAGTTGTATAAAAATAATATGATTGAAGATTAAACTAATTCAATCGCCAGTATACTTAGTAGGTATATTATGAATCCTTATGATTAAATTAGTTAAATGAACATTTAAAATTTAGAAATATTTATATTATTAACAACTATATCATAATATAGCACTTACGTTAGCAGAGGCTTTCTTATGTGTTTGTATACAGGTCCCAGGGACTTAGTACTACCTAGGGACACAGATTCAATAATGATAAATCATTGCTCAACATATCATGTGAATTTATATGCAACATCAATACATAATACAACTAATAAATTATTTATCATAGACCTTATTCTGTTGAAGGTTACAGGTAGGTACCTACCTGTTAAACGCATCGCCAGACTGATCTAATCTAGATGGAAACTGCCTACCTATTTATGGCAAGAAAAACAGATGTAAGTGACAAATATTGAAAAGAGTAACTGCTGAGTTTCTTGCCTGCTCTTCTTAGTAGAATCCGAACCGGTGGTAGAGTCTTAACGTATCTATCATAAGTGACACAAGTTCTCCTATATAAAATAAATAAACCATTTATCATTTGAATCAAAAAAGGTCTACTTGTTCTCCTTAAAGACGTAGAACTAACTGCCTCGATGGTCTAGTGGTTTGTATGTTCGACTGCGGCCGACGAGGTCCTGGGTTCATTAAATGCTGGGTTTTTCTGACTAGAAATTAGGAAGTTGGCGGTGTTTCACCCCCGTGCCTCGGAGAGCACGTTAAGCCGTCGGTCCTGGTCAGTATCACTAAGCCCGCCAACCCGCATTGGAGCAGCGTGGTGGGTCTAAGCTCTAATTCCCTCTCTCCTATGAGAGTGGAGGCCTGTGCCCAGCAGTGGAACGTTAATAGGCTGTAGTGGTGGCTTTGTGCGTGTGAGTAAGTAGGTATGCTATTTCAATTAACATTTGAGCGTGGGGCATAGTTACTGAAGAGCGAAATGCACAATGTTATGACTTAACTACGAATAACGATAACACCTGGAGCAGTGTAAAAAGTCGATTTTGCAGCTCCCAGGAGAACAAAACGAAAAATAACAAAACCACGCCAAAAAATCTGCGTTTTTTGCTGTTTTTTGGCGCATTTTTTTTCTTTTTGTTCACCTGGGTGTTGCCGAATCGACTTTCTACACTACTAGCTGGATATTAAGTGATGACCACTAACCTGTGTGATGGTAGCGGGATAACCTGATAGGAGTGTGGCCTGTTAAACCCATACCCCTAATCGGCATCTACATGGCATCGTACTGGGACGCTAAGCCGCAGCCGAAGTCTTCCACAAGACTAAATCAGAGACAATTTATTAAATAACAAATTACTTGAATGCCTCTGCCATAGATCGAACCCAGAACCTACCCCATATACGAGCATAGTGCTTATCATTGCGCCATACAGGACGTGTCTTACAGGGCTTTAATTTTTTATAGTATTATCGAACGCAAAAGCAAAGCCCCCTGTCAATCAGCCCAACTAAAGATTATTCTGTTCGAGCGCGCAGGGCCAATCCCACGTCACTGCTCCCCCTATTGGTGAATTTAAAAAAGAATTTCGATTTAATCCGCTCCCCTCTTTATAGGCTGACAGGCGGCCCTTTAAACTGACTGCAGCGTTGCCTAACAATTGAGTGGGATTTTTCAAACGGTTACACTTAAGAAATAACTATCTGATATCCGTTAAGTATGTGTAGCAATGCAACTTACAAGCCACCTCATGTATAATGAGAATACTATGTCAGAAAATTTACGCAAGTGTCGACAACAACTGTACAAAGTTTCAACTCAATTGTATTGACGATGCGACGATATTAAAATAAGAAACTCAGAAATAATTTTTAATCGTCTTTAATAATAAAATAATTAGTAGGTACATATTAAATAATGTATGCATTAAAATTTGTGATATAAAACCTATTCAATGTCGATGAAATGCAAGAAAATAATGTCTAAAATCCAGTTATCTTAATCAAATCTATTCAGCCGTTATTATGTTCTTAGGTGCATAAGTAGGTGCGATTTTATACTTACAAGTTTTGGCCAGTGTAATTTTGCCGCTACATGGACTTTCACTGATCATAATAATAATATTATACTCATAGATTTAGGATTGGTCTCCGCTGCGCTCCAACTAGATACCGTCAGCGTACTAGCAAATTGCAGCAATTTAAGGCCAGCTAGAGCTGGCAGACACGCCACGTTAGTCTCGCTCGTAGCAACATATGTTTGACACTGACGTGCCGTCTGCTATAGAATTTTGGTAGTACATCAATGAAAAAGCCGGCTTGCGTAGTGAAACTGTGTAAAAATAATTCAACTAATAATAAGAAAGACACTGGAAATACTAACTGGAATCATTAACTAGTGGTTCGCCCCGAACTGAGACCTCGCGGTATCCATTCACTGCACCGTACGCATTAAAACGCGCCAATCTGATGACGTCAATCGTCATCCGCTTGCGTGGATGAGATTCGTATACCTACAGTATTTTACTAAAATGCAGATCGTTCGTTGAGCGGGTGTTACGTAGCATACGATTCCATAGTTAAAAAAAATATATGTGATGACTAACACTGTGTGCTTACGGCTCCTGCGGCGAACATGTCTAGATACGCGCTCATCTTTACGTTCATAGACATCAGTACTATCAGTAGACAATATTTTTATTCCACGTAAGATGGCTAACGTCTATTATTTGTAAGCACAAACGAATAAACTTTTACAGAGCGCCATCTATTGACATCATAATGAAGTTCTGTTAAAAATACTGAAGCTCATAAAAAGATAAATAATTTCGTATCATTATAATATTTATCTAATTTTAGTATTTTTTGTTCAAGTACAGGATAATATAATTCAAATAATAGATCAAGTTTCAGGCTCAACCTTTCAGAAAATTGAGAGTTCTGAGGTCAACTTAAAACGTTAGAAAATCTCCACTTTAAAAGCCTCCCATTTGATAAATTTTAGGGGAAAAATTAAAAAAAAGAATTGGACTCTATTCTTAATTATCTTTAAAATGATATACCGCAACCCTATGTAACGCTATAAAAATATTTTACTTCGCATTCGCTTCTATGAGAGCCCCCTGAAATAATTTTTTTTTAACTTTCTAAGCCATATTCGGCTGGAGGCCATCGGTTTACATATTATATTTAAATTTGAAGTAATTACGTTCAGTAATTCAGAAGTTATAAGGCTCTGACAGACGGACTGACGGAGGGACGGATGGACAAGTGCAAATTCACTCAAGTAGGCACAGAGACCTTCCCTTCGCTCGGTCAAATATTGAATAATTTATTCATTTCAATGTAAAATAACACGAACCATAAGACGCCATTAAGTTACCACGTTCTGGAGAAATCCGTTACCCCATGGATGCGATTTTTATTAATGTGTATTTAAATATTTTTATAATGATTTTGAAAACTAGTATATTTAACACAGAATTGTGATACCAGACCACTTATTACTGTGATATTTTTAATCTCTTATTGCAATAGGTATTGTTCAAATGATACCTACTTGCGTGTTTAATATTTTCGTGTTGTTCTAATAATATCACTTATTTATTTATTATAACAAAATTCAAATCTATCCCTACAGGTAACCTAATGGAATAGATAAGTTTGCTTATTAAAATTATAATAAAAATATGACTAATTCTTTTATTGTAATTATATAGAATCTGCTGGCAAACGATTTAATAAAATAATATTTTTTTACTATGGATGTTTGACAACACTCTAACTATGCATTATGCACGCATAAACAAATTATCACTAAAATTTTGTGTATGAATAACTAAGACTTTTATTTCATAAATAAGTTGTGCCTACTGTCATCATAATATTTAACACATTTTTTTATTCCCCTTAATTTTAAATTTAATAAAGCTTACACATTACCTAAATTTTTTAAGTTACATTCCTAAAAGATATATACTTTCATTATAGTAACTGTATAAAACAATTTTTCCCATTAATCGGGCAAAAGTTTAGAAACTGTGAACACTATTTGCTCACGCACACAAGTATAATTTCGAAAAGTCAATACACAATACGATATTAAGTTGCCGCATTAAAGGAGCTATTGTTTTTAAGAAGGGCGGTATCTAGTAGGAGCGCAGCGGAGACCAATCCTAAAATTATGGATTATACCTAAATAAAGAACCCAGCATAAAAATATGTTAACAACAAAAACAAAATCATAGTTAAATTGACTAGAAAAGTTTACTGTCGAAACTATCGATTAAATCGATGTCGTACTATGCGTCATTTTAGATGTCAAATGTCTTGTACGATGGTTTTACTATTGGTTCTCGATTTGAACTCTCTTAACGGCGTCGGGTGTAGTAGGTGCAGCATTTTGAAGAAAATAAATAATGAGATATCCAATGCCTAAGATATTCAGCTACCTACTTTAAAGTAAACGGAAAAAGTCAGATTTTTCGCAAAACAGTGAAAATTCACTCTCGAGGAAAACCATTCTACCACTGCTGATGGTATTCAGGGCAAAAACACACTATGTTCAGTGCAGGACAAAACACCAGTGCAAACCACCTGGATAATATAGGAAAGGTGTTTCGTCGTGTCGTAGTAGTCTGCGCAGCTCCATAGCTAAGGCTAAAAATTTTGATACACCTACCAATAGCACGCAAATTCTTCATAACGAAACATTGTTTGAAACATCAAAAAAGTCAAAGTAACATAACCTAGAATCTTTCGGAAACACATAGTAACGACATCGATTCCCCTTCAGTTAAAATGCGCAAGTCCCAAGTCGACGCAGGCGCACCAGAGATGCCTTTGTGCCGGCCATATTTTATTGCCTTTTTTTGGGCAACCTTTGAACAAAAATATCGCCATTCATGGAAGTCAGGTATAAATGTCACGTCAAGGGTTTTTATGCTCAGGCATCTAACACACGCCGCTACTTGCGATTAGTTTTAAGAAGGAATTTTGTAAAGGAAGGAACTTGTCCGAGTTAAGCCTCTTAAATCCTATTTACTATAAAGGGGTTATTTGAAATTATATCCTATCGTATTGGTGAAACCACCGCTAATTCTTTACTACAGGTAATTTTGTAGGCTAGACCTTTAAGTACTTTAATCAGCAATTTAGTAATGAAATGTACGAAATTAAAAGTAACAAGTACAACAAATGATTAAGTAATAAACTTAATGCGTCTTGCATTACTGCATAGGAACCAATTTAATACAGGTACTTACTAAACTCATTGAAAAGAAAAGAATTCGCACTGAATTTTTGCCCGTCAAAGTCTTGACAACTGTTACGTTAATTTTCAGTGAAAACAGATGAATTTAACTATACCTAGATAGTAGTCTATAAAACTACGCGCTCTGTAATTTACTCGTTTTCTTTTAAATATCGGAAGACAAAACATAAAATCTGGATGCATCATGAATCTGTGGCATCTAATTTCGAATTCATGTCTCGTTCATGAAATTAATGATTTTTTCCGTTCAGCACCCAGAAAATGGTTTTCCTCACAAAAAAATTATAAAATGTTTGAATAGAACAGTTTTCTTACCTTTTTCAAACTCGCCATCGCCATCGCCATCGCCTTCGGTAGTTTATAACGAAAAAAATAATAAAATTGGTAAGCACTCATGAAACCCGTCTTCTTGCAAAGCTTTTATGCAGCTTTCTCAATTCTCAAAGCTCAGTCAAATGTCATTAAAATGCAGACCTGCTTTACCGACAGTTTAAAGCACCATCTATCGTTGAATAGTTATAGCTCGACGTCTTTGAAACAAACCTTATTTAATGCTCGACAAAAATGTATCTGTTTACTTTTAAAGTATTGTTCGTTTTGAACCATTTAATTTATTAATCAATAATGATAAGACTGTTTCTTTTTAAATTGCAGTTTATTTTCTGAGACGCATTAACTAACCAACTGTTATCACGAAAATTCTTATCAGATTTTGACCACCACTTGGCATGTTTGTCTGATAGCTCTACAAGTTTATGGAAAACTACAACTGACGCCATCTCTCGGGAGTTTCAAAAAACACTCTGAATAAGTGCTTTTTCCATTCCATGCTTCTTGGTTTTCAGAAAGCTTTAACACCTTTTCATATCGAAGTTCTGTTATAACGATATAGATGTCACCTTCCTTTTGTGCTGAAAAATTTAATATCTCCAATTTAACAGATTATATTTAATGATTAGATGATGGCCGCGATTTCGTCCACGTGGAGTGAGGTTTTGGTTCCTGTGGGAACTTTCTAATTTCCTGGGACAAAATGAACTCTTTGTGTTAATTCTGGGTAGAAGCTATCTTCATTCCAAACTTCAGCCAAATTGTTTCACTGTGGTCATGCACGAGTAACAAACATCCAAACTTTCACACTTATCGTAATAATAAGTAGGATTATGAAAAGTAAAATTTGATTTTGTATGAGTAGGTATGTACGATGATAATAATAGGTGCCAACGTAAAAGTAAAAGTATCATCTCATACAGATTTTTCTTGTCAATTATTATTTTGATAATTTTTTAATGAAAGTGGGTAAGTATCAAGTATTATTGGTCCTAAATAATAATTTAAGACAAAAATTTTACCTACTTAAAAGGCAAAGTGTGTTGGGCCTGTACTTGTAAAGTAACAAATAGGTTCTAGTTTAACTAATTTAGATTGTTAGAGGTTGGTACCTAGATAACTGAAATGATCTGGGTCCTATTTAATAAACGCTACCTACAATCCGATAGTTTTGTAAAAAAGTTACGAAACAGTGAATTGAGTACTTGTAACTTTAGTAACTAACGGATTGTTACTTTTATTTAATAGGGGCCTGACTGAGGTGACTATTTTTATAACATGACTCATAGCAAATAACACAAAAAAAAACAACTTATCATGACCTATGTAATAAAATAAAAGAATACGATCTGATATTTATTCCAAACAATAGAAGTTCAGTTTATTCCAATACTTGCTGAGTTTAAGGCTATGAGTACACTGAGCACAATTGGGTATTTGACTACTAGTGAAATAAATTATTTTTTAGTGATTATTAAATAAAGGATCTCCCAAAAGTCGTAATATCCACGTCCCCTGCTAGTTTTATTTTGAATAACTATTTTAAACTATCGATTAAAGTAAAAAAAGTGCTTCGAACTTTGATGACGTCACAACTTAAAATTTCATACAAAATCCATACTAACCACGCGTATTGACGTTTGAAAAAAAAGTTGCTGATTTGACTAGTTGTCAAATACCCAATTACAATCCGGTTCGGTTTCATGCTAAGTACATAATCGACGTTCCCGTATCAAAGTTGTTGACTTTTCCGCAGCAGTTTTACTTCACATAGAGCTCGAAAAAATAAAAGTAATTTCCTTCTGATTTTCTCCTTCCAAAAACGTTTTCTTTCCAAAGGCAGCATATTTTATTATCTGGTTATCTACTAAACTAGTTGCGTTCTGCAACTTCGTCCGCGCGAGCTGCTAAATTTTCCAGGGATGTCCTTACCCGGGATGTAACTCACTACAATACAAAATTTGGGAAACGATGGGCCGCTAAACCGTAGCAGACACACACTTTTTCAGACAGTCATTTATTACATACAGTCTATTTCAAGGGGAAGAGTAAAAAATGTATATAAAACATACCGGTCACGACATTTAAACTTTGCTATCAACATTTTCACTGTTGTATTTCACAAATCACTCACAAACGTCTTATTTCCTGAAGTAAAACATTTAAAGTTCATAATATACTCAAAAATAATTCAATTCAAGCATTATTATTATTTTATTATTATTACATATTATTTTCATTGTGTTTCGAAATGGGGTATTAATAGTAGTTTTTGTTTCAGAGCGAGGCGTTGCCACGCTGTGTCGCGGATTCCAGGGGCCTCAGCGGGCAGCCGCCTGCTCTGCAGGCCTCCTGGTTGCCGTTGCCGGGGCTTCGCGCGCTTATAGACGCTATTGTGTAGTGTTTTAGTTTTTTTTTTTCTTTCTTTTGTTGTGTTGTGAAGTATGATCCCTAGTGCTTCTCAAGTTGAGTACATAGTATGCCCGCACTGTAGCGATGGCAGGCTGTTTAAAGGTCGTAAAGGCCTTAATATACATATCGCACGATGTCACGGACCACCAGCAAGGCCTTTAACTTGCCCAAATTTCATGTGCGATCAAACGCAAACAGGAAGTCAAAACCAGGTAGGTACCCTTCGAAATTTTATTATCCAAGTATAGTCAAAATTTTCCTTTAATAAAACGCATTCCGCGAGGGGCGAGGATATCATTGGCTAGATCCTTATCACATACAATCCAAAATGTCTTATCAAATTCACTTTTGGCTTGGCAAAATCTTTTTTTGTTTTCATATAAACATTTTTCAGTAGATAAATCAGAAAGCGGGTCGTTATGTTCAAAATTAAAAAAAAATTGTTCGGTTGATCGCGTTTTCCAAATTCCTGACTGCTCATTTCGAACACAAAATTACAATTTGAAAAAAATTGTGGAAAACAAGGTTATGGATGGGGATCTTAAAAACGCAGCCCGCATTTTGTTTTCTAATGATACGCTGGCTCCATTTAATGATGAAACGCTAGAAGCCTTACGTGACAAGCATCCTTTACCAAATCCCGACTCTTTACTTCCAGACCCACCTTCAAACGTTTCATTTTTACAGATAAAGGATGAAGAAACTTACGCTGCGATAATGTCATTCTCCAGTGGCTCTGCTGGTGGCATGGACGGCATAACACCACAACATCTAAAGGATCTTGTGGGTGTTACTGCTGGGGACGCCGGCGCTTCTGAGTGACATTACCAGACTTTGTAATTTTATGTTATCTGGCGAGGTAAATTCATCGTTTTTGCCATTCCTTTACGGCGCGAGGCTCTGTGCTTTTAATAAAAAGGACGGTGGGATCCGGCCCATCGCTGTTGGCTGCACTTTTCGCCGTTTGGCATCAAAATTAGCGTGTAGGCACATAGTTTCGACCCTGAAGGATAAATTCCAACCCATTCAAGTTGGATTTGGCAGTAAGGTGGTTGTGAGGCAGCGGTGCATTCGGCTCGTACTTTCTTATCGAATGGCGAGGTTGAGGTACTGCTGAAAGTAGACGTAAAGAATGCTTTTAATTCATTGGACAGGGCAACTCTGCTTAACGAAGTTTCAACACAGCTTCCCGAAATTTACCCGTATGTTTGGCAATGTTACAGCTCTGCTTCTAAATTATTTTTTGGAGATGGCGATATTAAGTCCTCTGTAGGTGTTCAGCAAGGGGATCCTTTAGGTCCAGCCCTGTTCAGCTTAGAGATCCACAACCATATCTCAAATTTAACATCAAAATTTAACATATGGTATCTTGACGATGGAACCATTGGAGGCAACGTGGATGACATTCTTAAAGATGTTAACAATGTTAAGCAATAATTTGGCAAAATTGGTTTAGAACTAAATTTTTCCAAATGTGAACTGTTTTTCACAGAAAAGCTATCGCAAGATAGAATATCATCGGCCTCTGAATTATTTAATGAAATTGCCCCTAATATTAAGATTCTTGATAAACCTTCACTTTGTCTTCTTGGTGCTCCTCTTTTTAACGAAGCCAACCAATCTTGGACAAAAAAGTCAGAACATTTTCGGCTCATTCTGACAAATTGGGCGCTCTAAATTCTCACATTGCATTTTCGATCCTAAAATATTGCCTTTTTGTACCTAAATTGATTTATATTCTCCGTGCGAGCCCAATTTGAAAATTTCCTGGACTACTCGATATCATGGATGCCACCTTAAGAGAAACGCTAGAAAAAATTCTAAATTTATCTTTTGATGATCAGTCCTGGAATCAAGCTACTTTACCGGTCAAGTATGGTGGCATCGGCGTGAGAAAAATTTCCAGTGTTGCTCTTCCGGCTTTTCTGTCCTCTGTGCATAGTATAAAAGAGCTTAGTTCTCAGATTCTTAATTCTAATTCAGTTTCATTGACCTATGCCACAGAGGCCTTAGAGAGTTGGAAGGTCAGGTGTCCCAATGACGATATTCCGAAGGAATGTTTCACACAAAAACTTTGGGATGTGCCGTTGGTTCGGCTGACACATACAAATTTGGTTCAAAATCTTACAAGTGAAAGAGATCGAGCAAGGCTTCTAGCCTTATCTGAAAAAGAATCCGGGTATTGGCTTCATGCCTTGCCATCGAAAAATCTCGGCACTCTTTTAGATAATGAAAGTTTTCGTGTGGCTCTAGGTCTCAGATTGGGAACACCCCTGTGCTTCGAGCACAGATGTCCGTGTAGAAAAGAGGTCGATAAATTTGGAATTCACGGCCTCTCATGCCAAAAGAGCGCTGGTAGGCTTTTTCGGCATGGCTCTCTCAATGATACGATCAAAAGGGCTCTTGCCACCATAGATATTCCTGCGCTCATTGAGCCGGCAGGGATTAGTCGGGATGATGGCAAGAGACCTGATGGATTGACGCTGGTTCCCTGGGAACGGGGACGGGCGCTAATGTGGGACGCAACATGCGTAGACACATTGGCCCCGTGTCATATTAGGGAGACAGCATCAAGGCCGGGAGCCGCAGCAGAAAAGGCTGAAACCGGCAAGCGGCGGAAGTATGCCTCTCTCATAGAGAGTTACATATTTGTTCCGTTTGCCGTGGAGACCCTTGGGCCGTGGAGTCTTATTGGCAAAAATTTTTTGCGAGATATTTCACCGCGGTTAATTGCCTCATCTGGTGACAGAAGGGCTGGCTCATTTTTTGCGCAAAGGATCAGCCTGGCTGTCCAGCGCGGAAATGCAGCCAGCATTCTTGCCACCATTCCACGTGGGCATGATTTATATAGTAATTAGGTTAGGCTAGCTAGCATTAAGTTCTATTGTATTATTTTCAATAAAAAAAAAATAAAAAAATTCAAGCATTATGAAGCTAATAATTTATCAATTATCTGGCAAGAATTCTAAAATAAAAACAAAGACTAATGACCTAATAGGTATTTGACAGAAATAGAATGATTCCATAGAGATGTGACATGAAAAGTGAACCATAGACTGAATGATAGGAGCGGGTTTAGTCGATTGTAAAAATCGAAAATCGATGACAACATTCTATGGTTACCTTGTGATGTTGAAGACGATATTATAATAATTAAACCTTTCACTAACATCTTATCACTAGCTTGATAATAGTCGTTAAAGTCCGCCAACCCGCATTGGAGCAGCGTAGTGGGTCTAAGTTCTATTCCCTCTCACTGAGAGTGGAGACCTGTGCCCAGCTGTGGGACGTTAATGGGTTGTAGTGATCAGTGATCGAGTACCTACATTATTAAAAAATTGTGTGTTTCAGCTCTGACGTACGACTGGAGTTTACTCTTTACGAACAAATATAAAATAAATGAGGGTAAATGAACGCATTTTTTATGTTACTGAAAGCATGCTTGATACATTTAGATATATTGATGTATAATTTATATTCATCAAATTACATTACATAGTCATAGAAACATAATCAAGTGTTACCATGTACACATGTACTTATCATAACGAAGAAAGTTTGAATTCACTCCCCATAAATTTTCATACCACGGGCTTATGTATGAAAATCGATTTACAATCGACTTAACCTGCTCTTATTATTCAGTGTGAGGCCTATAGATAGAACTTTAACTTTGCTTCGACTGAAGATATGGTTATAACGAGACAGATTTATGTTACTCACATAAGTCCATCTCGTTTTAACGCTAAGTAAAGTCTCAGCCAAGTCCGCAGCATCAGTCCGTAGAAGCGACTGTATAAGGTATGCGGTAATCGATTTCAGAATGTATTCATTCAATAGTTCTTCTATCGTATAATGACAATTATAATCACGTATTCTGACGCCATATTTGTTTACATGTTTTACTTTGCCCCGTCAAATAGACTGTAGCTACTAAAGGTAGTGAATTCATTTGTATTAAAAATTAAAATGTATCGTTATGAGTAGGTATCGATACTTCGATGATAGCGGAAATCCCTACTCGAGCAGGACTGATTGACCGCCTGTTTCATGCCCACTGTGGGCCTTCAGGCTGCCCGCGCCGCGCCGCTCCGCTGCCGCCGTCGCTCGGCTGCCGCAAAATTCGTGCCCGTACACTATTTACGGTAAAAGAAGTTGATTAAGTTAAATGACTTATAGTACTCATCGATGGGGCTCGAATGCTCGATGCCATGGTGTACGGATTTCGCACTCACTGTCAAAGGACATTGACCAAATTCGCCTAAGAATCAACAAACGTTTGAAATATTAGCTTATTTTATAACCTTTATTAAAATATTAGAATTCAATGGACACTTCAAATTAATTTAAAAATTCTATTATGATTACTATACGCTTCCGTCTCTTGGTGATTAACCACAGATCAATATACAATAATATAAATATATATATTATATACAATACCACTGCTTGAGCGTTAGATTCGTATCGTAAGAAACAAGATAAAAGCAGCTTATAGTGCTAAGTGTGTTAGTATTCTGAATTTCGCAACTCCATATATTGGAAGTACAATAATTTAATATTTCTAACGCCATCTGTGAAGTTTCTCGTCATGAACTATGCCGATACTTGCATCCTTATTTATAACGCCATCTGTAATATTTTTGATGAACTACCACGAATCACGAATCTACATTCTGTTTACAGCTCTATTACAATTGGATAAAGATGATATTTATTCGTTTACGCAGATTGATTGTGAAAGTTGAAATAACCTCAAAATTGAAAATATTTTTTGTAATAAGTAATTTATTAGCAGGTGTTCGTTGTTTTAATCTGCTCTTAAGTCTATAGAGATATTAATATGAACCCAGTAATCAATGTTTTATGACGGTTGGTTCTTAGGCGAACTTTGTATAGTGACAGAACAAAGTCCTTTCATGTCACCTGATGACGTCGCCTATGGACTATGGTGGGCCCCAATTTTCTACGGGTTGGTATGGCACCAACATTTCGCTTACAGTTTTCACACTCATGATCTCACACTACCTCGTTGGGCTAGTGGTTAGCATGTTCGACTGCGGTTGATGAGGTCCCGGGTTCGAGTCGCGTGTCAGACCATAATTAAGTACCTATTGGTGTTTGCTGAATAGAAATTCTCAGTACTAGCCCGGAGTTAAGAAATTTCATCTCCGTGCCTCGGAGAGCACGTTGAGCCGTTAGTCCCGGTTATTATCACTGACATGATAATAGTCGTTAAAGCCCGCCAACCCGCATTGGAGCAGGGTGGTGGGTCTAAGATCTTATTCCCTCTCTACTATAAGGGGTTAGGCCCTTGCCCAGCGGTGGGACATTAATGGGCTGTAGTGGATCTCACAATTACGTCAAGTGACTAGCCGTCGAATGTCAATGACCAGCATTAAGAACCGGTCCAAAATAAAATCAGGGTCCGTATAGTACTAGCCCTAAACGGTATCTTATGAATCGTCAAACCAATGTCATACACAACACACGCGACACAGTGGGTACGAGATGAAAAATGAATCGCAACACAGAGCACACCTTAATGTAAGGTATCTCGAAATCCAGCCGCGATCGGCTCGACAGGACAACATTAATAATATTAGTCATAATGTGACACAGCATACGATGCCTATCTGGACCTGTGGTATGTTTGGTATCGATTTTGTAAAAGAACAATCTAGAATTAAATGCATCAAGTTATGTGCATACTTATTAATCTATATTATGACAGTGCACAACCAATATAATATATTTATTTGAAAATTTAGTATACTTGCATAAACACATTGATAAATTCAAGAAGAAAAGTGATTGTCATAATGTCAATACTAGAAATAAAAATAAACTTGTAAAAAATTCATTTGTTGGAAACAGTGTCCGCTTCTACAATAAGCTCCCAGAATGTTATAGATGTCTCTGAATAAGTTCAAAGTTAATGTAAAACGTATACTCATTGAAAAAACTTTTTACCATGTAAAATATTACTCAAATGACAATTAATTACTTTTGGAAATGATTTGCTCTAATGGCTCTGATAGTTCCTTAGTTAAGATTATTTGTGAGATGGTGATAATGAAAAAAAAAACCCGGCTGAGTTTGTTGTGGGCTTTTCTCAGACCAGGGCACGTTTGGAACCCTCATAGCTTTAGTTTTAAATTACCGTAACTAATTATCACCATCATGTTTTAAATGTAAGTAATGGACGTCAATATGTGTATAGGTACAGTCAAATCAGTCAATCATTAATTCAATTGGTACACTATAGGTAGTGTACCTAAATTGAATAAATGATTGACTGATTGATCGATTGATACTTGGTGCCTTTACAGTGTAAGTTCATTGTGTAAGCTGTAGGGCACGCTGTACTACTTACTATACACTGAACTATTGTTATAAGATTAGCCTTGTGAATTGTGATACAAGTAACTTCATGAAAATGTTATCTAAATCGTTACGTGACACGTATATACTGGTAGGGTGATAATCAGCCACGGCCGAAGCCAGAGAAAAACCAGAAACGAATTCACAAACTGACCTTGCCGGGTATCAAACCCGGGAACTTCCCCTCTTACCACTGCGGTAAGAGCCTGTCGGAACTTAGATAATAGCTAGACATCCGTGTGGAGTTGCCTGCTCTTCCATCGGACGTGTCCCCGGGTGGCGGATCGAGGAATTCCCTCACCAGTTTATCTGGCGTGTACTGGGTTTTTAAGCAAGCAAACCAAAATCCAGGCAGCGTCTGTACTCGGAGTGAGCGGCTGTCTAGTCAGCGGAAGATGTGAGCAAGAGAGGAGGGAGAAAGGGAGAGGCGGCTGATGTGAGTAGGAGAATAAGAAGAGAAGTAGAAGAGGAAGATAGGGATAGGAGGAAGGGGGAGATCTTAGAATCATGAAAGCACATCAGAAAGAGACACTACCCCAGGCGGGTTCCGGCGCCGCTGGTGCCGGGGAATCCCGCCCCCTGACAGTTTCGCACCCGAAAACAGGGGCTGTCCTTTGTTTTCTTGGGGGCAACGTTTTGCTTGAGTGTAATAAACCATTTGCTAGGTCTGGTTTGTTACAACGCACGCCACCTAAAGCGACGACACATGTATGTAAAAGGACTGAGATAGAGCAGACTGAGACGAAAGACGGGGCATCTACTGGAGATGAAGGGACAATTTACACACAAGCATCATACGCAAGTCCTCTGATGTTTTCTCACCGATGGCGAATACACCGAGAGAAATAGCGAGTGGAAGCGGAAAAAGTTACCAGCTAGTAAGGAGGCAGAGACTCTTAAGCAAAAGGAAGAGCGACTAATCAGAGTACTGTTCGATAATATCGTGTCTATAAATTCACTAGTAGATAGCCAAGGGCCTTTTAAAAATACAGCCAATGAAATCAAAATAAAACTACGCGAATTGCACAAAGTTTGTGGGCGAGTCATGGATGTACGAAGAATGATATCAAATAAGAAGGATAAAGAAAAGGAGAGCACTCGAAAAAGGGCTAAAAGAACAGTGGCGTTGGAAGAGAAAGGTACGAACACATCTACCGGAGGTGAAATGAAAGGATTAGAATGGGATGACGATCTAGGTACGAAGACCGAATGGAAAAAAGTAAGCAGAAAAGGCAAACGGCGATGTCAAAAGGAAACGAAAAATACCGAAGGATTAACGAGAAATCCTGAAGTCACGATCTTACACACTAACACTAAGAAACTAAGAAGAAATGATACCTAAAACGAAGATGGGCAAGACAAAGATATCAAATAAGAAAGGAAGGAAAAAATACAATGAGCAGGAAACCACCGATAGCGAGGCCTGAAGCACTGCTGGTTGAGGTAAAGGAGTGCGACTATGCCAGTGTGCTAAAAGAGGGGAAATCGGAACTAGCAAACGAGGAAATTATCTTGTCCAACGTAAGGAACACAAGAAGGGGTGACATACTCCTTGAACTTGAACAAGGTCAAGATGGAGGAGCTGTACAATTTAAGGAGAAAGTGAGGGAACTCTGCCCAAGTGTTACGCTGAGAGCACTAAAAGAGTCGACTAACTTTATTATAGGGGGGCTAGACTCCACAGTCGAAAAGGAGGAAGTGAAGGAATGCCTCAAACAAAAAACTAAGGATGTATAAAAAGTTTTTGGGAGAACAGTTATGGCACCAAGACAGTGATAGTCGAGGTACCAAAGGATGAGGCCCAGAAACTCGTTAGTTAGAAAAAAATTAAAATTGGTTGGATGAGGGTCCCAGTCGGACTTCTAGTGGAAAAGAAAAAATGCTACAGGTGTCTCGAATACGGGCATATTTCTACAAGTTGTCCAGGCCAGGATAGAAGCAAAAAGTGCTGCAACTGCGGAATCCACGGGCACAAGGCCAAATACGACATATGCGATTTGTAAGGACAAGGGCCAGGTTAAAACCAACCACAGAATCGGCTCTAAGAACTGCCCATCCTGGAAGGATAAAGTGCCCGGGAGAACAACTACACCGCCATAAAACGGGGTGTAACAGCAGGTAGTGGAGAGCTATGCTCGCACATCAAGATGCTACAAATAAATCTCGACCGAACGCGAGTTGCCCACGACCTGCTTGAGGTGACGGTAAAAGAACATGAGATAGATAGCAATTGTCTTCTTATCGAAGTCGAAAGAAGAGCAATCGAGGGAGATTTGCGAGGAAGTAAATTGGGATACATGGGGTATGGGGTATAGGATAGTTGCCAAAAAACTGCGGAGAAGTCCACCTAGTCTAGATATGGATCATCATCTTATCCGTGGTTGACGTGTTATTCCCGTTAAATTGAAAAAGGCACCAGGGCTTGACCTCGTATATCCGCAGGTTATAAAATGAAAATGATGATAAAAGACACCAGTGGAGTGCCTCAGGGCTCAATCCTCAGCCCAATGCTCTGAAATATCCTTAACGATAGGGTCTTCCAGCTTAAGCAAGAAGAGGGAGTGAAATTGGTGGGTTTTGCTGATGACTTAGCACTAGTCGTAGTAGCCAAGACAGAGAAGAGCCTCACGACCAAGGCAAATAAAGCGCTTGAATTGGTAAACGGATGGATGCAAGAGAAGCGACTGTGTCTGGCGCCGTAAAAGACGGAGGCAATTATTTTTAGTGAAAGGCGAAAGCTAGACCCAGTCAGATTCATAGTCCAAGGTGCCCTAGTCACTCCAACAGAGCATGTCAAATACCTGGGGGTCTGGCTTGACAAAAGCTTAAACTACAAAAAGCACATCGAAGAAGTTTCTAAGATGGCGCAAAAATTGACGGAGGCACTAAAAAGACTGATGCCTACTAGGGGGGGGGGGGGCTAGGGCAAGCAAGAGAAGTGTATTGGCAGCTGTGGTCCACTCCGTAATTCTTTACGGGGCACCGAGGCATCTGTGGAGCATACCGCACAATCTCAAAAGGAAAAAACGCTACTCTAAGTGCGGGAGAACACTGACTGAGTGGGAGCCAGAGTGGTGGGGAGTAGAGAAGGGAACATGGACGAGGGAGTTAATCAAGTACCTGAAAAAATGGCATAACAGAAAGCATGGAGAGATTGATCGTTGGCAGACGCAGGCGCTCAGCGGTCACGGGGTTTTTAATACTTACCTCTTCTTCTTCAATTGGGAAAGCACCGAGCGAAGCCTGCTACTTCTGTAGAGAAGACACCCCGGGACACGCAATTTTTGAATGTCCTGGTTGTGCGGACCTGAGAATCGAGGCGCAGGGTACCAGCGACGATGTTGATGCCCGAAATTTAATAACACGGATGCTGTCGAGCGAAGATGCGTGCACACGATACGGCAAAAAAGAGGAAAAGAACAAGAGAGAGATGTAGAGGGTCAGCAGTAAGTCATGCTATACAGTTCCGTGCTGACACCTGGCCGACATAGGGGAGGTTATTTTAGTCCGTGCGAGTCGGACACGCCCTGTCTAGCCCAGGCAGAAGTCCGGAGGGATTCTTTCCTCCCCCGAAAAAAAAAAGATAATAGCTAGACATTATAGAGTGAAAAAGCATATTCGAGACGCGGTCTAATACCTAATTCAGAGACCAAGGCGTATAATCTTCATATAAAATTCTCGTGTCACAATGTTACCATACTCCTCCGAAACGGCTTGCCCGATTCTGAATTTCAGTATATGCATATTCAGTAGGTCTGAGAATAGGCTACTATCTATTTTTCATACCGCTAAAACAGCACAATCCACGCGGACGGAGTCGCGGGCATCAGCTAATCTTATATATAAAAAGGTTACTCTTGCTGAATTCTATTTTGATTGGATTTTGGCTGTTGAGAAAATATTGAAAGTAACCAAGAATATCAACCAAACTACCAAAAATATCAAGTGTTTGGTAGTTCACTTCTAGATATATTGCTGCTGAAGGTACTGACCCCCTTCCATTAATCACCACCGCATTATTATACCAAGAAAATCATTACAAATACAGTAATGGTAGGAGTTTTCTTGGTATAATAATGCGGTGGGTTTCCCAGGTCCTTCTGCAATCGCATACGATTCGACTAAAAGTAGGTAGGTACTTACCATTTCAAATCATAGGTTAGTAACGATTATTATCTGATGTTAAGGCACGGAAAAAATGAAAAGGCTAAATTCGGACTGTCAAATTCGGTCACCCATCCAATAACCGACTTGGGTCAACATTGCTTAACAGTCGTAATCGACTGATAGGCGTAATGCGTTGTCAATTGTCACAAGTCACAACAACTAGGCCACTCGGTCTCTCAATAGATCGCGGTCGCGGCCTGAAAATGTTTATCAGTTTTCAAATTAGATTTTTTCTACTCTATCCTATCTAGAAGCCACCCAGGTACTGCAGCGATTAATAAATCTATGATCTATGCCTAATCTAATCACACATCGAACTACCTTCTGGCACATAATATTATTATGAGTGCATGCAATTATGAATCATAAATTGGTAAACATTTTCAGACCGCCACCGCGATCTATTGAGGGACGAGTGGTATAATACCTACCTATACAGCTTACGCCGGATACAGCCGCAGTAAAAGTATAAAGCAAAATATTCCGACAGGATGATTGATAGGTTCAGGCTCCGATACGCGCCCGCGACCTACAAACTAAAGCAACCTTCACATTTTTCTACTCTTTGTTGGCACGTGGTACCCCGGTACCCCGGCGCCCCCTCGCAGGTTGTCATTGGTATTATCATTTATCATAACTCAATACGAGCGGAGGCGTCGAGCTGGCGGTTGCAGCGAACGTTCGAAATGAACTTGGATATCAGTTTTCTTTTGCGAGCTTTTTTAGTATAATAACTACAGTATTACCTATTATAGGCTTCATCTACTTATCAACTGTTTAAAACTTCCAACAGCCCTTTACTATTTGTATTAATAATATACATTTTGTATGTTGAATGTTTGATTAAAATTTTCAAGTCACAAAACAAAAACAATGTCTATAATCATAATTTATTTTATCATTTTCACCAATTTTCTCAAATTTAATAATACAATTTATTCATACAATACAATACAATAATTTAAATGATCATGTAGCATACTTCACTAAGAGCTCTCATTTAACTGGAATGAACGATAAGATATTTATATTTATTAATTAGAAAGAAATAACACAACTAAATAAACAATATTTTACAAAATAGGAAATAATAGAGACAGTTCGAATAATAGGCCACATCCTATTGCACAATATAATTTAATATAAATTGTGAACAAAAACATGAGCATTTCTTTAATTAATAATGGGAAATTATTTGTTTACACTATGTGACAAAATCTACTATTTACAAACAATAAATAAAGCAACAAATGAAACCAGATAAAAAGTCAAAATTAAGTAGAAAATTATACAACTACGCAATTAGATTTTAAATAGGAAACTCATATAGATGTTTCACATAAGAATAATTTTTAACAAAATATCACAGCTGACCACGACGTTAAAGAAACTGTAACAAAGCTATAAGTGTTTGTTATATATGATATTGAAGACTTATAGAAGAATAATAAGAACTGAACTGATGAGCTTTAGAAATACTATAAAGAAGAAATTATAAAATTTTACACGCTTATTCTATATTTTAAGTACATTTTACAAATACAACATTTAAGATTTTAAAGAACGCATTATTCATTTGAATTAATAGGTTGCTATCGTTGGTGGACATTTAAATCTATTTATAGATAATATTAATATTACTCTAAATTATAATGCTATTAACCATGATTTTATAATCATATTATTTGTTATTTACAACTAAGAACAGGAACATAAAACAGTTCATCGAAAAAGTTGACACCATATTATTGATATATTATATTAAACTTTTTCAGATACTTTCTAATGCAACTTTAGTTTATATTTACAAATTAGGAAGAAATAACTAATTATTCCCAGTTTTCTAAATTATCTAGTCTAGGCTTATATTCTGTAAAATTAAGATGACAGCGTCTTTAATCTTTACAAGCCCTTGCTAATAACATCATTATATCCTTTACTAATTCCACGATATCAGTAAAAATTTTTCAATATCTCGATAATCATAATTTATTTTTGAATTTGCCAAAATTTTATCAAATCCCTGTACATTACCGAATTTGTTACTTTGCGTGACAGCTATTCTATACGCAATTACTTTTTACTATGTCATTGTATTTGAATGTTGTGTGATATTTTTAATATTGGAAATCTAACAAACGATCTTATCCTATTCTCTAACTAGCCATTTTAATTTACACTATTATTCATTACCTGTTACATATACCTATTACAATTTTAGGAATATAACGCGGATCAATTTATAGCTTATGACTAGGCAAAATTCTTTCTAAACATATTGATGTCAGTTTTAAGTCATTATTTCGCATAACATAGCTGCAAGTATTTAAAAATATGGATTACGTAGGCTTATTGAGGGAATTAGAAAGTAACACTATGTCCTTTGTCTTCTGCTATATTCACTTTTGTATTTTAACACGAACACACTTGAATGTCTCTGAATGTCACAACTCACAACAACTCTCAACTATAAGTATCTAATTTTTCGAACAGCGAATAACTGATCTAGTCTAGTTGCTGTAACATAACTTTTGCTACTGTTATGTTACATACAACCCCGTTTTAAAAACGGCCGACTAATAAGGTTAGTAAATCAGTTATCCACTATTCGAAAAATTCCACTGATCCTATGCTGATAAGTGCGCAAATTGACTCGGGTGAAGGTCGAATTGGTAAGGATGGCCGTATGGATTCATATGGTATGGAACAATATTCATCGATGCCATTTTGTGTTCTTTCTTCCACTTCATGCGCCGGTTCTGGAACCATATCTTGATTTGGCGCTCGGTTAGACAGAGAGCGTGTGCGATCTCGATCCGTCTCCTTCGAGTCAAGTACCGGTTGAAGTGGAACTCTTTTTCGAGCTCGAGTGTCTGGTACCGGGTGTATGACGTCCTCTGGCGTTTTGTCTCTCCATTTGCATTTACTGTACCTGAAACAGTTACAAGGGACAGTTAATAACGTTTCAAATGTAATAATTTTAGTACGTTCATGACAGAAGGTAATTATGTACTGTACTATACTGTACTATAAGAGAAGGCACGTTAATATTTAGAACTGAATGCCCGTTTGAGCGCCAATGAATAGTTGGCTCGATCGCCTTCGTGCCTTGCCACGCTTGCTCGATTGTGATGTACAGCTTGCGGCTATGCGCACGATTCAAGACGAGATTTCTGTTAAGATTTTATAAAGTGCACTTCATTTTATTTTTATATACTCGCACGTCTCCGAAATGATTTATTACACTTATAAGTACCGGGTAAATAAGAATTATTTAAATGTATTCACAATTTCAATGTAAACTGTACATCCATTTTGAATGTAAGGAGCGTTAATCGTTGCTAATATGCATGGATTATAATAAGATTTAGGGGAAGGAATGATAGAGTCTGAAAGAAATTGACTAGGCAGATGAAAGAAGGGCTTGACAGTGGTGTGAACAGTTCGGCGACTGGCGAGTCACGGGTTGCATGCCGTGCGCGCACCTGTCACGGCACATCGCCGGTGCAGCCCACCACTTGGTCGGCTTGGACGCTCGCCAGTCCACTTGTGATCGATATGCGACCTGTCCGAGTCTGTCTTCCAAATTAAACTGTGTCATTTGTTACATTTCTTTAAGCAGCCTCGACCACTAATGAATCGTTTTCAAAATAACCGACTATTAACGTTTGTTTATCAACTTTATTGACAACTTCGGTCTCCACGGAATGATGAATCATAAGTGCAGCTTATAAAGTAACGCAACTGAAATTATTAATACAAACGGAACGATCAACACATAAAAGAAATACGACGGTAATAAATTCAACACAAGCGTTCGAATTTCTCCCTTATTCCGTACGCGATGTCAAACCCGCGTCGATAAAGATGTTTAAAAACTATAAATATTGATGACCTTCGAAGTACCACAAGTGATGTTGTAGCAAAAACCCTATGAGATTGAAATGTTAGTGACAGGCCGATGCACAAGCAACTGACTGGCAGCATTATTTTACCATAATCCTTGTACAGAGACGAAACGAATGGACACAATACGAGGGCATATGAATTTCAATGTGAATCCACAAATATGGTGATTTTGATGAAATGCTTATATCTAAATTCTGATTTGAAGTAGGTATGATTAGGAAGTGCAGAGGAATATAGGATACCAAAAAACCTCAGAACAGGTATAGGTGATATGTCACGCTGACAAAAGAGCTGCCTACTACATTATTTTGTAATAAATCAAGGTTCAAGATGTTGTTTAGATATTATTGTGATCCTAAAGCTTCGCTTCCACTGGTGCTGAACATCGAAGTAGCGACTATTTTTAATCATAGTTTAATGAGATCATAATTGTTGACTTATAATATTATGTTGTGAACTCATTTTGTGCCGTTGTGGGTTGTAATTAATGTGATAGATATTTCTATCACATTAATTACTTTTATTACAGTCTATTGACTGTAATAAAAGTAAAATATATTATCATAAGGTCAACGTTATTCGACATAAATACAGGTATTTGGGTTGCAAACACAAAGTTACTCGTCGTAGATGTTTTAAAAGGGAAAAAATTGAAAAAATGGCATTTAAAATCTTATCAACTTTTAAAAAAAATTAAGACCTTTAAGCTAGACGATATCTGAATAAAATATAAATGTATTTTAAACATTTTAATTTATGGAAGCCTTATTATCTATGCAGAGTTTAAAGCAGTATTTTACTAGTCTATAGCAGAACCCTGGTGGTAGGTACGTACGTCTGTCTGTCACACTTGCACATTTCTGTATTTCTACTAATTCTATCGGCTTAAAATTTAGAAGCGTTTTCAAAAATGCTTGTCCAAACTTAGTGCAAATGAAAGAATTAATTTGAAACTCGCAATCGAGGCTGAAATGGGGGTGGGGTCAAAATTCCCAAGTAGGTAATGTTAATAGATCAAAGGGGGATAAGGTGATCTTTTAATATTTGCTATACATGTTCAAAAATAAAATTCTCTTTTTTCCAAAGTCGGTGATTCTAGGTCACAGGCCGTTTTATATTCCGTCTGAGTCTAGACATATTGCATGGTCGAATTTTAAACGAATGCCATCTAATACCTATGGATGAGTCTAAAATTTGAAAACTAAATCAGCCTGTGTCTGGAGACGATTTCGGTGATAGGTAGGTACTTAGATTTTATTTTATTCGAATATTTTTATTGATATTACAATAAAGATAGCTCAATTCGAAATTTAAACTAATATATTAATCCATTCTTTTAATCAAGGTAAGAGAACATAGCATGGTGTTCTCTAGTATCGACAACCTCATAGTGGATATCTGGTTCTTAAATAAAAAATAAACACTATTGTACTTTTTAATACTTCGTAAAAAGTATTATATTTTATAAAATTATCTGCCCAATCTTTATAAATCTACAAGGGAAAAATCTACGGACGTTTGTATTTCTAGATGACTTTTTTATTTTCATATATTTAGGTCGCTTGATTTTTTATATATTTTAATCACTTAGTCCACTTCAACTGGCTCTATAAGAAAAATGATCACAAGCCATTCGGGATATTTTTCTTACATCTTTCCATCAACATGGGTACTTAATAACGAGCTAGATATGCCAACATAAAAATGTTTAGCGATAAAACATCAAAGAGGGCATGAATAATGACATCAAGATGAAAACAGAATACAAGTAATAAAAGTGTCATATTGTGTATTTTTACGTGGTCAAATCCTATGATGAGTGAACTGATAAGCAAAGAACTGTTCTGAGTGTAATCATCTTTTATTTTTTTTTAAAGTAATGGTTTTGTGGCATGTTCAAATGGAGAACTACATCTTATTACATTATTTTGTGCTTATAAATCGTCAAAATCAATCATGATCCTTCTAGATCTAAACCTAAATAAATAAACTCATGGACAAACAAACCTACCGGTCAAGTCGTTATGTTAGGAACGCAAGTAGGATTTCTTTATAAGCTGTTAAGAGATTCTACATGATATTTAGATTTTTTTTAAACTCCACATAATTAAAGCCGAGACCAGGTAGTGATTACAGTTATAATTAGCGATCCAGTACGACGCCACTCAAAGAAACCGAATTGGGTTTAATAAAACAACCATACTCCTTACAGGTTATCATTACTTATCACTAGGTGAGAAAGCAGTCAAGGGTTAATTTGTCATTGTTTTATACAAAAAATAAAACATATTCAGATTTTATGAACACCTGAAAACTAGGAAACGTTGGAGACGTCATAAAAACTGGTTGCTAGGAACACATTTATACCATCTGCCCATTACAAGTAGTCGGTGCATCGTCAAACAGGTCATCCTATAATATTCAATAAGAACAGACACATTAATCATGAATAGCGGGTGAATTTTCAAATTCAGATTGTCTAGTATTCTGTATTCTGAGCTGGGATGTGGTACCTATCTTGGAAAATGTAGGCATCGTTTTATAGAATACTAGATGATTCCCGCGGCTTCTTCAGCGTAGATTAAGATGTTTTGATTTCCGCGGAAACTCTGATTAAACGTAGCCTATGTCCTTCCCTGAGATACTACTTATCCCTATACCAAATTACATCAAAATCGGATGTATGTATAGGCCGTGAAAGCGTAGCAGATAGACAGACAAACTTTCGCATTTATAACAAAAGTATGGATGTTCTGGTGTTCCTGTCTGTCACCTTTTCCTTCTATATATTTAGAGGAATATAAAAAACTGTTTAATAGTTGTTTCTATTTACGAGCTCTCAAGCCTGTGAAAATTGTGATAATTTTTCAGGATTATTCTGTTATGCACTGTGAGCGATTCTATTCAAATTCATATTTATTATATGTATTCTTTTACACAAGAACTCATAAGGTGCGGCGCTACTTTGAGCTAAGTGTATTGCAGTATTAATCATAGTCCTCACTAATTCCTTAAAGGTCATGCCGTCTAGCTACTAATCCCTCCCGTGAATAATCGCAAAGATACCCTTCAGGTAAATACAAAGTCAAATTTACTGAATTCACAATAAAGTTTAATTTTAAATGTCACTATTATCGCGGCTTGACTAATTATTTTTCCTTGTCGCCTACCTATCAGGAGCCTATTTAAAAGGCAACCCGCATCGTGTTTCGAGCTTTATTCGTCCAATCTTTTACTTTTATTTGTTGTATGGAATATGCGATTGGATGTTGTTTTATCTCCTGTATTCAATAGTTTATTCAAATACAGTATCTTCTCATAGCTACTTACCTTCACAATTCATTTTCTTCTGACATCTATCACCTACTGTGCTGAGATTTTTAAGCGCTTTAAAATGTTTCAATACTGAGCCGTATTTAATGGCCATTAATTCCTGTTACTAAACTAGCTTAACTATATCATACGTGTACCTATATAAAAGTGCCTATTACACACGTCTTCGTAACATGCGTGTCCCAAATTATGTCATCATCCCGTTGAATGTTGCGTTACTCAGTGTTACTTCATAAGTTGTTTCCTACTCGCCAGTCCTTATTATTTGGCTCGTTGCCCCGCGTTTATTAATTTAGGCGTTTCACAAAAAAATATGATATAATTTTAAGTTTTAAACGTTGGAAAACTAATTGTTTCTAATTTTTCATTAAAACTCCAAATATTTTGCATATACTATGTAATTCTGTGTACGTTTAATGAAACTAAATATGTTTAATGCTCTTGACTGTAATAGCACCAAAAAGTAGGTGATGAAGCAGCCTAATATAAATTGCGCTTGCCTACAAAAAGGAAAATTTACTCTTCTTTTAAAGTTACTTACCTAATTTATCATGGTAGGTAGGTAGGTAATTGCGTCTTAATACCTAGTTTTAAATATTGTAAATAATCGTTTTCTTCAAAAAAAATAAAGGAAGAAATAGAAATTCAATTTCAATTGCATTAACGGTAGGGAAAACATCGATACCGCAATGGACAGTGGACTACATAAAAGGGTTCCGATATCTGATTGGGGTCCGATGCAGAACATGGTATTAAGAGCAAATTTCTCATTTCGTGGGCTAATCACGACGTGGAAATATTATGGACGCTAATATCTTGAACGCATTTACATAGCGTGCAATAAATTAGTGCGCGGGAGACGGCGCCGTTGATAAATTCCTATTGGTGCTTTTCGATAGGCTATTTCGAAACCATGACGACTCTTTGGACATCCTTATTCGAATTATTACACTTTCAGGAACCTACTATAATTATTGTTATCAAGTAACTGTTTTTTAGAATTTTTAGAATTTACTTTCGTATCGTAATTCTTTCATATAAACGAACAATACATCTTCTTTTTAAACTTTAAGTAAATTATTTTGCTTGATTTAAAAATCCGTAACATTACATTTAAAAGTTTAATTAAAAACCTAAGGGATATTCAAAAGCTTACTAAATTGATCACGTCCTCAATTACCGTGAACGTGAAACCGGTATACCGGTCATAATTTAAAAAATATCGGCGGTAAATGATGTCATAAATTAAATTTAATAATATACGCCCAGCCAGCATGCATGTGCGGAAAGCTAATTGAATGTTAATTTTAATAATAAATCTGGCTGAACAAGTTTCGTATCGCCTATTATTATTTATAACTTTACTTGGTATACAAGGAGATATACGCTAATTAATTTTAGTTTCAACTATTGAATCACTGGTGAAGCTTATAAAAATCTATATAGTAAGGATACCTAACAATATTATTCGCTATCTATTGCTATATTTTTTACATAGGTATTAGATTCTTAAACTAGAGGTTCCCTGCGACTTTATCTACGTGAAGATTTAAAGACCCGAGAAGAACTCTCTGATTTAGCGTAGCAAAAAGTAGCGTTTGCTACTCCAGGTCCTTAATTGTACCTACCCATGCAAAAAGTCACGTCGATCCGTTGCTCTGTTGAACTTGATTTTTTACCAAAAACCAACAAATAAACATACAAATTATGTTATATTATAATGTCGAGAAATTATTATAACGTAGGTAAAAATCCAGATTTCCAGATAAAAATTAATTTTTGTTGTAAATCTTACAGATACCTATCCAAATATCCGACGAGTAAATTCGATATCTGAGACGATTTTATAAGTGAAAGACTAAAAGTGCACCAGCTAATGCTGTGCTACACCTCTAACGGCCATTACAAACACCTTCCGTTGCTTGTAATTTATTGCTTTTATCTCGAACACAGTCGCGGTCACTGGGCACAAACAAACGACATCTCCGACAATAAGACAAATCGACCGATTAAAGAACACTACCTGCTTGGTGGGTCCATGCAAATCTTTAACTTTTTCATCTCATTATTACTTTCTTTCAAAGAAAGCAAGAGTATAATAGATACTTTCAATGCCCATTAGTAGATCGATTACTTTGACAAAGAAAGAAAGGTCTTTTTCAGACGAATTTCGCCAAATTCTTTGCAAATGCGTTGACCTTCGAGACGTCGTGTATTTGCAACATTTGGTAACTCTATAATGTGATTTATAGCCCAGAAAGACGTCCGGAGCAATGTAGTGTTGTTTTTAAAATACCACTTGCGGTGAATTTGTAATAGGGTGAGACACAAAAGTATTCATGCAAAACTGAATGCCTAGGCTTGGTATGCTATTGTTTTTCTTTGTAGGAGTTAATCTATTAGAGGCTTTGTAGAGTGTACTCTATTGGAATAAAATACAATTTTACCATGTGCCATTTTGGGACATTTTACGAGATCTGATAAGAGACATATAACTTGGCTTCTCTGATTTTCTATTCGCCTATAGTTACCATCTACTATGTGTGAATATACAAAACCCACTAAATAAGTTAGACACAAAAATGTGGCATACTATTACGCATCGTTGTAAAATATAGAAAACTAGATGATGCCTGCGACTTCATCCGCGTTAATCAAGACTTGATTCCCGCGGAAACTCCTTAATTTTCCGGGAAAAAAGCTTATGTCCTTGCCGGGATGCAACCTATCCTTACACAAAATTTCATTAAAATCGGTTGAAAAGATAAAAGACCTATAAAGCATATAGCAGACACACCCACTTTCACATAGGTATTTAATATTTAGTATGGATATTGGATATAACTGTTATATTGGGTATAACTATATACCCAATATAACAGCTATATATAGCTGTTGGGATTAAGCACCTTGAGGTTTATGTAAAATATGGTAAAACAGTAACATAATGTGCGCTGTAGGCCATAATTTTAGACCTTAGTATTTTAGACCTCCTACCTACTTCTGGGTAGACAAAAAAACAGAAGAAATACCTTCTACAGACCTATATCCTCAGCAGCGTGCTGAACAGGTCTCTTCTAGGCCGTCTCTATCCTTATATCTGGTGCTCTTTTAGTAAAGTGCACTGACCTCTTTCAGTTACGACCACGGTATGTAGGTACCGTGGTCGTAATCTACCTGTAGACTAAATAGTCAGTTTTGAAAAGTTTATCTTCAACTTTGGCACTTGTATTGCCATAAATTCAAATAGAATAATTATGTCGATATGTCGGCGGCTGAAGAAAGAAAGAAACTGCTCGCGTTTATCAATTTCATGGATTAATTTACGGCTAGATAAAGGCCACTGGCAACGCGGCTGCGGTTCCGTCGAAAGAAATCTCCATACAAAACATTAGTCGTCAGTGCTGAGCGATTTATACGACGGGCCCCGCCGTACGGTGTACAGCACCGCTTATTGTATATTATTGTAGTGACACCGACTAATTTGTTGGCCGACTGATGAGGCAACTGCGGTTAAAGAGATGGTTTATGTTCCGAGATCATGTATATTAACTAACAGAAAGGAGGAAGTCAAGTTTATATTAAGACCTACATGAACGCATTTTTTAATTTTGACTACATTTTTGTGCATGATTGTGTAATTTATTACACACTAGATGATGCCCGTGACTTCGTCCGACTGAATGGAGGTTTTTTGATTCCCGCTGGAACTATCTAACTTTCCGGGATAGCTTAAGTATGTCCTTCCCCGGGATACAACATATCCTTGTACCTACCAAATTTCATCAAAATCGGTTAAACAGATGAGCCGTGAAAACGTAGCAGACGACAGACAGACGCACAGACACTTTCGCATTAATATTAGTATGAATGATAGTTTTTATTAAATCGTGAATTTAAAGTTCAAGTACTTATGTATAAGTATCTAGTCTACTTAAACTACGAATATGTCTGGTTGATTCAAATGTAGGTACCTATCATGCTATTTCTATACTATCATGATATAGCGACTTATGTGTCACGCGTTCAATATTGACTGGCTATACAATGGCTATTAAAATGTCTGTCTTACTATATTGTACGATTTAAATCGAATAACAAAGTCGATTAATAAAGCGTTCTTAATGCATAATGTTGGCTCTAAAGGGCCTATCATCTCAGCCTAGTGCATTAATTTAAACTGCACCGCCTGAAAGCGCAAAGAGGCGGTCGGTGATAGAACGCACCCGTGCCTCTTTTCATATAGGTAACTAGCTGATGCCCGCGACTTCATCCGCGTGGATTGAGTTTTTCTGGTTCCCGCGGAACTCTTTAATTTTCCGGGATAAAAAGTAGCCTATGTGTGATTGAGTAACAAACATCCATCCATCCATCCAAACTTTCGCTTTTATAATATTACTAGCAGACTTGCCCGCGACTTCGTCTGCGTGAAATAAGTTTTCTAAATTCCCACGACAGCTCACAATTTTTTGGGATAAAATATAGCTTATTCTATTGGTACAAGAATTTTCAAAATCGGTTCAGTAGATCCAGAGATTACACCCTACAAAGTCACAAACTCACAAACTTTACCTCTATTTATTATTAGTATAGATAGGTGCCTACTTTTTAGAAACATATTTAGTAATATTATTAGATATAGTGTGTTGGGCTTATGCTGGTATAAGCCCAAAACACGTTCTGTTTTATTGTGAAATACCATAATATTTTGATATTTATAAAACTATCCTTAGAGACAGAGATTAGGTAAAAGTTTTATAGTATTGTTTTGCATGAAAATAACGTCACGATTTTAATTATTTTGTTTTTGATGTAAACAAAAATTGGCAACAATGCTACTTTAGTATGTTTAAAGGCCGTTTTACGCCAGAGCAACACACACCATATGACATGCCAAAAGGCTGCATGCTTTTTTTAAATAATGTAGTTAATTAATAATCGGCAGACTGTCGTACCGTTGTATATAGGTATATCAGCCTAAAGTCTATCAGTCTCACATGCTGATTAAAGCTGCAAAAGTAAAAAAAATATATATATAAAAAATATTAACACCCTGTTGTCGGATGTTGCTGCTTCAGCATTAAACAGAAGACTTTGTGTTATGGCTTACGATGTAATTTAAATACCATGCAAATGAAATAAGTTTGCTCGTATAAAATTCCATTGATTTCTAATTAATAGGTACATCAAAGCGAAGATTACATCGACTCTACGGAGACTTGTGATCTTACAAGATAAATTAATCAAGACATTCAAGAAGCTTTGACGGACATATACTTCTCGTCTTTCGATAGACTCGACGAGTCTCTTCATAATATGTTTTTTTTTACATAAACGCGAAATATTTTACATTAACATCAAAAACTATACCTAATATATCAATTTAAATAAATTAACGTAGGGTAATGAAATTGGAAAATCTTGAATATCCACCGATTTGTAAACATTTTTTTGTAGATACACCTTAATCAGCCGTGTTCAGTCAGTTTTGATCTAGGTTTTCATGTATTGAGGGTAAGATTCGCTGACAGATTATGCAAAAAGTTACAAATTTTACTTTTAGTATTATCGCGATTTTTAAAAACTAGTTTTTATTTATAGCAAAGTTTAATTTTATATCTAGGAGTGGATCATTAGATTTATTTATCCGAAGCATTCGGGAGCGTCAGCAGACATGGCGAGTGACGGCGTGCACTCGCGTTTCGTTTCATGCGGAGACAGAACATGTACCGTTATAATAAAAACGACTCGATACATTTCTGAGAATAAATTGAATTCAGATTCATGAAATTTATTTTGATATAGATGGCTTGGGACCGCAAGTGGCTTTGCTTCCATAGGGGATTTCGACATATTATTAACCGACCTTTATTTCTGGAAATAATACATTATAAAACCTACGAACCGAATTGAGAAATTCTTTCTTTTTGTAAGTCGGTCTAGCAGCGTCTAGAAAAGCCCTTGGACCTCGCCTATAGCCTCATTTAGTGGGTGAATGAGACTGGAGTCATGAGTTTATTTATGGTAAAATCTATATGTTATCTATATATTGATAAACAGGAATAAAAATTATTAAAAACTACTAGTGGGTAATAAGCAATTAAAAGCGGATTTAAAAAAAAATAAGCGCCGAATTGAGAACCTCCTCCGTTTTTGGAAGTCGGTTTATAGCCGTCGTCGTCGGCATGCCGTGGGTACTCAATGTGTATCGCTGCTATCTCACGTTTTGTCTGCCCATGCCTTTAGTCGCATAAAATAGCGAGTTAGTAATTTCGTAAAACCGAGGGCGTTTCCAACGTGACATGAAGCGAGCGGCCTGCAATCGTCGCTCACGACATTTCAAAACAAACTGATCTTCGGCCGTCAGTATTAGACATGTTTCTCGCAGAATTTCACTCGGTTTTAATATGTTTTGACTAGCTAATTCGGTAGATAAACTATGCCTTAAATATACTCTGAGGTTTAATTACAAGTTCATAGAAGCTTGGCAACGCGCTTTCAATCTTTTTCTTCAGATTATTAGTACCTATAATATATATACCTAGGCACTGTCTGTAAAAGAAAGTACTGAGTTAGATGTTCTGTGTTGCATACTTACTTTATTCTTTGTATATTTTCTTATTTGTCACGATTAACAAAATAGTTCTAGGTTCTTATTATCTTTTATTTTTCTTACTAGAAATAATAAAAATCAAAATATATATATTTAAATTGTATTAATATATTTAAGAATATATTTTGAGACCTACTAATCTCCATACATTTCCGAACCGATTAAGATCAAATACTCACATGCAAACTTATAATAATAAAAAGACAAGTCATGTCTCACTTCCTAAATCATGGAAAACTCTCGCGACGAGAAAGTTAAAATTTTGCACAGAGGTTTCCTTTTTAATGTAGACAAAGAATAGTGCGTAAGAATGCAGTTGCTAACATTGATAGAATTATTTTTGAAGTGTAATCCTATCTGCCATTGATAAAAATATTTTGATAATAAATCTAAGTTGGATGAAAAATCAGCAACACATGGTTCTAATCTAGATAACACGCACTTGCTACGCCTATTCCACGATAATAATTAACCAATTATAAAATGACAAGCTATCGCCGCAATTTTAATTGGTTTACCATGCGCTTTGCTGGTCGATAGTTGTACCTACTTGTTTTAATTGGTTTACCAAGTGTTTTATTGCCAAATCGGTACTTGTAGTCGTTAATGTATAGCTTCCTTAGAAGGAGTTATCTGTTCGCACTATCTGCACTTAAATAGCTACAGCGTGATTAGAGACCTATAAAAGAACTTCGTGATATAATTTCTTCCATTCTGCATAATAAGACATCCCGTAATATCGAGTTAGCTTCTTCTCCTGCCTTTGTTTTTGTTGGAGGTACGATTGCATAAAATATAGTCATCCTTTTCTTAAATTGAGTCAATTGACAACCTGCCTCACTGTCACTTACAGTATAGTATAGTATACTATACCTTAATGTTACAAAATCGTCATTAAATTAGTGTATCGCAAACGATTTGTCTATAATAATAAAAAAATTGGCAGTCATAGGGACTGCCGATAGAAGTGAAAACTAAATCCAAACTATTTTACTTCACACTAAACATTTGAGTTTCTCAAAACTTTTTTATCCTAAAATAAACCTTAAACTTAACTATTCAAGTTTAATTTCGAATGTAGAATATTTACATTTAAGACCTTTTGTCTTCGTAACAACGCGAGCTGTTGTCGCTGATCGCGAGCATGTCGCTGTTCGCGAGTATATCGGTCACGCCAATCCAAAAGTTTACCCCCTACCAAAACCTGCTCAACGCGGCTAAAGAAGTTTTCACTTCAATAAACATTGTAATACCTGTTACAAGTTGTGTAATGGTCGCATACAACTTAAAAATTTGGTAATGACAGGACCTCCAGAACTAATCCTTCTGTAATCTTTTTTAATTATGAGACTAATTTGAAAATATCAACCTATTTACCTCATTATCTGAATTAACGGTAGTAGTCAACATCACGCCCTTTTTCCATCAAAACCATCAATCTGATATTGGCGTTTTAATTGTACATTGTTTATTGTGCTTTAAATGTTAGGGAAACAGAACGCAACGATATTTTTCCATATAACCATTAATAACTGTCGTTTTGTTACGTTGAATGACGCTCACCCCACTGTGAGCTTTGGGGTAGTTGTAACTTGTAACAGATTACAGAATTGCTCTGTGCGTTTCATTGCAAGTTCAAAATTATCACTTTTTCATTTTCCTTGGCAAATAAATTAAATCACTTTCTGTGACGGTGAAGGAAAGCAAAATTTCTAGGAGTTTTCCATAAGGTTCTGAATCGAATTCTAATGGCCTAAGTCCTAATTCTGAGACCTGTGCTCATAAGCGGACCGGTGATGACTTGATGATGATGATGCTAATGATGATTATCAAGCTCAATACTCAATATACACAAAAATATTATTTATTCAGTATAGATACACTGTAGATACACTTATTGACGTTAAAAATTACTTACTTATAAAACATGATGGTGATAATCGGTTACGGTATCTTAAAACTAAAGCTACGAGGGTTCCAAACGCACCTTGGTCTGAGAAGAGCCCACAACAAACTCAGCCGGGTATTTTTTTTTATTATCACCATCTCACAAATCATCTTAACTAAGGAACTATCAGAGCCATAGAGCAAATTATTGCCAAGCTTCCTTGTCGTGTAAGTAGTCATTTACATGATAATAAGATTTTTCAATGAGTTTACGTTACACAATAATTTTGAAGTTATTCAGAGACATCATCAACAACTTTTGTGAGCTTATTGTAGAAGCGGACACGGTTTCCAACAAATGAATTGCTAATTTTACTGAGCCTAGAAGCAGGCATTCAGGTAAACATTATTTCAGCTCAGGTCTCAGCTTTATTCTCTAAGAGTTCGCAGCTTATAAGTTTTCTGCCTTGCCAACAGAAAACAAACTTCAGAAGATATCCTGAGCACTGACAGGTGATTTATTTGTGTAAAATATAGAATTAATAAGATGCTATGATATTCTTATTGTCTTACTAGATGATGCCCGTGACTTCATCCGCGTGGATTCCCGCGGGAACTCCTTAATTTTCCGGGATAAAAAGAAGCCTATGTATTTTCCCGGAATGCTACCTACCTCTTTACCAAATTTCATCAAAATCGGTTGAATAGATGGGCCGTGAAAGCGTAGCAGACAGACAGACAAACAGACACACTTTTGCATTTATAATAGGTATTGGTATGGATTAGTAATCAGTAATCACCACAATTACACACTGATTACAAAAAGTAAGTGGGCAATTTATCAGTCTGTGTTAATGTCAATACTAAGTTATGGATTAAATATATATTATTAATAGTTCGTAAGGAGGTGCTCAATTCATGGCTGCGTACTATTTCATGGCTGCTCCTACGAACCCACGTGTATGCTCTTCAAAACAATTGAAGCTAAAAATCAATGATATACCCAAAAAAATTGTTTCTCCTCGTAATCGATACAGAAATAATACGTATTGAACGTTTAAGAATTAATGAAGTGGCCATGTCGACCTCCGTCACACGCTGTCGAGTGACTACATGACCTTTCGTAGGAATGTCTGCGAAACGTGTGGGCTTTTCTAATATTGCCATTTTAGAACCAACTTGTACGAGTAGGTACGATGTTCAGCGCCTACATGCTTAAAAACGTTAATGCATTTTATACTAAAGTACATTTACCCACCTATCCATCTACTTGATCTCTATCAGTATTATACCTATAAAATTACGATTAAAAAATATTAATTTTAAGTATTTTTTGGACTTCTTAAATTATTTGTTTAAAGATTTTAATTGGAATTGAAGTTAATTTAATGTTATATATAATTCATTTTAATATTATAAAGGCGAAAGCGTGTCTGTCTGTCAACTACGCTTTCACGGCCCAACTACTCCATCAATTTCGATGAAGTTTGGTTACTTAAATAGGCTACTTTCTATCCCGGAAAACTGTAGAGTTCCCGCGGGAAAAAACATCAATCCACGTGGATGAAGTCGCAGGCATCATCTACTGGTTATATATAATGTTACAGATTTAGCCTATATGGTTTTAATATCTTTAAATTTAGTAGTTTTAATAATGCATATGTTTTTACTTAATCTGTGATGGGTTCATTGCAGAATTTTTAATTGAAATTGAACCTTATCTCTAAAGCTTAAGTTTTAGTTTTCATTTCGATATTTTCTATTATAGAAAGATTCCAGCTGATCAACTCTGCGGCGCTAAAGTAGTCTTCAGACTATTTAAATTCCAGTTCGGTTCGTTGCTTCGATGGTTTATACGGAGCCGTTAATTTTAGAGAAATTGAACTAGGGGTTGCTATTGATTTTCTTTGTGGCTCCTTTGGGTTTGTGTTAAAAACTTTCTGAAGTTTTATTGAATTAACTTTAGTTGATATGGTATCCGCTGTTGAAACGATTGCCCTTTTAGATATTGTTTTCTTAGTCTCAGAAGACGCATCAACTTTACAACACTTGCAAGAATTCGTGAAAATAAAATATTTTAACTCATTCTTATGCTGCGATCCTATAAATAATTATAAATTTGAATATACTCTAGTGTTATGATTATTTTGGAAATTTGAATGTATTATAAAATAATAAAAAAACTATGTTAGTAGGAAATTTAATTATAGCAAGCCGCAAACTTAAAGCAGACGCTCCATAACCACTGACAGCTGTTTTGACAGCTATAATATTAATTGTGACGTTTGTGTCGTTAGGGCATCGCCCAGCTCTTCCGTTTCCATGTCATTAATAAAATGAGCAATAGTAGAAATATTTATCAATGGCATAATCGATACAGAAACAATTATAACCACATCCATCAAGATTCTCAACTCAACCGCGCGAGCAAGGTGTTGGAACTCGTAGTCTACCATTCAACAATGGACTTTATATCAGTGAAAGCATAACTCATAATCAGTTATCAGATCAAGTCTATCCGTGGTAAAAGAAAATGAGCTTTCAATCCTTTTAGGTAGGTTTCAATTTTATTGTAACTTTGGTGAAAGAAGTACAGTCTGTATCAAATAACATTAACATTCTTATCTGAGGTCTGTCACACAGCGCGAACGTCAAAGTTCGAAAGTGAAGAACGCATTATAATTAATAGTCGATGATACGCGAGGATCGTAAACAAAAGCGGTGATAAATGGATTATAGTCTGATACTAGATAATAGGCACTGTGGGTTGTAAATCGTCGTTTCGTAAGCGGTCAGTAGATACGTACTTTATTTTCGGCTAGTGACCGATTCGTATCGAAATAGTAGTTGGTGTGTTGTTGTGAATTCTAGTGGCCGGAATTTCCAGTCAGAATTAATAATGCTGACCTGGTCACGTTTAGATAATTTGTTTAAATCAATATTTGCTCTATATTACGTTCATCAAAAAATAATATACTAACCCATATAATTTGACATTCAGCAGCATAGCAGATATAATTATTTTAACTTGAAGTTAATTTTTGGTATAAAGTGTAAATTCATTAATTTTGTTCATATAATGAAATTTTACTATTGCCAGGCATAATTAATTATGAACACCCACAGCACTTGGAACATACACTGATAACCAAGGTCATGCTTGTTGTTAGGATATAAACTACTGTGCGGTTTAAATTTTGTTGCATAAGCAGAAATGACGTAGCTTCAACCACACTTTCACATTTATTATTAATTGATATAGTATCAGAATTTTCTAGTTTTATTTAATAAGATTTTGACATTAGTAGTATAATCTTCATAGACTTTGGTAGCCGGTAGCTCATAGGAATGATCTAGCTAAAAAAGAGTAATTTGTCTGCTTTGTACTTTATTTTTGTAAATATACCGACGGAGTCTCAAGTGTGACCGTAGAAAGGCTTGTTGAAGCTTTTATATTTGTAGTATGACTCAGATGCGACAATACAACTAAAACATGTGCGATGAAAATAAAAATATCTAAGAGCCAATTATATTGCTAAATGTAGTGATCATATAAAAAATAATTTTTCCAGGATAATTCATGGTGGCGCCCTACAATTTATTTTATGACCTCTCTGGGTTTACATTTTACTCTTTGAAACTATTTGATGTCCAAAGGCTTAATTGGCTTACTTCCTCATATATTATAATATATCCTCCTCCTTGCGTCGTATGCCCCATTTCTGAGGGTCGTGACCCCTTCCACCAATAATCCTTGTATGAACGATGTCGCGCTATGTTGCTCGGTTTTCTGCGACATGCAGGGCTGATGATTGGCTTGATCTGACCAACGTATCGGGCTACGTCCCCAAGGTCTCCTTCCGTCCACATTGCCAGTAATGGCAATCTTTTGAAGATTGCTATTATATATGGGTCCCTTGTCCCGGGACAATTTGCCGTACATTTAAAATTATTATTTTAATATATACCTAGTAATATTATATTAAAATACATATATTCCGCATGAAAATCGTTTTTGAATTTCGATGACAGTCAGGGGAATAACAAAAAAATTACAATATGTGTATTGTAGGCACTCCAAAATATGTAATTAAGAAGGGGACAAATCCTTAGAAACTTAGATAAATGGTACCTCTACTCATGTATAGGCTTAATGCTTATGGTAGCAATTACTCAGTAAAACCAAAACAAAAACGTTTTAAAAAGTTTTTAATTTTATATCAAGTCTTATCATTCAAATGATATATTGTCTGTCGGGCACATTAAGCGATGTAGTTTGTTACGACACATCATTACAAACAGATTTCACGTTATTATTGATTACGTTTGACAATAAATTGTGGTTCACTCATGTTATCGTGCGAACTGCACTAATGGTGATCTTTAACTTTCACCTTTAACATTGTAGTGTTTATTATTATTCACGATCTAGATATATGTTTACCTGATTTTGTTGAGATGATGTAGCATGTAGATTATTAACAAGATATTTATTTTTTGATGCATCACACGATGTCCGGAGACAAGCTGGATGACAATTTTCGTTTTCTTAGCGTGTTCGTGGTTCTCATAGTTATCTTTGTAAAAAGTTCGCTTTAAAAATAAGACATGAAAATGGCTAATAAAATCAAGAGTATATTCAACATCTACGTGTAGGTACTCCTAAGTCCTAGAAGTATTCAATATAATCTACAGTACTACAAACTAAAGAGTAAAGATCCAAATGACATTTTCAAAACAATAAAGCAGCCATAAAATTAGTATACAACAACCATAACGATGTTTTATGTGATATTTCCACAAATTTATTATGTGCTACTAAAGTGAATGTTTATTTCATACCTACTGTCGTAACTCGTAAAGCGGTCTCAACACGTGTGGTTCCGAAATCAAATTAAAATCGTGTTTGATAAGATCGAGTGGCAGTTATGGAAATTTATGACTATATTACCTGCGTGCACGCATCGCAACCGACAAAAAGCTGGTCTGGACCAAGCAATTATTCATGGCCCGCAAATAATTATAGTTTACGAGAGTTTGACTGGATCCGCCCCTGGCGATAATAGCTAGTTAGTGGCCAAAATATGTCTGGTACTTATCGCAAATTTTTTAAACTTACATCAGTGCAGTGTAGTGTGTTATCGATAAACCATCAAACCTACGTATTGTTTTGTGCGAATAAAAATATTTCTTGTAGTTTATACATCTGATCAATCATCACAGGTATATAATCATATTATATACTTGTGTAACTAAGCAAAACACATTGACTTGCTTCGTTGGTTGTTGTTATTAAAAAGATCATAATCCACGCACAGCGGACGGCGAATCGTGCAAGTGCGAAAACAAGCCCGGAGGAAGAACGAGAAAAGATACTAATCATGCTTTTTTCTTTATTGTAAAACGTGGTTGTGATAAGAAACAAATTGTAGGTAGGTCTACAGCTCTACATTACTGGAAAAAAGAAACGAACGCTTAACTAAAACAAAATAACGAAAAAGAAATTCGAAATAAAAGACAGGACGCACACAAAAATATGTTGACCGCAAAAGATACAGAAATAAATCAGACAGATGACAATTTAAAGTGGTTAACCCACTAACTGTGACCATTTTAGATACTTTGATCAGATCTTGTCGAAACGGAACCTACAGAGACAAAAATAAGCTCATCTAATATCTATTTTAATGAATTAAAGTTCAATTTTGATTGTTTGAGTCTCAAAATTGTGGGTGTTTGTTCTACAGTCTTTAGAGTCACGGTAGAGATTTATGTTTTTATTTAAGAATTAATGATATAGTGTGAGTAATCGCCGTTATGCTAATTTGAAATAATCTGAGCTCGTAAATATGAATAAGGTAAAATCTGCTGTAGGGCTGCGCACCGAGTTCGTAGATTTTTTTTCATCAATACTTTTATGTCAAGTGCATACAATAAATAAAAAAATTAAAATTATTTAAAAAAAAACAGAAATACGTAAATAAATCGGCAAAAGCAAAAGTCATTTGTGGAGAGTAGATTTTAAAGCTTTTGTAGTGAGGATTATTTGATTTCATGATTCATTCATATTGTTATCATCATCATCGATTTTTTTCAATTTGATTCTGAATCGGTTTACGAATTAACATAATAGAGGCATTGCAACATAAAAATTTATCTCGATATTAGAAAATTTCCAATTTTGTTGCATTTTTATTCAGTACCGAGGAACAATTTGCTAAAACCCCCGATACGCACCTGGCGCCAGGCCCCTTACGGACTCTACTTTACGATCTGTTAAAAGAACAACTTCGCTGCCCAAATTAACACGAAATAAAAACGAAATCGATCCTCACAAAAAATAAGCGAAAGAAGATAAAAGCTTAAAAAAGGTCCACGTCAAAACATTTGATTGTATTAATATTTATAGCTATCGAATCGCCGCAGGAAAGGCGGTCTTGAGATGAAAAAAAATGTTTATCAGACAGTTCAGCTTTTGAGTAAACCGCAAATCCTTTGTTAAGAGATATTTATGGAGTTGAAAACAATTGCACTGTTACTATTATATCAATGTGTGACAGCAATAACTGTATTATTGAGTTTTTGTGGCTCGAAATGAAGATGTTTACTTCAATGCAATTCAATGGACTTACTACTTGTGTCAGTAAAGGCTCTTTTTTGAAAAAAGTTTGTTTCCCTTTATAATTTTTCAAATGTATATTTTTAATACCTCAAGTTGGTTGTGAAATGCATTTTTTTTAAAAGAGTGGATGGTGTGACTGCGATTATTAGTTATTGTATGATACAGAACCTCATGTGCTAAATTATTGACTGGAATCTGGCTCTTTGGAATTATATTTTTGCGTGAGTGGAATATCATTGCAAATAACATTTAATTGTTTCAGTCAAGAGGTGATAAATTTTTTTCTAAATAGCAATTCCTCAGTGTGAATTTATCTACAAATATTATTAAAAAACAAGTATTATCGCACGCGCTATCTCTAATATTTTGTTACAGAAATTCCATTTTCTTTAAGTAAAAGCAACATCATACAACAAGGGAAGTTAGTATGTCTGTCTGTTAGTAAGTATGTATTGTATGTCTGATCTATTACAATAGGTCTTTACCTATGAAATTGCCGTTTTGTAAGGGAGGGACATAAAGTCGATCTTTTTAAAATATAATATATTTATTTAATCGAAGTATGTACCATTGCTATCTTTGTACTTTTGCCATCTCATAGGTAGTTCATTGATCCCTTTACTAAAAAAACCATTCGGACGGGAATCAATAAAATCTTTGAAGGCGCTTTGGACTGCCCCATCGGAGTTGAATTTTTACTAGTACTACTTTGGACTAGTAACGACACCGGTACTAGTCCACCAAACACTCACAAGTAATTTCTTTGAGTCAATTTTCGCTTGTGGCAGGATTTGGCTGGTTCGCCGGGGTTAAGTCATTGCGATTAGCGTTTCCGATTATCGTACAGGATCCACTTTTCATCACAGGTAATAATTCGATTTAAAATCCCTTCATTATTGTGCCGGTCAAGTAATGTAACGCAGCAGTCGACGCGCGTTTGTCGGTTTGCTGCACTCAACTCATGAGGTACCCACCTTTCAAGCTTTTTCACCTTCCCAATTTGCTTCAAGTGGATTAAAACAGTTTTATCACTAACACCGCAACCTGCAGCTAGCTCGGACGTGGTTTGCGATGGATCCGCTTCCACAATAGCCTTCAATTCTTCATTATCAACTTTGGTCTCCGGCTGTCCACGTTGCTTGTTCTGTAGGTCAACATTTCCAGAACGAAAAGGTTGGAATCAAAAACGCACTGTGTTTTCTTTTGCGACACCGCCGTCGTACACATCATTAATCCTTCGATCCGTTTCTGCAGCACTGGTGCTACGATGGAAATCGTACTCGTAAATAACGCGATATTTCAAGTTTTCCATTTTGTAAACTGAGTGACGCAAAGAAAAAACTAAAAGAGGAAAAAACAAATGAATAGGGGTTTTCAAAACACAAAAGCATGAGTAAATAGCTGTATAAATTTGAAATTGAAATTCCTAACCAAAGAAGAGATATTTGAGATCAAAGTGGTCAGTACGACAAAAAGGCAATTTCATATGTAAGGACCTAATATTATCAATTTACTTTACACATTGATGTTTAATTTTAGTAATACTTTTACTATACCACAGTAAATACCTCGTAGCAAAAGAGTTTTAATCTGACTATCATGAATATCATGACATTTAAAATGCATCTCAACAGTTGTGCATTGGTTTCTTGTGAGCTTTGCGGCTGTTCCGGCTAATTTACGCTATCAATGTGCCGGATCTTGATGTATGGGCTGTCTTAGCAACGTTCGGGAAGCTTTCTCACGTGTTTTTAAGTATTTTAATATTTATTTATTTTTATCGTTATGTATACTATAAAATACAGAAGTTAATTCCAAAATTGAAATGAATTCGTATTTGTCCTTTTTATATTTTATACCAATATATACATATATATAGCTGATGCCCGCGACTTCGTCCGCGTGGATTGAGGTTTTATGGTTCCCGCGGGAACTCTTTTATTTTCCGGGATAAATAGTAGCCTATGTGCTATTCATCTATCCATCCATCCATCCATCATGGTACAGTATAGATTAGATAACTACCTATCTACCTACTATTACTATACTAATAATATTATACTATGTATTTGAGCACCGTGATCGGTCTAAACTCTAATTCCCTCTCTCATAAATATGAGAGTGGAGGCCTGTGCCCAGCTGTGGGACGTTAATAGGCTGTAGTCGCCCATCTATATAAATAAAAAAAAGCGAAAGGTCACTCACTCACTGATTCATCACGATATCTCAGGAACTATAAAGCATACAGACTTGAAATTTGGAAGACAGGTTCCTCCTATGGTGTAGATTTGAGTTAAGGAACGGTTTTGAGAAAATTCACCCCTAAGGGGTAGAAATGGGGATTGGATGTTTGTATGAAAGTCCTTTGTTTTTGAAGTTAGAGACACGAATAATGCCAATTAAGTTAATAGTTATAAATAATAAAAAGTCACACAAGAAATTTTACGGAAATTCACCCCAAAGAGGGTGTAATGGGGGTTGTAAGTTTGTATGAAAGTCCTATGTCTTTGGAGTTAGAGACCTGAAAATCGGCATTTAGGTTATTAAATTTAAATAAATAATAACCTACATAAGCAATTTTATGAAAATCTACCCCAGTAGGGGTGCAATAGGGGTTGGAAAGTTTATGATGTTAGAGACTTGAAAATCGGGATTAAGATTATTAGTTTTAAATAATAATAACCTGTGTAAGCAATTTTACGAAAATCCATCCTAAAGGATGTGAAATTGGGGTTTGAAGCTTGCATGTAGGTCATAAGTTTTTAAAAATCGGCATTAAGAGCGTTCATTCCTTGAGCCGCTTAGCAAGTTTAGGTATTTATCTCGGGTAAATCCTTTGTCTCGGATAGTCCTTTGTTTGAGCGATTGAACAGAAGGCGTCGGGTGCAAAATAGTCTGACAAACCGTTTTAATCCTAATCCCATTTTCAAACGGGCTATTAATTTTCAATATTTTAAAAATATGATTTAATTCACTTAATAATATAAAACATTTTTTAATATAAAGTGTATGATTGTAAGTATTGATGTTTTAAGTAGATTCTAAAATCTTTGTTTACTTATTTTCTGTTACTTATTTATAAGACACATTTCGTACAAGAAGAAATAAAATAGAGATAAATGAATATTAGTGTTAATTCCATTTGTAGGTAACATTATTTACAATATAAATTAATAAATTAATTTAAATTATTTTTTTTAAATTAATAAATTTAAAAAAAGTATGAGTTACAATAAATAATTTATAATAAATACAAAATTATTAGAATTTATATAGTCCATATTATACATATATACCACATTTATATACATACATATCACTACGTCTGTTCTTACTTTTTACATTGCAAATTCGATTGATTGTTGCCTTTCGATCATATTATTTATTTATTTTTATATTAGCGTTCAAGCAAAATGAATCTTAACAGAATTGATTTAGAGCTCAATTTCGTGTCTGCATTCACAGCCACCGCACCAAATGGAAACTTTTGAAATTAAAATCTGTTGAAATTTGTGACTTTAAATCAAGAGCCTATGGGTTCATTTTACTCTGACGGCAATGTGATTGAACGCTTGATTATGATCAATCGAATTTTCAATTTCAAAACTTAGGACTAAGCATACAGACTCAGTTTCACAATTTGATAAGTTCGCAGATATTTTTGTAATTTGTTTGAAAATTGGAGTTTTAGAATCCATTTCTGAACAATATACTCCTTTTTTCAGGCAGTCGTATAAAAAAATAACTTATTTACATTCGCACTCAATGAATCCTACGACAAAGCAGGAAAGAGATAAGCACAGATGCAGGTGTTTCACCAATGTAGGCTTTTATTTATCATGATAACAATAGCGAGCACGGGTCAATGGTGATACAATTGCAAAAAGAAAAGTTCGGTTCGACAAACATAAAACAAATTCATCAAGTGACATCCTGTATACGATAACCAAAAAAGGCAATTAAACTATATAATCCTGCAGGTATTGCGCTAGTGTACTCAGTTTACCAAAAAAACAATAGAAATTTACTGCGCGCATGGTATTAATAAAATACAGCTTTGCTACAAATTTTTCAAATAAATTTTTGCCGTGCTAATGAGTGTATTTGTTAGAAATTAATAATTTTGCCTGAAAAGTAAAATAAAAACGCGATGCCAAAAAAGCGCATAAAAATAACATGAAAATTAAAATTTTCCAATTTTTTGCATAGCTACCTGCTTTTGCTATCGTGATGACTATATCTTTATGGTCATAAATTATACCTATCAAAGTGTAAAGCAAACATGCGAGTCAAACAAATAAAATTCCAATTTCTAAATTATTGTAAGTGCACAGTAAAATTGACTATTCGAAAGCACATTGCATAAGTTTACTAACGTCCAATCGTGTGTCATGATACAAGTCGCTTCGCTAGGTGACTCCCGCAGCTTCATCTGCGTGATTCAAGATTTTTAAATATCTCATGGGAATTCTTATTTTCCGAGATAAAATACCTATGTTTATGTCTCTGTACTGAATTAACACAGAAAGTAGCTATCCCTGTACTGAATTTCGGGAAAATTGGTAGATAAACCATGCATATAAACAGCTGATAGACAGACAAAGTAACACAAGCATGTACAATCGCAAATTTAAAAATTAATATAAACTTATTTATTTAAGAAATATAACACAATATCCAATCGCTAGCAGTATCAATCAGTAGTAATTCAAGCTTCAAGTAAACAATCAAAAGGGATACAATATCCAAATCATAATGTGAATCACACCAATAGTCATACGGAAAGAGAATTTCACAAACGAACACAGGATACCGCGCTAATAATAGATAACGTGACAATTGGATTAATATTTATAAGGGACGGAGTTGCCAGTCTAGGTAGAGATTGTTGATCAGCCTTTAAATAATAGTTAATTTAACCATAAGACTGATAAATGCAAGTTTAGTAAAGTAAATTATTTTATAACTGTCTGATACATACCTGACCTTGTCTGAATGGGATACACAAATTCTTATTTAAACAATATTACGATAAATATCATATACGTTTAGTATAAAGTATAATATACAAACCTTAGACTATTTAAAACGATAATTTTCATTCATCAATAAGAAAAAACAGCCAGTATTCAAAATGCCTACTATTGAGAAGTGAAAATCTCAGGTATATGCTACGTACATCATTTTGAGTTGCGGAGTCAAAATGTGTTATGTCCACCCTCTGAGAAGCTTCAGCTACGACTAGTTTTCCTAGCGCTTGATCACGCAGTTTTGTAGTGTGTTACAAACTTATTTTTGGATGTAAATTATTGTTAAAAATATATATTTTTTGCTTTATAGAATTGAAAATATGTCTTACTTTTAGGAGTACTAAATTACTTTTACAAATTAGCCCAAATAACCTTCTAAAATGACGATTATATGTGTACTTAATTTCGTCAAATTAAATCTTCTTTGTTTTGAATTTTATAACACAACGAATAGCAAATTAATAGTTTTTATCTTTAACTATGTTAGTTCAGGACCTTATACTTAAAAAAAGTATCTCTTTGTGTGACCACAATGAGTAAATTTGGACTTTGGCTAACGTCATACTTTACACAAAAACAAAGACGACATACAAAAAAATACAAAATAAAAGTATAACAGCCTCTTGGTATTTTCGTAATAAGGAACAATCTATACATTAGTTTCAAAATGTTGTCAATCATAATGGTAGATCAGACAAGTCCCTACAATTTGGTATGAATTAGTTTTGAGTTAATGCAGTGAATAATAAAATATCAGGGGGCAAAAAAGCTAATTATAAGGGTTTATCCATGCAGCTCGAATGAATAGTCTTATGGTTAATACTTATTAGTTTTAGCCGCTATATGTACCAAGGCTTTTTGCAGCGGGAAAATCTCATAGGAAACCAGAATTTGCACGCGGACGAAGTAGCGGGCGATCTCTAGTTGTATTATATAAGACAAAATGCGTTCGGAGTATGAATCCATATAGAAACTTTTAAATTCAATTAAGTTTTTATATAAATTACTCTTTCTCGATAAGATAAGGCTCCGTATAAAACATTGTTATTTTAAGCTATCCTGATAAATTATTCAGATCAAGCTTTGAAATCATTTACCTATCGTTGAAAATCATCTTACCTGGTCTCCAATAAAGTTTAAAGATGCGCTTTCAAGAAATATTTTCTAATCGCATTTCAGAAACGTTGATTATCAATCTTAGAAAAACATGATAGTTAATATTGGTTTTTCGCTTATCTTATACGTACTTTATTACCAATTCGTCCTTGTCAAGGCGTAGGTAAGTATGTTGTTAATTATATGAAATAATATCATTAAATGGTAGAATATCTAAGGGATCGGTAGCCATGCAAATAAAATAGTATTCATTTAAATAAATAAATGAAATCTTTATTTGGAATTACCATGCACAGTGAAGGTATAAACACAAATTTACTAGTAGTAAAGAATAAAAATAAAAACTAAAATAACTTACGAACTAGACTGTGACAAAAAAAATCCAAAAAGGGCATCGGCTCAGCGTGATGCTGTTATGGTTATTATTTATTATTACTCATTATTATTCCTGGATAAATGCCCGCGAGTCAGGTTATGAGCTGTCTCCATTCTAAATTTCAGCCAAATCGGTTCAATTGTTGCCGAGTGAAGGAGTAAGAAACACCCAGACAGAGACACAAACCTACAAATATCCAAACTTTGGCATTTATTTTTTTAGTAGGATTCTTATACTTAACCTGTAACAAACTTTACCTTACAGTACCTTAGCAATAATCTTTGTTTTACAAAACTGTTTGTTTATAATTTATACTGTCAACTAATAAAGTACAGCATTACTTTATTTTGTATGAACATTTACAATGTCAATACATCCCTCTATTTTAGATTGTCTTTAAATAGTCATAGTACGAGTAGGTGCATTGGTGTTAAAAATACTATTATGACCTTTGCATCGGTGCTCTTAATCATTGTACACTTGTAAGCATTGCACAGTTCCGCCTAATTTACGATACCTATGTATCAGGCCCGAGCGTATGGATATTTCTAAAAATCGTTGAAAAGTTTTTGTCATGTTTTGACGTATCGCTTTAGAGGTTCACTGCTGGACATAGTTCCGTTGTAGGGATATCAACTACCTGCTACTACACCGTCAACCATCTATTTAGTGGGAGGTCTACCTACTCTAGGTTTTACTGTGTACCATTTCAGCACCTTGGGACCTCAACATTTCTTGGTCGGTCGAACTATGTGCCCCATCCAAAACCACATCCTATTTGGATCCCCTCATTTCTGATTTGATTACGAAATCTGATCTGATTTGATCCAAGAAAGGCGTTACAAAATAGAAAGCTTCTTGAATACTATCACAGTGTGTCATGAAAATGTTTAGTTAGAACACACGCAACACCATTTATTTAGGAGGGCCTAAAACTTTGTAGTCTGATCCTCACTAGCTTTAGTTTCCTAGGATTTCGGCGCCACCACATAATGTCCAGAATGACGTCATTGAGATGTTCTCTTAATAAACAAAACGGCGTGGTTTTCTCGTAAGTTGGTAATATTGACAGACCTATAAAATAGTAGGTAGGTATATATAGGATGGCCGTTTTATAATGTCAAGATTTATTTACCTAAGTTGCTTTAAGCATCTATGTAGAAAACATGAAATATGAGCCCACCTATAATTTACTTATCATTAAATTATGCATTATTATACGGGGATTGAATATTTTAATAAATTTAAAACAGGCGTCATGCAAATATTGTACTAGTTTTGATAAAATGCCAACGTGGTATAGTATTAAAACTGCCCCATCGCCATTTTGAAACATGTTCATTGCCACATTGAAAAACTAGGTGTTGCCCGCGACTTCGTTTGCGTTCTCTCATACTAATATTAGTGTGTTTGTTTGTTTATTAATTGGTTTGTTGGTATGTCCTTCAATCACACTGCAAAAGAGCTACGGATCGAAGTGATTTTTTGCATGGGCATAGTTGGGAACTTGGAGAGTAACATATAGGCTTGGAGAGTAGGATACTTTTTATCCTAAAATATTAAGAAGTTCCCGTGGAAATTAAAAAAAGCTTAGACGAAGTCGCGGCATTAGCTTAATTGCAAAGTCTCGAGTCTCGACCACACGATGCAATTTTGCCATGTTGCTGGCCGTTCGGAACTGCGGCTTGAGAATAAGGAAGCAGTACAGAGGTATCGACTATCGAGCATGTTAATGAAAGAACTATTGAACTCTCGAGTACTGACTGCTCAAAATTTTCCGCGTATAGTAGGTATCTCTAATAAGTAGGTACCTAATTACAAAATAATCAAAATTCATGAAGTCGGACCGGTTGCGCAGAAGCAATGTGGGATGCCTATGCAAATTCCGAGAAAGCAACATTTGCACATACTTATCAGTATGTAGCTATGCATGTAATGATGCATGCATAAATGGTTGTGTGTATAGAAGTCTGTTTGAATGTATATGTGTATGAGCGAAACCTTATGGGGAACTTAATCAGTGTCCGTTGTTGTACGGCGACATGGGTTATTGAAACGAAATTAAAACTCGAATGCGGCGGCCATTCTGTTTCTTGTATGCGTTAATTGAAAGCGCTATAATATAGTTACTTAGAATATCTATAACTATATTAAGTAAAATAGTATATTCGTGAACGGTAATCACTTGAGATAAGGTGTCCTGGGTGCTCGTTTGGTGCCGTTTTTTTTTTGCGCGAGTATTTTTACATAAACTTTCCAGAGCTAATGCTGTGTTGCTAGTGATCATATGAGTACTTAGATAATAATATAATCATACATCCTTGATTTCGATTTCCTAATCCTATTATGTTTTTAGGACTTCTGAGATTTGAGTAGGTAGGTAGGTACTGAGATTTTCTGTATATTTAGGATACCTTCTCTTCATTTATTAAATCAAGTAACTGTAACTGGGCAATGATCTGTTATTTATAAACCAGAGGTAACTGGGTATATTTTTGGTGTGTTAAAATATGACCATAACTTTTAAAATCGTACACTATTGCAAGCTTGGGATAACAAAAACTGTAACTTTCAAAGAATTAAAGGACCTTGAGTCATATTGGTCCAATCCCCCAACAATGTTTGGGAAAAAACTGATGGCATATGATTGGGGCCCATCATTTTTGCCCGTGGTCCTTTCATTATAATATAGCACATCCTCAATATAGCTTTAAATGGATTGACATTTTAAAAGTTAGGTATGTAATCTAATAAATAACAAGATAGTCAATTATTGTAAGTTATGAGGATGAAACTTTAAATTGATCCCTGTCGTCCATTTATTAATTGGACCTAAGTATTTAGTTGTTCAACTACTATTAGGTTACAAACAATTGCTTATTTTAGTAACTTTGAGTAGAAATAAACGATGTTATTGTAACCGCTCAAGGCTTGAGTAGGTTGATGCGATAAAATGCCTTTCAGAGATTAAGATCTAAGCTGCATATCTAACTTGAATATATAGGTCTCAAGTATCTAAACATGAATAAATACATACCTAGTAGGGAATTCTATTTGATTCTATTTGATACTTGCATCTTGTTTATTTTGATACTTGTAGAGAAGAGCCTTGTTCTAGGGGCCGAATTTTTTTATGTCCCAAGGTGCTGGAATATTATGTACCGGAAGTAGTACGCTGGAAGACCCCCGCCAAGATATTTAGTGTATATTAGGCGGACGTCTAATATACACTAAATATCTTGGCGGACATCCATAATTTTTTTTACTCCACTACGAGTTAACCCTTGATTACGAACTCACTTGATGCTTCGTTATGATGCAGTCTAAGGACAAAATTGACGTTTTGTTATGTCCCTACATATTATTACGTACAGGTATTAATTAAAATATACGTATTTATTTCTTGGGATGACACTGATTAATTGGGTCCTAAATTTCCTGGTACCTAAATACGTTGTGGATGTCCTATATTATTTGGTTGCGTAGCAGCTTAAACAAAGGATCATTATATAGGTACAACACGAAGGTAGGTGCTTTAATATTAAATCCATAACACCTGCTGTTTTAAATGCATACACGCCCCAGCTTTTATAAAAGCTCATTATAAATGCAACTGCATTTAAATTGCACATACCACCTACGTATAACAACGGATAATTTTTGTGAAAAAAATAACTAATAAATTACATGTTTTCGATATAATGCAGACATAACTGAGGCTACATACTATTTAAAAGTAAACACCATGAAAAATAGCGGTTTTCCCCTTATTATATTTTATAGCGGCTAAACTTGCCATCAATAATTGAAGTTGCAAAGTCCCTGGGGAGTGAAAGGGCTTACTTGAATTTTGATCCGACTGTACTTTTGCAATACATCAAAACATGCGCCTTAATGTTGTTGAAATAAGCTTCAAAATTGTTTAATGTTTAAGTGACCTCAGAACCAAACACGTAATTTGTCGGTAAGTCTGCATAAGTGCTACAGGTATAATTTTCAAAGTGAAAGAGTGTTCGATGTTCATGTTATATTTATCGAAGTACCTATTGGATATTACTGCAGATGTAGACTAAATCACGCAGGCATTGATTTTCGCGTTTTTTTTTAATCCACTACAAGTTATCCCTTGTCTGCAAACTCACCTGATGGTAAGTGATGATGCAGTCTGAGATGGTATAATAAATGAAAAATAATAATAAATAAAAATAATGATACGTTTCTCGTTCTGATCTCGATTTATTTCTTTTATATGATTTTCGTCAAGCTCAAGCCTTGTAGACAGTAAAAATACAGACACAAACGCTATATAATATCGATATACATGCCAGGGTACCAGTTTCGCAGGAAATATTGCAACGTCATGATGGCCGCCATGCTATTACACCAACCAACCACACGCGGCCTGATCACTAATCCCTTTAGTTTTTTTTTATTTCTAACCATTCATCTTTTAGCATTTTATTTAATCCTTCGTTCATTTCAAACAGTCTGGTTTTAAATTTATTACATATTATCCTTTTAATTTGAGGTTTGTAAACATGGAACATTTTAGTGCGGGACAAAACATTTTTAATAGCACTATATTTACTAGTACTTTATTAAAACTATATAATCTGCATTTTTGATTATACTATAGAAAATAGGAAAGGTACCTACCTATTTCGTCTATTATGCTATTATACAGTTAATTCACATATTATTATGAGTAGCTAATAACCGGTCTGAAGGATACCTACTACGAGAAAAAATTCGTACTCTACAAGTTTCATAGTTACCTAATACCTACCTACCTGTAGTTAATGCAAGGCTTTCTACTTTATCATTAGTATTGATATGTTCCTGTTCTAACACCTTGTTAAATGCTAACACAGAATACTCCTGATCTCATATACTAGTACCACAGAATAAGTAATAGCTAGTACTCGTATCTTCCTACTTATAATATTCATTGACTATAATGATATTAAGTTTTGTAGTGTTTTGCGATAGAATAATGTAAATAATGTGATTTTTTTGTTGAAAGCGATAAATTGAGCATTCTTTGGTGTGTATTCAAAAACACGATGATAATTTGTCGAACCAAAAACACCAAGGGTTTCTCTAAAAACAACGACAGAAATCGGTTGAAGCAAGTGGACTCCCGAGGGGCAGAAAATTTGTAAAAATGTTGTCTACTAGATGCCTACTGCTTGTTGAAAGCAAAAAAATAAGGAGATAGGGATTACCTATTCTGTGGCTAGGGTCGCACTGTTCCGTTAAGATACACTTACTATAATATGGAGGAGACGTTCAAACCATCCGTAGTTTTTTTAAAAGGCATTTATAACTATTAAATTAATAGATGATGCCCGCAAATTCGTTCACGATGATTACGTTTATCGTCTTCCAGCGGGAACTCCTTAATTTCTCGGGATAACAAGCCTGTGTCATTCCCCGTCACACAAAAATCCTATCCCCGTACCAAATTTCATCAAAATCGGAAAGCATGGACCGTTAAAGAGTAGCAAACAGAAAGACACACATTCGCATTTACAATATTAGCATGGAATAATGGATTAATTTTTAATTAAACAATAGGTACTTTTTACATTTAATGTAAACAGCTAATTAATTAATTAATTCATTCGAAACATTTTCTACTCCTATTAAACACACTTTGATAAATTACAGCTAGTAAAATTACCAGTATTAGGTAGCATAGATTAGTGCAAAAGATTAATTCCACTCCTTCTCTATAGCTGTAATTTTGCGAACCAGTCTCGCCATTTCAAAATGGCGATCGCAATTTGCATCGATTATAATCGTATCATTTATGGCGGACTATAATTTCAATAACTATGCAAAATATCCCGTACCTAAACGATATTATACGGAGAAAATATTTTCCGTAAAGACAAAATGGAGGATAATCATATCGTATTAACTCAAGCTGCATTTTTAACCGACTCTCAAAGAAGTAGGAGGTTCTCAATTCGGCGCGTATTTTTTTATTTTTTTTTAATGTATTTATGTCGGTGCATATCTCCGTGATTTCTGAACCGATTTGAAAAATAATTCAGTCGTTAGCTCTCGAGGTGGTCCCATAAAAAAATCTAACTTTAAATCCTCAACCCTGACACTAAAATGTTAAAAATAAAAATTCTTTCCAAAAGACGAAGATCCAAAGCCACTGTAAAATAAAAAATAATTTTGATTTCTACACACTATATTGAAGTCGGGCGGGTATAACAAGGATAAGCAAAGTTGACGCATAGTATAAGATAAGATTGTTCGACATAGTATGTAGAAATCAAAATTATTTTTTACTTTACTTTTTTTACTTTTTGGGCTTTGGCAGTCGGTTTTTTGGAAAAAAAAATATATTATCTTTAGGCTGAAAATTGAACCTTTTAGATTGTACATGTAGCATACTCAAGTTTTTGGATAGTTACTATCAAAGAGATGCACAGACATAAAGAATCGTCAAGAAGTTGAATTATCACAAAGTACCTATTAGTAAAATTATGTTAGAAATATCTTAGCAGCAGTACCAGCTTGCCAGCTTGATGTGTGGTCTCTGGTAAGGGTAATGTGAATAAAATATTTGATGGTGATATTATGACGTATGATGACTGCACAATGCAATCAGCAAATAATTATAAATTTATACACCTGTAGTCTGTACCTTCTGATATGTGTATTATGCGTTATTTCATAATTATATGAAATATTTTGCACATAATAATATTGTTAACTTTGCATATTGTTTATGTTTCTTAAATCAGCATCTGCATAGTCAGTGGTGCCTACAATTATGTGTATTTATTTTCTTATTGTTTCTTAAAATAATCATATTATTTAAAGAAACAAAATGAAATTTTACTACCGTGGCATAATCTAAATGATACTAATGTTATTAACGCGAAAGTGTGTTTGTTTGTTGGTTTGTCTTTCAATCACGCCGCAACAGAGCAACGGGTCGATGTGATTTTTCGCATGGGTATAGATGAGGACCTGGAAAATCATAAATCACGAGGACGAAATCGCAGGCATCAGTTAGTAATATATAAAAGGGAAAAGTGACTGACTGACTGATCTATCAACGCATAGCTCAACTCACTGAACGGATCGGGCTGAAATTTGGCATACAGATAACTATTATGACGTAGGCTATCCGCTAACAAAGGATTTCTGAAAATTCAACTCATAAGAGGGTGAAATATGGCTTTGCAATTTGTACAAAAATAGAATCTAACGTGAGAGAACCCGCAGGCAAAAGTAGTAAGGCTGGTATTTTATACATTAATTTCGAATATACCAGCTATTGAAAACTAAGAAGTCTGCAGTCGGCACGCATACCTACTTCTGCCATAGAATACTGTAAGGTACCTTGCTGAGTTATTGCCCTCAGACATGAAATTGCGACCTATATCCCTATTTGAATAATAGTAAGCACTTTCAAATTAAAAATCTGTAGTTTCTTACATTTAATCCGCCCATAATATATCTTGAGGAAACGGTCATTTGCGAGAACTAGACCAGTAATACTAAAAAAGCTTTAAAATAGATTATATACGTAACAATAAATTTTACAAATTTAGCCAATATCTACATCATAACAGCTATGTGCATGCCAAATTTTAGCCCGATTCGACCAGTGGTTTGAGCTGTGCGTTGATAGATTAGTCAGTTAGTCATCTTTTCTTTTTATATATTTGGATTCACATAACACGCCCGACCTAATACATTTTTAACCCAGCCAGTCCAAGGCCTAAGTCTAAGTCATAGAGTCAGAATAAGGCCTCATCTAGACAGCAATAAATTGTGTCTAACACTTATAGTAATATCTCAAACAGGAGAAACTGATCTGACTGAAATAAAGTGATATTTGGCACGTAGGTTGTCTCTTTAATGTAGTTCGATCCCTACCCAATAATCAAGACACGCGGAAGCGTGTCCAGCCAAAGTTCAAAACAACTGGCGAGCAGCACCGTGTGTAATATTACACGAACCATTTGGAGCCACTTTTGACCCCCTCATAACTCAAAAACTATTTCACATAAACATGTAAAATTTGGCGCATATATTGAGACCCGTGAGATACATAATATGTGCTCCAAATTTCATAAGCACACCTCAAATGGTTATTTAGATATAAACGTACAAAAATCGTCATTTTTATGCTCTACCTAGGTATAGATCAAAACTCTGACACGGGGCATACTACCATTGCTTAAAGCCGTATTATTTTAATACTGTTGACGTTTATGTTGTAGTGTTATAATCATTATTTTAAGGACGTCAAAGTACGTGACATTCAACCGTTATTTTGAAACAATACTGCTTTAAGCGGTGGTAGTAACTCCTTAACTATTGAAAATGACACATAATTATTATTTTAATGTAAATAATAATGAATAATAATATCGTTGCATTAAAACCTTACCTTCGTATTCATGCATTTTGTGCAACGAAACGCCATTGACAGAAAAGAAGAAACGTATTTGAAGTCGTCAGTTCAAGCTGTCAGTCATTGTGATTTGTATTCATTGTATAGAGTGGTTTTAGTGATATCGACTGTTTACCGTGCTTGTTTTCAATGGTGCCGATTCTGTAATGTAACATCTCTAAACTAAACTAAAATGGCAGCTTTAAATCTAGTTCTGTCCCTTTCCGTAGGGAGTATTATGAAAGGGTTAGCAATATTTATAATGCTCTAATTTTAGTTTAGTTTAGAGATTGTGCACTACAGAATCAGCCCCATTGTTTCACAAAAAACTTTTGATTTTGAACTTTTGCAATCAAAATTGATGAGATGTAGAAATGTGCTGTAGAGGTAGTCTGACCATAGATGTAATCTGTCAATGTCAGTGTAACTCTAGGTACACTATATATTTTTCTTGAGAATTCTCGTCTTTAATTATCTTGTACAATGAGTCGTAAAATAGAATTACTGGAGGGTGACACACTGACCTTACACCGAATAATAAGTACCTACTAATGTAAAACGTAAACTAAACTAATAGAAAAGTCCTATTACAGTGTAAAGGATTATTTGAATGATAGCAAGGCATTGGTATGAATTGTTACAGCGGCTGATTATGTAATGTTATATTATAAGTACATACATATAATTTCAAATATTTGTGAGATGGTGATAATAAAAAAAAGCGGAGTTTATTGCGGGCTCTTCTCAGACCAGGGCACGTTTGGAACCCTCGTAGCTTTAGTTTTAAGATACCGTAGTTAATTATCACCATCACGTCTTATGCTCTGTAAGCATGACGTTCAGAAGGTGTACTTTGTAGGTACATATTTTGAGTAAATATGTTTTGAGTTTGAGATTGAGTTCAATAATTTCTGTACAAAAAGTAATGATATCCCATCAAAAACATAAATGTAAAATGAGAGCCAAGTTCAAAATTGTGATATATATGCCTTGGTTGTTGACTTCAGCGACAAAAGAAGTGAGATCTAAATGGGTGCCAAGTTCAATGGTCAGTCCTGCAATTTATTTATCCCAACAAAAACATAAATGTGAAATGAGAGCCAAATTCAAAATTGTGATATATATGCTTTGGTTGTTGACTTCAGCGTCAAAAGAAGTGAGATCTAAATGGGTGCCAAGTTCAATGGTCAGTCCTGAAATTTATTTATAACAACATATAATATTTTATAACAACTTAAAATATTATTTCTTCTTATAACTTAGTATAAAATGTTGAAGACTAAGGCTTTGGCTTGGCTAGTTTCCATATACGAATTATTATTAAGTAGGTACCTAAAAGTACAGTTTCTACCAGCAAGCCAAATTTTCGGAAGAATAAAATAAGAACTTACAGCTTTACAATTTGTTAAGGCTATAATTCGTATATGAAAACTAGCCAAGCCAAAGCCTTAGTCTTCAACATTTTATACTAAGTTATAAGAAGAAATGATATTTTAAGTTGTTATAAAATATTATATGTTGTTATAAATAAATTTCAGGACTGACCATTGAACTTGGCACCCATTTAGATCTCACTTCTTTTGTCGCTGAAGTCAACAACCAAGGCATATATATCACAATTTTGAACTTGGCTCTCATTTTACATTTATGTTTTTGATGGGATAAAGAGTTTTCAAAAATCCACTCGACCGAAACCGTGGTGGAATTTTAATGGCAAAACATAAAAATGTAATTAAAACAGCTGAGGTATCTAAACCATATTTTATAGATAGGTCTAATTTTTAAATCTTTATCTAAAGGCTTTAAGCTTTTGGCCTTGAAGATTTATTGAATGTCAGAGAATGTCATATGGAGGTGTATTTGATAAAAAGTCTTTATTATACCTCATTATAAGCATTTTATCACGAAATCATGTTTTGAATTTAATTATTATTACATTTAAACTTTTTCTGATTTTTTTTCCGTACATCTATCTAATTCAATCAAAGGACATTGACCAGCGCCCATACAAAGTTCGCCTAGGAACCAACAGTCATAAAACATACATTAACGGATTCAAAATAACACATAAATACTATTGAAAGTAGATTTAAACAACGGACACTTCAGAGAATTTATTTATTACCGATAATATTTTTGATTTTGAGGTTAGATTTTTCATGTTAGTCAAGGTACAGCCGAAGGTAGTAAATAAAGTAAGTCTGTATTTTCACTCGATAATAATTATCGGTACTAATTAAAAATATCGATTTTTAATAGTTTTTTTCCTTTGCCATCTCTATAAAACAATGTCTTTGTCAAACTCAACACTAACAAAATGGATAAGATGGCGTTTTATCTCTCACTCGCACATCAAGACAAAATATATTTGTTTCCTGCTCGTATTGTCAAGACAGCCATTTTCAATATTATTCTTCCTTCTCGGTTAGCACTAAGCGGTTTAAACTGTTTTGTTTCTTACTCCTACTTGACGTTTTCAGCGCTCAAGCGGTGATTTTAGAATTCGAGGTAAGGGAAAGGACAGGAAATCAATTAAATTCCCATTTTTTCAGTATTATTATTTAGAAGTGTCCGTTAAATTCTAGTAATTAAAATTAAAGGTATAAAATAAATTGAGAATTATTGTGTGTTTTAATTCCTTGTCGATTCTTAGGCGAATTTGGACAGTGTCCTTTCGACTTTGCCTACGAGAAATGATCAAAATAAACAGCAATAATAGAAATTGATCTTAATAAAATAGTATATTTTTATTGATCCATAAACAAGGAGCTAAGAGACATCAAGCAAGAGTCTAGGAATGTACGGTGAATTGTGGAGATCCCATAACGTAATATTAGCATACCTTTTACTGGTAAAAGAAGTTTTGTAGGAAATAGATGAATTAACTCTGACAAAAGTTCTTTTACGATTAAAAAATCTCCCAGTGATTGAAGAGAATGAATTAAAATATATTGTACAGTTCTACGTAAATTACTTGTCATGAAACCGCTAAAGATTCAACTAATGTACGAGTTGAAAGTTTTAAATATATTTTCATTATCAATAACTTGTTGCCTATTAAAAGTCAATTAATGTAAACCTTGACAAGGTCGATGAGATTATGAGAAAACAATACAATAATACCGGGAACCGCTAACATCTGTGCATGTCTTTATTTCGAGACGTCTACGTTAAATTGCTCTAAAATATGTGACATGCAACATGTGGAATAGAGGTAGTGATAAATCATATCAGACGAATATAATATTATTTCTAAAATCTTAGTGGATTCTACTACATACACTACACTACATACAGCGGCCAGATTCATAAAATAACAAATTATATACTTAGAACCACTAAATTAGTTTTTATCAGCTAAAATTGCTTAGCCATACTCAGACAAATATTCTTTTCAAATCTCCGAAAACCTTTCTAATATTGGTATAATCCGCATTCCAACCATCACCAAAATTAAATTATCACCTAATTCAAGAAATTATCAAAACAAATAGGTACACTTAAGGTGCTTGTTTTGAATTTGCTTGTACAATGGAAATATCAAAATAGTAGGTGTAGTAATACGTTTAGTAAATCTTTTATTACGTATCTAGCTACCACATTTATGACGAAGATAAATAAGATTAATTTACTGAGTAAGTACATATATTCAGAATTGTAGCTTAATTCACATTTACACGATTAATTTTGTCGCGTGACCTAAAAACGTATTTTGCAATGTCCTAGAATCTACATTAATTTTATTTAAACTGTTTGCTTTACAATAATTAAAAACTTGAAAAGCTTCGCTGGCCTTTAAAAAAAAAGTATTATCTTAATTTATAGGCCGAATGAACTGACATAAAGTTGATAATATGCATTATATAAGTTTCTCTCTGTAAATCTTTCTAATCTAAAGAACTTTCAGAAACTCCATCCGAGCAAAACCGCGGAGGATCAACCCCATTCATTGTTAAAAAAATTAAAAAGTAACATTCAATTTTAAATAGATTAAAATCAAATAATCCAATTCACGCTTAATACCAGAAGGACCCGACAAATCACTCGTCATAGTGACGATGCGCTTTCCCCATCATTAAAAGCTAGGAAGAAAAAATCTTCGGCTGTTCAGTCTTAAGCGCTCGCCAACAAAACCATTATGCCTTATTATGGACGTCATCCATCAGACCGCCATATTAATCCAACATTAATGCATACTAATGTTTTATAAATAGATAGATATATAATTTATTTTGTCTCCACTTTGGCATCTAATTGATGAATAGTTTCTTGTTAGAAGGAAATGTTGGTTTTTAATGAAGGCGTGGTCACGTCAATTTCAAAAGGAAGCAGATCCATTTACGATTTCACGCCACTAATAAAAAAGTGTGAAGTTCGCTTTTTATCAATTTTTATATTTAAAGACGCTATTAATTTGAAACTATGTAACCATAATTGATTTTATAGATAAAAATCGATAAATATTAGAAAATAAAATATTACTTACTTTGACCTAAGTGAACTCGTTTCATCCATGGGTAAATCTGCGGGGGATTCGCTTGCGTGCTGCCAGAAGATTTAGCGTTCTTCGTATTACCTGAACTAGTATTGTTTGCTTCATTGCTCTCATTGCTTGACGTACTAGACGCAGGGCTTGAGATGTTTTGGTTTATATTTGCTTTGTGCTCCACAGGGGAAGCAATTGGAGTAGTCAATCCAAGCTTGGTACTCGTAGTGCCACCTGCGTTTCCAACATTTCCAAAGCCCGGTGATGTTCTACCCGGACCCGAAGATGTGGAAAGGTCCTGTGGTGATGCTATTCCCGCTGTGGAGGTTGAGTCAGCGAATTTACAACTAGCGCTGGTAGCTTGACTGGGTGGCGTCGACATTAAATTCGGAGACAGTGCTCCAGGGCTTGGATTCGAATGTTGGTGCACATGGCTCGCTGTGGAAGCCAATCTCTGTGGATGTAATTGTGTGTAATCAATCATAGTTTGCGGCTGCATATGAGCTCCAGCTGCTGGTGTCGCATAAGGGTGTTGAGGGTAATGGTGGCCAACTTGCGGTGGTGAATAACAAGTGTTTGAATACGAAGCGCTGGCATTTGGATTGTAGTAGTCCGCTCCAGGCGTTGGTAATCCAGGGTGACCTGACTGTTCAACAGGCGTACCTGTACGTCCAGGAACCTGATTCCCATAGCAGGACGCCAGGGAGTTCACGAATTGGTAGGAACTCATTCCTGCGTTGTAATTTAGGTCATTCATTGGTAACAGATTTGTTTCTTTCTCTTCCTTGAAGTTTACTCCAGCGTTGTCATTCTGAGATGGACATTGAATAGCCTAGTTGGACATGTTAAGTGCTACAGATGCCCGCGGTCTATCGCAATTGTCCTCGTAGAGTGGGGCTTGATTGATGGACCTGTAATAGAATAAAACACATTAGTTGGTCAAGTAGGACGCCTTGTTACTGGTGACGAATGTGTTTTATTAGTGTAACAAAACTAAAATTAAACACCACAAATTAAAACAGTAGTGCGATCGAGATCTAGGATTTCAATAAACGACAAATTCAAGATATATTCATGTAAGTAATCCATACTAATATTATACTCGTAAATGCGAAAGTGTGTCTGTTTATCTGTCTGTATGTCTGCTACGCTTTAACGGTCCGTCTGTTTAACCGATTTTGATCAATTTCGGTACAGGAATAAGTGGTATCCTCGGGAAGGACATCAGTCAGTTTTTATCCCTTAAAGAGTTCCCGCGGGAATCAAAAAACTTTAATGCACGTGGACGTCGAAGTCGTGGGCATCATCTAGTTAAAATTAAATATTAGGAGTACGTATATTAACGAAAAACGCTTACTTAGGCAATGTTGATATTTTTTTTTGGTAATTATAAAGTAGAGACGAGGAGTATTATCAAAAATTTTGCGGATTAGTAACAATAGTTTCAACAGGGGGTCTATTACTAAACAATAAATTAATACACGACATTCTAAACCGGAGTGCACATGTCAAGTGAGGAAAAAATCTCAGCGTACACGTGGTCGGGCTATAAAAGTGTCCACAGAGGTTTATGGGTGTAAGCGGTAGGCCGAATCTGACTTCAACCGATTTATGTACGTGGCTCGGTGCATACATCTTTATGAGCAAATTAGCAGTCATTGTGTATTCGATTTATTTGCCGTGAGCGAAACGAATGACAAATGTGTGAATTTTGTAGCAATTTTGTGCATTCAGACGATTTTTCACGCTGCATAATTTCTGTTTTCGCAATGAAAAGTCGTTTTTATCGCAGATTTATGGGATTTGTTTAATAATTTTTGATACACCGAGCTGAGCTCATAAAATGAAAACATCCATTATTTGATACGTCAATTTAATTGTTTATTCTCAGTCAAAAAAGTAAATGAAATAATTAGTTTAACAAAAATATAATATTACCATATTTATGGTAATTTTATTAACTAGTATAATAAAGGTTTGCAGCAATACAGTCATTGTAATGTAAAGGAACCTGAACCCTTTGAAATGAATAAGTTGAAAATTCTTAAACAATCTGATGTCTTACAGTTTTATGCTTTAGTCTCTCCATAACATTCTTATATATTATGTTGTTCAAAAAATATATAAGTGTGGCCACAAAATTTTTACACGAGACTGATTAAATTTGTGTGTTTAAAAAATTTTTAAGAAATGGTTACATACTATTAATTAAAAGGAAGGTGTAGAAGAAAACACAGAGGAAAGATAATCAAAAAGTCACAATCAAATAAAGAAAAATAGATAAGGACCTACAAAGTAGGTACAAAGGCTCATGTATAGCTACATCAAATAAGGCGATCAATCAAATTCCTTTACATTACCTAGGCATGTAAATATACGCTTCACATACAAGCATTTAGGCGCTACAATGTGAACTATCACTAAGAGCAAATGTTTTTAATTGCTTAAAAATAATTGAGATAAATTAAATTCCAATTTCTAATGCTATGTAGCTAATCCCCTTATTCTTGTGACATCCAGACAACATGTGGTTAGTTTATTTCAGTATAGAATTTTTGTCACTCCCGTCCGGTCCACATTAAATGGCCCGAACGATTCCAATGTTTTTATGTTTTTTTTCATTTGTTCCCCGAGCTTTAAACTCGACATCCTTTGATGAGACTTTGAGAGATAATGTTTTATTTCTATAGTTATTAGTTTTATTAGGTTCTGTTATACAATACCCTAGGCTAGGGAGCTACTTTACTTTAGTTGGTGCGTACATAATATAAATTATGGCATAATAATTCTATTAAATAACTTTCTCCTATAGTATCTACTTATTTATAAATAAAAAGTTAATTTCCACATACATCAATACTCACACAGGTAACTAAATTTCAAGTTAATACAATAAACTAAACTTATATGTAAATCATTGCTGCATGGCTTATCAATAACAGCAGTCAAGCATAGTAGGTATACCTATTCAATATTTATGACTGTATGACTATATTATGTGTGTATACTGTTGATAAAACCTCTAATAGAGTCAAAAATAATTAATTGAAAGAATTGAAGTTCTACACAAATTTATGTCACTAAAATTTTGTAATAAAATATAATATTGAATACAAAATGATACAATTTGTAATTTTTTCGACTGTAATTATCTATGTTACATAATATGATACCTACCTCTAGATTAAACATTTGTTTCTAAGCATAGTCATCAAAACTCAATTCAAAGTGTAATTATTCATTACTTATTTCTCAAAAGTGCTACTAAGTATTTACCTAAATGATAATCCGATCAGTGTATACAAATGTATTCGTTTTCATGGCTTTAATATTTCTATCATGCAATAGGTAATATTGCGGAAAATTTGTGTTGACATCTTAAATTTTCCCATTAGAGCTTAATTGAGGTTCATAATTAAATGCATTAATAACTGCATTGTAAGAAATCTTTAGTTAGTAGTTCTATCAACAATTACAAAATCTAAAATAACAAGTTTAAGTTAACCTTATAAATGATGAATGAATTTTTCACAAAATTAAACAGAAATTGATCATAAAGACATACATATTATATATTAAGCATCTATTAACTCATCGTTCAATCTATCTATATAACTACACACATTAAAGTATTGAAATTAATAGCCGAATCAATTGAAGTAGGTACGAGTATCACACCTCTCTTTGATACGGAAAGCTCACGGACTATCATAAACTTTTAAGCTCTCGAAATGGACATTCAAATCCACTGCATCTGAGAAGATTAACTCCGTCATGCTTTGATTCTCTTAGAACTATCTATTAAACAGGCTAATAATACTATCATAGCGTCGGTAGAATAATGCTTTATTTTTTCTAGTCGACAGTAGATAATATGTTAGTATATTTAGTGTAAGTCTGTATAAGAATCTATGTACCTAAGCCCTAGACATGTGAATAAGGCACGTCAATCATCCATGGGGCTATTAATTAAAAAACATTATATAGGGACTTATATATTTTTCGCCAAATATTCTCATACTTATCTCGTAAGTGCGCAAATAAAATAATAAAATTTAATAATAAGTGCGTAATATAATTGACCAATAATAATTTGACATTTAAAATTCACTTATGTATTAAATTATACCTAATATAATATCTAGTATAATATAATACGCTTATTACGAATCAAATGCCATCCCAATAAGTTCGCATATTGCTTCAAAGTTTCTTAGTACAAATGGCTTATTTTATTTACCTTTTATTTTAATTTGCTTATAATTGCAGTGATAAAAACCTTCCATTGTGTCAGAAAACACAACAATGATATAGAATAGTTTATTTTTGCGTAAATAATTAAATCAAGTTATCAAGCGCAAATAGAAAAATACTTACTCCAATAAGTATCAGAGCAGTGTCGACAAAAATTTTGCGAAACACAAAAAATTCACCAGCATCCCACAAACCATATAAGTTCTTAATGTTCACTGCACACAGGTTGAGAAACTTTTTTAAAAATCGTGTTCAAAGACGCGAGGCAGACGAGAATAACGTCGCTCCGAAACTTATTCGTCGTGAGGGACGTGCTCTCGCGGCGGAAAACCGTTGATGATTTCCCGGCGATCGGGCGTCGAGTGCAGCGTTTCGAGGTGAGGCTAGCGAAGCGGGCGGGGTGGGGCGGGGCGCACCTGGCCACGTGCCCGCTCCCGCTCCCGCTCCGCTTATGTGCTGTTACGTCGTTTCTATAGAATCGTATTAGTTTGGTTGCAGATTAGATGACTGTATTGCTTTGCATTTTTATTTATTTTTCTTTCATTTTCACGGTTTTTATGCTTGGGCTGATGTGATTTGGTGGTTTGGATAAGTTATTTAGCTGTACCTCGTTAATACTCGTAGAGTCTTAACCTAATTATTATTAAATAGTCTTCATATTGAAAGCATCTATGTATGTGACTCTAATTGTGTGTCTAGGTAATTTAGCGAGGAATCCCTAGGTATTGGTAATAAAATGGTAAGCAAAGTTTTTAAAGGCATATTATATTATTAAAACTAACTAATATGGCATAGTGCATTTCAATTTCGAAAAAATGTTTCATACTTACATCATTTTATTTTTTCTAACACGTAGAGGCATAAAATTTAATCATTGACAGGTGTAAAATATTTGTTTACCATCTGCATTAACTAGCTTGATTTATTTCTTCATGAATATAAAACCAGGTAGTATTTTTAGTATCTTTTTTATCGTTTTTCTTTCCATAGTTCCATCAACGACATCAACTGGACGTCTCTTGCTACCGCTCACATGCCAGCTGTAATAGAACCTGGTTACGCGCCAAGCGATAGCAATAGACCAGTTGGAATGACTCTCGGTCTCTTGAAGATCGGTAGGTCTCTCGTTTGGGATGCAACCTGTGCATATACCTTGCAGCATCCCATATTGAGGCGACCTCCGCCGAACGGACCAAGAGGGGAAATTATGAGAACCTCGATGGATGTTATATATTTGTACCTTTCGGGGTTGACATCCTAGGGCCGTGTGGCTCAGAGACTCATGCGTTTTTTGATGATCTTTCATAAAGGGAAGAGTTGGCAGCTACCTTGGCCAAAACATAAGTTTGGCCATCCAAAGGGCAAATGCTGCTCGCATCTTGGGCACTTTGCCTTAATTCGGATTTAACGATTTAAGATTTTAGTTTTTAATTTAGACTTTATTTTATTTTATAGTTAACTTTTAGTCACTGTTATTTAAGAATTTACCTTTATTAGTTGTAATTGGCATTTAAATTTTCTTAACAACATTTTCATTCAGTTTTCTATTTATTTTATAAAACAGGTTGAAAATAAGGGACACTAACATACGTATGCATAATAATTTTAAAGGTGAATCTATTTAAAACTGTATTAAAATATCCTACAAGTATTTAATCTAAGTCCAAACGGACGGACATACTCGATGCATCAGTGACGGAACATGACAGGACCGAAGTATAAAAATTGCCAACTGCTACTCACGATAAATAACACGAACATATTCCTATTTTTATGCACCCTAAAGACAATAATATGAAGGATTACGCATTAGTATTAAAAGTAGCTCTACAATCAGAGATTCAGTGCAATGTGATATCCATGGATACATGAACTTATGAAGTGTGTACATGTCAGCTATGGAAATCCATTTCCATGCTTTTTGATAATGTAGGTAAATAGGTATGCGAAGGTATTGTTATCTGTCCTGATACGACTGCCTGGCTGCGTGTATTTCTGTATGTTACTATTTAACCACTCGTCCAATCTTGACAAATTTTGGCACGAATAGGATGCAAGACGATTAGGCTACAGTAATTTTATCCGTATTATAAATATTTGGTCTTGATGGAAAAAATATTTGAAAATAATAGCTTGATAATATAGCTCCAATTAATGTGCGTGTAGTCTGGCTACTACTAGTGATTGTAAGTGTTTAGTTAGATATCCCACTTAATGCCCCCTTCAGATAAATAGATGTGCACGTACTGTTTATATAGTAGATAATAGGGCTAAATAGAAGAAGTAAGCAGTAGGACTTTCCGAAAACCATGCGCCATACGCCCATGCATGGTCTTGCACTGCTTGAGATTAATTTTCAATACAGCTGGAAATTACGGGGACACTTACAATCTCAAAGCTTTCTTATCAAGCTCATAGTTACTACGGCACCAAATCCTAGTTAGCAAAGAGTTCCTTCGGGATAGGAGCTGAAAATTCGGTATATTTCACTCCATAACTCGGTTAAACGCGAACTGATTTTGGTATATTTCCTTACTATCATGTAAGTTTCATATTAATTTCATGCAGATATGATGAAGATTTCCAAGATTGCAGGTGGAAATCAAAAAGGGGTCATAACAAATCATTTGCCATCAGTGTGATAAAATGAAGATTTTTAACCATAACGCTTAATAATGCATGATATAGTATGTAAGGTATTAGGAATTATGTAACGATAACATCGTGCGAAGCCGGGCGGGTCAGCTAGTAATAATATATGATATACATTCAATATTTCAAACTCATTTTGCGGTGCCACTCCGAACATCTTATGACAAACGTTCATCTCATACAGTTGAAAATGATCATAATTATGTGTTAATTACCATTCTACACTACCGACTGATGATTTAAATTAATAACAAGCTTCTGAGTAATAAGCGCTCCTAGAATCATAAGCTCGATATGGTAAAATTTATACTAAAATAGTGTTTAATTCTTGTTACGAAATTCAATATGAAAACAGCAGGGTACGAAAGATTTATTAGTGGCTTTGATTATTTAAATTATCATTGCTTATTGATAGTTTCATGTGTACAAGTAATCTTAGTGGCTAAAGCCTTTAACGACCTTTTATTTTGAATAAATCCTAATGATTACTATTTAGCTAAACAGTACATTTTTGCTCATATTTATGAGCAGACCTAGAGTATGTTTGTAGAGCTTTGAACACTGTTTTTACTCAACAATGTTTCTGTTTGACTGCTAGATCTCATAATACCTATATCTTTTAATTTTTGTTTAAATTCTGTTCTCTTAAAATATTTTTTTTACACTTACATCTAAATATATAACGGGAAATAGTTACCTACGGATCTATCACGCACAGCTTAAGCCTCTGGATGGATCGGGATGAAATTTTGCATACAGACAGATAGTTATTACGACAAAGGCATCCGCTAAGAAGGATTTTTGAAAGTTCGACCCATACGGAAGTAAAAGAGGGATTTCCAATTTACCAATGAAAATCAAACTTATCGCGTAGCCGTGGACAAAAGCTAATACCATGTAAAAAATAATGTTTGCGTATTTGTCTCGTACATGCATTCGCGTATTATTCATCAGATTGTACAGTTATTGTTAACTATTTGTAGCTTTAGTTAGATATAACTAGACGTGGACTATGCGTGGATTTAGGTATTTTTTCCCGCATGAACTCTGTAATGTTCCGGGATAAAAAGTAGCCTATGTGTTATTCGAGACTATAATCTATATCTTTGACAAACTTCATCCAGATCCATTCAGCCGATCTGGCGTAATTGAGTAACAAACATCCATCCATCCAAACTTAATTAGTATCTAAGATTTGTCATTTAAACAGAATTTATTTATCTCATCGGACTGCTAATAAAACTTTTAACCTTTAATCTTGTTCTTTTGGTAGGTATACTTATTTATGTACCTTTCCTTATGAAAATATTTAGTACTAGTGGGCCCGGCAGACGTTGTAATGTCCTGAATCTAGAACCCGATTGCAGCTCCACCTACTGGGTCCAATTGTGAATATCCATCCCAGGAACACGGGTCCTGCACGTGGAGGTGAGGATGTCTCCCGCAGTGCGGTCCCAACACCGGAATGACACTTGACCTAGGGGTCCGTAGCCTTCAAGGCAGGCCCTAGCCGGTTCACTCGGCTTCAAGATAGTCACCGGGGCACAATGTTGCCCCGCGCCTCGCCCGAGTATGGAGGCCCAGCCTCGAGGCCCGTACCCCCGCTTGGCACTCACGCACAAAAAATTCCATCGGAATCGGTTAAGCCATTCTGAAGTGATGCGCTTTCCAAATGTACCTACATAGATTTGGAAATAGATTTTTGTTTAAATAAGATGTTACCTATTTACCTATAAAAAGAGCAAATTTTGAATCCTCGGCTCCAAAATATATATAAGTACTTAGTTAAGAAATACCTAGTTCCTATCTGGATTAGGGTACCTACCTACCTACTCGTTCTCTACAAAATTTACTGGGTCATTGTTGCGACTTATATTATTCTATCTTCTTTTTTATCCTGTGGTAATGAAGGTAAGCTTCATTTATTTTTATTTGCTAGGTTTTGTATTATGTACTTTGAAATAGATTAAGTAATAGGTCGTTATTGCATAGCCTAGGTTTACGTTTACCAGAATTTCTAGCTACATCAATGGAAATGGTATTGAGGTTAAAGGCACAAGTTCCATAGTAAGAATTTTGACTCACACCTTTGGTATTTCTTACAAGCAAATACCAATAAGTATAAAATACCATTCCAATAATAAAATACCCTTGACATATACAAATGTCCGGCAAGAAAAAAGCCCATTAGAATCTTCAGATTCATCTTACCTAACTCCTATACGACAAAAACCGGCCTACAAGAAAAAACACATAACCATCATAATTAAATACCAATAAACGATTCTAAAATCAACAAACAACTTCTCACTCTCTCATATTAGATTGGAAAAGGAGGTACCTACTTACAGCCCTAGGTCATAAATTTCGACTTCCAAGCCAAGTTGAGTTATGTGTAGAAACATGTGCGTGTTTGTCGTGAGGTTTATTAAGTTGTAATAAATTTAATGCCCAGGGGACTGAGGTGTCTAGGGGCTGAGGTGAGATATAACTTTATGTTTGTTGCTTGGACATTTATTTATAGAGTTTTTTTCATTCGATCATGTATTGATTAGATAGATATCTTAGTTACTATAGGGGTAATTTTTTTTACTGTTTCTTAAGGAATGCTGAAAATAATACGAAAGATAAGATAAGATCATTTATTTTGCCACATTTGGATGTATGGATGGACGGATGTTTGTTACTCAATCATTCCATAACAGATCTAACAGGTTAAATAGATCTAGACGAAATATGACACAGATAAGTTCTAGTTAGGAATGACATATAGGCTACTTTTTAACCTGAAAAATTAAAGAGTTCCTGCGAGGAACCAAAAATCGCAATCCACGCGGACAAAGACACGGGATACAGCTAGTTAAAGTATAACTATACTATTAAAACGGTAAGTAAGTAGGTAGGTACATCATTTTTATTAGGTATAAATTAGATTGCTATTCGAGAAATGTGTTTAGGTAGCTCTAAATCTGGCTCGAATACTCTGGAATTAGTAGTTAGTGATCTATGAGCGGTAAATAGGTTTTTACATACGAGTTGACTAATGTCAGCCCGATGACACCAGTCGAGGGCTGACCATCGTCACGAGTTTGTTAATACTTTAACGCCCGTGTATCACACAATATTTTTCAATACATTTGCGAGAAAACTTGAAAATAAAACTCGAGTAGGTAGGTACTAGGTACTCACTAGAAAATGGTTTTTCACGCCCGTATTTATTTCTCACATCTAAAATACCTAATTGTTGATTTAATTTAATTATTCCACATCACATAAACCAATTATATTATTTAATAATTATAAGAAAAACTCAATGAAACTTTTAAAAACAGTTCGCACAGATTAAACAGTATCTACGGCGCGTTGTTGTACCTAATTGCTTTTTTTTATTGGCTTCATGGCTCTAGGTTCTAGCTCATAACTCCCTGCCTGGACTATTCAGCCTTTAATTTTTTGATTTCTAAAACTTAAATCAATTGGAATTAATAATATTAAATACAATTTTTAACTTCATCAATCCACATCTAAATGTTATTACTTCTTAGGTTTTCTACATACAAAGTCAATATCGTCAAGAAAACTTTTTATTTAGATGTAAAATGTATAAAAATAAACTGCAAATTTACTGCACGAGGGTAGTAAATTCTGCAAAAAAAGCCACGAGTGCAGTAAATTTAACTTACGAGCTCTGCATACTGCTTCTGTAAGTACATTTTTCGAGCAAGTGTATTGAAATAGTAGTTTGTGATATAAGAGCGGTAAATAGGTTTTTACATACGAGTTGACTAATGTCAGCCCGATGACGCCAGTCGAGGGCTGACCATCGTCACGAGTATGTAGAAACCTTAACGCCCGTGTATCACACATTATTTTTCAATACATTTGTGAGAAAACTTGAAAATAAGAGTAGAGTAGGTGGGCACTAGGTACTCGTTAGAAAATGGTTCTTCACGCCCATACTTATTTCGAGATTTTTGGCGGCTATTATATGCGCGGTTTTTTTCTCAGATCTAAAATACCTAATTGTTGATTTAATTTTCTGATTCCACATCACATGTACCACTCATATTTATTGATAATTTATTACAAAAATCCAATGACTATTTTAAAAATAGCGCGCACAGACTAAAGATTTAGTATAGACTACGGCGCGTTGTTGTAATTGCGTTTTTTTATTAGATTCATGGCTCTAGGTTCTAGTTCTTAGCTCCCAGCCTGGACAGTTCAGCCTTTACTTTTTTGATTTATAACATTTAAAACAATTTTAATAATTATATTAAATATAATTCTTTAACTTTTTGAATTAATTTCATCAATTCACATCTAAATGTCATTATTTTTTAGGTTTTCTATATACAAAGTCAATATCATTATGAACATTCTTGCAAGAAAACTTTTTATTCAGAAGTAACGTGGACTTACAAAAATTAAAAAAAAAAAACTGCAAATTTACTGCACGAGGGCAGTAAATATTTACTGCACGCGGGCAGTAAATTGAACTTACAAGCCCTGTTTACTGCCACTGTAAGTGCATTTTTCGAGCAAGTGAATTGAAAAAATATTTTCATCTCATTATAATAATCATGTAGATAGGTGATTTATGTTCTAATAATAATTGTTACTTACCTATATAATTTCCAAGCAACAATTGTTACTCCTGCAATAAGAAGCTGATATACACATACGAATTCATTGAAATACATTCTTAATTCTACATGCTAGCACATAATTACTTAAATCAACACTTAATTTGCAACTGAATAAAAATTTGCATACTATTGCGGTGGAAAATATTATTTCTATTCTTGTCGCACAGTCCCGTTTGCTATAGGAGTGAGTAGGACAGATGGTGCACTGTTATTGCGCTGCAACGGAAGCATGCGTATTGCAGCGGCGGTAGAGGCGGCCCTTTGCGTGAATCGTGGCCACGTGATTGGACGAGGAAGTCGGGGAAAGGGGGATGAGAATGTTTGGAGTTCGCGACTTTCTCGCGGAAAACTTTGAAAGAATAATAATTTTCGACGTAGATTACTTTTTAATAGGTTGAAATAGCAAATGATTTCATTTAAATACTAAATAGGTCGTCTATGTAGGTCCCACTGTAGTGTAATGACTACCTACCTGTACCTATACATAATTCAGTGCTTACGTAGGTACCTAACAGGTATTTTAGGTAATATTATGGTATTAAATACTTATAGATATTTAATAAAATTTCCAGTGACCTATTTTTTTTAGCGTGATAGGCTTGCGCTTGACGACAATCATGCTTAATGCAAATCAATGATGAGGTCTAGGTTGGAACATGCTTGCCTAGAAGATGCCTATTCACTTTTGCCTTGAAGAATTACGAATTGCGAATTACCTGCCAATAGATCCCTAATATTAATATTGTAGCATCGGTCTATCGGTACCAAAATAGGCACTGGCGCTATAGGTAGGTACGTTTCGTTGCATTTAGGTAGGTGGATGGGTAAACCGTATAGTTACTATTTAAAATAATTCCATGATTAGTTTTCTATATAAGGTAAGTAGGTAGAAGGTACCTAACTACCTAGGCTAGGCTACTTAGTTTTATGAGCCTCAGAACTATTAGGTTATTTACCAGGATTGCCAAGAACTTAAAGAAGTAGGTGTAGGCAGACAAGAAACTCAGGTACCTATACTAGTGGTTCGCCCCGAACTGACACCTCGCGGTATCCATAAATAGTTTAGCTATGTATTTTAATAGTTAACTTATAACATTACAAGCAAAAGAGCAAAAAATTATTGGAGAAACGAATAAACTTTTACAGAGAGCTATCTATTGATATCATTGTGAAGTTCTGTTAAATTTCGTCAATTTAAGGGGAAAAATTAAAATAAATATATATTTGGACTCTATTCCTACTTATCTTTAAAATGATATACCGCAATGCTATGTAACGCTATAAAAAATATTTTTCTTCGCATTCGCTTCTATGAGAGCCCCCCTGAAATAAAGATTTTTATAATTATTTAAGCCATATTCAGCTAGAGGCCGTGGGTTTACATATTATATATAAATTTGAAGTAATAACGTTTAGTAATTCAGAAGTTATAAGGCTCTGATAGACGGACGGACGGACGGACGGATGGATAGACGGACAGACAAATGCAAATTCACTCAAGTAGACTCAGAGACCTTCGCTCCGCTCGATCAATTAGTTGGTAGAATACTTTCCAGTGAGTCTTATGACTCAATCTTAGCTTAGGTAAGCTTACCTAGCTTATATTCAGCTAGGTATCTACGTCTGTCATCCAAAGGTATAGTATTTTTCTACTTAATAATTTTTTTTCTATTCATTACGTTGGTATACTCAATCTAGCAGTACCTACTATTTTCAAAAAGCTCTACCTATACGTACATATTTATCTAGATGTTATTTTTCTTACTCATATTCAAGAAATCTTTTCCTATAAATAATTAATCTACCTACTTTTATAATGTAGATAAAATTGTGAAATGCCTGAAAGTTCAAAACTAATAATTAACACTATTTGTTAATTGCTCTTAAATTTTTTTAGCACTTGATTAAGTTTTAAAATTTTTATCATTATTTTCCAAAGAACAAATAAAAAAAAAAGTTATATTAGATCATCTGATTATGGTTTTAATAATACTACTATCCCTTAACATATTATATGCGTCTTGCCTGGTCTTCTACTCAACTTACCTATCAAGTATTATTATAGGTTACGAATCTACAATACATCTAGGAATTACCTGAAAAGTTTAAGATGAGAAGCGCTTTCTTTCTTGCCTACAGCTGACACTCTCTACCTATTGCCGAGTTTCCTTCTTTGTATCTGTATCTGTTTGTATGACACAATCATAGATTTAGGATCGGTCCGCTGGCGGAGACCAATTATAAATCTATGGACACAATTAAATGACACTTATAATCCAATAAATACAACTTACTGAACATCATATACTTTAAATATTATAAAGGCGAAAGTTTGTATGTGTGTGTATGTTTGTTACTCTTTCACGCAAAAACTACTATTATAGACGGATTTGGCGGAATGCACATATAGATAACACATAGACTACTTTTTATCTCGGAAAATTAAAGAGTATCCGCAGGGACCAAAGAACCGCGGTCGAAATTGCGGGTATCATCAACTAAATAATTAATATTTCATATAACCTGCATTGAATGTTGTTTCATCCACACAATATACCTACTATTCTTATTATAGGTCCCTAGGTATTTGATAATTGATATGACACTTACCTTATAGTACTTACTATAAAAGTTTCATATATTTACAGCAAAATATAAAAGCAAGGTGTAGTCCTTTGTTTCTTGATTTTAAAAAACTGCTGTATGTTCATTAATAAGGTAGATTCCAAGTTTGGACCTTTCCAACATGGGTAAGGTTAGATTTTAGACATTATTAAATAAGGTTACTAGGTACCTACTTAGTTTACTTTCTAGAAACTCTACAAACTTTAAAATTTTACCAAAGTTTGTACCTACTATTATTTACTAGATTATGCCTGTGACTTCATCCGTGTGGTTAATCCACACGGATGAAGTCACAGGCATAATCTTTCTTTTTCGTTGTTAAAATCGTTAAGGAAACTCTCTGTTATTATTCAGGATAAAAATTAGTCTACGTCCGTTTCTGATGCAACCTATCTCTGTAAAATTTTCGTCAAAATCGGGTAATCAGATGGACCATGCAAAGCTAACAGACACACATAAAGACAGGCGGACAGTTTCAGTTTTATTAGTACGGATTTCTACGTAGGAGCTTTATATTTTAAAAAAAAGTTAATAATCATGCAATAGCTTGACGTTTTCGTCTGCCTAGTTACTGTTTTATTGAAATAAAAGCATAGTCGCGCGTTGCATCCATGGAGCCACTTTCATTGGCATGTCATGTGGCGCCACCCTATTCCCGGTGTAACATTTTCTAACTACGATCTGAAAGCTTTTCGAATGCTTCCCGTGCCACAGATGGCGCTGAGCATTATACTTACCTACAGTACAATGTACTATTACCGGTCTAATCTTAGTCTAGATCCGGATATACCACGATCTTCACCGATCTGTTTACCGAATGAAACTTACTTTTTATTTTTATTTAATACTAGATAAATTCGCCTAAAATAAGTTGCATTTCAAAATCCGGTCCAGGTTATGTTTAAATTAATTAATTTTAATTATTTATTTTTTTGATAAGTTTATTATAGCCAATGCTATACCATCGCGGTTGTTAATTACGTATATTTGATATATTTTAATATATCATATTTAATTTTATTTTATTTCAGACTTATTAGACTTACAGATTATTCTGGACCTAGGTAGTTAGATTATTTAAAGATGATTTTTCTTATTACATAAATGCTAGATCGCGTGACCGTAGTACGCCGTAGACAGCTCTTCCTTTTAGCTTTAAAGAGATCTATTTCCCAAAAAAGAACAAAAGTTCACTTAGGTAGGTACATGAGAAACTTAACTTACAATAATTTAGCTAGGTACATATAGCCTCAAACTGTATAGTTTACGAACCATAATTTTTAGTACTAGCTTTTAATTAATGTAATTTATGTTTGTCTCATAAGTGGAAGACTTCGGGTTCGAGTCTCGGCTGGATCAATTTGAGAATTTATAATATCTAAATAAGTAGCTAAGTTCTGGTCAAGAGATAGACTTCGGCCATGACTTGCTAACTACCTGGTTACAAGTGGTTTGGCTTTCTGGTACGATGCTGCGTAGAAAACACAGGTATAAACCACTAGGTAATTAGGTAGGTACCTAATAAGTAATGAATTTTATCAAGGACTTCTGTCTTAGACTATATCTGTTATTATCACATAAGACTAGGTTACAATTAAAGGCAACTAATTGCTGTGTATTTAACTTAATTATATTGTTTATATTGTTTAGTAGGTCCCTGTAGCGTTAAGCAAGCAGAAACACAGTTAATACTCAGGTGAAATCTTTGGTGTTTATGTATTATATGTCAAAGGCTTTGATGTATCCACGTGCCTACTTACCTATCCACAACCGGTGGCTATGTTCTGTTAAATTAAATTTCACCAGTTCCCTAATTCCAAACAATGTCGCATCAAAAATACTACGAGCTGGCATCATTAGTCAACCTGTCGTCCCTTGTCAAACTGAACTTGCCCTTTCGACACCCGTCTAATACTGAACGTACCTAGACAACATGTTATGTTAATAAAACTGTTACCATTACATTTGCACTTAGTTTTCATCGATACATATACACGACTTTTAACAGGACACCAAGTTCTCAGACCTGCCTACTATACTTACATTTTCGGTTGGGCAGTGACTAGTTACCACCCTACTAACGCCACGAAACGTAACAGTTCATGGCCGTGTATAAACCGGTTAGGAGTTTAAGGGTTTAATATAACTACCCCCTCCCCTAACATGTTAGCCTGCTACCATTTAAAACTGCATTTTAGACTTCAAATTCAAATTTGAATTTGAACTTGAATTTGCAACATTAGGTGAGATAACTTTGGTCATCAAACGACCGCTCGCATCTAAGTTCTTATATTTAAAAGTGGTTTATGATTACCTAGGGTTTATGATTTCATAAAACAATGGGTTCTTTGCTGAAAGTAAGGAAAGAAATAAGAAAGAGTCTTTTATTATTTAAACATTTTTAAAGCGGGCAGTATTTTTCTTCGTAGTTGGCTTCTCGGGAAATTTCTCGGTCTGAAACAAATAAAAAGGTTTTTTTAAAGGCTTTATCATACTAATATAATTATTGTAAGGTAAGTAGGTACACTATTTTCTTTCATATTCTAAACTAGATGATGCCCGCAAATTTATTTTCCGGGATGAAAAGAAGCCTATATCACCCATGCAAAAAATTATCGGATCGTACAGATCCATTGCTCTTATGCGGAGTGATTGAAAGACAAACTGCAAACAAGCACATTTTAGAATTCATTATAATATTAGTACTGCGGATTTTAGATTCAGATAATAGATTAGCCTATTATTGAAAAGTCTATGCACTCCAGCAAGAAATGTTAAAACATCGTTCCCTCCGAGGCGTAATTTTCGCAGACATATTTCGCCCATAGATAACATTCTCAAAACTTTAATAGTCAGCTAGGTTAGTAACGTAGGAGTTAAAACAGAAATAATTATAGAGAGAGCGGGTAAGCGAGGCTGCGGTGCGTCGCTCAAACAATGCTAACTTACATTTAGCTGTCAGTCAAAAACAATTTGGAATTTGGTGCGCGCGGAGGGTCGGAACTAAAGACATGGAATTTATAGAGTTGTTCATTGCTACCGCAACCATTACTAGACAAGACTTGCTTCAAAATTTATTTCATCGGATGGATGGACTTTGTTCTCTTGCTATTATAAGATTTGATGAAATAGATTACTTTTTATTAAAAAAGTATTGAGTACTAGCTGATGCACGCGACTTCGTCCGCATGGATTAATTTTTTTTATTCCCGTAAGAACTCTTTACTTTTCCTGGACAAAAAGTTGCCTATGTCCTTTCCAGATATACCCTCTATCTCTGTACCAAAATTCATCAAAACAGGTTGAACAGATAGGCCGTGAAAACGTAGCCGACAGACACACATTTGTATTAATAAGATTAAGTACTAGATGATGCCCGCGACTTTGTCCGCGTGAATTTAGGTTTTTTATTCCCGCGGGAACTCTTTAATTTCCGGTATAAAACGTAGTAATATGGAGGAGAATGCTCGTGTAGAATAAAGTACAGTAATCTTTAAAGCGCGTTACTTTAACAGAGGCGGAACAACGAGCAAACCTGCGAGCGATCATGTTCGCCGTAACAGACAATGCCCTGCGCTCTCTCTCTATAGCATCATCTTTCAGGTCAAAGGATACCACATGAACAAGATTTAAACAGAAACACCCTTTTTATCGGAGTACCGTAAGCCTAATGGGTGGTAGAGTTGCGGGCAAGGAGTTTCCTTTGGCCTGAAATATCATGCATTCGCTTTTCTTGACGTTATAAGTCAAGGGCACTAAGGGTAGGTACTGTGCATACTTTAATACGGTACAAGAATCAGACTTTCTAAATATAATTCAATTAGTCATGTTTGGTAACCATAACACGTCTTTCAGCGGCCATATCTAGGAAAAGGCCTATCTGCATGCGGTTAGACTGACAGATTTCCTACCAGAGGAGAGCCTAGGACCCACCAAATACGAAATCAGTTACTTAGTTACCAAAAGTGCAGTTATTCCTTAGTCTATATCCGCACTACGAATGGGTTTTTAAATATTAAACTAGATCCTTTAAAACATAAATCCACAAAAACTTGTTCTGGATCGATTGGAGAATTCAATTGGATCATAAGAATCAACTAGTTTTTGAGTCGTTTTTACACTTTGTGTAATAGCAACTCCATACAGTTCCATATAGATCGACCGCGTTTCAGCAACGGCCCGGGCGCTGTTCCATTCATCATTTCCTCCATCCATTCGGCGGGTTAAACACATAAGTGACATTGACGCTTCCAGCACCACCACAATTTGACCCCCATCTCAACTTCGTTCACACGAAATCATAGACCAAAATCACACATTCCAAATAGCTCTACAGCTCGTAGTAAACTGGTGAACTTGGGACCTGTTTCTTGGGCTACCTACGTCGTGTTACGTTATGCCCAGGTAAATGACGTTATGTTTTGATTTGTACTGTGACTGACAGGGTCTGTAATGCTTCCAAATCGATAGTAACTTGATCTGAAACAAAGCAACGAGTAATAGGATGAGATGTTTTAAAACTATTTTTGTAATAACCAGTTTGGATAAGTATACGCAAACCTATTTTGAGACGTGAAACTTAGTGTTCTAGGGAGTATATATGTGCATTCCATCCCATCGTTTCACTGGGTTAACAAAGTTACTTCGAAGAGAATATGAAAATGCATAGCCCCATTTGGAGCACGGTCCGATCAATAAGATGTCATCATCTCTTCAACCAATCGACCTCATTGTATGCTTGACGTTCTTTATCTACAAAACATGATCTTTTGCCGATTAAATTCAGCGGGTCCTATTTCTGAAGTCTGTATGTAGAACAAGATTACAGCCGTCTAGAGGTAGCGGCTTTTGGAGTTCTAGTCACTCACTTGAAAGGTCATTCGTCAACCAAGTCGGTGTGTGGTCTCCTGAATGTCAGTACGGTGCCACAATTCCTGCACCTGCGAACCTTGACTTAGTACCTACATAATTATTATGTAGTTGTTTTTTTTAAGCCAAGATTTTTTTTAATGTTTGAATATACTGATCGACTAAGAACAGAAACAAACAGATTAAATGATAAATTAAAATTAAACTATTTACCTACCACTAATTATATTTACAAAATTGCTACGCCGTCCCATCAATACTAATAAAACGTCTATATTACGTTGTGTATATTATTATTATGTGTAGTATAATAATGTATAGTAAAATTAAAAAAATCCCTAGGGAAATATTGATTACCTACTAACAGAAATTAAATAGGTTTAGGCTCGATTTTAATTTTAAGATGAAATAAATAGTTTGAGACACGATTACTCTATTTTCGTCCCATTCATAATAAGAGTCAAATGAAATTTTTAATTACCCTTTAATTACCCATGTTACCAATCTCTCATGGTTCATTATTGATCAGGCTATCTGCTTTCGAACGAGCAGTGGAGCGTTCCTGATAAATGATCGACGCACAATGCGTCCTGCAGATTCTTTTGTTGGACCCTTTTTGTATGGACACTGATGTTTCTGTAACGTGATGTACCTACCTTCCTATTGGATGGATGGAAAATTCTTCAAGTCAATTTTTTTAAGTACAATTTTTTTTATTATTATTTATAATTTTTGCTCGAATTGCTTGAATTATAAGGGAAGTACATACAAGATTATAACTTTGTGTTTAATAGCTGTTAGTCGGAATGGCAGCAAGCTCTTGGAATATTTGCCTATAGGTAGGTAAACGACCGTCAGCTTGCAGCCACAAATCTTTGAATTCGGCTCGTAAAATGAAAAAGCTCAATATCAACATACAACAACATATTCAAACAAAATCTTATATTGCGACAATGATCTCATATTACAACTCTGATTTTCCAAGATAGGGCCTAGGTCAGTTCCAGGTCCTCAACTATAAGTACGCATACAAAAATCACGTTGAAATCCGTTGCTTTATTAGGACGTAATTAAAAAGTAAACCAACGAACAAACAACCCCACCGGCATTTATAATAATATTATATTTTGTGAATCGTGGTTTTTTAATGAAATAAGTACATGCACCTAAATAATAGGAATGAATTCTACTACTTGATTAGCTGGTGCTAATTTTTAAAAAGACATGCCCGACGGCTATACCTAGTAAATAAATAACTTAATTGAGTAGATAATATCCATTAGATTTAATCAACTTAATTGCCACGTAGATAATTTCATGCAATAAAATTTCTAGCACTTTTGAAGCTAAATACCTTGTTACTTATCGTAATTATTACGATATATTGCTAGTGATAAGAGCTCTTTGATCGTACTGAGATCAAAGCGCGAAGAGTGAACATCTGTTCCCCATTTATTCAGATAATACTAATAAGGAGATGTTTTTATAGATTTACTAAGTACTTGGGTATGCACTTGCCTGCATAACTGCAAACTGCTTCGTTGGTCGAGTGGTTAACATGTTCGACTGTGGCCGACGAGGTCCCGGGTTCGAGTACCGGGTCGGGCCATAATTAGGTATTGGGTTTTCCCGACTAGTAATTCTCAGTACTAGCCCGGAGTTAGGAAGTTGGTGGTTTCACCCCCGTGCCTCGGAGAGCACGTTAAGCCGTCGGTCCCGGTTATTATCACTAACATGATAATAGTCGTTACAGCCCGCCAACCCGCATTGGAGCAGCGTGGTGGGTCTAAGCTCGAATTCCCTCTCTCCAATAAGAGTGGAGGCCTGTGCCCAGCAGTGGGACGTTAATGGGCTGTAGTGGTATGCACTTGCCTATACTCGCGTTCTACTTTGTAGTATCAACGCTGATCAATTGATATGACCAAAACATTTGGAAGTAGAATAGGTACATGAAAAAAAGCTGTGCAGATTCTATTTATTTTGGTTCTTTTGCTATGCTATTTTTAAAGCTCCTTTTAGAAATCCGTAAATACATACAATAACTTTTATATTTTATTATGTGTACTTTATGTCTTTAATCTTAATTAATAATCCACTATTTATCAGAAACACTTCGAACACTTTTATTTTTAGCCAATGCTTTTAAAAAGTACTTTTTGTTGTTAACGCGAAGTAAGTTTATAAAATTTCTAATTGAATTTAATTCAAATGCAATTACTATGAAAAACCTTAACAATTTGTGAAATTGTTTATGTAAATTTCATTATGTGGATTATTAATACATACGAAGGTAGGTATTGCATGCATGCCCATGTAGGTGTTCGAATATAATAAAATATTATTCAGAAATTCAAAGCATTAAAACATGGCCCGATCCAAGGTAGGTACACCGTATTCAAATACCCATTAGAAGGTTTCTTTTGATCAAGTTCCAACGGCACCTCGATCGACGTAAGGATTAATTAGAGCTGCCATTCAAAGAGACTATTCACCGGATAGCTTATTATGAGTAAAGCAAGAATTTTTAAATCCCTAATCTATATTACATTACAGGGCAATGCTCTGATCTGAATTAAAATACCTATACGCAAGTACCTACTAGTAGGTATAAGCTATTTATTAAAGTTGGTATACAGTCCAGTGGAAACGTGGATTTATTTTTCTTGCAGTGGCGTTTAGGTTTGAATTCTAAAAAAACTTTAGCTTTTTAAGATGCTGCTTAAAAAGCTGCTCCTGCGAGCGAGTCTGAGAGTCCGTAACTTTGACTTTAACTTTGAAACAATGAAAAATCATGTTAAACTAATTAATTTGTTCGCATTAAAAAGAACCCGCAACTCTCCGCCAGTTTCTGTAATTGTCATGTTTAACAGTACCGCAATTCATTTTATCGTTCTGTGGACAATTGTTGGAAATTGCTGGCGTGTAGCCAGAAAAGAGCTAATTGATGTATTTAAACTATAGATTAAAGAAAAAAGTGTGTTGAAATTTGATGACGAACTACTAATATTCTAATATTATGTATTTACTTAGTATAAGTAAATACATAATATTAGAATATTAGTAAATTTACTTAGTATAAGTAAATACATAATAATAGAAGATACCTTATTAGAAGCGCGTTTTAAAGTTCGTTATAGAGTTGCTGATTTTATTGAATTGTCATCATCCCTATTGCCGAGCAAGTAGTAAAAAAAATACTATGATTCTTGTAAGGTACAAGACATTACAATCAACTATAAAATACAATCAAAGAAAATCTTGTCTTTATGTTCGTACTCTAATTCTTTAGGTTAGTTTAGTACAGCTGAAACGATTTTGTGGTCACTTTCAGAAGCCTATCTTGATAAATATCATAGATATCAGGTGCTGCTGATTGCCGAAGTCGTATTCGAAACAGTATGTAATTCTGACCGCACATTTATGACAGTAATTCCATACGACTCGAGTTGAACCAATGTTGGAGCTGTTACAACATCTTTGATTGATGAGCGATTGAAGCTCGCAGCTGCTGACGTCATTTACATCTATACTATACTTAAAAATGCGTTTCTTATGTTTTGTGCTGTTTGTACGGCGTGTTGATCAATGTGCGATTAGTTAAACGCTCAATGTACATATTGGCCCCGACTTCCATTTTAAATATCCAACTTTCTTTCATAGTTCTATTAAGTATCACTATTGGGCGTATCGCCATGAGATGCAGAAAAGTCAATAATATAAACACATATCTACCTAAATCAAGACACGCGGAAGCGTGTCCAGCCAAAGTTCAAAAAAACTGGCGAGCAGCACCGTGTGTAATATTACACGAACCACTTGGAGCCACTTTTGACCCCCTCATAACTCAAAAACTATTTTACATAAACATGTCAAATTTAGCGCATATATTGAGACCCGTGAGATACATAATTATGTGCTCCAAATTTCATAAGCACACCTCAAATGGTTATTTAGATATAAACGTACAAAAATCGTCATTTTTATGCTCTACCTAGGTATAGATCAAAACTCTGACACGGGGTATACTACCATTGCTTAAAGCCGTATTATTTTAATATTGTTGACGTTTAAGTTGTAGTGTTATAATCATTATTTTAAGGACGTCAAAGTAAGTGACATTCAACCGTTATTTTGAAACAATACTGCTTTAAGCGGTGGTAGTAACTCCTCTATTGAAAATGACACATAATTATTATTTTAATGTAAATAATAATGAATAATAATATAGTTGCATTAAAACCTTACCTTCGTATTCATGCATTTTGTGCAACGAAACGTCATTGACAGAAAAGAAGAAGAAACGTATTTGAAGTCGTCAGTTCAAGCTGTTAGTCATTGTGACTTGTATTCATTGTTTATAGTGGTTTTAGTGATATCGACTGTTTACCGTGCTTGTTTTCAATGTTTCACTAAAAACTTTTGAGTTTGAACTTTTGCAATCAAAATTGATGAGATGTAGAAATGTGCTGTAGAGGTAGTCTGACCATAGATGTAATCTGTCAATGTCAGTGTAACTCTAAGTACACTATATATTTTTCTTGAGAATTCTCGTCTTTAATTATCTTGTACAATGAGTCGTACAATAGAATTACTGGTGGGTGACACACTGACCTTACACCGAATAATAAGTACCTACTAATGTAAAACGTAACTAAACTAATAGAAAAGTCCTATTACAGTGTAAAGGATTATTTGAATGATAGCAAGGCATGGGTATGAATTGTTACAGCGGCTGATTATGTAATGTTATATTATAAGTACAAATATATAATTTCAAATATTTGTGAGATGGTGATAATAAAAAAAAAGCGGAGTTTATTGCGGGCTCTTTTCAGACCAGGGCACGTTTGGAACCCTCGTAGCTTTAGTTTTAAGATACCGTAGTTAATTATCACCATCACGTCTTATGCTCTGTAAGCATGACGTTTAGAAGGTGTACTTTGTAGGTACATATTTTGAATAAATATGTTTTGAGTTTGAGATTGAGTTCAATAATTTCTGTACAAAAAGTAATGATATCCCATCAAAAACATAAATGTAAAATGAGAGCCAAGTTCAAAATTGTGATATATATGCCTTGGTTGTTGACTTCAGCGACAAAAGAAGTGAGATCTAAATGGGTGCCAAGTTCAATGGTCAGTCCTGAAATTTATTTATAACAACATATAATATTTTATAACAACTTAAAATATCATTTCTTCTTATAATTAAATTATTTATTTATAATTAATTTCTTCTTCGAATTATTATTAAGTAGGTACCTAAAAGTACAGTTTCTACCAGCAAGCCAAATTTTCGGAAGAATAAAATAAGAACTTACAGCTTTACAATTTGTTAAGGCTATAATTCGTATATGAAAACTAGCCAAGCCAAAGCCTTAGTCTTCAACATTTTATACTAAGTTATAAGAAGAAATGATATTTTAAGTTGTTATAAAATATTATATGTTGTTATAAATAAATTTCAGGACTGACCATTGAACTTGGCACCCATTTAGATCTCACTTCTTTTGTCGCTGAAGTCAACAACCAAGGCATATATATCACAATTTTGAACTTGGCTCTCATTTTACATTTATGTTTTTGATGGGATAAATAAATTGCAGGACTGACCATTGAACTTGGCACCCATTTAGATCTCACTTTTTTTGTCGCTGAAGTCAACAACCAAGGCATATATATCACAATTTTGAAATTGGCTCTCATTTTACATTTATGTTTTTGATGGGATTAATTTGAGACAAGTCATTTTATTCACGTTGATATTTGACTACCTAAAGATACTCATAAATCTGAAATCACATCAAACTTAACAACTAAGCTGAGATGTTATGTTGTTGTTGTATGTATGTTATAATATTCTAGAGCCAAATTATAAACCTAAAGCTTCACAACTTACCTATTTTCTATGGTGTATAAACATATTTAAATTAACGTAAGGTATATATTTTATATGCAATATCTAGTTATCATTTCACTAATTTTAAACAAAAATAAACAAAACGCAGGGTTAACACTAGCAGCCATCTTAGTTGAATGGTAGTCACGCATGCGCCCTTGTGCGTCAAGGAACATACTTGGGGATGATAGTTTTGCGTCTCTTTCTAGCTACAGAAACATGGTATTGGCAGCCCTTTCAAGCAAGTTCTATTGTCAAAATACAAGGGTCGAACAGAAACGGGAAGCTTCTGTTAATTCATCTGATGTTAAGTTAGCTGCAGACTGCAGTGGATTTAAAAGTTCTAACGCTAGTAAGTTAACTTTTAAGTTACTTAAAGACCTAAACTTAACTAGAACGCATAAAGGTTCTATAATCGTTAGGTCAAAGTAATTTAAACTAATAATAGGACCTAGATTTAGAATCAGTGAAATTAAGTCAATAGGTAGATACGTACCTTTTATGACTTTATGTATCTGAAAGTCGTTGATACCAACTTATCATCTGAACAATATTGCATAGATTAGCTTAATATAATCATCAGTGGGTAAGTACTCGTAATACTTCGTATTAGGTATCTCTTTTACAATTGTTTTGTTGTGATATTTTCAAAGTCAGGTAGCTAAACCCCTGACAACATTACTAAGCAAATTTGGTATTAACAGCTTAAATCCAATAACCAGTCAAAATATGTCAAAACTAGCCTCAACATTTGCACTTTACAATAAATCCCGAGGGATCGATTCGTACTAAGTGTTGACTCACTGTATTTAACTTTTGAGCCCTTTTGAAAGCCGAAGAAAGGGTTGTGGACGTGCAAATAAAGTGATTGTTATCGGTAAACGACTGTTTTATTTTCCTACTTTGAGTTCACCGCAATACCTACAAGTCAGATCTGCTATCCAACAACTGCACAGTCGAAGTCTGTCTTCATTGTGCTTATACTTTATATGTGCATAGCTACAACAGATTGTACATCTCAAACTTATTCTAACAGGTATTGTTCAGTTTATAATTGTTGATAACATAATAATTATCGTAATTTACATTTGGGTTAGCACTTATAACAGCAATCTGTTTTATGGCTGGTACAGGCTATAGACAAATACCCGCGTTACAACTGTGTGAGTGTTAATTTCTGAATTAGGTTTTCTGATACTAGGTGGTAGTAGGTAGTAGACAGTAAGAAGGTTACTGAAACTAGGTGTAATGACACGCGTCTGAAAGTACTGGAAAACCACTCAAAGCAATAATTTCAACGCTCACTCTGTAACATCGCTTTTGGGTGAATGGTTTATTTTGACCGTTCAGAAACCGCTGCGGTTTGCGGCGCTGTGTGTTAAACATGTCTGAAACAGAGAACAACGAAAGAAGTAGGAATACATTGTTTTTAACTCCTTGTTAAATAAATTCAAATAAACATGGCGTCTTTATAATTTAAAGAAATTTTAATAAATAAAAACAAATTAATGCAAAACTCCCCTTTATTAATAGCGCCTTTAAAATTGACTAGAGAAGTACAAAAATAAATAATCAACCTTAATAGTTAAGTGATAACAAATTGCTGATTATGCATATGTCCTTATTGTCTTTATTAGTAACAGTATGGTCAAAAACCTTATTGTATAGCAATTTTTTCTATACAAGTAATGCAGGATTCTGTATACTTAATAGTTTGATGGTATTCACTTATTAATTATAAACTATAGGAACTATGACGTCAACCAAATAATGCCGCCAAAATTGTACACAATGCAACAAAGGCCAAGTGCGAGTCGGACTCGCGCACCGAGGGTTCCGTACAAACTTGTAATATTTTTATTATATGATGTAACTAAAAATTTATGCTCCTCGCAATTATTACTTTATCCATGCTATTAGACGTTGCTTTGAACCAAATTTCAAGATTCTGAGTTCATGGGAATGGGAAAATTTGCAGCATAAACGGCTGTACCTTTTGATTGCGTTGGCTTACAAGTTTGATTTTTTCACAGCTCCAAGGGACAGTAGACCTGATATGAATTTCAGCTTGATACCTATATGCGTTCCTGAAAAGACGGGTCTTGACAGACAGACGGACAACAAAGTGATCCTATATATATTTTATTTCCTTTTTAGGTACGGAACCCTAAAAAGGAAAAATACTGCTAGTACAACTTTAGCGGCAGCGTGTAGTCTACTTTATATTTATAACTATTTACTGTTATTTACATAAATTCTACTAATATATACTTGAAAAACTTTGCTATAATAAGCTACTTCCTAAACAAAGTAGTTTGATTCTCTAAAATATAATTAATTATTACGTTTGTGAGCCTAACATATTTTTATATCCATTACTATTTGAAATCATAAATATTATCACAAAAATTGGTGTTCTATATCTTATCATTAAATTTAGTTCAATACTGAGATATGTTTATGTTATGACTACTTTACAGGTAAATATTGATTTATATTAATCAATTGATGTGCCTAAATATACACATGGATTGTAATACAATTTGTTTTGTTTAATTATTTGAGTAGGTATATGTGTAAGTAGGTCTTTCTAAAATTATTTGTTACTATACAATATAGTTGTTAAGTAGTACTTAAGAAGTTTTTACCTATTATTTACATAAACGTATTATATCATCACATCATGGCATCATTCCTCTATACGTAGGCATAACGCAATTTTGATTCATGTTTCCCGCTAAATGTGCCATATTAGCTATAGGTCCATTATGCATATTATGATAATTTGGGCTAGGGTATTCAGCAAGTCCAGGCATTTGCTGCCTTGGATCTAGGAACTCAGGGATATTAGGTAATTTCGTAGCGGTTAAGTCTTCTGCTCCATATGGATCGGGGGACGTAGAAAGTTTTCCATCTTTTTTCGCTTTCATTCTTCGGTTTTGGAACCATATCTTGATTTGCCTCTCAGTCAGTCCCAGCGCGTGAGAAACTTCTATTCTACGCCTTCTTGATAAGTACTTGTTGAAGTGGAATTCCTTTTCTAATTCTAGCGTTTGAAATCTTGTGTAGGTCTGCCTGGTTCTTTTGGATCCTTCCTTTTTGTCTTCACCTGAAAATGAGAATAATATAAAAAAGATTAATTACTAAATTTTAATTTCAGAGTAATTACTTGTAAGATTAAATTATTATTATTCGCATAATACATACCACCAATGCTTTTCATCCACGGATAGAATCCTTGGACTTCTGCTACGGCGGCCATTTTGTTCTCAGCGTAATCCTCATTGTCCCCGCCTGCATCGACCCTCGTCATTGCCTGACAGTTCTCCGAGGTATCCGATGACTTAGCGCCTTCGCTTGCTTTCGGCGCCCCGCCCGTAGCATGCTTGATTTTAGTTTTCGTATGTCCATCTAAGCCGATCTCATATTCACCATGAAATTGCGATAAATTGCTTTCAGTCTCAACTGTAGTGCCACTAGTTTTCATCCAATCTTCTGTGTCATTGGCGCGATACGAAATGCGTTGCATCATTTCTTGTGTGTAAGATTTATCATATTTTCCATATTGTAATCTTTTCATATTAGCTTTGGTTAGAAGTGCTCTTAGATTAGGAGAATCATCTTCTTCTTGTGATGCAGATTTCACAACACTCGAAGCACTTTGTGGAGAACCATAGTTAGTATCAGGTATGCTACATTGGCTAGGAGAGTTAATAGAACGCACATCCTCACCTTTGACATCTGACCCGGAACTATTTATGGTTGGATTAATTCCTTGTTCATAATTGTAGCTTTCATAGTGTTGCTGCGTGTAGGCATTCATTTGTCGCCACTTATTTACCATGTCTATGTTAGTTTGATCACCATCGATGTAATTACAAGGATAATTCTGCCAACTTGTAGGCTCTGTTTTCACAATCTTTTCACAAGGACTTGATCTAAGAGACCTATTGTAATATTCACTTGGATAATCACAGTTTTGGGAGTAAAAGTTATTATGATAATTATAAAAGTTAGGATTCACTGGATACTGATAACCGAAAGGCATTTGTTTTGCACTTTGACTGTTTGCTTGTGCACTATTGTTCCACATATCACTTGCACGGTTAGTTGTAGCAGCTGAAGTCATATTTGTAACAATATTTTCACTAGGAACATAAGTAAAACCACTTTTACTTAACTGCGTGGGCGATGATGATCCGTCTACTAGGTTGACTGCGAATCGAATGCAGTAAGTGCCAGAAAGCGACCCTAACAAATGTAATACTTTTATGTGACCTAAAAAAATTAGGGGTACTTTCAACAATAGCGTCGCCATTGTCCCTCTACAAAGTTGTAAAACTAGATGTTGCGTCCTGCTCTTGCGCTTTTACGACTCATTTGATATACTGCTACAGAAAGAGAGAGAAAAATTTCTTATTTTAGGGGAATATTTCGCAAATATCCTATGAATGTTTACAATGCCAATATTTCCAATATGCTTTATCTGTGTGTGTGCTCATACACGCGAGAAAATCATTGATTGAATCTCGATAGTGTGAGTATGAGAGGGTGGAATAGATTGATTTTATTCTATTATTGGTTTAGTGTAAAGCCACGTATGTGTGTCACTGTGCTGAATTAGCTATTGCATTAGATACAGGGTGAAATCTTTTTCTCTCATCTATTTATATAGTTAATTAACATCATATTTTTATTAAAAAATGTTATAAAAATTAAAAGAACCATCCTACAATAGATATGCAACACCTATTTTTTATTATCATACACAGTTATTTTTAAGCAGGTCAGTACCTACTTTACTTACGAGTAGACGAATTATCTATATAACTATACGTAATCGTCACGCACAGGTTTTCTTGTATTGATTGGAATTTCCTTTGGTTAAATGTTACTACTGAAATTATAAATAGTTTTATAGTACTACGATATAGTAGGTACCTACCCGCTGTGGTTGTTTTCTGGCCACCTAAAAATTTTCGTTCCATGTTGATACAATTCTTATTCTTATCTCATGTGCTGTCTATGGCTAACTTGAACGGTTTCAGCTCACTAATAATAGCGGTAGAAAAACTAACTTATCATTTGTTTTTTTTTTTGCAAAAGCGCTCTTTATTACTCTAGCAATTAAACGCTCTTAACTCATGGTGCAGAAGAAACGGGGGCCGCGACAAACGCGTCGTGCACATGCGCATGCGACGCGGACTGTGTTTCTTGCATGATCTGACCCGTGTCAAATATTGTTTTAGGGTACCTTTTTAAAACAGGGAATTCTTATAAAACTTTCGTCCAGAAAGTTTGTCTTTTTATAGTAACAGTTGTATTTTTTTTTGCTAGAGCGCCCTGTATAGCTCCAGCAGCGAAAGGCACATAACTCATGTTGCAGATGAAACGGGGGCCGCGACAAAAGCGCAGCATGCATGCGCGTGCGACGCGGACCGTGTTTCTTGCATGATCTGACCCGGGGTCTGTGATTAACGAATTTCCTTGATCGAGATTGTTTATAGGGTTCTGTAGAAGGAACCTTTATAGTTTACTAGCCGTATGTTTTTGTGAAGCACAACCATTGTACAAATTAATTTCGAGTGCAAAATTTGTAGAAACCCTGAAACATGTTACACAACACAGTGCCATATTTAAATTAAAAAACCACAATGATATAAAAAAAAGATAGATAAGGGAATTTCTAAAACGAATATTTATTTCCTTTCAATTTAGTTTTTGTGTTATGGTGAAAAATGACAAAAAATCTATCGTTGTTGTAAGTTTATGTTAAGTTAAGTTTACGCGAAAATTTTAACGAAGTTTCTAGCTAGGATAGTTTTTGAGAAATCAGCCATAAGCCTATACAAACAAACTAAGAAAAAGTTTTTTTTTGTCTTCTTTAATTTTAAATTTGTAACGCCGTCTTGCCTTCATTACTTATAGGTCGTATAATTTGGTCAAATCCTTCAAAGGTACACAAGTGCAACTCTTGGTGCGCAAGTCCAATTCGCTCAGGCCAGTTTTTTATACTAGGTCAGTACCAACAAAATAAATATGTAATTTTCATCGAACTCAGTACCTACGATCAAAGAGCAAGTCACGCTAACTCCGCACTATTGGGTGTCCAATAGTGCCGGGGTGCACACTTGTGACATGTGCATTCTTTGTATCGATACACACCTCCAAACGCACATCTGTTGGACATGCGCACACCCACTAACAATATGTGCATTGTGAACTCAGCATTATAAGTCACATAAATCATGTATGTAACTTTCCTTAGGCTTTGATTCGTAACTACTGGGGTTTTGAATGAGTTTAATAAATATAAGTCAGTTTAATTAAAAATATTTTCCTACATATTTACGTATTATTTAAAACGAAATTTGATAGGCATGTGTTTTAAGATTTGTCGATAAGCTTGCTAAGTATGCCCTGCGAATTGGTGGTCCAACCGTTTGCGTTTTTGGTCATTCAGGACTTGTCAATAATATCGCAGTCAATATCTTTAATTACATAAAACAAGTAAAAAATAGGTATATAATTCAGTATGTTTGGAACATGACTACTCGAATTAAAAAGAAAGGACTCATTTTTATTTTTATATTAAGCCTAATGTCTTGTAACGTTGAACACTATTTAGACGCTTGAATTTTGAAATCTAGCGCTCCATATATTTTATCTCTATAAAGTGAATACTATATTCATATTAATATTATATATGATAATATAAGCGTGTTCAGCTTATAAGCTAACCATAAGCTTAAGGTTTTTTTAATTATATATCTATCTATCTCTGTACCTATAAAATTTCGTCGAAATCGGCAATAAAGATGGGCAGTGAAAGCGTCTCAGACAAACAGACAGACACACATATTTTCATTTCGTATTTATTATTAAACTGTGATATTAAATTCTTATGGATTAAATTCATACTAACATTATAAATCCATTCTTATGATAAGTTAATAAAGTTCACGAATATCTAATAAAAATTTCGTTTTATCACTGACCACTGTTACGATCGGTATTCGAGCAAAGAACTGAATCAAAAAAGTGAGCATATTTTGCTGAATTTGTTCAAAAATATATCGCGGCAGATGTCTGTTTTTTCCTAAAGGTCCCTGCAGTAGAGAAAAAGGTCCAAAGCAAACATGAGCTGAAAGAGCCGTGGTAAAACCGAACACAATATTCTGAATAAGCCATCGATTGATTTCGCAAGATTAATGGTAACATATTGTCAGCGACACAGTATAACAAAAATGCTCCAATGTGCTACACCAAAATATGTTTTATATCTGAGTAAGTAAGAGCCAGAGAAATTATTTTTTGAAACCTTTTGAGCTGGCAGAGCAATGAATGGTGTTTGCTGTTTTTATTTTCCAATCCAAAGAAAATTATTCATTATGTTGCAGAAGTAAAGTTTAATATCGCACGTTACATCTATTAATATAGGACTTTATGCAAGAATTAAGTGAGTGATTCAATAGATATTGGCTTTAGAATTCAGTGTGAAATTGAAATAAAATTTCTATTTGTAGATACGACACGACATAAGGTGGATGCTAAAGACTAGAGCAATAAATATCAATAACTATTTATATGATTTTACAGAGCTATGTTTACTCAATTAATTTTTGTAATTGGCTAGTTTCAAATGAAATTGTTTGTCGATATAAAGATAAATGAATATTGCATTTAATATTATGTATTGCTATTTAAATAGGTAGGGTTGCATTATGCATATTAAATGTGCTTTGAGAAGCAACACATAGATTGGTCAAATATTTATTCAATTGAGAATATTATTTTGTCATAATTAGTAAACTATAGGTAGATTTAAGAAAACCACTATAATAATATCAAAACATGACGAAAATAGAAAACTTTATTAAAGAAATTAACTAAAGTACAAGGTTTACTTAATACCTAAGTGGTTCCATGCTTTGATAAATAATAATGTATTGAGGTAGGTTACTACTGACTAGGTAGCTTGAATGTTACCTGTAATTCAATACCTAGTTCCCAAAGTTTTATCTGATTGTAATAAAAAAATACAGAAGTCGGCATATTTTACAACACAAACAATTTACTGTTTTATTGGGGGCACTAAGACAATATTCTCTTGTTGGCTCCCGCCGCCTTTGACAAAGCCGCCCGCCTGCCTGCAGCCCATATAATATTTCGCTCTACCTGCTTGCAAATTTAAAGAAACATTTACCTATTAGGTATTATTACTTGGACTTGTGAAGAACTCCTACGTTATAGATGTAATTTACTAATAACAAAATTATATATCGGCTTTTTGGCCAGCTATGACATAAAATAAGCAGGTTTAAGTCAGCTATAAGATAAAGTTATGTTTCTCAACTTTTAATACTTTTTATCTTGTAGTTACGTAATTTAGTGTGTGGCACACAAAAAGTATTCCTTCAAAAGATTTTCTTCATTGCATAATAATATGACCTATTATACCTAGTCATACCTACATATTATGTGCGACATCAAAAGTTCGCAGTCATGTAAACATCTAAGTGAATTTCATGCGCTTCACGCAAATAATTGAATAATTATCTGAGGGTATTGTTTAACTCCATTATTATGTCGACTGAACGACCGTTGACAGTTAGAGTGGTAAATTTGAAGATTTATGGACCATACGTTTCAAGAACGGTATCTTTTTCTAAGCGATTACTGCATATCGACTACTACCTACTTTCTATATTAATTTAAAGTTAGATTATGTAGATAGTCCGTACTTCAGTATTCATATTAGGTGTGCTTGTTTGTTGGTTTGTCATGCAGCTAATACGCCACAACAGAGTAACGCATTGACGTGCTTTGATGCAAGGTTTAAAGACTTGGTCATGCTTTTTTTGTCCCGGAAAATGTAAGGGCTCTCCCAGAAGTTTTATTCACGCGTTCATACGTACTACTAAATGATTTTAGTTCTATAATAGTTAATACTTACCTACCCATTTTATAGAACAGATAACTCTCTAAGCAATTATGTTTATTCATACGTAACAAAGGTACCTCTTTATAATTTTTTTGTAGGTATGATCTACATTCTTGACATTGGTCCCGATCTGCAATATATTATGTCTTAAACAAGACGCATCCGGTACTTTATTGGACGTTATTATTTATGATGCCGAGTAGGTAGGTACATTATGTGCTTACATTAAATTACATTCAGGAGCATAATAAAAAGCAAAAATAAGTTTACCATTGCTTTCCACTTGCATTGACAATATCTAGGCAACATACATGGCAACTTTAAATATAATATTATATGAAATTTCTATATACAGTGAAAGGTGACAATGATAATAGAAAGTTAGCGGGTAGCATGAAATGCATAGGTAGTAGGTACTATTATATTTTGGGATAACATCCAGTCGGTCGTCCTAAAGAATTAAGGCCGTAATGCTAGCGATTACAAAGAAAGAAATATTTCAGATAGAGCATAGAAGAGTAGTATTATGTGTCGAATGTCGATGACAAAGGAGACATGTGAAGTTGCGAAAGCCCTGTTGTATCTACTTATCAACTCATCGGAGTTATCATAGGTATATAATGAAGGTTTACTTCAAGATTTTTTATGAACACAGAAAAGCAGTTAGTATATATAATTTAAACTGAAACAAATGCATTGCCATTGGCCGGTGATTGTTTTAAAAATTACAAAAAATGCATAAAAAAAAGCACACCCCGTTCCTCTCTAAAGAAATTTTGCAATTGTTGTCGGCGAAAGCTAAGTTTTGCGCTTTGTTTTATTTTGGCAATGTCATAAAATAAACAAAAAATGCAAAACAAGCTTGCTAAGTAATAAACTTCCTAAAGAACAGAGGCATGGCAATCCAAAAACAAACAATTGACGCGGCAGCTTTGATAAATGTACAGACATGGTCTACCTACGTGATTTTTTGAGATAACCATTAACGTACAAAACAAAGTATAAAACAAGATAAGGAGCCCTTTTTTATGGTATTGTTTCTGATACTTTGACAATAATAAGAGCAATAATTGTTCGTATTTTTACGCCGCATGATGTCTTTGTAGATTTTTAAGATAAAAGATTTGTTTAACGTCTCAGTCGGGAAAAACTTTAGTCTTTTTTTGTGCGTAGTGTGACACCATCATGGAAAACAACCCTATGGATTTACGTTCATCTCACTATTCACAATAGATGACGTCCGCGATATTGTCTACGAAGAATTAGTTTATTGGATATCCTGTGGGAACTCTTTGATTTTTCGGGATAAAAAGTACCTACCCTATATCTAGCTTACGACAAGGCATATAATTTAATCGTAGCCTATGTCCGTCTCTGGGCTGAAATCTCTCTATAACTTATGTACCTATCAGCAATGAAGGAATGATACAAGAATCAGGACAAATTATATTACCATACCAGCAAATATAAGCCGCCAAACGATTTAGCGTCCCGGTACGATGCTGTGTAGACATATTAGGGGTATTTAGAGGTTTAGCATAACTGCCATACCCCAAACAGGATAGCCCGCTACCAACTTAGACTGCATCATCTCTTACCATCAGGTGAGCTGAGATCACAGTTAAGGTTGTAGTGGTTAAAACACCTACTTAAATTAAACTTATTTCACAATATAATATGTATTATGAAAACTCCTTTGCTATCGCAACATACAAACGTACGTGTCCACCGCATACCGTAAGTGACTAAACCTGGTTTTGAGCAAACAAACATAGCCGGTCACTGCTATAATCTCTCGCTCCGGCATTATGCTGTGATAACATCGTAAAACGCAACGTGCACTGGAGTAACATGCTAAAACTAATAATATTAGCTGAAAAAGGCAGTGTAGTTTTAAGATTATGAATCATTCGTCACTGTGTGTTCTACGTTCATTCGACACACTTCAAAAACTTAATAAATATGATGTCACTTCTTCTATTAATGATGGCTTTCAAAAACAAATGTTTATTATCTAATTGAAGTGAAAACTTCTTTAGCCGCGTTGAGCACTTTTTGGTAGGGGGTAATCGATACGTCGTGACTCGTGAATACTGATCGACATGCTCGCGTTGTTACGAAGACCAAAGGTCTTAAATATATATATACTACAATCGATTTTAAACATCAATACCTAAGTGTTATGGCATTAAAGATTTTTTATATATAAATAGTTAGAAAAAATTGGCAACCAGTTTTTTTTTCCACAGAGAATCTCTTGATATTTCTAAGGATTCCGACCGGATTTGGTAGAGGAGGCATAGTTTTCTTTGCAAACTTCCACCGTTTGATTAAGCACTGAGCTTGTGTAACTAGATTTCTGAGCTTTCATTTATATTTGCTCATTCAATAAAGATCATATTTTATAGAAATGCATGAGTGAAAAATAATTAGTTTTGTATGATTATGAAGATTGTATCTAACGCTGAGTTGCACGAAACAATTTAAAAAATTTAAGCGTTCTTTAAACTAATTTAATCCCAAGACTTATTAAAATTCTTGCGATTAAATTAATTTACCACTTAAAATTTTTGAATCTTTTTAAACCTCATCAAATAATATTAATTTTTGACATGCAATTAAAATAATGTATTTTCATTCGGAATTTTAGTATACATTACGTCCCTTCCCGCAAGCTACGTTCATGTTCATAAAATATAATTTCAAATCAAATTATATTGAAGGCTAATGAAAACAAAACCAAGAAATGTTGAGATATTGTCTAAACGCAGCGCAGTACCCGTCTCTCCTAAGTTGCCCCTCGCTGCACAATCATTAATCAAAGCTTCGATTCTGGACTTACAATGGGGAATGTTAAGAATGCCGCGTGCGATCCATTAGAATAACAATAATTACTCTTCCATTAGGTACATCATAAAGAATATGCTCGGATCGAAATATTAAAAGTCGAATAGGTATCAACCCTGCTACGTGCAAAATTTTACTGGCTGTTGGTTAGATGCCTTGGAAACTACTAATTCCATACAACAATAATTTTAAAATAAAATACCCTTTTTGGTTATAGATAGGTACTCAAAAAATCCAAACATTTTAGATGTTGATGTAAAAGAAACATACCTACCTTCCAAAAAGGAACATACCTTCCTAATTCAATGACCTCCGTGGGACAGTGTTAAGCGCTGTTGTCATAACGTGTGTGTCAATTTGGGAACTTATAATTACAGAATTTTCCCTGGCCGGCCGGTGGGAGGCTTCGGTCGTGGCTAGTTACCACCCTACCGGCAAAGACGTGCCGCCAAGCGATTTCGCGTTCCGGTACGATGCCGTGTAGAAACCGACTATAGGGGAATGGATTAATTATAACTGCCATGCCCCTAACAGGTTAGCCCGCTACCATAATAGACTGCATCATCACTAACCATCAGTTGAGATCGCATTCAAGGGCTAACTTGTAGTGGACAATTTTTTTAAAACTATTTTAGTAAGTCTAAGTGTAGGACTTACTAAAATAGTTATACATATACTATTATGTAGTTACCATAAAAATTAAATAGGGAAACTAACCATGAACTTTAAAATAGCTAATGCTATTCACAACAACTGAGTGAAAGGTGTATCATTTACGCTGACAGACAGAGCAGTATTATTGGACCAAATAAATAGCGGTTTGAGTAGCGTTGAAGAGTGTATCAGATATTGTTCTGAAAGCCAAAATAAATATCTAAAACAGTGGTGAAACAATTCAAGAGCAGTAAATCAGAATTGCTGAAGTAGAGACAAGCTGTGCGTGATTCTAAACAAAACATGGCGGACGAGCGCGCTCCAAGAAAAACACTGGTCGACTGATTTACGAGACAATATTATTTGAGAAATGTAGCCAAGAATAAAATTCATCACGAAAATATGAGATTAATTCAGATTTGCATTCGAAACTCCGGATACATTGTGAAAGATATGTTTTTTTAAGCACCTACTTACCTACATCTCATTTTAAACTACAATATTTATTATATGAGAAGCTCAAAATAAAACATTGTTGACCCGCAACAACCAATTTATTTTTGGATGCAAAAATAGTATTAATGTAGGATCAAATTTTGCAAGTGCAGCTGTTCTAAGAAACTATTATTTCGAATGAATCTTTGCTTTTTGTCAACAGCGCCATATATAACTGGACAGCTATCTAACTTTTTAGATCTCTTCGTACTTGCAGAAAACCAATGAACTGAGACTGCAAGACGTTATCCACCGCTGACTCTCATACCAGCAGGGATTTATACACTCTTGTGCCGCTTTCCTATCGTCCATGTTTAACATTCGATGCGACATTTTTGTAGTAGGGCGTTAGTTGTTCAATGTTTTAGCATGTTCACAATGCTAAAACATATCGTGTCTATACATTGAAAACGTGGCGCCAATCTATGGAAGCAAAATGTAGTAAATGAATAGTGAATAAATACTTATTTAAATTAATTATTCTTTTTGAAATTCCTTAGTAAAGCACCACCTGCAGATTGCCTGCGCAATAAATATGGAATTGAACCTGCATTCAGCGAACGCGCACTGACGAAGACGAATCGAGTGCCCGATTGAATCGTCCTGTTTTTCCGTATCCATATCACGGCTGTTTCATGTATTGGAAATAGGAATGGGATGGAGTCAAACATTGTCAACGTGTTTTAAATAGTTTTGCTTTAATTTATTTTTGTACTTTTTGACTCGAATTATTCACAGCTATTACTTATACATAGGAACCTACATAGTAATAAATTTACACTAAGCAAAAAATTTAAATAAAAATAGGCAATAATTATTGCAATAATTTTGACCTACTGGGTTCGAGTAACGGTCGGAAAGCATCTTCATTTAATTTAATAAGGTGTGATTGTGACCCTAGACATCAAAATCTATATTTAAGTCTAAGTGTGTCTTTCTGCTACGCTTTCGTATTTTAAGGAAGGTCGCATCCCGGGGAAGGACTTTCATCCTCTAAAACTCTTGACTTATACAAGCTTATAAAGGTGTAAAAATAAGCAATATTTTTATGCACTACTTCGACTCCACACATTTATCTGTGCACTATCGTAAATGGGGGTTGCAGAAACCTTGACGGGGGCCTATAAAAATGATATCAGGGCCGACATAGGAATACACTTAATGTTTCTCTTCTATTCGCGATATCTTCACTATGGTACGAAGTGATCAATCATGTTTTATATGGAGACAGTTCTTTGTACGTGTTTACTGATTACATATAGGGTAATTAAGAACCATCGACTATGTAATCGCGTATTTTTTTTAAGTTTTTTAATCTTATTTGTTGTAAGTTAAACATTAAGAGCTTTATGGTTGGTAAGTATACTTATCTCACGAACTCCATACAGCCATGGTTGTAGGCTGTAGCGCACTGAATGAACATGCATTTAAGTGCGTATGTAATGTCTGGCGTAGAAACAATAACAAATACCTGATGGGTAAGATTAGCTATTATTTTAATAGTGGTTAAACTTACCGTGGAAGAATTTGCATATATTAATCAATCTGAGTTCTTATAGGTAAACACACAGACACGGACACACACACACACAGACACATACACAGTCATGATCATAATATTTTGATTCCCACTAGATGAACCAATTGGGTATATGACTACTATTCAAATAAATTATTTTTTTGTGATTATTAAATACAAGATCTCCCAAAAGTCGTAATATCCACGTCCCTGATAGTTCTATGTTGAAATTTTGAACAAAAGATTAAAGTAAAAAAGTGCAACGAACTTTAATGACGTCACCTTTCAGAATTTTGTTGGAAAAAAAAGTTGCTGATTTGACTATTTGTCAAATACCCATTTTTTTCACGTAGGTACATACATCTAATAAAATATTCATTCATTCATTCAGGGAAAACAGTGGATCTTTTAAAACCCCACATAAGTAAGTATTTATATTACTTCTATAAGTAGGTTACCAAATCTATGAAACATAGTCATTATTCAAAACAAAACAGTGTAAACTTAAATTTTTCGCACAAAAGCCTTCGACGGGGAGTGGTTTCACAAACACGGATTTCCAATTAAGCTAGCGGCTGATTGGCAGGTCGTTAGTCAACGTTGAGCTGAATGTGGCTCCCACTCGTTACTTTGCTTATTCACTGATACTATGGAACGCTGATGCCAAGATTACCTATTCACTTGACTTGGCGTTTGATAAAGCTATACATAAGATTGCTTTGTTCGGCTAGTGGATAGCATAATCTCCTGTGAATTATTAGGTTCTGGATTCCAATCCTCAATGGGGCCAAAAAGGGTGCCTAAAGGGGTTTTCCGTGAAAAAATTTGTCAGATAAGATTTCTCGCAAGAAGTTGGCCGTGTCCAAAGATCATATTTTCTCGGAGGACACAAAGTCCTAAGCATGCTTGATCAGTCTCTACTCTCTCTCCAATCGAAAATATACTTATTAAGTACATTTATAGTCATTTCATTGTGACAAAAGAAGGTAGAATTCATTTGACGATTCAAATGCACTACAAAGGTTTATTTGCATAAAAATATTTAAATTTGATGAATTAAGAAATTAATTTTAATTTATGTATCGAACATTTAGCAGCGACGCACAAAAAAGAAGTGTCCTGTGAGAGTTTGTCCTTTACTGGATATGGCCCATCGATCTATCGGGTTCTTGGACGAATGTTTCATCCAAGATCGAGTCTAGTCTGCTTCGTTTTATCGAGTAAGTATTCAGAATTATGTTAACGTTACGTCCAAGCACATCCGTTCTTGGCACTTCTATGACAAAGTTATAGAAAACAGGGTATAAATATCTACGGAGGCGTTATTTGCGGGCCTGAAAAGTATGGCCAGCATGTCTCGCTGTCGTACTGAGGTTGGAGATTTGGCTTAGACGTGGCGCAGGCATTGCGACGACTGAATATGAGGTCTGGCCAAGGTTTATACCTACGTGCACTCTACTGCATAGTTTGCGTGCGAGATGAATGCAGAGTAAATGTTTGTGTCACCATATACTGTATACACATAACTGTATATACGCTTCGTCTAAGCATCTCTCAAACTCAGACTAACCATGTCGTAAGGGCTAAAACAACAGCGGTGCGCGTTATTTTGCGGGCCTGACAAGTGTTGCGTCAAGTGTATGGTAATTTAGCCGCGACAAGAATTGTGCTGTCAAACGGGCTCACTGTTAATGTCCTACAGTCGATAATATTGTATGGACATGCCCTATAAATTCCCTACGAAATAATTTGATTTTTGATAGCTTAGGTTATAATATAACCTACTTATGTAGGTATAAAACACATTTAGAAATCACCTTATTTTATACAAAATTCCATCATCTAATAGTAAAAAATAAAAGACGAGGAATTGATGGGTGCAAACATTTTTTGCAAAAATGGGTTTAATCATATTCCATCTACTCGTAATAATAACTTAAAAGGTGACTTCTTAAAAATCCTAATGGAACTAAATAGTGGTTGGTAGCTTGTATGAAAGTTCCATTATTTTAAGTTGTACTTACCTATCCATGAAAATCTGTATTTGGGCAAAATGAAGACCATACTACGTGTTTCACGATTTTTATACCCCAAGGGTGAAATTTAAATAGGGATAACTAGAGTCCTTTTTGATTGATAAATAATCAAAAGTTATTTAAAATTCTACTGTTATGGCGCATGCATTACTGATGTCAAAAGTTCGCTCAATAACTGTGTATCTGTCACCGTAAGATTGTAAAAACTGTTAGATTATAATCTAACTCGCGAAATTGTAAACTGTCGACAGATTGTGAACCGTTCAATGTTCTGAGTGCGAATTTTTGAAATATTCATTGTATTTACGTTTTCTTGTCTCTTTCTTGTAGGTTAGGTTAGGGTTTGACATAAATAATCAGGTAGTGCACTTAGGTTTTATCGGGTTTATATACCTATCAGATTACAATGTACCGGAAAATAATGCGTTAAATTGTAATCTTTCGACAGTTTGCAATTTCGCGAGTTAGATTATAATCTAAAGGTTTTTACAATCTTACGGTGACATATCCACACTATTCGTACGAATGAGCGCCTCGCCTTCCTTGTTTGGGGATATTAAAAAATTGTTCCGGCTAGCGTGTCTAATCTCCAACAGCCGGTGCTCACGCGTTTGCTCCGCCGTTTTCGAACGTGGAAGGTTTCAAAAATGGAACGCTTTTTAATATAAACTATTATTAAAAAGGGGTAAAGTTTGCGAGTTTGTGACGTTGTAGGGGGTAATCCCTGGATTTACTGAACCGATTTTGAAAATTCTGGTACCAATAGAAAGCCACATTATTTGTGTGTGTGTCATAGGCTATATATTATCCCAAAAATTAGGGAGTTTCCGTGGAAATTTAAAAAACTTATTTCACGCGGACAAACATCAATTTTGTTTCATAGGGGTAGGTACCTGTTATTTTAGAAAGCTTATGACTAGATAAAACCGTAGACGCAGAGGTATTATGTAGGAAAAGTAAGATAACCTACCCACATAAAGACTTTTTTATTATATATTATAATTTATGTGAATAAATTGAAAAAGCCAAATCTAAAAGTTATAAGCCTAAATTGCAATTTTCACAGGGACCCTTACAGTTGAATCGGTGTAGTGTAAAAATATTTAGGAAGAAAACCCTTTCTTACAATTTAGGGACCCCCCTAAATTGGTCCTTATTGCCGTGTAATAAGCGACGCTCTAATTTGCGGCCACGCCCACCCTTACCACAGGGCCCTGTAATAAGTGCAGTGTAATAGGCCTATTAATAATAAATAAAAAATATAATAATATGGAATTCAGGGGACCCGTACCGCCATCTGTGTTAGTTTTGGAATAACACGACAAGGGTAGTAATGCTAATGCCATCTGTGGCAAAACGCTTGAACTTAATTCATCCCCGTTTTGCTAAGGGTTGCGGTGAAAATTCTGCGAAAAGCGCCACTTTTCAACATGACACTTAAAATGGCGCGAAATATGAACTCGTTGCAGTCAGATTTAAAATGAGAACAAAATATTTTTCACTATATTAAAACTTTCTAATAATATGCTAAAATTATACTTAAATTAGTTTTTAAAATGCACGGAAAGAATATCATGACATTGGTCTTTTAATTTTTTTGGTTAAACCGAAATCCTGAATTAAATTAAATGATAATATTATTTTGTGCGATTTAAGAGTGGAGACGTCCTTGCCTGAAACATTTTCATCATATCCCGCAGTACGAGACATGAATTTTAATCGTAGTGATGTAAGAAAGTTTTTGTTTTAGCTAAATGGCAAAACGAGTGAAGTTTTAGAGTTTTAATACGCAGTAATGTCGGAGATTTGTGGCGGTAATGAGCCGTCGTTAGCTGGAGACATGCCCTCGCCGGATTGTTTTAGAAAAACTTACGGGTTGAACGTTAAAAATTATTACCTTATTTAGAAATGGATTCGACGTATCATTGTTGGTAATTCACAAAATATATTTTGTATCCTATATCTTTTATATCCGCTAAAAATGGACCGGTGTTCTCTTTAATGTTTTGTACCTTCATACGTATGAACTTATATACTTATGTGGACATTCACGTATCGATGCATTTTATAGGTACCTACTCTTTGAAGGATGAAGTGTTTTTCAAACCCTGTTGTCATTTTTATCAGTAAGTAGGTAGCTCTGCATTTTAGGTACACTACATTTAAAAATCTCTCGTATGTAACGGTTCTTTAGTAACTAAATTGTCTAAACTTCCTGAACGTCAACAAAGACTTTAACGCTGACAGTAATTAGAGGGACAGGAAACGGTGACGCGAGCATCCCGGCATCCTAGAGTTATTAATATCAATAAAACGCAGATCAAGCTAGGCGAGAGCGTAGTACGTAATCAACATACCCCTATCTAGAGGTGAGAGAGGAATTAAAAGCTCGGGAGAGCAGGCCGGTACACCACAAATCGCTTAGTGCTTCCCGCCCGTCCTAATGGCACGGCAATTAAAAGTTTGCGCGCTCGCTCCCTAGACGAGGATTGTTCGAGCTGTAAAACTGAACATCTGAGCATCTCAGCATAATGTAGTTTATTCGAGGTCCGCCGTAGTTTGCTCAATTAACATTTTGATGTCGCGCCAACGATTCGAACGTCGATCGGGGGCTGTTAAAATGGGAAATGCAATTGTGAGTTTTTCATCTCTTGTTCGAGAATTTTGTAGTTTAAACATTGCTCAACTATTTTTCATTCTCAGTTTCTAACACGAATATTGCAATTAATTATGTTTCAAATATTCACGTTTGATATCTATCATATTTATTATTTCTTGTCGAAATTCTATCTTTTGAAGGATCAGTTTGTAAAGACGAAATTACCTATTTAATTAATTAAATTAAAAAAAAAACTTATAAGAATCGTTAGAAATTATTTATTGACACTTAGCAACTAAATCCAATAAGTAATACTGTACCTACATAATTTGGATAATTAGAACCAATTAATTTAATTATAAAGATACCTTGAATATGGTGCGTACTACATACCAACGACCCTTTTTTCGTTCCTGGCCACAAAGCCGCTAAGTGGATTTTCAGGTTGTGCCGGTTTTGGCTAACGACTCCACATACCTACGTACTACGACATTCTACTACGAAATAAGTTATATAATAAGAACTTAAGAAGTTTATACGGATTATTCAGATCTTCAAGTATACTTACATAAGAATAATATTATATGAATTATTTAAAGTGATAAATAAAGAAAATGATTCGGAAAACTTTAACTCTTCTTCGGCTACTTTGGCTTGAGTATCAATTGCCTCGCTGAAGCATGAAATATGTTACAGGAGTCATAATTTATTAGGTAGGTACTATCTACAAAGCTTTTACACTATCTAACGACTGATGATACACCACCAGGCCATATTAGATATACATGCCCTATTAGATGTACATGCCCTATTAGATATACAATTCGTATCGCGAAACGATCTATTGCGACACCTCATTGCGAACCACCAGGCTCGTAAAAATTACGTATGATTACAAGCCATTATCATAATTATAATCGCCCGGTGCACAATCTCTAAAAACGCGATGAATGACAAAGGTAGCGTAGATAATGAACTCTACTGTCAGCGTATGAAAGGGTGTATTATATAATAATCTTCAAACTTTAGGTACCTCATTTTATGGTAAAACTGGCTGGTCCTCCAGCCTCACATTTTTGAATAGGGGAAACCTTCCACTTAGAAATGGTTAGTAATCCTTAGTATATTTTAGAAAAATTCGTGCCTGAAAAAATCAGTTATTTGGAATTAGAGCACTTGATACCAATTCGCTGTTTTCTGCACTGTGAGCGATAAGCTCTTTACCGCGGGCAAAAAAGGTCTGGTTTGGTGAGTCTCAACAGGTGAGGTTTCAACTCATCTCGCTTTCACGGCAATGGTCACCCGCATGCTGTGCTGGTGATGACGATCGCAGGAATAGGCATGATGACAGTATCCAAGAATCAATGAAATTATGAATTTAAATAATGAAATAGGATTCATGGATTATAAAAAACTTATTTATTTTTCTATTTCGAGTGAGATTGTTATTTATTTTGATAAAATAAAACTATAAAATACAGCAATCTGCCATATTGTATAAAACACCACTGAAGCGAATGACGTCACAATTGTTTTCGAGCTTTGACAATCTCTATAAGTACAGGTGTTTTAAATGTTTATCAAGTATTTTCGTGTTTTTTTGTTTCCCAAAGATCATTTCCATAATCTAGTTTTGTTTAACCGAATCCTAAATCAAGAAATAAAAAATCATTTGCCAGGGATCAAGGATTTACCAAAGCTACCAGCTCCAATTTGCCCAGGATTGATTTGGTGAGTATCTTGCATCAAACAAAGACTTTTGTTCAGCAGAATTTCGCAACGTCAAAACTTCTATGTAAGTACAATAATAACATAATAATTTATAGGTCCTAAACCCGTAAAATCTGCTATTTTATATAACACTTCATGATAGTTATTAGAGGTTATTTTAATGAAATGTTGTTTTTATACGACTGCCTGAAAAAAGTAGTATATTGTTTTCAGGATTCATGTATTTTAAACGTGGCATGGCGTGGCAAACAACCCCGGCATTGCTCACGAACACTGTCTTATAAGTACCGTGCGCTAACCAATTGCGCCACTGGAGCGACTTTTTTTTTTTTTTTTAAACTTTCCCGTACCGGGAATCGAACCCGAGCCTCCTGGGTGAAAGCCAGGTATCCTAGCCACTAGACCATACGGGATCCTAGCCACTAGACCTTATACGACTGCCTGAAAAAAGGAGTATATTGTTTTCAGGATTCATGTATGTATGTATGTATGTATGTATGTATGTATGTATGTGAGTTTGTATATTCCACCATAACTTCTATACGCCTGAACCGATTTTGATAAATGAGGTATCGTTAGAATCCCTAGCTTATTCCGGGTGATCTAAGATAGTAAAATTTTTAAAAAAATTGATGGGGTGACCATGGTCCCGCATTAAAGACCAAACTTGAAAAAATAAATTCGAAAATAATATTACCTATATAATCATCATCTAGAAAATGATGATTAGATTCCAAAAATATATAACACTATAGTTCAATATTTAGTGATTCACAAAAAAATATCATTTAATAAAAAATGTGAATAAGATTCCAAAGGCTATATATGCAAATCGCTTCAGGAGGTAAACTCCAAAAATAATATGGTAGGGCAGTCGTATTTTTTAATTCATTATATTAATTTCACTTGTTTAAAACTATAACGTCTGCCTCCTATTCGATGCGTCTGGGGTTCGATTCTTGGCACGCATCTCTAACTTTTTGCAGTTATTTGTGCTATATGCAAAACAGCATCACTACATAGTAAAAAATAAAGTCGCTTCCCGCTGTCTGTCCGTATGTTTGCTTAGATCTTTAAAACTACGCATCGGATTTTGATGCGGTTTTTTTAATAGATAGAGTGATTCAAGAGGAAGATTTATATGTACTTTTTATCCCGGAAAATTAAGGACTTCCCGCGGGAACCAAAAAACCTCAATCGACGCGGACAAAGTCGCGGGCATCAGCTAGTATTAGAATAAAGCAAAAACTTACGTCAAGTGATCTTCGCAGAAATAAATAGTACAATTTAGCCCTATAGCTGTAGGATCTCGCCGTGCAAGATTAAGCCACTTAGATCGCAATATTTTTTTAAGTGCCGCGTGAATAAATAACTTGTTTGGGGTTAATTTTGATGTGTTATCACACTCGGGGACCGCACACGACTTACACGCTTTAGAATTCATATTATTCACACAAAATATCTAAATTGCTGTACGAAGACTTATTGTTTACCACTTGTTTACTGCACACAGTACAATAGAGTACATTCGTAAATAGTGACGTCACAAACGACGCCATGACACCCGCGAGCGTTTTGGCATGATTTTTAAAATTTAAATTTCAAATACCAATTTTATTTACTAAACCTTATTTTTCTGCTGAAATAAGATATTTTTTCGAAATAGTAAATACTTCCGAAAATAATCAGACCATTTTTCAAAATCAGTCATCATGCCTATTCTTGTGAGCCCCTGGGGTAGGTAGCTAACGTAGGGGATTACCTGACGTAGTCAATGGTCGGGTGACCAACTGTGCTTTTTTATGGGCATAATCTATCCTTATTCCTTGCCTACATTCATAAAGGGGAACTTTGAGCAAAAATTCAGATTTTTAGTTCATAGGGTTTGGGCTGGGTGTTCATGAGGCAGTCAGTGACTTTTCTCTCTAAATCATGTAACCCTATAAGGTATATTGCAGTCGATATTAAAATATAATATCATTACTGGTCATAATTTTGCAATCCACTTAAGATCATCAAGACCACTTCAAAAGTGTACTTAATATCAGAAAATTGGTCCTTTACATAATTATCTTAATAAAAAATACATCTCATTTCTACACGAATATTCGTACATGTATGTTTTTAAAGAAGGGCCACCATACAACGTCAAATTACAGTAAAAGTTGACGCTAATGACTTTACGGTAACGACCATTGGCTCGTATACTAATGATGTACTGGCCCAGCCCACTTTTTTACCTACAATCCGTTTTGGTAATTTTCTTTTTCTACGCCACTACCGCATGCCGCATATAACTATCTACTGATGTTATGTATTTGGGAAAGAGAAAATGCCATCTTACTTTGTAAAAAATCAAACTTATTTACCCACTTAAAAATTACCATGATCGACTGAAATTGACAAATTCGACCAAAATATTATTATTTGGTAAAATTTGCAAATATATCTAAAGTTTAAGAAGATACTCAAATTAATTAGGTATTTAAAAATGAGCTGGAGCCTGAACCACAGTTAAATGTGGTATAAGAAATACGTTTTCGAAAAATATCTTGTTCGAGTTTAAATAGGACACCCATTGCTACCACTAAATACCACAACAGAGGCAATTGCTTATAAGTCGGTCCAATTCGATGCGCGTGCACTCCGATTACTCACAGTCACCCGACCGGCCACTGCCTTTCTAATGGACACCCGTGAAATTGCTCAGGTAAAGCAAATACGAGAAACTAAATTACCAAGATGGTATGAAATATAATATTTTTTAAACCATGTCAGGAGTCAGAAGGCTCTGCGTCGAGATCCTCACTCGCGTTTGACTTGGGCCAAGTATGGGCGAAAGTACTTGACTGTGATTTTTTTATCTTTTACTATGCCAATATCCGGAACGAGATACGTATCCTACCTAGTTTATTTCATACGTTTTGTTTTACTTTCATTGTAAACGTCGCCCTTACTTAACCGATATTAACCTATGACAATAAAATATCACTAAGTATCTAAATGTTAAAACTCTCCCTGCCATATCAACGTACCCAGCATAAATCAAACTGGTTTTAAAAACTTAAACAAATAGAACTCTATGACGTAGATTCATGGACCCTCACTAAAATACTGTAAATTCCAACGGGGCTTAAAAATCCAGAACCTATGGATATGAAGTGACAACACTCGCCTAGTTATCCTAAATACAGTTTCCCTAAATTAAACAAAGCTTACCGATGGCAAAATACCATTATTATAGTGTCGTCATAACGTTACATGGTATTAAGAAGAGAGATTTCATTTCCTCGTAGGTAATTTGTTTCTTGCGTGGTTTGAACTTTTCATTTAAAACCCTACACTGAGCACCCATTTGCTGTCAAGCTAACTCTGCCACGTGGTTACACATATTCTGCCAAAGAATATGGAACAATTACAATAAACTCATGTCTGTTACGCAACAACATAACAACTAAATAGAGATAAATAGGTATTTTCGATAGAAATAAAAAATTTCACCTATGTACCTCATACAAAAATATTTATTCTGAATAGCTAAGAGTAGAGAGCCAATAAGCCCACGTGGCTTATTTAAAAGAAAAACCAATAAAATAAATACTAGTTAGAAAAAAAGCAAGACATTTAAGTCTTATTTTAGCCTTTTTGCCGAATTTATAAAATTTATATAAAGTATTTGAGATAATAGCTATTTTTTTTAAAATATACGTTCGATGACGTCGGTAGGCAGGTATAATACCTATATTTTTAAATAAACGGCTCTACCCACAGTTGGTATTCTACCAACATTTCTACCAACTACCGTTGAGAGATAGTACAAACCTAATTAGTAACTCGATATTGGTAGATTATTACTATTAGTACCTACTATATTTTTTGTGAAAGTTTTACAGCAACATGCTGCCATAGACACAGTCAATGCAGAATCATCTAGAAATAAAAGAAACACAAAGATTCTATTATTCTCAAAGATTATTCTTTTAAAGATTCTATTAGACATTCCATTAGGCCCTCAAAGTTCTCAACTTCAAACAATGAGTTGACAAAAAAGGTTAGGATTTAACATAAAAATCCAACTTATTATATTGGTACTAAAAACAATGTTTTTACACAAATTTGATGTACACCATCTACCATTTTATTCATTGTAATGCCGCGTACCCTCCAGCCTCTTATACATCAACGTTACCCACGCCTCTGATGAGAAGATGATGACCGTAATTTGCGACGCACCGAGACGTCTATGTCTCGTGTTTTTTACACTGGGCTCAGGTATCACCAAAGTACCGGAATTACAAGTAATTTATCGTGTGCGATGCAAAAACGCTGTGATATTATTTTTAAATAATTTAAGATCTAGGTAATTTTTTTCATACTCATCCCAGAACGGGAGGGAGGAAAAACTAGATGATGCCCGCGAATTTGTTCGCATGGATTTAGTTTTTTTCACGAGAACCCGTGGAAACTCTTTGATTTTCCTGGGTCTGTACATTTCATCAAAGTTGATTGAACAGATGAGCCGTGATACCAGATAGCAAGAAACGCGTACGGACATATTATAAACATACACACATTGTTAAAACGAAACCTACTGAAGATTCTGAATGCAAAGTTACACGTGTTCTAATCTAGACATAACAAAGCTTCCGTATTTTGTAACATTAGACACTGATTTATGAGTATCTGTGGATAAAAATGGCAAATTCGCAAGCAATTTGTAAATTTCATAATCGAAAACTTTCTTTAATTTTGTCGATGTGTTAATCCTCCTCAACAATCAGTTTTTTTTTTATTGAAGCTATTATTTACGGTATTAGGAATACTCGGTGAGCACGCTGAAATTTATCGCTATGTAAAAAAGACAATCGTAGTTCGTTATTTATCGTAGACATTTTTTTACTTTGTTAGCATATTTTCTGAAATCATTATTATTATAATAAAAAACTAACAATTTTTATATTTAAGCTGACAGCTACGAAATATATTGTATTCATAAGAGTCGTGATCATTATAATATTAATTTATGAATAGGCAACCTTCTGAAAATACAGAAGGACTACAGTGAAGACTTACTTAATATTTATGTCCAGTAGGATAAGAGGACAGTTGATTGAGTGGAGATTTTTTTTATATTAAGAATTACTATTAGGAAATGTGTAATTAAATAAATCGTAGTTTTGTTTTTTGGATTTTTATTCAGTACAATACCTACGTTCATGAATAACTTTACCAGGTACAGCGAATTTATTTCGCTCCAGTAGGTGATTCTGTAAAACGGAAATAATGTAAATAATTAAACAGAAAAAGGTTAATTTATTTTTTTGTAATGGCCACCTTTTTTCATTTTAAACGTACACCTAACGTACCGTGGTTTTACCAACTGTTTATTTTGCCTTTATTCTGATTCCAGCACGCCGATTTCGTGGTTTTACTATACTACAGTTTACCATAATGACCGTCACAAGGTAAATTATTATACAGTGGAAAATTCGACTTATATATTTTTGTGTAAGGTCCATTTTTGTGCAAATGTAATGCATTAACGATATTTTAATTGAGTCGATCCTGACGTGGAGTAATGATTGGACGTAACATCGATTTATTTTGAGTTCCCGTTTCTGATTGGCGGCCGCGATAAGTTTGTTTCCGACGGATAATGTAGTTATAATCGCGGTGTTCAGGTTTATGGTAATTTTCAAATCTCGTAGAGGCTGCCTGTCATTTACAGAGGCCGTTTCATGTGGTTAAATTGCCTTTTCTTACATAACAAAGCGCGATATATTACACAATGTACCTACGAACTATCAAGTAAATGTTTTAAGTTACGTGTATATTATCATATGATTATTTACGTTTTCCTCAAACGGAAGTGTCATGTAAGAAGGTTAAGGTGTCTTACCTTAACTAACCTATCTACCAATCTACATACTATGTATCTAGGTATGAAATACTCGAAGTCTACCTCATCCACTTTTATATGGAAAGTGGATGAAGATGACTAGCGCGACAGCACAAAACATGTTTCACATTGGAAGACGTGATTTCGCAATAAAAAAAAATTTCGCACTATTGATTCCAACTAAAGGGTCTTATTCCAAAACTAATTAAAAACACACAGATAAAGTCAAACTTTCTACAGTGTCCGAGCTGTATTTAAAGCCCTTAATCCCTAGAGATCCGAGAGACCCTTAATGGGACTGTCTTGACAAATCGCCTCACGGCCCGCCCTCTATCGGTGATCAGCGAACTATCAAGTTTTTCTTGCAACACTTGGTAACAGGCGATGTTAATGGGAATTGTGAAAACATATAAAAACTATGCCTATCTAATAGATATCACATTTTGTATTTAAAAAACATTCATTTTCAGATGTTTGCATACATTTTTATTAATGGCAATACTATGTTTAGGCATTAATTTCTAAATTATAATAATAATAATTAGTTGTAAGATTTTATTTAGTTATTTTTTTTTCGATTGGTTCTGTATTGTGCGATTACTCAGCTATTCAATCACGTCAAAGATTGTTCGACGTTTAAAGGACATTACAATCACTTACAATCATAACATTAGATTTCCGTCATTGTTTTTCTACGTAAAAACGAAAATATGTGGGTTAAATTTCCTAGTATGTATGACTAAATCAGTAAATGAAGAAGAGTGTGATGTCACCAAATAATCTAAGTTAAATTACAAACATCACTCGTAGGTGAGAAGCTCGCGAAAATCTTAATTAACAGATAGGAGTCAAGTCATTTATCTTTGCTTTGTGATAAGGGGTGTACGCCCCCGCCAGGTAACGATATTGAAGCGATGATGGGAATATAATGATTGATTAACATTATTTAGATTCGTTAAAATTTCTTCAGTAGCGTCTACGGGTATTTATTTTTCCATTACCAGCTCCGCTCGCCTCTTGGTTTTGTTTATGTTTTGTGTTATAATGATTGATGGAAAAGAAAATATGATAAATCTATCCTTTGATCACATTTATATTCGTATTCATTACGTAAAATAGCATATTAAAGTAACTTAACCAGTCTCTGTGTATTTAGTCATAGTTGGACTATGGTATTCGTAGACTTATTTAAGTACTTTAATATAGAAATTACAGAAAGTTAGATATACCTATGCTTAAAACAGGAAACAGGGAGGGGAGGGAAGTTAAATTTAATTTTGCGATGCGATTTTTTTTAAACCATTTGCGTAGGCATGTTTGTTACGTACGTATATTACGTAAGTAAGTATATACCTATTTAAAATGCTTCTATCAAAATGACCAATAATTACTTAAATGCTTTAAGCTTATATACTAAACTCTGATATTCTATAATTATTATAGAAATGTACTAAGTGATTTATCTTCAAGCAGACATAATGTCTGGGAATATGCTCGTCATTAATATTACCGTTTTTATGGTTTGAAATAATACTTGAAATGGGAGTGTGAAGGACGAACCGAAAATAGCTTTGTCAATGAAAATATATCTCCTGAATGATGGCTACGAAAACATTGCGCCAAAAACGTCTTGCATTAGGGTCGTTCTCTATAATTAAACATCAATACCGTTACAAAAAGTAAATAAACAGGGTATGTATGGGGTGGGGGGAGCGGAGTGGGTCTCGACTATGACTAATGTGCCCCGATCCGTCAATGTCACTCGCGGGAGGGGCGCCACTCTCGACCAGAGCCGGAGCTGGTATATCCTTTCAGAATAACATTTTCTCTATTCACAGATACGTATCTATATGTAAATTATGGATTTTTGTACTCTGACAATCTGATCGCATTCCCGGGCTGACGTTCAAAACAAATTATGTAAGAATTTCTAAGGAATGCAAAGGGGAGTGGAGTTAGAAATTAAAATGTTTGTTTGAAATTCCTAGTGATCTATGTTAACAATGCACAAATCATAAAAAAGATTTTTCATTTCATAGAATGAAAAATACAAACAAAGTATTCAAATCAAAAATCTCTTATCCGTCCATCTCTGTATATTTTCCTGTATTTTCTGGGTCTTTTAAAATTGGTTTTCGCGCGGGGCAGCGGAGCAGATAGATAGGTACTTTGCGACATGTCCATATCTCCATGGAATTTCACTGGAGGTTAAATTAGGAAAATAATCTGACTAATCCCAACACTGAAGCGCGTTTCCGTCCAGCAGTCAGCCCTGCAAGCACAATCACTGAAATAATGATTCCTCACACTTATTACAACTTGATATAACTACATAGGTCGATACCAAATATATTATATTTTATCTTATTTCTTTGGGTTCACAAACAACGACACACGACATACGATATATTATATTAAAAGATGTTTCATTGTACAAATCTCGCAAATTTTCAAGACATTTTCTGATTTTGACTCTTAATAGGCAGTCGTTGCTATTTTTAACCGACTTACAAAAAGGAGGAGGTTTTTAATTCAGCACGTAGTATGTTTTTAATAAGTATATTATTTTTTAACATAGAGAATTTTATTAGAATAAATCAAGTCAAATTTATAATATCTATATTTTCTTCATTCTCAGAAATGAATTTAGAGCAAACACTACCAAAAGTTTTAATTTGGTCAACCCCATCCATTTAAGTTATGTGTATTGAATAAACATGGGCACAATGAGATATATAATTAAATTAATTAGTAACGTAGCACAAATACAGTAAGTTTTAATTCAATACCCATTGAAAGAAACTTTGACCATCAAAAATCAACCAAGCCGCATACTTTTTAAGTACCATTTTTCATTGGGAAAATATTTTCGGAAGCTAACGAAATGGAATTCAGTAAGAGCGGGGTTAACTGATCTTTCAGTTCTACGTATTACGGACTATTATTCTGTGCATTTATATTTGTAGATGTTTTTGGGAGCTGTTTGAGAAAAGCGGTTGGAAAATGGAACCTGTGTTTTACAGCGGAAAGGTCAATTTTATATGAACCTATAAAAAGTGTCCCGTCCCCCGCTTCCTTCTTCAGCCTCTTAGACAAATGACGTAACATTTGTCCAAATGATGGCGCGGGCGGCGGAGAGAATGAATTTAAATTATCATTCAGTGATACAAACATACTGCAACAGTGCCCAAAATCAGGTTTACGTGGGTGCTCCGATAAAATTATTTCACTACGGAAATAGAAATATAAAATAGTGACCCAGGTAGATACTTACCTACCAGTTCTATGAAACGAACACGTTTGAACTGCGTATTTTTTTAATAACTCTGAATTGTAGGTAGTTTAATATTGTGTTTTTAATGAGCTATTGTACCATATATAAAAACGATTATCTAGTCAGAAAAAGTATATTTATAGATGGTATTTAGATGAGAATTAGGTTTTGTTTCTAATTGCAGCTTAAAATCTGCCTAATGTTACCGACTTAAATAGCCTATTATAATAACACATTTATATTTTAGTTCTTCTATGGATTTTAAGCAGCGATGAAAATCAAAACACAATGTCATATAAATACTATCTACGTTACAACTTATAATACTTTTTCGAACAGCTGACTGAAACGATAGACGTGGGGGTTCCAAGGTGCTGGCACTTTTGCACCAGAGGCACCGTTGGCAGGCCGCAACTAAGTACTTACTTAAACGAACATCAAGCGAGTCGCATTGACGTCCTGGATCCAGGTAGTTCGACAACCTCCCTGGCGCTGTTGTCTTAACGTGGTAGGCTCCGGGTTCGATCCCGGCAGGTTCAATTCGGGAATTTATACCACCTTACCGACAAAGACGTGCCGCCAAAAGATTTAGCATTCTGGTACTATGACGTGTAGAAACCGATTAGGGGTTTAATATAACTGCCATACCCCTAACAGGTTAGCCCGCTACCATCCCAGACTGCATCATCACTTACCATCAGATGAGATCGCAGTCAAGGGCTAACTTGTAGTGGATAAAAAAAAAGGTCCAGAACGTGCTAACTTGGTAAGGTTAGGTTAGGTTAGGTTAGGTTAGATTAGGTTTGTTTTCTGGAAGTTTACGAAAGCTTACACAAATCTATGCAGATAAGAATGGAAACGCACCTCAATTTCTGAATGTTTGTTACAATTCCTTTGAATTTTCAGGCAGTCCTTTTGGACAGGGAAGGAAATTGAGCAATGGCGGCGTCACAGATGGCATCGTGGTAGATTGATAACGCAGAATGAAGAGCGGACTGTCCTATTGTGTCGCGACTTCGTTTGTCTAGATCTTCTTACAAGACTGCCGAAAAAAGGAGTGTACCTAATGGTTCAGGGTTCATGTATGTAGGTATGTAACTATGTTTTTTTTGTTTCACCACAACTTGCCTGAACATATTTGGATCGATAGAATCCCTAAAACATCCCGAGTTATACTGGCTATAATTTTTTTAAAGTTCAATATGGGAGTGCAGTCGCGTTTTTTAATAATTTCATTTAAGTGAGTACTTAGGTGTATGTGTTTCAAGTTTATTTAAATCTAAAAGGGCGTATCAGGTATCCAAGAATTCAAAGACTTAAATAATATTGCCAGACTCGAGCTTATATCAGAATCATTACCGATATCCTTAATGAATGGTTTTTATATCCCGAATCCAGATTAGATCACCGCACAAAATTATCTCCAGTGTTCTATGTGAACCAATCTAAAGTTATTGAAACATTCCCTCAGTTCATCTTAGTAGGTACTTTATAATATGATAGGTTGATATAGCAAGCCGAAGCTTCCATAAAGGCTTGGTAGGTCAGTATGGGGCACTGTTCGGATTCCCATACTAAGTAAGCGTGAACTCATGCTGTTTTGTTTACTTGAAAGCTTACTGCACTCAGGCATACATATCCCTTCAAAAGTTTACACACCCACTGAAACTAACCTAACCAAGCTGACAGTTTAATTTGTGAAGTTATCAGCGTTACTAGGGCTGGTCGGTTTGGTTGTCCTGTATCTGACAGAAAAGTTGTATCTGACTTTGATAAGGTCCAGTCATATACCTACTGCGGTGACTGCGACGCGTAACTGCAGCAAGTTTTAGTAATAGTGTCTACTTAATTCTAGGAACTGTGGGCTTACTACTATCGCTTTAAGCAATATGATTTTAAAGTTGCAGTTTTATATGATATACCTTGACGTCCCGAAAATAAGGGTTATAATGCGGGAAAAAAAGCGCCAACGTTCAGTAACGATGGTGGTTAGCCTTGGAACCGTGCTGTAGCTGCTAAGTACCTGCTATGAAAATTCATCGTAACGTGTTGTTTACGGTTCCTTAGATTTCTTGTATTAAAAATCTATTGAACTTGTTTTAAAAACTATCACTGCTGCCGCTGGCTGCTGTAGTAAATCAAACTCAAACTCAAATAATGTTTATTCAATTTAGGTAGGTATACTACACTTATTGACATCCAGTTATTTATAAAATATAATGGTGATAATCAGTAACGGTACCTTAAAACTAAAGCTACGAGGGTTCCAAACGCGCCCTGGTCTGAGAAGAGCCCACAACAAACTCAGCCGGGTTTTTAACAAACTAAGCCGGTTTTTTTTCAACCGACTTCCAAATAGGTTCTTAAAATTCGGCGAGTACAGTACCTATTTTTTTTTGTCATACACAGGTTCCTCTGTGATTTCTTGAACCGATTTAGATTTTGTTTGACTAGAACGTCTCTGAGAATGTATTTTAAAAGTGTACATTGGTAAATATTTTATTATTAAATATGTATTAGTCAGGTGATGTATGTTTAATTGGCACGTCTCTAGCTGTAAAACATGATTTTAAAAGGGAAAACACTAGGGACTGAATAAGAAAAACGTCCGCGTGAAACATCCACATCGGAGGGGACGTTTTGTCCTGTCTTCGTGTGACTTTATGATCGTGGATCTATAAAAGTACTCTTATACGTTGTGCTACCATAAGATTTTGTTTTCTCGTATACCTAAAAACTGAATCTATCGAGAGAGTTTTCACACGAAAGTAACCACTCAAGCACTCAAGGCTCCAGTCACTTCAAAAAATCCTCTTGACAAATGGGTACAGAGCCAGCAAAACACGTTCACCTCTCGAACTGCAAGACCCGCGGTGTGGAGTCTAAGAAAAAAACAATAGGCTCGTGATGAAGACGTAGCCATTGTGAGCGACGAGCAAGCCATATTTCACGGCTTTGTGTGCCCGCCCGCGATTAATTCTAGATATCTCCATTGCCTGTACGATAGCGTGATGAAACCTTTTTGATTCAGTGTGTTAATGCGTATTCAGAGACAAAAGGGTTTCATTCTGTATACCTTCCTATGATGTAGGTAATACTCCCTATATTATATGCAAACATGACGTACCTACCCACGTAATTTAAAACGATAAAATTTTTTATGTATAATTTGACTACTATATTATGAAGACTTTACACAGTAAAACACCATTTTTGTAAAAGCTTCTTTATCAGATTTTAAGGCCTCAAATTGAAAACCTCAAAACAATAGGTGTACCGTACCTATTATAAGTAATGAACGATGCCATATCATAGAACTCATAAAAAAATATAAGTAGGTATTATATAGAGAAGGTGGTAGATCATATTAGGTATAATTGTAGTAAATAATAAACAAACACAATAAAACTTTCGTGCTAAATATAGCAAAACCCATTAAAACAGTCATTCATTATTGATTATACATACTTGAAACAGCAAGGAGTTATTAATTCGATACAGAAGATAAAAACAGCGGACCAAGCGATTTCCATACTCACCTACTTTAGAAACGAGACGACATTATGCAAATAAACTAAATTGAATCACCGGAGTTAAATGTCGTATGAGATAAAAACGACGGAGCAATATAAAAGCCAATGGGAAGACGTTGTATTAACATATTTGGTGCCCTATTGAATATGTATACGGTGCCCCTACAACTGGTGTCGGCATTTACTCAACCTTGTATCATTAATGACTACTATCGCTTCGATCCTGGCAAAATGAGAAATAACTGGATGTGGCCGTGTTGTTTCTCGACCTAGTTGTTTAAAAAAAAGCAATAGGGTTTTCGCTATCTGAATACTAATAACGTATATTCTAATATCGAGGCGAGTCTCCATCAAGTCAGTATTTTAGACTCTATGTAATGTTTTTATTATCTAAAATTTTAATAACAATTTTTGTTTACTAAAGCCATTGATGTAAAATTTTAGTACTTTATCTATTTCAATGACTAAAGCAAAGAAAGCAAATATATAAATTTTTCCTCCAAATGACTTCATAGAGATAAACATAATTGTTATCCATATTTCTGTTCAAGTACCTAATTAATGGCACTTTTTTAATGATTAACAATTTACCTATGTTTGACATTAATACGGCCTATCAAACAAATGAAATTAATATAGTGTGGCAAACTCCAATTTCAAAAATGCATCTACTTTCTCGCATTTTGATACGTATCGTCGTCGATTATATTCATGAATAAATAAACAAATGCTTAAGTAATTTGTGCCCGGGATTAAAATTCAAATATTCTGACAAGTCAATCTACCGAGATCCCGAGTGGTCGCCTTATGCTCCCACACGGACGTAAAACTGGCCCCCTATTTCAGAAGCTGACGTGTTTTTATTAATGATTAAAACCTATTTTTTGTTTATATATCCAAGGACAAGAATTTCTTTGGGTAGGTTTTATTAAGCGGGTTGTCATTTTTATTTGAAATGCAGGCTAATTTTGCCTCCCAGGTCCATAAGTAGGTAAATAATAATTAATGATGCATTATTATTATCCATTATAATATTTCTAATTAATTTTAAACGAACGAATAAGTATAATTCTGCTTGAAGATACAAATTCAAAAGTGAATTTGTAGGTAACAGGTGCTAAACTAGAAAAAAACCAGCTCTAGACTTATTCTATTAAAATTGCTTCTAAGCGAAAAATATAATATTAAAGAAGATTTTGAAAAATGATATCGTGACAATCTATTCTTACTCAAAAATCAGACAAGGAGAATGGTTGTGCAATTAAAAAATGACCTCTTCATTAACAAAAATTAAAACGTCAAATCAAACACAAAGGAAGCCATATTTGGCCGCCAGGCACAGAATGAACGCACCGCTAACAGAAAATAAGGGACACACAGAAAGACAGGAAGGGCCTGTGTGAGTGAGAGGTCAGTAAAAAGAGCCTATATACGAAAAGGAAGGGGATAGTGACGCGATGATTGAACGCGCCACAAGAAAAATGATCACCCGTCAAGCGGCGACTGAGAGAAACTACCCCTAGCGAGGTCAGATAAAGAAGGATATAGTATTAATACTTATGTGGGAAGGGGATAGACTGAACCGAAATAGGGGTGACGTGCGGTGATGGATTATGCTTTTCTCTCTAAAGAAGGGAGGGGCTCACAGGTCGTTATGGAAAAAGCTGAGGGAAGTGGGGGTCGACATGTGTCAGAGACGCAGGCCAAACCAATGGACCCTTTAATTGATTTTTGTAATCTGATGTACCTATAAAAGTCCTCACGACTTGATCTAAAACCCTGTAAATGTTATGAATTTTAAATAAAAATAAGTCGACGATAACAAATAATTAAACCACCATGGTTTACTTACTTTGTCGCGGTACTTACCTACCCAATATAAATTAATCATAATTTTTAATAATTTATAAACCAATCTTAATATAGGTAAATCATCAATATCTTTGTTAATTTAAAATAAAGAGTATCGTGATTCAAGCATTTCTATGTACTCAAGTATTGTACTAACGTGTAAGTTGCAACTACAAAATCGCGGTCATGTCCCTCCAGCGGGTCCGATCCCGTCCACCGTATTAAAATTTCTACGAGGGAGCACCCAAAATGCCACTCACAGAATGCTTTTGTCCACTTTGAAGAGCGCTTATTGTTTTATGCCTTTGTTGTATGAAAATTTAAATCCTTAATTATTCATAGGATTGTTTTGCTTGACAATATTTTCACAATAGGCTGAGGGCTTTGCCGGGGAGGTAATCGGTTTGATTAATAAATTGTCAAGTTGAATCCAGTGTTAGAATATAAATTGTTACCGCAGATATTTCATTCCATTATTAACGCGGGACTCATTGTTTTACGAAATGTCATACCTTATCCTGTCACCTGATTGTTTCTATGTAATGGCTTCCGGTAGAGACATTTTGGTTTGATTAATTATATATTTTATAATAAATAAATAAAAGATATCTCACGACAAAAGTCCGCATTTTTTTTGAAGATTTTCTTACCGTAAAATACTAAAGCATCATTTAAAAAAAGAAATAAAATGAATTATTCATTGGCAGATAATTAATTATCGATAAAGAGTAAATATAAAAAATTTTCATGGTGAGAACAAACATCAAGAAAGAGGTATTTATTTATTTACCAAAATTAATTTCACTGGGTTGTACGACCATCTCGCTCTAATAAATTAATTTAGAAGAAGAAGATGTAAAAAGTTCACAACAGCAATTACGTTTTATTGCCATCCATTATATTAATCATCGGCAAAATTAATTTTTCATTCGGACAAATCGCCGAGTGGTTAGTACAAATGTTTGGGAGCTTGATTGATAACTGGGCATGAATAAGAATTTTCGTAGGATCAACATCTGGCACAGCTCGTGATAACATGTGAATAAAGCTACTTTATAAATTAATAATTAATGGTAACGGATACTTAATTTGTTAATATAGGAACCTAGTAGGTACTTTTTATTTATAAGTCGTGACATTAAAATATAACATAATTGGAACTTTAATTGTAACCAATATAAATCATTGTATAAGCACGTACCCAGGCGTAGGTATTCGAAAAATGAGGAGGTTCTCCATTCGGCACGTTAGTTTTAAAATGTTTTTATCTACACCGATTTCTCATAGATTTCCATACCGATTTGGATATTTTCAACTATGTAAGTATAAATCCGTAGTATCTAGGTATGAGATAGTTTAGTTTGATTAGATACCGTTTGTTATCAAGGTCTAGGCCAGGAAAACGGTCATAACATCTTGAATCTGCATACCATTTTATACGAAAGAGATAGAAGGTGGTAGACTGGAACTTTAGTGACCTTTGATGATAAATAATATCACGAAGACAGAATAGTGCAAATCTAATGAAAAAAGACCCTAAACTAATTCGCCAGTTAGGTACTCCAAATCAAAACATAACTGATTTACCGCCTTATTGTTTCGAAGTCTCTCCAGCCAACCGTCTCATTAACGATTCACTAGAGCAAATTGTGCTACCTAATTTCAACCGAATGAGCAAAGACAATACCGTATTTATGTTCAGCCATTTATCACACAAAGAAGCGATGTTTCGGCCAGCTGGTTAACACTGAGCGTGGCGATGTAGCGAACAACCTTAAAAATCTTAGAAAAGCTGTTAGTACACTGACAAATGTAAAACTACACAAAAAAGAGACGTGCGCACACGCATCCCAAAGAGACAAAAGGTAACATTCAAAGAAACAAATGCCTTTTATGAGTGTGCTAACGAGTTCATTTTGTAACTGCGCTTTAATATTCATAACGAATTTAATACTTGCTTGTTTTAGTTATATGTTGCTACGACTTAATTGGTAGTAAGTGTGCAGTACCGCAAATAAGATATTTGATGAAAACAAATTTAACTTTAAAACTGTTTAATCAAACACCAAATTATTAATTATTTAAAATAATATTACAAAATTTATGGAGTTTGCTTTAGGTGGTAGTCGCTTGACCTATAGTTACGGACGGCGCGCAAATATCGCGCGAACAGTAAGTAGTTTGGTTTAGGAGTTAAGTTGAATTAGGAGGAGATGCTTAAAATGCTTAAATACCTGTACCTAAAACTGCTTATTTTGGTCGTTTCTTATATCCAATTAATTCATTCCTTCGCCTTGATCAAAAGTTGAAAGAATAAATAAAGCCGGTTCAAAGAAAACAATTATTTCAGAATTAGGTATTTAGGTAGTTAGGTAATTAGGAACCTACGCAATTCCTGTCAACATTTGATAGCAGTAAATCATAACAAAGTTTGTTGACATCCTTATCCATTATGCATGAGCATGCGATTATTTTGATGGATTCCATGAGAGTATAAGCATCAGCACTCCCCCGAAATCCCGAATTCGAACAAAGGGAACACGTGAGATTCCCTTCGCATCCAAGGCTAATGTTCACCCCACATCGAGAAAGGAGATGTAAAGAAAAATGCGTATTTATAGCAAATACTCGTACTCAAACAGTTCTACATTGTGTACGAGTCAAATAAATGAGTCTCATTTTTCGTGGTGTCAAAAAATCTGAATGGAAAAGAAAACGCAACGGCGAAAAAACGGCAGGCAGCGAGGTTTTTATTTAGATTTTAATGTAATACTGATTTGGGATGTTTTAGATTAATTGCGTTTTACCTGAGACGGCGGCAGAGAGGGTGACGCTGAAAGAGTTCGCGACGGAGATCGATCACCGGGCGTAGATTGAAAGGAGCAACGTGAAAGGTAATTATTCATTTGGCGACTAGAATAGAACACTTTTGTACCTTTATCCCGATTCTTTTTTTCGCATTTTGCACGAAATTTGCAAGTAAATGGGAGAAATGACACGGTAATTTATTAAGTTTGGCACCTTCGGATTCTCACGTAGAAATGTTTTGATATGCATACACTGACGCTTTAAAATGTTTCATTTGTTGAACAATTCTAAATTTTAAATTTTTCATTTAATAAAATACCAAATTAAAGTGCAATGTGCAGAAATATTATTTAAAAGTTGAAAAAAAGTTGCTTTTTATTTAGAAATTATTTATTGTTTAAAATGGAACAAAACAAAACCAAAACTTAAACTTTTGTCTGATTTTAGCGCAGCAAAAAAATAATTGCGTGCCGGCGTCTTCTCAATAGAAAAACGAACCCGGAAGAATTGCACAAGGGCTAAAAACAAAGCGCCAGAAGCACATGTGATCCTGATCTGATTCCTCAAAATACTATTAAAGACGAATAGACAATTGATGCCAGGAGCCGTGTCTCAATGGCCTTTATGATTTATGTGACATTTTATGACGCATGCCTCATTTCCATACCTCCACTTGTGCTTTGCACATTTTAACGCCCACAGTTATTTTTTCAAGCAGAGTACGCAATGGTAAGACATGTCCTTAGGCATTTGAATAAACATTTGGTTACCAGATTAGGTTTCTATGAAGAGCTGTACGTGAGTATAACACTTGAACTGAATATGACGCGTCATGACATGAGATATGAAAATCATTGTTTGCATTCTAATCTTGAAATTTCAAATCAAATCATAACTTGAAATTTGGAAGGTAGGTTCCATGGTGTAGACATCCATCCGCTAAGAAACGGTTTTTAGAAAATTCACCCCTAAGGGGTTGAAATGGGGGTCGGAAGTTTATATGAAAGTCCTTTATTTTTGAGGCTAGATACAAGAAAATTGGCAATTAAGTTATTAGTTATAAATAATAAAAACCCATATAAGCAATTTTACGACAATTCACCCCAAAGAGGGTGTAATGGGGGTTGTAAGTTTGTATGAAAATCCTATGTGTTTGAAGTTAGAGACCTGAAAATCGGCATTTAGGTTATTAAATTTAAATAAATAATAACCTGCATAAAAAAATTTACGAAAATCTACCCCAATAGGGGTGCAATAGGGATTGGGAGCTTACATGAGGGTTTTAAGTTTTTGATGTTAGAGACTTGAAAATCCGGATTTAGGTTATTAGTTTTAAATTATAATAACCTGTATAATAAAATTTACGAAAATTAACCCCAAACAGGGTGAAATGGGGGCTGTAAGTTTGTATGAAATTTCTTTGCGTTTGAAGTTAGAGGCTTGAAAATTGTGATGTAGGTTATTTTTTTATATATTTTAAATAATAATAACCTGTGTAAGAAATTTTACGAAAATCCACCCTAAAATGTGAAATTGGATTTGGAAGCTTGCATGTAGGTTATAAGTTTTTGAAATCGGCATTAAGGTTATTACTTATTAGTTTTAGCCGCTATATGTACCTAAGCTTTTCGCAGCGGGAAAATCTCATAGGAAATCAGAAATTGTATGCGGACGAAGTCGCGGGCGACCGCTCGTAGACTTATATTTTCACTCTATAATTTATTACTCTAAATGAAATTAAGAAAATCATATTTGATTACCTTAGAAATGACGAAATTATACCTAGTAGAGCAAAAAGCAAGTGACTGTAAAAATAAAGTCCACAAGGGACTATAATTTGCACTAATTTTCTTACAGGAAAGAAAATTACAGTGCAAGAGTCATCGCGATTATGTGCTATAGAAATCAGTCATCAGGCTCTATTACCTACATACATGATACATTTTTATGGTCTCTATTAAAATAACGGGCAGTAGATATGCTTCATGTCGTTATATTACTGTGTAAATAAACAACTTCGCAAAGAACATTATACAGATTTTAATATACTTTATTTTGCAGCTTGTGCCGATACTTTCATGCAGATAAACCCTTAACCACCTACCACCGGTCTCACAGACCGCAACGAATTTTTGACCTCAAATTTTTCGAAATGTACGTGTCTTGGCGAACAGTGCTTCCACATACCTTTTCTACACACCGAACCGTATCGAGTTTACGCTCGGCGAGTTGTATAAGTGCGTGCGGCTGCCCTGAGTTAGTGAAAATATTTCGCTAGCGGTCTCCGAGACCGCACGTAGGTGGTTATGTCATTTTTATATACATAATATATTCTATGATAAACAGTTATTAATTTTATTTGGTTTAGTGGCAAAATGAGTAATAACGATGAAAATTCAAAAAAAATTATCATCTTGAGATGGATGGAGTGAGCGTCAAAACTGTATTGAAAAGCCACGAAAAATTGTAAATTTTGAGGGATTGCAATTTTGAACAAGTTTTTATTTAAAGTTTGTTTTTTTTTCTTTTATTTTATAGTTGGTTTGCTCAATTTATAAGAATTAATAAAAAAAAAGTTGAAATTTTAAGTTCGTAATTTTACAGATCTCATTTTCTTAAGGGTAGTCATTTTTTGTGCCACTTTTGTAGCTTTGTGAAGACTGTTAGTTTTTTTGGAGATTTTAATGTTAATTGTAATAAATGATATTCTAAAATAAATCTCTAGATTATAAACAACTATTTTATTCACTTTAATGTTTCATTGTTACTGTAGATTACAAATTAGAAGCAATAATCTACTAGCGGTCTCCAGGACCGCACGTAGGTGGTTAAGGGACAGAAACAGGTGGTAGGTGGTTAGGGGTTAATACATCAATGATTTAAATTATATAACTTAACGCCCATACATTTTAAATTTGTGTCGCCTTTTAAAGATTCTGTTTATAAAAGTTTTGCTTTACCTCTTAAACTGTGCCTCGGGAAAAGTAATCAGAATTTGGTTTATTATACATGCCTTATAACCGATAAATTTCTCCGAAAACGAATTCGATTCGTCCGTTATTTAAGTTAAAAGTTCGATGACTTCAAAATTATTATGTTCTGAACATCTCAATACACAAGTAACGAGTTGGTCATTAATTCAGGGATATATCGCGAGATAGCTTTATTCTGGTAGCCGACTGCTTTGTATGCCGCGGTCCATGCGTCCGTCGTTACGATCCTACCAATTTAGTATTTCAGCTTGTTTGCTATATTTGGAATCTTCTGACGCAGGTAATAAGGACATAAGCTATGTAGTATAGTATTTGCAATCGTAGCTCTCTCGCTTTTATCTTATTGGTCAACCATTAAGCCTAAATTTAAACTCTTCATTATAACGCAGCAGTGAGAAAAGTCGCGATAACAGACGCGTGGATAAAATACAGGTAATGAATTTTGATAAAGCTGTGGTGTTTGTTGAAGAATAGATAAATTATAATGGTAAAACTTGTTTTGATGGAAACACCAATAATGACCATGCTGACAGCGTCTCAGATGAGGCTAGCCGATAATCATATAATTTATTACTGGCTTACGAAGCTAGTTACCGGATAAAAAATAACATGTGTATGCATTAACCCGAAAGATGTCTCCACGTTCAATACATTTATCAGTTATTAATAGCCTTCCTAGTTATTATTAATAGTGTTTTTGTTGAGAGTTCATGACCTAGAACATATTTTACATGAGTCAGTATAATATCTACCTATTCGAGATTATTATTGTAGCTTGCAGATTTTTTCAGCGATCATTGAAACCCAAAATATTGTGACCAACATCTTTAGTACCTATTAGGTACCTACTTAAACCAACGAGTTTCCCCTTTGTCAATATCTTTTATTGGGTATTTTTGCATGAAATATGTAGGTTCATTGTAATTTTAAGTATGCTTAATATTAGTTAATTTTAAGTATATCACACCTACTTCATACTAATATGTTATGATTGCGAAAGTGTGTTTGTTTGTTTGTTGACTTTCCCTTAGATCATGCCGCAACAGAACAACGGATTATTTGTATGGATATAGTTGAGGACCTAAACCGTGGGTATTAAAGAAACCTTATACCACGCGGACGAAGTTGCGGACATCAGCTAACCGGTACATATCTTTACAGTTATAGGCAAAGATATTTAATAAAATAACATAAAAACAAAAACTACTGCCCACCTATTCGTCAAAAATGTCCTCCTTTATTGAGGGAGCATAATTCCACATAAACCAAAATCGATTAAGAATAATCGATACTCCGTAGAGGAGGTTGGGGGAGGTTGTCTCTGTAGCGGGCGTTGACTAATCGAGACGCGTCCGCGCGGAATAAGAGTGATTGCGCGGCGCGGTCGTATGCCTCTGCCCTACCTACACAAACCGACATTATTTAAGAAATCAGCCTGGCCGAGCGGCAACGGAATTTACCGCCTACTCGACATTTTGTACTGACTTAACTCTTAACTGCTTACCTTTGGTCAAAATATGCTTTAATTTCTTTTTGCTGCATGTGTATGTCCAATAATTCGACAAATAAAAAGATTTCTCACTTTCGTTGAGGGTGATTAATTGATATGGTAAAAGTAGACAGTTCCAAAAACTGACGCTGCATCTACGATTTGATCCAGCAAAAGCTCTGGTAGGTATAATACAACGCGCGACTGAATCAGGATAACAGCATATTTTTATGTTTTTCTTGCAGCCATAGTGTGCTGAGTCTAAACTTAAAAAATGGCGTGAAATATACTTAACTACTTAACTTATTTTGGCAAATAAGTAAAGTAAGTTTTGTTCGTTGTTGAAGTTAATTTTTTAGTAGACTGTTTGGGATTGTCTCTCATATTTCCCCCCAAAAAATAGGTCAAATATACACCAAATTGAATTAATGCTAGTTAAAATTTTCGACAGGGAATGTTCATCAAAAATTGAATCCCAAAGTAGTATCCTATATTAATAATGTACGGGAGCAGGTGATATGGCTCGACCGTAACAAAGGATGATCATCCTCCGAGCGGGTGTTGTGCTCGGGGACCACTGGTCCAACCGTTCATCTTTGGAGGTCGTATATATAGCGTAATTCAGAGAACGCTTCGTAATCGTGAGTTGGGCTCTTCGTGGTCGCGTAAATCGTACTAGTAATGCCATCTATTGGATTATGTGCGGGCTGCGAAGACCGCCACATCACTCCCCTTCGAGTCTCGAGGTCGTCAGCATTCAGTTGAGCGGCGTTGCAAGCATCTGGAGAAGTGGCGTCGAGGAAGATTCAGGTAAGCGCTGCGTCGGGAAGTACTCAGTGAAGCGGCGTCGTGCAACAACCAGGGTAGTGGCGTTGTAGGCTCATACTACTCTGAGACTGTGTGACCCACTTGTGCGGCTGGTACTGGCGTCGACGGGCTGTGTACTGATATGCTGTTGCGTATCGACTATTGCTGGCCGCTGAGCGTGTGGCTCTGTGAGCGGCTGTGCCGGAACATCGGTCGGCGTTGCTGCGTTGTGTTGCTGTGCTGCGTTGAGTTTTTGTCGTGCTGCGTTGGATTGCTGTGCTGCGTTGTGCTGCTATGCTGCGTTGTGATGCTGTTGTGCCCCACTGTGCGTACTGATGATGCTGTCCTCGCTGCGATGACTGCAGGGTTTATATTGTGATGTACGATGTTGCTCAAGTCTGACGAGTGAGGGCGTGACGTCGGCATGATGTGCGTCGGCAGGGGCTGTGACGTCACGTCGGCTTGTTTTTGATCGTCGGCGGCGGCTTGGAGATCACGTCGGGGTCACCAATGTACGGGAGCAGGTGATATGGCTCGACCGTAACAAAGGATGATCATCCTCCGAGCGGGTGTTGTGCTCGGGGACCACTGGTCCAACCGTTCATCTTTGGAGGTCGTATATATAGCGTAATTCAGAGAACGCTTCGTAATCGTGAGTTGGGCTCTTCGTGGTCGCGTGAATCGTACTAGTAATGCCATCTATTGGATTATGTGCGGGCTGCGAAGACCGCCACAATAATAATCATATTTAATCATAGCGTTGTAAACGATCGACGTCACTACCGTATAATTTGCACGCAATCACGGCATGCGATCACGCCCACTTCTATTAAATACGCATTGCAACCGATCTCATTAATACTCATTGCCTTTGAACCGTGTGTTCGAATCTAGTAACCAATTAAGACCATTTTTAAACATTAAATTATTGTTACCTGCGATAAACTTAATCATTAATGATTAACAAGACAATCTAAGTTTTCGATGAATACCTGACTTAAATATTTTACCAAGACTTTACTACATTGACAAATCTGTATTTTTATCGTGTAGTTTGTGTTTAGATTTATTTAAACAAAATAACACAAATAATTGTAGTTATGCCGTAGGCGTGTACAATTGCTACAATCTGTATGAAGCACGTCAAACCGCAGGGTGGACGGTGACAGCACGCGTTTTTAAGCAGTGTGGCTCCTACGCATGCTCCACTGCGCGAATATTTTTCGGTCTAAAGTTCCTTGGATTTCAACTAAAACGGGCCTCACGTTTCCGTTGCGCGTTATGCGTCCAAATCTTAAAGACTCGATAGTTTCTGTTTTCGCTATACTTAGGTACATACCGCTCCCATATTGTCACCCTGTTAAACTTATGTTGTATTTTGTTGTAAGTACATTATTTCTCGTTACAGAGGTAGAGGTCTTCGAGTGAAATAATTTAAAAAAACATTGAAAAGCAAATGTTGAAACGGCAATAGAAAGAAAGCAATTAATTATATTTAAAAAAAAAAAACTAAAATCTAAATTAAACCCTAAAATCTTAAAATGAATCATCATCGATGCCACCGCAGTGAGGCACGGTGGGCAAGATATTGGCAGCATTGCCTCTTTTGATGGCCAAACTTAATTTTTGTACAAGGTAGCTGCCAGTCGTGGATCCCCGGTAGACTCGATACCCTTTTTGAAATTTCATCAAAACCGACACGAGCCCCCGGGCCCGAAGGCCCCCCATGGTCTCAACCCCAAAAGGCACAAATATGAAAAATACATCGAAGTTCTCATATTTGCGCCTAGGCCTGTTCAGCTGTTTTGATGTTAAAATATAATAGAAATAGAACAGTAGGAATAGGTTGGGTACCTTTTCCTACTGTTCTATTTCTATTATATTGGTACTTTATTAATATGTTACTCTACTTCTATTGGTTCTTAAGCGTACATCCTTGACCGATCGAGAACCTGTGTGTACTTAGTTGGGTACTCTTAATTGCAAACTCAATCACTCGAAGAAAAAAGAAGCGAGACAAATTGATCTTCTTTAAGTTTTGGAGTAACTTGTCCGTAGGAATGTAATTATAAGGTTTCTCGATTCTCTTTTTAATTTATAATGAAAGTAATTATAGATCACGCGCGAGTTGAATGCAGAGCTTATAAATCTGTCACCATATATAAGGTCTGTATTCAACTCGCGCGCGAACTATATGGGTATGCTGTGAGGTAAGTGTGATAAACAAGGATTTGCGTTCTAGTGACGAGAACTGCACTTAATTTGCCATCTATAGTTCGCACACGAGTTGAATGCAGAGTAAATGTATGTGTCACCTATCACCATACATTTATTCTGCATTCAACTCGCGCGACTCACCTACATACTTATAGGTTGTAAATTACTCCACAAGGGAACTTGAAGTTAAACTTTCAAGTCTATGTATTTCAGGTGATTAATAAAATTGAATATCAAAATTCTACCAATGGACAGCATAACTCAGGGTAAAATATTACTTAATCAAATTACATGTACACTCCTGAAATTAATTTCAGAAATTCCATAGTACTACATCTGACGTTACAGAGGGAACCTTAAAGCAAAATTGTCAGCCAGTTTCTCCTTTAAGATTATAATAAAAAATATATTATGCAAAACGTTTGTCATTGGCTATGTATTAGTTAAGACTTGTACTAGCATTAAAAATAATTAATTAGTACACATAGGTGAATATTGAACGACCAAGTGGTGTGATAGCCAACGCGATCGATGCTGACAAATTGCTGTCGACACACGAACACACGTTCCAGGCGTTGGTATGCGACATGCGTTCGGCAGCCACGCGGCGACCTGGCGGAAGCGATTGGGCATAGTATAAGAGATCACCGGAATTAGAATTTAATTGATAATAACAACATAAAAGTGCTGTCGAGGTATTTTAACCATGGAAACCAAATACGATTTTTGAGCAATTATAGATTAACAACCGTCGGTGTCGCAAGATGCTGGAATGGCGACCCTGCACTGGAAAACGCAGCGTTAGCAGAAATGCAGGGAGCTGCTTGAGGCGGAGCAAAACCCTATCAAAAGACATAATTATGTCCAGTAGTAAACGATCAATGGTCATCAACCTGAATTGGTTATAGTATACATAGAAGTAAAGTAAAGATAGAAAATAGATCTAAACCTAACTTTGAGTGAACTAGTTACATCATACATACTAGTTTATTACAAATTATATTACATTTAATATGATAGTATGGATGATCGCTACACCTTCACGCCGCAATTAATGAATTGATTCAGATAAAGGCTACATTTTATCCCGGAAAATTAGAGTACAAAACCTTAATCCCGCGAATAAAATCGTGGACATCATTTAGTAGATAGTAGTAGATAAGGCTTCATTATAATATTTTCTAGGTGGTATCAAAGGTACACTTACCTATATTATTTCTCCCTCGTGCTCTCGTTCTAATATGCGACAGCATAAGTGCGATGAGGGCATGCAATAGCAAAACGATTGCGTGCCATAGTAGATGGCTGGAACTGTTTGAATGCCCGTATGTCGACTCAAACCCCCTGTATTATTGGACAGTATTATTCACGTCAGGCTGCCAAGTGATGGGAGATGCTAATCTTACTTCCTGGGAGTGATTTCGGCATTGTTGATCCGGTCACAGTTCTACTGATAGGTAGGTTACCTTACATTACCCATATTGATGAAACAACTTACCTATACAAGAGCTGTATGTAGAGTTAAAATGAATTTTAATGAATCATTAGGTTTATCACACATGACACGCATGAGTCAGTTCTTACTTTATGTTATAAAAGATTAAGTTATAGAAAGTTATACCTTTAAGAAAGTGAAACGACTATCTAATTTCTTTGATATTTGGAGGTATGTTTTACACAGACCTCAAAGCTTTACAGACCAGCAGACTAAAACAAGTATAAAAAACTTAACGGAATATCTAAGAAAAAATAACAGATGCTAACAAAATAGGTAAATCGGGGTACACAAAATATCGCTTACATCCCTCAATATTATCACAAGCTTGCATACAGAAAAAAGTATAAATTCGACACACAAGTGTCGGCAGTGCGTTTATAGATACTGATTAATGATATGGAAGTAAGTAGGGGACGTTCGACGCCATGATGGATGGTGTGCCCAGTTATTAGATAATGGTGGTTCAATGGAATTAGGCGCTTTGTTCTTGCTGCCCTCACGGCGTGTCTTCGATTCCGTGTGAAGACACCAACAGACCATACAATTTAGGTGGAAGCTAGGAAGAAAACAAAGCAGGAATTATGGCATTAAGGCTAACTTTTAAAAATCATGTGGGAAGTATAATGAAATGAAATGTGGGTGACGATAAATAATTGAATCAATATCTCTTGAAGATAAAAAAGCATTAGGCGGTAACACAACTGCCTATATCTACTGGGCTATCAAATGTCTTTCATTTTCCAGAAAAATGCTAACTGCGATAAAAAGGCCTAGGTATTACAATCTAAAAAGACTTTTATGCAAAAAAAACATAATGCCACTCCTGGAGTCCCTACCCTAGAAGTATGTCAACCGGGAATGGAAAGGATTGGAAGTAATCGAACTGGTTCGTCTGTTGAACAGATATAACTTTTTTGTTCTTTAGCAATTGCATTAGCAACTTAGCGGTATTCCAGAATATCAGAATAACTCATATTATAAGAACTTTCTGTTCAAGTTTTCTTCTATATAGCGATTTCTCCGTAGAATTTGTTTTCCTCAACAAAAGAAGGACGTTTATGTATGTAATACGCAATATGTACCATATTGCATATTACATACATAAAAAAAATAAGAAATATTATAGATAATAATAAATTTAAGGCTTATATAAAAATAGACTGAAGATAAAAAACGTTTTTACCGAAAAATCGTGCATAGATCTCATCTCTAGTTAAATATGAGAAGCGGAAACATGCAATATTTCTCAAATTATCAATTTAATATTATTATACTCAGGTCATTAATATTGTTAGCGAAACATCTGTTATGAATAGGTACCTACGTCATTTATCTGGATACACTTTTAATGGATCTCGCAATTGATTGAAAAATATAATAATTTTGAACTAAAATAGTTAATTCTATACTGGTCACCGTCGAGTTATTCTGCTATTTTTAAGTAATTTGTGCAGACCTACGGTTTTGTTCCTAAGAACGGGACCAGACTTATAGCAAAAGCATATTATTCTGCAAATTGATCAAATGATAGACTAGAATACCAACCATTCATTATACAAAAATTATACTTAAGTATCGATATGACATATCTTTTTGTTATTTTCTGTTCAGTGTCTAGGCATAGTATTATGTGATCTAAGTATGAGGACAAGGGACCTTCCATAATTTAAATATAGGAATTCAGAATTTCTCTATGCATGAGAATTTAGTCACCATATTTACAGGGCACTTATTATTATGTTTTGAGCCAACAATAGAGTAAGAATATTTTGTTATGATTATTCCGAATAACGAAGTAAGTACAATTCACCGACGTTCTCTATACATTTTGTTTTTCTAGTCTTTCCCTTATTTTAGTCTTGATTTTAAATCCAAACCATTGACTGTTCGATACCTATATAGTTTAACCCATTGGCACAATAAAATAACCCTACTACACTCAATACTGTGCAAAATTGTAACAGATACTTTCTTTGTACTCCCATTTATTATTGCCCAAAAGAAAGTGTTTACTAATTTACAACCACTTTAAGGGTTCACTGGCCACAAACACGAAAACAAAACATCGAATGCAATTTTTTTCTGACAATAGAAAGTCTACAAAGCGTGACAAAATTTGCAAGAATGCAAGCGAAAGTGACCACCGTAGTACAAAAACACTTCAATAGTATTGAAAGAAACACATAGACAAAAGGCGTATGAACAATCGACCACCTGGGGATAACTGGAAAATTTGAATATTATTCGCAAATAACAAAAGTCCAATAGTTTCATTTTCATTTTATTTAACTTCCTAAAGCTCAGTACTCCGACTATCTTGATCAATGCCAGTCACACTGTGTTTATTAAAAATATTATAACTGTGTGTATCTATACGCCTTTACAAAGTGATCTCGCAATAAGAGTTTATCAAGATTAACTAATGTTAAAGTATTTACAGAGCGTTATTAAAGTTGTTTTAAAAATAAGGAAGTAACTATGTGGTGGCATACACGTATATCACTCGAATAATATAAAATGGACCCTATAAATCTATGTATCAGCATATCGGAGGGATGTCAATAAGGTTAGTATACACTTATGTTATTTTTCCCGAGATTTGTGGCCAGGTAGGATCGTAAGCGGTTTTATTTTTGTAAGGTGGTGCTCGTAATAATGTGGAATGTTGTGGCCGTGGCTCGACGGTTGGTCGGACGGCAAGGAGGGATTGCCTCAACACATACAGGATGCTGCTCTGACTTTCTTCTGAGTTGTAGAAGAGTAGCTAAGACTTCGTTTTAATTTAAGTATAATTGTAATCTGAGTGCTTTATCGGCTATTTATTGACTCATAAATATTTAGCGGAACTGATGAGTTTTGTTTGTTTGTTGTCAATTTGAATTTAATGACACAGGCCTATACCATAAACTGGATTATAGACTATTTGTTGTATAATGTGTAAGATTATATAAATTATTTAGCTATGTATTTTTTAATTATTTATTAATATTAATAATCATCAAAGCTATTTTTTTTAACTGTTTAGAAAATGAGCTTTGATGATTATAACAGAAACATGTTGCACTAATTTAGTTTATGTTTTAACAGTATTTACTTATACTTTTGATAAGAAAATAATTTGGAACATGCTGTATAATCCAGAGTATGATATCAAGGTTAGGCTTAGCGGATACTCCACATGTGGTCAGCCTAATAAAGTGTAATAGGCTTATGCAGGGTCCGTACGAGGGACAGAGAACGATATACCAGCTTAGCGGCCATGTTGTATTATATTATAGATGCCTATCATATTTTGGACCTGCTTCGGACCGGATTATTCTTTTTCTTTTACGCCTCCATCTCCAGAACCGGTCTCGTGGCGACGACCATTTATTGTAGATTAAAGAGGCTTGTTGTCTTAATTTTGAGCCACGTTTTAATTTATAGCCATGTATTAAGAGTCCGCCATTTTACCGTTCGACACGTCATTGATTTGTTCGTTATTAATTCTGTTGCGCTAGTGCCGCTAATATTTTGTGCTTAACTTAATGATTTGGCAATTAAATTAAATTGTTCGCGATGAGGTAGCTAAATTAAAATGTACGGGAGCGTGGTATAGTATTTCATCGCCGTCCAAATATCATTTGTTACGACGCGATGTTATAGTGATTTTTCTTAACTGTAAAAGTTTTGAAATATTATGACAAAGCTATTTATGTATAATGCCATATTTTAATATCAAGGTCAGAGCTCTATTAGGTGCGCTTCATTTTAGTGATCCATCAATCTAATTCTACTGAAAATACATTTTTCACATAAAGTATTCAATAAAAAGTAGGAACTACAAGGCCGTAGCGTTCATAGTCCACTGTTAAGCTTCTGATATAATTTTATTGAGTTCTCGTTTGTTGTTTATGAATAGGTATTCTATGAGAAAATTGTGTACATGTTTACAAAGTAGGTAAACCATTTCCTTCACTCAGATGGTAAGTAAGACAAATACTTTCAAAAGCGACATCCGGGTTAAATACTCAACCTCACTTCGTCGTCGTGGTTATTATTAATCATAAATTCACTGTACAAAACAAAAGCAAAACGGGCAAGTGCAAACTCCCATGTCCGAGTGAAAAAAATGACAGTACGCTCGAACAAACCGAAAGGACGGCGCAAAAAGCGGCACCAGTGAAAAAATATGATTTATCGCGTGAAAAATGTGGAAACACACGCTGGCATGGCGGACGATGAAAACGCGGAGTTTCCTCAGGACAAATTTATTAAACGAGCCCTGTTGATTCTATTTTTACCCGACTGCGGAACGCACAGGGTTATGTGTTTATTAGTCTATTTAAGCTTGTTTGTTCCTTGCAGGACAGCTACAGCCTAAACACGTCGACCGATTTTGATGATTCTCGCACCGCAAGAATTTGCATTTCATTTTATGCCGAGTGATTAGACTGTCACTGTGGAAGCCGAATTTGAGAAAAAACTAAATGGCGCCCTCTAGAAGCCATAATGTAACAAATTAGAAAATTAAAGTTGATAGACTATGGCAAGTGGGGCCTATAGATGAATAGGCATTGCAAAATCATAGTTATAGGTTCCTTGATAATTTAGGATTTACGAGTTTTCAACGGTTCATTTTTAGTGTATCCCGTTGTGTCGCACTACACACAAAACGGTTGAACCGATTTTGATAATACTTGCACCACTAGATTTATTGGCGTTTTGTATTGAGGCTACAACTATTGTGAAGAAATTAGCCATTGATTCCCTTTCTTTAACATTATCTTACACTTAATTTGAACACGGGTTACACTAATGCTTAGTAGTAGAACGATTAATTTTAAACATTGGTGACACTCTTTTTGAGAATTTTAATCCTTATATTTTAGGGTCGTCAAGGTGCGTCATATAAAATTATACTGCTTTTAGCGATTGAAGTATGCTTTGTCTCGATTAAATCGTTAGGTGGAAGCAATGACTAGGTAGGTACCTATTACAAACGATATTGAGGACACCCTGTATGCTTTTTTTCTTTTATTATTCTGACATAGTACCTACTATACAGTTTTGTGTTTTCATAAGATCTAGTTCTCAGGAAAGTTTAAGTTCATCATAGGACACCGAGAATAAAATTTCTCGCGGTTATGGCAACAACGCTTAAGTAACGCAACCCGTCGCTCTGCATATGCTAGGGCGTCTGTAAGCATAACAATTTCGGCTTTAAAAATAAACCTAGATATAAAATTCTAAATGCGAAAGTGTGTCTGTTTGTCTGTCCATCTGCTACGCTTTCACTATCTATCTGTTCATTTGATTAAAAGTAGTTTGTCTCCAAGGGAAGAACATAGACTTATTTATTCCGGAAAATTAAGGTGTTTTCGCGGGAATAAAAAAAATAAACAACGCGAACAAAGTCGCGGGCATCATCTAGTACATCATAAAACATTCTTGTGTTACTCATACAGATCGTCCAATAATAATGTAATTTCATGAGGAATTCAATTAAGTCATCATTAAAAATACCAATGAGTAAAAAAGGCAATAAAAAATTACAATAACTTTATTGAGAGGCATTCTCAAATCTTACCCTTTCCATCTTCACTCAGGGCCTTAAACGGCGATCGGCCCACCACTTTAAAATCCATAATATAATACCACTATTCTGGAAAACGTACGTATTAACTCGCATGCGTTATTTGCTCACGTATCTCGAATTCGATCTGCAGTTATAAAGTCAACATCTCGCCTGGTGGCGATCCTGCCGGCCGCCTTCCCCTAATTATGGATGAATTGTATAGTAAACTTTAATGGAGTCCTAAATAAAAAACCTGCTGATCGGATAAGGTGGTATGAGATTTATTAAGTGCGTGCGTTTAAAATACAATGGCTGTGGATTTTGACGAAATTGTTACTCATTTTTCAATACACTTGCCCGAAATGCACTTACAGAGGTGCACTTGCAGAAAACAGAGCTTATGTTAAATTAAAATAACTTAAGCTCTAATTAACATTAATTATTTTTTTTTAATTCTTGTGTGCCCAGTTTACTTGTACCTAAATAAAAGTTTTCTTGCAAGAAGGTTCATAATGATATGACTTTGTATGTAGAAAATCTAAAAAATAGTAACAGTTAGATGTGGATTGATGAAATTAATTTAGGTAAGGAATTTAAAATATTATTTAATGTAACTAATTAAAATTGTTTTAAGTTTTATAAATCCACTATCTACTAGTCCAGACTGGGAGTTGAGATCTAGAGCCCAGAGCCATGAAGCCAATTTTAAAGAACAAAAAAAAGTAGTTATAACAATGCGCCATAAATAAGTAGACCTTGAATCTGTGCGCGCAATTTTTTTTAATTTCATTGTGTTTTTTCATAAATTATTAATTATCATGACTGGTTTATGTGATGTGTGTAAACGTCACGCTTGTTGCAGCTCCATATAAAAGTGCGCACGTTGACTATTTAGCCGGACAATTTTTCTTTTCTGAAGTGTGTTTTACAGTTACTGGTAGCCGCTTTGCATCCTAGGAAAGAGCTTAATGAGTTGAACTCGGCTTCAGAATGATAGCTTCAGAAAAAACGAGCCCTGTTGATTCTATTTTTACCCGACTGCGGAACGCACAGGGTTATGTGTTTATTAGTCTATTTAAGCTTGTTTGTTCCTTGCAGGACAGCTACAGCCTAAACACGTCGACCGATTTTGATGATTCTCGCACCGCAAGAATTTGCATTTCATTTTATGCCGAGTGATTAGACTGTCACTGTGGAAGCCGAATTTGAGAAAAAACTAAATGGCGCCCTCTAGAAGCCATAATGTAACAAATTAGAAAATTAAAGTTGATAGACTATGGCAAGTGGGGCCTATAGATGAATAGGCATTGCAAAATCATAGTTATAGGTTCCTTGATAATTTAGGATTTACGAGTTTTCAACGGTTCATTTTTAGTGTATCCCGTTGTGTCGCACTACACACAAAACGGTTGAACCGATTTTGATAATACTTGCACCACTAGATTTATTGGCGTTTTGTATTGAGGCTACAACTATTGTGAAGAAATTAGCCATTGATTCCCTTTCTTTAACATTATCTTACACTTAATTTGAACACGGGTTACACTAATGCTTAGTAGTAGAACGATTAATTTTAAACATTGGTGACACTCTTTTTGAGAATTTTAATCCTTATATTTTAGGGTCGTCAAGGTGCGTCATATAAAATTATACTGCTTTTAGCGATTGAAGTATGCTTTGTCTCGATTAAATCGTTAGGTGGAAGCAATGACTAGGTAGGTACCTATTACAAACGATATTGAGGACACCCTGTATGCTTTTTTTCTTTTATTATTCTGACATAGTACCTACTATACAGTTTTGTGTTTTCATAAGATCTAGTTCTCAGGAAAGTTTAAGTTCATCATAGGACACCGAGAATAAAATTTCTCGCGGTTATGGCAACAACGCTTAAGTAACGCAACCCGTCGCTCTGCATATGCTAGGGCGTCTGTAAGCATAACAATTTCGGCTTTAAAAATAAACCTAGATATAAAATTCTAAATGCGAAAGTGTGTCTGTTTGTCTGTCCATCTGCTACGCTTTCACTATCTATCTGTTCATTTGATTAAAAGTAGTTTGTCTCCAAGGGAAGAACATAGACTTATTTATTCCGGAAAATTAAGGTGTTTTCGCGGGAATAAAAAAAATAAACAACGCGAACAAAGTCGCGGGCATCATCTAGTACATCATAAAACATTCTTGTGTTACTCATACAGATCGTCCAATAATAATGTAATTTCATGAGGAATTCAATTAAGTCATCATTAAAAATACCAATGAGTAAAAAAGGCAATAAAAAATTACAATAACTTTATTGAGAGGCATTCTCAAATCTTACCCTTTCCATCTTCACTCAGGGCCTTAAACGGCGATCGGCCCACCACTTTAAAATCCATAATATAATACCACTATTCTGGAAAACGTACGTATTAACTCGCATGCGTTATTTGCTCACGTATCTCGAATTCGATCTGCAGTTATAAAGTCAACATCTCGCCTGGTGGCGATCCTGCCGGCCGCCTTCCCCTAATTATGGATGAATTGTATAGTAAACTTTAATGGAGTCCTAAATAAAAAACCTGCTGATCGGATAAGGTGGTATGAGATTTATTAAGTGCGTGCGTTTAAAATACAATGGCTGTGGATTTTGACGAAATTGTTACTCATTTTTCAATACACTTGCCCGAAATGCACTTACAGAGGTGCACTTGCAGAAAACAGAGCTTATGTTAAATTAAAATAACTTAAGCTCTAATTAACATTAATTATTTTTTTTTAATTCTTGTGTGCCCAGTTTACTTGTACCTAAATAAAAGTTTTCTTGCAAGAAGGTTCATAATGATATGACTTTGTATGTAGAAAATCTAAAAAATAGTAACAGTTAGATGTGGATTGATGAAATTAATTTAGGTAAGGAATTTAAAATATTATTTAATGTAACTAATTAAAATTGTTTTAAGTTTTATAAATCCACTATCTACTAGTCCAGACTGGGAGTTGAGATCTAGAGCCCAGAGCCATGAAGCCAATTTTAAAGAACAAAAAAAAGTAGTTATAACAATGCGCCATAAATAAGTAGACCTTGAATCTGTGCGCGCAATTTTTTTTAATTTCATTGTGTTTTTTCATAAATTATTAATTATCATGACTGGTTTATGTGATGTGTGTAAACGTCACGCTTGTTGCAGCTCCATATAAAAGTGCGCACGTTGACTATTTAGCCGGACAATTTTTCTTTTCTGAAGTGTGTTTTACAGTTACTGGTAGCCGCTTTGCATCCTAGGAAAGAGCTTAATGAGTTGAACTCGGCTTCAGAATGATAGCTTCAGAAAAAATACTTGTAATAAAGTCAGAAAGATATTTAAAACAACAACATTTTCTCAGTTTCCCTTTTCTAAATTGGAGTTAAATGCCTCGTAGTACGGGTTTATCCACGTCTACACGTACAACGGTGTCTACGCCGATGTATATGTCGGCTGACAGATACGGGCGGCGGATCTTAGGCGGAAATTAAAACTAATAATTCAAAAAGTTTCCGCGCGACCGAGCCGCCCGCGCCGACCTAGATTTATGGTTTAACCTACGTAGTGTTCCCAAATCAGTTAGTAAAAGGGTTGAACTTCGGGATGAGTAAATAGGTGAAGTAGATAGCAATAAATCATGAGGGTTCTCTAAATAGATATTTTTGATCTCTTCCACGTATTGCCTACCTATGCTATAGATATGGCGGTGATAATAACCGATTAGCTTTTTAAATTTTGAGATTAGTTGAATCGCGTCAATAATTTTATTGCATTTTAGCTTTCATTTATTTTGTCAACCAGAAATTTTTTCAGAAAAATTGGTTGAAAAGATGGCTGTAGCAGATTAAAGATAGACAGACAGACACACTTTCCCATTTATTATAAATATATGGATTTTAAAATTTGATGGAATATCTATAATATTTGGTCAATTTATTTCGTCATAATTTGAAGAACGAAGAGAGTAACAAACTCTATGTACCTAGGTAGATTCTTTTCTAATATATAGAACATAATTTTTTACTATCTATAAGATATTTTGAAAGTAGGGTCAAACTTGCTTACTTTCAGAGTAGGGAATAGGAAGGCATTAACTTGTGTATTATACAAACAAAACAAAAACCCCTTAAAACGTTCTTAAATTAACTGCAGTCTTGAGATATAGGTACACCAACATTAACGAAATAAGAGTTTACCTAAACCTCCACATCTCTGTTACAGCTGTTTACAGATACAGCATCGATAAATCACAACAACAGTTCCAAATGTTAGCAGAACTTGATACGCCTTTTTCAGCAGCGACATAAAAATATCTTTCTTTCATTGAGTAGAAATAGACGAACAGTGGCGAACAGTCGCATTGACATTAGGTGCATAACGACTGCTATACGTCCACCGTCGTGAGGACATCAATCGAAGGCCCAATGGCGCACTGCAAATGGATCAAGTCGTGCTGCACTATTGCTAAGAGAATGGCTTCTATGGACACCGACACCTGAACTCTAGTTTAACATCCATTGCGTTTTAACTTAGAAATACTTTTGGATTTCTCACAAAAAGAAGAAAATGTATACTGAAATTTCAGTTTTATCGGAGTATAAGTACAGGTTAGCGTAGGAACTCGTATTGTAAGGTCAGAAAAAGATATGCAGTTTCTTCCGTGGATCATTTGTTATGTACTAAGTAAGCTAAGCCGATGCAAACAAGTCTCTCTCTGGACACCTACGTTGATAGAAATGTATATTATTTTTGAAGTGAACAACAAGCAATAAGAACTAACTAAATAGTAAAATAATTGTGAAGCAAATTAATATTTTCCTTCAAGTTGTAATAGAGATGTACTAATATCAATTTGATAGAACCGGGGTAGAATTTTTTGAGGTAAATGTATAGTTAGTTATGTAATTAATAGAGATTTTAGAAGTTAACATACCTTCCTACTTATGGGGGCTTTTTTACATAGTATTAGTTGATAATAGGTATTAGGTATTGAAATTCTCGGTAACTCCAGTAACAAATCGCTATGCAAACACTATTATTTTGCGTGAAACAAATACCTGTAATGTAGCTCTAATGTAAAGTACCTATTTACTCTACAATTAAAATGTTACTTTTGAGCTATTCTCCTCCTCCTCGATACAAAGTACATACCTTCCTACTCCTGAAAAACTAGTAGAGTCAAAATATACTCAAGTACAAAGCTTAGCAAAACAGATAGATAAAATAAGTCACAATCGTTTTTCTGCGTCACATAATTATTATAATTTAACTTGTAAATATTTAAGTGATCGGACCATAAATAAGCTCGTGCACTTATTAAGAGCTAAGTACAAAAAAATATATCATACACATAAAATATGATAAAGTAGCATTAATTAATAATTAATAAAATAAAGATTTGACATTTTAGGTGGTGCGATATCTAAATTTTTGTACTGCTAATTAATTAACCATGGTGCAGGGAAAGTCTTATTTACCTACCTACTGGAAAAGTCCAGAAGATAAATAGGCAAGTACGTATTTATATCTGTCCATACAATCTGGCAAAAAGCATAGGTAAGGCTGTTTATTATTTAGAATGTGTAGCGGTTGAGACGGGACTCGATGCGCGCTCAAAGTGGAAATCTTTTGGGATTACGATGCCGTCAACTTGCGCGTTCGCGGGACACACCGAGAGGTTGGGAAATACCTACAGGCCTATCTTTTTCAGTACCTACTATTTTAAATAAGTACCCTATTTTGGACTAGATGATGCCCGTGACTTCGACCGCGTAGATTAAGTTCTTATTGCCACAGAAACTCCTTAATATTCCCGGATAAAAAGTAGCCTATGTCCTTCCCCGGGATGCACCCTACCTCCATAAAATTTTTTATCCAAAGCGGTCAGTCGGTCGACAGACAGACAGGCAGACACACTTCGCATTTATAATATTAGTATGGAAATAATATAGGAAGAATAGTCTATTGGAAGTTGAATTTCCGTACTTCATACCTGGAACATTATTAGTATCAAGGCGTACGGCAGTTCGCCAGGCCAAATTCCGGCCTACTACAGGCAATGTGTTTGTATCCTTTTACGAAACATTTCATGCCGTTATTGATCAAATAGTAAAATTATGTATTTATGTTGCATAAATCTTTTAATTATATTAATGAAAAATGGGTTTAACAATTGACAATTAGTCAAATCAGCAACTTTTTTCAAACGTCAAAACGCGTGCTTCGATAGTTATGTATGAAATTTCAAGTTGTGACGTCATAAAAGTTCGACGCACTTTTTTACTTTAATCGATAGTTTAAAATGGTTATTAAAAATAAAACTAGCAGGGGGCGTGGATATTACGACTTTTGGACATCCTTTATTTAATAATCACTAAAAAAATATTTATTTCACTAGTAGTTAAATACCCAATTGAGTGGCAATGTAGTTACCGATAAGATGAAAGCAACCGACAATCAAACAGTATGCTAGTTTATTACAGCAAACTAGTACCTACTCAGTGCAGAAAAAATGATCTTTGTATTACATAATAAATGATTGTAGCGCTCGTTATATCGCCAGCCCGAAGATCTGAAGCGTGCCACGCTATGATGTACGAGAAGACGACGCCTGGCGAAACCTAAACCGGGGTGAAGCCTCCACGGCAAATGAATACTAAATCACGGGTGGCCATTTGAATTTCAATATCTACCCACCATTTGCCTTACCCCCTAATGCGTGTTTTCTAACATGGTGGAATAGATTCATCAGGATGTTGAAGTACCTACATATTATTATATTAGGCACTTTACGTCACCCTTGACGTTATGCTTGGCATGTTAGTGAGCACTATAGTCTAGCTGATGCCCGCGACTTCGTCCACATGGTTAAAGTTTTTTTTTATTCCCGTGGGAACTCCTTCATTTTCCCTGATAAAAAGTAGCCAGTGCCACTTTCCAGGTTCTCATTATACCCATGCAGAAAATCACGTTGATCCATTGCAGTATTGCGGCGTGATTGAAGGACAAACCAACAAAGAAACACACTTTCGCATTTATATTATTAGTATGATATTATGTAAGTTGCTGGGCTTGGAACTTCTAAATTGGTTTTTGCCTGGCCTGGTAAGCTTCAGCCGTGGCTTGAGTTTTACTGGCAAAGACGCCTTTGCCAAACAATTTAGCGATCCGGATGGTTTAAGTTACTTCTTTTGTGGTCCCGGTCAAGTGCTTATTATTTTAACCTTCAGTTCCAGTAGGTAAACCTAACTGCTTGCGAATCGAACAGAAAGTGTATCTTGGATGGCTAGTACATAACAAGCTTTATTATACCTACCAATCAATAATTATTATGAGTCATATTTTGAATCTATACAGAACATTTGATATAATCTACACTACAAATAGTACCTACTTACCTATCTACAACAAAAAAAGCATTTTTCAGATACTTTTCATTGAACAAGGGCTTTGTTTACAAAACCTTTTCTCTCGAAGAAAATTACGTCTATTCAGGGAATAAAAGAAATTTCCCGGTAGCTACTTAATGAAAGAAAGGAAAAACTACTTCCAAAATACAAGATCCATATTCGAGCACATTTATCAGCGCCAAAAAAGCGACGGCTGAACCGGCAAATATTTTTTCTAGTCGATTAACGCGAACTCTCAAAGTGTCTACGTATAGGTACCTACCCACAGCCTTCTAATGAGTATAAATCATACTATACAATATACTATACGCGAAAGTGTGTTCGGTCGTTGGTTTGTCCTTCAATCACGCCGCAACGGAGCAACGCATCGAGGTGATTTTTGACATGGATATAGTTGAGGATCTCAAGAGTGACATAGTGTACTTTTTATCCTGGAAAATTAATTAGTTCCCGCTGGAATTACAATAACTTAAACCACGCGGGCGAAGTCGCGGGCATCAGCTAGTAAATTATAAATTATTTATTTATTTCACGTAGGACAAATTGTGCCACTTAAGACAAGCGAAGACTGTACCACCGATTCGGAAAGCGTGTACTGAGAAGAGCCGGCAAGAAACTCAGCAGTTGCCCTTTTCATAAAAAGAAAAAATATTTTACACTATGTAAATAATATACAATAGGTAGGTAAAAGAAAATCATAAATTTGGTATTATAACCTTGTCTTAGCAAATGCTGTTTAACAAGGTCTTTAAATTTATGCAATGGTATATCCAGAAAATCTTTTGGAACCATGCTATATTTAAATAGAAAAGATTTTTATTTAGGTAATCCATAAACTTTTGCAAAGTGCTTTCAATCGTCAGGCATTTATACATTCTTCTTCTTTAAAATACGTTACGAGCGAAGTCGCGGACTAAGTATACTTAGTCGACAACCAAACAGGCGTATTGGCGATTTTTAATACCTCATACATGATACAGAGATTTTCCGTAAGCAAATACTTACAATTTATTAATGTATCCTTAGCATCCAATGTAAAAGGTGACTGGAGCAGCAAGAAAATGTAACTGATTTACTAATTCTATACAGTCATATTCTGAACTCTGTGGCGCGAAATCTCTTAATATCTAAAGCATCTCAAAATTTCGTTTGCATTTCCTAAAACGAGGAAAAATTAAAATGATCCTTATACACTCGAAAATAAAAGCCGTATTTGCAAGTAATTCGGTTCACAAATTACAAAATAAACGCACCTAAACAGACGGTTTTCGTGGGAACCGCCACGACGCATTGACTTAATGTTTAGACAAATGATACTAGAAAAGCATTTTCTCCATTAAATGTTTTTAGAATTTTCGCTTATTTTTTTTACATTAAGTTTTAATAAATCTTAGATCTATCCCTAAGACACTAGCTAACAGTTTTAGAAACTGAATCTTATAAGTTAATTCGCTTCCCACTATAAAAGTAACTTGCATTCACAATAATAGAAATAAAATTATGGTATATTTAAAATAACATGGCCATCCTACTTACTTAAGATACTTACCTAACTTTTTAAAGTGTAATACCATTAGATCTTGGGTGAGATAAATAAAGAAATGGCTGATCGATCTCAATAAAAACTAGCCTCCAATACTTTCAAATTATTTATTAATAAATCTTATATCAGCCATATTATGTAACTCAACTGTTTACCATTGCGAAGGGGAGGCTGGGGTAAGGCGCATTCTGACAATTTTTCTCATAAACCGAACATGACAGATTCGTACAGAGATTGATCGGCACAGAGCTGATCTGGGGTGCCGAATTATAATGCGGAGGGTGTTTGTGGATAGTGTTAACAAAAAAATGGACGAAAAATGTTCATGGACATACCAGAATAAAAGTGCAGTAACGAAAAGTAGGCACGGAATTAAAGTACATATTTAATTTGTTAAAACGCACATAACTTCGAAAAGTTGGAGCCGAGTGCCCGAGGATCAAACCCGCGAGCCCGTACAAGAGGTTGGGTGTCTTGACCACTAGGCTATCACCGCTTCTATTTACCTAATAAGCTATTAACATCGCCAATGGTTATTGCCTTGAGCCATAATGGATTGGGTATTTTCTTCTACCAGGAAATAAGATAGGTATATACTACCTAGCTTTACATTTTTAAGACACTTCATAATATTACGTTAACAACTTTTTCTTTACATTTTCGGGAAGTTTTATGACTCTGTTGTTTAATTAGAACAGAATTAATAAGAGCTTTGAAACAAATAACATTTTAAGCTTCTACCAATTTTTCCCCGCGGATGAAAATCTTCATTTGTCGGGGGGCGAACTACCCTTGAAAAAAATAAAAGTATTATTAAAGAAGGAGACAGTTCGGGCGCATTTGTTACTGTCGTGGGCCGTATGATGAAAAATTAGTTCAGTCCTTGTAACAAAAGCGCGCTAAACCCACTATACGTCGTTATCTCTTTCCTTCTTAAGCTATTTCTTGCGAAGAAAAAGGACGGACAGAGTTGCGTTTCCAATGGCAAATGACACAGATAGCTTAGGGATGACCGTAGGAGCGAACAGCAAGTTTTTGACAGCGGCCATATATTGTGTATTGAATATCAATATAATTTCCGTGAGAGTCGATTTTTGTCCCATACAGGACATCGTTCCTTTAGGGCGAAGTTCGGGCACACAGATTACAAGAAATAGCAAATATTGGTGGTGATTGATGGAGGTGCGAGGAGGAACTGCATGCAATGTTTGCTTTTGTTTTTGTTTTTAAGTTCCTTGTTGGTCTACGGGGAAAGTAAAGACATATTCTCACTTTCCAGTTTTCAAGTTCAAAGTTACACAAACAGTTTTATTTGTACCACTTTTTTGTTCCTTTTAACTTGAGTAATCTCTATTTTTATTGTCCACAAGTTTTCCTTTTGAAATAATTTATACAAATTTGCCAAACTATGTTCTCAAATATTGCAAAGACTAGTTCACTGTACCTACTTAAGAAAAATTCAAAAATTTCACCTACCGTATTCTCAAGCTTCTAACATTTGCCATCAACATCGTCACTTCAACCCATGAGTCTCCTTTCGGAAAGAGAAGGGTTTAACCGTAGTCCACCACGCTGGCCAAGTGCGGATGGGCGTGAATTGGAAAGGTGTGTGAAGTACCTTTGAAATGAGAATTTTATAAAAAGCTCTCGGGCTGGCAGGTTACCTCACGATATTTTCCTTCAACGTTTAAAGCGAGTGATATTTAATTATACAGCTTACTAGAATCAAACTACAAGCGACGAGAAGCTACAAATGACTCTAGATTATGTAGTAATGGTGCAACCATTTCAGTCATACCTACTGCGTGCAGCATGACCTAATGTACATAATAATTAAGTACAGTTGCACGAAACTTAGTACAGTACAAGTAGGTAAATCAGATGCTTATTTGTGTGTACTAAGTGTTTAAAATAATACACTACATACTACATCATATTTAGGAGCGTTAATTTATTGCACCTTTAATTTTCTACTTATTTTTAAGGTTGGCTACCTAATTAGCAGGTAGTAGGTAAGTAATCGTACTTATTACTTATCTTATCAAACTTCTTTGTTAATTTAATTAATATTAAGTAAATAATTTAATTATCTCTTTGTTATTAATGTTGTCTATTCTAATTATATTTCTCGCCATTTTTTTGTTCCGTCTTATCTCATTACTATCATAATAACACTTTCTTCATTTGATGTTCAAATTAATATTGTACTTATTATTTAAAGCCACTTACAAGATCACCGGTCCTATTCCTATTAAAATTATTGAATTTTCTTTGGTTTGGCGGGAGGCTTCGGCCGAGTCTATAGTTACCACTCTACAGCCAAAGACGTGCCGCCATGTAGTTTAGCGTCTTAGATAGCATCGTCATATTTTAATACCAGATGAATAGCAACAAAAAAAAACTAGAATAGTAACAAACCCTGTGCCGCTTATGACTATACAGACCTGCTTATTTTACCTATCTTCGTAGATATCTCGGCAGAAAACAATCGTTTGACCACCGCTCCAGGCCGCAGGCAAATTGCAAGAAATTAGATGGGAACGGCGAGACCATTCCTGTTTGACCGCCCCTCGGTCTTGCCATACAGGTGTATTGATTACTAAATACAAAAACATCTGTTACTTAGAGCTTTTTAACATGATTTTGAACACTCAAACCCTTAAAATTATTACTTCCCAGACCGAAAATAAAGCAATTCACGGCTGAGTAATATTGGAAGGACGAGGCGAAGCCGAGGACTTCCCACTACTCCTACCACCTGATCGTTTCAGTAATTTTTTGTCAACAATCAAAGGAATTCATAATAATTATACAGCTAGAATTTGGCTCAAATACCATTTAAGTTTACTATCGATGATTTATCGCAGACTTTTTATATCTCTCATTTTTGAATCATATGAATACAAAGTTTGACTTTCATTAATAGAAATTAAAAAAACCTTCTCTAATATCAAATCCAAAGCCTTACCGCTTATCTGAAAAGGTGTTACTTAAGTATTCAGGAAATAAAAAGTGTTAAGCAAATGATAACGTTCAAATCCCGCTTACTGAGTTAAGATACACGATCGCAATGTAGAAATATCCTCAGTTCACAATCGGTGAACATCAGCAACCCTCCAGCCGCAAGCAAATGGCAAGGAATTATGTCGTAATGGCGAGACCATTCCGGCTAACTGCCGGCCGGTCTTACCTAGCCAAACATTATTGATTGCCAACAGTTCTGATATTGTCTTCGTCTTTTTTGCCACCATTTCATTTAAATAAACAGGCATAAGAATCCACGACTGCTTTAAGGTAATTAATAATACTACCACACTTTTTTTATTTTTCAGACCAAAATTAAATATCAAGATCAAATCAATAAAAGTGAGAAGTAAGAACAGTTTTATTAATGCTAAAACTCCAGATATGTAAGTAGTATGAACTTGTAAATCAAACCATATTTTTACTAGTCAATTTATTACAAACTTTAATTTCAAAGACATCAAAGCGCCTACAGTTATGCAAAATGTTTCATTCTCACAGTTTATTTTGCCAGGCAAACTTATATAATGTCACATTAGCGAAACGCCGTTACTCACTTTAAATTAATTAATAATATGTACTCATTTTATAGAACTACTAATGCTAATGCTGATTCACAACAAAAACTTACTAAAAAAAAAACATCATACGACACACGTTGTGAGAATTCAGGTAATTAAAACACGAACCGAAAATCCAAGGTTGAGTATACCTGAATAATCATATTTATCTTTGTCAAGAGTCGGCTTTTTTAGTAAGATGAATCTGTCACAGATTATCTTAAGCCATTAGTCATTCCTTTGGAAAAAGACAGTCTTGCAGCTTAACCCTTTTTAGCCAATAAGGCTCATGGTTCACTGGGACTTTTGTTTTTATTTTTTAACGTTTTTATACTATTTTCATACCCGATTGTGACGTAATAGGGACGTTTCGATGATAATTCATCCACATCTTTATAGGTATGTTTTACTTATATGAATTTTAATGAGCTGGCTTACCTTCTAAATTTTAATCTTATTTCCAATAGTTTCCTCTAGTGATGAATGCATCTTGATCAGAGTTATTCTCTTACTTTACATACTTCGACTGCAGCAGCTGAAAACACCGACTAAAAGTCGGTGTCCAGACTACTTTTAATTTTGTTTGGAAAAAAATTCGTCCAGGCTGCTTTTATTTACATAACTTACCATATAAACAAACAAGACCTACTTATGTTATTTGACTTTTTATTCAGATAAGTTAAATGAATACTGCAGCACCTAGGTATGTAACATCGGAAAATAAAATCAGTTTCAAATTTTATTTTGATCACATTAATAACAATATCTTGGTTATGAATAAACAAACTAAGTACATTGAAATCAATATACAGTACAAACATTATCACCATTTAAATATCTCATTCCGGTTACAGTAATTTAATTTAATTATTTATTCATTCGTATCTAATAATGACTTCATTATTCAAACGAGAAATCACCACCTTATCACACTCTACTTAAAAAATAAATGAACCCAATAATACATCACCTGTGTAGTAATCAATAAGGCGGTAGAATCTTTTAACATCGGAACATCTCAATCTCTTGTATTGGAAACAACAATAATATTTCCTGAAACAGGATATTTATTTAAAACAAGGCGTTGATAAAGTAATTTTCTTTTAACCTTAACCATGTCTTTATGGAGTGGTCATTACTTAGCAATGGTACACAGCCCGCTCTGAGCAATGACTGTGTATTAATCAAAATGTCATATACACCTCTCTTTCTTTATAAATTGTCCTCTCCCTCGCACCAGTCACGAATGATATGTCGCTGTTATGTATACAAAGTACATTTTCTACAACCTATATATCATTTACCAGAAAATAGACTGTGTAGAAAAGTGCTATAGAAGTGTTTTTTATTTGAAGATTATTGGTTTTTATATCACTTTGGATTGGATTAAACACTCAGGCTTTGCAGTCTTACTCTCCTGAGACGAAATTCGGTCTTTTTTCCTTTACTCCATCTCGAAACGTTTTTTCACTTTTTCAGAAAGGACGTTTCTTACATTTGCTCCTTCGTCTATTTCTTACGCATTATCTCGTAGTCATTAGTTTCTTTTGGATGTACTCACCTTAACGATTTCTAGACGTCTTTATACCATCGAGTTTATAATGTAGTACGTACATCATCATAAAATAATAGTTCTGCCATAATGTAGATACCTACTGTAAACATTGAAAGGGCATGCACAAGGACAACTTATCTCTTGAAGCGATTTCTTCCAGATGCTCCAGAATGTGAGAATAGTGAAATATACACTATACCTACTGTATATTTAATTCAAAAAAGAAGAGGGCACACATATGATTTTCGCCCCGTATAATCTGATGAGCCATTTTCTGAACTGTAGAATTAAGTAGCTGCAATGGATTTCTTCACAATAAGACAAAACTTTTACCAACTTAATTTTCATTATCATGATCCTGATCTGGTTTTTATTACTTTAAGATCTTTTAAATATTTTAATTTAGAGATAATATTTACCTATATAAGGTTAAATTAAAAATACTTACTAACGCCATATGGATAACTACTACGCAGGTACGTAATACTAAACAACTTGTGTTCTACAACTTTTCAAAATTATGATAAAATAAAAAATAAATTATCATACAAAAATTAAAGACTGCGGCTGCTCTAAGACTGCATCATTCCACGCAATACTTGGTCAGTAGGCAGGTCATTACTCGACGACTGCCTGATAAAATTACTGAGTTGAAGAGTGCCCAGAGAGTACAGCAAATAAAAAAAAATTGTATAGGTACTTAGATGTATTGAAAAGTTGCAGAACAAAAGTTATTCGTATTTTTAATTAGGTAATTCTGTATAAATATTGGCTTGATTCCGTACATAATCTCATTCGTGGGACCGACCGTGTTCTAACGTGTGTTTGCTAACATTTATATTATCTCCACAGGCGACAGACATCCGCTTTAACCACCTGACACTGAACAGCCGCGTGCGTTCTCCTCCCCTCGAAGTTGCGATGAGAAGTTTCATCGACACATTTAACTGGGTATGTTATGCTTAAAAAGACTACATGTCTGTCTATATGCTTGCTTTCACGGTGCATCTGTTCAACCAAATTTGATGAAATTTGGTGTAGGGAAAGTTTGCAAACCGAGGAAGAATTAAACCCCTTTTTATACCGAAAAATTAAAGAGTTCCCGCGTTTCAAAAAGCCGTAATCCAGTCGGACGACGCTGCGGGCATCGTCTTGTTTACTAGAGATATTCACTTAAATTAAACTTAAAGGCTAACCTGGATTTACCTAGACAATGACTTGTATTTTTGAGCTTAAAAACGGTTAATAATCAATTATAGTCAATTACGAAAAAATAAACTACCTAAATCAAAATTTTGGAGGACACATTCAAATAGCATAATATTCACAACAAAAACACACAAACGTGATACACGGAGGAGCTAAGTCACTGACAGGACTATTGTATATATATATATACCTACCGCTTACAATGCTGTAGGTAGGTACCTATACAATAATTATTGATAAAAAAGAAAGCACATGTAATACAGCAGTTTTTAGTTGCAAGAAAAACTAGTAAGTAACTATAAATCAATAAGTAATTAATTACATTCCTCTGAAAGCTAGCTAATTAAAAAAAATTGTACCGAGACTTGTCCGTACTGTGATTGCGCTTTTATTAATAAAAAGGTACAGTAAAACATTGATATGCTTTTTTCGCTTCTTATCGATACGTATTTTAGATGAACATCCTAGTTGATATTTTTGTCATGACAAACATCATGACCACCGTAACATCAGCTATCTCACATATTAATCATAATCACAGGAAAACTAATAGTTATTTGTGTAGTTATTTGTTACAACAAGGTGGTAGGTACACTAGAGTTTATAAAAATCCAACAGTCGTAGGTAATCAATCAATGTTAGCTAAAGAGTTATCTCTTGTCATATTACTAGAACAGCAATGTCATAGAGCCAGAGCAGACAGAGCGCGGCCTGAGTCCGTTAATTTTTGTTATGATAAATTATAGTTATGTTAAGGTGAATGAGCTGCGTTTGAGTTCATAAAAAATGGAAGCCATACCTCGGAGCAGGGACTGAAAAACCGATTCATAAAGTTTACATAAATATAAGTGTTAGGTACAGAATCGAAGCTGTAACCCTTTTGAATGTGTTTTAGTTCTGTTAACCTTAAACACTTATATTTCTGTAACAGAAACGCATCTGTACCAGAAATAAAGGGTTTTAAAGTGTAACCGAAATAGTGACATTGCCAAATTTACTGTTGAAATTTGAACCTAAAGTGAGAGAACCAATGGTTGCAATTGTTTTAAGAAAAACATGACCATGTTGTGTCAGTGTGTGTAAAGTCCAATGAAGTGAGAAGAACGCGTTGTCACGCCGTGCAGTTTGTTAGGGCATGTACGTATTAGGGTTACAGATAAAAACACTTATTAACAGAAATAAACGGTTACAGATTGATTGGGTTACATAGTATCGTTTCTGTTTCCGTTATAAGTGTTTCTGTTTTATAACAGTGTCAGTGACAGTTTCAGTGTTTAAACAAAACAGTGTTTAAACTCCTTATTTCGGTTACTATTCAGTCCTTACCTTGGAGCAACACAGCTCCATATGCGAGTGTCGAGCTTCAACTTGTCTGCATAATAATATAATATAATACAAGCTCATTAGTCGAGCTTTTAGTAAAGTGGCGCTGGGCTTGCATTCTCTATTAGTAACAGCGTTATGGATGATTTCGTAACCTGTAGGTTCGTGTAGCAGGTAATACCTACATTTTTTTATGTTTGTAATACCAGCTAGTATTATAAGTAGGTATACACATATCACCAGTTGTACCTCACGTGCTTTGTCGGAAAGTGTCCGACTAAACTACTTGTACTAGTGGAGTAGCGGTAACTAGTTGGGCAATTTCCGACAAAACAGGTGAGTTACAACCGGTGATGTACCTATTTATAGTTATGTTGAATATCACTCATGAATTACGATAGCTTAAACGTTAAAACCAGCTAATATTGTTTGATGAATATGGAGTTTGCTCCTCCATGGCCCAACTCAATGATGTTCGCTATCAAAATATTAGGAACATGAGAGCGAACATTTGCATAGAATGGACGAGGCTGCAGTGTCGTTTGTCATGCGCATGAGTGACGTTTACTTTGTGTAGGTACAGGGTGTTTTACTGGAATAAAAAATGCTTTTTTTTTATTTCGTATATTTTTAATAGTTATCCCTTTTCGTTTCAGATTACAGACATCGCAGAACACGCACCGCATCTGAAAAGTAAAAAAAAATGAGCACAAAATATGTTAAAAATAAATTCTAGCATTGAAATTATTACAATTTTTAGACGCATTAAGTGTATTAGTCCACTTTGTTCCATACGGGAGAATTCCAGTGATTACCAGGTATACCGGGTTAGTAAGGCGTTCATAGGCAGGCACAACAACTGTCTTATTTGACGACTTGAATATCAATGCAAACATTGATCTAAAAAAGACCACAGAAACAGTTCCTTACTTTGTTTAATTCTAAACTATGGTGAAATGAAGAGCAACCCCGTCATGTTATAAAAGGGCACACTACCCCTAGAAAGAAACAGATCAAACACAACTTAATAAAACACCGTATATATAAAAGGGTTGGTAAATAAAACCTATAGACCGCATTAAGGCATTCGGGTAAGACGCCATTGTTGTCATATCGGTAGATAAACTACGACATTAATCAATTGCCTGCGACAATGGAACCGCTCACCTCAAACTTTGATACACCGACCAATATCACAAGACCTCTGAACTATGATGGGACTCCTTAACATCACCTTAAATTGTATGTGTCCCGGGGGACAGGGTAGTTCAAAAAGTGTTGGTGAGTTATATATATCGTATATTGGACAAAGTCATCTACATTATAAGCTTAACTACACAGCTTCACTAAGGTGGATAACGGTTATTGTAGCGGCAATTCGACTCTACCCACGTGGCTACATGGTTTGAGGATAGATATACTTAGAAGCTTAACAATGTGATTGCCAAGTCATCGAATTATTAACCTAATAGATATTTATCTAAAAAGATGTAGGCCATTATTAGGTATTTAGCTATTTACTTACTGTGTTTACAATTTTTCTGACTGAAATTCCAAATTTATGTTTAATTTTTTTTAGCAAACTACCCAAATAGGAAGAAAATAATAAGAATTAGATAATGCCGACGACGTCGTGTGCGTGGCTTAAGTTTTTTTGATTCTCGCGGAAACTCCTGAATTTTCCGGAATAAAAAAGGCATATTTACGTCATCAATTATCATACATCAATTTAGTCACATTAATCTAAGTTGGATTTCATTCTAGACTGCGCGGCGGTTAAAATTTAAACTTAATGATGTGACTTATTTAAATGTAAATTATTTTAAATGATTGTCCATAAACCTAACTTTACCACTAAAAATAAAAGCCGGGAACAAATAGCCTAGCGGAAAATCACGCGCGGATTTTAACTTTACATGGTACTAGCTGATGCCCACGACTTGGTCAGGTGTTATTGGTTCCCGCGGGAACTCTTTTATTTTTCGAGATAAAAAGTATCCTATTTGTTATTTTAGACTATAATCTATCTCTGTGCCAAATTTCATCCAGATCCGTTCAGCCGTTCTGGCGTGAAAGTGTAACAAACATCCATACATACAAACTTTCGCGTTTATAATATTAGTAAGGATTTTCCGGTAGCCATATCAGGCTTAACTTTTTCATTCTTGCAACTCGTTGTTTAAGCAGATTTCTGCGCGCGTTTTCTCGTTTCCCTCACCTTCTACTTTAATAATTAGAATGTCAAAATATAATAATATATGCAAAGATCACGAGGGAAATTAATTTCCCCGTCATTCTACAGCGTCGTTTAATCATGACCCTCCCAAAGCTTTTCTACGGCAAACAATTTAATTAGTCGAGAAATCCATAGCACGCATAGCAAGATTTTGCGGGGAAACCCCATTTATCATACATCCCTTTGTCTACAAACATGTCAAAGCCCTTATCTAAGGGCTCATGTATACTAAGGACCAGCAATAATACCTACCTACTTCAATTAAAACTTTAAACATTGCTTAGATACCTATTTAATCTAAAAAAAACTTTCGTTTCAGCTATCGAGTCCACACTAGTAAAAATCAACCTTAACAAGGTTGATTTTTACTAGTGTGAATCGCAGGAAATCGCAGATAAGTTTGTGATATATTAAGATTTATTATTTTATAGTAGGACAAGTTTAAGTTGGTGTTGACAATTACGTGGAAGAAGTTTCATAATTGCGGCGAAAATATTAACGCAACATTTGATTCACAATTTTCTATGGACTTTTAATGGTAATGATCTTTAATGAAACTTTTCACCTCAGCAAATTACTTCGGGCATTTAGGTAACTAACGCAACTTTCAAAAAGCATTCTGTTTGTAGCAACCTTCTACGCTACGTTGTATCATGAGGGTTATATTCTCGGTAAGGTTTTGTTTCTGTTTTCCCTCTTGAACCGATGATTTCCCTCGTTATCTCGTAAGTTAGTTACCGAACTAAGAACCTGAATCCTCTTGTATTTTTTTAGTCTATTCTAAGATAGTAGCGGGCTAACCAAGGGTATCACAGTTCTAATGAACCCCATACTTACTCTTAATCAGTTTAACATAAATTAATGTCATGATATCGGAACTCAATAACTTGGCGGTACAATACGAGTTTGCTACCAGGGTGGTATTTAACGTATGCATATTATTGATTACGAGGCTGCTGTGTTAGTAGAGTAGGTAGTGGTCTTTTAATCATCGTCCCTACCTTTGTATTAAATAGATATTTAATAGCCATATACAGAAACTCATTCTTCATGTGTATAATGCAATAGGTATTTAAAAGCCATGCTTTCCTTCGCGAGACGAAGGTCAGTTCTCATCATTTGCATTGTCGTGATTACAGTCACGTTTATTTGCTTGTGCCATTCTGGGCTTAATGTCTCACTTTCGAATCGCAATGGTTGATTATTATGTAGTTGTAATGGCGGTTTACACAAATGTAAATATTTTTGGTTACTGCAAATCATAATGATTGTTATTGTGAAAGATAATATTATATTTGTTCAAGTTGTAGATACCAGTACGGTAATACGGTACCTCACCTCCACAGGATAATCTTTGCCATAATTTACATACATAGGTATTATTTTGTACCTACCTACCTATTCACAAAAATATATTATCAAAAGTGCACATTTTAAACGGTCGTAAATATTAATATTTAAAATTTCATAGGTAGGTACATAATATTGGTTTATTCATAATTTAACTTTTGAAGGAATCTGGAACAGAAAGTTAAACTGATTGTATTTTTACATTTAATATCCTAGGTACTTACCTACTTTAAAAGAAGATAGTAATATAGTTAAAGGGTTGAATTCGATATGAATTACATGATAGCTTTACCTACTACCCAGAGAAGCAAGATTCATATAGGCGGCTGTCGAAGGCGTTCCGTTTAATATCCGGTCCGGAATCTCGTATTCTGTATTCCAGCTCCGTTCCATTCGCACTTATTAAGCTGTCCTTCAAATACATGTTTCTATGGCTACCAATGTATTCCATTTTCTCAGCACTAATAATAATTAAAGTTTGAAGCAAAAAGTGTTTCATTTTTTCCTCTATAGCCTGCAAAAATTTAATTATTCAGATTATGTCTCGCGTCGGGCCATAATTAAGTATTGGGTTTTTCTGACTAGAAATTTTCAGTACTAGTCCAGAGTTAGGAAATTAGCGGTGTTTCGCCCCCGTGCCTAGGAGAGCACGTTAAGCCGTCGGTCCTGGTTATTATCACTAACATGATAATAGTCGTTATAGCCCGCCAACCCGCATTGGAGCAGCATGGTGGGTCTAAGCTCTAATTCCCTCTCTCCTATGAGAGTGGGGGCCTGTACCCAGCAGTGGGACGTTAATGGGCTGTATTGAGAGTGTGATGAGATTATGATACATAAAATCTATGATCTATGCCTAATCAGACAACTTATCAACCTTCTGACACTGATGTGTGAATGCAATTATGAACCTTAAGGTTGTGAACATTTCCAGAGCGCGACTGTACATTTAAATTGATGTAATGATAAATAGTACTATAAGTAGGTGCTCGTTGAATAGGGACCTAACTAAATAATATGAAACCTGCTGCGATCAGCGTGTGGTAATTTAATAAGGATAATACTAAAGATAAGAACTTAGATACTATTTACCTATAGTCCGCGCGCGAGCTCTGAAGAATCCTATGGAATGTTAAAGTAATGACCTAGAGTTGTTTAAATTGCAAAACAATACTTTAATCGCAAAATTACACGCGTCAAGCTCGAAACTAGTGCTGGGAGCGAGCTGATATGGAGCGACCATCGCGGGTGGCGTACACCCATTGTTTCTTCACACCCCGATTCCTACCTATCTGAGGTAGACTTGTATCTTTATGATGTTATTGAGAAAAGGTAATAATTTTCAACTAGATGATGCCCGCAACATTGGCCGCGGATTAAGGTGTTTTACTCCCAATTTCAGGCAAATCGATTCTGTCGTTGGGACGTGAAGGAGTAACAAACATTTATAAGTAGGTACTTAGTAGAAATGGCTTCAAGTACGATTGTATGAGATGATGAGATGTAAGTAGCCCTATCGAGCTTAATTTTTTATTCTAACAGGTAAGCCTTCACAGATCTGGGGCGCCTACCATCGTATGCCTAAAGTAGTATTATTTCAAAATAACAGTTTTATGTTACGTGGGTACCTTGAGGTCCCTAACATGGTTATAATTCTAAAACTCGAACGTCAACAATACGGCTTTAAGCAATGGTAGTATGCCCTTAGGTTCTCATGAAAATTGTAGGGTTTAGACCGACATAACGCGTTATGGCGTTACAACGTTCGTTTTTATACGAAAGTTATTTATACTAGCATCCCATAAAGTAACGCCACCATGCACCAGCAACTGTATAGATGTGAAACACCCGGTGGACAATTTTTTTTTCTGGTGGAGAAAAATTCCGCTCTGTTTTATTTGGAGCTGCACATACTACCGTGACAAGACTAAACGCGTTTCACCTTTGAAGCGGACTTTTCGCGTCGACGTTGTCCTTTCTTGTCCGTCGTGTGTTACCCTTAGACTTTTTAATTACTGAGTCACTGGTCAAGGTTGGTTTTCTGATTAGAAATTTCCAGTACTAGCCCGGAGTTAGGAAGTTGGCGGCGTTTCACCCCCGTGCCTCGGAGAGCACGTTAAGCCGTCGGTCTCGGTCATTATCACTAACATGATAATAGTCGTTAAAGCCCGCCAACCCGCATTGGAGCAGCGTGGTGGGTCTAAGCTCTAATTCCCTCTCTCCTATGAGAGGGAAGACCTGTGCCCAGCAGTGGGACGTTAATGGGCTGTAGTGGTGGTGGTGGTGGTGGAAGAAAGGTCAAAGGTCAGTAGTATTTTCAAGGTAAGCCTTGCAAATACTACTGACCTTTCTTTAATATCAAGCCATTTTAAAAAAGGCTTATCGATCAAGTTACCATTATTAGGCGGATCTGACATAGTCATATGTGAGCGACATACGCGACACCGCGACTCGATTCGATGCGACGCGACAGTATCGAACAGTAGATGCCTGACCTTTGACGTGGCCTATGTTGTCGTGTAGACGTGTTTGCTATGGCGTCGTATCGCTTTGTGTCGCTTCAATCACACTTCGATACGACGCCAAAGAATATGACAGACGTAACTATCAACGTAACGTACTACAGGACACCGTCGCGTCGCACCACGTCGCGTTGCCACATTTGTCGCTCACGTAGGACAACGGGTCACTTAGGGCGACGGATAAATGAGCTATGAGTTTGCCACTGACCTTTAACTAAACAATTAGACCGTTGCAAAGTAGTAACCACTTAAATAACCAACATTGTAGCGGTGTTCTAACAACGGGTATTCCTGCCGGCGGGGGTCTATTCAGGGACTTCCGACGGCGAAATGTCAAGCACCATCGATACAAAAGATTAATATAGTGTAAGACATTATAAACGCATAAATATAAAAGGGATGAAATTAAAAGCATTTTAGGGTTATTTTACCTTTAAGACATAATTTCGATCTCACCTGATGACAGCCAGTAGCCAATCTACGCAAAACTAATATTAGGTACCTACCTAGGTTCAACTGCAAAGCGTTAGATGTCCCCCCACTAGGTGGACGGGAGCACTGGGAGCTGCTGGAAGCTAGCGGCACATGACTGTGTTCTGTGGAGATCCATGGAGCATACCTTCATCCAGCAGTGGATGGCTATATGTTGAGATGATATTGGTTTTAAGCCAAATTGGGTAAAATGAATAATGCGCTATAACAGGTAGGTATAGTAAGCTGTGCTTTTATAGCTGTATAACCGGCACGCCACTGAATAGGATAGAAGCGATGATAGTGACAGATGTGATGACACATATCTAGTATAAAATAATATTTAGTTCTATCTTATACCTAATCAAAATCAGGATGGCTCGCAGAGCGATTTATTATAGCTATAGGTATTAGGTATTTAGGGTTGTTGTGGTTTACGCCCAAGGTTTCCTATCGTTGTTGCGAAAAAGTTTAAGCAAAATCAACATCCCCAAATTTCTACTATAATTCCATAGTAAGAAAAGTTAAGGTTAAGTTAAGGCCACACTTATATATTATGACTGTTACTACCTAACTATTAACTTTAAGTTTAATACATATATTATTTAAATACATAAGTAGTAGGTAGCTAAGGTTAGCTTGACACCGTTAAAATGTTTTATGACATCTTTAAGCCCATAAATAATTACATGACACTTTAACAACATTATTTTGAGCACTTTCATCAGTTTTTCATGACATCGATATCATTTTTCAAACGTAATGATAACATTTTTGCACTTTGTCGGCATTGGGATCAGCCACGAATAAGTGTGCAATCACCATTAAAACGTCATTAATCGGGATCATTACCTGCTTGATGACGATTTAATTGCAACTATCTACCTATGTGGTATCTTCTAAACGGTGGAAAATAAAGGTTATTATAGTAACAATGATAAAGGCTGCGATGTTGTAGGTGGGTAGTTTTTTTACACCGATTTTATTAATAGAACCACCGTTCTACCACACTTTTAAATAGGATTATTAGACGAAGTAAGTAGTTATATACTAAATACAATGTGCTCGTCAAGGTGATATTAAACTTTCATGAGCTTTAGTTTTATTACTAATCTATGAACTTTAGGCTTTTGGTCGAAATATTTAAGGTTAGGTACCTACAAATTATTATGTACCTACCTACCTGCCTTATGTCTTCAACCGACAGACGTCTATTGCTGGACAAGTGTTTCTTGTAGGGATTTCCACACGCTTTGATCGCCACCTGGATATAGCGGCATCCTGCGATTCTCTTGATGTCAAAGTCAAAGCAAGTACCCTACCTATTCAAAATTGGCACCTGCACAGTACACTTTTTGAACGTCGATTTGACAAAGCATAAGACGTAATAGTGATAATTCACGATGATATCTTGCAACTAAAGCTACGAGGGTTCCAAACGCGCTCTGGTCTGAGAATCCACAGCCAGTTCAGTTAATTAATTAAATCTATAATTATCACTTATACGTATCGTAATACCATAATGTAAGTTCTTTTAAGTTTAATTGCGTGTGTAACTAAGTACCTACTTAGTGCCTGATCCATTTAACATTTTGTAACTACTTATACCTTTTACATGTACCTAATTCTGTTGGTAGTCCAAGTAAAATTAAATACTTTAATTAAATAATGTGAATTGGTTTACAGAATATAGGTAGAGGAATCAGAATTCCATGTAAAGGTCTGCAGCCCCCTGAGCTTAATAATTCCCCCCTACAGGGGACTGCAACTTTTTGGCTAGACAGGTATTTTGCTCATGCAGTAGGTATGACGAAGCACGTATTAGGTACTTAAAGCCTTATGTAATTCTCTTATAGGAGTTTCCTTCAGGAGTTGGTAACTATACCCAGTAAAGATTTTCAAAACAACGGTGGTAACTGCAGACTATCTATATTTAAATCTCCGTAAGTGAATATGTAGGCACCTACTTCTCATAGATAAGTCGCTACCTCATACATCCCTCGTTACTGACGTAACTCCCTTACAATTCCACTTCAAGTTGGAACTTATAAAAAAACAATATGGACAAGGACAGAAATATATAACATACCATAAATGGAAAGGAGATGGCCAACGTCAGTCGATGTCATCTTCAAATGCGTTCGATGGGTAGGTATCCGGTGATGGTAAGTTTGGCGTCCAATTATTTTATTATGAATGTTTTATTAGTCGGGTAAAAATATTCATATTATAGATGATATTAATTCTAGGCTGGATAGGATATGATATATAAAATAATTAAAAGGCTCACGCATTCCTATGCGTGCAATGATATGCGATTATTATAAATAAGTACCTAGATCCGTTTAATAGGTAAAACGCACCTATCTATAGACAGATACTTACCTAAGCCTGGGTATCGAATAGGTACCTACATGTACCGTATAGGTACATTGATGACTGCAAGATTATCTTCCTGCCTGAGCTCCTGATCTTGCTGCCTGCTACGTACTCAAAATGTTTGCTGAGAAATCTCTAGTAAAATTTAATATTTTTAATTCTAAGTAAGTAGGTATTCATGGTATGGAATTCGCAGCAAATAGGTAGGTTCGTATCTTTACCAACTTGGTTTTGTTGCAACTCGTATTTTTATTCTACCTAGGACCGAAGTGCTTTTTCGTAAAAATGTTTTAGATATCTCCTTAAACAACTTAGGTACCTACCTAAGTTCAGTCAGAGCTAAGGTAAGCGATAATTTTTAGGAATCTATCAAGTAGGTAGCATTCTATAGAAATAATACCTATAGGTAAGTACCTAAGTATCAATTCGCATAGGTCAGTTAAGTGGGTAGATAGGTACCTCTGTAAGCTTACAGAAAAGTTAAAATATCATTTTTCACCGCTAAGTAGGTACCTAGATATTTTCGACCGATGAAAATTAACCTACTAAGTGTGTTTAAGTAATTTGTACTTACTTACCTACAAAGTAGATATTGGTTTTTTAAAGGTAGGTATTCATTTTATTATACATACAAAATATCTATTAGGTAAGATAAACTAAATGTAGAGCTATTTAATATGAGTTTAAGGATACTTTCAAGAATTTTAGTCTGAATTCTAATTTTTACCGGTATAGGAAACTACTAATTAATTAGTTGTGAAGTTAATAATTTTTCAATAAAATTGCATTAAATGTAACTGAAAGTAAGTGACAATCCTGAAAATATTACAGCTACTTAAAAATTTATATCAAATGAAAAAATAATATTATTAACTTTAATTAAAGAGTGAAAATATTCTACCAACTATTCCTATGAGCAGAACTTGTTTCGCCTAGTATACAATATAACAAATGAGTTGGGCTGCGTCCGAGTTGCCGACGTCTGGGAGTGGCGGGCTGAGGGCGGGGCATGCGGGGTAACCGCCCTAAACAAAATGGCTGGCGGACGCGCCAATTTTTGAATTAGGAACTTTCGAACCGGAATCAGCTGCTTTTTGACTTTAGAACAGTAATAATTAATATTATCAGCAGTCAAGGCAGATTGAATTCTGAAATAACAGTTGACATTTAACCACACTTTTATGAACAAAAAAATTGTTAGATGCAATTATTGCTCAGTGCTTCTAAAATAACATTAAAGTAAATTAATTAGACCTTACCGCAGTAAATTAGCTACTTAAAAAACATTGATAACATACATTTATAATTTTATATTTTGTTTTTAAGTAAGTACAAAAAACTTTCCAATTAAAGTTACATTATGTCCATTAAAACCCGTTATCCAAATGATTATCCTCATGTTCACACCACAGTAATAAATGTCGTAACATTACGTATCATAAATTAAACATGCAAAGACTGTCGACTTCACACGAGCATCTATAAACAAATCGTTATTGCGATTTAAGGACCTATTTAAAAGCTATAAATTGACCAAATCAAATGAAAACAAACCTTAAACTCTACAGGTTTTTGGTCTTAATTTGCTTGTTGAATACGAGAGCTTTAGATCCCATAAACTATTTTCCGTACGGGCAAAATGAAGAGACAACGCATCCGTCCTTTTTTAACCAGAGTAATAACTCATAAGCGTGAAAAGAAGGGGCAATATTGACGAGGTGCTCATATCGATACACAGCGGCGTTGATTCAAGCATTGCTTTGGTTTATTGCAGTCAATAAAATTTAATGTTATGAGGCAAGGTCGCACGTGAAACATTGTGATTTATGTCTTCATCTCGAAACTAAGTTTAATACGGTGTTTTGGGACCAGTTTCGTTTTAAGATCTTATAAAAGGCAGAGGTGTCAATTAGGAAGTTAAGAAAACTACTCGGACTTAGAGAGCTAGCTTAGAAAATACGCATATTTATTATGGCTTACAGGTAACTATTTTAAACAATAGGTAAATTTAAAGGTTCAAACATGTAGGTACCTACATAACTTGCACAAATTAAGTAAGTACCTACCTAAGTAGGTTATGATTATTTCTCCAGTTGACTAGGTATATTGTGTTGTTTTAATAGGTACATATTGTTATATTCACTTTCTTGTAACTTGAATACCTAGCTATAGGTTTTCAAATAATTTTAATTCAAGTTTAAAAATGACATTAGGGTGCCGTGGCTGAAAATTCGACGTAGACCTCCTCTATTGAAGAGAGGATTTGTCTCATGCATTTTGATAACCACATAAAATTAATTGAAACCATATGTTATTATATAGTTTTGATCACAGAAAAATGTATAGCCCTCCTGGACTGAAACTTACGTTACCTTTCCTGTGGTGATGGCTGAAGGCCAGTTATGGTTGAGCCGTAGAGCTTAAATGATAGAGCTTACCTATATGATAAAGCTTATTAGGAATGTTTTATGGCCTTCCACACTGATAGGCACACTTTCGGATAATAATACTGATTGCTAATTGATGCTAAATTATCGTTCCAATCGATACAAATAATGATATTTACTAGGTAGGTAGTATATATACTGTATAGTTGGCTAATGCTGTCAATATGTATGAAAAACCTAAGCTTCAAAAAGATGCCGCTTGGGGCGCTGTTTGGAAGCTTTTCTCAAAGTTGTGTAACATTTTAACCTAAATAATTAAAAATCGAATGACTATTCAGATAAAATTGTGCCTATTCGGTGGTACACTAGGTATATGTAAGTTCTAATAAGTCATTTCAGTTTAAATAACTGGATATGCAACATGCAATGTTTAAGGATGAGTTAACGTATTCAAAGGGCATCCGGTAAATATAATCAATAGAACTTGGTAATTCACAATTTCTCTCCAAATTCAGAAATCGTGAATGTTTAGATTAACTTTAAAGGTTTTGTACATCCGAACTAGGAACTTTTTTAAGATAATAAACAAGTACAATGATTTAAAAGCAAAAAAGTAAGATAGTGCGATAGTTACAAGCATCAGTGTGACAAACTAGTTGACCATACAAAAAAAGTACAATATCAAGGCACGCTATCTCAGTGCGACCGTGAACCCAATCTGTACAAGTGCAATAGCACAAGGGGGCTCATCAATCACACTTGCTATCATTGTGAGATGACTGACTGACCAATTTACTCTGACCTTTCAACTCACAGATACGGCCGCTACGAGACAGATGCTCCTAAATAAACAAAATCTGTGTCTTCGTGCTAGATATTTATATATTTTGTGACATAAACTCCAATTTTGTTCGGAAAAAATACTTGTATATTTTTATTTTGTTGTTGTGTTGAATAGGTAGATTCAGTTTAGAGCTGTTCAGCCGTTTGAAGATCATAAGTTTATATTTTTCTAGGTAGGCGTCCGTTACTTTAATGTGTCGGAGTTTTTTGAATTCTTATATTAATTTTGTATACGTACATAGAGCTTAGGTACATAATATCCTGCCAATGTAATTAATAGGTATCTTTTTTTTAATTGTGCAAATGAGTACCCAATTATAGTACCTACTTATTGTATTCTTTAATATATGACCGCTACAACCCTTAAACTTTAGAGAACACCTAGGCTCAATAAGGTGACAGTTTCGGTTCGCTATTGAGGCCCCTATAGAGATTGTTGATGAAATCGTCCCAAATATTATTTTAATTTCGTGATAGGTTTATTATTATTTAAATTCTTCATGCTGATAATCGGCAAGGTTTTTTAAAGATTTCTTATGACTTATTATTATAAGGTAACGCATTCTTTTGTACCTGTACCTAATATTGGTTAGGGAAATGAAAACCCAGAGGGGCAAGTTCAAAAATCAAATTTCAATAATGACTTCCGGCAAATCAGTCATGAAAACGTCGGACAGACAAATACGCGGCCGTTTAAAGCCCTGCAAAACCGTAATTGCCTCGATTTCGAACTTGTCAAAATCACATTAGTTCAGCTCTCATAATGGTTCGCCTTTAGCTGGAAGGCGGATTATTAAATAATCATTAGTGTCTGCCACACCTAGACGGCAATACATAACGTTCGTGATGAAACAAAAAAGCAATTTTTAGATTTGTAGCGGCCCAGGCCCCGGAGGGAGGGGTCAATCAACCGTAACTGACACGGAAGGAACCGGGCCTCCACGCAAATCATTATTTTGTCGTTAGCCTGATATTATGTGTTTCGAAATGTAGAATGTAGGTACATTTTACCAACATTATGTTTGTTGAAACAAAGCATAATGTAACTTATACCTACCTACTTACCTATAGTAATGTAGACCTTGTATTCGTAATGTTGTTGTAATGTTTTTAAATAGATCCAAATTATCAGAAAAATAATACACGAATGTAGGTCATAAATTGAATTCTCAGTAGGTACTTAGGTGCTTACTGAATTTGTAAACTTATAATTTGTAAGCACGCAATATAGGACGCTTTCACATATAAACTAAACTGACACCTTTAAATTTAGTACTTATGTAATTTGTCCCTTTCGGTAGGGAGTAAGTAAGTAATTATGAAATGGTTAGCAATATTTTTAATGCTGTCATTTTAGTTTAGTTTACATATGGTGCACTACAGTATCAGCCCCATTATATACCTACTTATTTATATACTCACAATAAATCCTCAAATATTAAGAAAGATGAATTGACTTAAAAAACATGCTAAATTTCGATTTATCAAATCTATACAAAAAAAAAATAAGTAGTATTTTTAAGCAAGTATCATAATTCCTATTTTCAGTTATATTTTTGAATAAGTGAATATATAAAATTTAACATACTTTATAGTATCCAGGTAAAGTACCTACACATTTACACATATTACGTGCAGTAACATTTTTGCAGAAAAAATATGAGGCTAGTTACCTACTTTCATTAAAAATTCAAATTTTCAATAGACTTGTATAGTATTTAGCTCTACTTTCCTATTGCACTCTAGCCTGTACGTTTCACTTGGGATAATTTTCTTAACGTAGTTGCCTCAGCGCCATCTGTCGTAGACGAAGTAAAATTCTCAATTTTCATATTGACCACATCTTTCTATACTGATTTGGTAGAATATTAATTTAAAAAGCTACAATAAACAGGTAGGCTATTAAACGTACAATTAAATAATCAATCTATAATCTTTTGTCACGTTATCTACGTTACGTTAGAAACCATTTAGAAATGTTGTTATTTGTCAATACAGATTGTTTAATTTTGACAAATCACAACGTTGTTTAATAACTTATTTGAAAGATTGACAAATTGATTACTTTCATCCATTTTTCATCTCATAGGTAATTACTCTCATGATTCATTATCAGTCTTTAGTTATTAATTTCCAATAAGGTGGAACAATAAAAATCTGACATTACAATCATTATGCTTTATTAATTTCATGTATTTATATATTTATGACAATATCGTCTCGCCTAACCTTACTAAGTTACTAATTATAGTTATATTCCATAAATTTTGAATCGATAGGAAATAATGGTATCTAAATAAAATTCCTCAAATTAGGCTCCAATAATCTTTTCTACGGTCCTAATATTTTTAAATTCAAGAACATTCGGTAGACCTAACAATCAAAACTTAATTGTAATTTTATAAAACTAATATCTTTTTTTTAAATTTTACAAAACAAATCTCTTCCACCTGGCGCGGGATTGACTTAAATTGCACTTAAGTAGTAGAAATAATACATCATTCTATGGTTCATTATACCTACCATAGACCATAAATTTTGAAATATTAGGTGATCTACATGCTTATATTTTAACCTAAAGTAAAATGTTACAGTAGCTTCTCTGCTTTATCAAAAATTTTATTCAGAGAATTCATTTTGGTATAATTTTACGTTTAGTTAAGTAGTAGGTATCTCGCATTGCTTAAATACAAATTACAATAATAATGACCTACAGCTAAGGTATTATGAAAATGTAAATCTTAATGATTTCAGTTTCGTGACCAACCCAAAATTATCCTTGGTTAGGTTTATGAATTGGTACATTTAGTTGTATTTAGAAAATGAGTTTTGAGTAAAATGATTTTAATATGTAGATACAATAATAACATACATTATTCTGTTATACAAATTAAATATTATTTATGTTTATTTTATTGCGAGGTTTCATTTACAATAATATTAATGCTTTATAATTATAATGCATAATATTTAGAAGATACAAAAATCAAGGTACCAAAAATCATCGTCTCTTCAATGTTTGAATGATCGTCATGTACAGTTCGCGCGCGAGGTCCGAGGAATCTTATGGAATGTTGACGTAATGAGATAGAGTTGTGCTTTAGTCGATACATGTTACGTTATCGATACTAACACATCTTTAGTATCTGTGCACGTGGATTGAATTAATTATGAAATAATAATTCTATGAGAATATTAAGTGCAATGATGAAGAAAAAACAAATTGTATGATAAAATTTAATTATAATGAACTGTACAAAATGAACGTAAATTCTAATTAATCTGTCGCAATCAGAATAATCAGTACTTTAAAGAGTTTAAAACTTAAGCAGCTATTTGCACAGACAAATAAACTTTTAAGTGTTGTATTATTTATAGTACAATATAACCCTGCTATTGCAAAAAAAAACAGGACTCGATAAAACGTACTCTCGCGTCACGGTCGGCACTAGTATGGGAGTGTGCGGGGTATGAAGCGACGGTTGGGCGCGGGGCGCACCCGCCCGCTGCCTTAGCCCCCGATTCCTCCGAGCTGGCGCGTGGACTATAAATGATGAAGCTACGGTAACGAGTCACTTTATGGCTACTTTTACTTGACATGAAAATAAATATTTGAGCAAATTTAATAAATCATAATTATATGCATCCAAGCCAGACCACTGACACCTTCCAGTCCAATTGTAAAATAATAAAACAAAATGTGATAGCAAACCTATAGCGAATCAATAAATAAATATCGTGTAAAATATCGACAATATACAGTTAATATAATTTACATTACCTAACGAACACAGCACAAATAAAAATATGTGTAAGATGAAACGGGCTCACCAAATTCTTAATAAAACATTTACTAATTAAGATCTATGCGAAAAAAAAGCAATTTACAATAAATAGTTTACATTATATCGATAAAACGTATAACGCGAATCCCGACTTTTCACCTCACAAACATCTCTTCACTCTATTTTAACAGTACTTAATCGTAAGACTATCAAGATACAAGTAAGTAAATAATTAATGTTCGATTTTTACGTATATGGGTTTCGATAGGCAATGATTTTATAAAAATACCTTTGTCTGTCTCCGTGAGACTCGTATAATGTGAAATGGCCGAGAAACATGCACCTCCATCGCGCTAAGAAGGCGCCTATAACAGTGAACATCCAGTTTATTTCCTAACTTTGGTATACTGTGTACACGTCTTCGCAACTACTATTTATCTCATAAAGGTCTGAAATTATGAATTAAATAAGTAAATTCCCGCACCCACAAAACTGATGGTAACTTTTGTTCCACTATATTACAATCGTGAGTGAATAGTCAAATCCAATTTGCTTCTTTAATTTTTACCAAACCGCTACAAACTTCGCCCGCTTTCAATAGAATTAGAAAAGTACATTAAGATTCTTAAGCTTCACCCTTGCAACATTTTACAATAATATTAAATAGATTTCCTATGAATTTATTATCAGTATCATTAATTACGTATATATGTGTCGTCGAAAAATCGTATACATTGCACTTGTTGAACTGGCCTTTCCAACTACGAAGTTGAGAGTTGATATCAGAGAAGATCCACAAAATAAAACCCTAGTTCCTGTAAGATCGAGTCAAGAACCGATCGTTGGTTTCCAAAATATTATCATTAATATTATTCACACTAAAACAATTGTACATAATCATAAAATCTAAAATTATCATTTTTATATGTACAAAATAGCATTTCGATAGCTTAATTAGAAATAAAACATCAAATATATTAAATAATAACAATATCGTTACTAATTGCCTTCTCATCAATGGTTAATTATAAGAGGTCCTTATGGTTTTGTATTTCAATACTAATCAAAAGGTTTATAATTTTAGACACAAAGTGCTTGAGCCTTGATCGAATTAATAGATAACATTGATTTCGTATATTTATCATTAGATAAGTACTTTTAAAATAATTGGTAAATCTAAGTTTAAAAAGAACCCATAAACAAAATGACAAGCACTTTGTTAAGTGATAATAATAAAAACAGTAAATCAGGAGAAATTCCAAAAAGTACTGCACACATTCAAAAGAATAACCGAATACGTTATATGTATTCAATCACATCGGTACTGATGCAGCTTCACTAATAATATACACTGCTTTTTTGGTAATTATTGGTATTGAGATTGTTCTATAAATTAATTTATACTTAACAACTGTAAAAATCTCTTCATCACACTATCATTACTCTTTATGCCAAGTCTCTAATTACGCATTAGTTATAATAATAATATTATCATGAAAAGTCCAACATACAATTTATACCAATTAAACCGTTCTAGTAACTTCGGCCACCGGATCAATAGTTTCAGATTCATCATTCCGGTGCACAAAATTCAATTTTATATGAAAATAAATGGACACAAGCCGACTCGATGTCGTGAGTCTAAATCTGAAATAAATCGATCTGCCACTTGGACAGAATGAACTAAGCTAAAGGCTTTTACTGTGGCGAGGTGGGCGGACTCATGTTGTCCGGTTCGTCTCCGGAGCCAGGCTCGCCTTTGGTCTTGTTTTCCTTCTTCCACTTCATGCGTCGGTTCTGGAACCAGATCTTGATTTGGCGCTCGGTCAGGCAGAGCGCGTGTGCGATCTCGATACGTCTCCTTCGCGTCAGGTAACGGTTGAAGTGGAACTCCTTCTCGAGCTCGAGCGTCTGGTACCGAGTGTACGTTTGCCTTCCCCGCTTTCGTTCTGAAAACAGATAAAAACAAACGTTAGTATGCGCCAAAAAAACGTGTGAAGTCAGTCTGGCAGCTCCATTACTCAGACATTAAAAACTGCATAGGCATTTCTGACAAATGGTGGTTATTTGTAAACAGCGAACACTCCCGGCGAAGTTAATTGAAAATTGTTCTGAGCTTATCAATTTGTTAATTGTTTTTGCTTGTTCGGCATTTCTCTCGACTGTCGGGGGTAACTAAGTTTAATGGATCATACAGAAATAAACATCAATTTAATTATTTGATACTAAATAAAGCTATCACGGTTCTATTACTATCTAAAATAAATTATACTGCAATCTGTTTGTTATGGTTTATTTTATAAGGAAAGATTTGAAAATAAGTGCTTCATTGCATACTATATGATTGCAAAGGGTTTCGCATGCAGCTGGTTAACATAGATACTAATTTTACGGACTTATCGGTAGCTATTTCTTAGTCAGTCTAGTATCCTGTAACCATACTGTTATATTTTTTTAGTGGTTGCGTTTAATCTTAGAAGCCATTTATTACATTAAACAACTTTAAAAACCATTACATAATAGACAAATGCAGATTTTATTTAATTATATAATAGTATAGGCGTTTCTGTGCAGTGGCCTTTTTTTATAAAACATACGTCTGCAAGCTTCCTTATTTCAAGAGTTGAAGCCACACCGCTACCGATGCCAATTAAAATAATTTAAGATGCCTCAGGTCTTTTTCATTTTGTATCCATTATTCTTCGAGAATATCTAAACCATATTACACTTGTTTTAGAATACGCTTTGAACTGTAATTTAGGCCGTAAATTGAAAATACGATGAGTCTGACAGTAATCAAGCATAAAGTTTGAAAAAACGATTTATTTGACAAGTTTCGGTGGGATTGATTTAATTCTTGGAAAACTTAAAGCCACTTACATAAAAAGTTAGTATTATCATTAGTATATTTTTATCATTTATAATTATAGACGTTGTTTATTTGAAGCTGAATGTTCATAATAAAAAATAAACATTATACACATTATTATTAACATTATTATTATTGTATTGGTATTCACACGAAAATACTGAATGGAAACTTTTTCCTCGTTTTGGCAAATTTTTAAACCTTTCACTGATATTGAAAGCGAAACAAAGCGTACTACATAACTGACCATTGAAATAATAAAGCAATCTATTTCAAATTGAGTCAAGGCAGCCAAAAATGAAATTTTGCAACGTTCTCTATAACTCCGAACACGGTTGATTATTTCCGTTTTAGCGGAAGCACGCAAAACAACTTGCAATACAAGATAAACACGCAAACTTCGAGGAAACTCTGACACGAAACTTGGATTACATTGCAAATAACGTCCTGCCCACTGTTTCCCAGAAAAACAATATTCATAGCTTGGAAAAAACAAAACAATTGCCCAGACGACTAACGCGACGTTTTGTAAGCTTTTAGCTTGCGTTGATAAATATGCCGAGTGTATAGACAAGATTGTGATTTCTGCTAACTGGAACATGTGTCGAGTGAAGTAAGCACTTGAAATTGAAATAATATTTGTCACCGAGTTTTATTAACTTGTTTATAGTTTCAGTGAACCTATTGTTGTGTCAAACCTACCCTAATCTAATAAAAAAATGCCAGTCATAGGGACTGCCGATAAAAGTGAAAACGATTTTTATTTATTTTTCTTAAAATTATTAAAATATAAACCTTAACACTAAGGTATTAAAGTTTAATTTTGAATGTAGTATATTTACATGTTCGCGAGCATGTCGGTCACGCGAGCATGTCGGTCATGGTCACGCGAATCTACATTTTTACCCCCTACCAAAAAATGCTCAACGCGCCTACAGAAGTTTTGCACTTCAATATAAATTACCCAAAAGTGCTCAACGCGCCTAAAGAAGTTTTCACTTCAAAAACATGAAATAAAATATTAACCTAAATACAGAAGAAAGTTCCTGTTCAGGTCATCAAAATTTAAAAACTGTCTAGAAATTGAATCGGATTCGTGAGAATAATAAAGTGAAAGTAGTAAATATAAAAGATTCAATGCTCCAAGCAGTGGGATTGCAGCAGCAACGGATTCAAAATTATCGGCCACTTGTTGCGTAGGAAATTGATAACAGCCTCATCGTGGCCCCAGCTACCGAATTTTGGGACGCATTCAAGAATGCAAACGCTATTGGCCAGCGAATATTGGCTATTGCAGTGCGTTCATATGCATTAGTAATGAAACCTCTATCGGACCCTAATTTATTTCGTACTAAATGATGCCCGCGATTTAGTCCGCGTGGCTCCATAATTTTCCGGGATAAAAGTAGCCTATGTCCATCCCTGGGATACAAAATATCCATGTACCAAATTTCATCAAAATCGATTGTAGGGATGGGCCGTGAATGCGTAGCAGACAGACAGATGGACACACTTTCGCATTTAAACTAATATGAGTATGGATCCATATTTGTCATATTTGGTAAGAACACTTTTTCCAAATCTTACATAATTCATTGTCTTATTTGAAACTGACTTTCAATGCTTTAGGAATTGAGGAATATCTTTTTATTGCTATCAATCCGCACATGGCTGGCATAGCAGAGCCTGCACTCCTCTGATTTTGATATAATGGGTTGGAATGATGATGATGATGATAATGATGATATGAACATTATATTTAAGTTACCTAATAAGGATCAGGTGCGTAGTTTTTGTCGTTTCTTGTGTAAATCTCGCTGTCCTATATCGCCTTCACTATGCATGTAATTGGAGCTATAATTTAGTTTCAGTTTTTATACCTATTACACATAAAAGTAATTAACTCTAGAATTCGCCTAAATATCCACAAATAAAATCGTATCGCACATTTTAGTAGGTATAAAAAAAATAAAAGCTTTAAAAGGATCTACAACAACTCAAACTAAAATTTTACGTGCAGAAGACGCTAAACAAAATCATATACGATATAGCTCATGAAATCCCCTTCCCAACGGGCTTTATATATTACACTGGCGGTTTCATCGCGCACTCAGATGCATAAAACATGATCCCGCCGTCAGATTTAAACCGTACGTAATAAGAGCATTAAAGGACGCGTCTGAGCGGGAGAGACGCCCGAGGCGCGACACTTACAGCTTAATTTAGAAGCGAATATCGCTTGATACATTTCATAAAAGGTTAATTGGTTAATAGCTGTTGGAATAGTTCGGGTATATCTAATACCTACCTTTAAACGAGCAATTCTTGTATATATATATACTTAAATATGATCTGAATCTCGGAAACGGCTCAAACGATTTTCATGAAATTTAGTATGCAGGAGTTTCGGAGGCGATAAATCGATCTAGCTAGGATTCCTTTTTAGAAAATGTCGTTTTATTCGTATTTTCAGGCAATGAAAAACAATATCACTAGAATACGAAGGTAAATCTCCAAAAAAAAAAATCCGAGCAAAGCTCGGTCACCCAGATATTGTTATACATGATTTATACATGATAACGAATCCTGTAAGTTTACATTTGGGCGTAAATCCTTCCAGGCGGTTGAGCGGAAAAAACGCTTGCGATAATACGAAATTCTAAAGAAAATTTTACTTGCTCTACATTAATATTATGATTTATTAAGTATTCTCATGTAGAAGCTAACCAACGTCATTCAGTCACTCTCCAAGTAAATGAGATGCATAAAACATGAGCATAAAAGAAAGTGTGCAAGCGGAAGAGGCGTTCATTTCACGACGGGCACGGCTTAGGTAGTCATTCATTCTTGATTATTCAGCTAGGCTGGTTTCCGTATTTTAACGACGTACGAGTTATACGAGATAAAAACTTCATAGGATGTGATTTTCATTGGCAGCAGCCAGCAAGAAGTTATAAGTTTGACTACCTGCGATTCGTTGGATATGGTATGGATATTTTGTATTGTTCCGCTATACATGTTCATACATAATACATCAAAATCACTCCTCCTGTTTGTAACACCGAAGTGATTTACTTAACGACAAGCTCATAAAATTTAAATTATCGATGTAGTTTGACCGCTCGTCTACGAGCGTAAAATGAATCCGTATTTTCAGAGACGCCAAAAACACGCTGCGTACGTATCTCTTGCACAAAAATGAAGTTATATTATAACACCGTAATGGTGTTATATTAGGTATATCTTAAAATTGCGAAAATTCGCGTATTCAGGGGCACCAATCGCTCGCTAGATGTATCACCGGGGCTTTTACATCAAGGTTGTCTCTGATGAGGGATGTAATTTTTTGGTGTTTAATTTCAAAAGGTTGAGAAATTCTAAACATCAAACGTTAATCCCCTCAAATATACACGCGCCTTAGCCCGCTTGTTTAGGGGCACCGAACATTCGTTCGGTGCTGCATGTCCCCGGGATACATCAATCCACACTTACACAATAAGTATTGTAATAACTGTAATAAATATTTTATTAAGGACAAAGCTTGTCTATCTGGCTGTTACATTTTAAAGGCTCATCGATGTAGACGATTTCTATGAAATTTGGTACCTGGTTGCAGCCTGGAGAAGGCATATTATCTCGGAAAATAAAATACTCCCCCGGGAATTAAAAAACCAAAATTCACAGGAAGGGAGGATTTATGAGGAAGGTAAAGTAAATGACAAAATTGAGAAGATTCGCGTAGCAGATCGCCCGCTCGTCTACGCTCGTCCACGTATGAGCTCGCGAGTTTAGGGACGCCGAGCGCACGCTGCATGTGTCGCCTGGGCACATAAATCATCGACGGGGAACAAAGTCGGCCCCGGATTACTTTCACGACGAGCTTGGACACGCGTGAGATTGAGAATACTATGCGATAGATGATTAAGTATTTCAAATAAATGTTGGTATTTTGGGTACCTATAAGACCACTAGATACTCTACGTGATAGTGTTTTTAGACGTATATTTATGGATAAAATATGCTTGAAGGATCCGTCTAGTGAAAGCGGAGAGCGAAAGATGCAAGGAAATTAAAAAAAAATAAGATCGGCTATCCCCAAATGTATCTACTATGTTTTTTTTTATTCCCGGGGGAACCCTTTATTTTCTGGGATAAAAAGTAGCCTAGGTCACTTTCCAGATCTTCAACTATATCCATGCAAAAAATCACGTCGATCCATTGCTCTGTTGCAGCGTGATTGAAGGACAAACCAGCAGAAAATCATACTTTCGCATTTATAATATTACTAGCTGATGCCCGCGACTTCGTTCGCGTCGAATAAGTTTTTTTAATTCTCTCCCACGGCGACTCCTTCATTTTCCTGCATAAAAAGTAGCCTTTGTCAACTTCCACGTCTTATATCAATGTAAAAATTACCTCGATCCTTTGCTTTGTTGCGGCGTGAATGAAGGACAAACCAACAAATCAACAGAAAAACATACTTTCGCATTTATACAATTAATAATATTATATAAGGTAGATAGATATAATATGGCTCTTATCGAATAAAATGCTTAAAAAAACTCGTACAAAAAGCCTAAAAGCCTAACGTATGAATTTATAGCAATATAAGCCTAAATACCAAATTCATCAAGGGATGACAAGTGAAAAGAGCTTTTAATTTAATTCGTTGCGGTATCGCGCCAGAGGAATATGAAAAAAACTACAGCAACAGCTTGAAGCGATATCGACAATCCATAATTCATGCCCTACAATTTCATATGTTCGCATGCAATTGAATAGCAATAAAACATATTTTGTGCTCGACCGAATTATAGCTTTATTCTGCAAGTAGCAGAGTTGAATTTCATCGGATAGTTCACTTTGTTTACAACGTTATGAAATGGAGGTTCTACTCAGTGTATTGCAACACGGTACATGATATCAAACGTGTATTCATATTAATGCAATTTCTCTTAAACGCTTACACGTCGTAAATAAAATTACTGGTTTCGAAGGTCTGAGAAGCGAAGGTCAAATTTTGCTTTAAACATTTAATTAACACTCCGCTTTTGGAAAATAAAATTGTAAGGCAGACTTAAATTGTAAATTATAATACAAGACATCCAATTGTTAGTCTAAATATAAAAAAGGAAAAAGGTGACTGACTGACTGATCTATCTACGCACAGCTCAAACCACTGGACGAATTTTGGCTGAAATCTGACATGCAAATAGCTATTATGACGTAAACATTCGCTAAGAAAGGATTTTTAAACTTAAATTTCATAGGGGGTAAAATATGGGTTTGATTTCGCATTTATAATAATGGTATGGATTAGGGCACAAGCAAAAGGGACAATTGCTTCCTTAGCATTTTCCTTGTTTCGTTAAGCGAATAAGTACCTAATTAAGTCTTTTTTTTTAAACATATTGATCTGATTTTAGTTACGAGAAAGATCTGGAAAGACCAGTCAATAAATACAATAAAATAAATAAATACATTCCGAAGCGCTACTCAATCTTTTCTATTTGCAATAATGACGATTTAATAACAATATATGTGTCAGCTTGACGATAGTAATAATTAAATAATAGGTAGGTTCAGTGGCGTGTAGTTCATAGAGGCATAAAAGCGCAGCTTACCCAAATAGAATTAAGTTTTCCGACTGACTATTGCCTACCCTAGCTTCAAAACTTGTGCACGCCACTGGGTAAGGTAAGGTAAGGTATGGTAAGGATAATAGGTGAGTATGTGATATAAAGAAATAATAAAGAAAGGTATATTTAAAATAGGTAAGGAACTAATCCTAAATCACTCCATCTACTTGCAAAAGACCGATGGCAAATCACCAATTGAATTCGTTTTTACAAGATGATGCTTGCGACTTCATCCGCGTGGTTTAAGTTTTTTCAGTTCCCGCGGGAACTACTTAATTTTCCGGGATGAAAAGTAGCCCATGTCCTTCCCCGGGATATAAATTATATTTGTACCAAATCTCATCAAAATCGGAAGAAGGTGGGTCGTAAAAGCGTAGCAGACAGACAGACACACTTTCGCATTTATAATATTAGTATGGATTTCGTCTCACCCTGAAAGTTTTCCTGTACCTACCTACTGTTATATTACAATGATTAGTTTTTTATTACAAAGATAATATAGCGTGGCTTTATTTATGGACTAACAGCCAGATTAAAAAGCCGAAAACATGGAAGCCTTTGATATTCATTAATCATTGGTGTAGCTGGGCGGGCGTAGACATTATCTACTTTCACAGCTATGTGCACATAACATGTGTGCGTAAGGGACTAATGACTGTAGTGGATATAGTCTATCCGTATTTATCTGTATAAAAGTTATATATGTACTCGTACGTACTACGTAATATACAAAAATGGAACCTTATTGAGTTTTTATTGAAATAGCAGTGTGAAAATTATGATGGAAATTCAATGTGGCTAATTCTGTTGTGTAATAAGCAATAGTAAGTTGTTGTGAGTACCTCATTTTATGGTTTGGAGACTGTTGTACAACCAAATTAGCCACAATTTCGTAGAGAGGTATCGCACAACATAAGGTATTCCTGTCAGTATGTTTGAAATGTGTGCGTAGGGACGGGTGAAATCAGAAATCATAATAAAAAACATTCGGTCGGACCTCGGAAAGAATTTATATCGCGAATACAGAGCCATCAGTCAGTGTTGTGTCGACGCTGATTCCCGTCGTGTTTCGCATCCGAAATGGAATGTTATTCACCGAAAATTTCGCTTCGGCGTACGCTAAAAATTACGCGACTCGAGCCGGGGATTGAACGAAATTCCGCCCGCAAAAAAGGTGTCAAATGAAATATTCAAATATATTTTAATATAATTCATGCGGCGGGCGTTTCATTTCTCTCCCTCGTAATGGAATGCTAAATTTTCAGGCGAACAAAAAATATATATTAATGCGCGTACCTAATAGCTTATACAAACTCGTTTGTTGGGTATTGTTGCGCACAATGGATGCCATAACTCCGCGTCGCTGCCACGGCCGGTGACGTCTTTGTTAGGCTCTAGCTTTGTTAGCCGCGCGACTCCTCCTGTCGTCGCACGAGGTCCCAACTCCTACCCTGCCTGTGTACCCGCCGACATTCACATCGCCACCCACACTACCAACGCCGATAATTAATTTCAAACCCACATTAATGCTGCTCAATCTATACTCCATACTTTCCCAACACAATTATACTTAGTTATTAAGCAACAGTAAACTAATAGAACTTTTGTATCAAAACTGACGTAGTTCCCTTCGCAGGTAATTACAGTATGTTCGAACCATTACAATAATTTGCTGGAAAGCAAGAATGAATATTTGAGAAGGCGATAGAATGTGAGTAATTGCTTCGGATCACGAAGCGAAAAGTTATGAAAGGTGTTGGCGAGGCCGATTTTTCAACGCCCGTCATGAACGCGAAAATCTTAATGAAAAAGAAAGTATTCAATCACGAACCATTCCGGCATTAGTTCCCTGTATATTTAGATATAGATAGCTGCTGTATACAGTTTAAATACCTATATTTGGAGGAAAATAGCAACGCATACGAAAAATTCATCTCGGGAACGCATTAGGGGTCTAAGATGAGGTTCGCCGCGGGACGGCTGGCCCCAGGAGGCTTCCCTCGAACGCCCAAGGGCGGTCTTCGCTCCAGAGAATATTTGACACGGGTCTGGCAGATAGACAGCCCGGTCATGTGTGATCCCCGGGCAGGAAACGAGGGGTTTTTTTCCGCGCCTCCGTCTATATCGCTACCTACAAGTACGATATGTTATGATTTATGCGCCCCTGTTGACTTGCACATGTGATGCTGTATCATGCGGTGCTTTTTGTAATCCCACTAATGAAACCATCTTTTATCACATCAATATTGTTCCGTCGTAACGATATAGTTTCTAATTTTATATTTTTAGCAATTAAAGTTCATCACTGATAGCAGAGCAGTTCTGGATCATTTACGTCATAAAGTTTATGGCTTCTAATATCCTAATTATGGTTCCGTATCATTACTATTTACTACCATTTCAATTTGAAATGCTTTGGGTTCGAAAATTGAATTTTAATACCACATAATAAGTTCGGCTTTATCGGCTTAGTGGCGGTCAAAGTTTGATTGGCGTTCTAACCCGACATTTAATTAATGTATAGGGTAAGCTAACTTTGTGTTGAAGGGAGACGGTAAGCTTGAGACAGAAAGAGAGAGGTAGTTTCTCAGAATGTAGCCAGATAATAGTACAAAAGTTTTCTCCAAGTTAGCAGTTTAGTCAATTTCGGGTTGGCTGAAGTTCCGGGTGAAATGCTAAGGGAGACATGACTTGCAGTTATATTAAACCAATACACCTATTCGGTTTCTACACGGCATCGTAGCGGAACGCTAAATCTATTGGCGGCACGTCTTTGCCGGTATGGTGGTAACTAGCCACGGCCGAAGCCTCCCACCAGGCCAGACCAGGGAAAATTCAGAATTAAAATAAGTTATTGTACAGCAACAACAACAGCGCAACAATTAAGTTACGTACGGAGTCCATATTAGTCCATATTCTAAATACGAAAGTATTTGTTTGTGGGTTTGTCCTTCTATCACGCTGCAACAGATTTGATTGGTTTTGTATATCTTGTATCGTTGAGACTTGAGATCCTGAAGAGTTACATAGGCTACTTTTTATTCTGGAAAATCGATGACTTCTTTTGGGATTTTTTTAACATAAATCCACACGGTCGAAGTACCGGGCATCATGTACTTAGTTGTAAATATAACAGAATATAAGTTAGATGATAACACGAAATAGTTACTTAGGGATAATAGAAACCGATACTTTTAAAGCCATTCAAATAAATGTGATGTTTGGAAAATGTACCTTTAAGACCTACTTCAGTACATATACTTTATTTTGTAATGACAATTTTACAATCGGCCCTCCATCAAATTTTGTGATTTAGTTTCTGGATAGATAGCAATGTTGAAAGTACAAAACTCCGTAAAATTTCCGTCAATTTTGGGGAAAAAATAACAAGAGGCAACATTTAGGTACAACACCAAATGAACGAACGCAGAGTTTTCGAATGTGCGTGCACCCTTTCCATGATAAGTATTACGCATGTGTGAGAGTCGTCGGACATGAATTAATGGGATTGCCATTTCGATGTGGAACCGTAATTATATTCCGTAATGGATTTTTAATAATAGTTACGGTTTTTCAAGTGTGGTTTTCCAAACTTTTTATAATATTTGGTAATTTTTAATAAAATAATAATTTGTTGGTTTCGTGCCTAAAAGTAACTCATCTATGTTTTCGTTCTACTTTTATTTCAGCGTCATTAATTTTTTTTATTGAATATTGGTTTTACATAAGTAAAATTTTTACTCAATAAAATGTTCAAGTAGGTATATAAAAATTTTAGAAAGCTTTGCTAAAAGTTACGTCGCCAACAGCACCATCTATTGGCAAACGGTAACACCATTATGAAAGTTTGGGTCTCACAACGAAAAAGCGTTTTGTTGTGCGTATTTGTAAACTTAAAGTATTATTAGCAGTTTTCATGTTTCCAACCTAACTAGTCTTAAAAAGTCTTCTTCTTCATATAGTCCTTAGACCAAGATTGCAGACTTTTGCTATTCCTGCCTACAGCTACTCGTATATCAAGATTAATGAAATAATATATCAATGGACAACGGATTTTTAAAACCAATTACGAGAAGGAATGTTTGAAGCAGACATTAAAATTTTCTATCTCTGGACTTTCTTCCTATTTCTCTCGAATATTTACAACGCTACAATAATAAAACTCTCATTCAGGTCATATTATTATGAATAACTAGTCATTGAAGGAGCAAAATTACCTATACTTTATCTTAATTGGAAACCTCCGCGTTAGAAAAGAGCAAGGGAAAACTTTTGATTATAGATCGATCGGTAGGTAACTAGTAACTTTGTTTCTATTTTCTGTTTCCTAGTTCAAAGACACCGACACTGAAATAATAAGAAGAGCGAAACGATCCTTCAACGTCCGGGCGCTGCCGTGCTAACCGGAAAGGAGCGACAGAATTAGATCTGTAGGTATTTTTATATCCCTCCTAGTAAAAATATTTACGCGAATAATAGCACGTGTGAATGAGGGAGGGTTGGAAAATAATAATAACTGTAGAAATCAATGACAATGAAAATAAACATTTTTCTAGGTAGGAACCATTCATTCTTTCTCTTCTTCTATTTATTATTCAAGTATTTTTATCAATTACTAGCAGACTTGCCTGCGAGTTCGTCCGCGTGAAATAAGTTTTTTAAAATTCCACGGGAACTCCCTAATTTTTCGGGATAATATATAGCCACTCACAAATAGTGTGGCTTTCTATTGGTACCGGAATTTTCAAAATCGGTTCAGTAGATCCAGAGATTACCCACTATAACGTCACAAACTCACAAACTTTACCTCTATATAATATTAGTATAGATAATTTCATTTAAAAAAAATCGGAAAAGTAGTTATAGTTTAATTTTGCTACTTTTAAATACTTTTTTGTCTCTTGACTTGAAAATTACTACAGAAAGTATATACAAGAAAAATTATAATTGAACTATTTGAATTACAATTTTTATTTTTAATACAATTTTGCAGCAAGAAATAAGTTTGTACCCAAAGGTATAAACTCAATAAAAGAACTGCTAATTTCTAAAGTTAAATTAGGAATTGTGAATTAAGAAAACTTTTGAAAATATTTAGATCCTGTAACGGTTCTAACTAGATATGAAGGTATTATCAAAATGAAAACTCTGTTTATTTAAAAATATCACTAGAGTAGAAGGATACGTAATTTAAGTTCCTAAGGATCAGTGTATATGTAATGTTGCGAACATGTCGACTCGCCCGAAAAAGCTTTCAGGTCTATCAATTGAAGGGGGCGCCTCGATACTAAAGAATCGGAACTCCAATCTGAGCTACCATTCACCGTCATTGTTACCGCGACAATGCAATCGATCAATGGTGATCGAAATGAATGAAATTCACAATGGTTCTTATCAGCCTAGAGCGTGGGGAAATGGTTTTAGTAATACAGTCTCTGGAGCAAGACATAATTTCTGTTTTTTTTTCTTTTCTTTTTAAGAGAAAATTTGATACAGAGATAGGTTGCATCTTGGGAATGGACATGGGCTCCTATTTATTCCGGAAAACAATTCACGACTCATTTACCGACTCAAACTCTTATTGATATGCGCAAAATACCTGTACGCATTATGATTTATGTACGGATAAGGATGAGAGATTCCAATACGTAAGTAAATATTGTGGATCCTACTTTAAAAACTGTAGGTGCTTCGAACAATAAACCAATCAAATTTTCAAGGGTGCGAAAGATATGTTTTGGTTGGAACGTCTATGAATAAATAAAGGAATAACGAGTTGGCGGTTTGTTTATAATTATAATAGTAGGCATTCTTCAGTTTGAGTAAAAATCAAGTTCCCGTTAGGTACGCCTCGTTTGCAAATACATGCTTCAAGTTGACTATTTATACTAATGCCTACTTATTATAAATGCGAAAGTTTGGATAGATGTAAGGATGCATGTTTGTTACTCAATCACGCCGGACTGGCTGAACGGATCTGGATGAAATTTTGCACAGAGATAGACTATAGTCTGGAATTGCACATAGGCTACGTTTTATCCCGGAAAATTAAGGACTTCCCGCTGGAACCAAAAACTTCAATGCACGCGGACGACATCAGCTAGTTCTTTAAGAATTATGGTAGTATACGAATAAAGTGTATTACTTACTGTATAGTGATTTAAAAATAAATAAAAATATTACTAACATTAAAGATCTGATTATATAGAAGAATTAGACACAGAGAAATTTTATCGAAACAATTTATGTACTACAAACGAAACCAAAATACCAAGCCTACGTTAGTTTAGCTAGTTGTAACGATTATTGGTCATTTTTAATGTTTTTGTATTTTACCGTGAACATTTACCTAAAGTTATTTTTATCATAAAGTACTTAAAAATGCAGAGAATAGAGTTACGTGGAACCTACTAGGTACTGAGTAGTTCCATATCTTACTCGCCAACAAAATACCAACACTCATTTTGTTTAATACCCAACGATTCGGGCTTTCATTCGCAAACGTGGAAAATCAGAAGCAGGCCCCAAAACAAATTCTTGTATTCAATCATCAGGCTTTCACAAAGGCCTTTGGGCTGATAACTGAACAATGAAATGTAACAAGTCGTCCATTCGGCATTGTATGGCGGGAGGCGGCGGGGGTGAACGCGGGTGGAGGGGGGAATTTCCATTATATTTCCATTTCCACCGCGATTTGCGTCGACTTATCGCGGTCTACCTTCTCTTCCGTTGGACTAGGTAAATCTATCTTTCTATGCCGTTAGTCAATAAAGCTTTGCATCAAATAGACTGAAAATTATATTTTACTTATCAAAAGCGTATATAAACTCTTTTTAAATATAGATTTTTATACTTTTCTGTTACACATTCTCATAAATTAATTTACATAAATAAGTCCAAATAATACGATACATTATATTTTATGCTCGCCTAGATGGTGTTCTCTAGGTAATTCTTGTAATTAGAGAAACATAATCAGTTGGGTATGTCACCGTAAGATTCTAAAAACCGTTAGATTATAATCTAACTCGCGAAATTGTACACTGTCGAAAGATTGTGAACCGTTCAATGTTCAAATTTTTGAAATATTCATTGTATTTACGTTTTTACATTAGGTTAGGGTTCGACATAAATAATCAGTTAGTACCCGGCCGCAGGCCGGGCACTTAGGTTCTATTGGGTTAATATACCTAACAGATTACAATTTACCGAAAAATAATGCGTTAAATAGTAGTCTTCCGACAGTTTGCAATTTCGCGAGTTAGATTATGATCTAACGGTTTTTACAATCTTACGGTGACAGTAACCTTTCTATAAGAGTTAAAAAATATAAGGCTTTTCTTTACCGATTCTTTTTTTTTAAACATATTATCTTAATTGGTCATAGGATATCCATTGTACATAACTACATAGGCAGTAGGAACGGACTATACATGGATCGCAGGAGATTCATATTAATACATATTAGTATGTAGATGTGCTGCTCCTCCATGATTAACGACTTGTCTGCTTCGACCGAAGCGTTCTATTTTAAAACAACGTAAGCCGCATTCCCATTGGTCCATTTTTTTGGAATGAATTTTGAAGATAATTAATGATGAAGCGGTTTCGGGTAGATATGAGAATTTCATGATGGATACACACTTGTTACACGACACCTGATCTGACAATATAACGCGAGTGTAAAGAAAAATCTAATCTTAGTTATTTTCGGTAGGTTATTTTCTACTTTTAAGTGGATATCTATTTGTTTTTTTAAGCATATACCAATAATTAAAAGGTACTAAAATAATAATTGATACAAAAATTTCACCTGACTTTTCTATACCTAATAGTATAAATAGGTAAAGTTTGTGAGTTTGCGAGGTTGTAGGGGGTAATATCTGGATCTACTGAACCGATTTTGAAAATTCTTGTAACAATAGAAAGCCACATTATTTGTAAGTGTCATAGGTCATATATTATCCCGAAAAATTAGGGAGTTCCCGTGGGAATTTATTATTACTCGTATATCATAATCTTGCCTTTAGAAATCTACAGAAACAAAACAAATATACGTAATAAATATTATACTATGTACACATCCGCATTATTTCAACATACCGTGGGGCCGGGCATCAAGCGTGTTTTTGAGACAGAAAATAAGTACAATTGATTAGGCTCTACAAACGTTGCAGGGCATTCGATCAAGCGGCGTGTTACAAGTATGTTTCTAGCATTAATATGAACCTTTAGTCCTAAGTGATGCTACTGTGGAGGGTATTTCTCTTACGGTAACTACACTGTCGTCTGATACTTGGTTTTAAGTACGGTTTTTGTGGAACACCATACGTTTATCATTATCCATTCGTAAGATACTGAATACTTTTTGCTGTCGGTGAGGTATGGTTCTCTTTCATGTTTAGCTTTTAATTAGTTATTCAATAAGTATTTTGATTTAAATTTATTTGAGAATTTTCCACGAGGTCGATGGATATGTGAGAAACCCAGCGCTTTGCAATGAGATTTATGATCTTTAACATCTTAGCCTGTAATAGGTAAGTAGAGCTATATATATAAACTATAGATGGTAGCCGTCACAATAGATCGGCAACAGTCAAAGTGATGCTGGGTCGCTAGGAGCCCTACATAACTGCCTACCCAAGAAGATCAAGCAGACATGGAGTTACAAATCTGTTTAGTGACTCAAAGCAACCCAATGCTCCTTGGAAATAAACAAATCAACGCGTCAACGTAGGCCACGTTAAGGGTCAGCTACTGTTTAATGGCGAGTCGCGTTGTATCGAGTCGCGTTTAACGCTCACGTAGGACAATGGGTACGTGTCGCATCGCATCAAGTCGCGTTGTCGCGTTTGTCGCTCACGTAAGATAATGTCTAAGAAGATAATGTCTAAGCTTAGCTATCAAAGCAATCCGTTTAACACAAACCGATAGCTAGGTACCTATTTTCACACGATTTTTTTGGAAAAGTGTAAAACTACTGTTACTTTCCGACGTCTAGTTTTGCTTTTTTTGTGTAACCATGAATAGGTATGTCTGAGAAAAAAATGCAGTAATGGACTCACCCTAAACGCCTCCCTATAAATTAAACAAACCACTTCTGCCTGTGAACCTATGCCTACTCCTTTTATGAAGAAGATACTTGAATTATCTACCTTTAGGTTATAACTATACACACTTCCAATTATAATAAATCTCTGTCACTTCAAACCTTTGAACTCCTTTAACTTCAGCTGAGATGGCTTTAAGAGTTTTATCAAAATTGGCTCATCTTGTCTGACAATGAATTCAACAAGATACCTTGATGTTTATCCAGTGTTCAGATTTCTACGAACTATATTATAACGGTTCCATAGTACTCCACGCGAAATATGTAAGCGTCAGCAAAAAAAAAAACAAAAAATTAAAACTGCAAAATAATATTTTAAAGTAAAAAAAGACACATTTTAACCTTATTGTGATTGTAATACCTACTGTGAGTTTCGTTATTAGAATATTCTAAGAGCTTATCTATTGTCATTTATGTCTATCGCTCAATTAATCTGTTATTTATTTGCATAATATTTGTGTTTATAACCAGACATAGGTAATTGTAGAAAAATTTTACTTGTTGTAAATAAATTTGAATAACGAAAACCTAATAAATCAAATTAATTTAAGACTTAGTAGTTTGTTTCTCCCACTTTACCTCGCATGGCGTTTTCGTGCAATATTCGTTCTATTTTAATAAATACCTGAATAAAAAGAATATAATATCTAGTAGTAATACCTGACTTCGTAACTAAGACGTTAGCAAGAAGCACTTTTATGAAAACTATTCACTGAATACACACATTTTTGCCTACACTATGTGGATGGAACTCGGATAGTATATAATACATGCTATTTTACATCATTACTGCACTTTAATATCACTCGCGCACATCAGGGATTGTTAAGCATACTTAGATCCATTGGAATAAGTAGCTATACAGCGCGATTGGACGAACCAAACTAACATCCCAACGTATTACAGAAGCGCAAATTGAATGATACCAATTACAATAGGAACGCAAAATCAGTGACTAGCCCATAAATTAGAACTCTAGACAATCTCCAAAACAGTAGGAGACGGTAGCCCAACTTCATACCGCATTGTTCGCCATCGGTGTCAGCAAAACAGAAGGTGAGGCCTTTGTGTAGAGAGTTGTAAATTTTATGAAAAGTGAAATTCCTTTTGAATGCCTCTTCGGCCCATAAATAACCCGGGATTAGAGGACGGCATTGTTTTTGGTACTTTTGTTCTTCAAAGCCCACAATCGAATTTGCAAATTACAGCGTTACACTTTTGCTACCTGTCAATAGATTGTGCAAAACTAGCGAAACTTACTATCGTTTTTGTTATTATTGTGTTGTAGAATACAGAATTAGAGAAGAAACTTTGTTGAATGTCTTTTTAAATAAAGGGCATCTTTCAATGATTTTGAAGTACAAATGTATAAATATCAAACGGTGATAGCTTAGGTTAAGGTGGTGGAAAAATCTATATTCTATTCGGGGGGGATCCGATCTTTACACACGCTAGCTAACTTTTCGTAATAAATATCACATTAAAGTCAATAAACGTTATTACGTTCTTAAAGGTGTGTGAAGACCTCCCGCCAGACCTCCCTAGGCCGCCGTAGTGGACTATGACCTAAACTCTTCTCATTTTTAGAGAGAGAGTAGCCGTGAGTAGTGGCGCGATGATGATGATGATGGTAGTATAAAAAAATTAAGTAAAGTTTTTCATCTTACCAAACTGACTCCTCATCCAAGGGTACAGTGGACTGGGAAGCGACGCATTCGTGTTTGGCGGGGGTTGTTGGGGCGGCGCCTGCTGCGGGTGCATGGACTGCTGGTGCATGGGAGGCATTTGCGTCTGATGCTGCATGTCATCCACTGGGTACATGACATGTTGCTGGTGTGGCGGCATCCCATGTTGGCCCATGTGTTGCTGAGGATGCATATGGTGAGGCATCTGCTGCGCTTGCTCCAAGGGAGGACTGCCCGGGACTCCGCCCGCCGTCGCTGCTACCGCTTGTAGTTTGCACGAAGGGTAAACTGCTGGCGTCGGGGGCTGGTGACCGTTAGGCCCGTAGCCGTCGGACTTTGGACCCATATGACTCATTTGAGTCGGACTGTCAGGTCGATACCCATTCTGCTCCATTTGTTGATAGTAGCCCAATCGGTCGTAAGGTGGGAACCTCGGATAGGGCATGCCGGGCGCGGGTTGCGCGGGGTAATGATGCTGACCAGGCCTAAGCTGCTGGTCGCAGCCTTCCATCTCGTGCCCTTGTTGAGGCACTGCGCCGTAGTGCGCGTGCGCTTGTGCATGGTCATGACCACCACCGTTCCTCATGTCCGGCATGTAGGCGTTGGAGAAATATGTCATGCTATCGCAGTTGTTGGCGCTCATCGCGGGCCCACAGCCCGCGTGGCTTGCGTCCGTAGCTTCCGTTGCAGGATTCGGCCCTGAAGGCCGACTCTATCACCGTATCAGTCACTACTACACAGACACTTCGGGTTCCATTCACTACACAGCAGCGATTGATCCGACTGTTGGCTCACGATGCGCTGGGGGACGATGTATCCTCATCAGAAACTCGATGAATCTGAAAAGAACAGATTATTGCATTTAGTAAATGCTATAAATAAATCATTTTTAATTGGTCAGGTAAAAGACGACTATCGATTGATTCAGTATTATTGTTGGCGACCTCTGCCTCAGACATCACATCGCCACCGTCTTGACTGATCACTACGAAATTATTTGCTTACTGAACTAGGAACACACATGGAGCTCTAAAATCTCATTAGTATTATGTAAACGCCTATTAGCGACAACCTGTGTATGATTTGGGCCCCCACGTTTCAGATAAATGAGCGGCAAATTTAAAAACGCAACGTAGGACGGTATTTGTCTTTCTCAAGCCAGAAGAAGTAGTTCCGTAAAAATGAGACAGTGAGATGGAATAGTGTCACATCTCTCCAACACGTGTCTGACCTGTTGTCAGATTCCCGACATTTCGGTATATTTGATGGAGCATGAGTGACAGCCCTGTACTGCAGCCCAACGACATAACATTACACTGACGTTAATTTGAGTGCGACGTGGGATAAGTGTCACCGAGACCTTTATGTTATCGTTGGATCTCACACTACTGGTTTAAAACACAAAATTTATGACATAATTTATAAGACGGCTACTAGAATTTACAAAGTAAAGTGACTAATAAAAAGCAACTATTTATTATAGAACTTCATGAGAAAAATGCTAATTTTAGACAATAATAATATGTATCTGTAACTACAGTGAGCGACATGTCTGCAGATAATCAGCTTGCAAGCTCTTAACGTCTTTGCTACTGAAAATAAATTCGGTACATCATTCTAAACTCACGTTGTCGTCTCTTTGATATGGTTTATTAAATAATATAATGTAAAAAAAGTTCACGGCCACAGTACTCGGATATGGTGCCCGCCCCTAGAGGCTGACTCAGTTATTTAAAACCCAAAAGCTCAAGCTTCATTAGAGACAGTTAATGATGGCGGCGTCTCTCAAGACAATATGTCGCGCACAAAGGCTATTTATTATGTGGATCTTGTGAAAATAATCTCAAAATAAATATCTGTCCTGTATCATAAATCTGCAGATATTATCACTGCATAGGTAAGAATTTATGTACAGCAGAATGCAGAACGAATTATATACCAAATTTAAAGTAAAGTGAAGCTTAGTTTCACCATGAAGCAATCTTTCAGAGGGTGAAGATACAATTGAAAGGTATGCCCATTCGGAGGAAAATTTGCATGTTGAGGGATGGACAATTTAAATTTACGATTTAGCAGCCCCCCAAGCGGGACGACCCTCGCACTTTTTTTAATTTTCAATTTCCATTTACATTCCAGACACTAGTTGAACCCAATGTACCAAGTACGTATAAAAATCTCCTGTTTCATTAAAAATTTCAACGTGAAGATTTATTATGTAGGGGCAGTTGCAAGGTTTACTATAGTTACACATAATTCATTTCCTCTTATTTTGATGTAACTGTTTACATTGAAATAATAAACTTGAAGAGAATAAATTATCTTTATCAACTACATACCTACTACCCAAACTACGGCTTTGGCAGAAATGGAGATAAGTTGAATAATAACGACAAAGCATAATGTCTTAATAAAACTTATGATCTGAAAACTTCCACAGGCGATATTACTGAAGGGTTTGAAGTAAGTATTTTTGAAAATTACGTAAAATCACAGCACATGCAAGAGAATCAGTTTTAACACCTAACATAATATTTTTCTCACTTCCCGTTACATGAACGATTGGTATGCTAAAACTGGAAAATTAAAGTCTTAGTACCTATCTATACTTATAATATAAAGGCGAAAGTGTGTTTGTCTATTGGTATGTTCTTCAATCAAGCCTTAAGTAAGTACAGAACTACGGATCGACGTAATTTTTGCATAATGGAATATTGTTTGGGACCTTAAATTTAAACTCTAAATCTATGCTGACGAGTCAAAGAAGTGGTATCATATTTTACCTACTTAGTAAATTATTATGTACTGATTTTTTATTCTTAATGTTTATTCATACATTAATGACCTGTAATGGAAGATCGCAATTTAATTTTTCATCTTTACGATCGCTCGGTGGTAGAGTCGAATCTCTTTACCTACCATAGGATGCTAATCTATTTTTTAATCTATAAAGTACATCAGCTAATGTTTCTAGTCTGCAATTACGAGTTTAAGATACAATCTCAGTGCGGGACCCGGTTCATGGAACATGTCTTTAAGCTGACCGACAAGGAAATTAACAGTCTCACGTGCTTTTGATAATTTGATAACCGAGTACGCCACTTTGATTTATTTCACGACTGGCTCTGAGTCAGACGGAGACGGTGTTCTCATGCCCTTTCGTTATGTCTACTGACCCGTGCCACGTTACAGAATTGTCACCTTTAACACCTTCGTGTTTGAGACTATATTTACGTGCACGGCTTGTGTTTCAAAAGCGTTTACGTTATAATTAGTTCGCTACTAGGTTGACGGAAAAATGACGATTCTTGGAACGAGTCAAAGGTTAGTTGGACTTGATGTGGTAAAACATTTTTTTGGGTATAAAAAAAGAACTTCATAAAACTACCAGTGGGAATTGACGGTCATTAGTTTTCCAGTAGCTTTACCTACATACATTCAAATTCTAGTGAATCATGGTTAGATAGGTAAACTTTTTTTCCGACCAGTTCCGGGTCCTAGCCATTATACAAAAAAGGTTGTTCTGTGGTTATAATTTCATGGCATTTAGTTTGCAATTAGTCCCGAAATTAATGAGCCTAATAACTAGTGGTTCGCCCCGAACTGAGACCTCGCAGTATCCATAAGATAGTTTTAACCATATATGTAATAGTTTACTTTTAACATTAGACGCAAAAGAGCTAAAGAGTTATTGGAGAAACGAATAAACTTTTACAGAGCGCCATCTATTGACATCATTGTGAAGTTCTGTTAAAAATACGGAAGCTCATTAAAAATTAAATAATTTAGTTTCCTTATAATATTTATCTTGTTTTAGTATTTGTTGTCCAAGTACAGAATATAATTCAAATAATTGATCATGTTTCAGGCTCAGCCTTTCAGAAAATTGAGAATTCTGAGGTCAACTTTGGACGGGAAAGCCTCCCATTTGGTCAATACTTGGTCAATAATTTGGTGATATACCGCAGCCCTATGTAACCCTTTAAAAATATTTTACTTCGCATTCGCTTCTATGAGAGCCCCCCTGAAATAAAGATTTTTTTATCTTTTTAAGCCATATTTGGCTGGAGGCCATCAGTTTACATATTGTATTTAAATTTAATTAAGTAATTACGTTCAGTAATTCAGAAGTTATAAGGCTCTGACAGACGGACGAACCGACGGACGGATGAACAAGTGCAAATTCACTCAAGTAGACTCAGAGACCTTCACTTCGCTCGGTCAATGATGTATTACTGATTTAGTAACATGGTTTTAATAAGAATAAAATGGATTTTAGCCAAACTAAGTAGGTTATATAAGAGCTTAAGAGTCATGTCTTATTAATTTGGAAAATAGATTTGTCTTTAGAAGAGTCTTTTTCAACTTAGGCGTACTAGACAAGTTAAGTGTAGTATCCAGAACGCTTTATGTATTAATATATTTAAGCCCAGTCGGCGGCATTTACTTATAAGTATCAATTAATATTTTGCAGCAAGCGAATCGGAAATATTATATGAGCACGGCCTTGTTTTAAGATTAATGGAACAGATTTATTAAAACAAAAAAGCACATTGACTTTAATGAGGAACATCAAATGAAGTGTTAACATCGCATAATAGATGTCGCGTCCGACGTTGGATTAATGGTATATGGTCACCACCGTTGTGATCTGATAACCGAAATAAATCGCGAATCGTACTAATTGAAATAAAAAAGGTAGAGACACCTTAATGAACTAGATGCTACTTACTACGACTTTAGTTACTGCTACATGATCATAAGGATAGCTCTTGCTCAGATCTTGATGAATGTAACTCGAGACACCTATACCAAACATATACGCTATGTATATACAAGTAAATTGAGCTAATGTAAAATCAAGGAGGTAATCATCATCATCATCATCCTCAACCGATAGACGTCCACTGCTGGACATAGGCCTCATGCAAGTATTTCCACACGCTTTGGTCATGGAGATAATATTGTTAAAGAAATATTAAAAATAGAAAAGAATTAAATGTCTGTAAAATTAGAACCGCTTATTCAGTCAGCTGACAGCTGAGTTACAATAATTCTAATTACTTAGCTTACTAAGTAATTAGATTACATTGCTAATCTCAGTTCTTTACACGGCAAACATTTACCAATACCTTTGAACTAAACTTGAATAATTAAAATATTTAAACTCCTTAGAACCATTACATTAAAGAAAATGTTTTTCATATAAGTTGCAATGAAAGTGCGAGTTTCAATTTCTGTTGAGCCACTCCCCAACTACTCAATTTCAGACGACTCAATACGTCTTTATGACCTCTGTCCAAGGTCATGTTTTTCTACCCACTGAATGACTTAACTATAGCAGACCTTTTAATCAGAGTATCCTTTGTTTATTTTAAATCAATGTAATTGTCATTTTACCCATCAACTAAACTGACAGATATATTTGTAAACAAACACCTATACTTAAATAAATAAGAAATACAATTTTAATAAAACTCGCACTTTTAATGCAGATTATATGAAAAATATTTTGTGTGCCGCGGAATGAAACACGATTTCATCAAATCGTCTTGTTTCACCCAGCATACGATATTCTATTGTAACAATTCTTCTGTTGAATTGTAAGCGTTTCCCAAGAGCCATTTTTTGAGTGCAGTCTGTAATGGGCTTGGGAATAGCATTAGTATTTTACTAAATACTAGTATTTCTCGGTTTCTAGTGCCTCTTGGATCGTCAAGTTAAGCTACTTACCAGTCAATCGGACCAAAAAAGAAAGAAGATCTGAGTAATAATGTTAGGTACCTACTACAATATTGATAATTTATTTTTAAGTATCCGTGTAGGTACTTACTTATTCCCTTTTTCGCCAGTTCCAATTGTCGTATCCTTAGTTAAATAGAATTCAAGAAATTATTTTGTATGTAATTGTTTTTGACATTTAGGTAAAACAAATACTTAGTCTGCTGGGTTAATTTTGTTACGGATTTCCAATTTCACTAGACGAATCAGATCTGGTTACGCGTAAAAACTGAGTTTCAGGCTCATAGATTATCATATATCGCGTTATAAGTGCTAATGTTACATAATTAAATCATATTAAAATATACTGTCCAATAGAGTGGAGACTGAATTAAAAATAATATTTATGTCATTTCACTTGTGGCGGTCGGTAGCTGTTAATCAAGTGACGATCAAAGGGTGTATTTTCGGAAATTCTCAGCGCTTGTATTTATCATTTCCACTATTTGTCAATTAGAGAGCTATTGTAGGACCGTTAAGTGTTTTTGATTTATTTTAAATGTATCGATGTACAGACGCTGAAACGGAAAATTCATATACACTAGACTGACTAGACTATATGATGATCGAATTCGTCCACCTGGGTTCAGGTTTTTAAAAATCTCCTGGGAACTGGTAATAAATTATTCAGAGATAAACCCTTTGCGTTCCGCAGTCTGGTAAAAAGCATTAACTCGGGACCGCGGGATGCAACCTATCGCTGCACCAAATTTCATCAAATTCAGGCTATCCTGTGAAAAGCTAACAGAAAGAAAGATTGACAGACATACGGAAACACTTCCGAATTTAAACTTATTTTGAATTTTATACAACGTCAGAAACTTTTACATTAAAGTAGGTAAGTATTTATAAACGGTTAGAGGCATTACTAAAATTCAACATCAATGGTTAGAGGTGTCTCTTAACTTTTCTTTCGTGTAAGGAATCTAACCTTGAGTGCATCGACTAGATACGAGTAGGTATTACCTTGGTTATTGGACCACTGATGTGTTGTCAGAACCTTAATTTATAGATGTGCAATACCTATATTAAGTAGGTACCTGTAGTCTGGTTCTATATATGAGTTTCGGAGGTTTGGTAAGTTGTAACAATAATAAAAATAACTAGGTATTAAATTAGAGGTAGCCTTGTAAATCTGAGTTAAAAACTTTTAAGCAGGCCTTGTTAAAAACCTAAAGGAAAACGTCGTTAGCTTGAAAATTTATTATGTTACATTTTTATATATCAGTTTTATGACTACATACGCAATTATTATTTTTTATCCAAAAAGCTAATTTGTCATTTTTAAGGTTAAAGCGATAAAATATGAAGCAATATTTTTTGGGACACTTGTTTCTACGTCTTTTCCGCTATAATTTAATAATGATTTCCTGTCGCCAGATAATAATAATCAATAACATATTTTATATAATATTGACATTCCTCAGGCATCAATTTCTATAATTTGGCGCTTTCTTCCTATTGGGTACCTATTCATTATTTTATCAATAAAATGGGCCTAGCACAATGAAAGCTATAAGAAGAGGATAAAAGTTCTGACAAGGACTTAATAATATGTCCGATAATAGACTGGACGGAAATATACCAATTGCTACCTGTAACTTTGCTGAATAGATGATGATAGCCAAAGCATTTTGAGGCTAATAAATAATGTGAATGATCACTATTTCATTTAATAATAATTTTTCTAGTAATAGTAAATGACCAGAGTCATTGCTGACCAAGTCATGCTTTTTTTTCAGATTTAGTCTAAAGTGAGCCCTAGGTCTCGAAAAAATTGGATTAAACGACTTTTTAAAAGGGCACGCTGTGAGACTCGGACCTCGGTACCTCGGCGTAGGATGACGTTGGCATGATTGGGTTGCCGTTTGGACTTGTCAACTAGTCCGTACACCCTCAAGGCATAGAATACTTACTACGTACCAAGGCCAAGCCTTTCATAATCCTGTCTACAAAACCTATAGAGGTCTTTTAAGTACTAACTAGATACAAAATTTAATAGATTTTTGATAAAATGCAAACAATTGATGCCAACTGTACCTTCTTTCTATTGAAGTCCATGAAGCTGAGCGGAACACAGGCGTGTCTCTGAGACGTTCATTAATTGGTATACGTGTCCACATTAATATCAATGTTGTTTCTTTAGATCTGCTACTAATTACACGCATTTATTTAAAGATCTGCGATATTATTCTGCAGATAAATAAATTACTTTGGCAGAAAATCTCATTGAAGTATTTGTGTAATTAAAAAATTCTTATTTAACTTAGTTTAATGCACCTAAATACTGACTTACTTACTACCCAGCTCAAAATTTATAATTTTTAGTTTTGCACGATTTGGAGAAATACCTAATCTATTTATATGTCAACGTAAGATTGAAATTAGACTTGAAAATCGGGATTTAGGTTATTAGTTTTAAATAATAAAAAGGAAATTAGAAATTGTACGCGGACGAAGTCGCGGGCGACCTCTAGTTAGGTATATTTAGGTAAATCGGTTGTTATACTTACTAATATTCATCCTTTCACAATTTATTTTCTTTACCCTACCCCTCTGACCTATCTAAAATGGTTTAGTGGATTTCTCTTCTACTTTCAATGTAAAGTAGAAGAGAAATCCATTCTAAAATCCTTCTACAAATAAAACACCAAGAGGCCTCCCAGGGTATTACTTATATCCTCTATCACATTTTACCAAACAGCCAAAAAGCACCATGTAGATACAGTATAGTAGGACATTTTAAAACCCCTGCAGGTGACACAGGGTAAAAACCTGGATTTTTCGCTGTCAAAAAGTCGGCGATTATTAACTGCCCCCAGGAGTAGGTAAATCCGGGGGTAGCTGAGCTTGAGTGAAATGCGATGTACCCACTAATTACGGAACCTAACTTCTAAATTTAATCATACAAGTTGGCGTATTCCACCGCGGTTCCATAATTTTTCATGAAAATAATTATGTACTACACGTGACAAGGATTACACTTACCCTCATCATTTTAAAGACTGTAGGTACATGTACTTTTATGTACTGTACATGTATGTTTATTTTCATTTACGTTTTTTAAAGAGAGGGTAGTCTCTACTTTTTAAACATATAAAAAGCAAACGAGCAGGTGCCTGGTAAGTGTAGGAGGATTTTCGAGCTGAATATTTTTAGAAAGTTTACCTTGCCGTGTCACATTATATAAATCCAAAATGGCCTCAATCAGGAATCGAACTCGAATATCAATTATGCATGCTACTTTTATAGTTGAAAGCACAAAGCAGGTACATCACGTACTTCCCTCTAGATTCGTGGTTCCAGGCTCGATTTCCGGTAGGAGAAATTTTGAAAGGACATTGTTCCGTCCCCATACAAAGTTCGCCTAAGAACCAACCGTCAAAAAACATTGATTACTGGGTTCAACTTATTACCTTTTTATACTTGAGAGCAGATAAAAACTACGGACACTTGCTAAAAAATTACATAATACCAAAAATATTTTAAATTTTGAGGAACAAATAAATATCATCTTTATCCATTTATAATAGAGCTGTAAACAGTATGTAGATAAGACAAGATTCGCCGTAGTTCATCAAAAACATTACAGTTGGCGTTATTGATAAGGATGCAGGTATCGTCATAGTTCATCGAGAACTTCACAGATGGAATTAAAAATATTAAATTATGAATTATTAAATAGATGGCGTTGCGAGATTCCAAATACCAGCGCACTTAGCACTTCAAGCAGCTTTTATCTTGTTTCTTACGATACGGATCTAGCGCTCAAGCGGTGGTATTGTATATTATTTTAACCTGTATGTTATTGATCGGTGGTTAATAATAAAGAGTCGGAAACGTATAGTAATCAATTGAATAGGTACCCATTTATTTATTTTTTAATTAATATGAAGTGTCCGTTAAATTCTAATACTTGGAATGAAGGCTATAAAATAAGCTCAGAATTACTGTATATTTCAAACGTATGTTGATATGAACTTAGGCGAATTTGGTCAATGTCTTTTATAATGTCTGCTGGTCTTATAAATATCAGAGGCTTTGGTCGCAGCTACTTACCACCCTATTAAGCTGTTACATATTTATATTAGAAGCATTCCATACCTGTAACTACATAAAGGACGTTGAGTAGAGGATGATAGTAAAACAAATAAGACGCACAACCGCTTTTGAAGATACCATGGTCCATGGCGAATGAGGCACGCCGGTATTTTGATAGCGCTGCCGTAACTGATTGCGTTCGGTTTGATTAACAGATTCCATTCTATTCCAATTATGCCTAAGAATAGATAGATAGACCTAGCTACCTTCTATAGCTTGTATGGATCGTGTACATTAGGTACTCTAACCTCTCCTCATTAAAAAGAAAACTGTCAAGTCACATGTGGCGTGCACAGGTTTTGAAGCTAGGGTATCATCGCTCTGGAAAGTCTCTAAATAACCTAGTAACCTATTTTTCGTATTTTTCATACTTACAGGCACCACCACCACCACCACAGCCTATTAACGTCCCACTGCTGGGCACAGGCCTCCACTCTCATGAGAGAGAGGGAATTAGAGCTTAGACCCACCACGCTGCTCCAATGCGGCTTGGCGGCTAAACTTACAGCATACAAAATTAATTATAGGTAGTTAGGTATTCGAAGGCATTAGGGGTGTTCAGTTCAGAAACAATCACGTTGTCGCCGTACTTAGTTATTATTGGTGTTTAATTAACATAGCTCTCGTGCCGGCTAATTGTTATATCGTGCAAGCTGATTTATTACATTTCCTCTGTAATTGCATGCTGTGAACTTAGTGGGCGTGCGCGGGACAATAGAAACGTTGTTTTACTGCTAAAAGAACTTACACTTAATTTACCTATAAACTATAGGGTTATTAGTATGTATTACATACCTACCTACCTATTTATTTAAAGGTCTCTCATTAAGTACTTTTAACTAAGTCCTTGATTCCTTTAAGATATTTTTTTGATGTCATGGGATTTCCTAAACAAAAAGTAATGGTGTACCCAGTAAATTAAGATTTTTTAAAAATAATCTTTACAGAATAGAATATACACTACTAATATATTTTTTTAATTTATTTAAATATTATTAAAAATATTTATATCAACGCCATCTTGTAGCGCATCCATGTACTTAGTAATAAAGCGACATCTATGCATATGTATAAGTACTACTACGTAAGGTGGTGGTGGGCCATGCGGTCACACGTCTTGAGCTTCTTGACACGACCAACGAACATTTTTTGTTTTCGAACCTGATAAATAACAAGGTGGAAAGTTTTCAAATATTTTTGTAAAATCTATAACAAATAATCATTATAATGATTATGTGCGAACTCATTTTGAAAATCTTAAAAAATACTCTACAGCTTAATAATGAATGAAAACCAAGCTTAAAAGTTAATTTAACTTATGAATGAAGTATGAAAAATAAATTAATTTAATAATAATATAAGAACTTGTGTCCAAATATTTATTTTTTATTATTTTTTGTGATGCCTTCAAGTATATAAATTTAATAATTTAATAATATAAAATTAATTATTAAAAGTCCAGTACCTCCGGTTAAATAGCGCCATCGTGTGTCGAGTAGCGCATCTAAAAGAAACTTAAAAATCTTTTTCTTAGCAGATGGCAGTATTGAAAATTTCCGATAATCAACATAGACCAAAGTAATTATTAATGTTAATTTGAAAAATAATTAATATAATAATGATTTTGAGTAGCTAGTTCAAGACATAAGACCGTAGGCCGGCAGATATTAACTAAGTACAATAAAGTTCCTAGATATCACTATAATTATCTACTTAAAGTTATATTAGTAATATCTAGGAACTTTAATCTACCTACTGGGAACTTTAATATTTTTTCCTATGTATAAGAAAACATAAACCATAGATACCTATTTGAAATACTTATTACAAAATATGTGAAAGTTTGGATGGATGTTTGTCACGCTAGAACTGCTGAACGGATCTGGATGAAATTTGCACAGAGATATAGTCTGGAATAACACTTTAACTAAATACCTACTTTATATCCCAGAAAATTAAAGAGTTCATGTGGAAATTAAAAAAACCTTATTCCACGCGGACGATTCAAATAAACTGTTACAAGTAGGTACTTTTGAATCGTCAAGTGAAGCTAGTTAACCATACCATAAGTTACAATGTGAATTGACAAAAACTAATAAGATTAGGTACCTACACCCAACATATTATACCTACCTACTCATTGGTCGAAACACCTCATAAAATAATAGGTATGCCAACATAAAAATATTATGAAAACATGATTGTAATTCTCTAATAAGAATTTAGAACGTAAAATTCTCATTAGATTTTCCTTTGAATTGGATGTGGAAAAATTGAATTGGGTGGTAGGTAGCAGTTAGTGATTAATTTAGTCAGTTAATAATTTTGGAGGAATGTAGGGAGGATACGTACCTAGAAATAGGTACCTAGTACCCACCTAGGTTACTGTAAATTACCTACAGTAAGTACCTATCTAATAACTTACCCTTATGTACTAACGTGAGCTAATAAGAAACTAGGTAAGCACTAGAATTGCTATCGACCTACTTTAGACTTTCTTAAATATACTTTAGTAGGTATAGGTAGGTAAGGTAGGTAGGAAGGTTACCGCGTTAGACTGTGTTAGATTCCAAACGATCTTTATACCTATTGTAAATATTTTATAGCTAAGTAGGTACCTTTTCAGATTTCCTTAAATTTTTTTTTGGTCTACTAGCTGGTGTCCGCGACATCGTCCGCGTGGACTGAGGTTTTTTGGTTCCCGCGAGAACTCTAATTTCCGGGATTAAAAGTAGCCTAGACCGTGGTTTCATCCAGATCCGTTCAGCCGTTCTGGTGTGATTGAGTAACAAACATCCATCCATCTATCCAAACTTTCGCATTTGTAATACCTATTGGTATCTAAGATGCTTTGAAACTTTGTAATACTTAATAGTATCTAAGATGTTTTGAACAGGATAACTCAAAAATCCAAATTCAATTTTGGAATTCCGAACCGTTCAACAAAAAGAAGGGTAGGGATGGGATGGAATGAGAATCGCCGCGTCTGTCGAGATTTTTTGCGCGATTTTTTCGACGTTATTATTATGAGAAAAAATGCGGAGTCAGTAAAGCGGAACGTGGGGTGGGGGACTGACGAGGGTTCCCGTTTGATTGAAGCGGGAGGGGCGGGGCGGTGACGTCACGCTCTCATAATAGGCCGTGCCGCTCAGTGATGGCCGCCGTTTATCAAGAACGAGTGTCTAGTCTACACTTTGACTTTTATTAGAAGCATTTTTCTACGACTGCCTGAAAAAAGGAGTATATTGTTTTCAGGGTTCATGTATGTATGCATGTAGGTATGTGAGTTTGTATATTCCACCATAACTTCTATACGCCTGAACCGATTTTTATAAATGAGGTATCGTTAGAATCCCTAGCTTATTCCGGGTGATATAGGCTAGTAAATTTAAAAAAAAAATATGGGGTGACCATTTTAGTTACCGCATTAAGGACTAAAGTTGAAAAAAAATGATTTGAAAATAAGATTAACTATTTATAATCATCATCTAGAAATGATGAGTAGATTCCAAAAATATAGTTCAATATCCAGTGATTCACAAAAAATATCATTCAATAAAAATGTGAATAAGATTTATGCAAATCGCTTCTTAAGGAGGTAAACTCCAAAAATAATATGGCAGAGCAGTCGCATTTTTTAATTCGTTAAATTATGTTCACTTGTTATAAGTACAGTCACAATTAGGGTCTGAATCGTAAATTCCTAATAGAAAAAAATATTGGCTCCCAGTAACAAGTACCATCTTTGTTTGCTCTACATTCTGTACAATAAAGATTTTTTCTTAATTTTTTCTTAATTCACAGAATGTAGAATAAATGTATCACTTATATAATTAGGTAATTTTGTACTGAGACCGGCTAACCTAAACCTACAAGTACCTGCCTAGGTTTGATACAGGTGTAGAGTTTCTTAGTAGGTAAGTTACCCATCTAGTTTTTATTAACTTTTTGAATATTTTGCTTTTGTGCTCTTGCTAGGAACGGACGTAGGTAAGTTATTAAAATTTGGAAGTATCCTAATTTGAATGCATATTTTAGTATAAATTAAAGCTTTGAAGAAAAATAAAGTGGTGATTTTTTACACGAAACAAGTACCTAGTTAGTTAATTTTGATAAAATAAAACTTAATACCTAATTCAAATTCGCACCTTCCTAATGTGCAGTTCATTAAATTACCGTTGGTTTCTGATTCTACCTACCTACCTACTTATACAATTACATAATTTTATAAAATATCTTTCAATTGCATTAAACTAAAAATGTAAATTTAACTTAATAATTAGTTAGTTAAATTAAGATAAGTGTGACCATGATAATAATTACTATCTAAAGTGTCAGCAGGCCTGTTTTTATTAAATATTGTCCCGATAAATAGGGTATCTACCAAAAATCTAAGTACCAGTCACTAGCAGTGTTTTCGTTTGTATTTTTGTAAATCAAGAATAGAACTGGCCATGAGCTGGATTTCTAAAAAAAAATATGCATAATAATTGAGTTAATTCCACTCAGGTATAGCTCATAAAAGCAAAACATAGTCGTGGTGCGTGAGCATGGGCGGAGCGTCGCGTGCCAAGGCGCAGTTATCGCGGGAACACCTCGGCACGGCACATCACTAGCTACGCCTATTGCTGACTGGAGCACACCACTAATTTATGCATAAGCATTGATAATAATCATAATCCAAAGTGTGGTTGTGGCCTAAAAACTTTTCTACGCCTATTGCTGACTGGAGCAAACCACTAACATATGCATAAACATTGATAATAATCATAATCCAAAGTGTGGTTGTAACCTAAAAACTTTCTTAGCAAAAACCCATGATATATTTTTGCTAGTAAAGTACTAGGACTGGAGGCACCCTCGATTCCAAGGTTTGATTCCAGTCTTAGGTAGCTAGTGTTGGACTGAAATTGACGGATCTATCTATGGCCCATCTATGGTCTGATTCTCTCTACAGCGCTCTCAACCGTGACGGGCGATTGGAGGCGTTTTTAGCGGGAGATCGGTGGATTAATGTCAAAAGATGGCTGAAAAGTGTTTGTATAAATTGTTAATAATATATTTAGAGTGGACATATCGTGTTCATAATATATTATTTAAATTAGTAGACTCAATGTAGGTATCGACAATTTAAAAGAGGCATTATTTTTTAATCTACACCCTATGATGGATCATAAAATTATGGCGATTGGCGGTCATGTTTGTGTGAATTGCAAAATTAAAGTATATCCTATGTGAATAACCAGTGTTTCCTTTTAATACTATTTAAACTTATGAAAACATTTTACACTTGAAAAGTTTTCACTGCAGATACTTAGTGCAAAAAGTAACAAGTTCTTAAGTGGTTGTACTAAACATTTTCATACCTAATTTAACCACTTGTTAGCACCTTTAAGTCTAACAACCTATTGAGCCTTTAAAGCCGTTACCTGAAAATACAACAGAGATTATACCTAGGCTATAGAAAGTGTGAACGTGGCTTAGTTAGTAGGTACTAGGTACCTAATAAGCTATGTTTCACTTTGATTATCTAATTCCATCTCTCATATGAGAGTGAAGGCCTTTGCCCAACAGTGGCACGTTAATGGGCTATAGTGGTGGTAGTTTTGGAGACGAGAAGGTATTAGATGGTACTCGCTTTGCTCGAGTCCCTTTTTAAGGCCTAAAGGCTAAATTAAATTCTCACAGTTTTGGTTATATAAAGGCCTTAGGTATACACACAAAATTAAAAACATGCTTTGCCTATTTCCTATCTTATGAATATCAATAAATAATTTATGCTTAAAAAAGTAATTAAAGCATAAACATAAATAATGGCAAAATAAAATATACAAATTATTTTAAAGTCTTTCTTTAAAATATATTTAAATTATTTCTATAAACAAAAATATAAATTTATTTAAAGTTTTGCTCGTTAAATTTTTATTTGAATTCAGGAGAAATTTTTGATATATGAAACTGTTTTGTGTGAATATTCAAACTTATTGGAAGTTATATATCTCTTGTAATTAATTCACATCGTTGTTTATAAGGTATTTGCATAATTTTCTATATTTTACGATAAAAAATATTACTTTATTTTTCATTTAAATTTGTTTGTTTGATTTAAAAACATAACAAGACACAAGTGAGTAACGTGAGATATATAACTAGACATGGATGAAACGGGTCGGAAAATAAAAATTAATAACACCTTCAATTTTGTGAAATTATTGAGAAAACAGTAAAGTGTAGACCTCGGTCTGACAGACTTACAGCGGAGGCTTAGTAATTAAGAAGGTCCCGTTTATCATCTTTTGGGTAAGAGACCCATATATTATCAAGATGCCGAATAGATATCACTCAATATAAATGCTTACATGTTTCAGCATTTTTACTTTTATGAAAACAATTCCTCCATCGAAGGCTCAAATGCTCAGGCGAATTGGACTTTAAGAAAATGTGTTTAATTGAAATAAAACAATGCAAAGCCGAATAATATTAACCAATATTTATTTAAACCACTTGGCATGAAACTGAAGCAATGATTAGTTATACGTAATGAGTGTTCAAATAACGAAAGTAAACAAATTAAACATTTAAGTATGTAAACCATTTACTATGTTAAGGTGTTGTTTGCTCAGATGCAACCGTTAATAGAGGCGAGGGCCGTAAAGACAATTAATGTCGTAATAATAACCTTCAGAAAGTGTGAATAATTTCTTATAAATATGACTTTAATGATATTATTATCATTAATAATTATGTGCTTTATACTAAAGGTGATAACTTTTAATAATCTTTAAATTAAAATGTATCAGTGCAAAGTGGAAGGAATCAGCGCACGGGGCTCCTAATAACGATAATGATGCGTGCCGGTGGGCGCTGCAAAGTGACGTGTAATCTGTCCATTATGCAACTTTGTATGCGGCACGTAAGATCATTTTACAACGGTGCTAATTTTTGACTTAACTGTATTTAAATCATCTTTTTTATATGTTTGATGAATAAGTTAATAAAATCGTACGTTTTATTTTTTAAATGCTCTTCATTTTGTGTGTGATATGCATACGTAATAAGATTTTCGATCATTTACTAAGTATTAAGTGTCCCGTCGGTACATTAGGTCCGCTAGTTAAGTGCTAAAATACTGTAATCTAAGTAACAATGCAGCATGTGGTCTACTAACCTAATGCTAAGTACCTACATAGTACCTACTTAAATTATCTAAAATATTACTAAGCTCTAGAAAGACCAATAATTTATTTCTACTTATATGTTTTCAGGGAAATGATAGCATCGTATTCTACGTATCTAAATACATGTTGTGATCTGCATTTGTATTTATTTATGTTATGTAAAATCATACTAATATTAAATGCGAAAGTGTGTTTGTTTGTTGGTTTGTCCTTCAATCACGCCGTAACGGAGCAACGAATCGACGTGATTTTTTGCATGGATATAGTTGAGCACCTGGAGTGTGACATAAGCTTGGCTTTTTATCACGGAACATTAAGGAGTTCCCGTGGGAATTAAAAAAGTTATATTACGACGTCGGAGGCATTAGTTAGTCAAGTATAAAATGAACTGCAATTTCAAATAAATTTGAAAATTAAAATCTCAAACTTAAGTAGGGAATTGTGATATGCTAACGATTGTACTAATTATATAAATTATCGTGTTGCTTACTGTTAAGTTAAAACTTAAATTAAACTAGTATGGCACGCGGATGCGCGGCCCGCTGAAGCGGACCGCGTTCATAATTTCCAAATCCCAGTCAACATTCGCCATACGTTTTCTGGGGAAAAATATATTCCGCCATCTTGAATTTTTTTCCTGTTCATCAAGAAGACCTTCAAGTCCTGCTCATCTTTTGCCGAGAAACCACTCCTCCATCTTTTATACTCCGAAACAGACACTGACGAACTTTGTATGGCGGCCATCTTGAATCCGATATTTTGGATTTTTTTTTTCAACTTACCGCCAATTGGATGAGGCTTCGAGTGACATTTGTTCAAGTTCTTCAATACCCTGGCTGTGCTCTTCATCCGTCTTCGAAATGCTCAAGCTTCAGCTCTCTCCGTATTTTTCCTTCGAATGAATTTTTATCTTCTATACGAAACGATTAGTAAAAAAAAATTTTTTCATACAAAATTATACAAGAGAGGTGATTAATGAGTCACTCAGCACGCGCAGCTATATATATGTCACCGTAAGATTATAAAAATCGTTAGATTATAATCTAACTCGCGAAATTGTAAACTGTCGAAAGATTGTAAACCCTTCAATGTTCTTAGTGTCCATTTTTGAAATATTCATTGTATTTACGTTTTCTTGTCTGTTTCTTGTAGGTTAGGTTAGGGTTCGACATAAATAATCAGGTTCTATCGGATTAGCGACCGAACTACCGAAAAATAATGCGTTAAATTGTAATCTTTCGACAGTTTGCAATTTCGCAAGTTAGATTATAATCTAACGGTTTTTACAATCTTACGGTGACATATATATTAATGTTTAATTAAATTGACAGAAGAAAATTGGGTTAAGGTCACAAACCACATGAACTTAAATAGCACACCAATAACAATAATATAAGGAGTTCAATCGACTTCACAAAACATAATATCTGAATGCATTTCAACAAGCCTGCATTTGAATCAGCGTGCACTCGACTGTAATTTGACGTAGCTCCACCTACGTCAGAGACTAATACATTAAACAGCTGTGCAAGTTGACTAGATTACAACTTAATATTTGGTGGGTCAATGTGATTATTATCTATATCTATCCTTTAAACCTACTAATAATCTAAATGCGAAAGTTTGGATAGATGGATGGATGGATATTTGTTACTCAATCACGCCAGAACTGATGAACTGAACTGAACGGGTCTGGGTGAAATTTGGCACAGAGATAGATTATTTATTTAGATCACATACCCGAAGAGACCATACAGTTGTGACAAAAAATAAAACTTGATATACTTACCTACTTACAATTAACAAAAAACACATAATTTGGTACACAGATCACAAGACCAATGTCATTCTCACATTACCTGTTTAGTCTGGAATCAATTATAATCTGGAAGAAAAAGAAGCCTATGTGTTATTCCATAACACATAGGCTTCTTTTTATCCCGGAAAATTAAGGAGTTTAATGACGAATTCGCAAGCATAAACTAGTATCTAATAATATTTTAGACAAAAATAATTCTTAATTCGCAGGCAATTTCGCTAACATAATGAGTAGATGTGTATCATTAAATATTATCTCTACATTTTAATTAACATAATTGATAATTACCCATTGTGTTGATTTATCTTTACTTCCCTTACCAATTTATAAAACATAATATAGACGTTTTTAGGCTCATACTAATGAATACACCAATTGAATGAAGAACTAAATGATACACCGGGCTACGTCTGGGGAACTGTTTGGTTCCAGGACAAAAAGTAGCCTATGTCCCTGAACCAAACAGTTCCCCAGACGTACAGACTGTAGTACAGGTCCTTAACTACACCCATGCACAAAATTACATCTATCTCTTTTGTGGCGTGATTGAAGGACAAAAAACATAGAAAAATTCGCATAATATATTAATAGTACGATAAACTAATTATAACATACATACAATAACTGAAGTGAGTGGAAGAAGAAAATATGTTGTGCCGACCCCACGTAGCGTGGGACAAGGGCAGGAAGAAGAAATAATAACATACAAAATATAAAAAAGTAATATTTTTACTAAGTAAGACATTATAATAATAAATTATAATGAACGCACTTAAAACAGCCCAATGACGACCCAAGACCGAACAGCTTGGAGAAAAGCGGTTAGGAGAGCCGACCCAAACTAACATGGGATAAGGCTATAGGTATATATTTACTATGTAAGACATTAACTATAGCTTAAAAGAATATGCTAATGAAAATAGTCACATTTCACATTTAGTCATATTTTATTCATTGCAAAAATTTGCTAGCCATAATAACTAATCCAATATGTAACATTCTCCATTTTATCATTTTCGGATACAAATATAACATAATATGAATACATTGTTTTAATGCTCGAAGATTAATACTGATTAAGTACGTATGGATGACTAACCGCACGTTTATATTAATACCATGAAAGTTAAACAATGTATCCGAACCGATATATCCCTAAAGAGCTGTGTGCTTTCCCAATCCGGTCCGAGCCGTCTCACCCAACTCAAATTCCCAGGACATTTGGACACTGTTTCTAATTAGATAACCGTATATGTACCTACTTGCCAATCCATTGTTCTCTGTTCACCTACCTACGCTTATTGTAGGCGGCTCTTGGTCGAACTAACCAATTGTTTTGATTCTTGATGAATACATTACTAACTTACTTAATTAGATATAAATAAAATCTGACTAATTTTATTATTGTATTATTGTATGATTTTAATATTTATGTCGGTAGGTGAGTATAAAAATTGGTTTTCCTTCCTTGTTATCTTTAAACCTTGTCTTTTAATCTGAAGTGTGTAGTAGGTTTGAATAATATAGCCTAGAGAAATATTTACGCTTAGTATTCAAAAAGATAATAAGTACCTACCTACTAGTTTGAGATAAAATTATTATGCATTAATATTTAATACCTTAAAAAAACAGAAGATTCGTATATTTTGCCTAACACCTAATAGCTCAGACTATAGGTAAAAGATAGACGGTAAACGGAGACCCAGTATTTACGAGGTCCTGGAGGGGTCATCAGTCAATTTCAATAAAATATGCTGGACATTTATAATATAAATATGGAATGTATATCTAAGTCTCTTACTACAGTTGAATGCATGTTCGTCTGTTCACGAGGGCTCCATCTATCTTTTTTGTTAAGTCTGTGATTTAACTGATCCACCTCGAACTATTTGTAAGCATCGAATCACGCCTCTGTAACAGTGAGTGAAGAGATCAACATCCAGACACTGACGAATTAGTCGACATATTTTGATCCGAAGCAGTTGCAGACGTTTTATGTGTACACAAACAACGTGATCTTGCTGGTGCACACACAGCTGTTTCTAAAGCCGTGCTCATACGAAACGCGTGACGCGTACGTGACGCGTGGTAATGACTTCAGTCTTTAAAGTGGCTCTGTTGTTTTACAAAAAAATATGTGTTGGAATATTTTAAAGTGCAGACTTTACCAACAAAGCTTAATTGATTTTCATAGCTTAGATCGCCAGATGCTCATCAAGCGCACCTACTGGTGTGTTGATACTAATCCGTAGCTTAGCAAAGGAGAACTTCTATGGTGGAAATGCACCCTTACGCTGCTGCCAATACGCGTCATTGAGTTTGCGAACGCCTTATTCACAGAACTATAAATAATTAAATCTTCTCAGACTAGGGCCCTATTCGCTTAAAGTTGACATTAAGCAATCATCATCACCTACATCACCGATTTAAAAAGTGTATCTTGGCGTAATATTTGGAAAAATAAATGATTTGAATACAACGCGACGATATTAAGGAACTCACTTAAAAAAAATATCCAAAAGTCGTTTGAAAAAACACATTTAATAACTCTAGAATCAATAATCATCATCTTCAATATCATCGACTTGTAATGCTATAAGCAAAGAAAACATTTACAATAACGCACGATGATGGAGTGGGTCTCTGCCCATCAACGCGCCGCTGCGTTTATGTCATTCTTTTAAACTTACACCTTCTAACTTTTTGAATTCTGTCGTGATATGTCTGCCCAAGCCTTTATTATACTGAGGCATTTTTAATTAGCACAACATTTTCATAAATGTTGACTTACAAGTCAATAATACATTCATAATTTTGATAAACATAAAAATTACGTCCTAAAGCTAATTGATTGCAAAAAAAAGAAAAGGCCTCTAGTGATTCAGATGTTATTAATTAAAAGTATTGAACCTTCAAAATTAATACCTATTCGGTTCGAGGATAATTTAACAAATTCGCTACAAACGAGCGGGTGTCTTGTAGTGTAGTGTAGCCCATAACTACTACTTTGAACTTTTGTTTCAGCTATCGAGGGTATAGATGAGTAATATTAAATTATGAAACTGTTCGTTTGTATAGTTAATGCTTAATATACAGGAAGAATATCATGAATCTTTGTTCATATTACGACATAACTGCTACCATATAAGCGAGAAAAAAATTACAAACAAATATGTATTTGGAAAACTAGCCATGATATAAATCTCGATAGGTCCGTAGATATTTCTAAATTTGACAGTCGACATGAATGCGGAAAGTTAATTAAAATATTTAATGAAAGCCCGTTTTGTTAGTGGGAGCCGATGACACGAACAAATGATATTAAATTAACGATTCGAGGTGGGCGTAATCATATCTGTACGAACATTTAGCTGCGGTTGCGAACCTTTTAAGCTCGACGATGGCGATACGGCAGCGACGCATCAGAAGGTATTTGGGAGCTTAAAACGTATTTCTCGCACTGTTTAAGGTTGTCTATAAAGAAATTTGTATGGGTTCGATAAAAATAGGTAAACAGACCCGATTAAGTTTGTTTTTTCCGTTAAGTTCCGTTCCGTTCCGTTAGTTAACAAACAGTTGCATAGTTAGACGTATGCAACTGCTTTATGTGTGGCTTAAGGAGATAACCCTATCTACTTCTGAATAAAAATGAAAATGATAAAATAAATATCAATAATGGTTTGAGTTTAGATATGTTATTTGATTTTTTCAGTCTTTGGTATTTTTGACAGTTTAACAACGATTTGTCGTAGTATGTAAAAATAATAGAATGTTAGCGAGTAGGTATTAAATTCGAATTTAATTTACCGTGTACAGCTATTTATTACCTACTTCCAATTGATAAGTAGATAATGTTACAATGAATATTCAAATATCATTTTTATTTAGGTACGTATAATTAAATTAATTAAATTATAAACATTCTGAAACTTTCGAATTCGGAGAACAAAATGAGGTAAATAATTTTAAAATAAATAACTAGGTAAGTAAATATTGGATAGAAGCAGGCGTTACTTTGCGGAAGTCCATGATAATGAAAGAAGTAGAACTTTAATTCGCTATAAGTAACTCTACAATGGCCGATTCATGACACGATCCCCACTTTGCAATCGAGCATTGACGAGTCAACATCTCCTGAAGATGCTCCGTTGTCTGAGTGAAACGTACGTTGAGAATAATTTGGAAGATTTTTGTGGTGTGTTGAATATCGCAAGACCGCATACTGTACCGCATAGATTTACTTACTGTGGCAGATTAAAGCGAATTAAACTTCTAATTCTTTTAAGTAAATATGTTTTAGAATTCTTTACACATAGGTATAACATAATAATCAATATTTAAATCTAGCAGTAGTAGATTGTATTAGATAGGTAGATTAATTAGGATTAATTTAATAAAGTATACGTATATGGAATTTTGCCTTGAAATTTTATTATATTTCCTGTCTACACTAACTACCTATGTGTGTAATATAAAATATTATAAAAACCTAAATTATTAAAGTTTTGACATTTTAAATTTTTCTACAATTTCCTGTCTCAGCAGTCATTAACTCATTACGTCCTAGCCCCCCATAGGTACCTACTTTCAAAAACTAGATAATTAATCAATTTTTTATTTTTTTAAATACCAAAAGAAAAACCGACAATGAATCATTGAATAGGTACTTAAATAATTTAAATTCTATGTCCAAAATAACGTTATTCAAGTTCAATTTGAGACCTTCCGTTTCTAACGGCGCGGTTAATTTAAAACTCATTTATTCCTGGAATATGTTAAGATAATTCAGAGTATTGTAGCAGCGATAACATCGGACCCCGATAGAGGAGCTTCGACAGGCCCTCGATATACGAAACAAATCGACGTCTTCAAAGGAAATTAGTGACATTTGGAATAGCAATGAATAAGATTTATCATTATAACTGGATATAACCAGTCGATGTATTAACTGTTATTTTAGTTCCACTCTTTATAAAATTCAAGATCAATATTTCCAAAATTGCTTTATTTTGGCTGCGACTTCGTCGGCGAAAAATCCTGCGTAAGTTTTGTTTTTCCTTGGCTCTGAGTAGGTATCTACTAACTATTTTTATTATATTTTTATCTCTCAATTTTGTAGGTAGGTACCTCGTTGAGATTTACAAAGAAAAAATAAACCATTATACAATGAACACATTCGGATTTAGAATATCATGAACGCATTCATTTAGTTCATCATACAATATTATAAATGCGTAGCATAGGCTACTTTTTATCCCAGAAAATTAAGGAATTCCCGCATGAACAAAAGTCGCGGAATGAACTAGTCTTTTATAAAATCCTTGGCTTTTATTTCTTAAAAATATCTAAAAATCCGAAGTATTCTAAATCATGTATTAAAATGCTAATGAGTGTTTATTTCATTGAGATTATTTAGTCAGAAGATAGGCTACTGTCAAACAGAAAAATAACTCCAGTTTTTTACTCAACAACGCAGTAATTTTGAATGAAATTGAAAGCAAGTATTCGGAATGAAATTAAAGTCGGTGCTTTTAATAAAATCCGTATGCGCGTGCCATTGCTAATGTATGACTTAGATAAGAACGATAAAGCAAGGAGAGGAATCGAGAATTTCTATTTCCATAAAGCTATCTCTTGAGATATGTAAATAAAAACACGATTAGTCCAAAATCAAGGCCTTACTTTCACCGATTGCGCAAGAAAATGTAAAGGGCATACGAAAATCCGTCCAAGAAAAGAGCCGTCATGTTTTCTCTAGTCTTTTAAGAGCTATTTAGACTGACCACATTAAGCACACCATAGCAGCTGGCTGCAGGTTAAGGTGTATTGACAGGCAGGGGCCGGAAGTATATAGTTTCGTTGAAACTGTCTGTAATTTCATTTTTGCAGCTATAAAATTACAGTTATGTTATTATGATGCAAGTGAGGTATCGCCATGCATTTTAAGAGATCGCCAAGCTTCCTAATATGCGCTGACAAATGATTGGCCACCGAGGGGGTTTTAGTAGGCAAAAAAGGCTATGTCCCTTTTCTAAGAAGTCACTTTCGACTTCTTGGGGGAAAAAGCAGCTATTTCGCCGCCGTCAACCAAAAGAAAAGTCGTGATATGATTGTCGGTCGCATCCAGTACATAAATGCATCGAGTGGTTGTGATTGCAGCCGCGATGTTGTCCGTATTAACCACACCTTCAACTGTCGCGATACGTGACAACTGACAACGAATTGTATTTTCGGTATAGTCTAGGCAACGGGGCGGTTCGTTGTATGGAGACCCCCGCATTAAATCCTCAGTCCTTGGAACTTGACAGGGTTGTAGTATGGTACAAACCAAAATTTATACAAAAATATCCAAAAAAATATCCATGCGAAAGTTAAGTATTTATACAAAAATTTAATATTTATGACTGAATATTTTCTCTATTTCTGTTTAAAATAACGGTAGGTAGTATATTTACACTCAAAACCGAAATATCAAACTAAATAATCATGCAGAACATCCATATTTTATCAAACCTAAACTTCGTTTACGCGATAATGTACCTTCCTGTTTTGACAATTGGGTATAGCATAAAAACCTTACTTATTTCAGGTTTTTTATTGGATATATTATCATACTATAAAGTTCCGTCGTCTGAGGAATTATTGTTGGGGTCAACTAGCTTTATTGCCTAGACTAGTACGAGTGAATGGAAAATATAATATATCTTCTCATTTTCAACTTTGTGTACGGTGTAATTTTTGCCGCTGTGGCATGATTGTGCTGTGGTCCATCTGAATAGATACCAACAAGTTTCATAGAAAGTCGTGCGCGGTCATGACGCATTATCGCATAAACCAAATCTCAGTATGACCATTAAAATGTTACATGCTGTTCTTTATTAAGGCAGTTTAAAAAAACGCAGTTCATACTTCATACGATGGTCAGTAGATAGCGGTGAAAGGCACCGTTACTATAATAGCTACTTCAAAACCACCTACTTCGAATTACATGAAAACATATTATGCCTATTTTTTCGGCATTTTCGGGCATATTAATTATCTTTTTTTTTGGGTAAGTATGCAGTAAATATTCCTACCTAAAAACCTAACTAACCTTAAAAACCTACCATAATGGATACGAAAAGTGTGTCCATCTGTTACCTTTTCAAGACGCATCTGGGAGGGTTAACAGTTTTTTTATAATAAACAATATGTAAAACACTACTTATCAATTAATTATCTAACAGTCGTACCTACCTATCTACTTAATTTTAATAAAATTTGTATAGCACAAAGACTTAAGCCTCTATATAATATCTATACTAATATTATAAATGCGAAAGTTTTAATGGATGGATATTTGTTACTCAATCATGCCAGAAGGGCTGAACTGATCAGGATGAAATTTGGCGCAGAGATAGATTATAGTCTGGAATAGTAAACAGAGTTCGCGTGGGAATCACAAAACCCCAATCTACGCGGACGAATTCGCGGCCCACGGGCATCAGCTAGTACTTATATAATAATGGTTGTAATGCTATTAAAAAAACTGAGATATGTATTAATATGCCGAGGTACCGAATAGAAGATAAATTTTTCAACGAAACCGGTTTAAATACTTACGCGTAAATAAATACCCAATTAAATCAAATGATTTATTTAATGATCCCAACCAGAAATTTATTGATATTTATAAAATTTTATTAGATAACTCTCCACGCATTCCTTTGCAAAAGAATACAATATAAACCGTATTTTATACCGTTAAGATACCTATGTTATAGCCAAACGCCGACACTGCGAAGCTCCTAGTCAATCCTTGGATTCTGCTATGGGAATTGGATTTAGAAAATTATAATTTCTGGTCTTCTTTTCTCTGATTTGGTCTAGTGGGAGGCTGCGGCCATGTCCAGTTACCGACAAAAAAAGCAATAAAGACTTAACCATAGACTTTTACCTAAATACAATTTTAGTTAAGCCTAGACGTGCCAAATTTACAATTAATTAAAAATTTAAATACAGTTTACCTAGTCAAACATTTATGTTGTGAGTATGTGCCAACTATTCGAGTATTGGCTGTCTAGCATGTTTATGGTATCGTAGTTTTACATGGCTCCAGTACACATTGGCGCAATGCAATCGACCAGTAACTGTCAGCTAGCGAGTAAACAAAGATTGATATTTTTTGAAACTTAAAAAATCCGGCATTAACTGACCACACGCGGAAAATAAGTAGGTAGTATAACTAGGCACGTTACGTATGAAAATACGTAGGTTGTATATACGTACGTTACGTCGGTAATCATAGTAATAAGCAGATTCCTTTTTCTGTGGTAGGTATAGTGGGTTATGTATACGTACGTATAGTTATTTTTCAGGATCGACGAGGGCATTGGCCGGGTGCGTTGAGCCATTATGTACCTACCTACTAAGCTCTACAATCAACTTTAACTATTCATAAATTGACAGAGCAAATAGTGGGTCACTATACTCACTATTACGAACGGTCAAATAGAGATCATCAAATTGATAGTTACCAAAAATATTTTTAGACATGACAGTCGCATTGTCACACAAATGATAGGCAAATAGAACAATGAGCATAATGGACACGAATAAAACGTGGGCCGTGTTTATTTAACGATTTTCATTGTCACGCTCGCGCTCTCTTCGTTTCATAAATCCACAAAAGTAAAGCCCTGGTTAGACACTTAATTGCAGCGATGAAACAGCGATGGCACTAGGACGAAATTACGTCACAGATGTGATGTCGAACTTGTGGTGGCAGTTACACGTCTCGGCATCAGCTATGTACCTACTATAAATAATTGAAAGGACACGTTTCTCATACATTCTCAGCGTGCTTCATACACCTTGATTCTTATATTACAATTCACAGGAGCTGGTGCAGTGATGTGGAAAGATGTCCTGCCGCGCTAACGTGTGCAGTTCCATATTAAAGTAAGTAACGGTGAATTTTTTGTCCCTAGTTTGTTTGCGCTCTTAAGGAGACTTTGTCTTGTTACTGCTGTGAAGTAAAGCAATCGTCACGCGTTGTGTTTGACCACAACTTTATCAATGAAAGTGGGTGAACATTTTTCCTGAACATAACTGACTGATATAATATCGACAATCTTCTCAAATATTCTAGGTTTACTCTGTAACAAAGAAAGTAAAAAGGATTTTGAGGAATTCTAGTTGGAATTTTTAAGACTTAAAACTACGGGACCGATGTTGCGGTAAACTCCAGTTTTCCATTAACAAAAGATAAAAATAAACGAAAGTTTTTGATTACGGTTTAATAGTTCGACGGGCGACGCGAACGGTTTTCAATGATATGGTAATTTTACCGCTGACCTATTATAGCGATGGGCTATTTATTCCCATAATAGTGACAACTGAATAATATGCTTTAAAGCCTTTACAGATGGTCAGATAGGATTCAGCCGTCACGTCGTTTGTAGGACTTACCATAGGGGATGAAAGTTTGTATGAAAGATCTTTATTTTTCGGGTTACATCCATGAAAATTCTTATTTGGGCTTTCGATTACAAGTTAAGAAACATGTGTTTCAGGATTTTTGGAAATTCCACCTCCAATTAATTTTTAGCACCCAAGCGAAGCAGGGACGAGTCCGCTAGTAGTAATATTTATGAGAAGCATGCTAATAGTAATTTGGTCGGGTAATAAATTTGATCAACAACAATGGTCTATGAAGGATTTGGTACTTGGTTTGACAGACTCTTTCATCAAATGGATGACCTTTTGGACGGGACGGACGGGAGTCTAATATACCTAGAATGATAATTTTCGCAGATGCCATTTGCATATAGGTAGTACTGCTCCAGTCTGTCTCACTCTTGTCCCTCATTATTGCTATACACCATACATAAGCTATACATCTGTCAAAAATATCCTAAATTAGACAGACCATAAATCTGATCGTCTGATAAGACTATTATTAAATTAGGTAACATATTTTATTATAAGCAAACTTTTATAACTTTTGTACACCTGTTGTAGGTATATTTAATAGTTACCTCACTTATCTAAAAAGAAGCTGGAACATAATACTTATGCTTGTACTCAGGTGTCAAATATTTTGACACCTGAGTACAAGCATAATGTTTTAAACACTAATGGTCTTTTCCAATATTTAGACGTAACGTACCTACTTAGCGTATTTTTAGGAATGTAGGTATAATTGTAGTTCTTTTTATTTCTTAACTCACTTAAAATACTAAAATAAGAAAATACAATACTTATTATCAGAGACAGTAGGTAGGTTTATATTATTTACAGTTTATCTCACATCTGAGTCATGGAGTCAATTTAATTATTAACTGTTATAGTTATACCCATTCAATCAATTTAAAAGTATATGGTTAGTATACTTACAAGGCGAGAGTCTGACTGTCTGTATTAATACCCTAACCCGCACGAATTTTTTCTTATTTTATACGTAACTAGCTGATGTCCGCGACTTTCGCCCGCGTTTCCTTTAATTATCCGAGATAAAATGTAAAAAGCCTGCTCATAGTTTTAGGAGGCTTTTTACATTTTATCCCGGATAAACTATAATATTCTAAACTATAATATATCTCTGTGCCAAATTTCATCCAAATCCGTTCAGCCTTTCTGGCGTGATTGAGTAACACCCATCCATCCATCCGTTCATCAAATCCTTCGCATTTATAATATTAGTTAGAAGTAGGTATGTACCTATACCTAGATAATATCCATAATATAACATCATAAACACTTGATCTTTCAAAAAATCTCATTACTTATTCGTCCTATCAGTGAAATTTCAAACATGATTTCAATAAATTTTCCCAAATGATATCAGTAAATTTTCCCACATTAGGTATGGTTGCAATTAACCTATTATCTCTCTAGGTATGTAAAGATAACCCAACATAGCCGCTATTAATATAAATCTCAACACTACTTTACGTTGACTATTAATAATAAAATGTCAATCAGTATACAAAAGTTCTCAGATGATTTTCGACAGCGACGGTAAAAAAATGATTAACTACCTACCTACTACCATTTTAGGGCGGTGCTAAGACCTCAGAAGATACAACTCTATTTGGGCTTTTTTAAACAGATCACTAGTTTGATTAATGACTTGCACCCTTAAAGTACCTGCTGCTTTCGAGAAGGTGAACGGGGCTATGAGAAAACAACGTTTATCACTATTTGTGTTAATGTCTGTATCATTCAGCGTAATTTGATACTGGCTACGGCTCGTCGTCGATACAGCTGTTTTGTGTCATTAATTTTTTTTGAGTATTCACTTAGCTACTTAATTCAACAACTTAAAAAATATATTTTCAAAAATATAGCTTGATAGCTATTTATATGAGACGTTTACGTCTATTTAAATTGAAGTGCGACGATATTTTTTATCACCACATAGGTACCTACTGCTTAATTAAATTTAATTTGCATAATAAGTATCGATTTTCTTTTCATTCAAAGTTTAAGTTAAGGCTTTAAAATGTTTGATTCCTTTTGTTTTGTAATAAGAAATTGGAATAAGGTAAGTAATTAGCTACCTATTAATTTTATTTTAAAGTATCTAAGTCATAGTACTCTATGTATGCTTTCTGCAAGTGCAAAACTGTTCCAATAAAACAATTATACCTTTAAAAATATATTTAAACTCACCAGAAATACTCTATCTAATCCCAATTAGAAGAAAAAACCATCCACTAAACAAAAATAAATAATTGTCAGCAAACTTGACGCCAGAAAAGTCAACAAAATCTTGCACTTGTTAAAATATAGTTAACTGTCTTCACATCACTAAATTATGTTTTAAAGATACAAATTTAATATCACCCAATTTTTTCCACAATTAAATGATATATTCCAACTTGGTCCATTAACGTCCATTTATTTTTTCCACTCGTCAAATAGAATAACCGTTCCGTCTAGTCGGGACCACCAAACCGCGGGCGATATTTTATTCATGCCGGTGCCCCTCAGACCGATTTTCAACGAAGCGGATCTAATTGCGAACATGATAAATAAATGCTTGAAACATATCACAAATCAATCGGGAAACAGGACTTGCCGGAAGTCAAGTTCAAGTTCGGCGCGCGAAAACTTGCGAATGAAAAATGAAACACTTTCCAAAGCCGAAAGCTTACACTGAAGGGCTGTCCTTTTTGCACGTAAACAAACTGTCAACGATTTCACAAAATTACATCGGCTTGTGTGTAATGAACGTCTGAACCCGCATTGAGCTAGCTGTCAAATCTACGAGCCGTCATAGTCCGCTGCCATGAGTCGGTACGCACACAGGCGCGAGCGCGTGCTACGCTGGACACAAACACACTGACAGTCTCCAGCCGAGCGCGAACGTACGGGCACCCTCACATGTAGAGCTTCATGATTCATACATGCTAGGCGTTTGTATTGTGGCGGGTGGGAGTGCGAACATGCAGCGTGCTTTTAACGCGGCCAGACGAAATGATGCTTAACTGCAAAACGAAATGTGAACTATATCGGTTTTACAAAATGGCTGGTTATAAGTGACGGTACACGCGTCTATGTAGCCGATCACATGAAAGATTATCCGAATGCGTGTGAACGCATGCAGCGTTGAACTACGGATGGGCGGGAAACGGTAAATGAGATACGTTTTTGCTCAAACGTGATTGCTATCAAATGTAGGATTTCTTACGTTGTAATTTATTAGAGATAAATTATTTTATTTGAATACCTAGTTCCTACTGTAAAAATTAATTAAAAAGGTTCTGTATATTTTGTGATTTGATGACGAAAGTAGATCATCATTTTGATGAAGCGGGTCTCAAGAATTGAGTCGAACCTTAGGCTCATTATTTCATGAACAAAACCAGAACTGATCTTACTAATATGAAAAACTAACCGAAATATTGTAAGATTGAATTTGTAGTTAGTGATGGCGTCTCTTAGGCTTTACCTCTAAGCTTCGTCTATATATATATATATATATGTCACCGTAAGATTGTAAGAACCGTTAGATTATAATCTAACTCGCGAAATTCTAAACTGTCGAAAGATTACAATTTAACGCATTATTTTCCGGTAAATTGTAATCTGATAGGTATTTAAACCCGATAAAACCTAAGTAGCCACTACTTGATTATTTATGCGGAACCCTAACCTAACCTACAAGAAAGAGACAAGAAAACGTAAATAAATTGAATATTTCAAAAATTGAAACTCAGAACATTGAACAGTTTACAATCTTTCGACAGTTTAGAATTTCGCGAGTTAGATTATAATCTAACGGGTTTTACAATCTTACGGTGACATATACAAGATATAGTTATATTAGAGATCTTCCCTTTGATTTCAGCTGTCGGTAACACGTGCATATCCAAAGCTCGGTGCTTTGGCCGTGCGAACTTGAAATACGACTTTATGGAAATGAAGATTGAGCTGTTTATCGCGTGGCGGGTGTGTGCCAGAGCGAACGATCACTGAAGTAAATGGCAATTTAAATTTCGAATTCATTTCCGTCAGCTGATCGTTGATTTCCAAATATGTAGTTGGTATGCGGGCCCCCGAACTTACCTGAAACAAAAGAAAAATATACATTACAAAATGTTTTAACCCATAAAATTAACTCAAGTCTCTATCAACTATGTAGAGACTTTTATTATTATAGATTATAGTATCTTTCTCGTGGAAAACTTCTGATACGACTCCAAATCCGTTACGATAGTTATTCGACATTAATGTATAGGCAGCCCCAAAGAGCTTTTTATCTCTTCTAAGATGCAATTCAAACAATTTAGTTTGAAATTGGTTGTTGAACAGCTGTATAGTTCCTACAGTGAACCATATTTTAGCCATGGCACCAAAAGCATGGATAAGCTAACTCTGTTGGTATCTACATATAGAGTTAATAAGATTTTATTTTGACAAAGTAACATAATCAAACTGTTACTCACATTGACACAGGAAAAAAATCATCTAAGAAAGTTGTTGTTCCGCGTTATCGAATGACCTGACGACTGGTTCATTAGCATTGATATGAAGCGGTCAAGAGTATCAGCTGATACTTATCAGGGTCAGTGCAGTGGGGAACGTACCTATTTTGTGGTCAAGTTCATTGGAGTCATAAATATTACGCAAAATAATTAATATTGATATGAAGTTTCTGACGTAGCATTGATCTTGCAACATAAATCATTTATGGTACTGATTGCTCTGAAAGGGATTGCTATGTACCTAGCATTAAAATTGCCATTTATAGGTAGGTACTTAAATTAGGTATGCTTCTTTGTTTCTCTTGTCTAGGGGTTCATAAGAAAAGTAACAGTTTATTGCTTAGAGTTTTAAAGATATGATCTATAATATACTAATATTATAAATGCGAAAGTTTGGATGGATGGATGGAAGGATGGATGTTTGTTACTCAATCACGCCAGAACGGCTGATCGGATCTGGATAAAATTTGGCATAGAGATAGATTATAGCTACTTTTTTTAAATTAAAAATCCTTAATCCACGCGGACGAAGTCACTGGCATCATCTAGTACATTACATAGATATACTTACTGATGCCCGCGACTTCGTCCCTATGGAGCTTCTCCATCAGTCTCTTTCCTTTGCGTTCGTTTTCCAATTTTTAATTCCAAGCCGCTTGGCGTCTTGGCTAACTCCATCTAACCACCGAAGTTTTGGCCGACCAATGCTTCTACGTCCATATGGATGCGACGACATTGGCTATACTAATCACAAATATAAAATTTTGTACTGATAGCATGTGTTGCCTGCTGCTATCTTGCCAACACTTGTAAATGTACAAGACTTTTCACTGATAAGTTTATATAAAGCTAAGTAATGAAATCTTTATTTATGATGTAGCAACCAACTTTAAACTACTGAATATTATATTTTAGTTTACACTACCTAAATACGTTCAGGGAGTTCGTCGACTGATGAGTGTAAATCATAGTGTTATTTCCGTCCGAAGAGGTGTATTCAAAGAACTTATTCGCAACAATGTAAGCAAAAGTCTGCAGTTATAACATTTATCAAGCTGACAGCCGAAACGTATAGACGTCAATAAAAATAAATGATGAAAAATATTAGCTATACGTACGTAATAAAAATATCAAAACATTAATTAAATTGATAGCACGACTGAAGAAAGGTGAATACTCTGGATAGGTAAACAAAAGTTGAATGGAATTAATAAAAATTAATATATTGCAGTGCTTATCAAATGTATTGAAGCATTCGCTTCTGTTAACATAAATAAAGAAAGAAATAGGTTTAGTAAAGCGAGTCGTAATTATTGTAGACTTGAATATTATATGGGAAAGATAACCTAAAATAAAAAATTGTGTGTGTCAGCTCCGACGCATTATAAAATAGGTATATAGATTAGTAAATGAAAGCATTTTTTATATTAATGAAGGTAGGCTTGATACATTTATTTATATTATTTACTTATATAATTTATATTCATCAAAATACATTACATAGCCATGGAAACATTAAAGTAAATAACGTAACGGAGAAAGTTTGATTTTACTCCCCATAAATTTTCATTCCCGGGGCTTATATTGATTCTTATCGAGGTAAATCCGTGATCCAGTAACTTTGAAACTGGTTGCAGAATTGTTTTACTGGATCTTATTTCAATGATGGTGTAGTGTATGCCACTGGTCGAGTTGAATACAAAGTAAATATATGTGTCACCATACATTTACTCTGCATTCAACTCGCGATCTGTACTCGTTAATTATAAGCGTAACTGATAGATAAACATCTCATCTAATATTGCACGAGCATGTTCAAATCTCTATCTATCTCGGACGTCTACCGAATCTCCTGAAAACAGTCTTGTCGATGTTGGGCCGTTATGTGAACGTGGGGTTAAAAATAACTACGCCAGTGGTCCCGAACCAGATGCAACCTACAAAAATGAATAATGGAACATCTTAATTGACAGTGGTCAAACCACGCAGTAATTGGCAAGTGGACACACTCATGCTCTAATAAATAACTATACCCGACATCCACTTTTAAAGCGTAACCACTTCACAATCCTAATGAAGATGTTAACAATTTTCCACGAGCCGAGTATGATGTATCTACCGTGAAATTTTAGAAAATGGACCCCCGTTACTTTGCTGTACCCTGAGAGAGTTATTATAATAATATATTTACCAAACATGCTCCTATTATTACGTTTTCATGTACTCGTTTACGCATAAATTAAAAAGATGCCAGTTTTTCTTTTGTCCCAACCCTTATTTGGTATTCATATTTGATATTTTGATAATACAATAGGACGCGTTTTGAAATGAAAACACAAAAAGTGCTCGTAACTTACACGAAAAAACCTGTTTTCAAGCAATGTGTGTAAAAGAACAAATTGTGAAAGAGGCACTCTTTCATACAATATTTCTGATCGGCCCGCTCGACAGCAAACTAATATGGACTTTTTTGCTCGAGGATTAAATTTTTTATTGTAATGAGCCCACACCCATCACTTCAATTATGGTCATATCGAATGAAATATGAGTTAAGTGAGGGATATTAAAGGGCAAGGGGTTTCAAAACGTGAACTTTGTAATATATACTGTGACGGGGCACCCTTTTTTAATTTGTTCCAACTATGGACCGTGGCGAATTGGGGGTCTCGAAATAATCGTACCCTAGTTTTTGTCTATCGATCGAATTTTTGCTTTTACCTTGCTCAGTCTTATTATTGTACAATTTGACCGAAATTTTCGTGTTTCTGATTGCTTCCGCAACGAATTTCGTGCGACCCACAAGTGGAAATGATTGAACCTATCGGGCATTCGCCGGCAGCGGCCCAGTCCAATTTAGTTTTTCGGATTAGATACGGCAAACATAATAACATAATTGCTCTAATAACAGACTAACCTCGCCGTGCCTTACAATTCACTTTCCAATTTGGTTCAATTTTTTTACCCCGGGTCTGTCTAAAACTATTATGATTTATGATCAAATTTTCGTGCAGGCAAATTATATGGGCTCGTTTTCGTCAGTGTACGAAAAAGGTGCTTTCTCTTTCCTCCTTTCGTTAAAAATTCAATTCAGATAAGGACGCAAATATTTCTATTGTATTACCTCGGAAGCCTCGCGGCATTACATGGCTTAAGACTTGTGGATGAAATGATTTACGAGGCTTTTTCTAATTAACTCGTTGGAACATTAGTAATTAGTTGGATTAACATGTAAGGTGATTTCATATTTTTCAACGTCTCAGCATATTCAAAGCGCATACCTTGGTTTGAGGTTAATTTGCTCCGGTAGCTTGTCCGGTAGCTTTTGAGAATAATGATAAGTAGGTAGATATTATAATTTTATGCAAAATGTCTGAAATCTAATTATCTCATATTATGTACAGGTACAAAATTGGCACCTGCTAGCAATGATAAGAATTTCAGAAACTGTGGTCAATTTTATTAATTATACCTAAGGTAAGTTTAGTTTTATTTATTTATTTAAATTAACAAGAAGTTTAGTAGCTAAGTAGTACAAGTTTTAAGAAATACAAGCGCCAGCCCAGCTTCGCTCTCGTGGGAATTACGCAAAACTGGAAAAAGGGAATCGTTGTGCACAATTTCAGCTTTCTAGGTCCAAGGGTTTAAACTGGGCATTGATGAGTCAGTAATTGATTGAGTCAGGGCTTTATTAATTAGTATATGTACCTACCTACACATACCTAGTGGACTTCGTATTAAAAAAAACGTAGGAAGTAATTAAAGCAATGGATAAAAAATAATTTTTTTGTAAAATAAAATTTTAGAGTTGAAAAAAAAACCGCAGCGTGTTAAGCTAGAGTTTGTAGAAAGGTTTGAAATAGTGAGACCGACAAATGTTCATGACAAGCGCCTGCATTAAACATGAGAGCTGCTACCGATATTTACATATAAACTTTGTTTTACGTTACTTCGCTGACATGTTGCTAAAATTCATACCAGAAACCTTTTTACCGATAGATATTTACATATTATCGTAAAGTAACTGTATATGTATAATGTATAGATGTCACCGTAAGATTGTAAAAACCGTTAGATTATAATCTAACTCGCGAAATTCTAAACTGTCGAAAGATTAGAATTTAACGCATTATTTTCCGGTAGATTGTAATCTGATAGGTATTTAAACCCGATAAAACCTAAGTGATTTATGTCGAACCCTAACCTAGCCTACAAGAAAGAGACAAGAAAACGTAAATAAAATGAATATTTCAAAAATTTACACTCAGAACATTGAACAGTTTACAATCTTTCGACAGTTTAGAATTGCGCGAGTTAGATTATAATCTAACGGTTTTTACAATCTTACGGTGACATATACTTATTCTATAAGTTCTGCCCAATTTTACTTATGTGCGACGCGGTGCAACACTTTTGTACTAAAAAAAATCTATACAAAAATGTTACTGAATGGTAAAACTAATTCTTAAAAATACTTAATATAATCACCTTTATGAATAGAACAAAGAAATACATAAATTATATAATATTATGGAGAAGTTAGGTGTTCACGGAAATTCAAACTTCACAGATATCAAAATGTAGTGAAGTGAAAATATCAAAGGTTATAGCTGTACGTTTAACAGCAAATAGACACATTTTCACTAAATTGTTTTACAAGTAAAAAATAATAAGAACACATTGCAAGAGATTTACTCTTTCATTGTAAGCGATACCTACTTATAGGCTTTTAATTTACGGTTCAAAGATATCATCATAAAGATAAAACTTTGCACTAAACATCTAGTCTATGAATAGGTTGGTATGATAATTTAGGGGCCTCTCTAGGTGTTAGTAATAAAATTTTGATACTTTTTTCAGTAATAGTTACATATTTACATAATATAAAATAATACAACCTACCAGATTCAGTCATTCAACAAAGTAACTAAGTAAGTATCCTTTTTTATAAAATGTTTAATCATCATTATAATATTATACTTAAACAAAGATCAAGCTAAGAATACACTGAGATAAAATACACTCGTTTTGCAGATATCCAACTTGGTGGAACGGAAAGACCTTTGACAAAGGTTTGTGACAATGAATCGGTAGGGTTGTTACTCGTTATTCTGTAAATATTTACATAATTTTAATTTATTGTCGACGTAATAGGGGAATCCAGTAGGACAAAATATGATAACTAACTCTAGTTATGTTTAATTTGGCTTAACGATTGTTCAGCAATTAAAATAATGGTGCATTTTTTTGAATCGTCGAAAATTTAGTGAATACAACACTTAAATAATTTTAGGAAAACTAAATATAAAACCTGGTGGAAATGTAAAGAAAAACGGTTAAGAACTCTATCGAACCCATTTTAATTTAGTATATTTTACTCAGTAACTTCTGCGGCATAATTTAAAAATCAAACTTAAGCTTGTCTATTTTATGTAAGACTATGTGATATTAATGATTTTATCTTATTCTGACTAATAAGTATCTAAACTATTGCAACTGTACTATTATGTATTCTCAGGTGGCTCTACCAGAGGTTCGAAAAGCTGATTAAACCGTGAGGAATCTACTAGAAAATCGATTGTATGGTTTTATTAAAGTTTGAAATTTTTCATATGAAAATATGATATATTGTATAGATATTATAATTTCATTTTGTTTTTTAGCGTCTTAAAACATTAAAAAAATAAACAAATATAAAAAATGTGTTTTTAAAACTACATCATGATAACTTTAAATAAACTTCAATCTTTTTTATTTAATAAAGTTCAAAAGTGCTTTTGAATCGGCGAGTGAACCTACCTAATTTATGGATATCTTGTATCTACGGTTAAAAACAAGTAAAATAAGACGTCGGCAACCCTATTACGATCGCGTCCAACACAGCCGCCCGGACACGTTTCAGGATCATGAATTATGGCGCGAGCCGATGTGACTTTTCAATTTGAAATCATCAACGTGGAATTAATTTCATTTTTGAACCCCATTATTTCTGTTATCTACAGCCGAAATCGCGCAATATGCGAGTTTCGTATTATTGCCGCTTCAACAAAAATATTTTGCGGTATACGCTATGAAATACTGAAAACTGTTATTGATTTCAGCTGAACGTTTTTTACATGAAAAAGGTTGAACTGAGGTCGAAAACACACTACGGACAAAAAAATTACAGGAGGACAAAAGTTCCGCATGCGCATTTTTAGGTAAGTGAATGGAGAGGCACAATTTAGCGTGACAGGACGAAACGTGATCCCTTATGCGCGGATATTTTGTCCTGTTTTGTTCTGTCTGTAGTTTGTTTTTGCCCTAAACATTTTTCAATTACGAGGTTGTATCTATCCAGCTGGTATTGCACCTGCTTATCTTTGTATTAGGCTAAGTTTCCACGATACCACGCTGTTTGTGCAATCTACCTACCGACATTCGCAGGAGAAATCAATTTGTCTTCGACTTGACGTGGGAGAGACTTATACTGCAAGAAAATTTGCCAGTGGATACTAGGACTTATTAATATTTTTATTCAATTAATTAAATTACATAATTATTTGCAACATTCATTATTTTGGGGTTTTTTACGTATTTTCTGAATTGCATTATTTTGTAAGTAACAAAATCAATTGAGACAGTGCCGATAAAACTTGAGATTAGCGATCCAATAAAAAACCTTAAAACACAATTAGTCATGTTCACGAGGAAAATACTTTTTATAAACATCGCCACGAACTAAAGATTCTGCCTACACGTGAAATGTTTAAACATATTTTATCTGTAGGATTAAAAATCTAACAAAATCGTGTTGGATTCGTCGTGTATTTCACAAATCTGTCAGCGTACGAGCCCACACTATCGCTCCACACTATTCATAGTGTCTATCTGTTCGTAATAGTTTACCAGCGTTGACGAAGCCGGGCCAAAATAGATGTCTCACCGATAAATTTTATTCAAAATAACACTCCACGGTTTATTTTTCGAAGAAATGCGACGAGTTTTTGTTCTTGTAATTTGAGGGTATCCAAAAAAAAATCGAGTCGCAGTCGGCTAGACGCGGCCGTTGACCCGAAATTCTTTTGTAATCTAGTGCTCTCTATGTTGCTTTCAGTAAGCATAACTCATCAAGTCGCGACAATTAATAAAAAAAAAATAGAATTGATGAAATCTATGCGCAACTTTATCCATAACCTATAACTTTAAAAAGACCTGTCGGTTGATTTTCCGTAAAACTGTCTGAGCCAAGTAATGAATAAGAGATGTGTATTGGTGATGCGCTCCTAATAAGTTACTACCCTACTTCTTAAATCACATATTAATATCAAATAAACATAATATTGTATAATTCAAAACTTGAACAGAATCTAGACCATTTCAAAATGTCTGAAAAGGTACGTTGGAATCCCTAAAGAGGAACCTTATAACAAAGCTAATATTAGACAATCATTTCCTGTCAAAAGGGAGGGGGTCCCCTGCCACCCTGATGGATCGGGCGAGGGGGTCGGAAATACCTCCTCTAGATTTTGCCGTCGCGGTGTTCGAGTGTGAATCTGAATTCTTATTTTTTGCTGTGATGAATGGCTTTTTAATATCCTCTTGCAGCTGTCTGAAGACGTAGGTTGCTTGATGAATGCTATCTTGACGACGTGGATTTGTTCCCGATTCTGTTTGTTAGATCACCTTTAAAGTTTATTTTCGCTTCCGCTATGCTCACAGAGGCGCCATCGAACAAATTAGTGACAATGTAAAATGTCGGATAAATACCACTTTTTACAACACTTGTTAAATCATGGACGTTGAAAAATAAGTGTCTCCGCCATGTCGGATGTTACGTAGACAGGCAACAAGACACCAGCATCCAAAGACGTCTCAATATAGGGGTTTACGGTCGGCAAAAAACGTGCCGGCCGCTCTCACGGCACGACTCTATTACGACTCTGCCGCGAATAAATAAAACATGACGGGCCCTTCCACGTACATAACATGTATACAAGGCCACACATTAATCCCTAAATCTTTATTTCAATAAACGTAAAGACTGAAATCACAAGCAGGAATTCGTTATCCACCATTGCCGCTGACTGTACGTCGTGTTACATCCGAGGTTGTTACTTGTTTCAGATTCTGATTTGATTTGCTATGTTTTTTCGAGTTGTAACAATAATTATTATCTACAGATTTGAAATATTTATAAACCCCCGTAAAGGTATGGCGAAGCGAGTAGATTTACTTAATATTATGTGTTCAAATATACCGAGCTTTTTAAGATTAAAAAGATTACATTTTAATATTTTTCGATGATATCTTCGTAGAGATTTACGTGTGTAAGCTTTAGATATTTTTAAAAACTTAACGTTCACTGCAATGAAAATATAAATGCCGGATTTGCAAAGTTACCTGTACTGTAAAGTTAATTTCACTTAGGTACATAACTTTAAATATAAAGATACTAAACTTGTTAATTAAAAAATATTAATGGGTATTAGGTATAATGTAAAGTAAGAAGTTGTTTTAGTTTTATTTATGTTCGACTTTAAAGTGGGTTCCAAATGGAAAGCAAATGCTCCGCGATAGCATAATCGGATTGCGAATTCCGTATTGAGGTTTCGCATAACGTAAAGGGAGAATCGTCGTGGGTGTTCTTCAGAAATAAAAATTGCATACACGTAGACAATAAAATTAGAAAGGCTCGAATGACATTAAACAAAAGCAGGTGTTTATTTTAAAGACTCATAGGTACTAGGTGCTGTTATACAAAGACTTTGATTAAGCGCAGCTTTGATGTATCTGTGACTTTTAATCAATCAATCTTAATTAAATAATTAAATGAAGTACGCAATCACTCTTGATCACTACGTCACTGGGTTGAATTAATTATTTTCTTCGTGTTACAAATGGCAAATGCAGAACCTAATTATTCATACAGGTACCTACTTACAGATAAAGCTGTGGTGGTCATAGTGTACTAGCCTCTGCTCCTCAGTCTTCTGCTTTATACCTTCACCTTAGCATGTAGCAATAGCATCATTATAGTGTACTTAGCGCTGTGGTAACTGGTAACTAACTAGCTGACATGTACCAGTTTCGCTCGGGTAAAATTTCGGAAAATCTATTTCCTCAAAGAAAGAAAACCGCCGTCCATTTTGGACGGCGGTTCGTCTCTACAACAAACCGCTTGGGCTGCAGTTGATATTGTGTCAGACAGCCAGTTTGTCGTTCTACATGTATTATGTACCTATAGGTATATTATTTTGGGATCTCTTTAGTTTTCCGGGATAAAAAGTAGCACCTATGCGACTGTATTATGTCCGTCCCTGTGATCTGCACCATAATTTCAGCAAAATGGGTCGGATGGGCTGTGTAAAACAGACTGTGACAGACCTAGACAAACATGCTTTCACGTTTATGATATAAAAAGTAAAGTATGGATTAAGCGGCCTTAGCGGTTGACATTTCCCTCTTCACTGTGTGTGGCGATGCATAGATTGCCTAATAGCACCGAGTACCGACGCCCGTGCAAACCACAATAAAAACATGTGACGAAGCGGTACATTAACGCGCCCGCCATACTTGGCACGCCGCTAGCTCCGCCCGCTGGCAACCACTCGTGAGATATCAATAGAGATGGACGTCATATCGATATGAGATTTGCGTTACAGTGCCACAGTTGGCGGTGGCGTTTTGAGGAACTAAAACGAAAATCTTGAAAATCACACTTTTTGTTTCGTAACCAGAACTTAGTGTCAAACTTTTTGTTGAATATTGAACAATTATCATATCCTAACTAATCAATAAAAATTGCGCTAAAGTAGGTTTTTTTCTGTAATGTGGTACTAATGGACTGCAAACTTTCAAATAGCTTTCATTATAAAATGTTACCTATATCTAGTATCTACCTTATATCTTGGACGAATGAACATGTATTAAGTATTTTCATCAGTAAAATGAATTAAGTATTAAATTTTTAACTTTAAAATTGAATCCATCCATATGTCTGTCTGTCTGTCTGACTGCTACGCTTTCACTGCCCATCCGTCCAACCGATTTTGATTAAATTTGGTACAGGGATAGGTTGTATGAAGGGTAAGGACATAGGCTACTTTTTAGTACCCGCGGGAATAAAAAAAATTATCTCTTCAACCAATTTTGATGAAATTTAGTATAAGGATAGTTTGATACCCGGGGAAGGACATGGGCTACTTTTTATCGCGGAAAATTAATGCGTTCCCGCGGGAATCAAAAAACCTTAATTCACGCGGACGAAGTCGCGGGCATCATCTAGTAACCAATATTCATACGGAAACCGCTGATGTTAATATCTGTTGAAAAAGTAAATTTTAATAAATTATTCGCTGATATTATTAAACTTTCAAAAGATAAGTTATTAACGTGAGCGCATTGAGATAGCGCATGAAAATGCTAGTATATGAAATAATGCTCATAATAAACTAACTATCTTTACTAGTCAATAATTAAAATATTCATCGATAAGTGTTACGTTATAGTGGCAGAAAACAGAAAGTGCTGTTCAACAAATTTGGAATGGCTACTATAGCAAAAGGTAAAGCAGCTGTCGATTCATTTAGAATACAGCCCTACAGCATGAATGTAAATAACTGAAGGTAATATTTATTTAAAGCTTTAAGGCTGTATAATAACAATAAATTGAAGTCATTCTTATTATTAAAACACGAATAACTAAAAAATATTGTACTCGTACAAACTACTTATTTGCTGATTGATAGCTTCATGTTTTTAAACGGTAGATTTTTTGCTGTTATCTACATTGGTGATCATCACTTATACGTTAAAAAATATGTTTGAATATTATGTTGCCCATGTTATATTTTCAATATTAATATTGTACTTATTCATTCATAGGTGAATATTATTTATGTTACTATATCGTCACATACCGCGAATCGGTAGGTGGATTTTAGATTGTAGGTACAAATATTTTTACTGATGGTTTTTCGAATATCCAATGTTCGGATTTGGGCAGATAGATCGTGATGTCTAGAAGTGATCGTGAAGAATCTAGTGGCTTTTTCTACAACTATGATTCCTGGCACGCATACTACGCGGCTGTTCTTTCAGTTCAATCCAATTGGCACTCAATAACTTCTCCGCCAGCGAAAGTGGCAGATTAATTTGTAGGTACCCATCTTGTTTCCAATTTATTAAACTAAGCTTAAACCACATGGCTAGGCAGTCGGCGGTAGTTTCGGTAGTTAAATTTATGATTAATTAAAATTGTTCAAATGGATAGGTAATAGAGTTTTGTTATGTGATATATGAACTTTGATATATGAACTATGTAAAGGAAATGGCAAAATGTCATTGATCAAAAAGTCAAAACAGCTGTTAATTAAGTTACAATCCCACTAATTTACACTTCTAGCACGCGAACTATACTTATAACATAGATTTAGGATTGGTCTCCGCTGCGTAGGAGCGTAAAAATCGCAAAAATCTATGAATTATAATAATGAAAATTATAATGATTAATATTCTGCAATTGAGGCCGTCTAATCGTCTTGGGTTTTTGCTGCAATGTTCAGAATGGCGATAATACGCAACCGCGATAAAATATCAAAAATAATGATTGGAACATGCCCAATTACAAGGCAACCGTTTGTTTCCTGTCACCCGCATGGCTTAAACTTTTTAATTGTCATTTCCTAATCCTTGATTGCGATCAAGTTTTTGAAGTTCCTTACATTTACGATCATACATCGGAAATATGAAAAGAGGATTACGCAGTGCTACGTCAAAATTGGATTCAGATAAACTAGATAGGTGTTTATCTAAACCTTTAAACTATCCTACTATCAAATGTTTTTAAAATATAGTTAAACTTAATAGTTAAAAAATTATACAGGTTTTCTCTCAGAATGGTAAGGATTTGGCCATCATCCACTATGCTAGCCAAGGGCAGATTGGCAGAATAGGCCATTGAAAACGTTATGAAGAACCCTCAGGCATGCAAGCTTCCTCACAATGTTTTCCATAGGCATTATAGCAGGTGATATATACCTAATTGCGCTCAGAAGAGACGAGGCTGAAGACTCTTTCTATCACTTTCTAAAAATAGTGAGGTACACGCAAGTTTTTAGGGGATGCTAAGATGACGTGTAGGGAGACACGATAAGACCATTAGTAAGCCAATGTAAGTACTCGTATCTAACTAAAAGTGTTCCTTTTTGGTTGAATGGAGAATTGGTAGCTGCATAGTCAATCATGTACGAGTACCCACACAGAATACACTGTTATGACAGCTCCATACGTTTGGTGGCACATTTTGTCAGGAGTGTAATATGTGGCGAACAATATTCACATACTTATAATATAGAGGGGTTGTAAATTAGCATTGCATTTACAGTGCAGCGGAGTGAGCGAGCGCAGTTTATTTTCGGTGCAGGCGCATGATTTAAACAGTAGACTTAGTAAGAGCTTTAACGCAAACGTTGGTAGCTTTCGATAAGGACTGAAATAGTAACCGAAATAAGGGGTTTAAACGCTGTTTTTTGAAGCTGTTATAAAACAGAAACACTTATAACGGAAACAGAAATGATACTGTAACCCAATCAATCTGTAATCGTTTATTTCTAATAATAAGTGTGTTTATATGTAACCCTAATAGGTATATGTTCTAACAAACTGCAAGGTGTGATAACGCGTTCTTCTCACTCAAATGGACTTTACACACACTGAAAAAACATGGCCATGTTTTTCTTAAAACAATTGTAACCATCGGTGCTTTCACCTTAGGCTCAATTTTTGAATACGCGTCAATAGTAAATTTGACAACGTCTCTATTTCGGTTACACTTAAAAACCCTTTATTTCTGGTACAGATTCGTTTCTGTTACAGAAATAGAAGTATTTCGGGTTAACAGAATTAAAACCAAATTCAAAGGGGTTACAACTTCAATTCTGTTACACTTTCATTCTGTAACACTTATATTTCTGTAACCTTTATGAATCTGTTTTCAGTCCCTGGCTTCCGAGTATTATAATACTACACCTAACTCCTAGTTCTTAGTAGTTCTAGTATTCAGTTCTTAGTAGTTCAGCCAGTGCAGCGCCTTAAAAGAAAACTTTACAAAATATAAATTGTATTAATCTATTGTACGACGTCAAAAATGTTTTAATTAGGTTCATCTTTAACTATTCGATACTGGATACCTATCGTCGTTGTCAAGTTTATACTGGTAATAAGATTAAGATTCTCGTCTCAGACCGTTAGAAATTTAAGCCAAACTGGGTTTTGTGGCCGTGTAAGTTTAACAGTGCGCTTTTATACCATTTTGAACCCCAATTAAAGTGACTAAGCAGACATACAGTGGAATATTGAAATCTCCTTAAATATGATTAGCTTTGGTCCGCAACTTTGACGATGTGGATACAAACTTTGATTATTTCGACAGCCAAAACGTAGGTAGGTAGGCTGAATCTTTGCAAAAGTTCGTAAAGATTATTTTGGGGAAAAGCTGTTGAGATTAACACAGTAGTCAGTACCCAACACTCAATTAGACTCACATTAATTATAATAGCATGAATAAGTAAGAATAGCTCACACATATTGTATTAAACTACTTTTTTGGTCAATCTTAGATTTTATCATTATTTCTTTCTGCATTTAGCAATATGCGAAACAATCAGTTTTATATCTTAGTCACGAAAACGGCATATCTACGTCCACTTGATATTATCCAACATACGTGACCTTAATCCTTTTGGATCTGGTAGCTTTCGCTCGCGATATATCTACTAAATATAAGAAGTTGTGCCACTATCTACTGCCTACTGTTTACTCAATAATAGTATTTTTGCTTTTGAATTGGCAGTTACATCAGACAGATACCGTTTCAGAGAATTCACTATTTATTAAGGACGTTCATTAAATTAAGCAGTTAAGGTTGTAAATTCAAACGGCGACCACCATTCTTTATTTATAATTATTTAAGCGCGTTTATAGTCTTCAGATCATTAAAAGCTAGTCATAGGACTAAATAAACACATTAGCTACGACATTGTTATAATTTATGACGCGTAGCTGTTATGGGTTTGGAAAGGGATGAAAAAAATTCATTTGATCAACGGTTGAGACTCAGAAAAACTAAAGGACGTAATTTACGTCCTTCTGAAGAGCGTCCGACATAATATACTATGTGGATGATGAGTAATTCCACGTGTGTTAACGATGACAAATGGTTAAAAAATGCAACAAATTGGCAGCTAAACGTGCAAATTAATAGTCGAACGGTCGTCGATTGTGACAAACGGGCTGCGAATAGGAGCTAGATGTACTGTAAGTAGATAAGTAATGCAGGGACCGTATTTATGACTACGGTTCACCTGCTTTTGAACTCTAGTAAATTGCGGCCGACAATAGGTTTCTTGGAATGCGTTTGAATGGAGCTATTGAATTGATACATTGTTTTTAATTAACATTTGTGGGTACACTTATCTACTATTTTCAATTAAAAATATGCTTTACTTCCTTACTAAAGTAAGCACCGGTTTATCAGTACCATCTTAAAGTTCAGCAGTCAGAGAGCTCGAGTCAAATCTAACCAGTCCAGTTTTGCAAAGTTTTACTATTTTAAATCAGTGCGTGCGCTAAGTATGTATGTCTACTGGTTGAGTCTGGGTGAGTTGTGGCTTATCTATATAATTATTGAGTGATGAAGATGATTCTCGTGATTTGTTCGCATTTTTGGACGATTTGCGGACGTGTGCGGAATGCAATCCAATACTTACCAAATTACGTCAAATTTATCAGAGGGGTAGGCCATGAAAAGGTAACAGATAGATAGACACATTTTCGTCGTTATGATATAAGTAAGAGTTATAATAATGGATTCTGAGGTAAATATAACTAAAATAAAACAAAACGCTCGCTATCACTAGCAATGATCACCGTCTAGAAATTTTCTTGGGAAATTCTAAACCGTAATAATCGACTTTTGTTAACAGCGAAATGGAACGCAAAATGAGCAAGTCCGTAGAATAAATTTTTAATGCCGCAGAAATGTTTTGCTAGTAAACACAAAGGGAATCCTAGTGAATTCTAGAGCGAGGCGCGAACGCGGCGGCGGCAGCGGCTTGCCGGTGACACGCTATCGGGCACGCTCGCTCGGCATAAATCAACAGCGCTTGTTTTACCAATAAAATTGATTCTTTTGGATCACAGGCGAGCAGAACGTACGGTTACAAACTGTATTATACTAGCTAATGCTCGCGACTTCGTCTGCTTTTTTCGTTTTTTCGTTGCCCGGGAAACTCCTTAATTTTCTCGAATAAAAAGTAGCCTATGTATTATACTAGCTAATGCCCGCGACTTCATCTGCTTTTTTCGTTTTTTTGTTCCCTTGGGAACACCTTAATTTGCCGGAATAAAAATATAGCCTATGTGCTATTCCAGACTATAATCTATTCCAGATTTCAGCCAGATCCGTTCAGCTATTGTGGCGTGATTGAGTAACAAACATCTATACATCCACACATCTATACATCCATCCAAACTTTCGCATTTATAATATCAGTATAGATTTTATCAAAGTTTCTGTAATGTAGCTTTTGTTATTTAGAAACATTGAAGCTTGATAAGTAAATGTTTCACATGATATAGCTTATTGTGCTTAGGGGTGAAATGAGACGATTTCAGACGAGGGTAAAGTTGCCTGCCTGAGTGAAGCGAGGGCTGGTGTCACCCGAAGTCTCAAATCGTGTTTCACCCCGCGGCACACACTATACCTATTTTATATAAGTAAGTAAGAAAAGTGCAAGTTTTATTAAAATTGTATTTCTTATTTATATCTACCCGCCGAATGACATTATATGAAAATTGGTTACTACTAATAATTTAAAATGCCCATATACTTTTTCAACATTATGGATGTTGCATAAAACGTACGGAAGTCAAAGAATCTCTAGAGGAGAAGAGGATCTAGAATCTGGATCCTCTTTTATTAGCATATTCTAAGACTTTGTATCTAAAATCAAAGGTATTTATAACGTTGACAATAATTTTTACTAGTACATAGACATATGTCATACAATTATAAAAAAAAATAACTTTTTAGAAATGCCTGTAATATAACAAAAAAGTACCTGATAGGATACGTAACTATCGATAGTAATATTAAATTACACTAGGTATGTTATACAGTAGAAGAACTATTAATATATAAAAAGTTCATGGCACATTCCACTTGTCTCAACCATTTAACTTTTTTTTCAGTATAATAAATTATGAAACGGGTAAAAGCGACCTTTACAAGAATGGATATCAAAAAATGCAATACATTTTCACCGACGACGAATCGAATTAATTTTTATCATTGCGGACACGAAAGCTGCTCTCCACTGAAAGCGATCTGATCAAATGAACGGTTAAAAATGTTTTATGTACGTATTGCAGTTTGGACATAAATCAACTATAGATGCCAATACTCCCTTTAATACGTTGCCTATTTATCAGAAACGCATTAGAGCTCACGCGTGCCAAACGTTGATACGAGTGAAAAATCGCGCCATTCACAATTACTCTATAAAAAATGATCTATTATTGTATATGTATAAAATATATTATAGCGCAATTAAATGTGCAGTTACCTCTTTGTATCATCGTGGACTAAGAGCTGTTAACGAAGGATGAAGATTGACTGAGCATATTATTTTATAACAGTCAAAATGTAGCTGTTGAAATATGACGAAAAAGAGATTTCACTGAAATTGTTGATACTTGATAGTTTAATTAAATATGGTAATAAACTCGTATGTAGGTACGTACGTATATTTACGTTACTAAAAATAAATTTCTTTATTTCAAATCGTGAAAAAAACTAGATTAAATAAAGTAAGTAGTATCTGATCTACTTCGATTGTGTAATATTTATAGTTTTTTTTTATTTTTTGTTGATTTCATCTAAAAATTAAACGACATAATATTTTTAGTTTAAATATACATAAAACATTAATTACTAGATATTGGCCGTAAGTTTGTAAGCGTTAAAGTGAATTAAGGTTTTTAAAAATCTCGTAGGAGATTTAGAGATCCCTAATAAAAGTAGGTAAGTTAGTTAACGCACTTCTAAAATTATTTATCATTTAAAAATTTGGAACACCACCTCTTTGCCTATTAGTACAGTTATCTGTTCGATAATCGGCTAATAGAATATCAAAAAGCTATTTGTAACGCGAAATATATTCGAATTCAATCTGCATATAATAAACTGTGTGGCTATTGTGTGGTATTTAGATATGCCTACATAAAGTGGTAATATGGTTATTTAATGACAATAAATTATAATACTTTCGATTATAACTATAATTAGGGGGAAAAACGATATATTATAGGAAATAGTAGTGAAGGTCGCTTGGATTCATACCAAGGGAGTGTTGATTCCGATTTCAAGGCTATCTATTCTGAGTTTTCTTTTTAGAGACGAAGTCGTAAACTGACCTAACGGAATATTGAAATATAAATTGTTATAAAATGTATGTAAAAATTAAATCGACTCGAGTCTACGAATAATAATAGTTATAATATAAAATAATAATATATAAGGTAAGGTAAAGTAAGGTCTAAGATCGAATCGGGCCTGTTAGGGGTATGGCAGCTATAACACACCCATACCCCTAATCAGTTTCTACACGGCATCGTACCAGAACGCGAAATCGCTTGGCGGCATGACCGTGCCGGTAGTAGGGTGGTAACTAGCCACGGTCGATGCCTCCCACCAGGTCAGACCTGGGAAAAAACAAAATTTACAAATTCCCAAATTGACCCTGCCGGGAATCGAACCCGGGACCTCCGCACGTTATAAAACAACACCGCTCAACACTGCGCCAGGGAGGTAGTTATCAATGTATTAATATCATGTCATTCATTCTTAGGTAAGTAAGTACAGACCTAAGATAAGCAGCACTGTCTAATGAATATTTCTACTTAATAGTAGGTAGGTATTGGTTTTATTATTTATTACAGGAAAAACAGAGAAAACTAACCAGAAGTGTCCGCGGTACGGAAGCAGCGGGAGGCAAAGCAAGAAAATAAAACGGAGTAAAAGAAAATAGAACGACGTGTGACGCCGCTGAGACATGGAAAACTATTGAGTTGGCTTAGATGATAAAACGGTTAAATACCTTCTTAATCTATGAAAGTAGTTCTCACGAAAAATTATAGTTATTAGTAGGTAAATAACTAGGTACTTACTTTTAATTTTAAATAGCTAAGAAAAAAAGCAAGGACCGGCGATGGTTCGATGTCTGATGATGGTGATCTGTAAAATTTGTACTAAGTGTTTCAGGAGTGCATCATCATCAACCGATAGACGTCCACAGCTGGACATAGGTCTCCTGCATGGACTTCTACTATTGATCTTTCGCCGCCTGGCGCCGCCGCAGTTTTAACTAACTAGGCATATACCAAAGTTTACCCCTAAAAATTTAATTCTTAGTCAATTAAATACTAGTGACTAGAGTAATGAGTGATTCAATATGAGATATCTATATCTATTCTTCTAGAATGACAATTAATAATCCTCTGAACACGATTCAACATCTTTGTAGACACCTAACTACTCCATAGTTTCTGCATGGCGTGCAAGCGAGACAGTAGCATCCGAAAAGTAAAGCGTGTCGGGCAAACGGGACAAAAAGGGTGGCATGTAGTCGCCTTCGTATCGTTCTACCTACCGGTGCGAGGGTAGCCGTGAATTATAAACAGTAGATCTACGTTTTCATTAGTTTTAAATTCCAAAAATATGATGAGATACTACACTTTTGAACTAAGAAGATCATCGAGCTCTTAACCGGCTTCCAAAAAGGAGTAAGTTCTCAGGAGTGTAAGATTTCACTATCTACTCAACTGCACCAGAATTATTGTTAAGGACTTACCAGAGTAGTAAAAATTACGTCGTCTGTACCCTAAACAGGTGGATTTTAATAAATGAAATTAGATTCGTTGTACTGATTAAGTAGTACATAAAACCACCATAAACCAGTCGAACTAAATAATTAATTGTTTGTAAAAGTGAGAAACAGAATAATATCAACGGGTATTATCAGAAATGCCTACACTGTGGGCAAGTTAAGCAAATATTAATAAAGCTGCTGTATTAAAATAATTTAGTGCCAACCAATAAAAATTAACTTACCATATAAAAATCTCGGCAGCGGCTACTCGTTTACTTAATTTAATGTGCTCTTATCACACTTATCACTAAATTTACAAATTCATTCCTAATGATAATATTATATTCTCCTTTATTAATTTTAAACAGCAGCATTAATATTTTTGTAGTTTCAGCAAAAGTAGTACTTAGGTATCTTAAAACTACAGTTTATATTATGATATTTTGCAACGTAATATACCTAGCAACTGGATGTGTTATCAAGAGCGTCCTGGATCAGAGACCCAATTGTTTAGCTCTAGGCAAATCGTAATCATTTAGTACACATGTAATCACACAGTGGAGGTGTCCCTTAATACGCACACAGTGGACACGTAGATGTTTCCGTTTTGCTGGACCATTTTTGTATACCAAAGTCAACACACACACACTTGTTTAATCAATAGAATAATTTTTTACTTTTAACTTAAAGATTTGATAAGTTGTACGTTCACATTCAAAATTGTTTTTAAGTTTTTTATTGTTACCTACCCTCGGAAGGAAGTAGTTTCTAAGGGAATCCTAGTGTGGAATCGACTGCCCCACTAGTTTTAAACCGAAATTATTGTCCTGACTCACTCATCCACTACCTAGTGGATGAGTAATTCAGGAGTTTGTTTTTTATTACTGTATGAGATAAAACAATAAAATGTAATGTAAGATATAATAAAAATTAAGAATATCATTATCATGTCGGTTTTCAGCTTTCCGTCTGTACCATGCGAAAGAAAAAAATTTTCGTATCATTAAAAAGCTAGGAGCTATGATAAATAATTAAAAAACGATGAGACAAGAGCGCCGGAAGCAAAAATTTGCTTCGTCATAAATCGGGAAATGTTTCCGCTTTCCTTAATAAAAAGTAGATTTCATAATGTTTTAGCTTTCAAATCAAATTAACAGAAAGATAAAAATACTGACAAACTATGTCTAATGTAATATAATTAGTATCTACAAGTAAATGTGTACTAAGTAGGTAGTTGAGACATCAAAAGCGCAGATTTGAGAGCTTATGAATTAAAAATCAGAGGATTGATACGAGGCAAATTAATATAAAGACTTTGTCGCAGTTTACTCTGGAAAGACAAAAAATCCCTTTACTTACAACAATTGCTGATTTGAAGCATTTGATCAATTGGTGTCAGGTGTGGGGAATCCACATAAACACATAACTCATGGCTCGTTTCATACTGTGATAATATCAATCCGTACTATAAAAGTTTTGAGCATCTCGACATATCACGATGTTTTGAAATACCTCCGGCATGCTACCGCGTTGAATAAAAGGAGAAAAACGATATAGGGTCGTACTAATCAAACCTATTGTAACAAACGAGCTTAAACGCATCGCTCGACACAAATCTCTTGCGAAAAGATTCCATTAAGGAAATCAAAAAAGGTCTGCTCAGTTCACGGCTCGTGACTATTTTCATTTAGCAAAAACAACCCATAAATTGTCATCTTAACAAGATTTCCGTTTTTGCAACATTCGCACCCTGAGCCGGCTGACTAGCTATTAGATGATGTCCCTGTTACCCCGGAATTATTACGTCAGCATCTGCGTGAATAAAACAATGACAAAGAGAGTGAAAATAAAACTTGCCCTCTGGCAACATCTCAAGGCCTGTATTGTAGGGCTACTCGTAAAAATCGCTGAACAAAGATAATAATATGACGTATTGTTCCAATGTAAAGTGTTGGGAGGTTGATATTATGATTAAAGTAGTAGGTAAGTACTCTAGAAAACAAGTCATAATTAAAAAAAATAAAAAACACGACTGCCCTGCCAAAAAACGAACTAAAAAGTAAAAAACCTAAATTAATCTAGATAAATAGAATCTTATTCACAATTTTTTTAAAGATATTTTTTGTGAATCACTGAACTATAGTGTTCTACTCTACTAGTGAATCAACTCATCATTTTCTAGATGATGATTATATAGTTAATCTTATTTTGTTTTTCAACTTTAGTCTTTAATGCGGGACCATGGTAACCCGATAAATTTTTAAAAAAAAATTACTAGCTTATGCAACCCGGTATAAGCTAGGGATTCTAACGATATCTCATTTATCTAAATCGGTTCAGGCGTATAGAAGTTACGGTGGAATCTCACATACATACATACATACATACATACATGAACCCTGAAAAAAATATACTCCTTTTTTCAGGCAGTCGTAATCCACGCGGACAAAGACGCAGACATGATCTAAGATTTAACATATCTATCTACCTACTTCTCGACATACTTAAAGTGTCATCAGTTTTGCAAAAAACTGCTAGCACTAGTTTGTTTAAAAATTGTGATGCTGTCAATGACCAGTTTATCCCAGGGTTAATAATAAAATTGCAATAGGACCTTAAAAGGTAAATAAAAAATGTGTGTCAGCTCCGATGCACGACTTTACTCTTTACGAAAGATTATAAAAATATATATAGATTAATGAGGGTAAATGGACGTATTCTTATATCACTGAAAGCATGCTTGATACATTTAATTATATAATTTATATTAATGAAAATAAATTACATAGTCATGGAAATTGGAAACATAAACAAGTGTTACCATGTAAACATAAAGTCAATAACGTAATGGAGAAAATTTGATTTTACTCCCCATACATTTTCATACATCGGGCTTTTTAATGCAAATCGATTCTAAAGGAAGTAAACTCCAAAAAAACAACTTAAACAGCTGTAGGCAGGCAAAGGTACAGGTACACCGGGCATTAGGTATTGCAAGAGATTGTTGACGGTATGTGTATTTCGAATCGCCTGCATAGATGCAGTGTTTTGGCACGCAGATCGGGCGCACGCGTGTCAAGCTCAAGACATCGGATGCTGCGCGCGAGTGCGTGCACCCACCAGTTATTTATTGCCGCACCCGTGAATTCGCTTTGTTTATAACATCTTTCATTCGAGAGCTAAGTAACAATCTCGTGAATATATTATTGCAGCTCATCGGATTTGTATTGAGTAGTTAGGCGCTAAACTCACGGGCCTACGTTTATAAATTGAGCCAATAATTTATTTTCATTACAATTCATAGGTACACATCGATTTAATAAATTGGTCGGTATAAGCCAATATGCGGCATATAATAGTTGCTCGTATTCTTACTTCAAATGAGAAGGTACCTATCATCAATATTAAAGATGCGAAAGTGCGTTTGTTGCTTTATTGGTTTGTTGGTTTGCCCTTCGATCACGCCGCGACAGAGCAACGGATTGAGGTGATTTTTTGCATGGGTATAGTTGAAGACCTGGAGAATGACATAGGCATACTTTTTATCCCGGAAGAGATTACCTAGTGATGTTCTAATTTAAGGTACTAAATAATCACCAACTAGGAAAAATTCCTACGCATAATTTTGAGTAGACGATTATGTTACTTACTTTCCCTAATTTGAGTATTTCATGATATAAAACTTGTATATATTAAAAGTCAAACTAATCTAATATTATAAGATTAGGTGTCTGTCTGTGTGACATGCTTTTACGACCCTTCTATTAAACCAATTTTGACGAAATTTTGTACAGGGATTTGTTGCATCATAAGCAAGTTAGGCTACTTATTATCCCAGAAAATAAAAGAGTTCGCGCCGGAATCGAAAATCCTTTATGCACGCAAAGTTACGGACTTCATCTAGCATATAATATTTTATTCATAGAATGTAAATAAATTCCTACGTTACATAAAGAAATAGTCGTAAGTATTTGGAATCGCCTGCATAGATGTGTTTCAGCACGTGCAAAATCGACGCATACGTGTCAAACCATCGGACGCAGCGCGCGACTCCGTGCACCCGCCAGTTATTTATTACCTCACCCGTGTATTCGCTTTGTTTATAACATCTTTCATTCGCGAACTAAATAAAAACCACATGAATACGTTATTGCAACTCCTTGAATTTGAAATGAGAAATTAGTTGTAAAAACTTGTGGACTCCTGTTTATAAATCGTGTCATAATTTATTTTTATTGACTGTCGAACGTCTCTAAGTAATGAATGGTTGTTTTATGCCACTTGTAAAATACAATCGTTTGCATTCTTGTCCATTCATTCGAAGGAAGTTTAACTTTGATAAAAATTACTAGTACTTACGGACATTTAAAATTGATCGTTTATTAGGCATGAGCGGATATATATTATTTGATATTTTAGGGCAAAATAAAGTCGTAACGATGCTTTCCTGACAGATTTTTAACATGTAACTTAGATTCTACCGTAAAACCTAAGTAACATGCATTGAGTAGGACTTAAGTACATATTAGGTACTTTAATGGTCACATGTTCAAAATCTACGCGAATTTTTGGCAAGTTTTATTTTAGGTATCTTACATAAAGCTTTCTCATGAGACAAATATTTAACAGACAGGGAGACAAATTCAGTAAATATTAATGTAAAAATACGGCGCGTTTTCTATTCGCTTTTCTATTGGCTGCTAGTAAATTATTTTACAGATTAGGTAATGTAAACTTCGATATTAATTTGGCAAAGCTTGCTCAAAGTTCCGAATATGATAATTAAAGTGCCGTTCTACAGTTTGGCCCTGTCACATGATAGCATTGCCCAAATTATCCGGGCATCGTGTCATCTTGTCCCAATCCAATATGGCGCCATAAATCCTCGAAGGGGACGAGGTGGCGGTAGAGGGGGTACGTCACTCAAACTTTCTCTGTACTCCGTCTTGCGCTCTCGTCTTACGGACTTGGGGTTGGTAGGGACAGAGACATAATTAAACGGTGCAACACAATTATTATTTATTTGTGTTATTTCAAATGTTATTCAAAATTTTTTGCTACTTAACAAGCAGAAAATAATAATAAATTGTTAACTAAAGCACCTTTTTGGTTATATATTTATGGTGTATATTAATTCGCTTAATTAAAAAAGTAAGTGGGGTCAAAAAAATGCGTGGCGGGCGAAAGATTCACGTAACCTACTTTTAGGTATGTGGAACCGCACATACCAACTGTAACTAAAATTGAAATGTCCTTCCACTTCAATGCGGATGTATTGCACTGACGTTTTGTCCTGTCCCGTCCCAAGAGTATTTGCGTTCATCAGAATTTTGGAAACAAAATATACATTATAACGTTCTTTGACATCAATTAAAATCAGACACCAGATACCGCTCCAGGCCGTTGATGTGTCGGTTTGGTCATATAAAATCGCGTAATATTCTCTTGCTATCGCTACCGGGCGTTTCGAGAAATTCTCAGATAGAGTTCGAGGAGCGGAATGAGTAATCTCTTTTATTTTTATAAGAATATTGGACTCGGCCGTGTCCGATTATCGGTTTGTTTCCTTTAAACAGTCTTTGAATATTTTTTCAAAATATTAATATAACTTTTATGTAAATCGTGTATCATATGCAAATGTTAGATATGTAAGTTCATTATAGATGCTACTTATTTGAAAGCTTGCTAGTGTAATCCTGGCCTTAGGATAACTTAATGGGGGTATATAATATTTTAAGTAAGTAATTTTCGAATGTACCTAGATTCCTAGTTATATGCAAGAATTAGTCTGCTTATCGCCACCGCATTGGTAGGCTAGATAAAGCGTCTAAGTAAGTATATACCCATACAACCCCCCTATCTTTTTTTTCTTCTGATTCAGTTACAGACAGACATTGCGGAAACCATGGTATTATTATTTATTTAGTATATAAAGGATGTGAAAAACGACCAAATTGTAATGTAACCTTTGCAAAATTGAATTTGATTCATACTTTAATTGTTTCCGTTCATCTAAATTCGAGGTCTACCCGTTCCTTAGCTAATCTAACACGTACCTAAAATGTTACGAATTTAGGTAAATTAGCATTATTATAATAAATTTTATTAATTTGGAGTATAAAATAACAGTTTTTAGGGTTCCGTCATCAACAAGGAACCCTAATTACACGTGAAGTGGGGATGATTTTTTTTTCTCGCCTATCCCATAGTATGGAGTGTCATTGGATAAGTTGTTCAAAGATATTGGGTTATGGAAACATTATTTTTCGATTCAGGGATTTTCCGAAATATTTAGTCATAAAGCTAATCACAGCTAAGTAGGCATTAGAAGTTAACGAGTAATAGTCGACCAACTTATAAAATGTTTGCATATTGTAAAGGACAACTACGGAACCACGAACAAGGACAAACTGTACGTGGCTCGACACGCACTTGTCCGGATTTATTTTAAGATGGGAAAATGTCACAAAGGAAGCTCTAAATGTTTTTCAATGTAATGTTATCTTATGGCTTCTATTTAATATTCAAATTCACACATGCCTCTATTCAGATATAACCCAGTTCGCGTTTACAGTTACAAGAATGCAGTGATGTCTCAACTTCTATGCTGACTTTAATGAAGTTTTGCACAGCCATAATATGAGTTAAGCAGATGTTGATAATGAACTCGACATCTTTAAAACTATACGTATAAAGCACGTTTGGGTCGGGGATCCCACCATGTTACTATCTAAAGGAAACAATTAGGTTTCAGTACGATTTAGAAAAAAGGGCCACTTTTAAAAATACCTACTGTGTATCTTGCTTTAGTAGCACAGACCATTTATTACAACCAACTCGGTGTTTAGTAGGTACTTAGGCACATTGGCGTGCAGTTCATAGAGGCGTAATAACACTGCTTACCCAAATGGAAATACGTCAATCATATACTAAAATTATACACTAATGACGTTAATGCTTATTTTTCACCATGACAGTCAGTAAATAGGTATTCTGATTGACTAATGCCTACCCTAGCTCCAAACCCTGTGCTACTGCTTAGGCCAAATATTGCTATTAAGATGACATAGAGACAACGAACCAATTATGGCAAAGTTCATCTACTGACTTAATTATGTATCTAAGGTCAAGCTTTTTGTAAGCATTTCTATTTTGTATGCAAATTTCTTAATAAAAAATTTTGATTGTTGTAATTCAAACCTTCCTACAGGATAATAAAGTCCATTAAAGGTCGTAGGTAAATTAATATGGAGTAATCTATCCATCGCCCGTTTCAATAATTGAGGCATCATAAAGCTAACATACCGAGACTAAGCAGGCCTAACCTTACCGCAACACGCACTACTAAATAATTCCAAGCGGTCATAAAGTAGGAAGGTATTTTATGATATTGCTGTTACGAAACATATTTATTAGTGGTGATTATTTTTAATCTATAAAGTTTTTTCATTAATTAGCGATATCAATCTAGGGAAAGTTCGTTCAACGAATAATGATTGACCGTCAAATATATTTTTAGTAATTAGAGTAGAGTAATAAACGTGAAGCTAAAGGTTAACTTATAGGAAATTTTAGAGCCGCTAAAGGATGTGAATGGATCAAACACAATTATAGAGATTTAGAGAGAAAAGAAAGCGATGCTTAAAATAATCACTGAAAAGTACCGGATGTCACTTTAAGTTCCACAGCTGCGGTAGCTACAGATATAAAACTGCTGGCTAGTCTGCCAGTAGCCGGATTAACTAGAACTCCTAACAAGATTTCGAAATCAAATGAAGTGAACGTTCCAAGAAGAAAGAACAAATAACTAATAACAGTCAAATGTGAACATTTGTCACTAGTGAGAAGTGAAAGTGAGCTCCCTAATTGCAAAGTAGTCCTGAACTACAAACAAATTATGCCAGGCAGTAGAGAGAATAGGTTAGCAGCCATACCTTTATTATCTAATTACGGAACTAAACGTGTCTGGATATGTAACACAGGTGCCGAGAGAGACTACAGATTGACATCTTGACAATTATATTACAACAGTGTGAGAAACAAGATATATTTACGAGGGTCAATTATCTAAATATACCCTAACGTAATAAATAGGTAGGTATATTTATGAAATTCAAATTTAAAAACAATAGGTAGTTTCAGTCCACTTCAACTGATCTATGTGTAATCGCATAATAATAAAAATAGTGAACTAGATCGCAAAGAATCGAGTTAACAAAGATAAAAAAAATTCAGAAAATTAATAACAAGAAACAAAATAAGGTCTGAAAAAATTAGAACCCCACAAATAACTTGTCCTTTACGTCCAAAGAGATGATAAACTAAGATATGGATCAAAGTAGCATAGCAGACGTTTTTCAATTTACTGCTAAGCAACAAATGGTAGTAATCAAATTAAGTGACGTTATTACTCGCGTGACCACACACCATGCAATACCTATTGGTTTTCAATATAGAAGCGATCCATCACACCGTCTTAGCACGACGGGGGGCGACTATATTAGACGTGTTTGCGCCTTAGCTAAGCATTATCCGGACGTAGGTATATGTACCAATTACAGGTGCGATAATAAATCTGTACCAACATATAATATAAAAAATAATAAATATCTGATATTTGCACTTAATAGAGCCATCTAATACATTGGAGATGTCAATAAAATAACAAGGAAGCAGTTTGAAATTTGTTTGCAGCGTCTGCTATATATGAAACATCTACCTATTCAAAACAAAGTATTTGAAATGTTATAATAATCACCCACTAATAGTAGTTATTAAAGCTTCCTTCGAAACTTTACGTTGAAATAATTACACGTAAAAGGTATTCTTTATTTATTGTCTAATAATTAAGAGGCCACACAATCAGAACTACAGCGCGAGAACAACCACTTTAATATGACCTTTAATAGCCAATTAAAAATTGGGCAAGATTGGGTAATGAATTCAAGTTGTAGGTGTAAAATTTATTGCCATCGACAAGTTGAGCGATAAATATTTAAAAATACTTCCTGCATTAGATATTCGGAGGACAATTCTGTACTTGCGTCATTTACTTTTTTAATTTAGACGCAATTTTTTTCTATTTTGTATGAGGAATAGATAATAAAATGGTAGATTAAACTCTACGTGGAAGGAATTGCCTAATTTATATCGATTTGCTGCGTTCTAATAACTTACTTTATTGGACTTCGGTATATAGCGTCTTTCAATTCATTCATATTATGATGTCACTATGATTCATTATGCAAGGTGATAAAATTAATGCAATAACGGATGGAAAAATTTATAATCATTCCATGGCCAAAAATATCAAAGTAAATGCGGGAAAATATAAATACTAAATAGGTATACCAAAAGAATTCTTCAGACAAGCTAGACTTTCGTAGATTTTGGATTTTAACGGCATATTATCATTAAAATATTAATAGATGTAAAATAGATTCGAGTATTATTCTGTAGGTAATCAAGATCCTCACACGTCATGGAATCATAAAGCAGTAAAAAATTCATTGTCTACGAAATTCTAAAAGAATCATGTTCCGTGGTTTACTGCGTCGTAAATAATTTGGGAACTGCATTAAAGTAACAAAACGGAATAGTATACAACAATCTGGTCGTTATTTCTTATTATCTTCTTCATTATGAGTATTGTTTTGTCTATGGGTAAAAACTAAAAATGTAGAATTAGACTGCGTGAAGCAAAATTTTCGACAAAAATACTCCGCACTCCATTCAAGTAATAAAACGCCTTAGGTCAAGCGCAATAGAGTCGATGATGGATGAAATTTTAATATTGTTTGTATAATTTGTGAATCCCCCATGCTTTTATGAGTATAACGGCAAGATGATGCGGTCGAACATTTCGAGTTTTAAAGTAAGAATTAATTATGCCCATAACATAGAGCTATTGTTTATGACAAAGCTTGGACTGTTTGGACATTTTGCGTAACTTTGAAGAATGATGTTCTGACATGTGGTGCAGTTTTAGGATACGTTTTTGTTAATATATTCTTCTGTTCTTTGTTTTAATGCTGCTTCTAATTACCTTCAGGTAACATAGACTAACAGTGGTTTTAGTACTTATCTAACTAGGTATGTCTCAGAACCTATAATTTTCTTTGTATGATACAATAGTCTCATATAAACAACGTCGAAATTGCGGATTTGGTATTCTAAATTAGATAATGTTTAGTTAATTAAGATGAAAAAAATAGGGTAAGTAACGAGTTATAAAGTCGTCACTCAGTGGGAATTTTACGGCCTCTCATTTAACAGTTTGAAGGCATTTTCTTGAACCATGACCGTCCAACTAAGCTTGATCTTTTTTTATTTAAACTTAAGTTGTAGTTAAATCGACACAGAAAGGTTCAGTTAAATTTGTCTAAATCGGTACGACGAAGGCTTCTTTAGAAAAGGCGCGACAAGAATCTCAATTCTCAACAGACATCGTAAACTTCATGATTGCGGTGATGAGGCGTGAGAATACCTAATGACTGACCATAGAGTATATTAATGTTTAGACACTTCATTTATATAATTAGTCACTTGTGAAATGAATTGCACACACTTTTTTGCGGGTAGTTGGTACTTAAAACGCAAAAGTGGGTGTGCGAAGATATTACTATAATTTCAGATGAAGTATTCGCAGATACCGAATGTTCTTGTAATATGGAATCTAGAAACTAGAGGTGTTGGAGTTATAGAAAAAAGACCTAATATCTCAAATGTCAAAATGTGACATTGAGTGATTTGTAGCTAAGCTCCGCCTGTCCCGTGTTTCAAACATCACCGCTCGGGGCAGACAGCTGAGCTCAAGCCGCGGGACGCGACGGAGCGGCATACACTGGTCCTGCTTGCACCACTAATAACCGCCTATCTCCATTTCGCACATAGGTTAAGACTATCCCATTCTATAAACGGCACAACTATTATATGGCATACTACTTACCTGAGAGCTTTTGTGTAAAAGTTGAACGCTTTTTACAGTTGCAGTTTGTTTCTAAAAGGATTTTGTGAGGAGAGCATATTGCACAAGGGATTTTGTGCTATTGTATTGCATTGCAATAAAAACTTTCCAAAAATTTTACTAACGGAGAAGTCAACTGTTTAGGTGGCTGGTTTTCTATTTGATGCATATAACAGCGCGCTCTATGCGCACAATAAGGCACTGCGTCATATGTATACTCATCAGCATTATTCTTCTAATCTCATGCGGTTGGGTGCAACAAATGTTAAGTCTAATTTAAGAGCTGAATGAAAGTTAAACATTATTTCTTTATACGAACCAAAATAATCACCCGGCCATGCTGCCATTATAATAATTGTATAAGTAAAATTATTATGAAATGATGTTTACCTGCAACAGAAAACATTTAATTAAAACAAGATAATTATTAGAACTCAGTGAAGCAATATTACAGTATAACAATTAAATTTTTACAGTTACGTTTTTATTGGCTTGATGATATTTAAATGAAGCAACGTCCTTAGATGACGCCATTGTTCATTTCATAATGGTGGACCAATCTTATATCCAAATGTATCATACGAGTACATTTACAGTACTTAATTTCTCATTAAACATCTGGTTTTAATGAATGGGTGTCTATGAATCTTTGTTCTATGATTTTATATAAGTACATAAGTATCAGTTTGTTGTAGAGTAGCCCAGCTATGTGCTTAACTTTTATAAGTTTTAAATGAAAATTTACGTATGTCTATTCTAGATTAATTATTTCTAGATTAGACGAGCTTTAGCACTTAACTATGACGTACCTAATCACGAGTATGCAAATAAGACGTTAGGCAACGATACAAAAAGCGATATAAGGATAGATTAAGGAAAGGTGAAAGAGATTGCAGTAAACAATGCTGAGCCAGGCCGCAATGGGAGAAAAGACAAATTTTAGAGTTTTGATAATAAACTAGGATAATTACTTAAATGAAAATAAAAAATTCGACTAATAATAATTTTAAAAAATATAGGAAAGCTCTATTCCATTTCTGAATGAAACTATACTAGTATTCGACCCGAACTGAGACCTCGCGGTATCCATAAGATAGTTTTAACTATATATTGTAATAGTTAACTTTTAACATTAGACACAAAAGAGCTAAAGAGTTATTGGTTTTATGGAGCGCCATCTATTGACATCATTGTGAAGTTCTGTTAAAAATACTGAAGCTCATTAAAAATTAAATAATTTCGTTTCTTTATAATATTGATCTAATTTTAGTATTTGTTGTTCAAATACAGGATATAATTCAAATAATTGATCAAGTTTCAGGCTCAGCCTTTCAGAAAATTCTGAGGTCAAAATTTGGACGTTAGAAAATCTCCACTTTGAAAGCCCCCCATTTCGTAAATTTTAGGGGAAAATTAAAAAAAATTATATTTTTGGACTCTATTCCTAATCTTTAAAATGAAAAAAGCCTATGTAACGCTATAAAAAATATTTTACTTCGCATTCGCTTCTATGAGAGCCCCCTGAAATAAAGATGTTTATAACTTTTTAAGCTATATTCGGCTGGAGGCCATCGGTTTACATATTATATTTAAATTTGAAGTAATTACTTTCAGTAATTCAGAAGTTATAAGGCTCTGACAGACGGACGGACGCATGGATGGACGGACAAGTGAAGTTCACTCAAATAGACTCAGAGAATTTTGATATTTGACCGAGTGAAGCGAAGGCGCTTCGCTAGGTCAAATATCAAAATTTTGGAGCATAAAAATTTGTGTGGTCCATTATGTAAAATATTTTCCCAAATTACTCAATCAAGCAGATGTTCGGTAAGTTCGGTGCAGTGAATCTGTCGCAGTCTACGTAAAATATATAAATAGCATCACGCTCACTTAAGTGGCAAAGCGCGCCGACGCGGGCCCTTCGCTCTTCTGATAAGATCGCATTAGGGCCCCCAGGAAGAAATACCGGCCGCTACTGGTATTCGTCATTTTACGATTATTTGAAGGACTTTGGCAGCACTCAATATCCTTTGTAAAAGCTTACTCTAGAGCTTAATTAAGTACAAAAGAAGGACGGATATAATATAATAGCAATAAAAACTAATAAATGTAAATAAAATTATAATTTCTAGTTGGATACAATGTGTAGGTAAGAAATCTTACAATAAAAACAATTAGTATCTAGTATCTTAGTATCTGTTAGGTGTATTATGTATTTTAATGTAACTGTTAAAGTGTGTATAGACTAGAATGTAGAGTTGGGATTTGATTTAGATCGATACCATACATTAGATATATTATCAGTGTTAATGTTCGTAATAAAACAAAAACTTCCAGATATTAAAAACAAAATTGCGCGAACAAGTTAATCTTGTAGGTGATCAGGACAAAATATTTTTATCTCTTTAATTGATCAAACGTTTTAAACAGCTCATGAAGGTGGTGCATTCCTTTTTATCAAGATTAGCATTAAGTGATACTAAAACACAAATTATCCAAACTAATTAGGTACGTTTACAAGGGAGTAAATTAAAGAAAACATAATTGTATTTTTATAATGAACTCAGTTTTATTTTAATATAATTTTCTTAATTTGGACGTGTGGGAAAACTTAGTTTTTGAGAACTTTGAAATGCAAAATAAGAGACTGCAACGGCAGTTTTACTACAGCTCTTTAAAATGATTTAAGTACTCGCAGATGATTTTAGTAGCTTATTATTCTAATGAAAGCTGCACCCACCACAAATTTAATGATACAAAAGAATTGGAACAAACTGTTTAGGCATTTTCTACATTTTACTTGCTATGATTCAAGAAATAAATTACAATAAAATTATTGTACTTAATCGCAAAGAAATCATACCTATAAACCTACATACTTATTATACATCTTTATTATGTAGGTATATATAAACTGAAAGACATCAAAACTTTATTCATTAAAGTTTTTTTTGTAATGCCTAGTAGGTAATCACTAAGAACCAATCCAGCCGTTCTATCCGAACGTAGCCTGCCGTAACGGCATGTACTAGCTGAAACTAACGTAGGGTTAGTTTCAGCTAGTACATAGTAAGTAATTATATAATAGAGAAGAGAAAACCTCCTAGCACACGTGTAGATAAAGGGGGAGGGGAGGGCGGGCGCTACAACTCCACTTGTCGTAAAGATTTTTCTACAGCAGTAGCACCTGGTGACTGATTAAAACTCCGTACCTGAATCGCTCATTGAGGGTTCTACTTCTATAGCTTACAAATAATTATTACATTATTTACACTAATCCCTTTAATTTAGGACCGCAAAATTAAATTTGTTTGTAAAGATTTATTTCTAATTTTAAAAACAATTTCTCGCTAAGCAGATGTGGTTTGGGGTTTTTTTCAGGATTCTTGCTTTGCAAAGTTCGGTATTTTTATCACCTAGCTTCATATTGTAAGATTACATAGACCATCCAATGACAAATCGGTATTGGCAGTAATTTTCTAAAATATGCAAGTGTAGCATTGGTCACACTGTAAAGGTTCCTTCATCATTTTGATACGGAACTCTTAAAGTAAAATAAATTTGAAAAATGGGTCATAATATGTAGTTAATTATTTATTTATTTACTTAAATAGTAGATATATGTATGCTACCTACTTTATCAGGATCTTTAAGCACATATCCGTTACTAAATAATGTCAGTGATATAAAGATAAAAGTTGTAATATTATATGAAACAAGTAAAAAGAAGCAAAATTGAATGTCTGGTAGACAGATAGAGCGGCAAGATAAATAAGAGTAAGTTGTGTTGGAGTAATTAAATTGCTAATGTGATGAGTCAGTCAGTATTTAATAAGTACCTAAGTGATCGTTGTAATGATATGCTTCTTGACCGCCCACTTCCTACCTCTGGCTCATGTAAGCAGTGAGCACCTGTTTATGATCAAACTTCTGCATTCTGAATCACATTATATTTACTTAAAGATTATCGCTCGTTAGATGAACGCATAAACATTTTTGCACCGGACAATAGGATAAAATTTAAATATACAAAGCAAGGAAATGTTAAAGATAGTTAATATAAGAATTATTACTATTTTATATCTACATTTCCCTTTAAGTCAACTTTCTTTTTAAGTAAGTTCAGTGACTAAAGAACTTTTTTGCTTAGAAAGCGTTGAGCGGAAGCGACGCGACGGGCGGAAATTGTTTTATATGAAATCGTGGACTTTGATAATTTTATACTATGTGAACGAAGTACAATACAATACAATAAAAAGGTTATCTAGCATACTTCTGTTCCTTTTTTTTTAACCACATTAAGTATATCACTAAATAACTTGACCAAGCGGTAAAAAAAAAACCTAAAATTCAATTATACTTATGGTAAATTAGACCTAGATTTGATTAAATCTTTTTGGCAGCTGAGAAGTGAGTCACAAAAGCGGGTACTTATGCAAGGCACGCACAAGCTGAGTGATATACTACACATAAACGAGTCGATACATTACGGAAACACTGAAAATATAACACAGTGACTTAAAATACTAGATATGACTTTCCAACGTGACTTCGGAATCTTGGGAGTAATTTCACAGCCGCCGCAGCCAATAAGTTTCAACCCTACGGACTAAAACAGACCAGAACAGAACCTATACGTTATGCCCTCGTAATGGCGGTAGTATTAAATTACTTTCATTTGCACTTAAATATTATACCTATTGATACAAAACAATGTTGACCCTCAGAAACAGTACAGAACAATTCCCAATAGCGTATTCTCGTCACAAACCGTTCGATTCAGAGGTCTAATCTGTAGGCGTTAAATCCACTAATACATTTCGGGCCCGGTGTCGACGTCGTGCAAAAATCAGAGCGAACTACCGCCCCGCATAGTAATCAGGCTACACTTTGCTGAGCGTTTGCACACTTTTTGCTCGCTTCTGCACGATAAATTATTATGTTTGCTCATCAAAAGCACATATTATCTAATAAAGTCCGGTTTAGCTGTCAGTTTGTATTTTGTGTATCTACGTATTTATACATTGGATTATAATACTTGTTATATTTATAATACTATTACTAATAATACTAATACTACATACTTACCTAATTAGTAGATCCGAAAAAACATTGTTATGTATCATAAAATATGTTTTTTTGTCAATTTGGTAGTTTTTTTAATCAAATGCAATGATGAAGTTATTCTTATTGTTACTTATTAGCTGTTGACGATAAGTTGTGTGATATTTAAATATTTTGTAAGAATAAATTAAGCGAAAATTAGGCTAACATCATCTGGAGATGTTTATTAGGATGACAAAAATCTTCATAGTTTATGTAGCGGCTTTACTTCTGTCTCAATAAAACGCAAACTAATTGCGACTTCACGTTGATAAACAAACTTGTGTGATATTGATTACTATCAGCAGGGGTGATATTAATAGCTGCAAAAAGCAGCATTAACGCGTCGCTGATCACTTATATGGCTCTGAGATCCGGTCCGGAGGTGGTCGTGCGTCGAGCAAAAACTTACGACGGCATTTTGAAACGTCCTAGAGCGGACTGTAGGCAGATCCATCTTTAACTTATTGGAGGCGTTGCGTACATTAGGATAGTGGAGCCCCTATGAATTTGACAAAGGAATATTTTGTTAAAACAGGCATAAGGAGTAGATAAGCAATATTCTAGATTTAATCTACTGTCATATTAAAAACTATCTATCTTCTTTTCTTTCTTGAATAACGGTTAACTATCGGAGGAACTAAGGGGGCCCCATCGATTGCAGGGGCCTGGGCACGTGCCCCGAGTGCCCAGTGAGAAAGAGGGACCTGACTGTAGAGAGATTGCTGACATTCGTATCGCATTTAACTTAGTAGGTGTAAATAATTAATTGTTGTTACAATGTAACTTTTTTGCAATTATGACACAGAATACTTTAACTATTAATAAGATATGCGGTCTTTCCTTTAATAATGTCTCAAACAATTTTTTTACAATATAAGATCCGTGAGTACCGTTAAAATATGTATATACGTATCACCGCTTCGAAAATTCGTTGCGAGGGAGATTGTTGCGCATGTCTGCTCCCTGTTTCAAGGAAATTAACAATCACAATATAAAATATTGAGAATCTGTCTATAAAAGGAATTCCTATATTTTCTAACTAGCTGATGCTAGAGGATGATTGAGGATTTATGGGTCCTGCGGGAACTCTTTCATTTTCCGGGATAAAAAGGAGTCTCTGTGTTATCCCAGACTACAATCTATCTCTGTGCTAAATTTCATACAGATCTGTTCAGCCGTTCTGGCGTGATTGAGAAACAAACATACATCCATCCATCCATCCAAACTTTTGGATTTATAATATTAAGTGAAGAAGATGCTTTATGTTGGGTCGTAGGTACTATTTCTATCTACCAAACAAAGCGATTATTTTTAAACCGGTTAGGTAAGGTGATCTAATACTTATTTACCTGTTTCATAAATAATTTATCAGGAAATATATTGCATCATATAAGAGTTTTATGCGATCAAATATTATGATCTCATTGAAGTTCCCTATAAAATTAAATGAGCTATACAACAAGCTTGTTAAAATAAACTTACGTTGTGATTTCATTCAAAAGAGAATTTATAAAGACATTAACCGCATGGGCTTCATAAATATCATCATTAATGTCTTGCTCGCTACACAACATCCATACTTTAGATTTTAAAACAAATAGATCATATTATAATTAAGGGTGTTAAAACACCGCAGTAGTTTAAGTTAATACAAACAGCGGATAATAAAGCTTGTTACGTCTACTATGCGTAGATATAAGCAATTTTGGACAGGTACCCATTGCACGGTTGAATAGCTTCTTGGAAAGGTTATAAGGCGATAAAAGTCATTAGAGAACGTGGATCAAACTTTCTCTAAGTGTATTAATTACTAGCGGTCGAGCAGTTTTTGAGTTTATCCATTACAAACAAACAAATCTTTCCTCTTTATAATATAAGTTTAGACTAGATGATGCCCGCGACTTCATCTGCTTAGAATAAAAGGTAAGTACTTACTTTTGACATTATAACACTAGGACCGTAAATACAAACGTCCCTATTATGGGGCCAATATAAATGAAGTTTACATTACAGCTCAATAATTGTCTTTTCAATAAAATCACTCTTTATTTGTTTTATTTGAAAGTACGCTTTATCAATTTAAAGAAGATCTAGGTTCACAACGATATTATCGAATCGTTGTAATGGATACAATCCGATGCATAACATCACTCGTGGATGCAGCGTATAGGCAAGTACCTTTGCTGATAAGCGCCTACGCTCTGAATAGTCCAGTGTGATAGGAGCCTTAAAATAGTCGGCGTGCCCTACAACAAGAATGTCTGTAGTTGCAGTCACGCGATGTAGGAAGACACGAAACTGTTGTCTACAAAGATGTGCTTGATACGAGTTGGCTTTGCTTAATTGGCTTCTTTATACTATCTTTATACCTTTAGATACCTCTCGTAGATGGAATTCGATGTTTCCTTGCTTTATGGCAACTTTGTTTATCTATTCAGTAGCAAAACGACAAACGAGGTAAAACCTCGTTTGTCGACCAAAAACTCATCGAAGTGATTAAGTATAATTAATTACCATTTTTAACTTAAAACTAACCTAATAGAGCTGGAAAGGTGTTTTTGTGGACGAGACAAGGGCAAAAGCTAGATCCTCATAATTATCGCTAGTAGCACTGAAAAAATAACACCTAATCTGCTAATTTTATATAATTTTAAGTATGCAAACCTAAAAAACCAACATTCAGTTAACTACAAAAACATAGTTTTAGATACGTTCAATTTATGTGTCTAATTTGCAATGTCAAAGTGCTCGAAAAATGAAAGAAAGATTTTTATTGGATTGTTGGTGGTAATGAATAATTATTATCAGAATGTATCGTAAGAACTGTAATACCGATGTAACAAATTACTATAGAAAAACGCATAAAATCGTAATATCCGTATCAACAAAATACTTATCTTGATAAATTACTTACTAGGAAAACCTTTAAAATACTATTAAGTTGGTTGCCAAGTTTATTTTAAAATAGATTTCAGTATTTAGTATTAATAGGTTTTGATTTAGGATAGTTATTAAACTTGGTCGAGTGACTCACTGACTCACTAAACTTTACATTGAAGTCGTTAGAGAACGTCCTTGAGCAAAACTTGCAAAATGAAACTGTTTTACCAAATTATTAAGACTGGTTTTACATAAATATTTAAGGTTAAGACTGGTTGTAGGTGATTTATCATCATTGCCTGTTGTTTGATAATGTAAATTGTTGAATTAGTTTATTTTTTATAGAAATAAATTAGGAATGTAAAAAGTGGAATTTATTTAAAAAGGATCGGGCTAAATAGTTTGCTATTTTTTTATTAAAATTGATCTCTTACAAAATATGTACCTAAGCATATACACTATAAAAATATTGGAGTATTATTTCAATCTTGTTGACGCTCTTGTTTCAAAATTATTATCCTTGTTTTAAGGACGTCAAGGAACGTCATATTGAGAGTGGATCAAACTAATTGTTATCCCTAGTACAGTTGTTTTGGGGTCTTGCAAAAATATTTCCGACATAAAATCATCAACGTAAGATAACTACTTAACAACTTACGAATAAATCATTGAAAAGTTTTAACTGTCTACAATAAGACACGTAAAATTAACTTAGCTAAACAAAACAATCACTTAACACATCAGGACACGTTTATTGGCAAAAAATAACCATTGTTTAGCCATAAATCAGTGCGTTAAAGTCGAATGCGGCGATTCCCTTCGTGTTTGTTACGAGGTGCTCGTAAAATTCGTCTTTACGACTCACTTACGAGACCAACAACCAATTCTCACAACCCGTACTACTAACCTAATTGGTGTAATGAAATTATAGTAGCAATAAACTGAGATCCGGTAACCGCAACACGGTTCTTTTATATGAGACTGGATGACGTTCGTGATTTTGGTTTTTGAAAAATTTTGATTTTCTGCAATAAAAAGTATACCTACATATTCAGTAAAACTAAAGTAGCTTAGATCTTTCTCCGATGTGTATGCGACGTATCCTTTATCTTTTACAAAAATCAACTGAACTGATTTTTTTAAACCTAATAGGTATTATTTTATTGTAAAAAGTATTTCATTAGCTATGGAATTGACGAATTAGAATGAGTTGTTATTAAAATTTTATTTCATCTTTACTTATTTAAAGTGTAGGTACTTTCTGTATTTTCATTACTAAATAGTGAGCAATTTATTTAAAAAAACCCGTCGTCTTTTAAATTTTTAGCCTTGTTCTCGAAGCTTAAAAAATAAAGGTGACCGGCTCTCCTTCTACACTCGATAGATTTATAATCGCTCCAAGGTAAATTCGCTTTTGTCAGCTGTTCTAACTGAACTTTTTTAAGTTCCAGACTTTCCGGTTTAAAAGGCTTAATTTTGAAAAGCTGTTTTTATAATGTAAGCTTTTATAGCATGGAGCTATAAGTTGGACTAATTTTTCTCACTGTTTTCGTGGGCATTTTTATATCTAAGTAATTAAAAAGTAATTTTTGTTATATTTTTGGAATATTTATACATGTATAATTATTTTTCTGTTTCATTATTCAAATTATGACTTTAATCAGAGCTATGTAGTGTAGTGTTAAAACATGTCTATCAAACAAATTTTAAGTTGGTAAAATCAATTAGGCACAGTTCTATATAGCTTTTTATGTTTTTTATAGCGCAATGAAAACTAACTACTTTCTTCATGTTTGGTCTGATGTCAAACAGGTAGTAAAAATAATAGTTTATTATTCATGCTAATATATTCGGATAGTAGAGGAGCGCTAATAATATAGGACTTCGGATTTGTACAAACATGCTTTTATAAGTAATTAGCTGATGCCCGCGACTTCGTCGGCGTTGATTGAGGTTTATTCGTTCCCGCGGAAACTGTGTTTTATTTTCTGGGATAAAAAGTATTCTATTTGTTATTCCAGACTATGATCTGTCTGTGCCAAATTTCATCCAGATCCGTTGAGCCGTTCAGGCGTGATTGAGTAACAAACATCCATCCATACATCCATCCAAACTTTTGCTTTTATAATATAAGTAATATGTAAGCAATAATAGGTTCTTAAGTAATTACCTATCAAGGATAGGACATACTTCAGTTATTTATAGCGACAACGCACTATAGAAACTGGACAGGACAGAACGTCCAGGTTGGAGTGGAACGACGCGGACGCGCGACGTTTCGATTGCACTAGTGTTAACGCTTTCGTCGGCCATACAAAAATGTTTTGAATGTAGTAGGTATGTTTGGGCGCTAGTGTTAAAAAGAAAAAATAACGCACCAAAACCATAACAGTCCATCCCGTAAAAGCTGAAAAAGATAATACTACACAGAGCAGTTTGCCAGCTGCGAGCCCTAGCACGGTAAGTGTGGCAGCGAATTCTCGAGGTTCTCACAACAAACACTTTCTCCATGCAAAAATCACGACAAAGAATTGTCGCAGTGATTGTGCTTGGGCGGGCAGAGCATAGGCACGCTTTTTTCAATTGCAATTTTCCGCCAGTGCAGTGTTCATATTTGCGCTGGCCGTGCAATATCACTTTTATGCTTTTGCATCGCTCACTGCCGCCGTGCGTAAATTCAAAATGCCTGATTCTGGCGTCCACCAGTGTTTTAATTACTCGTTCTGGGAATGATTTATTACACACTCAGACGCAAATGGCACTATAGCCGTTAGTGATATCAATGTTTTCGTAGCTTTTAAACAGTTAATGCACAAGAGGTAACGTTTTATCGTTTATACGTTTTTTTATATAACTGGACGATCATTCTGGCAAACTAAGGTACAGATGTAGCAAGTACCTTATCTAATACCACTTCATTTTATTTAGGTACTTATATTTTACCCACAAAAGTTTCAAAGTGGACACGAAGTTTAAATTTTTACGTCAAAACACAATAGTATTTATCATGGCTGGAAATATGAGCTGCTTGATTTATTGAACACATTTCTTTTTTTTATCAGGTGGGTGGGTGTCTTCCGCCGTGGCTATAGTTACCAGTTATCGCCTTACCGGCAAAGACGTGCCACCAAGCGCTTTAGCGTCCAGTACGATGCCTTATAGAAATTAGAAATCGATTAGGGGTTTGGGTTTAATTCTGCCATACCCCATGGCCCATACAGGTTAGCCCGCTTACCGCGACCATCTTAGACTGCATCATCACTTATGACCAGGTGAAATCGCAGTCTCGGTCTAACTTGTAGTAGAAAAATAAATATTAGTACCTACTAGCATTTTTCCTCTGCTGGGATTCTTCAAACGCGTCTAATTAAGACCCAAGGGGCTTTCGCAAAGCTGCCTACTTATCGTTCGTTCAGTCCTAATATAAAATCCGTTTTTTATAATAATTTCGACATTCTTATTAAAGTTAACGAATGCACAATTTTGTAACGCCGGAGCGGAAATTGGACGGGAAAATAAAAATTAGACGAACCCAGACCCAAGAACGAGGTCACAGCTTGAGACTTGTCAACGGTTGCTACATAATGTGTACAGGGGGGGTTACTGCCATAGCACAAAACAGTATTACTTCAAAATAACAGTTTTATGCCACGTACCTTACCATTCCTGAAATAAGGATTATAATTAAACACACGAACGTCAACAATATTAAAACCATTCGGCTTTAAGAGATGGCTGTATGCCGCCAGAGCCGCCTTTTAGTTTGAAGATGCCTACGACTTTGCTCTCATAACGAAAATTGGGTGAGTAACTACGTTGTACTACGTAGGTACGTTGAAGTGTGGGCGCACACATAGAAAATACATATACACACTCATAAACGCACTCGCACGCGTGTAGAAAACATATATTTATCAGCTATGTACACTTATGGCGACATCCGCTTGTAACACGTTCAACTTCAGACATACCATTTTCTTAACTTCCTATATTCCAGTCTTTCAAATAGTCTTAATAATTTTGTTGAGACAATAAACGAATCTTTAAAGAAACAGTTTTATTTTGAGTACCGTTGTACTTTTTTTATGTTTCAACTAGCTTTTCAGCTAAACACCCATTTCAAACCCCTATTTTACCTCCTTTAGGGGTTCAATGTTTATATCTAAATAGCTATCTGCATGCCACATTTCTTGCCTAGATTCGTCCAGTGGTTTGAGCTGTGCGTTGATAGATCAGTCAGTCACCTTTTGCTTTTATATATTTAAAATACCTACAAAATAATTAATGGTGTTTGGGTCAAACTTGTTAACTAGCTATACTGCTATTTAAATTCATTATAATGTTATACTGTAAAAATTGAATTTAATAGCCACGCTTATATTTTAATATCGGATTAATATTTGATTGAATTTGATAATAAATTAAAAGTAGATCATAATCTTTATCATCATTAGTTTTAATTTATAACGGGAATTAATGATTTACATTTTATAGAGAGACCCGTTATAAAAAAAACATCTTTTTGGTTTATATTTAATTAAGTCAATGTACTTGTCTGTTCAATACACATATATCTTTAAATAAGGCTTTAGATGGAACGTTTTATCAGTAAGATTTATTTTGATGTAAGTAAAACCTCTCCTCTCCCAAACCCAAAAAATAAACTTAAAAATTACTTACCTATAAAATATGATGATGATAATCGGTTATAGTATCTTAAAACTAAAGCTACGAGGGTTCCATACGCGCCCTGGTCTGAGAAGAGCCCACAACAAACTCAGCCGGGCTTTTTTTTAATTATCACCATCTCATAAATCATCTTAGCTAAGGAACCATTGGAGCCATAGAACAAATTATTGCCAAGCTCCTTGTCGTTTAAGTAGTACTTTACATGGTAATAAGATTTTTCAATGAGTGTGGAATAATTAATAATAAAATATATAAAATAACTATTGCCCAAATTTTTCGGCGATTCTGTTAATAACATTAATAACACAGCTGTGGGTACTTACCTATTACCTAGCCAGCTAAAAAGGGTTAGATTTTAAGATATAACTTTTTAAATAAATTAAATAGAAATGGTAAATTTGCAGACTGAGTCAATGCAGAAATGATCGTTTCTCAGAATCATAATCAGGAAGATCGTCGACTTTATATTGACAGAAGTGAAGGACTCAATACAAGTTAATTTGAATAGGCTTTAAATGCAAGCGGGTGGTTGCGCTCGTCAAATTGACAATACCTCTCGCTTTCACTTGCCACCCGGATGACAATATCACAAACATCAACACAATATCTGGCAAAGAAAAAGGTTAGTAAGAAAAAGTCTTGCGCAAGCTCATTCACGGTAAGCTTATTGTTACCTTTTTAGGGACATTCGGTAACAATGCTTTACTCTAACGGTGCAACGGTGCCTCTTGCGTCTTTAATAAAAACTAGGCTAGCTTCATTTCCTTTGTGATTTCCTGAACAATGACCGAATATGATTTAGTGCCTTTTTGTTCCTCATGCAAAACGTTCCGTCTCTTGGTTTTTTAGCGCTTCAAAACGCTGTAACAAGCATGCTATGGTCACTTTGTGGGGTAAAAAAGAAATTGTTTCTGCGAAAATTGTATTGCATGTGTTTTTTAATTATTTCAGCACGTATTCTTGTGGCGATGTGGGATGAGAACACCCGCGGAGGTAACTAGAAATTTTATGCATGTGTAGCTTTTTAGTCCAAAGTTTTTTTTTGTTCTTTAAATAAGGATGTTTCTTTATCGCCACATAATGTATATACGAGTAAGTATGGGCTGGGAGTTAGGTCGAACAGTAGAAAGACGAAAAAACTATTCAAATAACTTATTTTTATCTTATTTTTTATATAATAATACATTATTATATAAAAAATATAACTAATATATAGGAATATGAGTAAGTAACTCTTAGTATGCATTTCAATATGAAATAATATGGAGGCATAACGGGAAATGGGAGTAAGTAAATATTTTCTTTTTATTTATCATATAAGATAAGATTTTCCTGATAATAAAACTTCCCATGCGCTTAGAAGCGTCCCTAATGCAACATTTAGCTGCAAATTAAGTAATCTATATGTGAGAATGTTTACACTGACGTTGTTAGGTTTTTGTTCACGGAGATAGTTGAGTAATTTATGACCAAACGATCAATGTAACTGTGCATGCTTTTTCATATGGATATACAAAATATGGAATAGGTATAAAAAATAGGTAATATAATAAAATATATACTGACATAAGTAGGAATACATATGTCAGTATATATTTTACTACATCGGATGCCCATAAACATAAAACTGCATTCAGACACATAGTATGACAGTAGTAGTAGTAGTAGTAGTGTCGCATTTATAGTATTTATAATATTATAAATGCGACAGATGTCAGCTAAAAAAATACATAAAAACCATCACTGCATTGAAAATAGTCGCTAAGTATATAAATGTATAAATAATTATAAAATGTTCATTATGGGTAGTTCTGGAATCCATTATTCACCCCTTGTCCCATTGTAAACTGAAATAGTTTTTCACAGTAGATTACGTATTGTGAAAAACTATACCTACGTTTTACATAGGTAAGGTATAAGAATATTTTATAATCGAAGAAAGCTCATACCTATATACATTGGTATATTTAAAACAAACGCGAGACGTTCGATTTACGTTCGGCATTCGTTCGTTCTAAATTTACATTGTTAGGGGCGAGACAAACAATTTGTGGATTGCGAGCAGCAAAGTCTTGTCGCCCGGTACTCGAAAAGTGATTTAGGAGACTACTATAATACCTAAATCATTCACCCGTTGTCGGGTCTCGACAACAATCATCTTTCGACTATCGCCGACGTCATCAAAAATAGTTAGCTGTACGTGAGACTTGTAGACGGTTTGTTATTATTGACCAAGCGAAGGTCTCTGAGTCTACTTGAGTGAATTTGCTTGTCCGTCCGTCCGTCCGTCTGTCAGAGCCTTATAACTTGTAAATTACTGAACGTACTTACTTACTTCAAATTTAAATATAATATGTAAACCGATGGCCTCCAGCCGAATATGGCTTTAAAAGTTATAAAAATCTTTATTTCAGGGGGGCTCTCATAGAAGCGAATGCGAAGTAAAATATTTTTTATAGCGTTACATACGGTTGCGGTATATCATTTTAAAGATAATTATGAATAGAGTTCCATTTTTTTGTAAATTTTTCCCCTAAAATTGACGTAATGGGGGGCTTTCAAAGTGGAGATTTTCTAACGTCCAAAGTTGACCTCTGAACTCTCAATTTTCTGAAAGGCTGAGCCTACTTGATCAATTATTTGAATTATATCCTGTACTTGAACAACAAATACTAAAATTAGATAAATACTGTATCAGGAAACGAAATTATTTAATTTTTAATGAGCTTCAGTATTTTTAACAGAACTTCACAATGATGTCAATAAATGAGGCTCTGTAAAAGTTTAATCGCTTCTCCAATAACATAATAATAATAATAGTTAATTTATTTAGTTATAACCAGGGCTTCCAATACCGGAAAATGAATATTGGCTAATACCGGGATCCCGGACATTTTTCGTCCGTTTTCAATACCGGTATTGAAATGTCTAATACCGGGATACCGGTATTAGTGATACTATAAACGAAACAGTGACTATTTCATATATTTCTTGGTATATGCCACTGTTTTTTTCGGCTAAGTTGTATCTTAAGCACATTAGCTCAATAAGAGCACTTTTATTGCATAAAACCAGTGAAGAGAGATCATTTTTGATCACTCAGTGGGAAAAATTTGTGTTTGAATTTAGAAGTCTGTGGCATTTCTATTTCATTGACTCCCGAAACGTTCAGAAATCAGTTTTTTATCGAACGCAATATTTTATTATGATTTATTTTATCTTAAAATATAACTATTGAATTTTCAATTAATTTGTGTTTTATTTACTAAACTATCTATTAATACGAGTAAAAAAATGGCATTTCTTCATTGAATTTAAGCAGAAAAGTGCTTAAGTTAATTTGGTGAAAAAAATATTTTTATGGAAGAACTGATTTTAATGTGCAGTTTCCTTCAATCTAATCTAATTTTAAGTTTTTCCGAATAACGGGATCCCGGGATCCCGGTATTGAAAAAAATCTTTCCGGTATTAATACCGGTATTGAAAAAAACCGGTATTCTAAAGTCCTAGTTAAAACTATCTTATGGATACCGCGAGGTCTCAGTTCGGGGCAAACCACAAATTTATTTATATTAACTAATAGCTTATCATAATATCATACATGTAAGGTTAACAATAAATTGTTACAGAAACGGTTGTGATTGTGAGCTTCAGATGACTTGAGAACTTACCTAAAATGATTCCAGTAATCTCTAAACGGTATGAAGAGCTATATTGTTTCGGCGTCTTAAACTACAATCACAATGAATTCATACAAAACTGACCCTGTATTTATTAAAAGGTAATCTATAGACGCTACAGCGTTATATTACAACATTTCAAATATTTTGTACTTTAAAAAATACTTATCTCATCTCTCTACCGAGGATATACAAATTTTGTACTAGAAAATTAAAAAGTCGTATAGAACTATCACCGGTGCCGGCGTAGAGGATCACTAGGTCTATATAGTGGTCCAGGTAGGAGGAGGATTTGTCGAACTTATTCAGTTTCGTACGTGGTCGCGCGGCTCAGAGCGCGAGCGTCGGCGGCGCGGCGGGACGGGCGCGTGACGGCATCGCGGCGGCGGGCGTCGGGCGGGACTGTGCACCGTGCTGCCGGCGAGCGCGAGCGACTGCTGGGCGGGCGGCGCGTCGGCCGCGCGCGGCGCACTGCCGGCCGCCGCCGCGACGCCGCCCCGCCACCCCCGCACGCCAGGGACGCCTAACTCAACATTCTTACCAAACTTTCTTGCCGGGATACCATCTTCTTACGCCTTAAACGCTCTCTTTTTGCTACAGCCCACTCAAAACTTTCTTCATAGGTACCTACTGTTTTGCTAGTTTGGATCACATTTCATTACCAGTTAACGTCATTCGATAAGTACGAGTTGGTTAATGTTTATTTTAAATCTTTCTTACCGAAAAGGCATCTTCTCACGACTTAACGCTTTTTTCTGCTGCAGCCCACTCTGTACTTTCTTCATACCTACGGTTTTGTAGTCTGGACTAGTTTGCATTTACTTACCTACATATAAACCCGCCGTTGGAACAAATACGCCTTAAACGCTTTCTTTTTGCTACAGCCCACTCAAAACTTTCTTCATAGGTACCTACTGTTTTGCTAGTTTGGACTCGGTTCGATAAGTACGAGTTGGATAATGTTTATTTTAAAGATCTCGATCTAGTACCTACCTGAATATAAATTCTCAGCAAACTTTCTTGCCGAGAAAGCATGTTCTTATGTTGTTATGATGTTAACGCTTTTTTCTGCTGCAGCCCACTCTGACCTTTCTTCATACCTACGGTTTTGTAGTCGGGACTAGTTTGCATTTACCTACATATAGAACCGCCATTGGAATAGATACGCCTTAAACGCTTTCTTTTTGCTACCGCCGTGGTGGCTGTAGCAAAAACTGTAGCTCAAACTTTCTACATAGTAACAGTTTTGGACCACTTTGTATTTTCAGCTATTACCCACTATGAAGGTTAAGTGCCGTATAATTACAGGTTCATAGATACTTTGAAACTCTATATTTCATATATCTTACTAAAAATCTAAATTAAAAATACGCTGCATTATTAATTATGCTATAGCCCATAATTGACTGTACTAAACTTTCTTTAATCCCGCTATTTTGCTTGAAGAACCTACTTACTCCTCTTTAACTGATTTTGTTACATTACAGATCTTAGGGTCGGTTGTATTGACTCTACATTTCATATTAATGTACCAAGTAGGTAAGTTTTAGAATCTAATCAATAGCAGCCAGATTAAAATACTTGCAAAGCTTTCTTGTTACGACGGCGTTTTATTTTGCTTTCTTTCTGGTTAATTTACTTTTCTCGTATGTAGGTCGTAGGTCTTATTAGGTTGAATTAATGTAATTTTAATTTCACCACATGTACTGCCAACCATACAAAATCTGATCAATAAAAATTTTTCGAGGCTTTTTCTTCAATAAAGCATTACCAAAGCTACGGCAAAGTATTATATCAAGATCTACTCCGTAGCTCGTACTTACTGAATATTTGGTACGTTATAATTCATTTCTATGGATAATCAGTCGATGGTTTTTGCTGAATGAATTCATTTTCATCTTTTCAACAAACTCTAAGGATTTTTTTCTTTTTTTTTAAATCCTCTGTTTAAAGAGGAACCACTTTTTCCTCCGATGTGATGGTCGGAGACCTTTTTTGTCAAGGGTTTATATTTTACTAATTTTATTATATAGAAGTATAAATATTATAAGTATATAGTTATTTTGACTCAAACCATAAGTGGGCACGTTTTTATTTAAGTTGCTTGTTATATTATTATTAATATAAACGACACTGTAAATCTTTAACGCCCACTTATGATTTACGTCTCTATAATTCTTCTTTATTTATCCCTTGTACTATACATATTATATTATTACTAAAACCGAAAATTTGTCTTTTTATTATACTATTAAAAAATCTGAAAAATTTGACTATTAATTTTTTTTTTTTTTTGGGGGCATCTTCCAGATCGAATTCTCGTACCACCTCTATGCTCATGCTGATGCTGTACGCCAATGGTGAGAGACTTTCTCACTTTTCTGGATTCTAAAGCGGGCCTGGATCTCTTAAGATCCAGGGTTCGTTTTTGCCAGTTCACAATTGAGTGCGCTATTTTAACTCTATCCATGGCGTACAGCTCCACCCGGAACGCAGTGCAGTACGAGTTCAGCTTTAAATGTTTCCGTCGGTGTACTCTAAGGATTTCAAGGTATTGTTTTCACATTTATTCGAGCAATCTACACATTTTTTTCGTTTTATAATGGAATATGATATTACTTTCTTGGCTTGGAACGAAATTGCACCTGCCCTAGAGACGGACGGGTTTGGTTTAAGGTTATAAGTACCCATTTAGAATGTACTTTTCTATCTGATGTGAATGGGCTATGTTATGAGTAGGTAATAAATTAAGTTATACGAGTAAGTAGGTTCATTATTATGTATTAGGTAGATAAAATTTAACTAGATACGCAGGTAACATATAAGATATAAGTTTCTAGGTAGGTGATATGTTTTTTTAAGTAGGTTATTAGGTTTTGCACATTTCTATAAGCTAAGCTAGATATAAATATTGTAACTGCACCATCGTATTAGGGATTTTTGTAAAGATGATGTAAGATGTGAATAAATAAATAAATATCTAAGTAAGTTTTAGTTAGTTATAAACGGTGATTTACTTACTATTTTCTACTCTGCTTTACAATTTTTGCCATTCATACAGTAGGTAGGTAGCTATTTGCGATATTATACTATATATTTATTATATATGAGCTAGAGAAAACAACGTAAGTGTTAGGTAGCTTTATGGAGCGATTGCCCCCACAACTAAGTGGCGGTCGGATTACAAGCGACCCTATGTGTAGTGAGGTCCTATTACATACACAGTTACATTTTTTTCTAAGGCGTTCATTAGATGGTGCCACAGAATACTAACTACTAGGTTTCACTATCAGTTTCGCCAAAGTCTACTGTAAGTGACCGATGGATAACCATTATTTAGTTCGATTAGTTCATTATTCATGATTGACTGTTTTAACTGATAATTTCGAAACTAATAGAATTAACTGATGTAGAACCTATTTTACTGAAAATGTCTAAATACTCGCATTGGGTAAGTATAGCATTAAAAATGTGTGATGTATTGCGCGGAAAGTGTATCTAAGGTTATCACCAAACGACGGATACAATGTAGAAGCTCACATAAAGCTTTTTCTGACCGGCTCAAGCCGGTTCCGCGTTGATAGATGTGGTGAGACCCTTAAAGAAAACTTGATTTCTTACTTTTTCTACGCAATAACGCAATATTTAATACACCTATCTATAAAATATTTAAAAGTAACGTCAATCAACATTCAATATCTATCTATGAATACGCCCCGCAGCGGGCTCAAAAGACCCCTCTAATCGCCCCCTCCACGGAATGCGTGACGACCCACAAATATAATTTAGGTAAAACTTTCTCCCCATTGTAAATGTCTACTGTTTTTCACTGCATTAACTATGATTTCCTTTCATGAACATATTTTACATGAAATATCAATTAGTAAAATGGAATTTAGAATTTCGTACCAGAAACAAAAGTTTTTATACTTAAACTTTCTTGACAATATCGGTTATTTATAAGTTTTTTTGAGTACATGCTTGTGATATGAAATTATGAAGAACTCAGGGACCTATAGTTTGTGTACCTTTACCTGTAAATATGTAACTATTTATTATTTATATGACATTATTTACCTACCGATACTCTGTTAATTGTGATGCGAAAGCATACTATGATAGTAAATAATGTAAAAGGCCTTTAGATAAGGTTATACAATAATATACTTACACTAAATCAAACAGATAGACAGAGCTATGCAAAAGCTATCCAAATGCCATTAGCGGAATAACATAGCGAGGCAGAGTTCAAGCTGCAAAACTGTTCACGGTTTGTCCCGCGCAAAATCGCGACACACTTTTTAATTTATTTCATCCACAAAAAGCGTTTTGCTGTTTTATTTACATTTCAACGGCGACTTGCGCTGTAGCGGGATCTCTATTTTTATTTATTCCACTCTCTGTTTTTTTGCTTTCATTTCAATTTTGTCCCGATCGACGCAGGCCCAGGCGGAACGGAGACGAGCGACTCATTTTAAATTGAATCAGTCTCCTTTGCATTTTTCTTTATTATTCCTATGTAACAATTCTAATTGGTAATATTTGCATATTTCCCGCTATTGTTATTTTAAACAAATTTTGAAATGTCAGTCGTGTAACGGTAGATTTTGATATTTAAAATGTCTTCTAGTTCTTTAATTTATAATGTATATTTTTTGTACCAACTTCATTTTGTTCCAGATTATCATCAGTTTTCTTACCCGATGCTTATTTTGTTAGCGCATGTTATTACTACCAAGTAATTTTCATGTTTAAGATAGATTATGACAAAATATTTTAATGTGAGAAGATAAAGTTTAAGTATATTTCCATATTTTATTCGGATGAGTTCAAAAACCAGCAAGTAAATATTACAGTCAGTTATCTACATAAGACAGCTTACGTAGGTATAGGCTTAATCTAAAGCAAACGTGTGTATCTCTGTCTGTTACCTTTTCATACCCGTGTAACCCGAATTGAACCCGATTATGACGAAATTAAATAGGTCATTAAAGAGAGGCTAAGTCACTTGCATTCTGGAGACACGATTTTCAAGATTCAAAAAGTTCCTACGCTCTTTAATTTTCCGTTACTGAACCCGATCATTTAAAAAAGAACTTAATCCAAGCAGACGACAGATAAGGCCTATTGTCTAGTTTGGATATCAATATTGAATTCTATTATTAACTAGCAGACTTCAGCGTGAAATAAGTTTTCTAAATTCCCACAGAAACTCCCAATTTTTTTGAGATATTATATAACCTATGACACTCACAAATAATGTGTCTATCTATTGCTTCTTATTCCATTATTTGCTATTCAAAATCGGTTCAGTAGATCCAGAGATTGCCCCCTACAACGTCACAAACTCACAAAATTAACCTCTTTAATAATATAAGTATAGATTTCATGAATACATTGCAGTTGCGAAAACAATATCAACGAAATTGTCTGAACGACAAACATAATGAATATAATTGTATACGGCAGGTGTATGAACATGATTAAGTATGTGCCACCAATGATTTTCGCGGAAGATAGGTACTAAAATTCTACATCAATGTTCGCGACGAACATCGATAGATAGCTTATCGATGTACGTGCACGATATGCTTATCGAATTTTAGTGGCGTATTTTGGTTAATTTGCTTCCGTTTTCAGATAAAATAAAATTACGTTACAAGATTATTATTACGACTTTTGTCTAATCAATAAGGATCAAACAGGGAAGCTTAAGGAATCAGACGCAAAGAAATAGGCATATGCCTAAACAAAATGCCTAGTTGCATAATATATTGATATTTGATAGGTTCTGATTTGTAGGTATGTACTTATCTATCATTAATTTTAAACCTACGTCTTGTCCAATTTATTTTTAATTTTGTACAAATTGTACTCAAATTTAAAATTATACTGAAACCAACTTAACTAATAATAACTGTCTATTAATAAAATTTATTTTCAAATCTATTATACGTTTAGACAAGATAAACTTTTGTACCTAATAGGTACCTATATTTAACAGTTTTACAGAAATTGTATGAAAGTTATTTCCCTGTATCTGCATTTTCCCCATTCATATATTTCTTACCCTTTATACACACTGTACACCTCTATACAACTTGCAAATAGTTAGCAATCTTGAATCAGAGCATAAGAGCCAATAAATCTAATGGATCATTCCCCTGTCGTCGGTACAATCGGCTCTTACAATTAATTACGGAACTTGTCTAACGCTTCACAGGCTAAACGGTATCAAAGTAACCGTAAAATAGCCATTTATATGAAAATTTCGTCATCATAAATCAATTTCTTTATCATCATCATCATCCATATAAAGCTTTATTAGTTTCGCATTTCTTGCTATACTAGCATTACTAATTACTACAGAATTAGTCTGTTATCTTTGGAAATCTATAATAAATCATAAGTGATTAGGGATAATTCACATTAGATCGCGCCAGGTACGTATCGGATACGAGCCACGTCACGAACAAAGCACTTTCAACGTACGAGCATGATACGTACAGCGTATGGCCCGGTCAATATACTCAATGTACATGACCGAGGTCGCATAATAATAATCATCCCTTACTAGGTATGATGTACTAAAATGCAATCCGTGGCTCTTCCATGAAGGTAAGTATCGCTTGTATTCTCGTACGTGACACCGTGAATCGGTTCGTGCCCGGCACTGTCTGATGTGAACAATCCCTTAGGTCAAAATCTTCTGAACAAAACTTAGGAGCTAGGTTAGCAATAAATTTGGTTCCTATATTTACTCATATTGATTTGTAAACTAATCATCATATTTATTTATTTTATTTTCTTTATTGAAACACAATGTAGAGCAGGATAACAGTCGTAGATATGCAAATACAAAGGTACCTAAAGTCCGCGCGCGAGCTTCGAGGAATCCTACGGAATGTTAAAGTAATGACCCAGAGTTGTTTAAAGTACAAAACAATACTGCTATCGCAAAATTTGACTCGTCGAGCTCGAAACTAGTGTTGGAAGAGAAACTGGATATGGAACGACGATTGGGGGTGGCGGACAACCGTCGTTTCTTCAGACCCCCATTCCTCGGAGCTGGTGCGGGGACTGTACTTACTCTATCGAAGCATAAAGCATGAAATGAACAATCAAATAAATAAATAAATAATAACGAATAACAACTAAATCTAACGTGTTTGCAGTTGACAAACTGTTTTAGTATACCTATAACCAAATGGACATTGTAGCATCTATCTACTCCGCGGTCCCGATCGGTCATATTTTACACTCCGGAATTCCTTTTCATCCAGTGACGTCACGCGTAAGCCACAGATAAAATTTATTTCATATAGAGTCAATAAAATATTAATCATCGACCTATAAATGTTCTGTATAAATGCCTTTCAGTTTTTTTCATTTGGCTCTGGGCGCTTGTATGTAAGTTTATATTACAATGTACATAATGGTTTTTAATTATTTTTTTAAAATCAATAACAAATTTAATATTATATTCAGTATAAATTACGTGTCTACCTTTACATTGGTATAAAAACCTTACTATAAAGATATCATCGTGATCGGCTTGAAAGAATTTACGATATAATTAAGTATTATTAATTATTATCAGTAGTAAAGAGAAGTATTAATTAAACCTTATCGAAGGTTGTAAGCGTTGGTAATTACATCGAATAGTTTTGTACGTATTCGTTTAGAGATATTATTTAATAGCGAGATAAGTGAAACTGAATGAAACTCGTTCACGCTTTCAGTTTATTTATAATAAGTTTAAAAAGTGTAAGTTTATTTAAAGTAATTTAACTTTTCGTATTAATTTACTCACCGGTATCAAATTTTAAATAATTTAGATATATTGTATAAAAATAATATTACATTTAAATCTGCCTATAGATATTTTATGACTCCATTTTTATATGTATATATTGTATAGGTATATATGTAAGTTATGACACGAAAAATTCGATGTCGACCAAGCCAATCGCATGATAAAATTATCGTAAATAATATATAAATAATGATGGATCCCTCTAAGTTACAATCTTATTTATCAAAGTACCTACCTACAATATATCAAAAACAATTAATTAAAAGTGTTTTGTTAATATATATGCCAGCGCTTGGCTACAATTGCAAGTATGGATTACCTACACATCATTACATCAATATAATTATATTTCACATAGGTAGGTACTCGGTACCTATTCGAATTGATCGTCTTGTTCAATTCGTCCAGTAGAATTGGCTATAGCAGTTCCGGAGAAAAGGATTGGTAATCAAAACGCCCGGAATTTATCATTCACGATAATTATGTCAGAAACATCGGTGGCTGACATTTATTGGTGCGATAAAGCGCGCAAAATCCCAGATAAAATCGAGACATCGGTAAATTTTTCTTGTGAATTAATTTTGTGGCGCAGATTTCACCATTTAAACTGGTTTAACTGATTTGTATTTCCTCTGGCATTCAGTTTGGTATCATTCCCACGCTTGCTCATCGAAACGCTTGGTCGTAGACATTCACACTGTAACTGTCACATAGACATATTATCTACTTATAGCACGGAATATTTAGAACCACGCAACAGGTCTAATGATATCTATTAGATTCTGCGCATTTCATAAATTAGAATCAATTTCATACAACGGTACCATCACTAGTTAGTTCACCTATCCAAACATACCTAATCTTCTGCATATCAAATCAAGTTTTTATAAGATTCACCTCAGTAAGTCCTTTGTACATACTTCATTAAAAATTAAAATATTAAATTGACTCAACTGTAATTGATTTTTATGTGGTATTTATGTGTAAGCCGACATGTAAGCGGCTTTTTTTTGATTTTTCGTTTCGGATTGCTTAAATAGACTGTGATTTATGAACGGACGAAGTGCTATTTCCGTCGGACGAGTTCGAAGAGATTTATACGAATTCGTAACACGACCCAGGACAGAAGTCGAAGGAAATTTTAATTGGATTATTAACTTTTTCTAGGCTATTGTCATCTCTGATTACTGTTGTTGCTATGATTTATATTCAATCGGTATATGTAGGTACCTAGTATTTTTTATTAACGGCAACATCTTTGAGGTTAGCGATCTAGACTAGATTATTATAAAAAAAGTTTGGCTGATGTTCAACTATATTTTTATTTTTTGTTAATTCGAAACTAACACAAACATTTACACGCATGAAACAAGATATGCTATAAACATTTAATCGATAAAATATCTTTGACTAATTTAAATATATTTGATTTGTTTAGATTTTATTACTAAAATACTAGTAGGTAGGTTATATATTATGTTACATAAAAAAATCTTGGTTTCGTATGTAGGTAGTTTAATTAATATTTTTCTTGTGATACAAAGTAAACTTTGCAAGAGTTGTTTGTCTTTCTGGACCGAACAACAAAAATGTTTTGCATAGTTTAGCCTAGTATGAGAGGTAGATAAATAATATACCGATTGTTACGATTATACACATATTTTCAAACAAACAATTAGTTCACTCGAGTGCTACCAGAAGTGAACCTATTTCTTTTCTGTTAGTTCTCGCTCCCTTGCACTTCTTCCGGACCCGAAAGGAAAAAGATTTACGTCGGCCATGTTTGGACCTCGCTAGTGGATTTCCTATAGCAATAATACAGGTAGGTATACCTAATAGTTATTATTTGTGTAGGTACAAAATGAACAATATTTATAAAAAAATTGTGATTGTATACCGTAAAATTGTATAAAAATTTAGATTGTAATCAAACGCCTTTTATCTCGATAAATTTTAAACTGTCGACAGATTGTGAACCGTAATATACTGCTTACAATGTAACTCATAATTTTTCGGTAAATTGTAATCTATTAGGTATAATAACCCGATAGAACCTAAGTAAGAATTCATTTATTCATTAACTCAGAAGTCAGAACATTGAACGGTTCATAAGCTTTAGACAGATTACAATCTCGCGGGATACAATACATTAGATTATAATCTAACGGTTTTTAAAATTTTACGGTGACATATACCTATACACACGGACAAATTCATGAGGATCGGCTTGATTATATTCCGACTTAAATATGTGGGCAAAATTAATTAACTGGTGGTACAATTTGATATTATAGAAATAATAGGTAATGATGGCCGCAGGCCGAAACTACGTCCGCGTTGATTAAGGTTTTTTGATTACCGCGGGAAATTTTTAATTTTCCGGGATAAAATGTTGCTCTTGCGTTAATTTAGGTGAGATATCACCATTACCAGCCAAAACGGTTTAGTCATTGTGGCGTGAAAGAGTGACAAACATACAAACCAATCATTAACCAATCATAATTACCATCATCCAAACTTTCACTTAGTATAAACTATTAGTAAGACAATATATTCTGTAGTTCAGTGATATTTTGATCAAAAAGTGAATAAGAAAATATAATATTATGTAGCACCCATACAATTAATTGCCTACGTATCTACCGAATGATCCCATATGGTGTATAAAACTAGGAACATCTAAAAATGCGTGAGACAATACCAAAGGATCGTTTAAAATAAAATAAATTTGGAAGTCGTATAAAGCTTTCGACACTCACCGACATTCACAGAATCCAACTCGCGGCGTAAATCACAAAGTTTCAAAAAAAAACGAAAAAATAAAGAACTCACATGGAAGTTCAAAAATATCAGCCGTGAATATAATTATGGGAGAGAACACCCGCTGGTTTCCGGCCTTATACATGCTTCTACTATTGTTAATATTACGGTCTAAACTCGATCTACTTTTGCAACTAAATTATTGATATAAATACTAAGTATCGTAACTAAGAGCTCCAAGTTCGTCGAAATATTTACTTAGGTGCCTACTATATGATGTTCTTCCCCGAGATACAACATTGTATTTAATTCCATCAAAATCAGTTTAAAAGATGGGCAGTGAAAGCGAAGCAGATAGGCACAAAGGCGGACAGATATCCGGTGTAGTATAATATTAGGAACAAAAAATAATTGGCGATGGATGTATGTATGCCGTTTTACTGTACAGCACACAATATGATAATGAAAAACAAGAAATTATAATTGATTACATTTAACTATATTTTTAACGATTCTAAATGTTATCTTATGAGCAATGAAGGTAACATACCTACTTTAGCTATCTAATTTCATAATAATGTTTGCTACGAAAACCATAGTAGGGGCTACCGGTCTTTAGTTATAAATAAAAGATCACTCCAAAATCCTACCTGGCGGGTGATTTTTTTGAATTGCAAATATCAACTGTCTAAAGCAGAATTACCTATGATAAAGTACCTGCACATAAAAAAGTGTTACCGGTTTATCAGTGGCGAACTTGAACAAAACTTTCGTGAGTAATAACCTATTTTTGGTACTTTGCGCAAGGTTTATTCGCTGCGAGCAATTCTAAACAATAGTTTCGGTGTGATTGTATCTCGGCTAATTAAAATGATAATTATATTAATAGGAAGCGAACCCGAAGCTGTTCGTACGTAGGCGCTTCGCCTCGGTCATAAATTTTTTTACGCCCGCACAGGTTAGCTTACGAAACCGGGTATTTTTTACACGATAGGAATACATTTTATAGTTCAATGACCAGGCGTATTTAAAAAAAAGATGTGTCTCAATTATAACGAAAACATAAAGCTTTCCATTCAAATATTGTTACCTACTAGATGATTCCCGCTACTTCGTTAGCATGGAATAAGGAATCCACGCAGGAAATCTTCAATTTCCCAAGATAAAATGAATCATAATATTAATTCAAGGTATAACTACTCCTATTCCAAAGTTCAGCCAAATCATAGATATGTTACCTAATATACATATAGAGCAGAATATTTTGAGATTTCAAATCAGTATCACGCTTTACCTGCCTGTAGTCTAAATTAAGTAGGTAGGTAGTAAAATACATAATTAACAGTTCTACATAATTTACATTAATGATATTAATTAGGTATTCTACAACATATAATTATTATTCGTACAAGATAACCTACACTAACCTGTTTTTAAATAACTATTGGATGATGATTGAACTGAATGATTGTAAAGAAATGAAAAGAAGGTGTTTTATAAACCTACCAGGACTACTCACTTAATTAGAGGCAAAACTTTGTTCTTTATATCTCGACGACGAATTTTACTGACGAGATACGTATTTAGTGAAGCTTAATTTATATATGATAATTATAGTTTCGCAAACTAACTTAAGTTACGAAAAATTAAGAAAACCACGCAACGCGACGCGATGCCATACAACTCCATAGAAAATGACAAATGTCGTAGAGAGTCGCCTTGTCGCGTTTGTCGCTCACGTAGGACAGAGCCTAGGCACTAGGGTATGATCCATTGACGCATAGAGAAAGGATTGACGTGTTTAGAAAGGATACCTGTAAAATATCCCCACGACACCGTGGACTTTGTAAGTATGTATTATGTACTATGTGTGAAGCAAAATTCACATCTCAGAACAGACGCGTAATGTCGATTCTACGTTGCCCTAGTAGTAATGCATTCAGCCTAAATGAAATGTTTACCTCAATGAGAAAAGGAAAATAAGAGCTTCCAAACACAGTTAAAGCTTCACTTTTAAACGTCCTTGAACAATCACAAGGGATTAAAATCAAGCAAACGAAAAGTTTCTACTTTTTTCCAAAGCAGGCATTTTAAAAACATTTGCTAAAAGCTTCGCGAGTTTCAAAGAAAAAACCTCCTTCAGTTGGGGGACGTTAAAAGCAATAGACTTTAGGTTCCTTGAGACTAAAGTTAAATATCCATTTAAATCTTCGACGCTGGGACGCCTCCCGAGAATACAGCGATGCAGCTGAGAAAAGCGCTTTACGAAAATACATCCTAGATATAATAGCGTAAGTAAATGTATTGTGTACCTACATTTAAGAGAAAGTTTCCTACTTATTCATTTATTAACAGAACAGAAATAGACAGAAACAGAATAAAATGAAAATGTTAATGAACTTTAATTCAGGTCAACTTAACCTACTTTAAACGTTACTTTAAACTTATATTAAGAAGCATGAATATTTTTACTACTTAAAGAAGAAATTAACTGACGCGCAAACTGCTAGATCTACCTACAACGCTGAACTTTCATTAAAAGCATAGAGATACCTACGTAGGGGCCTATGTTATAGAAAAATCCTGAACCCAACGATTTTATACAAACTACAGCAATATCAAGAGGATGAAGCTGGTACTTTAATATTATAGCGCTAACAGCTGATAGTAATATTACCAACTTTGTTCTTGCTAGCTCTACTCAGTAGAATTTCTAATCTAGTACTCTCTCTAATCTAGTCTGAAACTCTAATCTGAACCGCTGGTCGAGTCAATAGAAGATGGTAAGTATCATAAATATAATAATATGTTAGCTATTCTCTATGTAAAATTAGGAAATTTTAGTTTGTAGGTAAACAAACACAGAGCAACAATTCCTAAAGTTATCTACAGGTACGAATCAGTCAATATAATATCTATAGATTAATAATTATAGGTAAGTTTTATGTTGTTTTAGAATATACCTAGGCATAGTTACCACTGCAACGTAGACTAATTCATAAGAAAAGTACAACAGCAAACATTTCAAGCAAAGACGTCGAGACCACAAATCCTTCAAAATAACACCGATCGGCTAAGAAAGCGCATGAAGCGACAGAGCGTTACTTTTACCTCCAGTACATAGCTTCGTCGACGACGGCACTAAATCAATACGAGCCATCACGCCCCCCCCCCCTCCCTGCCTCCCCTCCCCACACCCCACTTCGAGCCGCTTTCCCGCCGAAAGCACCACCCTTGAAAAGCTCGTAGCTGAGCTCCTACTTCTGTTCGGCTTTGTGGAGGTGTAGCACGGGCAAAGCGTCTTGGGATTTGTACCGCGATTGACAGTTCGCAATTTAGGTTACACTCTGCTACAAAGCATTACATAATATTACAGTCTCAGTTATTTAATATGCTTAGGTACATAGAAATCTCTGTTACTAAATTCTTTATGCTTTTTGATTTCGCAATAATATATACTTTCTATCCAATTAAAACGTTGGTAGTAAGTATAACTTTGTATTTTACATCAATATGAAACCTTTAAGATTTATTTTAATCAGATTGAATGAATTAAGGACTACCAATGACATACATATTGGTAACGATTGATCATTCCCGAAATTAAACCAAGACATACAACAAAAAAGAACGAACACAAAAGTAACACGAAGTAAAATAATTTACACATTAAAACCAGTGACTTAATCAATTTTTATACTTTTTTTATAATAATTGCCTTCCACTTGTAAAAAAATCAAACAATAAAACGTGTTTTTATGAGGATTAATTAATTATAATCCCGTAAAAGCATTAAAGCTGCGCGGTCGAACTATAATTATCCGTAATGTTTCTACTAAACGCTTGTATAAATCAAACACGCGAAGCTATTGTTCGATTCGCGTTATATTGATAATGTTGTATTCGAGTGTGACCGAGATAGATAATATTTATTGTGGTTCTACTCATAAATATATTATGCCTAAGCAAAATTTTCAGGTCAAATCGCACGGATCTAAGAATTTTAGACCCGTACCTAGACTCAGAGTGTTTAAGTAGCAGATGTAGAAGCAATATCTAAATTCCCTCAAAATAGGATTAGGTATTAATTAAACATGGTAACCACTAACCAGTAAACTCTTTAAAGCTTTAAAGTAACTTAGTGTGCTTTTTACTCTTGTCCTTAGGTATGATTAAATAAAAACGCAAAACGGTTTAAAAAATAGCATAATATGATTGACTAAATTACATAAAACACAACTGATCCCCCTTAAACGGCCAGGCTGAGTGAGTCCTTATTCGCATCTGTACTGTTCTAGTAGTATGTTGATTCTCCTAACTTTGATTCTGGTTAAGAATTAAGTAGCTGTGCTTTGATTAAATTGCACCGACCTTTGAATATTGAATACGAAACCGACGTTTATTTTTAATTAAATATTTAAAAATGGAACGTGCCTATTCGGATCAACGCGTCAAGCAACAATGGAATAAACGAAGGACAAATAATAATAAATCTCGTGGAGATGCGAGGGGGTGGCGGCGACTTCCTCATTCGATATTTGAATTTAATTAAGCGTTCGTGTCGTCCCTTCGATATCCAAATTTTTGCAGTGAAAACTTCTTTAGACGCGTTGAACACTTTTTGGTAGAGGGTAAAAATGTGGATTCGCGTGACCGACAAAAAAAAGAAAAAAAAATTAAAATTTTTTCACTGCTATCAGCAGTTCCTATGACTGCCAATTTTTTTAAATTACATGCCTTCACAGTATCCATATTATTCAACGTTTGCAAAAGCTTATAAAGACTAGTCATACCACCGTCATATACGATTTATGTCACACCAATATATGTCGCGAGGATCGGGGCAGAAATACATAATATAGGTAGTTTTGTTGATTTTCCTGCAGTCAAAAACTTCATAACCATCATCCTCCTCATCGTGGTATTCCACTGTGAAATAACAAAGATGTTTCCTAGTGAGCATTTAGCTATTTTCCTTCACCCTCTTTAGGTATATGATTCTCTTTTATAACTTTTTGTGATGCCTCTATTCTGAGACAGAGAGAATAAGGTCATCGGGTATACCTACTCGTATAATCAATTTTGAGAATTCATTGAACAATTATACTTACCATTAGCTGACCTTAACAGTTCGAGCTGCAAATATCTGATTTGAACGCTGCAAAGTTCAGCCATCTCTGTAGAGTCGTTCCGTGTTGCATAAATATCGTTGAGTCGTAGGTACTTACTCGTATTTAGTGAGTGCGCGAACGATGGAAGGCAGCTTGGGAGGTGATCGTGTTTCGCGTGTTTACATCCAGGATTATCGGCCGCCTTAACTCACGGTCTGTGTATAAGGTTGGGGGTACACTATGCCATTTTCTATAAATGAAAGAACACGTTATTATGTTTAAATATGGATAATAATCCTCCTTTCAATTTAATGTAATGTACCAGCGACAATAGTTCCAACAATTGGCATTGCAAATTTGCAACCTACGAGCTTTCAGATTATAGTGCACTATATACATACACATAGTAAATTAAGAACTTACGTATTTACATTTAACTTATCAAAACAATCTTACTTCCTGTTGATGTCTATTATTTCAATAGTACATTACTGCCCAGGCCGGACAATTTACGGCCGAGTAATATTGGAAGAACTTATTAAGTAATTTTAAAAGTACGAGGTGCCAGCTGAAGGTTTTATAAGTAAATAAGGCCGTGAATTGCTATTGCGGCCGAGACTTGTGTATTACTTTTCTCTAATTTGCGAGGAAATACAAATTAATTCAAGAAACAATAGTTTAAAGCGGTTTAAATAATATACGGTAGCGACTTTGGTCGACGTCTACTTGCTAGCGATTTGCTATGCATCTGATAAACTACTAGTAAGTCGCTTTTTTATCATTCTCATAATATTATAACATGCAAACTGCTAGGGCTAACATCACAGTTTGCCCAATTTCATGTTTCGTAGGTGTGAACTAAATCTGGTCAGCAATTTCTATTATCGTCATTTGGACAATTGTTTGAAATTGGTGGAAGTTGTAAATTTCATTCAATTTCATTTAAAGTACTTTGCCTCCACGGCCCGTTGATTTTGTCCACCCTGTATAAAATATAAGTTCTGCACCTTGTGTGGTCTCTTACGAAAAAGCTTTATTATAAAACAAATAATACAAAAAGCTCTCTACTATTATGAAAGTAATACCTGCCTTATACAACAACCTTGGTCAAAAGAATACCATTGTACCCACAGCTTTAACGTTGGCCGTGATCATAATCATTCCCGCTATACGCTATCTATACGTATCTCAACTTTTGCTATGTTGGTATACAGCTTAACAAGGACTTTACTTTTTAAACTCTCGCCACGCCAGATAGTTCAAATCGTGACTTACACTAGCAGAGGTATGTTATAATTACGTTAGATTACACTGGCCGATTACTTACTTGAGCTACTTCGATAATAGCTGCTAAATGCGGGGCGGGGCATATATCAAATATTTTAGCAGTTTATTTTGTTCACACAGTATATTTAAACAGATCTGTAGGTATTTAAGCAAGCAAGAGCCATCGATTTGTACAATCTTCTCTTCAGTTGCGGTCGCAGATATAATTTTTTTATGTTTAAAGGGCTCAGAGTTTACTGAAAAATACAATCATACCTATAGCCAAGAGAGGTGAATCATCTATAGTATAGATGCTTATATATTCTATATATTCCACTTTTCCTACTCTAGTTAGTATAAACTACACTCCGTACTTAATTATTTAATAAATATACCTACTAACTAGGCTATTAAGTGTTGATAACTTTACCACGGTAATGGTAACATGACTGTGACTTTGCTCACTCTATTAAAGCTGTAATAACACAATAAATTCGCTTTGATTTTAAAGAATTTAAGTGTCCTTCTTTTGCTTACAAAATACTCACAATATTTTAAATATGTTTATAGAACGGCACAGAAATAGCTATAACATATAAACAAACATGACAACACTAAAATAGTGATTACATTAGTGATCCATAAATTTAATTTTACGAAACATTAAAAAAAGGCCTAAAGAGCAATTAATTACTGTTTATCTTATCGCGATCATGATTTGAATAGCAACTATTCAAATAAGGCGGAATTTCAACATCAACTAATGCAATGGATGTAGATATGTATATAGGGTACTACCTATACGAAATCAGTAGATCAAACATGGCTTACGAAGTTCACACGACTGACGGGTAGGTGCGGCAAAATGGGACACGGTGATGGGGTGACACACTGTTATTATTAGGTTTTTGTCCCCACTCTCCCCTCCCTTCGCTGCGGCCGCCATTCGCTTTAGAAGTTTTTGTTCATTTTTTGTTACGATGAGACTTTCGTTTTTGCTAAGCTATTGACAACAGATTTAGAGAAATGTTTACGTTACATTAATATAACACGTTTAGAAAAGGTGAAAGTTTTTGGTACCTATATAAAATGCATCGTAACAATCTCTATTACTGATTTTGTCAAGTGTAGGTACAACAATTAAATAGTGCAAAAATATGGTGTCAACTTACATTTTCAGATGCCAGTCTGCTCTTATTTATCATTTATATCGGTACTTTAAATTCAAAATTCTAATGTTTTTTATTCAAATAAACTTTTGCAAAAATACTTTTAAATCGTCGAGTGAATCTATACTGGTTTGAAATACCAATCCTTAAATTTTGAAATGCTTACTTAATACCATTTAAAAGCAATTCGCCAAGTTCGTACACGATTCATATTATTTCTATAGGGGATTGAAGGGTAGCAATTAGTCAGGCTGCAGTTTATTTTCAGCCAGGGCATAACGTCAACTGAAATCTAGCTAGTGAACTAGACTACCTGTACCCATGATTTGCCTGTGTATATATTTCCAAAAACACTTCACAAAACAAAAAAAGTCTGAACATCCATTTCACGTCAATAAAAATAAAACGACTTAATTGACCGAGCGAAGCGAAGGTCTCTGAGTCTACTTGAGTGAATTTGCACTTGTCCGTCCGTCCGTCCGCCCGTCTGTCAGAGCCTTATAACTTCTAAATTACTGAACGTAATTACTTCAAATTTAAATATTATATGTAAACCGATGGCCTCCAGCCGAATATGGCTTAAAAAATTATATAAATCTTTATTTCAGGAGGGCTCACAGAAGCGAATGCGAAGTAAAATATTTGTATAGCGTTAATAGGGTTGCGGTATATCATTCTAAAGATAATTAGGAATAGAATCCAAAAATATATTGTTTTTGAATTTTTCCCCTAAAATTGACGAAATGGGGGCTTTCAAAATGGAAATTTTCTAACGTCCAAAGTTGACCTCAGAATTCTTAATTTTCTGAAAGGCTGAGCCTGAAACCAATTATTGAATTATATCCTGTATTTGAACAACAAATACTAAAATTAACTATTTGGAATAATATATAATTAAATGTTATAAGGAAACGAAAATATTTAATTTTTATTGAGCTTCAGTATTTTTAACAGAACTTCATAATTATGTCAATAGATGGCGCTCTATAAAAGTTTTTTCGTTTGTGCTTACATATAATAGACGTTAGCACCATCTTACGTGGAATAAAAAAAGTTAACTATTACAGTATAAAGTTAAAACTTCGGATATCGCGAGGTCTTAGTTCGGGGCGAACCACTAGTTATCACCTTTTTTGCTTGTATTTTAATATACTTAGCAATAAATCGCACTTACTAATTCGTGGTAACGACGCGGATTTCCGCTGAATTTTGATGAACTAATCAACGATTCGCGAGCCGGAATCAGGTATCTTTACTTTACGCGTACAAATTTGTAACTAATCAAATGGAAGAATGGGGAGAAAAATAAACTGGTGAGTGGTCAAGTGCATGTCAAAATATGCATAGGGTAGGTTCCGTACAGTATATACTTTTGTAAAACTTGATGGTGTGAATTTTGAGGATAATATAATTATATTTAAGGGCGACTATAATTCCCTCCATCCGTTTGATCTATTTAATGGTTTGATCGAAATAATATCTTTCTTTGCATTATATACCTTATATTATTTGGATAAATCTTGGGCTTGATTAAAATCACGATACGACGACGTGTTTTATAAATTTAACCTATTTTTTATCTGATTAGGTAGGTATTCCATTTTGTAGTTTTGAAGTAGAGATTCATTCAACAAAGAACGACGTAAAATTTAATTTGAATTTTTTTATGAATTGTTTTCACGAACCTTATATTTTTAGTTATTAGTTAACCGTCACAAGATTTTTTAACAGCACTTAGAGGTCGGACGGGCAGACATGAAAAATTGATAAGGATTCCTTGTTTTACTACGCTAAAAATGCGTAAGGTAGCGAGGAGTCCTTGAAAACTATTGTTTATAAACAAAAGTTGTTATGCAAGAGGCTATAAATGTTGTCGTGTAAAGAATCGGGTTTTACGGCCGCATTATATGGCCGGGCGAGATAAAGCGATTGTTTTGGGTCGTAAATAAGACTGCAACAGGTACTGCCAACGGGATTCCGCGATCACGTGGTACATCCACTTTCCATTTCTTTCATTATCTTTTGCGTATTGTATAATATTATTTTCAATACTGTACTGCTTAAGAATTGCACTTACAACGGTTGTAAGGGACCATTTTTTTTAAAGTTGTTTTTACGTTTTAAGAGCGATTTCTTTGCAGTTTTCTATTTGTCCAAATTACTTAAAGAAAATACCTACTATCAAGGACCTTTTTTTTTTATAAGCCACTACAAGTTAGCCCTTGACTGCGCTCACCTGATGATTAGTGATGATGCCGTCTTACATGGTAGCGGGCTAACCTGTTAGGGGCTTGGCAGTTGTATTAAACCCATACCCCTATTTGGTTTCTACACGGCATCGTACCGGAACGCTAAACCGCTTGGCGGCACGTCTTTGCCAGTAGGGTGGTAACTAGCCCCGGCCGTAGAATCCCACCAGGCCGCTTTCTACAATATTATGAAATTATCGAAGTGCTATTGTTTTATTAAACAATAAATACCTGCGTTTGTGATTGCCGTGACAATGGTTATTATTAATTCACCTTTATTAAAACTACTCGTATAATGAAGATTATTGAGACAGACAGTTCAGTAAATAAGTAAATGTGTCCTTTTTACTTAAATTCTGTATTTAACATAAATATTAGCAATTAAAATACGTAGAAATGTATGCATAATAATATGTAAGTGTGATAAGAAAAACATATACATGGACGCTATGCAATTATTTTGTTCTACTAGATGATGCCAGCGACTTCATCCGCGTGGATTAATTTTTTAATTCCCATGGGAAATCCTCAATTTTCCGGAATAAACGTAGTCTATGTCACATCCCGAGATGTACTCTACGTCTAACCAAATTTCATCAAAATCGGTTGAAAACATGGGCCGTTCAAGCATAGCACACAGACAGACACACTTTCGCATTTATAATATTAAGTATTTAAATATTAGTATGGATTATTCTTGATGGTTACTAGGTACCAAATAGGACCTATTTTAATGAGCGCAATAACAACTTTAAATATTATGTAGAGTACCTATCTATAGATAGCCATTCAAAAGTCTTGATTCGTGGTAGAGAGAATACGAATTCATATGAACTTTATTTGGGTATATTGGCGTCATAGGGTACCCCGATCGATGCAAGTAATTATAGAGTGAAAATGTACCCCTCATAAATAATATAGTCCTATAGCTACAGGGCGCGGCCGGATTCGCCCGTGGCCATTGTACGAAGCTATTCACCATGGCGGTGATCGGTGACGTCACCACCACAAAAATGCAGGAAGCGTTAGCCAGTAGGTACCTTCGTATATCATTTGGAGCATACGACAAACGGAATCATGCACGAAATATCAAATAGTGCCTAATATTGTCATAGATTATGATAATTTCGTCGTATTACGTAGACAGTAAACTTTGATAGTATTCGACCACGAACATAATATATATTTTTTAATACATTAATTTGATTTGGATTACAGTAGTGTACTTAATTAAGTAACTACTCTATCTATCTTTGTTCTACTTGAAGTTGAATCAGTTTACTTACTTATTTACTTTTAGCTCAGATTCTGTTAATATCTTCGTACTACTTACGTGGACAAATTATATTGTATTTAATTGCTTGTTATTGATTATTTATTATCTATAGATAAGATTACCATTTACCACTTGATCGATCTATGATTATATTATTATTCTTGATATTTTTATGAGGAGACTATAAATCGTAAATAATAAGCTTAGCCTTTCATATCACATTAATGAACTGTGTGTCTAAATTTTTAAGTAGATAGAGGCATCGTATGTTGAATTTTAAATAAGCAAGGTAGCCTTTAATAACTTTATACTATTTAGATTAGGTAGGTACATGCGGTATTTGCAGTTAGAATAGTACGTCCATCGGTACATTGTACTATGAATAATAAGATGTAAGTATATTATAATGTAATCCATACTAAATAAAAATACTATTTGTTATCTTGGCCTTCTTTTATGCTGTAATGGTATGAGTACTACCATATCCAACAGATGCTATTAGGATGACATTTAGCATTCTATTCTTTCCTCTCTAGAGACTGTAATCGTAAGAGGATAAGAGATAATAATACACTAATAGCATCTGCATTGGGTAATACCTACCTAGATGAACCACGTTACCTTTTGTATGAATAAACAATTGAAGTGAGTTTATCGAGTGAAATTTCTACGGGAAAATCGAAAAATTTCACTGGTGAAAGAATAAATACTTATAATAAAGTTTTTTTAATACTTGTTGAATAACAATAAATATTAATGTAATTTTATCGCAACGCTTGTTTAGTTTATTCAGCAAATAATAATTGAGAGTTATATTTTATTCAAGGATCATTTTCTAATGGGTATACACCAAATTGCTTCCCTCTTGATCTAATTTTAGTGCAAAGAGGTTGCATGTCAAGCGACAGTTAAGAGCGATTTAGATTAAACCGGTGCCAACCTCCACGAAACATAAAAATTGACCGTGAAATTTTAACTTAACGTTGGTGTAACGTTCTATTACAAAAACTCGTTAGAAGTTTTTTTTTATCGACATAACGAATTTATAATTCGATTTGGATATCAGTAGTATTTACTGCGGTTTCTATTTCTAAATATTAAAGTGACCACGTCACCTTGACTTGACTAGGAAAGGAACTGCAATATTATTCCTAAATTATCTATACTATCATTATAGCTGCATAAGTTTGGATAGATGGATGGATGGATGGATGGATGGATATTTGTAACTCAATCACGCCTGAACGACTGAACGGATCTATATGAAATTGGGAACAGTGATAGATCATAGTCTGAAATAAAACAAAGACTACTTTTTATTCCGGAAAATTAAAGAATTCCCGCAGGAACCAAAAAACTCAATACTTACACGCGGACGAAGTCGCATCAGCTAGTATTAAAATAAAAAAGGCTCGACAGCACTTTCAACGGAAGGAACTCTTATTTTACCCTGTAGAGGCACAAGTACAGTTGTGCTTTGAGGGATCTCTGCTTTAGAGTCTAGAATAATAATAACCTACATTTTCTGATTTCTACAAAAACACATCAACCAAATATAAATTTCAGTGAAAATCACAACGGTTTAAACTATTGATTAAAGTTTAGCATAACCGAACTACTTATGGTTTACTTCTCCAAAGTATTGCTTGAAGAAATAACAGTTTGAATTTACGCGTTGCTATAACGCATTCGGAAGCATCTACATCACAATAATTTATCAATAGAAAAAATTACACACGCATCGTGTCCAATTTATTACATAGGTAGGTAAGTACCGCTACGCGTGCTTTCCATTATTACGTTTCGAAACCGTTTTTCTGTTGAGTCATAAAGCTATCATGTCCGCAATTACAATAAAATACGCGAATTATAAACAATTTTGTGTCCAGCCCTGCATCGCTAATAAATGCAATGCGATGAACCAATTACCGCTATTATCTTGCCCGCATCACATACAATGTGTCCCCAGAACCAACGTTTAAAGGCGCTACGTTTAATAAACGCAAAAACAAAAGGCATCCAAGAGTTAATCTATGATGAGGGAGTTTTATAAACATCTGCTTGTAGGAATCCGACATGTCGCATCTGTTGCTGTCGGTCCTTTTTTCGAAATTTCGAATGCGCGTGAGTCGATATACCTCGTAACGGCAGATGTTCCTTTGCCATAATACAATCTACGTTTTTTATCAATTAATATCTCTATTTCAAAAGCAGTAAAGTTTAAAAAGTAAAACTATAAAATTTTTAGTTTATCTACTGTTTTTCTATTAGTTTTTTTAAGGAATAGAGCAAGATTATGACATTGAAATATAAAATTTGCCGGCGTTTACGGGCTATGGTAGCGATGGTCGGAGATAACAGTAAACGGGTCATTACGACCCTTCCCTAATTTAAAACGATATACCGATGCGATGCATTTATCAAACACTTTATAGCATTGGATTTAAATATTGTGTCATATATTTTATTGTTTCCCGTGTGTTAATAACTTTATTTGGGGAATGTAGCAATCATTTTCATTTAACTATCATAAGTTAGTACATAGTAAGTACAAAATTTAGTAAAAGGAACTACTGAAAGGTAACTGATGACAGTGGCATGCACGACATAGAGGCATAAAAACATAGCTTACTCTAGTTAAAAAAGCTCCGTGCTTAATTTTCATCATAACCTGTCAAAAAATATTATTTACTATATACATAAGTACCTAACCAATGCATATCCTGGCTCTGGATACTGGGCACGCCGCTGCCTACTGTTATAATATGTAGATATTTAGGTATAACTAAGTCTAAATAGGTAGGATTTCGCAAATCCCACGTTTACGGGTCCATCATGCGAATTCGTAACTTAACGTCAGGCGATCCGGCTGCTCGTTTACTAGCTTTTCATTTAAAAGAAAAGACTTGTGAGTTCTAAATTTTTTTTTTTAATTAACTGTTTATAACCTAGTGCTTGGCTGCAATAAAACTGGCTGGCAAGTGGTGATGTAGCCTAAGTTGGAGCGTGTTGACCTAAACCCTACAAGATACCCAACTTGATTGCATATAGTAATTTACCAATACACATTTTAAATCAATCGGCTCAATGCAGCGTATCGTATATGTCTTCGAGAGACTTATTCCTTTGACCCTCAAATTCAGTAATTTAAGTTTTCCCCTCCGGATAGCATTTCATTTACCTCTTCAACCGATACGCTGCGTGGGACGGACTAATCTGGGGCAGAGAAATACATAGAGACACATCTTCTATACTTAATATTATAAATGCGAAAGTTTGGATGGATGGATGTTTGTTACTCAATCTCGCCAGAACAGCTGAACGCATCTGCATGTAAGTGGGTACAGATATAGATTATAGTAGGGTATAGCACATAGGCTACTTTTTATCTCGGAAAATCAAAGAGTTCCCGCGGGAGCCAAAAACCTCAATCTACGCGGACGGAGTCGGCTAGTAACTTACTAGTGGTTGGCCCCGAACTGAGACCTCGTGGTATCCATCCAATGCACCGTACGCATTAAAACGCGTCGAATCGATATCATCCGCTTGCATAGATGGGATACGTATACCTACAGTATTTTACTAAAATACAGCTCGTTCGTTGAGCGGTTGTTACGTAGCATATGATTTCATAATTAAAAAAAGTAATATAAAATGTGATGACTAAGACTGTGTGCTTGCGGCTCCTGCGGCGAACATGTCTAGATACGCGCTCATCTTTACGTTCATAGACATCAGTACTATCAGTAGACTATTTTTATATTCCACGTAAGATGGTGCCAACGTCTATTATATGTAAGCACAAACGAATAAACTTTTACAGAGCGTCATCTATTGACATCATGGTAAAGTTCTGTTAAAAATACTGAAGCTCATTAAAAATTAACTGATTTCGTTTCCTTATTATATTTATCTAATTTTAGTATTCCTTGTTCAAGTACAGGATATAATTCAAATAATTGATCAAGTTTCAGGCTCAACCTTTCAGAAAATTGAGAGTTCTGAGGTCAACTTTGGATGTTAGAAAATCTCCAGTTTGAAAGCCTCCATTTCGTCAATTTTAGGGGAAAAATAAAAAAAAATATTTTTGGACTCTACTCCTAATTATTTTTAAAATAATATACCGCAATCCTATGCAACGCTATAAAAATATTTTACTTCCCATTCACTTCTATGAGAGCCCCCCTGAAATAACTATTCTTCTGGAGGCTATCCTTATCCGTATGCCTTATTTATTCAACATTATGCAAAGGTAAAAAACTTATGTGATTTTAATTTTTTCAGGAAAAGAAGTAAATGCAGTTTTTGAAAACTGCCTAAGCAACATCAATGTAACATTATTTCTAAAGAATTTGGCTTTTGGCAATAAAATACCTCTAAGTAATTAAATTTTTTGTGTTGGGCCCAGAATATTGATACCATTTTGGTAATAAATGTGTGAAAAAGTATAATTTATTGTTATTTGCTTATATACAGAGTTAATTAAACTTTTTTTGAATTAAAAAGTCGGTACAAATTATATTTTTTGTTGCAAATAAAGGAGTCTCCATAGAACAACAGTGCCGATAATTCCCTCCATTGATTCGTAACGCCTCCCGCGCCACGCTACAATGCTCGCGAGTGAGGCCCGACGTTTGCTATTGTTGTTGTCTATGCCCCGCTTATATATATAAATAAGAAAGGCACATAGAAGACTATGTGCCTTTCTTATTTATTACACATTTATTTCTTATATGCATATAGAATTGTATGCATATTAACAAAAGTAAAAGCAAAAGTTTCTTTGGCGGCCGCCAAAGACACTGATGTCGTCAAACCCTGATGGGCGTAGGAGTAGGTATAGGTCGACCAAAGCTTCGATGGTTGGATGGAGTTAGCCAAGATGCAAAGCGGATTGGTGTTAGAAGCTGGAGAACGAGTGCGAACGATAGAGATAGATGGAAAAATCTTCTGGAGCAGGCCCGGGCCCATAAAGGGCTGTAGCGCCGATGATGATGATGATGAAAACCAAAAGTTAAAACTAAAAATTTAGATCGTTAGTTTATGACTTACATACCTACAACTACATCCATTTATCAGATGCCAAATTAATATTGCGCTACCAGTAATTGCTTCGGATTACGGAAGAAATGATACCTTTACTTTAGTAATAAAATAGTGCCAAAATCGTTTATTTGGAGTTTGGAAAGTGAAAATTGGAAATACTATTAAATTTTTCTGCTGCAGTGTTTGCCAACCACCTATATTGGTACCTACTTTTCCCGTAAAGTCCACAATTTTAAAGTGTTTCTATCTGTCTATATACCTACTAGGTATAGAGCTAGTCACCGTTATCATAAAATTATTTTTCATTTAATTAAATGAACATAGAACCAAAATAAAGCGATCAAATAAAACCGCTTATACAATACAATAATTATTAGGCAGGTAAGTACGTGGCAAATTTATTTTTCCTTGTACGGCATTTTCAAATTACTTGCTTCTAACCTTACGTCGTAAGAATTTAGTCTTGAAGCGTATCGCTCGTCGCGGCCTGTGTGGCCAGCTTTATAAGGTACGGGCTGCTATGTTTAGTACAATATCATCGTGAAACTTATATTGCTAAACATAATGTTAAGACTTAATTACACAAAACGCGGGACGTCAGCACAACACAGAATCTGATCCAACGCAACTACAGTCTTGCAGTCGCGCTACGTGGCGTATCTGTCTACTGATGCAGTTGGACGTGTTTTATAAATTTTATCTATGGTTGGATGTATACCTAACTGATATTACCTGAAGCCGAGCGTCTTTAGAAGCCAAGGTGTCTAAAGAAGAAGTTCATGCCCTCTACGACAGCTTCATACAAGTTTTTGGATTTGGATATCCATATCCAAAATATCTCCAAACATTTCGCGAGAGAAGCCTGCTACTTGCGACTGTGACACGCGTATTGTATAGGTATGTATGGAGAACATCAAAGGCAAAACACAACCTTTCGAGATAAGTAACCGAATTTTGGCAAATTGGTAGGTTTTTTCTTGCTACTAAAAGTATGCCACCTGCTGAATATAAGCAATTGCTCAAGCGTAGACTATTGCCGCCAGCCTACAGGCATACCCGCGTGTTTAGTATGATTTCTGTGCGGTTTCGTAGCACGATACTACTGTTACGCGTTGTATTTGTTGAAGCCTTAACAGAGGTATGGTTAGTCATGCAATCATTACGAATTCTGTGTTAACACAATGCGACGAATATGATTTATGCGGTTTGATGTCAGTAAAATATTTGAAAGCTCTTGTAGCACCTAAATTACCTAGTAGGTAAACATTGTGGTGGCTGCATGAATGCTTTTCTTAAAAGCTTACTTCCTTATTAATATTTCAAGGCTATTATGAACTCTAAATACTAATTATTATGTTATTAATTTTTATTTCTCAAACATTCAATACTTTCAAAAAAAATACATAAAAAATTGATCATCATACTTTTCATCACGAGAAAATCCCTTATAACGCTTGCCTGTACCTAGTTACGCTGACGAACTTGCGGCCCTTGGGTTAAGATATACATAAATAATAATTATTGTTCGGTGTAGGGACAATGTACTAAGTGCGTGGCAGTTGAAAATAAACAATTATTTCCTCCGCTAGGGTGCACGCCGGGAACACGGTCGCGAAGTAACCGTAGGGTGCCGTGAACTTGGCGGTAGAAGGATGAAACTGGATCAAGCGATATTTATGGATTTTCACTCTATTTAATATTCAAAAATAGACCTAATTACAATGAAAAGGAACTTTTAAATTTAGAACTGCGTTGCGGCTTTGATAGGTAACCTTATGCCAAGAACGGGAATCATGCAACTTGCAAGTATGTTTCATTGATCAAGATTCGCCATCATCCTGTCTAAATAATGTATGGAATAACCTGGCAGATTTATTTATTTATTTATTTAGACATCTTTATTGCACACACAAAATATACAGAATATATATTTACTAGGTATATCCTGCTTTGATCCTGACTATATTTAGGTAAGGATGTGTCTCATTTTCAAATTATTAATAATGTTTGTTTACTGAGAGTTATTAAAGCACTTATAAGAAAAAGTAAAATTGAGAAAAGTCCTGATTCGCTCTCTGACTGACCCATGAGCGCTCAGCCTAAGCCCTAGGACCTTATAGAAAGCTGAAATTTTGCACAGAGGTTTCCTATATAATGTAGACAAGGTATAAGGCTGGATATTTTGAAATTCCCACGGGATTGGAGCAAAAATGTTCTTTAATGGTCTTACATAAATCTTTCCTACAAATAAGAGAGATTTCCTAATAAAATCTACCTGTTTCCTTTACCACCTTTTGAACCCAAACCATGACGTAACCTTCGGTGGCAGCGCCGAATCTGATCACTGACCCATGAACCGAACAGAAAGGAAATTTTCCTCCAAAGAAAATACGGCAGTATAAATAACTCCATTGCCTCCTACATCACCCTATGACAAAAGAGTTATCGGTGCGTTGAAAACAAAAATGGCAAGCTGATTTATTATAGGCCCGCCGTATTAGCCCCGGTGATTTGAGATTGGGTGCTTTAACCTGAATTTTTGGTAAAGTTGCATACAATAAATTTGAAACCAAGAAAAGCTCTTCTAAACAATTTATTGGCCTACAAATCGAGTCCAATAAATTATTTATTAGAGCTTTTTTTTCCACTACACATTAGCCCTTGACGGCGATCTCACCTGATTGTAGGTGATGATGCAATCAGTCAGTTTCACACAGAATTGTACCGGTACGCTTAATACCGGAACGGTAACTAGCCAAGGCCAAAACCTCCCACCAGACCTGGCAATATTAGAAAATTTAGAAATTATAAATTCCCAAATTGACCCTGCCGGGAGTCGATCCCTGGACCTCCTACTTTAAGAAAACCACGCTCAAAATTTCGCCAGGGAGTGACCTTATTATCGTTGTAATTTAGAAAAGAAGGTTAATTAAAGGAAATTAGGTCAGGTAGGTAGGTTCTGCCAAGTGATGTCCTTCTATTCGAGATCGTTTGGACTTTGATTTTTAGTCGGTATGGAGACGGGATTCTGACATACCTTACCACCGCGCTCTCCTGGGAGCGGCATAGTTCTATCGGGATTATTCAAACGAAAGAAAGGTAGGTTATTTTACGAGGTATTTTCATACTGTTGTTGCAATTTGAGGCAAAATCTATGAGAAAATACTTGGTAAAATATGGAAAAATAACAAAAATAGAAGTTGGATAACTAATAAGTACCTTTTAGAACATAAATCTCGATTTCAGAATCAAAGATTGGATGCAAGAGATGCCCAAATTCGATATTGGTGAATAATAGACGGTACTACCGGTGTGGTTACACCATCATCCGGATACTCCAGATTTATACTCGGGTACCCGGACGGACCGGCCTGTGACGGTATGTGTGATGTAGGTTCCTACGACTCTTACGTATGATTGTTATTATTATATATAGGCATACCTATAGCGTGTATGCACATTACCTTGAGAGGGCATATTACCAGCCTTTGATGAACGCAATTTTTCTGTCGAGTGAGAGTTGGAACCAGATCTGGTCCCAACTCTCACTCGACAGAAAAATCGATTCGTACTAGACTCGTATATCCAAAATCCATGCAAGCAAATATTTTAACTTACGAGATTTTAACCAACTTAAGCTTTGAACGAGCGAAAATATTTTATAAGTGCTATTTCGTGTTTTGTTTTGTATAGTATAGTTATACTTTTCTATGTACATAATTATGTTATATATGTATACCCATGCTAAGTGAGACATTATAAATTTCTATGAATAATTATTTTATAAGGGTGTTTATAATATTCATTTACAGAAAATTATCACGTAAGCATAGGAACATGACCTTATGAATATTCTTATCTTTATAAAGACAGGCAACCTTTAATGAACGAAGTCAAGGTTTCAGATACCTTAAACTTTATCGAAGCTTGTGATAATCTCGACAAATCTAAACAGATGTGTGTATCAGCAACAAGTAGGTGCCTTCGAGATAGGTCGTGCTTAGAGAACTATTGTGCATAGTGTCTAACATAATCACTTGGCGCACGACTAACGTAGGTACGATGATATTCGAGTCCTCTTCATAAAGCCCCGATGTCCGTTCAAGTTGAGGGCGCGATTTATGGCGTGGAAACGTCAACGGGCATGTTCGGGGATAAATCATATGTTTGCTTAGCGCACGACGTCTAAATTTCTCGGATATATGCTTGAATTGTCTTTGTATTTATGGTAGGGGTGTAATTGTTTGAGGCGGTACGTCGTTCGGCTTTGTTGTGGTAGGTAGTAAGCACCTGGGTATATTTTATTTTATCAGATATAGGACTGATAAGAGGTTCGATATCTGATTTACAATTGGGTATTAAGACTAGATCAAGGAAGAAGTAGCGCTTACGTTTTATGAAGCCGTTCATCGGGGGTCAACGAAAACAAACAACACGGGTACCCTTTTCTCGAAGCAACTCATGTCACTTTTAACCCCCTTGTACCTATTTTCGTTACTGATAAAAATTAAATCTAAAAGTAGAAGTCTAAAATTCCAGTTACCACGAGATAGTCACTGTCAATGAGTTTTGCACTTAGAAACTGTAGGTAGTAAAAACTTAGGAATTTTATTACGTATAATACGCAATATCACAAACTTTGATCAAACACAATCCCTATTCCGCTCATTACTAGAAAATTAAAAGTAAACCAACAATTAAAAGTAAAAAAACAAAAAAAATCTTTCATTTACATTCACAGATATACAGGTAAGTCAAAAACAATTGTCAAACAATATGAAAACGTAACAAAAAGAATCGGCCCGACTCCCGCAGGATTGGAAATTTACGACGCATTGTCGCTGATGGTGCAACATGCAACAATAACAAGTAGAGCTAGGAAGTCAGGTATGTTTACAGAAATCGCCAATTTGCATGAAGTTTGGAGCTTTCACTTTTATTATCGGAATTAGAATAATGGGACCGTTTCTAAACGGCGACAGTAGCGGGCGCATAGTTTGGAGTCGGTGTTTTGAGTACTGATAAAGTGGAACTGACGAATTGTCTGTTCAGTTTTATTACGTGTACGTGACGGGCTTATTGATCAATGTCATAAAATTCTTTGGCCTTTATATATATTTAAAAAAAAACTAGTACAGCTAGATCGTCCGTGTACACTTAGTTGGCGATACCACAAATGATGTCCAAAAATTTGTTTTTTTCTGAGATTGTATACCTAGAAAGTTGGTATTTTAAACCCAAACATTGGTTTTCAATTATCAAGGTCACTGGGCAAAAGAAACATTTCGTAGGCGTTGTGCCCCAGAAATCTTTCCACGCTACTGTTGAGTGGTGATGGTGACCCAAGACTTACGTTGAGTTGCACGAAACAATCCTTAAAACTTAAGTGGTGATCAAACTAATTTAATCACAAGACTTCTTACAATTCTAGCGAATAAATAACTATAATCTCCACAAGTATTTGAATCTGTTTCGTGCAACTCTGCTGCAACATAAACAACAGTGTCAGTGTCTTGGTCAATATGAATGATAATTTTGAACCGAGTAATTAAAAAAAGCTTTTTAGTTTCTACATGGTTTTTCAAAAATTTTTATCCATGAAGTAGTGGGCATCATCTAGTAAGACATCAAGTCTTTAAAAAATTAAGGAATTAGCACTGTTTAAGCAGGTATATACAAAATAACTATTTTCAGAAAATCTAAATCATGGGGAAACAAAAAATATTAATGAATTTTAATAATGTATTCTTTTTTATCTAGGTACTTTAATTTATTTCTTGTACTTTCCTTTTTTTATATTGTATATTAGGTATCATTGAGCTTTAGCTTTAAATTCCTAAAAGTTGTATTGTCAACACAGAGTTCCGACATCATGCGCCATCTTTGTAAACTTGAAGGAACCATCTCGCAAAATTCAAACCAACCCCTGCTACAACAAAATGCGGACAGTTCTACCCTAAAAGCACCCCTGTACGTAGTCAGATGTGAACCATTTCATTACGAGATACTAACGCCATCTTTGGGATGGCGCTTGAACTTGCAAAAAAGCTTGTAGTTCCTGAAATATCCGCGACTGCAGCGCCGCTATTAGAGCTTTTGAATGAAACCGAACTATTCACGAGAAAGATGTTTTAATTCTGAAACGATAAAGTCGTTTTTGCATTGCCGAGATTGCGGCTACGTTGAACAGAGTATGCAAATTAACGTGCCATTACATGGTAATTTATTTGAAACGAATGACCACTTTGCGGTGTAGTGCATCGAGCACTGAACGTTTATATGGGGACCCTGACCTTATATCGTGTCAATTTATAGCTTGAAGCCGTTAAACGCTCTTTTACGTAACAGCTGTTATGTCTCGCGTGATGCCCTAGCACCGTAACCTTGTTTTCAGGAACTTTCACCTGTTTGTTTGGAAATTAAATTACTTAATTACCCAGACTTCTCTAATTGGAAATATTAGAAAGCTCATCACACGTTCTGATAATAATTCCTCGCGATTAGGAAGTGGTTGACCATGCTACAGTATTAATTGTAAGTTATTGATTATTACCCATTACGATGAGGTACAATCACGCTCGAATTGATTTTGCATACTTAATTAAATCAATCTAGTTACATAGCAATAAAGAATATACGTTCAACATAATGTAAGTTTTCTAAGATCGTGTTTCACATAAGATAAAAAGTGGATAATGTTAAGAATAGTATAGGTACGTAGTACTACGAAACGATGTTGCCACCCGTTTAGTTAAACTGAAAAGCTTTCGAAGCAATGCAATCCTGACAAAGCATTTCAACTGTTAGTTTTCCGTGTCAAAACATCATAATGTCATATTTTAATGATAAAATCAGTCAGCTCGCATTCTGCTTATATGGTAAACTCTGATTGAGACTGTAGGTATTTAGTATCAGATTATAGGCTTGTAAAGTTAAAGTGCGTTTTCTTGAGCATTACTAAAATTTTAAAATGCGACAGTCGTCAGACAAAATATCGTTACTGGCGATTCTTAAAAAAAATGTTGTTGTTCTATTACTAGTGGTTCGCCCTGAACTGAGACCTCGTGGTATTTTTATATTTCTAGTAAGATGGTGCTTAAGTCTATTATTTGTAAGCATAAACGAATAAACTTTTACAGAGCGCCATCTATTGACATGATTGTGAAGTTCTGTTAAAAATACTGAAGCTCATTAAAAGTTAAATATTTCCGTTTCCATAAAATATTTATCTAATTTTAGTATTTTTTGTTCAAGTACAGGATATAATTCAAATAATTGATAAAAGTTTCAGGCTCAACCTTTCAGAAAATTTAGAGTTCTGTGGTCAACTTTTGACGTTAGAAAATTTCCACTTTGAAAGCCCCCCATATCGTCAATTTTAGGGGAAAAATTAAAAAAAAACAAATTTGGACTCCTTTCCTAATTATCTTTAAAATGATATACCGCAACACTATGTAATGCTATAAAAACTTAGCATTCGCTTCTATGAGAGCCCCCCTGAAATAACTATTCTTATAACTTGTTAAGCAATATTCGGCTGGAGGCTATCGGTTTACATATAATATTTAAATTTGAAGTAATTAAGAAGTTATAAGGCTCTGACAAACGGACGAACGGGCGTACGGATGGATGGACAAGTGCAAATTCACTCAAGTAGACTCGGAGACCTTCGCTTCGCTCGGTCAAAAATAGGTAAAACATTTGTTAAGAGACAGCTGTAACTGGCAATTCTTTCAAGAGATGAGAAAATTAATCTCCCTGAATACTTGCTAGAAACGTACCTTAACTGTATTTATGAGTTGGAATATATTTGCAAGTGGCACGATTTATGAAGACAGGCTGCCCCGCACACGCCCATTTCTCGTACTTATTGGGAACAGAAAGAAATTAATCATGACCGCAACGATTAAGATTTCATTTTATAATAAATATTAATGACATACACGGAAGAGTTAGAGAATATGGTTTGATATTAGAAATATAATTATACTAGCAGACTTGCCCGCCACTTCGTCCGCGTGTAGGTAATAGGTTTTTTCAATTACCACCGGAAATCCCTAATTTTTCGGGATAATATATAGCTTATGACACTCACAAATAATGTGGCTTTCTATTGGTACGAGAATTTTCAAAATCGACTCAGTAGACTCTACAACGTCACAAACTCACAAACTTTGCCTTTTTTTTAAATTATATAGGCCAGCACTTGGCTGCAATCAGACTTGCTTGCAAGTGGTGATGCAGCCTAAGGTGGAGCGTGGTTCCCGCGGGAACCAAAAAACCTCAAACCACGCAGACGAAGTCGCCGGCATTCGCTAGTATTAGTATAGATTAAAGCAGGTTACTTGGCTATCTCCCTAGAGGAAGCTACTAGCGTAAGTAGGTCATCGTTTCATATGTGGCTGAACCACAAAAATTCTAATATGAAATCAACATTCTAATAAGAGTGTAGTGTAGTACCTTCCTAACTCCTTTGTTGAGTTTCAAATCATTTAGGCTGATTATTTATACCCAGGTAGGAACTCTTAAAACATTTTAAGTTCCATGACTTAAGTATCTACCACTATTCATTTATCAAAACTATAATAAGTATAATTAGACTGTCTCTATAAGCTAGCATTAATATTTTTTATCATTCAGATTTAAACTTGTAAGATACTTATTACTTATCTATAAAAATGTAATCACGAGTGGTGTGAATAAAAACATGAATGTAAATACTCAAGCTCACAATATATCCGACAGTTATTCAATAAAATAAAACAGCGCACCCGTATGTATGTAATTGAAAAGATAAAAATCGGACAAATTACCCAATTACAATATTTTGAGCGTAATGACTATGAGAGCTGGCATCTTATTGCTATTAAATCATAATTCTCGGCCATGCGTATGTACGCGCCGCGCCAAAAACGACGGCTTTTACTAAAAAGGCTACCAACTTGGAAGTTGTATAGGCTTCGTTGAAGAAACGATTTCTTGCCCACAAGTCACCTGTCAAGTAGGTACGTGCTGACGCGACTGCATGTTACTTAAATTTGGCATCGGTGATACGGAGTGTTTGCCTTGTGTGGCTCTGATAGTTCCTTAGTTATGATAATTTGTGAAATGGTGATAATGAAAAAAAAACCTCGCTGAGTTTCTTGTGGGCTCTTCTCAGACCATGGCGCGTTTGGAACCCTCGCTTTAGTTTTAAGATACCGTTACTGATTATCACCATTATATTTTAAAAATAACTGACTGGCGTCAATAAGTGTATACCTACCTAAATTGAATACACATAATTTGAGTTTGAGTTTTTGAGTTTGTTGTCAAAATATCTCACTAATGAACTGCGAAAATCCATACTACCTATTACTAAGTATAAATGCGAATCCATACTAATTCTGTACTAATATTATGAATGCAAATCTGTTTGTCTGTTTTCAACCGATTTACATGAAATTTGGTATAAAGATAGGTCGCATCCCGGGAAAGGGCATAATTATGCTACTTTTAATCCCGCAAATCCCAAAAGATTTTCCGGAAATCGAAAAACATCATTTCACACGGACAAAGTCGCCGGCATCATCTACTTATTTCTAAGCTGAGCAATTAAAGGGCTTTCGTTCCCTTTCGGAGCCTTTCGTTCGACGAAAAGAAGAGGTGAAAAGGAACAATAGTTTTGCAAATGTTAGTCGGATATTACAATAATGGTATCGATTATAATTTGCGTGCGATGTAGGGTGCGATAGGGGCGAGAGGCGACACGTAAGCGACAGGGCGCCCCAATCGGCGACGCGATCGGCGCTTGCGCACGCCGCACAATACTATCGTAGAAGCGATCTCGGACATGCACTCTCGCGCCATTACGATTGGTTCCCCGACGCGCCTATGCACCGGTGATTAGCTATTTTCAATATTGTTCCTTCAACTCTTATAAAGACTGACTATACAGGCAGCAACGCTATCTTGCGCCGTCAACACGACATGACTTGGATAAGATAATCGATAGCATTTTAATGGACTTTAATGGTTTATTTTACAGATATTTTTTTATTATTTCTCTGCAGCATTTGTGCTGGCTTGGTTATTTAGATAGGTACCTACTGTAAAGCTACTTAAGTGAGCTGTATGTTAGTACACCTAGTCTGGGTGGCGTCAGAGACGAAAAAATTTACACCTGCATCTGTGATTTGTGACATCATTGGCGATCATAAAATATTTATTTTTTCTTGCTTTCTTTAATATTTTTTATACCTATAGATGTTGAACAGACTGTTGAGGACGTCTAAAATCTGCATACGAACTAAATGTTTACTGTGCGAAGAGTGAGCGGCAAATATTTTACGACATTTGGCTTACTAATGCTAAGTAGCGTCATAGAATATTAGGAGTCCGGTTGTGCTGCAGACCATAACGTGATTCATTTAATAACTGTAACTTAAAGTTATATTGGCAGTTTTAAGAGTTTAGACATTAATAAGAAATCGCTTTAATTAAATTTAGGTACACCTTGCACTTGCCTTTCAGTACCTACCAGAAAATCTGTTATTGTACTCAAAAACTATAATGGCTGCTAGAAATTTCTTGCTCTAGAAAGTGACGATGCAATGAATAAGAACTAAAAGATTTATCTACTTCGTTTTCCTTGAATTTACATACTATATGAAAATAAACCATATTAAATTCTAGTGCACCTCTCCTAATTCTATTGGGCCATAGCCCTCATATCTGAACTACAATTTAGAAGATCCTCAAAAACGTACCTTCTTCACTAGGGTTACATTCAGTAAGGGTTTTCAATAGGGGGTATGACCTTGAAACGAATACAAAGTGTCATCAATAAATTACCTTGTCAATTGATTTTTAATCGACTAAATAATTAGCACTAATATATTTTGGTTTGCTACATCAAGATATATCAAGTATTCATCAAGCTTATTTTTAAGTAAGTACTTGTGTTTTTGATTAGCTGTGTGCAATAAATTACAATAATAATATCAAGGTGACATTAGAAGTTGGATCCTAAGTAGGTCCATAAAATAGGCATAGGTAGGTAGGTAAAAGATTTTGTCATTACCTAGCAAGTAAAATGGTCCAGAATCTAGACGAAGGTATAGTCGGATGATGATGATACGTTGGAGATGATGATTAAAATGCTCCAAGTAATATTTATTATTAAAGTATCAAAGAACCGTAACCTACTACGAGGCCACCGTTATTTTTGATAGCCAGTAGCATTTACATTAGGATTTAGAGCGTTATTAGCATTTAAAAACCAAAAAGTGATGAAAATAGACCTTAAACAAAACCAGTCTCTATCAACGAACGAAAGTTGCTTGCCTATATATATCTATGACGATATAGAGACGGTTGTTATGGGTTGTTATGAGGTTGGTATGTTTTGGAACCTCTTAATAATAAATATAAGGATGAATAGAAGAATCAAGATTTAAAGATAGATAATCCTATGTATGTATGTATTTAATTTAGCGTAGCTTTGGAGTAGGTATCAAGTTATCCTTCCTTAATAAGTTTTCTATAATAGCAATTTTTCAAAAGTAAGCGTCACACACCATTAAGTTTCTATACTTACGATGATAGAAAATGAAAATGAAACTATTTTTTATGAGAAAGCATTAGCCTGTACTTTAATTGAAAGCAGCAGACAAAATCTTGAAAAAGGAACCTAACAAACGTGCTTAGCGACTTTCTTGCAAGACCTTGTCACTCGTTTGTTCTATCAATCGCTTCACTTGAGTAAAAGACAGCGAACGCCTTTTAAAATAAATTGAAGGGACGCCAATCAAACGCATCCGGTGTAACAAATCCTACGGAGGTGGAGGAGATAGCGGCTCTACAGACATTAGATATCTCGTAAAGTAAAAAAATATACGACTGCCAACAGTTTCTTGCTGATTCCTCTTTGTAGGAAGGGTACAATCCCTTGAACAATCATTCGAAAGCAAACGAACAGGTGAGTCACCCGATGATCAATGATTGCCGCCGCCCATGGTTATTTGCAGTATCAGAGAAATCGTCAATAATACACGTATAGAAGTTTACTTATCCACCCCTTGAATATTTGTGATTTTTTGATTGAATACGAAATTAAATTGGATATTTATCCAAATATCTCAAAAAAAATGAAATACTAATCAAAGAAATGAAACCAATTTGTAATTGTATCTTTCCTGTAGCTGGCTGAATTTCTTCTTTTACCTGTTGAATAATTGCAGCATCATATTCGTTTAGATAGATTTAGTTGAAATCGAATTAGTTTTACAAGACAATCTTGCCGAATGTGTACGCTTCCCTTACCAAGGTAAAGGTGATTGTAACAATGGCAATCTAATGCGAAAGCTCGTCAAGGTGTGTAATGAAGCTATAATTTGCATAGTAAAACCTGGCGCAGTGGAAACCCACAATGTTTGCACATCATTCACTAATAGGTGCATGGCATCCTCTTATAACGTGAAGTTAATTTATCTCTCTCTCTTAGTTAAGAACTCTATATTTATTTTTCTTGAGAGATTTTCCTTATTTTTGTAACTTCCCCGAGGTGATATTTCTGAAAAAGTTTTAAGGCACTCTCACTTCCATAATACCTTAAACTTAGGTTCTTAAAAGAATCGAGCTTATCTATTCCTTGTTATTACTTAAAGACTTTAGGTCATAGGTGCAGTTACAAGTAAAATAACTATTAAATCATTTAAAAAAAAAGCTTTTATCGTTCGTAATTTAATGTGACGTCATTTTATTTTTCGTATTCTACTCATCACTCTTTTATTTGATACCCATATTATTATGAGGGCACAAACAAAACCAGTCCGCCATCATTGGGAGTCTACCATATTGGATTCAGAATTATGTCACCTTGCTAACCCTGCATTGTCATCCACGTTAAACGTGTATACAAATTTTAACTCAATCGATTGGGGATAACTGTTTTATAATTCAGTAGCAAGACCAAACAAACCCAAACAACAACAAAAAGTTCTATAGCCTGTTATTCAGTAGATATGTATGAAAGATACGTTTTTATTCCAAAATTAACACGTATATTAGGTAGGTATATAATAACTATGAGATGTTAAATCCGGCAACTTCACGTAAGAACATCTCAACCGGAATATTGAGTGTGGAATAATCTAGAAACGGAATGTGTGCGAGGTGACGCGCACGGTTCCCAAACGTCAATCTAACGTGAAAGCCCGTGTTTAATGAAATGATAATTTGCATAGTGGACGACGGACGTGCTAGAAACACCCGCCATTCGCACGTCCGCTTCACTCGGAGCTTCCTTTTACAGACGCCAGAGTTAAATTGCGGTTTAAAATGCTGTTTCTCTGCAATTTATCCTCTCATTTTGTATGAGGTTTTTAATGGATGTGTTAGTAAGTGTACTTGACTAAAACCTCCTATAATATTTGGTTATGATACAGTTTGAGATAAAAACACGCTAGGCATAAATTACTTTGGCACTTTCCTTTATTATTCATGAGACATCTTCAAGGAATGATGCTTGTGCGTAGCGTATTGGCCTGTTTATTCTGAAGATTTAAAAAAGATCCCCCACTAGTGGGGGTACACGTATTTTGATTTCGTTATTGATAGAAACGTTAAACGCATATCTTTTAATTAAAATAAATAAATAAATTAATTAATAAAGTGAATTAAAAATATTAAAAAATAAATTATTATGCCTACAAACATTGTGCATTTGTGAATTTGTCAATATTGATGAAGGGTTTTATTGATGCTCCAGAACTACTCGAACGCTTAAATATTGCTGTAGCCGCTTACACAATCGTAAGACATTTTCTTTGCCTCAAACAAAAAGCAACCTAGGTCAACATAGCCCGATGTATAGGATGCAATTTCTCGCAAATTGTTACAGAGACGCTATAGATATCTTCTGTGACAGCATGACTACTGTCAAAAACAAACTCAATGCACAAAAATTGAGCTAGTAAGGTTTATTTAGGTACATAAGTTAGTATATATTTTTTTTTAAGTTTTAAGTTTTTATTTTCTTTGATAATTTTGTTTTGTTAATATTTTTTCGCTGTAGTTAATGTGCCCGTCTATGGTGTCCTCATCTAGAAGACACAATTGTATAGCTTATATTTAATTTATCATGCTTTTTTTAGCCTTCAGTTGTAGTCAGTTTGGAGGACTAATAAAAATAAAATTGTACTTCTGAGAATCCATACATGCTAGATTATATATAATTGGTGCCGTTTATAAAACCTCAAGTTGACATGAAAAAATGTTTGGAGTGGATTCATTTATCGCGAATTCAACTGTTCCAGATTCGACCGGAGTTAAATTTGGTTAATTTTTAACTTTAATAATATGAATTTTGTATCAGTCATAGTTTTCATACTTTATACTCAATAAAGTATTCCATATGCAGTTATTTTCTTTTTTACTCTGAATTAATTTAATGAGTCTGCATGTGAGCTGTTCCTTATCTTAATCAGTGTGTTTAAACATTAATTTTTTTGAATTAAAGTTAATAATCGACTTCTTAGGATGTTTATGTTCTGTAGGTTGGCCCTTGCTCCTCTCTTTTAATTTTGATATACAAATCAGAGCATTATAACCGTAGCGTATGGTATAATCTTCAAGCTTATAAAGTACAGCAATGATATGGGAGCAGGGGTTACTGCCACTGCTTAAAACAATATTATTATGTTATTGTTGCGACAAATCCTTTGTGACGTCATTAAGCAAATCATTCGCTCAATTCGTACCATTAAGTGTTTTTTATGAGCTAGCATTATTGTTTTACGTAGGATATACGTCAAATTTAGCTATCATAAAAAAATTACTTTCTTGCGACGGATCAACGACGGGTTGACTTTCTAAACAAAGAAATAGGAAATTGTGAGGTTTTCCAAGTGAATATTCTACTGGATTAAACTAAGTTAATGAGATATAACTTGAAAGTGACTTATTTAATTTTCCAAAAGGTATTAAATTGAAAAATCAGGCACCTCTGGGTGAAGGCACGTGGAGGGGAGTATGCTTGGAGTATTCCTACATACTCAAATCAGAAATGAGGAGCCTCCAGATACCTAATTTAATACCAATTCCGAAGAACCGAAGAAAGAAGCTGGGAGCCGCTGGAAGCTAGCGGCACAAGACCGTGCCCTGTGGAGATTCATGCAGGAGGACTTCGTCCGCGTGGATGAAGGCTTTTTGGTTCTCGCAGGAACTCTTTTAATTTCCAGGATAATAAGTAGCCTTTGTGTTATTCCAGACTATAATCTATTTCTGTTTCAAATTTCATCAAGATCCGTTCAACCGTTCTGGCGCGATTGAGTAACAAACATCCAGCTATCCATCCATCTAAACTTTCGCATTTATAACATTAGTATAGAAGTATTGAAGAATTAAAATAATTCAAATGGCAAAGTAATGTATGTAAAAATAGATATATTTATTATATAACAGTTATCTTTAAATTCACAATAATTAATTCAGTCATATTTGACTTAACATAAACTGAAATAAACTATAATTTAAAATTTCAGGTGACTAAGGATATCCATTGAGAAAAAAAAAATGATTCCAATATTGGATGCAGCACTAGACTGGCCTGAGGTACATTATACGAATTTGCATGTTTGCATTCGAAATATGCCCTTAGCGGAATGCCCTTGTTCAACAACTCTGGGCAAGACGGCAGCATTTATTGTTCTGGAAATAAACATAATACTCAATTCAATTTCATAACAAACATTTAGGTATTATAGATTGTTTAATTCATATTTATATGTTTCCGTATAAATAAAAGTAAGAAAATCAAAAAAGCTTATTATTTTTTATCATTATTAATACCGTTGAAGGTTATGTAACTGATAAACGCACTTGGGTTTGACTTGCTCCAGCTATGCTTAGTTTTGCAGTTACTAAATTAAACTTCATTATTTTTTCAAAAGGGCAATTGCCGAGTTTCTTACTGGCTCTTCTTAGAAGAAATAGCTTAACAAGCCAGTGTCAGATTCAATCAATGATTCAAAACCTCTTGTAAAAGTTTATCCCAATAAAAACGCTTGTATTTTGAACATTATATTGTTTATTTTTCTTCGACATCTGCTGCAACACAACACAAACCACTTGAAATGCACTGCATTAAGTGCACTGCTGCATCACAAATACTGTTCGATCATCGGGCGTAGCGCCACAATTTTACCAGTATTTTTTTTTATCCAAGAAAGCAAGAATCGCACAATAATTATACTTACTCGAGGCCCGACATATGATTTATAAAAGTTATAAAATAATCAAATTCCAACTATTATTTATTTACGTGTCTTGCTTGACATTTGATATTTATAACAACCGTTTCGATTTACACAATGATGAGGAAACATAGAGCAAACAAACAATTATTATTTGGTTTCAAATTATTACACAATATTAATAAACTTTTTGTTGATTATTGCACTTTATAAAGGTATTAAATTAAATTAAAAATGTATCAACACTGTTATTTTATGCATGAAATGAAACGTGATGCAGACGAGATAGCGCTAAAAAAATTAAATAGCTACATCTCGCTTACTCTGAAAGCAAGAAATAGACTATGTTAGAGTATCATTCGTTCAGTCCATCATGTAGGCAAGAGTAGAACCTTAATACTTTTGTGGGGTCATGGTAGCTTTCTCAGTAAGATTGACACATTGTAACAAAATGTTCCTGTATCATAATGGTTTTCTAAATGTTGATAGTAACCGCCGAAACAGATGCTGGACACCGACACTGAGCATCAATAATTTTGCCTCTATTGGATAGAATCAGGCGTTACTTTGCGGAAGATCATGATTTAGCAAGAAAAGATTACAATTATTTTGCTATAATCCGCCAACAGAAAAAAATCTGTATGGTCAAGCATGCAGTTACAAGCGAAGCACCGTTTACCTTCCCAACCAAGCAAGCACTACCACACAAGACTTAGTATAAAAGTCGAGATTAGTATAAAAGTCTTGTGTGGTAGTGCATGTGAGTGGTGGTGGCATTGCTTGCTTGGGAACTTGGCTTTCTTGCTTGGTTGGGAAGGTAAACGGTGCTTCGCTTGTAACTGCATGCTTGACCATACAGAAATTTTTCTGTTGGCGGATTATAGCAAAATAATTGTAATCTTTTCTTGCTAAATTTTGCCACTATTATTATCAAGAACTATGCTTATTTTATAAGTTACAACTGCTCTGAAAGAAGATTTTACATCTGCTCGTAAGTAATAACTCTTATCAGTCGAAATAATATCTTCCTTTGGTGTTTATAACAAAATCACTTAAACAATATGCCTTCCTCTTTGCCCTCTCTTTCCTAATTCAAGCAAAATTTATCCAAACATTTTTCCTAAACTTGACCTTACACAGGGTGGTCCGAATGAACGTTATAAAGCATTTTTTGATTTATTAAATAAATGATTTAATTCAATAGTTAAAATTATAGAAAAAACACTGTTTAAAAATCTTAAATTCAGCGACTGATCTACTGTTAGAATTAATAAAAGTAGGAATAAGTTTTTTGATTTGTACTCTGAAAAGCAATATAATTAAATTTTTGGAATAGGTGAGAAATTATTCAAAATTATTTAGGAATATTTGCATTCAAGCAAAGCCCCTTCACATAAAGCGGAAAATTATCAACTCAGAAAATAAGATAAAAGCAGCTTGGGATGTCATCTCTGATAAAACTGGTAGACGTAAAGTGAAGAACAATAAACTGGAGCTTAAAATTAATGACCGTATATTTGACTCAGATTTAGAAATTGCAAATACATTTGAGAATTTCTTCCAAACTATTCCAATATCCACTACCAGTTCCCTTAATTCCTTGCCAACAGAAGCCTATGAAATTCTCAGTGCTTATTTCCTATGATGTTATGAAAACATTCAAATCCTTACAATGCAAAAAAACGGGAGATCTATTGGGGATATCAGTGAAAATTATCTCCAATATTATTGATGTTATTGCGCCATATCTTGCTCAAATTTTTAATGAGTTTGTGGATTTGGGATCTTTTCCTGACCTCATGAAATGTAGTAAATTGATTCCTCTTTTTAAATCAGGTAGCAAAAGTGATCCAAATAATTACAGAACAATTTAAATTTTGCCAACCGTAAGCAAGATATTTGAAATAATGATGCTCAACCAACTGCTCCGACATTTTAATTTAAATAAATTACTTAACTCCGAGCAGTATGGTTTTACGGTTTTAAGGTAGATCACAACAATCGATGCGGGCGCTGCGCTGTTAGAACATATATTCAATGCTTGGGAGAACTCACAGAATGCTATTGGTATTTTCTGTGATTTGTCTAAATATCATATCATGTCTTAGTGGCCGTATTCAGACGGTAAGTGTAAATAATGTGAAATCATCCGGATCGGCTTCGTTAATTGGTGTCCCTCAAGGCTTCTGGGTCGTTTCATGTTCTTGGTATACATAAATGATTAACCATATTCTGTCCAGGATACTTGCGATATTGTGCTATTTGCTGATGATACGTCTTTAATTTTTAAAGTCAATAGAAATATGGATGATTTTGACGACATAAATAGTGCCATTTCTCAGGTCACTCACTAGTTTACTGTAAATACCTTACTTTTAAATGCAAAAAAAACTAAGTGTGTCGAGTTCGCACTGCCCAATACCAAGAATACACGCAACATTAATCTAGTGGTAAATAATGATGTATTAAAAATAGGCCACCGTGTTCTTGGGTGTGACCTTAGATGCTAAGCTTCAATGAGGCACCCATATATCAAATCTAGCTCGTAAACTCAGTTCTGCTGCTTACGCTGTCAGAAAGATTCGGCAGTTAACAGACGTTGAAACTGCAAAGATTGTATATTTTGCTTATTTTCATAGTATTATGTCTTACGGAATCTTACTGTGGGGTAAAGCGGCAGATATTCAAAAAATATTTGTATTACAAAAATGTCCCTTAGGGAGAAATTCAAGGAAAAATATTCTAACAGTAGCCTCGCAATATATTTACAGTAATCTAATCTTCGTAAAACAGAACAATCAGAATTAGAAAAGAATAGGCGATATGCACGATAGGCCAACTAGAAACCGCCATAGGCTCGTGTCTCCATCGCTCCGCCTCATGAAAGTCCAAGGGTCGTTCGTAGAAATGAGCATTCTATTCTTTAACAAAATTCCACTACCTATTATAAATTTGTCTTTACACAAGTTTAAGAAAACCATTAAAAAATGCTCCTGAAAAAAGCTTATTATACTGTCGAAGATTATAATAATAAAAGTCATGGATTTGAATCGCTCCAGCAATGCCCATTACTGCTGTTACTTATGTATCTTTAGATTAATGCAATTGTAATATTTTTTTCCTAAAGAGCAACCACCGAGTTTCTTGCTGGTTCTTCTCGGTAGAAACGGTACTCCGAACCAGTGGTAGATTCGTTCGACTATTCATAAGCACTTGTAAAAAGTCTATTTGAATAAAAAATATTTGTATTTGTATTTGTATTTGTATTTGCAGTACTTCCCCACAGTTAGAAAGACATTAAATATAGAAGAAATACCAGAAGTTATATATTAATACATTGTAGCATAACAGAAAGTACGAAGAATAGTCCGGGATGGGAAAACTGCCCAATCTAAAGAAGCAAAGTACAGGATGTCTGTGGAACTGAATTGAGTAATTTCATGCGTAGCAGCTTATCCTCTAAACATTTACCACCATCGCTTCTGACAAATTTATTTTAATCATAAACATTCGCAATGCATTCTTTAATCTTAAATTTAAAATAAAGGCATTAACAAAAATATGTACATAAAATATTTAAATCTACAAAAGCAAATAAAACGAACTGTTAACGACATTTAACCTTTCTACGATATGTTTGTTACCTGATACAGGTAAACGGCATGGAAGCCATTGTTTTACAAGATAATCTCGAATTTTTGCAAATTTAAATTTGCTCCAGGTACATCATCTTTCCGTTAATTCCATTTTTATAAATTACGTTTAACGTTACACTTAATGTAGAAATCAAAACATGTATCCCCCACTAGTGCTGCCTAGGGCCTTCGAATACCGGTATTAATACCGGAAAGTTTTTTTTCAATACCGGTATTAATACCGGAAAGATTTTTTTCAATACCGGGATCCCGGGATCCCGGTATTGGGAAAAACTTAGAATTAGATAAATTGTTTTTAACTTATGACTAATCTTTTTTGAAGGAAACTGCACCATAAAAAACAGTTTTTCCATAAAAATATTTTTTCACCACATTAACTTTAAAAGAGCACTTTTCTGCTTAAATTCAATGAAGAAATGCCATTTTTTTACTCGTATAAATGCATAGTTCAGTCAAAACACAAATTAATTAAAAATTCAATCGTTATTTTTTTAGAAGAAAATAAATCATAATAAAATATTGCATTCGCTAAAAAACAGATTTCTGAACGTATCGTGAGTCAATGAAATAGAAATGCCAAGCCACAGGGTTCTAAATTTAAACACTATTTTTTCCCTCTGAGTGATCAAAAATGACTTTTCTTCACTGGTTTCTACATTAGCTACATAAGAGCACTTTTATTGCTTAAAATAAAAGTGCTCTTATTGAGCTAATGTGCATAAGATATAACTTAGCCGAAAAAAAATAGTGGCATGTACCAAGAAATATATGCAATAGTCACTGTTTCGTTTATAGTGTCATCAATACCGTTATCGTGGTATTAGACATTTCAATACCGGTATTGAAAACGGAAGAAAAAAGTCCGGGGTCCGGTATTGGAAGCCTTAGTGCTACCTCTATGGGATCTGTTTTAAATCTTCAGAAGAAATCTCAATCAGTGTTTTCAGTGTGCAACGTATTGACAGGGTTCAACATAGCGGCATTTAAGCAGTCCCACATCCGAATTAGCCAAGGAGAAATAGCGATTGCCTTCTATGATTTGGTTGCCGCAGCTCATCGGTGATGAACATTTGATTAAAACAGTTGGTGAATCCGTCTTTTTCGTTAGATGTGAGAGTTTCTTACATGATGGATAATGTCCAATTAGGTATGGAATTTATGTGATGTTTTGTTTGTTTATTTTGTACGTTGAGGCTGACATGTCCAAAGGGACATAAAAATTTAAAGATGAAAAAAAACAGCATGGCCTTGTAAAAAAACCATTCAAACTTTTTCTGGTAAATTTTGCTCTAGATTTTAGAGCTTTGTCTCATTTCACTAGACTTTGCATACTCACCAACTAACTTTTATACGACTGCCTGAAAAAAGGAGTATATTGTTTTCAGGGTTCATGTATGTATGTATGTATGTATGTATGTATGTATGTATGTATGTATGTATGTATGTATGTATGTATGTATGTATGTATGTATGTGAGTTTGTATATTCCACCATAACTTCTATACGCCTGAACCGATTTTGATAAATGAGGTATCGTTAGAATCCCTAGCTTATTCTGGGTGACATAAGCCAGTAAAACTTTTAAAAAAAATTGATAGGGTGACCATGGTCCTGCATTAAAAACTAAAGTTGAAAAAAATGATTCGAAAATAAGATTAACTATATAATCATCATCTAGAAAATGATGAGTAGATTCTAAAAATATATAACACTATTTAGCTAGATAAATTTAGAATTTTAACTTTAAGTTCGTTTTTTGCAGTCGTATTTTTAATTTTTGTAATTATGACTTGTTAATGGTTCCATTTTAAAATACAAGTTTTATTTCTGCTTTGTTAAACGTATCTAGTTCACGTGTGAGATTGAGACGTCATAAATTTCATTTAATTTTAGCTCTAATATTGAACTGGTAGAGGAAAACTATTATAAATAAGTAAATAATTAAACTTACCAACAACGCGAATACGAATTTTATAATGTGGGGTACCACCAAAATTTACCTGAAAAGAATAGCAGATGTTAGTTTAATTTATATTGTCTGGAAAATTAAACGCGGATGAAGACGCGGTTATCGGCTAGTTATTATATATTTGACAATTTATCATCTTCTAATCTAGGTTTATTCTCATTGGTCCTTAAACGACCTGCAGCCCTATTTTCTAACTCGGTGGCTATCAAAAAATGAACTGACACATATTTTTTATCTATTGAAGGTATGAAAATGTTATTATTCTTTCATAGCAAACTTTCAATGTTTAAAAAATACATGTCAGTGGCGTTGATTTTTAATAGCCACTGAGAGAATCTTATTATTTTATTATTAATTTTTGGCAATATTCTTACTTCCTTCCTAATGGCCACTAGATCATTTCGATGCTGTAGATACTTATTCTTAAAAGAAAAACTTAAGATGCATAACGTAGTTTAGTTATTTAATTAATTCATCATAATAAATGGACAACCCTGACAGAAAATGAAAAACGCGTGGAATCAATTAAGGGGCGCCTCTACCGTTCGGATGGTTCGGTGCGCGCGCTATAAGCCTCGGCGCACAATCTGACATTTATGAGTGCCATAAAAACGCTCAAGTAGTGACTTTTACTACTTGTTTAGTGAACATAAATGTCTTTGCCTTACCCGCGCTCAACGTCGTCCGTATTTAAAAGCGCACAGTTTCGTGCAGTTTTGCTCCTTTTGCCTCTTTTTATTTACTGTAACTGTACTGTTATGCAACTGTATAATGCTTTGGGTTACTTTTCAGCGGCGATTTATGGACGTCGTCTTTTGTCTTTATTTTACCGCTGCGACCATGCTTGTTTTAGTTTCGGCAATGTTTATAGAGCGCAATAAATCGGCGAATCGCATTTTCGGCTGCCACGACAACGAATTGAGATAAAATTTTAACATTCGACGTTTTCGCGCACCAAATTATATTTAAAAGTAATAAATCAATGTTCAATGAATATAATATCCGCCGGCCACGTACTTCGGCTCTTGTATAGTTGATGTTATCTTGATTATGTTTACACCGGCTATAAAATTAGGCCTCTTAAGTTTAGTATTCAAGTGGCGTATTTTTGTTTCGAGTGTTGTTCTGGCGGCATACTACCTGCATCGCTTAAAGCCCTATTGTTCTAATATTGTTGACGTTCGTGTAGTAGAATTATAATCCTTATTTTAGGGACGTCAAGGTACGTGACATAAAGCTATCATTTTGTAATATTACTGCTTTAAGCGATGGTAGTAACCCCCCTGAATGGTGTAAACGAGACTCCACCATTTTACTGTTATTCGCGTGCAGTATCGTCCTATGAAAAAATACTACGCAATACCTTTATTGATGGATTATAAAATGCCAAAAACCTTTTTTTGGCATTTTATAATCCATTATTACATTATTAATGCGTAAGTGTGTCCCTCTGCTACTCGCTGACGAAGTTTGGTACATAGTTAGGACGCATCACAGGGAAGGACAAAGGCTGCTTGTAATCCCCGAAAATTAAAGAGTTCCCACAGGATTTTCCACGAATCCAAATCGACGCAGGCGGAGCCACATGTATCATCTAGTTCTTAAAAAACAGCCAAAATATCTTTATGATTATTGTGAAAAATAAACTTAGGAAAATATAGGAAATTAGAAAAATCAATAAGTAATTATTGTCTTGAAATGACACGGGATCCTCAATACAAATGATTCGATTAGAGCATTTTTACCTTTTGCAGTGCCTTCCAATAAAAGTGGATGCCTGTTGATAACAAAACGGAAATGGTCAATGTCCTTTTTATCAGATCATGACACATTAATTTACATTGTTTACGACTTAAATATTCTTTCACGATACACTTTTTTGTATTCATTACATTTGGCGCTTGATCTAATTTACATAAATCCTCTCATTGACATTTTTATTTTAATTTCTAAGCCAATAATATTGAATCCATAATAATTAATTCAAGAAAGTATAGGTATCGAAAATAAAATGTTTCTTAAATTTCCCGGCTGAATTTGTTGCTGAATTTATTCCTCTCAGACTTGCCTTCATTTGATACTAAACACTCGATATAGATTAGCCCATTGAAATTTTGGTAAATATTTCGTCAGATTCTGATGAACATCTTTGAAGATATCTCTATCTCCAAAGTTCTCTGTCGATAAAACCAGACAAGCAACTTCACAGGCAAAAACGAAATCGCACCGCGATCAGTATAAAGTTCAGTTTACTACACTATTAACTACCTAATCATGAGCGATTTGTACATAACATATCACATAATATTATAAATACTTTTATTATAATAATAAGGTTGATCGATTTTTTAACTACTAAAAAACCAAATATTCTTGCAAAATTCGTAAACGTCTAGGTGAATATTCAAAATTCTGTCTTAGACCTTAGGGATGTACATAGTGGAAAAGTGAGGGATTGGACTTAAATTGAAAAAATACAGAATACAGAATTACTTTTATATATATTTTTAAATTTAAAGTACAAGTAAGTAACAAGAAACATTGTAAGTATCTAAAGCGAGATAAAAACTCGACACGCGTTTGGTCCAGCTGCTAATGTGACACTCATTATTAATACTAATTAGTTCACATATCCACACACATTTACCTGCGTTTTGTATGCAGAACGTTCATACAAGTTTTACGACGTTAGGCTTCAAGGCACAGGCCACCCGCGAGGTATGACGCTAATACCTACCAGTATCTCATACCTCTGAAGAATAACAATGCTCACAGGCGGTTGAACAGTAAAATATTTGATTGCTATAGTATACGCTAAATAGCCTGCCTAGGTCTAAGCATATTTTGTATGACCACAGAGCACAATTTTCACTATCAAATGAATTTTTTATTAAAATCAAGATGACGCGACATCTATTAGTATAGCCATGGTCACAGATAACATGGTATAGTCTATTTTTACACAGAGTATAAGTACAAAATGTAAGAAAACGCAGAAAGCTTCTTCTCGAAACTCGTAGGTCAAGCGACGCGCTTTGTCCGGTGCTTTAGACGTACTCGCCTCCTCGAGCTAGGATTATCACGATTTCGTCGTTAGTTCGACTAACAAGGATAAATCTGCAGTACAAAGCATGTTTTTCGCGAGAAACTACTTTTTACGTACATATTTATCTCTAAATAATGGTCAGGCAATTCCATAATAAAGTGAATATATTTTTTATCTCATCAGTTAGATTTTTTAGGGTTGGTAGTTGGAAGCGTTAGGTACGGAAATCATACGTACCTACTATTAGTTGTAGCTTCATAAAGCCGCATTTTATCATTCAACATTGTAACGTTACTGAGTCCTACTTGCCAGCCGCCGCCTAGCCATGGAGGTCACCTAAAACAACGACGTCTAAAAACGTAATCCTGCTTACTATGCTCTGCCAGACTTGTTTGTTTCCCGCTCCAAAAGAAAGTCCTTCTGCATACCATAGTAATATATTCGTCCGCGAAACCCTGCCTTGTTTTCGCTACAAATTAGACAATTAAGAGTCGGCCTGTGACGCTAAATCTATACAATTAAAGCTGAGTACACCCCGAGCACCTACCGCGGCGATTTTTTAATCGTATGTATGCAACGTGCGAATCGCGACGGCATTTCGCATATCAATGCGCTCGACAAATTGATGAAAAAGGCTTCGCGCGTGTCGATCACGGATTATATGGAGGTGTGACCGGGGGTTTTGAAACAATTCCGATGTTAGGTACATGTATTATTTCGATTTGTAGAATTGGTGAATCAGATTAGACGGATGACCGCACATAATTTTGTTTCTTATTTATATATTCTTCGTTTACAACCTTTCTCACTGCCAAGGGTCACTGGTAGAGATCTCTTGTGTAGATAAGTGCTTCCTTGTCCACAATTTTTCTGTTTCTCTACGGTTTTAAAAATTTTGGTTCAAAAAAAAACTTTATTTCATTTTTAATTATTTTTAAATGTTGTATCTATTATTGTTATTATTAATTAGCAATGTCAGTAGGTTTAGAACACCTACCTTTTTATATCATTATTTTACTCGACGTAGCTCTCGAAATTTTATACAGTAGTGGAAGTTTTTGTTACTTTTAAGTTTAGTACCTATAGTCATAATTTCAGATTCATATGTTTAACTTAATGGTGATAGTACATTTCTTGCTACTTTAACGATTCTTATCACGCACTTTCTTTTGCCATAAAAGGCGTAAAGTCCATTATCACATTATGAAAATGTCTTAATTGGTGTATTCTTTGCTACTTCAAAGGGTTTATGAGGTGTTACGTACTTCAGCGTTGTATTATGTTTAGTAAGTGAAAAGTCGTGAAGTAATGAATAATGGACTTCAGCTTTCTTCTGAACCTAACTAGGATATTATGATAAAAAGGAAAAGTAAATACCTATTAATGAGGCGTTAAATAATTACAATTTATGGCATTTTTATTGGCATATCGACATTTTAAAAATCGAATCGCTAAATCGATTATTTTCATGGGAATGAAGAATTAATGGAAGTTAATTGGTTTAACTTGTTATAAAAATCCATACCCACTAATATTATAAACTGTCAGACAGACAGACGCACTCGTAAAATGTGTCTATCTGTCGGTCTGTTACACTTGCACGTTTCATTTGCTCAACAAATTTTGACGAAATTTTGTAAGGAGATGGGTTGCATCCCAAGGAAGGACATAGGCTAGGTACCATCTACTCCGTAGTTCCCGCGAATTTTCCACAAACCGAAGCCCGAGCGGACGAAGTGCAGGCATTATCTAGTAATTAAGATATCAGTACTAATTGTAAATTTCCCAAATATGGCTTCGCATACCCTAACCCGACCCTAACAGCTGTACTACTACTACTTATTCTGGGTCCTAACGTAATTAAAAAAAATATTTGTTTCCTCGTTGCAGTGTGATTGAAGGACATGACACAGACTCGCGTACATAAAAGGTACTGGTAAGATTCTATGTGGATCAGATAGTTAGCAACGATAAAAAAAACTATATTCTCTTTAAAACCATCATACGTACAGCCACATTACTTATACAAAACTTTTTGCAGCAAACGAAGCACGTCGCAAAAGCGATAATTCGTCTGCAATTAAATATAAAGGTTGACATACATTTAGTGTTACATTTAGTATTTATTAATAATCGCAAAAAATACTTATTGCATCGTTTTTGATATATGAAACGATCCTGTTAAAACAGACATAATCCGGTCATCCAACTTGTATTAACATAACAACAGGTGACGTTCGTACGTATTTTTGATTTTAATAGACGCTCTGGCTAATTCCTTTTTGTAGGAATATTAGTCATGTACATTTTTTTATGGCTAATAAGCTGATGCCTGAGACCTCGTCCGCGTGGATTGAGGTTTTTAGTTCCCGCGGGAACTCATTATTTTTCCGGGATAAAAAGTAGCCTATGTGATTTTCCACACTTTAATCTGTTTCGTCCAGCCGTTCTAGAGTTATAAGTGTGTGAACAAACCCGACTTTGTTATAAATACCTATTTAAGTTATGGCGCGGGGGTCAAAACTTGTCTCTACATAGGTATTATATTCTTCTGTGTCCCTATTAAGTTTTATTAATTCTTCTTCTTCGTCGTAACACTTTTGACAGAGTGGTCGTGGTCATCACGAAGTGACGGCTTTAGTGGCAGATGTAATGCGCCTCACGAGCCTCCGCCACTTCTCCCTGCTGGCCGACAGCCTGGTGCACTCGTGCAAAGAAATGCCAACAGCCGACTTAATTTGGTCAGTCCATCGCATGGGCGACCTTCCTCGCCCTCTGGTGCCCTCCAACTTGCCCTGCACGACGAGGCGCTCAATAGAGTCATTCTCACGACGGGAGACGTGTCCAAAAAAATTTTGTATGCGGACTTTGTACCAGCGATGAAAGCCGTTGCTTAATTCCGAGTTCTTGGCGAATAGAGACGTCGGTGCAGAATTCGGTCGGGACTCCTAACATTCGCCTCCAGCACCACATCTCCAGAGCATCGATCGATTTATTACTAGTTCATTCTGAAATATGCGCTTGACTTCTTCAAAGATATTTCAAGATAAATTTTCCGGGATAAAAAGTAGGCCATGTCAATCTCCAGGGTCAGTCGCTATATCATCTTATAAAATCATATCGATCGAATTGTTTCATTGCGGCGATTTCGAAGGACAAATGAACACACTTTCGAATTTACAATATACCTAAAGATGATAAATTATTATGATTGAAGTAATAAAATATATTTTCAAATAAGTACCTACTTAAATCAGTTAGACAATGTACTAAAAATGTTTGTTCGTCAAGATTGAAACATCGTAAACTTCAGGTAGACGTTTTGCCTTGTCCTGCCTGATGCTTCCACCCTTACAGCTGTAGGCTAAATTGGATACATAACCGCACTGATTTAAATGTTAATCAGTTAGTGGTGAAATTATTAATTACAGTCGACAAGTCATATTACATGTAGATTGGTTTGCTAACGAATGTTTAACTATGTATGGACTAATTGAAGGTAGTTTGATATCTACTACTAAGTTATTTGATTTGATGGTTCTAAATAATGATTCGAATATTAAACCGCCTGCGTTAGTACTGCAACTGCTACTCAATTGGTGTTTAAGTGGCTAGTTGGTTTGTTTCAATTATTTTTATTTAAAATTGTAATAATTTTGTTTATTATGCTGTTTAGTTCACCGAGCGCGCAAAGAACTTTGTTACCTATGCCTAAATATTGTCGCGATGGTGCGAGTATAATAATAAATAAGTATGTATCTACCTATTCCTAAATAATATTATATGATAGGTACGACGTGAATAAGCAAATTCAAGTGCGGTCAGTCAAACGCTATACGTGATTGTAAATATTAATCGATTTTGGATACCATGGGTCACCGAACATTAAAGTGGTCATTGGATGTCATTAATAAAAATTTTACAACCTTTTGCGAAGGTACAGTTAGTTATCGATGAAGTTAGACGTACTTACTGATTATTATAATATTAGTTTTTTCCAAAGCTAATAACCTGTTATCTAGATAGATAACATTATCTATATGATAACATGTTAGTAGCTCTCGCTTCATGTTCAGTAGGTACCTACTTGCCATTAAAAAATTACACATCTTTAGACATATTTTTTACTTAATATCTATTTAATTTCCATTTTCCCGATGCACTTTTTTTAATCCACCATAACTTAAAACGATTAATTATGTATTCTTCAGGCTGCTCGTTGACACCTCATAAAAGTCACTATAAGATATAGTCACCTCATAAAATTCACTGTAAGACCAAAACAGTGTCTGCTCTTATTTATGCCTAAACGACATCTGAATTGGAAATAGGTGCATATAAAGATGACAAATAGCTTATAGTGCATAAGGTAAGGCATATACCCACATGAAGCATTAAATAAAAATACTTAGTAAGAATACGACAGACAGATGCAATGTTTATCCTAAAAGATAAAAATATAATTTTGAACCGTGGTGTGGGAAAGTTATCCTACCTTATGTTATGTACGTATCCATGGTTAAATATACTATTTAAAAAAAATATGGCATACGTGAATAAAGTTGCAGATTAACTAATTAAAACTAGTATAAGAAAAGTACAATATGAAAGAATTGTAGCTGTGGCCAAACCATTTAATTAAAACTCCAATTTTTGCATTTAACGTACCGAAGCAAATGAAAGGCGAGTCAGGAGGAATTCTCCATAACATCATTACAAATAGCCATAAAACTTTTAGGTTAAATGACGCGAACTTTTAGCGAGGTGCGTTCACTTTTAACGATTAGACGTCTTTCACATAGGCGCTCGTAACCACACATAGGTACTAAAATTCTACATCAATAAACCACATAGACGTAATAGGTAGGTATAGTTTATACGAGAGAGCGGGATGTTTAGCTTAGGAATCACAAAAATAGATAAAACTAACAACAATAAGCAATCTTTAATCTTAACAATAAACTGATCTAACACTGATCATAGAAGAATATGATTTTTAAATTAATTCATTTTTAAAATTACCTACCTACATCCATATTATCCAAGTCCATAAAGAAACTGGAATCGCCATAGCCCACACTTCCCGGAAGCTAATCGGTGTCAGGTTGGCACCAGCAAGCCCTACATTAAAATTCACCGAACAATTGCTCCAGGAGTTATCACGTATCGAATAGAATAGAGCCATAATGTTTTATGACCCCTTGTGCGCCTTACTCGTCGCTTCGGTGTTCGAATGTTAAATAAATAAGCGGTCGACATTGATATAATCAAAACATGTCTACTACGCCTTAGATTTGATTTACTTATTGCACCGAATGTGATGATGAGTAATACGACTACTCGTGGATAAAAGGTAAGAAGATGAGCCTAAAAGTTATGCAACTTGGCTGGAAAGTGGAGCTATTTGCTTGATCTATGCTTATTAAACCCGCATTAAACAGAATATAATGAAGAAGAAGGAAGTAACCATTAGTTCCAATGGCTTTCGGTGATTCGTTGTTGTTAATAGCCCTAGGAAAGTGTCGATTCCAGTATTGCACGTTATAGCTTCTATTACCACTGCATTTAGGGCTGAAGTTGGTTACGAGCTCAGGCCAATTTTAAGACTATTTAATTTTTTTTGTTTTAGGTCACGCATCAAGACCGTGATCAATATTAAGGCTTAAATTTTTTCCCTACAAAATACACTTCTGTTTCAGAATCTCAATCCCTTTTCTGGTTTGTAGCAGCTTTTATATTAAATAAGTACTTACTATCAGTATTACCTACTTATAACTACAGTTATGATATTTATCTAAGTCATTTTATTTTGGAGTGTTTGTTGCCAATTTTAAAATTTCTCAATGATGTGTTATCTGATGCTATAATTTAAGTAACTATATCTACTGTAATAAAACCAAAGCAATAACAGTAGTTGTTTATGAAGCCTTGTATAGGTATCCTTTAAAGCTGGTCGTTTGTGCGATAATTAGCATTATATTTTAAGAGAAAAAGATAAACGGCTGCTGTCAGTTAGATAGATTAGAACATCGCCGAGGGAGGCAGCCCACTTGCATATGTTCAAGTGAATTTTCACAGCTACGGAACCAGTGTCCAAAGGGCATGCAGAGCGGTGTTGCAATCACGATCCCTGATCACGACTAGCCCTCTACTATTTATTAACCCACATTATGTGCACACAAAATATGCAAAAATGTGCCTTAAGTTCATGAACATAAGGTTCAAGTCAACGGTATACACATATTGGTTTATATTCATATGTGGTGGTGCGAATGGAGCATCAGAAACTCAACTTTATTCCTTAGTAGGAAACGATATTGCGAATGTATTATGAATTTGTAATGTTAGCAAAATGTCTTTAGACCGTGTCGCTACTAGCCGTAAATGCATTAAGTTTGTTTTAGAGATAATAATCGTTGCGAATGCGAATGCTTTGTTGTTTCAAAGATAGAGTTGTCGGCGGTGATTTATTTTTGGTCAACTCTTGTAGGACTTAATAGAAATAAAGGCGATGCGCTTTTATGCGAAGCCACGCGTAAGGTATTCTAGAAACCTTTTTTATAAGTCAGCGTAAGCATTTTAGGTAAGTGGACGTAGAGAAAACTTTTACATCTTGAATTTCATTAAAATAAAAGTTAAAGATACGATAGGGATGAAAAAATTTACTCTTAATATGTTTGAGTTACCGAATCTTTTACGTATTTTTGGACCTTTTTGAACGCACTGTTGTTAACTACGTCCCGAATCTCAACTCAATAATATAGAATCCACTCTTGTAGGGATCTATTCAACGTTGAACGCATCCACACTGATGAAATGGATATAATAATAATAGAAAATAATAATGACTCTTGCTAAACGCAAAACTGGCTAACCTAAGTGTAAAACAAAATATTAAAGATCTCTCTCAACGTCATCTAACTAAAATCAGGCTTTGTCAAGATTATGGTGATTCCCACGCCATTCATAGTTATCACAAGTAGCTAAGTAGGTACGTAAGTATGTAGGTACCTTAGTAATAGGGGCAGTCTAATATGAAAGAGGACTGAACTGAAGTTATACTATGATAATTTCATGGAACCCATAGGTCTAATCGGTTTCTACTTGGCAATTGGCTGGCAAGTAACAAACTGCTCCTGAAATGCATTCCTTACACATTTTAAAGATGACATTATTAAACGAGAAAATCCAGATTACCAGCTCATTTAACCAAACTCAGGCTTCGTCGAAACTTTTGACTTGGTGGTTCCCACGCGGCACTTCTCAGTAGTCACACGAAGGTACGTGGTCCATTAAAAACTAGTTTATTCAATTTTTTGTAGAATTTATCACAATTTTAACCGCCTCCACCAGCACTCAGCAATCCAGTTTGACGCTTAACGGCTACCGAGTTACATCGCCACATTAAATAGAAGCTATTTGTTGAAGGCAGTTTTTGGAATCGGCTTTAAAATTTTGATAAGACGACGTTATAATCTTCTTCGTAGGTTTAATAATAATTTGTCTGGTTTATAAGTAACTAGCTGATGCCCGCCACTTCGGCCGCGTGGATTGAAGTTTTATGGTTCCCGCGGGAACTCTTTAATTTTCCGCGATAAAAAGTAGCCTATGGTTATTCCAGACTATAATCTATGTCTGTGCCTTTCATCCAGATCTGTTGAGTCGTTCTGCCGTAATTGACTAACAAAAATCCATCCATTTGTCCATCCATCCTAACTAGCATTTACAATATCAGCATAGATTCAGTAGGACAGCATTCCGAACCAGTGCTAGATTCATGCGACTGTTCAAAAGCACTTGAATAAAAATATTTGATTTTGATTTTTGATTCCTCGTTATTACATATTTGAATTTATAAGGACAATTAGGTAATTCGTTTTGTCTAAACCTCTAACTATTGTTTCCTACTACATACCTACCTACTAGCTTTTAATTCGGAGTCCTGAGTGTATATTTTCATGAGAAATACCTTACATCAATTTTAATTAACATTTAACAGTAGATGCCTACATGTTTTACTCAGTTCAGAAGTTTTTTGCCAAGTACTAGGTATTCACATGCTTCAAATATTCGGCCTTCGGCCATATTACAAAACCGTAAACTGGAATACGTACCTACTTGAAACATTAAACATAACATTTACATTTTTACAAGCACCGCTGGAATTCGGATGAAAAAAATGACGAGAACGTCGAATAACAGCTTTAACTTTTTTGTTTTTGTTCCTGGTTTTGGGGGAAAATCAAAACATCCACGTAGCCTGGTTTATTAAAATAATTTTGTTAATGTGCGTGCAGTGCGTTTCGATACGGCCTTTTGTCACGCAATGTAGACCTAACAAACTTTTCTTTTTCCATTTATAAAGAAAAAAATGTTATCTATTCCAAACCTTACTGCTCTCACAAACAGGCTAAAACTGAATGGTTGCTTGGGTTTTTCGTGAACGGTTCCTAATTTAGTTTCTAATAGAAACGTAATCAGAGGTTAAACCAGTTTACTAGACCATCTGAGTTATGGGTGTTGGGGTAACCTATTCATAAACATTGGATAAAAATACTTATGCTTATCGGACACTATCGATAAAAGACGGTCCGTCAAAAATTCATGAAAATCAGAACGCAGATTGATTTTTATATAGACTTCCCACAAAATAATTATCCTATAGAGATTGAATATTGAACTATGTTAATATTATGAGCAACAGAGACAAGAATAAAACTAACCTGTACAAGACAACTCGCGATGGTAAGTATAAGGTATACTTACCTACCTGTAATTATATTATGCGTTGAATCGGCGCTAAATTGGACGAACCGTTTAGGAACAAGGCGTTGTCATATAAATATCAGCTTCAGACAATACCTAAGCGGTAATCGGGCTATAGCCCTTAGATATGTTAACTGCCTCGTTGGTCTAGTGGTTTGCATGTTCGACTGCGGCCGACGAGGTCTCGGGTTCGAGTCCCGGGTAGAGTATACTCAGTACTAGCCTGGGTTAGGAATTTGGCGGTGCTTCACCCCCGTGACATTTTACCGCGCAGTTCGGGTACAAGGACTAATTTTGCGTAAAGTTTAACTTAAGGGTCGGTGTATACTGACGGACTGAAGACAAGAATTTTTGAATACAACGGACTCAAGTCAGCGTACGGCTGAAATTGTTATACTGAAAGCAAAACCTGAAGAAGACGCAAAGGACGTGTAGCTGGGCACGTATGCCAGCAAATGGTTATCAAGAGAGGCGCTTTGCCCTCGGCTCCATAGTTATTTCATTGTCATCAAGCGTAGCGCCTTAGTATGATAGTACATGTTCAGCATCTAGTCACGATGATAACACGTATCTAGGCGGCGAACTAGTTGGCAACAATATATGTCAAATGAATGTCAATAAGCCGATAGATATGCTTCATAATTTATTATCTAAGTACATGTGTGTATGGACTAAGTACCTAATAAATTAATTATCATAGTACCTACCTGCAATGTTGATGGTAACACTTGATGCCTCTTTAAAAATAAATATTTATTTACTTAGGTAGGTAATCAGATACATTTTAATACCTTAAATTAATATCTTAAATCTTTAAGCCTACCCCTACAGCCTATATAGGACTGTACACATAGCTAGAGCTTTTAAAATTTAGAATCAGTTATATTATCTGTGCCGAATTTGTTAACCGTATAGGATTGTACCCATAGCCAGAGCTTGCAAAATATAGAATCAGCTATATTATCTATGCCGAATTTGTTAACCCTTGTGTATACTCATTTATAATAATATTTAAATCCTTATTACATATGCCATTTTAATACATATAGCCAACATTTTTTTAAAGTAGCGTATCTCTAGGGTAGTAGGTACTATATGTCCTATACGTCGAGCTTTTAAGTATTTATGCTTCATTATGTTAACCCTTGTAAGATGCACTAGTTGGCCTATCTCATTTGGTATTTCTACTTGTTACTCGTACGTATATTTGAATTGTGACTTTAATATAATACTATTATATTGTGTATATCTATTAAGTTCATGTTTTTTCTTTTTTTTATCCTTTACAAGTTAGCCCTTGACTGCGATCTCACCTGATGGTAAGCGATGATGCAGTCTAAGATGGTAGCGGGCTAACCTGTTAGGGGCATGGCAGTTATATTAAACCCATAACCCTATTGTTAATGTGTCAAAAAAACCCTATTCGGTTTCTACACGGCATCGTACCGGAACGCTAAATCACTTGGCGGCACGTCTTTGCCGGTAGGGTGGTAACTAGCCACGGCCGGAGCCTCCTACCAGGCCAGACCAGAGAAAATTCAGAAATTATAAATTCCCAAATTGACCTCCGCACGTTAAGACAACAGCGCTACACACTGCGCCACGGAGGTCGTCAAACCTGTAATAGGGTAATTCACATATTTTTAACAAAATCATGCTATTAACACTTTGATAATCATTTGATTAATATACTACCATAAATAATTTTAATCTCTAAATATTTTGGTCAAGTGCAGTGTTTGTACTTATACAATAGATCAGCATCCCCACATCTTGCCAGAGCATTCCAGCGCCGGGGGGTGAGAGGGGAGGGGGTGACATAGACAAATGACGCACCGCCAGCGCCCCTGCCGGCGGCGGAATGAATTATTGCCACCAATCGAGAGTGCTTCTCTAGCGGCCATTTTTAATTTTAAGGGGTACGTTACCCCTGCTAGTGTTATTATTATTAAGAAACCATTAGGGTTATTGGTGGACAGTGAGGGAAATTAGCAATCTTTTAATTTGAATATTGTTCATCAATCAATTACTACGAGTATCTGTTTAATTTATAGGATTCTTCAAAACACTAAAGACAAGTCTCATAATATCACTTAAGCCGAAATTAAATCGGTATAAGTTTTAATTTCATAGACACTCCTTAATTTTCCGGGATAAAAAGAAGCCTATGTCACTCCTCCAGGTCCTCAAAAACTCGCGAAAAATCTCGTCGATTGGCTGCTCTGTTGCGGAGCGATTGAAAGACAAACTCTCTAGGTATTTAACATCCTTGGGGATATAAATTTCATAAACTGTAAAATACGTATTTTATCATAATTTTAAGCCGGAAGCCCAATTACCAAGTTTCATGGCTATAAGTTTAAAAACGACGGACTTTCATACAAACCTTCAACCCCTATGGGTTGTGGAATTTTTAAAAATCGTGACACCCGCTCCTCTTTATTTTTTAAAGAAACCCAAAATACCAAGTTTTGTAGACACAACTTGAGAAATATCTAGTAAAATAAAGGACTTTCATACAAACTTTCAAGCCCTATTTTATCCCTTTGGATTTTCGAAAAACACTTTCTTAGTGGATACCTATTATTCACAAAGAACACACCCTCCAAATTTCATTTCACTGGGACCAGCCTTAAGGCTGTGCGTTGATATATAAATCAGTCAGTCAGTCAGTCAGGACTTTGAATTTTATATAATACCTATATAGATATACCTATTACATATTATCTATTTATAAGATGTATTAAAATCTATTAGTAGATGGTAAGCAGTACCTATTCAGGTACGAGCTTTAATTTGAACAGCTGAGAATAATCTTGTTGGAGAAGGCTACAACGACAATAAAGTCATTTCTAATCCTACTTATCCGACATTTTTCTTAGAAATCTTATTATTTATTTAAAAAAAACTTCAGATATGAATGAATGAATGAATGATTGAATTGTAAACACCCACACAAGAATCTTACCTATAAAACGAATTAGTGTTAGAGCATTGGTCATTAAAAGGCATTCAACCAATTAACAGGCAATCAGAACTGCCGTAAATCACGCCCTCTATCGCGGCAACGTCGAACTGGGGTATATTTTGTCGCTACTATCTCAATTTGTGACGAACACTTAGGTACTCATAATGAATATGACCGATAAACATCGATCTGCTAAAACCTTCATAATGACAATAAATAAACTGTCACTAATTTTAGTTTTAGGTTATAATAATATTATATAAAGTTAACTTAGTCATTAAAGCACGCAAATTTCTACTATTTCTATTTCTAGTTGGATTAGAATTGGTTTAGAACAGTGACATCTAGCATCGAATAGCAGAACTACACGTCACGATTAGAAAAATACTGAGAGAAAAATCCTGATATCCCAAATGTAATATTGAAAATCCTACTAATATTTTAAATGCACTGGTTTATCCTTCAATCACACCGCAACTGATCAACGATTTTACATGAATAGATAACTACTAGATAGGTACCTAAGACCTGTAGCCCCTAATATCTATGTAACATTTCGAACTGGAGAATGATATTAGCTTATTTTAGCCTGAAAAATCAAAGGCATTGTACGGGATTTTAAAATTTTAATTCCAAGCGGACAAAGTCATCAGTATCTGCTAGTATAATAATTTTATTTTTCAAAATAAAAATAGTCCTAGTCGATACGTAACTACTTAGGTATGACCCTTATCTTACTTAGGTACCTACCTAAATAATTAAAGTAAGTACCGCGCTGATAGTAAAGCAATTCATCATGCATGACGTAGCATAGTAAATCAATATAATTATTATTCATCACAATAACTGACGTATTGACGTAATTAGAACAATTGAAGCCCACCCGGAATACATATGGACCCACATCTAAGTAAAACTAAGTACCAGTAGGTATAATTGAACTAGACTAAACTAGACTAAACTTAATCATTACATAAATAAATAAGCTTTTATTTCCGAACCTAATTTTACGAACATATTGTCTTAAACTATTTCTGAGACAGTTATTTCTATTTCTAAGTAATAAAAGTATCATTAAATACTTAAATATTTTAAAAAATTACTATATTATATTTTTATGAGTAACGTACTCAAACTGTGCAATGCAAAAACTGTAGTTTTCAGGAAAATGGTACCAAATTATGAACAAACAAACAAGTATAAATAACCGTCTGCGTTCCGTTTTGGATACAAATCAGTAGGTTAAGGCCTTCGAAGCTGTTCGAAGAATCATAGCTGCACCATACCGCGTTAGTCTGTGCCTCTTTTGAGTGCAAAACTTTGTACAGTTGCCTATCGCGGCTTAATGTAAACCAGTCTTAGAGTGCCTATCCATTGAAGCGGAGCGGAGATATGCCACACAGGCGAATCAGATTCCTGACAGCTGACTCGAAAAAATTACCTACTACGTCATTGATCTAATTGATCCACCCCACACATCTCCGCTCCGCTCCACATCAACGGATAGGCACCCTTATTCCACCCTTAAGGGCGAAAACATCCTACGAGCAGGACACGACAAAACGTCCGCGCGAAACTCCCGCGTGGTCTGAGAAACACGTTTCTTTCTGTGGCGTTGTTATGTGCAGCTCAATTTCTTCATCCAGCGCGCTGACATTTTGCCCACCAGGCAAATTTTTTTGATCCGTAAGTAGTGTGCTCCCTAACCATAGAGTTAATGAATAGTGATCATTATCTCCTAATTGCTAGACTATACTATACATTTTACGTCACTTAGTAACTTTAGTAGGTTTCAAAAAGAGCCGGCCAGGAACTTAGTGGTTACTATACTTCATTCTATTAATTTATCTTTTACCCCACTAAGGGTAGAAGATAAGTGCATTCTTCACCTTTATCGAGCCGAGGTTAAACCGCGTATGTAATTAAAGGCAAACTAAACGGAACGACGACAATAGGTGCCGGCCTTGTTCTCAGATCATGGCAGAGATAGGCCATTCAATTTATCTACATTATACATAATACGTATTATACTTAGTGGGTTTGATAAATAACTGTATAATGGTTATAGCACACTGCCGCATTACGCCGCACGCATCGTATTTTCAGGACCTGAATATTATACAAGATCAGCTGCAGCAAGGTCTCAACTAAGCGCTACGGCTTCGCAAGACCTTGCATTTTCCTACAGCCAGGGTAGAGTGTAGACATGTGTCTATACTTACTTCAACTACAAGATGTTAGTTCGGTCGAGACGCGTACCAGCAGTGAAAGCAATGCCTTGTAAGGCTGCCATGCTTAAAATGGACAAGAAAATACCAGATACAACGGCTGCCAACCTCTGCTCAGGTAAACTGCATTTCTTTGACATTTTCTATATTGTTATGCTGACGTCATTTGACTATTCAATACTGAAACCATTGCGCGCGACCCTTGCGTACTTTGCGAGTCGTCGCATAAGTATGCGATCAGCTTTATAGAAGCGTGTTTCCATGCAACTTTTTGGAATATTAATGTTTAATTAAATTAGTGAGTTCAACGGCCGTGGCTAGAAATCTGTGTAAGTTAAAGAATATTTATTTAAGTAAGTAAACTAAATTCAAACTTAGTAAGTAAATAGGTACCTACCTAGTTTGGCTATACCATAGGCCGGTGCCTAAACTTACTCTGCCGTGCTTAAATTGATAAAGAGTATAAAATATGAATTCAATAATAAAGGCTACATTATTGGTTATGTAGGTTAAGGTATAAATAACATGCTACTTTTTGTTAAGAAATAGGTAGGTATTTTTCAAGCTGATTCCATAAGAAATTGAGGGAAAGTTCGAAGTGGGTAGGTATAACCTGGGGTAAATGTAGGTACCTTCAAAGCAATGGCGTGCAGTTCATAGAGGCATAAAAGCACGGCTTACCCAAATGGAAATACGTATATGCTCATTTCATTATAAAAGTCAGTAAATAGACTTTCTAAATAGCTAATAGCTAGCTTCAAGCCCTTTTCTAAATACCTGCTATGTACCTGTGCTGTAGGACTTTCGTGAGCGTCTTTGACTACATAATCGAAACGCCTGAACCGATTTTGACGGGAATTTTGCGATCAGGTAGGCGGTTGCTACAGAATCATGCAAGAAAACTTTTCTAAGCTACTTATTTTATAGTCATGGAAAACAAAAATGTCATAAAGCTATGATAATTTGGGGCGTATCTAAGTTGACAAGTAGGAAGGAGAGTAAGAACTAAACTGTCCTTAAAATATTATAATAAGTACTATTTTCGGCAACATTAGTGTTAATTATTCAGAGTAATTACTTACTTACTGGCACTCGTCACTGCTAGGGTATAGGCCAAAAAGGTCCATTCGACCCTTAGCGGGACAAGGAGTCCGACTCAGGAATGTCCACAATTATTTAGGGTAAAAATAGAATTTATGTCAAAAGTTTTACAGCTAAAGAATTTAAATACCCATATCTACCTACATAATTAACATTTGTCATAATAAGTGATTAAAATACTAGCAGTTATATAGAAAGTTGAGAATGCAATTTTCTATACTTAATGGGGCTTTATTAGATAGTTATATAATTATTATTATTATAGTTACAATACTACTAAGCTATAGCTTAAGTAAGTTGTTTTTGCTTGAGAAGATAAGCGTAATTATGGCTTCGCAGCTTCGCTCACTTAAGTTCGATTTTCATACAAATTTCAAACCCCTATTACAGGATTGAATTTTCAAAAATCCTTTCTTATATATGAAGTGGTTTGAACTGTGCGTTGATAGATAAGTCAGTCCTGATTTTGAAGCCTTTTCAAGCTCTAATTAAAAATCCCATGAATATCTACTTCCATCTGATGAGTTACGTCCTTTTAATCCCGTCAGGATAGGACCGGACAGGACTAAACTTCCACGTAGGAGAGGAAATACAATTTATCCTGTCGTGTTAGTCTATACAGCTATAATATAAATGAATAAAAGTGAGTTACGCGGACCTAGTGTGTTCTCGCTCTAATTTACAAGTGCATTGACTTTTGGTACAGTGCATGACTCGAAAGTGTTAAACAAATTAGTATTTAAGCACTAATAACATAAAGAAAACTAATTACTTTATTTTGTGTAAAAGAAAATGCTTTCAAATTTCATTTATAGTGTGAATATCGTGCTTAGGATCACTATTTAAATCCTCAAGCAAATAGGTATACATTAATCATATTCATTAGTCACCCTCGACTGGCCTTTTCTCAAGTTACATCCTTTTACTGCGAGCTAACAGAGTAACAACCTTGAACTTAAGTTACGATGACTTTGTCGATTAATCCGATCGTGATAAAATGAATGCTTTAAATGGATTGTTTTAAATGAGCCATTTGACATAAAAGTGTTAAAATGGCTATATAAAAATCCTATAGCTCACACTTAGTCTTCCAGTTAATTTATTGTTCGTTTATACCTAATTCATCATCATCATCATTGCGTGCCTTCTTCAAAATGAAGGTGGTCATCATCCGAAAAATTATTGGCGGTCATCATCCGAAAAACTTCCCTATTTTGTGCCGCATCTTTGAGCTTCGGATAGCTAAGCCCCGTCCATTCCCTTATATCGTCCAACCACTTGCGCCTTTGGCGACCTGGAGCTCTCTTGCCTGCAATGCTTCCTACCAAAACTAATCTTGGAAGTGAGATTTGGGCTCCTCTTTGTAGAAGTTAAGAAAGCTTATATTTTTCTCCGCATGATGGTGGACATGAGTTCTCTGTTTTTGTGGACTAGTTCCAGTTCCTTACCGTTAGGTGTAAAGCTACTTAATACCTTAGTCATTATACAGGCTGGAGGGGCATGGTTGACTACAGTACCAGGCCTGGTCGTCAAGTCTGTCTAGTGTACTTCATTATGTAGCAGTTAAAGCAAACAGTTTCTCTACGGCAGCTTGTACCTACATAAATGCGTCCGAACTACCCCAAGTCTAAGCTTTGCTCTCAATATAGAAGCCCATAAAAAACTCAGTAGTAAGCTGATAACCAGCGGTTGCTTGATTAGGTTAGCCAATGGACCTTGAGTAAAAGTGGTAATATACCTATATTTATTTATTATATACCAGTTTAAATAGCAACAAATAAATAATTGACCGAGCGAAGTGAAGGTCTCTGAGTCTACTTGAGTGAATTTGCAATTGTCCGTCCCTCCGTCCGTCTGTCAGAACCTTATAACTTCAGAATTACTGAACGTAATTACTTCAAATTTGAATATAATGTCTAAACTAATGGCCTCCAGCCGAATATGGCTTAAAAAATTATAAAATCTTTATTTCAGGGGGGCTCTCATAGAAGCAAATGCGAAAACAATATTTTTATAGCATTACATAGGGTTGCGGTATATTATTTTAAGGATAATTAAGAGTAGAGTCCAAAAATATTTTTTTTATTTGTCCCCTAAAATTGACGAGATTGGTGCTTTCAAATTGGAGATTTTCTAACATCCAAAGTTGACCTCAGAACTCTCAATTTTCTGAAAGGCATAGCCTGAAACTTTATCAATCATTTGAATTATATCCTGTACTTGAACAAAAAATACTAAAATTTGATAAATATTATAAGGAAACGAAATTATTTAATTTATGAGCTTCAGTATTTTTAACAGAACTTCACAATGATGTCAATAGATGGCGCTCTGTAAAAGTTTATTTGTTTCTCCAACAACTCTTTAGCTCTTTTGCGTCTAATGTTAAAAGTTTACAATTACAATATATAGTTAATACTATCTTATGGATACCGCGAGGTTCGGGGCAGTTCGGGGCGAACCACTAGGGTTAACTTCAGAAGTTCGGAAACAAACTTTAGCATTACTAAATAAATGCTCTTACGCAATCCATTTTCTATGAGCATCCATCTAAACAATAGATTAGCCGGCAGACGGCGAGAACGGCATTTTAAAGAGGCAACACGAACACGGCACGCACACATAAATAATTTTGGCGGGAACAAATGAGCAGCTGATTAATGATTTACGCACCCAATTCCGTGTACAGGGTGTTCGCAGTACATAATACAGCTACAGTGCGAACAGTGTAGATGAGCGGGTACAGTATAGTTACTAAGTAGAGACTTTAATTAATAGTGTAAAACTTAGAAAATATTACTACCTTTAGTTTTCTTTTTTAATGATTTTTAATTTTTTGCTATTAGGGTCCCTGCACAATTCCAAATAAATAAGTATTTTATTTCATTCTTGCCTTTTTCCCAGTCTGCTCTGGACCTCGGACGCCTCTTCCGCGACAAGCACAATATTGTCAGCGAATGCACCAGGGTGTCTGCTCCTATATGTCTGATGTTAGAGCATCCATTACCGAAATAGGTAAAGGCTTAAAGCCGATCTTTGGAGCAAGCCCACTTCCACATGGAACCTGTCTGCAACGCCAGATTACCCAAACCCTTAGTTACTGAATAGAGACTTTAATAAGTAGGGAAATAAACCTAATATAGAATTCCCTATAGCCAAATATAATATTACCTACTGCCTTTAGTAACCATATTCCTTAGCTATTAAAGTAGCCTTTTATTTATTTAAATAGGACGGATAAAGGCCAATATTCATATAATCGCTAAGGACTTTTTTAAAACTCGATCCCTAATTTATTTTCAGACTCGATAAAGTGGGTTATAACTTTATGATAAATATCAAATAATATGTTAGTATAGCATTAGTAAAAACATTTTTAACATAAGTAAGTACCATCGATCTTCAGCAGTCCGAACTCCGATCGGTCAGGTGTTACCGAAGGGTGTCCACTCCAGAGGGTAGGGACTGCCGAGCGAGTGGTTTTGTATGATTTACTGCACCCTTATTGATACCCTTTTAATTTCATTCCCTGCCACCCGTACAGGGTAGCCAGATATGTATAAGTAGTAGGTATACCTACGAATAAGTACAGATTGAGAAAAATGCAACAAAGATAATATTCGGCAAAATTGTTATTTATGCTACATGGCATGGCTACAATACTTTAAAAACCTCGCTTTCATATCCCAATAATAATAAAAAATCCCAAATAAACCGTGAAAGTATTGCATTGGAATAGACATATAGAATTGACCACTCTAAGCTTAGGCTACCACGAGATTTACTTGCAGGATAATATTGGTTCCCATTTAGCATCGGCACCGATATCACAATACAGACTGCCGGCCGATTCAAATTTATTTCGGGCGTCGGTAACTTCCAATTTAAACCTCTTAATCCTCTATGATGTATGTCGGTATTCGGCGGGATTAAAAGTTCCACGGAAAATAACCGGGAAAACCTTTTCCAGGGTCGGATTGACCCGGGTGGAGCGGGATTAGGCGACCGGGATTGGATATACATAAATCTCGAGCAAGGCTTTGGGACCGACGCAATTAAGCCTCTCGCAGATATGTCATTTTGTGACGAGCGTGCTGCCGTACTAATCGGGCGCGATTTTACCACAACCGAAATACATAATTTCAATATTAAAATTCAGCAGCAGCCGCGTCCCGCGGACAATGGTCGCTCTGTCGTGCATGGCGTCATAAATAATTCAATTTCATAGTAATAAAATACGCGTGACCGGCGCTACGGCGTGAAAACTTTTCAGCAATTACGGGTTGAATATAACAAAAAGCCTCTATCGATCCGACACGGCGCGGCGGGGTCGCTGAGGCCCGTCCGACACACTCGTAATTCATGCATCAGCTTGCGCGGAAGGGTTGCCCACGAGTGCAGCGTCGATGACTTATAGATACTTAGAGATGAGACACGTCGAAATTTTGAACATGTCGACTTCCCAGCTCATAAAAAGGAAACCTTGCAATGGAATGTAACAATGACTGGAGTCAGTTTGTGTTAATATTATTTTTTAAGTACCAAAATTAATTACATACTTACCAACACTTCGAAATTTATATCTTTATATCTGTCACTGTAAGATTGTGAAAACCGTTAGATTGTAATCTATCTAGCGACATTGTAAACTGTCGAAAGATTACAATTTAACACATTATTTTTCGGTAGATTGTAATCTGTTAGGTATATTAACCCGATAGAACCTAAGTGCCCGGCTTGGGGCCGGGCACTACTTACCTGATTATTTACGTCGAACCCTAACCTAACCTGAGACAAGAAAACGTAAATACAATGAATATTTAAAAAATTTACACTCAGCACATTGAACGGTTCACAATCTGTCGACAGTTTACAATCTATCGAGATAAAAAGCGTTAGATTGCAATCTGACGGTTTTTGCTATTTTACGGTACACATATTATATATGACAATGCATGTGTCTTACATCAATAAGTATCTTCCTTAACAAATTGTATTTAAACTACCAATTGGTACAGGGCGGGAACCGGGCACACAATTTTCAATACCGAGTCCACTTGACCCATCACATCACTAGCTATAGGTACTTTGTATTAAAACATTCCAGCATAGGAATCCAATCTGAGAGGGTTAATTAATTTAGGAGCTATCTTTAATACAGATATGAGTGTATGCCCGCTACATTAAAGTGGTTTATTTAAGTCTCACACATGTTTTACTGGCTGTCTAATTGAAACTGAAGATATCGGGACCTCAATGTGTTCCTTAGTTACAGCTTTAACTTTGATTATAATAATTCATGCACTCTACATGGCAATTTCTCATGCATTTAGATAATATTGATACTCATGTTTATTTAAATTAGGTTGAATATGATATTATAATAATAATATCTTGTAGGTACAATGTGGTTTATGTGTTGTTTTGTTAAGGATTCTGCCTCATTGAAAAGATACAAAAGTCACTCACTTACCTACGGACTCATCCTCGTCTATAGCCCTATTTTTTTACAGAAGGGTCGCTTATAATTTTAAGCCGGATTTTTGAAAATCCCCACTTACGAAGCCTGGCCTTGCTTTTTAATTATAACAAGCAACAATGTTAAAACAGCTTTAAATCAAGAAGAAATTGGTGAACTGCTTTTTATATTTCTCAGGTTTTAAAAAATTGGTGTTTATCCCATATTTACACTTATTTCTGTAAGTCTCCCAAGGAAATTTTAACCAAGCGAACCCGAGATGAAGATAAAATTGATGCTATAATAGGGTTCCTCAAACGTAGTATAATAATTTACACCAGGTGAAACCGTTTCAACGGTTTTAGAAAAACATCCCTCATAAAATAAAAATTCAATGTCATTCATCCAATCAACCCTCCATTAACAGGTGATAAAAAGCAAGGAATAGGCTACATACTGAGCCCATAAATGAGTGATTTATAGTGCTTTAATTACAGCAATTAGTTACGCCTTCAGTGCTATAATGCCCATTGACACGTACCTATACAGAACGCCTAGGTATTGCTAAAAACTGGATACCACCAGCATCGCATGTTGATTGATCATTATTGCCCGGCAAAAAAGAATTATCGATTAACACTTTGCTACTTGTTCGATTGGGTTTAGTTTATTGGCTAATAAATGTTACGCAAGTTAACGTTCGGATTAAAGGTTGTGTCTGATTTATGTGGAGCTTAGATACTAATAGGATTTTTTTATCAGATCTGTGTATGTAAGTCTATATTATACCTAGGTATATCAGGTAGGGTACTAGGTATTCCTAACAAAAGCTTTGCGCGTCATTGAATAGTAAGTAATTCTTGCATTCTATTTTTAAATTTTTAAAATAGGTAGGTACATTTATACGATGTTTAATATTCTCCATTTTTATGAATGGTAAAAATAAAACATTTTGTATACCTTATTTAAATAGGTAAATATATGTCTACAAATGCATGCATTTTTTCAATAAAAATAAAATATTTGCTTAACTGGTATATTTTATACTGACCGATAATTCTTCCACAGCTTTCACATCACAAATAAAAAAAACTATGAGATACTTAAGTTAATTAATAAGTAAGATTACGAACATGTAATCTACTTATTTAATTACATTTGAAGAAATCTATTCCATACTAAGTTACCCGGATGTGACGGCAAGCAGCCATTAAAATTAGGGTTGGGCCAAACTCTAGAGCAGGGCCGGCGCGCCTTGTTCACGAATGAAAAAAAAGAAAAGAATTATACAACAATGAATAACAGCGGCGATGCCGACGAGATGAGAGATTTCTCAACGTCCGAATGTTCTTGTTACGTGTAACTCAATATTAAACCGATATGTTTTATTGTTCCAAAGCAAATATCGAATGATAAACTTGATTCCAGTCTGGTATTGTACCTGAACTGAGAGGCGAACTTTAGGGTTCCATGCCACGTGTGTTTTATTTTTATGAGAGTAAATCTGGACAAGGCATGTTTGATTAATGAAAAATATTTTTATTTTGTTTTACACACGAGGTAGGTAAGGTAAAGTTAGGCACTTTAATAATACACACATAGTGTATTCGAATCTATAACAGCTGTTTTGCATATTCTGATTTTAGTACGTTTTAAAAAGCTCCATATTTATAATTACATACCTATCCAACCTGGCCATTTGACTTGAATTCCGAAATAATTAAATGATTAAAATAATAATAATGAATTATTTGATTTATACAAAAACTTAGTTTTTTGTAGTTTTTTTAGGACCTATCGACTACAGAATACAATAATAAATAGGAAATTAAAAGCCCTATTTGGCACTTAACATTATTTCAGTAATATCTGATTACCTATCTATAACTAAAATAATTTTAATAAGCTGTACCTAATAACAAAGTGGAAATTAAAAAGCAATTTGGTAACCATTACTAATTTAGACCGGCGCATCTCGATTTGGGGCGCGGCCGGCAGAGGACCCTAATCTAAAAGCTGTAAGTAAGACGAGCAGATGCGTTTATGTATACTCACCCTTATGTTCGATATAACAATGGATGCGGCGCAGGTATCTGCCTTGCCAGTTTTTCTACTTTTTATTTCTAATAATATGATATCCGCTGGAACGCATTCGCTTGAAAATATTGATATCTACATATTTACCAATTTCCTTTTTTTTAGAGAAACATAACATAATAATATTTTTAATAAATAAGTAGGAATTTATTGCTATTCTACATTGCTTAAAGTAAATAAGTAACGTTCAGATTAACATCAGTGTGTCTCGTTTTATTACATATAATATTATAATTAGTTATGTCTACCTACTAACTTATCACGGCTCGCTAATTATTCATTAAACCAAAAATAAATAGGTAAACTTGATTTCAATAGTTATTTAATATTTAATTAGGTACGTATATAACATAATAAATCTGTTTCAATTATTAAAAATATTAGTGTACCTATATCTATTTACGGAAAATAGAGACAGTGAGTTACTATAGTAATCTGTAAGTAGCGACATTTTAACTTAATTGACATCACTTAACCGCACTGTAAATTAGACGTAACCATCATCAAAGCGCGTGAAGTCCAATTAACCAAACTGCCGGTGTCATTTTGATTTAACCGATTCTCAAAGTATGTGTTAACGGTTTCGGCTCTCATTAGCCGGTAAATTCGACATGAGAGCGAAATTTATAATAGATAAGACAATAAATCTTCGGCCTACTCAAGCGCGCGACCGATTTTTATCTTTTTAAACACCACTTAATTCTTGTGCGCCTACGCATCTCTAAATTTTAAATTCGAATAAGTATGCTTAGGGTAGCCATCTTTGAGGACACAAAACAATTATCCTTAATCTATTAATTAAAAGTAGGCACCTTATTTTGTGGCATAGGTATTTCTATTGTGGAAATTCATAATAGGTAAGTAGGTATACTATTTATATTGGGGAAATTGCCCATTTCAATTATTATTTATATGAATATTATACTACGATGGTAAAATTCTGCTATAATACTATATATTTTGATGTTTTCATTAGTAAAGTAAGCCTATCCTGGCCCTAGTTAATAAATAATATTGTAATACACATGTATCTTTGCAAATTTATGAAAAAAGGGAAAATCCCAGCAAATTCGGAGGCATACTTACTCTTTGCACTATGAACAACGGATTTATTTATACATTTTGTGTAACTTAGTTAATTAGCATATAAGACGCTAGCTGGAACTTAATTCTCCATATCTGGCGTTTCTAATTCGACATCTCTACTTTATGTGTTTTATAGTTTGCTGTTCGTTTCGGCTGGCCATAATTTCGACTAGTTTATTGTTATATAAGCACATAAACATGTCTGCTACGGGTCTGCGATGTCAAATGTGAAATCAAATAGCTATAAATACTCGCTTTTTAAATTATAAATAAGTAAATATTTTGTCCAATTTATTTTTATTTTAGTCTTGGCAATCTAATTTATATGCGTTTGTTAAATTGTTAGCTTATTAGCATTTCTAAATGCAATCTGTGCTAAATAAATGCTATATCCAATATAGTTGATATAAATAAAATGCAATGAGTTTTGGCTTGAACAATATAAAAGTCATTATTATTATTGGCGCTACTTTTTCGCGATTGAGCCCAGGTAGAACTTTTAAATAATGTTAAGCTATGTCAAAGCAATTAAAAATCAAATGATAAGTTCTCATTAATGATGGGTGAAGTCCATCTGTACCTACTTGGCCAGCCTGGTGGACTATGACCAAACCCCTTTTCAATCGCGAGAGTTGACTCGTGATGACTTCCTATTATATTATTGATCTATAATTAATCTAGTAAGGTAATATGGATAGTTTGGAATGCGTCCTATAAGGTTTCAGGTAAAAAATGAAGAAATACAAATCCCCATTTGAAACGCTTCGATTGCTTATAGTATACATACGCTTGCAATGGTATAAATAAACTGGAAACCTATGATACAATATTTTGAATTAAATCTTCCATTGAACTAATTCCAATATCGAGCATATTAATTCCGCTATCATTGTTATGTCAAATAAACTTCAAAGATATCGGTGAACGAGCGAAACATAAAGCCTCCTATTCACTTTAGCCCAAAGCGTACGACGCATTTGGGTATTCAGGGCTATTTGATGGATGCATGTACCAGCGACTGGCTGATTTGTCGATTTATTTAGGTTCTCATATAGACAATATTACAAGATTTTTACGCAATTGACAGAGTGTACACATTGGCCAGCAATCGCTGGATAAGTTGGGCCAATGTGAACTGAAGGCTTTATAATATCCCGTTTCCAACGAGCATAAGCTTGTATCTTGAAGAAGAACCGACAAAACCTAATTCAACCGGTTTAGGCTCGCCGTTCCTAAGGCTGTGACCACATTATAAATTTTTATTCGATAGTCTATACTAATATTATAAAGAAATAAAATTTATGAGTTTGTGACGTTATAGGGGCTAATATCTGGATCTACTGAACCGATTTTAAAAATTCTGGTACCAATAGAAAGCCACATCAAGTGTCATAGGCAATATTTTAACCCAAAAACTTAGGGAATTCCTGTGGGAATTTAAAAAACCTATTTCACGCGGACGAAGTCGCGGGTATCTGCTACTTTATTGATAAACTTAAAATTGGTCTAGTCTCTTATTGATTGCTTTTTTAGACTGTGTACAACCGCGTACAAACTAGGTCATTTTGAAGGGTCTTGGACGTTTACAGATATAGTTAAAGCATAGTATTCAATTCATAGTACTAGGTTATGATTCATCAAACTTCAAAAATGCAAAAGACGTCTTAAGAAGGCTTGACCTGAACCTTTGTCGTGTGAAAAACAGGGTAGAAGCTAGTTTAAAACAAAAAAAACAGGGCATTTAGAGTACCTACTGTACCTACCTACACGACACTTTCTAATCGCGTTCATGTAAAGTATGGGTACTATAACTTATTTTAAAACTGAACTAAACAGCTAGCGGGTAAAAATTATTTACTGTGTCCACGTCCTAACCGATTGAGAAGGGACATTTTATTTTAAAATAAACCGATTATGCAAAATAGGCCTTGTGCACGCTGATAAATAAAAATGGGTGAATATTTCAATGGTAATTTGAATATTATCTTTATAGAAACGAGTTACCACCACTAATATAATAGTTACTTTTATATATGTTTCAATAAAATGGTTACAACTTACAACTAAGGTAAACGGTATTAAACTTTCTTGGGAAGACAATATTAAGGCGAACGAACTCAAGCTGTGAGCTTTAAAAAAGTACTTTATTGTAATAGACATCGCCCATCGGACAGTTTGAGAGAAATTTCATTATCCAATTCGGTGACCAGTTTTTGCTTTGCTCAAATTCTCTTATCTCGAAGACATTTCAATAGCGTCTAAAAAATAAACAATAGTGAAAAAAGCTCACAAGGCTACAGTGGAAGGCCGAACGGAGCTAAATGAAAGAACTTTGTAAAAAGTTTGACACATTTTTAGAAACATCAGGCACGCAGTGTTCCCTCGCGCGGACCGATCGTAAATTTTGTGTAGCGTCAGGATGAAAAAGGGGACATCATTGTTGAAAGTTTTTAAACCCCTCCGCTGATTTTGAACGTGAATATGCATAATCACGATATGTATGATACAATAAGAAAACTGTTACAATTCCTGCTGTGATCAAAAGCCGATTAAAGAAAGACGTATACACGGTTGTATATCGCGTTGAAGGCCCAAGAGGATAACATGCACGTAACGTATTCCTTATAGGGCTATTACACCGCACTTTTCACAGGGACCCTTTGGTAGATTCAGTGTAGTGTAATAAGGTGCAGGGAGTAAGGGTCCCTGTTTACAATGAACTACCAAGCTTTAAAAAAAAGTAAGGTGATGTAAAGTATGATTCTAATTAATTATAATATTATTTATTCCTTGTAAATGTGTGAGCACAGTATTATAGACCGTTCACAAAGATAAATACACACGTCGATTTTACTAGGAAAAAATCTGCACAAAGAGCCCGAAAATGTTCACCAGGATACATTATTTAGATTGAGCGAGAGATTCTTCCGTGATTCCTTTTAGCAATCAGATGTTGGTTATTGCGAGTGCCGCGGCAGCTCCCCCTATATATTTCCTGCGGATAACTGAAAGAAGTGAGCTTCTTTCTACGGAGGAACGATAAGAATTTCATTTCCTCGCCGCTGAGAAAGCCCTCGCTATCTGAGGAAGTCGCTGACAAAAATACCTAAGTGATAAAAGCACTGAATTCAGTTCAGGCAACGGCAATATTGCAAGGCTTTTTGTTTCTTGGAATTCTGAATAGATGTGGCGAATACTCATGCTTGCTTAAGGGTTGGCTCATATATTTAAATGTTTTAATGTAGAGATAAATTGGTATATTGCATGCAATTAGAATGATTAAGTTTTTTAGGGTTCAAGTTTTGGCAAACGACTTTGTCCGCGTGGAAAAATATGACCATTTATCACTCCTCGTATCACTTTCGCCCTCTGGTCTGAAAGTCGGTTCCAAATCGATTCGTTGCAAATAGCAATTTTAGATTAAAACCTTATGAATTCTTCGAAAAGGCTAGGATTAGAATTCACAATTTTTCACTAATTCAATTATAATTTATTTACATTTACTTAGTTGTATGATTGTAACGATAAACGACTACCTACCAAGGATAAGACCGAAGAATATAAAATCAAAATAAAAGTAATTCTTTTCGTAGAATGACGCTACATATTGAACGCAGCTTTGGTTTTATGAATTCCAAAAGCTAGGTCAAAACTTTGGTCCCGATCCTTCGTTGAAAAAACTTACATCGACCTCTAATACTGTTTAAAGTAAATTTAGTTCTATATTCAGTACGATAGGGTTCCGATTTGACTGCAACTTCTCCACGTGAGTTTGATTTCGCTTTAAGGTCCAAGATTCTGGATGACATCCTTTATCTCGATACATTCCAACTCGATCTTTAAGGAGTTTGAATTTAGCCGCGAAGATGTTTTTTTTTGTTAAAATATTATTTACATTATGAAACAATGAAAATGGCAGTCGCTAAATATAGTAGGTAGGTACTGGAGGAGTTAGAAGCTGTGAAGAGACATACAACTTTAGAACTGCCTCATCATTATTCGTAACCGTAATTCGTAACCGGTAGGTATCCGGTGAATTCAAAAACCTTTGCAAGATACCCAGTCGTGGTTATAAAAGCTTTTTAACAAGGTCCTAGTTCCCAATTGCGGGACTAACACTTTTGATGTTCATAAGGAAGCCTGAAATAATTTATAGGTAGTTCACATCTTGAACACACGTATACCTATATTTATGTATCAGTAACAATTTTCCCTAACAGTGTGAAAGCTCATATTTTTATAGCTTTACCTAATAGTTTTTGTATAAAATTGATGTGACACACTGTACTGTACGGTAACTATACTTAGGTAGTTCCTTGTTTTACTAGGGAACCTTAAAAATAATATTATGTATGTACATATTTATATTATAGAAATGCTCTTATAATACGTGATTAAAATACTTACGGAGATATTAAATCCTTATATAAACCACTTATATAAATTAATGATGACACTAACTCACACTAATAAATAATCTTCCTTATCACAGGCAGCACGATTACTATAAATGTCCTTTATGTTCTTATTGGACCACTATAAATTTGTGTTGTATAATTAATATCAAATATCAATTAATACAGGCGATAGAGCTGTGACTTCATCCACTTGTTCGATACGTTTGGTCTATACAAATCCTTATTTACAACTGACACTGTTGTCCATACAATAACAGAGTTCGGAGCGCACCTAGCGTAGAGACCTCATCTGTCGAGAAGTATACAAAGCTCTATTCAGTATATTCTAATTTCATTATCACGATATCGAGGCCTATTATTTTTTTCTAACACAACTCTACGACCCCAACACACAAACTCGACTGTACAAAAAAGTCACGAGGTAGGGGAAAATTTCGTAAGCCATTACTACACAAAACTTTTGACACGAGTAGTGCGCTTGGGCAAAGTCTATTTTAGTGGGGCATGAGACGGCGATATTCTAACCTCGTCTAAGCAATATGCGAGTAAAAGAGACGGCTAGACGAATGTGTGTAGCATTTGATTAAAGTTTTGGGGGACCAAAGAATATTGTAAGCCGCGGGATACCGAGTAGGTGGTGATATAGCTTTCGTAGCGCTCGCTCCCAAATCGAATGCGATGAGTAATAATATTTGAAAAGCAAGATTTGTTACCTGTCCGCCGCCGGGAGATAATGCATAGCATTTTTTAGAATGGAAATACAATTAACTAGCCCCAAACTATAAATCATTCTGTTGTACGAATACTGATCTTTCGGACGCAGGTTGCGCAATTAAGTTCCCCGAAGTGTAGAAAATTAAGGTAAGTTTTTTCATAAAAAAGGTATTTGACATAATAACAGCAATAATCACCGGTTTATTTTTTAACAAAAAGTTTGCGGTCACAAAGCGACTGTACAAATAAAATAGCACAAATAAAAAAAATAACTTTTTAAGGACATCAAAGCTTTACCAGCTCTTCTATCTCACTTATTATTACATAAACATTTCACAAGGTACCTTTCAAAGGACAACTCAAGCAAAAATATATTGTGCATTTAAAGTAGGGGTTTCTCGATTAGAAATTGGAGTTCAGTCCTCAAACGTTGCAATTAAAAACTCCAAAGCTCACTTCACATCTTTAATTTGCACTAGTCTTAGTATGAAAATTATTGAGCGAATCGGAGCAGAAATTGTCGGACGCTATCAAAATACAGGTCCGAACCAACAGATAGGGGCCTGAGCAACGCAAATTACTGAGTCGACTTCGCCTGGACTTGATTCGAAATTACATCGAGTTCTCGCAATCGGGAGGTCGTGAGGAGGCTAATGAAGACGTTAAGTTCGTGGCAGCATTTATATAGAATTTTATGGTATTTATATTGATTTTTATGAGAATATAATTTTATTACAGCTCGGCTTCGTGGGCGTTACATGCCATAATGTTTTGTTGTTATTGTCCGACGTATCTTCGTTTCGGCCCAATCGATATTTTTTGTTTTTATTCCGCAACGATAGACTTGTAAATAATGGTCAAAACAACTAAACAAACGAGCGCACGGTAAATAAGAGACGTGTGATGTATTGTTCGTAAAATCGGAGGACCGCATTTCGGAGGACATAAATTTGGGAATGTATAAAAAGGAGTGTCATGATAATCAACACAAGCAATTTAATTTAAAAGACATAAACACGGAGCTATCTGGCACTGTATCGATAAGGGTGCTAAATGACAAACTGCGCGACTGAGAGAAACGGTTTATAATGTGTTTAAACTTTATTTTTTGCATCGAGCACTGCAGCCCAAGCTCTGTTCTTGCAAAGTTTTGTCGATGAAAATGCCGCAAGAAAATACTGTCGCACTGATTGTGCTTGGGATGCGGGATGATGACTAACGTACCTATGCAGAGGTGCTTTCATACCTACCATAAAACCACACAGAAGAGGCTCAAAAAGCATAAAAGCTTGAGATACACATATTTCAGTTCTGTAGAGTGGACCTCTCATAACGCTTAACTAACATATGATGCTAACATACACATACTAGCTGATGTCCGCGACTTCGTCCGCGTGGATTAAAAAGGTTTAAAAAGTTCCCACGTGAACTTTATAATTTACCGAGATAAAAAGCAGCATAATATGTGTTATTCCAAACTATAATCTATATCTGTGTCAAATTTCATTAAGGTCCGTTCAGGCGGTCTGGCGTGATTGAGTAACAAATATCCATCCATCTATTCATCCAAACTTTCAGAAATTTATAATATTATGTATACTTAGATAACCCAAACCAGATGCTATAAGAATAATAAAAATAGATTTATCCCTTTTCCTCTAATTATTATAGTCACTCGAGAGAAAAGGATCGAATGCTCATCCTATTATCATGTGGATATAATAATAATCAATTACAACGTATACACGCAATCCAGAAATCCAAACGCTTATAGCTATATGATTATGTAGGTAAAGATATCGGACATATAATATCGCATCGAGGAATAATCGATACAATGCATGATGAAGATATTACGGGAACGGGTTTTGTTATTTATGTAGGTAGGTATCAGCAGTTTAGATGTTTTATTTCGCGAAAACGATGCGCGAGTTGTTAATCGATTTTATATCTGTAATTAATGAAATCGATTTTAATAAAGATATTAATCCTTATTAATATTAAAAATACAAAAGTGTGTCTGTCTGCTATGCTTTCACGGCCCAACTACCAACAGATTTTGATGAAATTTGGTACAGTTATTGTTTACATCCCGGGGAAGGACATTGAAGAAAATTGAAGAGTTCCAGCGGGAATTATAAAACATCAATTCAAGCGGACGAATCTAGTACACATAATAATTTTAGATTAAATTAAATGTAATCCGTGGTTTTATTCATAATAAAGATAGAATTACTGCTTGCATTTAAGATAATAGTTCATATTATTTTGTATCAATAAAAGTTTGGTATGTTTTGGCTGACCGTTAAGTTTCAATCGCCAATTAAACTAATCGGTAAATATATTAATTGAACACATTTCAATTACAAAGTTTGGCGATTATTTATGTATATTTGAGAAATGATGAACCAAAAATTAGGTAGGTATATACATAGACAAGGTACTTTTGAAAGTGATGATAAACCCTCGCAAAGTCTCAATACGACTACCCGTAAAAAGATAGGGCTTGGATAAGAAAGAAAGAAAATGTTTTTCATTTGATCACTACTTGGAGATGGAGTTTAAGACTAATTAAAATAACACCTTGCATGTTATTTTAGAAAATATTATTTTATTCAAGTCCTACTTTTCAATTAAAATAACCGCTAGAATATTACAACTCCTAAAATCACCTACCTAATTGAAAGATATTGACGTAACTATCTGATTGAAAATAGAAAACTACACATACCCAATAATCGTAAAACATAATATGAGCAGATAACTATACTCAATAAAGCTATTAATACAGCAGGAGTGCCATTCCTCCCACCTAATATTTCAAATACCAATAAGCCACTAACCCTCGAACGCCGCTCTAATCTAAACAGCCTTTTTTAAAACTAATAAAAGAGGTCGTTAAAAATAGCCACCGAAAATCTCAAGTGCTGGCGTTCTAAACAAGAGGCATGGCTTTGGTTAATGATAGACATCAATCTATGACGTCTAACTGGGCAGATCTGTTTTAATAGTCTTTCAGTGATTATGTAGTTTGTCTAGTGAAAGGTGAGAGTGCAATTTCGCGGGAAATTAAAAAAAAAGGGTTGGGTAGGATCGATACCCAACATTGTACTAGATTTTTCTTTTTACAGCCTTAAGTTTTGTATGGCCTGAGTATTGCCAGTATCAAACAGTTTTAAGCGTATTGCTGATTAATAAAATAATCTAGTCTGCATAGTGATGTGATGTTTATAGCCATTGACTACGTGAAATTTTATCTTTTCGAATAAAAGTAAGATGTTGGCGGAGCTGCCAAATTAAATTAACTCAGATCGGTAAAGAATTACATACCAATCTAATTCTCCTTAGAATTTATTGTATTGAGGTCTAAAATATTAAATTAGCGGCTAGGTTCACTGCAGTGGACCTACGTGTCAACAACGAAGGAGAAGTCAGAGGTGAGGTCAGAGGTTAAGCAAGAAAAAGAGCATCGTGTTTTTTAAATAAGTCCTTTTACTTTTCAACATTTGGTATGCCTTCTAGAGTTCTGGTTGTCGTGTTTATCAATTTAGTTGTTTCAGTTTGTCCACTTACATAAGTTCCTTGAATTCCTAAACAAGTTTGAGCTTTTTATGTGCTATTGATGATCATAGTGTACCTATATTGAGTACCTAGTACTCAATGAGTTTTGAATTTATGGACATATATTTTAAAAATGAAATGTAAGCATAATAATGACAGGCAAAGTGAGAAAATTTTAAGGGTTAGAGAATTTCGAAGTATTCACATCCTTTGACCGAACTTGAAACACGTGCATTTCACAGAATCCTGCATACGGAGCGAGTTGGAATCGTTCGTCGAATAACTCCATTGAGATATAACTTTCTTAATAACTCAAGGAACAGGGCCCGCGGTGTTGCAATGGCTTTATAATTCTGCACTGATTACAAAGGGGAGCCGGCGGCCGCAATTTTGTCTTGTACCGATCGTGCTGTACATAAATTATCAGTTATTGATGAAGACATTAAGCCCGGACTCACTTCTCTACATAGCGTATTAATTATTAAAATAAACAAAAATATAAATTAATTATTTGCAGAATATTTTTTAATCTTTTCGAATAAATTCTTTTTACTGTGCTGTCAAAGACAGAATAGTCTTCGAATATCGTCAATAACTAAGGGAAAAGTACGAAATTACACAATGGGTGAAGAAGATAGTGATGCTGCATCGGTAATCGAGATCAAAAACTAGGTGAGCGGCCGATTATAAGGAAGTCGCTAATAACTTCGCCAATGGACAAGGCACAAGATGTTTTAGACTAGACATTATCAATCCGAATTGGTTAAAATATGACAAATACTGCCTCTTGGCTGAAGAGCTTAATAAGTATGAGCGGTGTTTACTTTTAATGCGGGAACGTTGATAAGCATTTCGATTCATACGATGTTTTGCTGACGGTACATTAATAAGCGATTGTTTTCGCGTCTGCTTTTGCACTTCGCTGAATCTGATTCCGAAATGGACTCTCTGAAATCCACTTCTTGTGCCTCAAGAACCTGTTCCGACTAATTCCGATGGTAATAACAGCGGCAGAACAAATGAGATTAATTGCGTTCCATTTCGTGCTTATTATAATTACTGCCCTCGAGTTTCTCTCACATTTCAATTATAAATCGTGTTACAGTTTTTTCATAAGAGTGAATACAACTGTAAATTTTGTACAAAATTAAACCGGTTCCTCTACAATATAAAAAGACTTCATGTCATGTCTTTAAGATCTCATAAAAAAAATACTTATCTACATATTTAAAACCTATGAATGACTGTCTAATAAGATGTAATAAAAATTTATGTAGAATTAAGAGCAGATTCGGATCTTGTGTTACATGAAAGTCTTTTGCAAAAATCAATACAAATACCTAACCGGCAAGGAGTACATTGCGTGGAAATTAATATAACTAAGGGTGAACAAATTTCCGAGCAAAGTCACATGGATTGGGTAGTTACAGATATTGACGATGACAACACGGAACGCAATTAGGTATCGATTCAGTTACGATTTATTCTTTAAAATATAATCAACAACAATCGGACTGAAAGACAGGTAATGATTTATTATCCTCGCGCCTTGCTTTAAATAAAACATCGCCGTAAGCTTTCAACGGAAGAAAGTCACGAATGTAATTTAAAATCATCGATACGGTATGATGTACCATGTAGGTATCGGCTGGTAGATGCCTTTCACACAAAGTCACCCTTTATGCGAAGAAAAGTTTTACAATAGCTAATTTAATCTATTGTATCTATCAACCTTATAATTAAAAAGTAGGTACCTATTCAATTCTTAACATACAGTGCAAGGATTCAATGGAATGAAAAATGCGCGGACGTACAGATAAGTTAGATACCTTTTGACATATTGCTACATGATACCCGTGACTTTGTCTTCGTGGATTCAGTATTTTTGAAAATTTGGTGGGAACTGTAATTTTGCGGAATAAAAATAGCCTATGACTTAATTTCCCCGAGATGCAACCTGATGCAAATTTCGATAGACATAACGACTTTTATAATTTTAGAGATTATCCCAGGATTTATAGTACCTAATCTTTCAACTAGACAGGGGGGTTAACTCTTAACTCTGTAGCGACTAGCGATTATTAATAGTTATTAATAAGAATTTACTTGATACTAAATCTAATACCTATTAAATCAAAACGCAAATTTTTGTGAAGATGGATATTCGTTATTTATTTTTTTACGCAGAAACTAATAAACAAGGATTTTAATTAAACTGTTACACAGTAATAAAGCTTACGAATATTAATAACAAATCTGAGACACGAACAAAGTCACGGGCATTGGCTAGTTTATTTATACATGTATCGTTTCGGCTCTTAGTAAAGGCTGTTGTATCAAGATGTATCTATTCAAGTGCACGCCATGTGACGGTTCGGCACTTGTGTTTTCTAACACGGGAACAGCCGCGTCTGTCAGTTTGTCTGTACTCAATAGCGCTCTCATTCATGTGTTAAAACACTGGCAGGGGGCTAGTGACAACTTAGGACTACGTGAAATCTAAAGTTAATAAGAGGACAGCTTGTAACTTGCTTCTAGATTGTGGTGTGTGTAGAATAAATTTATCAAGCGAGTATAAAATAGTTAACGGTGTTTTTACGCAACTGTTGCCATGTAAACATATGAATAAAACAAATGCTTAATCTTAACTATTTTGTACTAAATGAATCTCAAATGAACTTACTAGGTATATTAATACGTTATAAAATCGTGTTATCGTTTTCATAAAATAGATACCATAATTTAAAAGTAGGTAATGTAGAAGTTTCTATGAAAAATTAAGAGGGGCACAGAAATCAAAGTGCGCTAAGGCGGTCAATGTAATAAAAAACCTACCTACTTATTAAATCTTTTTCTTCCGATAAATAGATAGAGAACAATAAAAAATATTCTTGGATATTTGTCTATTTCCCTTTTTTATTTGTGTAAATCTCATCAGCTGGGCGACGGTAACGATCGCAATCACCTCTGATTGGATAAAACTCTTCCACTATTGGAAAAAATCCATTGACGCAGCAAGAATACTATATATTCAGCCAATCACAACAATTGATATTGTAACAATGATTGATGCAGAAGATACGCGATCGCCCTACAGGATACCTCACGTCATTTTGTTCCAAATTAAAATCAATCAGTGAAGTTGCTTTTTTTTATAAAATAAAGTCCGAATATTTCCTAAGACCGGATACAACACAGCATTCCTATGATAGCTCTTATAGTCATGTGGGCAAAGCCCCATAATATACTTCACAATTCCTAGAAATCTTTATTCGTTCGTCGACATTAGTTTGGAAGACTTTTTTTCTCTGCACTGCTTTTTTGCTATTTTTATATTCTTGAAAAATAGAATAAAACCATAGATTTTTTTTCAGGAAGTCGAAGTAGTTTCTTCCAGTATTTTTTAAACAGATTATTTTATTAGTTTCAACACATTTGGAGAAAATAACAACTACCTTTGGGGTTTTAATTACTTAACAACTTTGCATAGACGGTTTAGGTTCAAAAAACATAGCAAGCTAAGTATATTTTGCGTTTAATTAAGTAACTAAAGTTTAAAATGAAAAAGATCGTCGATAAGGTTATATTGATGTTTCATTTCACACACCTAAATTTAATTTAAACTCAATTCAATCCTCGTTGTTATTTTCCATCAGGCATACAAAATTTTCATCGCGTATCTTACATATAGTGCTCGAACCTACTTTTAGAGTTAACTCTATAATTTCCGTATAAAACTGTTCCTACTGGTATGTGTTGTCTACGTGATAGAGCAAAATAAAAACTCGTCAATACACCCAGATGAAATGCCTGTGACAGGCCATGTATGCGAAAATTCCCCACATTCAGTATTCGCTGTATGCGCGCCGCGGTGTTGGTGAATAACAATCGAGACGCTTGGCAGCGCGCCGTGAACTGAGGGATACCATTGATTCGCGATTCGACTTCCAGCATACGAGACGAGGAAGTCGACTAGACAAATTCTGGAGCTTGTTTATTTTGCGATGTAAATAAAGTTTCTGTAGTATTTTGAAAGTGCACCTCTGTTAATTGTAATGTTTCACCATTTTGATATAAATAATTAAAGCCAAAGCTAGCTGGATATAATGTTTATATTTTATCAGAGACATTTTTGTTATTATCCGTTTTTATTATAAATGGCATATAATATGAGTACTTGATGCTTACTTGTTACTACTTATAAACTTTACTTTTGTTCTATTATATTAATAATTTTTGTTACTGTGGCGTCACCCGGGTCACAGCCGAAAACCAGCGCCCTGCATGTATTCACAGCTCAGCATTAAGTCCTGCATTGTATGCCAATAAATGGCATACAATGCAGGACTTAATGCTGAGCTGTACACCATATTCTGGGTGGTGTCACAGACAACATTTTTACATCTGTAATCTGTGTTTTGTCTGTGACACCATCGTCGAGTAAACTGTTTTTCTTTCTTTCTATTATTATTAGGTACATCGATTTTACTGACGAAAGAATGGCTGGATTCACCACTATCTGACGGATCTTAGATGATAATTCAACCTAGAAGCGGTACCTAGTGGAACCTAGAGGCGGTTTGTTATACTCAATAAATAAATAAAATTACACTTTTATAGTTTTATTCAATTGTCATAATTTGAAAATAACAATGGATTGCGATATTTTCAAATTAAGACAATTGAATAATATAACTAAACATCATTGAAAACCTACCAATAAATCTATAGTGCGAGAAAAGTGCGTGGTAGGTTACTCGAGTGCGAAAGAATTGTATGATTAATGCACAAAAATATTGTGAGTCGAAGGTGAAGGGAGGATATCAATAGTAGTGTCATGTACTGTAGTAATCTTGGCAGTTTCAATGGACAATGATGTTGACAATGAGTGGGCTGATATGTTGACACTTTGAGAGGCATGTCCGGTATAAGAGACATGGGAACACGTGAAACTATATTATTTATTGGTCGGATCATATGACCGGCATTAGTATTGTATTGATACGTAACTTGGACGTCACTTTGACATTTTTATAACATAGTGGCCCCTAGACACGAGAAGAAGCCAGTGGCTTCGTACCGTTTTAATTTCAGATTTTGAAACATTTCTTGGGAGGGTTCCCACGGAATATATATATATATATATACTCTACAATTTAACCCTTGACTGCGATCTGACCTGATAGTAAGTAATGATGCGGTCTAAGATGGTAGCAAGCTAACCTGTTAGGGGCATGGCAGTTATATTAAACCCAGATAGTTATGGCTGTTTAGTTTCTACACGACATCGCACCGGAACGCTAAATTGCTTATTAGCACGTCTTTGCCGGTAAGGTGGTAACAAGCCACGGCCGAAGCCTACCACCAGGCCCAAATTTATATTTCAGACGCACTTTTGGATTATTTATATCTGCATGGATATAAATAAAAAAAAATGTTTGAAAAAAATCTTGTTCCATGTTACACATACAAATAATATATCCAATAATTCTCATCGCATTTTAATTTATTAGAACACAGTTCGTTTTGAGAAAAACCCATCTTATATAAGATCTAGCCGGTCACTTGGAAGAATTCCCAGTTAAACAATATTATCCGCGGCGCATCTAATTGAGGAGGTTGAGCTATATTTACGCGTTTGGAATGAATAATTCTTGGTTTTGTTAGGTACATTTTTCTTTTGTTTGAAAATACTTAGTTGATTCAATCATGTTTAAGTCTAGTTCTCAAATAGATGAGTATACAGTATGTATTAAGAACATACCTGTTTTTTTGTGTTCAAGAATTTTTATTCATATTCATAACACTAGTAAGTATAATATTATTTACAAATAGTTAAAAAGAATTACGACCTCCCTGGCGCAGTGGTCAGCGCTGTAGTCTTATGCTGAGATCTATAGAGCGTACCTACTTTGACTTGGCTCAGACTTTACTAAGAGATAAAACGAGATGGACTTATGTGAGTAACATAATTCCGTCTCGTTTTAACCATGTCTTAAGTCTAAGCAAAGTCAAAGTTCGCTCTATAGTTCTCACACTTATAGTGGGAGGTCCTGTGTTCGATTCCTGGCAGGGTCAATTTGGGAATTTTTTCCGGTCTGGCCTGATTTGCTGGAAGCTTCGGCCGCGGCTAGTTACACCCTATCGGTAAAGACGTACCACCCAGCGAATCACCGTTCCAGTACAATGCCGTGTAGAAACCTAATAGGAGTAGGTACTTATGGGGTTTATATATATGTCACTGTAAGATTGTAAATCACGTTAGATTATAATCTAACCCGCGAAATTGTAAACTGTCGAAAGATTGTGAACCGATCAATGTTCTGAGTGTCAATTTTTGAAATATTCATTGTATTTACGTTTTCTTGTCTGTTTCTACTTTCTAGTAGGTTAGGTGAGGGTTCGACATAAATAATCAGGTAGTGGCACTTGGGTTCTATCGGGCTAATATACCTAACAGATTACAATCTACCGAAAAACAATGCGTTCAATTGTAATCTTTCCACAGTTTGCAATTTTGCGAGTTAGATTATAATCTAATGGTTTTTACAATCTTACGGTGACATATATAACTGCCGTACCCCTAACATCTTGGACTGCATCATCAGGGCTAACTTGTAGAGGAGTAAATAAAAGTAACTATCTGCAAATTATATTAATTAATAAATAAATAATATTTTATTTGCTGGAATATGGGTACATAAAGGCCTTAACAATAATATTTCCCTTACATATTCTACCATACTATGGTGTGCAAATAGTTATGTATATTTAAGTTTAAATTTCATTAGATCTTTAGGTACATTGTCATATACTCATAATTTATATCATTATCTTAGTCAATTTTTAAAGAAATTTCATTAATAAAACATCAAAATATACTTTAATGAAACTTACAGGCAACACAAACACATAGATAATACTAATAGTCAATAGTAAGATATAAAAGTAAGGACAGAGAACACAAGTCATAATTAAAATAATTAAAAAACACGACTGCCCTGCCAAAAAACTAACTAAAAGTAAAAAATCTAAATTAATCTAGTTAAATTAGAATCTTATTCACATTTTTAATAAGTGATATTTTTTTGTGAATCACTGGATATTGAACTATAGTGTTATATATTTTTGGAATCTACTTATCATTTTCCAGATGATGATTATATACTTAGTTAATCTTATTTTCGATTTTTTTTTTCAAATTTAAACTTTAATGCGGGATCATGGTCACCCCATCAATTTTTTTTTTAATTTTACTAGCCTATGTCACCCGGAATAAGCTAGGGATTCTAAAGATATTCTCAACTTCGGTTCAGGCATATACCTAGAAGTTATCGTGGAATATACAAACTCACATACATACATGAACCCTGAAAACAATATACTCCTTTTTTCAGGCAGTCATATAAAAAAACATCTTCGCTATCAGCATATTCAATATTCAAATTTTAAGTGACTGCGCTATGTAATATTTTTGTCTTTAAGGTAATCATTTACATATATCATTATTGTTTGATTATATTTAAATAATAAAGGGAAACAAGATGGGCTAATAGGAAAGTTCGCAATCGTCGTAGTATTCTGGATTTACCTGAAATAATAATACGAAAAATGTGCTTTCTTCTCCATCAGAGGTGAGTGCGATTGTCACACTGAATCTGGAGAGGAAAATTTATGGTTAAGTTAATGATGGCATCGCTCATTCTCCTATTACAGATCACAGAAAAAGCTTCTTAATGTATAATTATGTGTAATTTATATGTAAAATACAGTATGTATGTTTATGTAAGTATATTTTATAGTTTTGTTATATTTATTTTTCTTTTATGTGCATCGATCACATGAGCTCCTAGACCGAGTGTCATGAGCTTTGTACGCTCGGGTTGCCTTTAAAAGATCACTTTAGTGATAAGGCCGCCTTTGCGCATTACCACAGTTTCCTGTTTTCTGTATTGTATGCATAATTTTGTACCTATGTGTTAAGATGCAATAAAGGCTTATACTACTACTAATTCATAATGCTTATTTCTGTGGTTACCTACTTGTACGGCGTACCCTACCTAATATGTCACTTCTAGTAAAGCATCACTAACGTTCCAATTACAAATTCTTCGTGTAGCTAACAATCGCCTTCGTAAATTTCGCTTGTTTTTCATTCTAGACAGGTAATTTTAATGCATATTTAATGGACAATTCTTGGCTTCAAATACACTAAGATAAGGTACGGCTATAATGCATGCAGCCGGCTGTATTATTTATCGTGTGATTTTTGGCAACGAGCGTTTAGCCCGCTGCTTGCTTGGCTCGGATAAATTTGTAATCTTCATTATGCATGAACTTTTGCAAACATTGCCTGCGGGCAGTTTTTTGATATATCCAATGTGACGGGTGTATTGTGTACGCCGCTTTAGTTTCAGCTTGAATAACTTGACTCGACTGTTATTACCATGCTAGCATGTAACTGCCTCGTTGGTCTAGTGGTTGGCATGTTCGACTGCGGCCGACGAGGTCTCGGGTTCGAGTCCCGGGTCGGGCCATAATTGTGTATTGGGGTTTTCTGACTAGAAATTCTCAGTACTAGCCCGGGATTATGAAGTTGGCGGTGTTTCACCCCCGTGCCTCAGAGAGCACGTTAAGCCGTCGGTCCTGGTTATTATCACTAACATGATAATAGCCGTTAAAGCCCGCCAACCCGCATTGGAGCAGCGTGGTGGGTCTAAGCTCTAATTCCCTCTCTCCTATGAGAGAGGAGGCATGTGCCCAGCAGTGGGAAGTTATTGGGCTGTATTAGTAGTAGTAGCATGTAAAGTTAAGGCGCCTTACTGAATTCTTTTCTATCTGAATTTAGGCGTCTCTGTACTACCTACCACTGATTTGCTGTGCCCCACCGGGGTTCCAATATTGTAATAAGAACTTTAATATCCTAGTGATATTATGTTTATTACTATAAGAATTGGAATGCAAAATAAATGAATATGAATAAATGAATTTTTGACCAAATAATAGCGGTGAATAGATTTATTTACCGCGTGTAAGTACAAACTAAATATGGAGGTAATTACCTTTGTGGTTTTAAGAATACAACTTGCGTACCTAAGTAGGTAATTTTAGTCAAAGTTTATAATTGGAGTTTATGGAGCCAATAGGTCCACACCTTAGAAGAACCCATTATCTCTATGATTTTATACCTTCTCTGGGTATGACATACATAAAGGTGAGCATGGTATCCAAATATACTGTTAGTGTCGGTATTTATCAAAGCAAAATTCCAAGAAATTTAAAATAACTGACCACGCGAAGAAGAACCTTCCTACCTTGTACCTACCACCATGCACAGATACCATCAGGAGATATCAAGGGTCAACAATCTTTATTCCTAGTATAGAAGGGTAAGGTTCAACTAAGAGTAGGTACTTAGCTCAGAATGAGAACTTATATTTTCAACTTTTATGTATTTCCGCTTAGGCACTAGTTTATGATTTCAAGTAGGTACCTAGGTATAAATAGTGGAATGTGTGTATCTATTTAAGTACCTCGTTAATTAGGTATGTACCTATTTTGCATTTAATTTATTAATGTCATTTGTGTGACAAATGATGCGCGCCATATTTTCTTGATAATTATCATAAATTATTTTACTTGCAATTTATTATTGTGATACATTAAGCTGCATACACACATTCGTCTCCATACAAGACTTTTATACTAATATCGACGCACGTTTCGCCCCGTCACCGGAGCATCTTCAGGAGATGTAGAATTTACAATGCAAGATTGTCTAGATGTCAAGATTGTCTGATTGTCTAGATGTGTTGGACTAGACAATCTTGCATCGAGTACTAGTCCAAACTACGTCGATATTAGTATAAAAGTCTTGTGTGTTGGTGCATGTGAGTGGTGGTGGCATTGCTTGCTTGGGAACTTGGCTTTCTTGCTTGGTTGGGAAGGTAAACAGTACTTCGCTTGTAACTGCATGCTTGACCATACAGAATTTTTTCTGTTGGCGGATTATAGCAAAATAATTGTAATCTTTTCTTGCTACAGCTATTTTTAACAAGAGAAACCCCTTACGTTCTTATTTAATAGGGCAAAAAATGGGTTGGAATTGGATTGAAAATTGATACGCCTAATATCTAGTGTTCTAAGCTTCTAAAGGAAGCTTTGGAGTGGCAACCGTGAGAGGGAAAATCACCAGAAAGTCAAAGAGAAGGTAAATGTAGAAATGGTCTCTAGGAACGGAGATAAAGCTATCTTCATTTTCCTTGATCAATCAAGTTCAACAACATTCACATACCTATTCCTAGACCAACAGAGACTTATTAATTTATCACAATTTAACAAAATGGGGTCATAATAATATAAAAACCAGCGTGTATAACAGTTATTTTGACATTAATTTTAAAATCACGTATGGTTACAAGCATTTTATTTACACAAACCTTGGTAATTAAACTTAGATCTTTAGCCTTAACCCAAAATGGAAAATTACGGTTTAATTACCTACAGTAGGTAAGCTTTCTCTTCTGTTACTCGTATCTGGTACATACCTGTGAACAAAATATAATATTAATTGAGTACATGAGTTGTAATCAACGGTCTTTGTGTAGGTAGGTACTTACTAGGTATTTTTACATATTTATTTTATCAATGGTCTTTCATAAGGAAGCCATAAATATTGAGAAAATTGACAGACATTTTGTCCGTATTTAGTCGTTAAAATTATTAGGACCAATCCCTAATCCTCGTGGTCTCAACCTATAGACGTCCACTGCTGGACGAAGGTCTCCTGCATGGATCGCCGCTGAGCACGGTCTTGTGCTGCTTGTTTCCAGGGGCAACGGCTCCCAGCTACACGCTTGAGATCGTCCGTAAACTTAGTAGGGGATCACCTGGCCTTAAATTGCTAGGTAGGCCTGTTCCTAGGTGGACGTATGTTATTTTTATTAGAATTTCAAAGACGGATGCTAAGATGTAGCGTTCAATATTGACTATTGTAACTATAACAATGCCCGTTTATTCCTAAGGTTCAACTACAATTTGGGTGTAGTTAATTGAAAGTTTGATAATCGTCAATATGGACTTTTTTCCAACTGCCTGTGGGACTAGAATGCCTCGTAGATAACTATTAGGTACGATCCGAAAACGAATCGATATTTTCCAAATTGGTTCAGTTCTGGTTATTCGAGTGGGGATGGTTCCAGCCGCAGGTACAGGTACAAAAAATGCAGTAGATATTATTTTGGTAACTGCTCACATAAAATGCTTACATCATCCAATACGACCTACCTATCTAACTATATAGGTCGTAAGCATTCTCGCAATATGAATTAAGCGCATTATAATATGATATAGCAATTTGTTACAACTTTTCATGTCATGCTCAATAAAGAGGTGACGTTTTTTATACAAGATTTATATACCGTGATTTATATATGAGCCGAAATCCCGATCGAGTTAAGCAACGCCCACACCCGGGGTCACCCGTAAATCATACGCGACAACTCAAAAATGCCAACTTCAAAAACATGTTTGCTTGGCCAGTACCACGCACGGATGAAAAGACGAGAAAAACAAACGTAAAAAATAAATTACTTTTGTATACCTCCTTTCTTTCCCCGTTGTTGGACGCCGAACAAGTCATAAATCACAGAAAGATAAGCATAAAAAGATTGTATGAGGTACACGGTAGAACTAAACTTTTCGTATTTCGTTATCTTGCGTCAGACGAGGCTTCAATACAAAAAAAATATTAAGCCTAATAACTCTTCGTAATAGACGCGCATCCAAAACTATACATACCTGAAACTATAAGTAAGAAGAAGGTTTTTTGTTATTTATGATGTATGTTATCTTTAATCCCCTGAATTACATAATTATAGTAACACAGCACACTAATCTTGTATTCTGAGATTACCAATATTGTATCCAAATTTTCCTATCCGGTTTCCTACATTCTCATATTGTTGATATTAGGTACAATGATTCGGGGAAAAATGAAAATGAAATGCTGAAAATTATACCTCAGAATACTTTAAAGTGTAAGCCTCGTGAGATAAGATCTGTAAATTATTATAAATTTTAAGTTCCACTTCAATTAAAATTATATAATAGAGTGAACATAAAATGAAAATAGCAGACCATAATATTTTGACTTTCATAAACGTTCGAAACTAATACAACAGAGACCTCAAATTAAATTTTGATTATTATCCCCAGTAAAATTTAATTATTTTAATTCCCAATCATCTTCAAAATGACTTAATTTTACTTAAAATTTACTGTCAATTTGGTTTACAACACAATTTTTATGATGATAAAAGTTTGGTCAGCTCATGGATAGTTACCGGTTACTAGGTATAGTTTGCAGTAAATTCCTGTTTGATATAAAATCTTAAATCTCCCACGGTGACCTGTGCGTTTAACAAATTGCTGCCGTATACCGCGCTACCACATGAGGGGCCATTTGTCAGCCACGACTATACACGGGCGCCTACTGAGCAATTAGATTTGTTAGCTTGTACCCGAGCAGTTTCATCACGCCCCCGCTCAACAACAGATGCTTGGACTAATAACCTCTCGAAGTTTCCCCTTCGTCCCCTCGCCCCGGCGAACCGAGCTCCTGAGCTACCCCAGCCTCCCCCGGCAACCCAACTAAGATAGATTGCGCCACCATTCTTGCAATTTTCCTGTCGTATCTTGCCTCGTAAATTCCTGGTGATATATTGGTTCGGATCTCTCGCGATGCGACCAGGAGCATACTCGAAATATGATAAGAGTTATTTATTATTGTTCTTATTGGTTTTCTAGGGGGCGGTATGTAAAAGTCTTCCATTATGGGGTGCTATATCGCGTATTGATCGCCTTTGAACGCAACATTACATTTGGCTTTGAATATAATTTATTCGTACTCAAAGGAGCTTAAAATCGAGCCATAAATCACATGATTCACCCTTAGGTATGTAAAAACAAACACTTGATTTACATGCACGCACGCGAAACGAAAACAGATTAAACCGTAATAACAAAATTTTACGGCAAAATGGGAATTTTTAGCATACCGCAACTCTCCTAAAATTAAATAAAGGAATCTTCATTAATTTTACGCCAGATTAAAAACACTCGAGGCCCTTTCGCTGCAGCAGGCGCCACAATTTCCATATTCTAATAGCAATAAATTATCATTGCTATCTGATGGAAATCGTAATGAGGATTAAAATACTTAGTTGAATCTGTAAGTTTTCTCTGGAGATAATAGTTGGTTAATCTGCGAGCTATACGAAGTTCAGTCATTATTCTTCGCTTATGTCGAGGCCTAAACATAGATCTTCTAATATCATATCGTTGGCATTGTTAGCTCTATCTTACCAAAATATGAAATGCACAAGTGGTTGTTGTTTTTTTTGTCCTTCAATCACATAACGACTGTCGTCATAAACAGCGGAGCAAACGGATTGCTGTGATTTTTGCAAAGACCTGAAGTCTAAAGTGAGAAGTATTCCCTGGAGGTTTTGTAAAACCTAAATCCACACAGACGAAGTGTCGGACATAGGCTAGTGTGCACGCTATAGTAAGTACCTAATATTAAGGTCAACTAAAATCCCTAATAAAATGTAAGTACGTAACGTTATAGGCACTCACATTAATTTCACAACAACGTTCAAACTTCGATACCGTTCATACATAGATCAAATATAGGAGTAGTATTATGTTCTTCACTTGTCAAAGAGATTTGTCGAAGGCATAAACAATCGGGAGGAAGCCGTTTCCTCGTCGACGACGGAAGCGAGTCGAGTGTTGGTACCGGAACTGTTATTGCTGGAACGACTACTACGTCCGTTAGCGTAGACTTCAAGTCTCCTGACGTTTAGCTGACTTCTCATTTGCCAAAGTTTTCCAGTCCTTCTTTCTTCTTTCACGCCTTCAGCTGATAAAACTATTATTTCTCTTTTAATGTATTGCTAACCTTCGATGCTTTGAAGTTTGTAATAATTAACTCAAACACTAAAAACTGCACTACTTTCCAATAACAATCTCATTTTATAGCAATTTTCATTAATATTTACGAAATCTTTATCTACTGAATACTTATTTGCGTAAATACTATCGTTATAATATCTAGAATTAGGTGATAGTACCTGGGTGACCGAGCTGTGCTCGGTATATTATTTTTTTGTAAATTGTGGCTTTTGGAAATTATATTTACCTAAATACAAATTACATTCTAAAAATATGATTAATATTTATCGATCTTATCGACATAATAATATAAAAAAAAATATGAACTGGATATTTCAATAAAAATCACGAGTACAATTGGGCAATAATAGCTTTTCTCACAAAAGAAGGAACTTGAAAAATAAGGGAAAAATTAGTCGGACTGGTGTCACCTGGACTCGAACCGGGCCTTTTGGTTTTTTGGACCGCCCAATTTCCCATCTGAGCTATTATAACCTTGTAAATGACAGCGAAATTATCTCAGTTTTCACTGAAAATACGGATAAGACGAAAATTTCTAAAAATAAATCCTAGCTAAATCGATTTATCGCCCCGAAACCGCCTGCATACAAAATTTCATGAAAATCGTTTTAGCCGTTTCCGAGATTCAGTTTATATATATACAAGAATTGCTCGTTTAGAGGTATTAGATTTATTATTATCTAATTCTTATCACTTATCTGTTATCGCCGAAAAATGTACAATACCACCTTTTCGAATTTTTAACAGCCTTTTCTGAAGGTCGACGGACAATCTACAATTCATCGTGTAAAAGTGTCAGGGACTTGAAGAGGTAAGCTAAATGTAATCTTTATCGTGATTAAAATAAAGACTAGAATAATCTGTAAAGGGCTTCGACCACATAACTGAACCGTGGCATTTAATGCGCTTCACGTGCAAACATCACGACCTATTTAATTTTCTAGTCACTGTCGGACTTCCCTAGTTTCGACTGACTTTCCCTTTTACTTCTAAGGTCACACCGCGCGCTTTACTTTACATGTCCCAACAGTGCATGTTAGCTTGTCTCTTACTTCTTACTTCGTTCTAAAAACGTCTATTTTGAAATAAAATATTATACATAGATACAGGTTGTTAATTTAGTCTTTTGTGCAATATTTTTAAGCTGAATCATGCATCAGACAACTATAATTTTTCATATCTAATATTTTGGATGATAAATGTTAATGATGAAAAAAGGTTAATGGGACAATAACTGAGTTTTTTATATTATACACATTTCTAACTCAAACCTTAATTAGAAAGGAATACAAAAGAATAAAATTATCATTTGATAAAAAAAATATTTGTCAAAAAATTTAACCGTAATACTTACTTAATAATGCTGGTATTATCTCTTAAAACTGCCTCCATTGAAGTCTGTGTAAAAATAAATTTAAAGCAATAAATTAAAAAAAAAACCTATTCCTTGGAATTATTTTCGTAAAATAAATCATCTATATTTCGAAACTCGTTTGGTCGCAATTTAGATTGTCGAAACCTTGATCTTAGATTTGAATATTGACGATTGCGTGGTATTTAGGTTCGTATCTAACTGTAATGAATCATGAGCTAATCAATCGTCTTATAATCCTTTTTGTGTATAAAATTGAAATATTATGTAATATACTTAGTAAGTACTAATCCAGTAAGTTGATGAGTAGGTACCTACCTAGATACCAACCTATTAAGATTAGAAAAATAATAAAAAAGAGGAGAAGAACAGATAGTCTGTATACCTATGTGCAACGGGGGAAACTTGAAGATACATTCTTATCAACTACTCGATTTAGATATCAAGATTATTCAAATCTGAAAATTGCTTGATTGAAATAATTTAGCTTTTTAGTTCAGTAGTACCACGAGAGCGTTCGTTACTCTTAATAATATGTACTATGTCAAGATCTATACTCATCTTATCGTCCACTAATACTAACAGGATAAACAGTCAAATCCTTTAGTGGTGAACTCATAGCTGGTAACCTTAGGAATGCAAAGGACGACAACGATTTTTAATATACCGTGCACCCCATTATGGAAGTTTTCGCACCCTTAGTATGCGGTGACATTTGAAATCCGACTCTATGAAAAAACAAAGCTCGAAACATTATGCAAATGGCATTATGTTCGTATTTTTGTACGTTTCGCCAACTTTATGAGCCGAATAGAAAGGGTTGAGGGGTTAAGACGATCGGGGGTAGTGAATAAAAGTTTTGATACCACGTTGTCTATTGCGGTTTATGTAGTGGATGAGATTCACCCTTACGTTGTTAAAAATATGTATTAACCAATACAATACGTTTTAATTGTTACGAGTTTAAAATGAATGATTTTACACACAAGGGATATTAAGTAGTTAGTAATTTTGAAAAGTAATTCTAGTTTGTGTTAAGATAAAAAAATTATCTACACACAGTATGATATATTTTACTGGCAGGATAAACCATTTTTGCGACACAGGGTAAAATTAATTGTTAAAGCTTGCTGACTTACCTATTCCATAATGTGTGCCTACAAAACGTACTTTCTCGTATGTTTCTTAATAGGTAGGTATAGAAAACCGATAGTTTATAGAAAGTTATCGATTTAATACAACCGAGATTCGTAAGTGGATAAGTACCTGCGTATGAACATCGATACTGCTAAATAGGAATTAATTAACAGTGACTTTCAAATTAACTCAGGAATAACTTAGGAAAAGCAGTGAAATTAGCTACAGCATTAGCACTAATGGGCTGATGTAATTGAATAGTTCGATGAAAATTAACACATTAATTTGTACAACATAAGATATAAAAAATATTACGTAGACTATATTTTTATACGACTGCCTGAAAAAAGGAGTATAATATTGTTTTCAGGGTTCATGTATGTATGTATATATGTATGTATGTATGTATGTATGTATGTATGTGAGTTCGTATATTCCACCATAACTTCTTTACGCCTAAACCGATTTTGATAAATGAGGTATCGTTAGAATCCCTAGCTTATTCCGGGTGACATAGGCTAGTAATTTTTTTTTTAAAATTGATGGGGTGACCACAGTCCCGCATTAAAGACCAAAATTGAAAAAAAAATCGAAAATAAGATTAACTATATAATCATCATCCAGAAAATGATGAGTAGATTCCAAAAATATATAACACTATAGTTCAATATTTAGTGTTTCGCAAAAAAATATCATTTAATAAAAAATTATAATGTGAATAAATAAGATAAAGGCTATATATGCAAATCGCTTCTTATAGAGGTAAACTCCAAAAATAATATGGCAGGGCTGTCGTATTTTTTAATTCGTTAAATTAATTTCACTTGTTATATCTTTGGGTTTAAATGGAGTACTTTCAATTAAATTATTGTCAATAATTGGTTAGAAGAAAATATTAGCATATTGTATTAAGTACATCTAATAGAAAATGGGACGAATTATCTACATTGATAAGCTGTAAGAGATTTTTTTTATCCACTACAAGTTAGCCCTTGACTGCGATCTCACTTGATGGTAAGAGATGGTAAAACTAAAGGCTCTTTAAAACTAACATTATAACACCTAATGTTTTATAAAAAAACACAGTAGACCGTGGCATTGATTTTACTTTTATTATATTAAGTATATTTACAAATTAATGATTAGTGTTCTACTGAAATAAACATACAGTAATTTAATTAGATAATTTATTTTTATAAAAAAAAAAATTGAATATAATATTAATATATATATTTACTTAAATATAATATTTTAGTATTAGATAAATACTGAAATATAATATCGGTACCTATAGGTATAGGATTTAAAGGTAGGAATATTTAGGTACTTAGAATATACCTAGTCTAGCTGTATTCATAGTTTTTAAGATACGCCTTAAATGTAAGCATTTCTATGGAATGCCATCGAAGTCTCTTGTAATGTAGGCTATCGCGCGGTCGCTAGATCTCATCATAGATTTGTCAACGAGGCTGATAAGTGGTTTCCTCAATTTACTATCAGACACAGGCATGCCTGTCGATCATTTACCTACTTTTGGTTCATTCAACCTATAACTCTAAGCTAAGTAATCTTAAATTATGTCTTGGAGAATCTTTCTTTTTTAATAAGTTCTTTTCTCGATATCTAGATTTAATACTTTATAATAATTGAGGTTAAAACTTCGTATCATAAAAATCAGCCCTGTTCTATGGAATAAAATATTCAGTTAAATACAGGAGGTAAAAAGTATTATAACTATTCTCTAATACCAATCGATTACTTTATGTAATCTATTATAGGGTAATATTAGGATGTATAAATACATATATCTATAAAATAATTCAATGAAATTTTCGGTTTTAATTTTTTTGTTCATTATAAGGGTAGATATAATATTTGAACAGACAAGTAATAATCTTGCCCGATTTATGGTATGTATTTAAAAACAAATGCACGGTGTTTTGGAATCTGTCATCGCCTTTTCGGATGGTAATCAAAATCATCATGCAATTTCAGTTCGACCGAAACGTGTTCAGTTGTCACAGTGAGATATTTACTGCATTCATGTGTATTCAGCTTTAGAGTGCCGCAGACCTCAGACTAAATTATGTATTACGTACTCTGTGACTATAGTTCGATAGAATCTAGCTAAGTTGTAATCCCTTCTAACTTTTTTCCGGTCAGTTGTTCATTGATTGCATTTGAGCTTTTCTTATTATGTTTTAAAAATAAGACTAACGCACTCGACTAATCACCTATCAGAGTATGAAAATATTCAGTATGTACATTGTAACTGGCCCACTTGCCATGTACCTACCTAGTTGGCTCGCAAGGGCAATGCTTTTCATATGGGTTATAATTGAAAGCTCACAGAAACTCATTGAAGATCACAGGATTTTGCCATTCACATTAACATAGTGGTTGGCATTTACCGAAGACATTCAGGTTACGTGAACTGAAATCTCAGGTCTTAATTGTACACTGAGTAAACGACCAAATTGTTGGCAGATAACATGTCTAAAGTTTGCAAGGCCCCTTACAAACGAGCCAGTCTGTTGCTCCTAACATTAAAATAACATCAACGAAAAATAAATAAAAAAGAACACTATTATGAACCTTAAAGTAGTGGGACAGCAGAATGTTGAATTAGTTAGGTATTTGTTTAAAAGCTATCTATGTAATCTATGGCATCTTAAGTGGTGTTTAGGATTTCGTTTATTTATCCGATTTTTAATGCAACTTGTTTTTGAAAGCTCTATACCCAATGATATTTTAATTACTATCTGTCTAGAGTCAGATCCGTCTAGTCATGTATGTATAATGTAATGTCTAGATCATTCGACATTCGATTTCTCGCAATAATGTCGAACAAGCTAAATCCATGCTGACGAAGTCGCATCATTTAGTAAAAATAAAAACTTCAGAGAGTCAATTATTTGAAAAATCTGCTATATCCTTTATGATTAATTATTGGACTAGTAAAAACGATTTTGTAAATTAGACCATTACACAACTTGTCGAAATAAGTTACAATGCTCATAAGCGGTTACAAATTGCTGTAGCTATAATATAAAAGACTTTCTAATCAAGTATTGTACTCGACATCCAATACATCATTTGCATAGCCCAGCACATGTGGTCATAGACAAAGGGTGTAATAGCCCCCGTATTTAATTTTCATAGAACGGGGCCTTTTAATATGTCTGCGAACGAATAATAACTTAACCCTATTTCTAAATTGGTTTTCGGCCTACCAGTGCGGTGCATTTACTATTCAATATATTATCTACATAATAGTTTTAGGTATAAATAATAATTATAAATCTTTATTTGCCAAAACTGCATAAGTTCATTAATTTCAATAATATGAACCTCTGCATCCTGTGGTATTAAACTGTGTTACAGGAGACAGTGTCAGACAAAACTCAGTTGACTAATGAAGGTAATTATATACACTAATATATATAGCTATCCATACTAATATTATAAATGCGAAAGTGTGTCCTTCTGTCTGTCTGCTACGCTTTCACGGCCCATCTCTTCAACCGATTTTGATAAAATTTGGTACAGGGGTAGGTTGTATCCCGAGGAAGGATATGGCTACTTTTTATCCTAGAAAATTAATGTTCCCGCCAGAATCAATAAACCTTTATCCACGCGGACGAAGTCGCGAGCATCGTCTAGTACCTAGGTATTAAATTAAAAAGAAGGAAATCTAAATAATTGTAACTTAAGTCAAGGACTTAAATTTTGTTAGTTTGAATGTAATATTTACGATCATTATACGAAATACGAGTTCACCGAGCGATATGCTCGGTGAACTCGTACCTATAAGTATCGCAAAATTACATGAGTCATATTTGGATTTTGATTAATCAATCATCGGCAACCCCTTTTTTACGTGATGCTGTTTTTCACAACACTAGCAGGAAAAGCCATTTTCCAAATAACGTCCTTGTGCAGCTAATTATGTTGCTATTAAATATGATTTAGTAATTAAATTAATAAAGCTGTAATTAATGCAAAATAATCGATCGGCGCGCGGCGATTGTAACAAGCGTGACTTCAACGAGGCTGATTTTAATTGTCGATTGTTGTTATAAATTAAATATTAACCTATTTGTACCTACTCACTGTTTTAAGGTAAACGCTACGTACTTAGATGGTCATGTTTTATGGAAATATCGATGGTGGCATCGACCTATTATAGAAAAATCATAATACATCAATGAATATGCTACATATGAACAAAACAGTACTGCCTGAGATCTGCATAATGCGCATGTACCAAATAAAAAAAAAGCATCAAGTTACACTTCATAGCGCATACTTATTACACTAAACCTTACCTTCTTACTTACCTATTTATTTTACTGGAATCCACTGATATTTTGACTCCTCCAAAAGTCTTCGATTTAATTCAAAAACTAAAAAATTATAATTCAATTATCTTAAATTTTTTGACCATGATCAATTGATCATAAGCATAAATGTAAGAGACATAATAACTAAGTCATCAAGTGAGATTGCGAACATGTCATAAATTGACGTGAAAATTGGCCATAATCCACACTAATATTATAAATGCGAAAGTGTGTCTGTCTGTCTGCTACGCTTTCATGGCCCATCTGTTCAATTGATTTAGATGAAATTTGGTACAAGAGTAGATTGTATCCCGAAAAACTAAAGAGTTTCCCCAGGAATCAAAAAATCTTAATCCATGAAACGAAGTCGTGGGAATCGCCTAGTATATAATATTTTTATATGCATGGTATGTTTATTTATAATATCTGTGCAGGTACATAAGTCTTATGTTACATTTCGACTAAAACCCAGAAGTACTATATTTTTAAAAGTACCAGTAAGTAAATACACGTAGTCACATTTCAGCGGACAAGCTGCAGTTTTATTTAGGTACCGTTGCAATATAGCCTATTCGTAAGGCATAAAGTTCATTTTCTTTTAAATAAGGGTCGACGTACCCCAGTCTGTCTTTATCAGTTCTGTAGCCAGTGGCCGATGCGACGAGTAAATTTATTAACTGTGATACGCGTTCAGTGTAGCGAGCTAAAAGGTGATTTTAATTAATATTAATTAACCCCACACCTCTAATTAATGTAATTCGCGAGATAAGACGCCTCTGAGTTGTCACGCCGGGTGGCTCTGCATCGGACATGCGAAAGTATTTATGCATTTAGTGTTATCAATCATTCCGTAGGACGCGTATTCAGAAAGTCTTATTAGGAGGAGTTCAAAAGTTGGAAGTACAACCGTGTTCTCAATTAAATTATAGTTTGGTATCACTCTCTTACTACTTTTTTCTTCTCAAATTCTCAGTAATAGCCCTTTTTAAATTAATTATAATGAATTTAAAAAGATCATTTACCTATAGGCTTACGCTTGACTACAATTACACCTGATGAAACCTGACACGCTTGCCTAGAAGTCGGCGGTGTTTCACCCCCGTACCACGGAGAGCACGCTAAGCCGTCAGTCCTGCGCCTGATCTCTCTCCGGTATCAGAGTGCACACACTTGTGCACTATATTTATGGTATAAACTAGTTTTTTCCCGCAGCTTCACTCGCGTTAATTTAAGGGCAACCTCAGGGGTTGAATTTCAAAAACCTTCTTTTATACGTCAGCTACCTGTATGTCAAATTTAAATTAAATTTTATATATTTTCATTCTTTTTTTTGTTTTATAGAGAGCTTACAGATGTTTCTTATTATACTCTTGTTTTGACTCTACCACCGGTTGGGAAAGCAGGTTCTGCGGAGAATAACAGGCAAGAAACTCAGCAGCTCAAAATAAATAAAGGACTATTAAAAGAAATAATACACCTACCAAATAAAAATATAAATAGGTAAAAGTTCAGTCCTAACAAAAGAAAATAAGTTTCAGTTGGATAAACAACAGCGAACTAATCAACTGGATACAAGGCACTGGCTACGTATTAATCAAAGTTTAAAACAATCCCGTGTAGTGGTGTGAGGCGCAACCGAGTGTATGTACATTCATGTAATACGATAGCACGAACAAAGGACTTAATTAATCAACTGTAGAATAGGTAGAAGATGTTCTTCATTCAAATGAACATCATACAATTTCTGATGTGAAGAGATTAATCCTACTAGTATAAGATTATTTTGAAAAAAAATATTTCATATTATTATCACTATAATGGGTAAATTTCAATGTTTGTTATGTATTCTAGTGGCAATAATATTAATTTCATTGAAAGGAAATCAATTAAATTTTTTAAATTTATTTAGGTACGTGAAATCTTATTTTAGATAAATCAACCAATTGTGTAGGAATAAAAAAAAGCTCAATGATTGACAAACAACACGAACTTACGACTTCTCTAAAAATCTCAGATATTTACTTACTATTATTAGATGCCTAATTATGAAAGGCATTTTAAGTAAATTGGCTAATAAAATCCACGGTTTAAGTTCTAACTGTCCGAAACTATTTTTGTTATGGCAGCTATTCGATGTTATATTTTTAAATGCATATAAACTACAGATACACACAATTTATGTAATGGTACATTTGGATATTATGTTAAATAAATTATGTGTTAAGAATTCTTAAGCTCTAAAAATTGCCTTTATTAATATTCATAGCTTAATTTAACATTCACGCATAAAATTTTGAGAATTTTCGTTCAAATATTAAGAATAGTATTTTAGGGAACAAATATTTTACCCAATACAAGTGCGCTCACTAAAAAGTCCCATCCGTGCGTGCGTAGTACTTGTGACAAGTATATTAAGTTTACACGTTCATTTTAACTCTGTACGTGTACCTCATTGACATGAAGTCTTGTTTATATAATTACACATATTTCCAATTTACTATCAAAATATATTGTACCTGTCTACTACAATAATAAAAGTATTTTTTGTAGATAATATGACGAGATTCATTGAGGAAAACCACTAATATACAAAGCTCAATGAGTTGCGAAGCTTACAATAAGGCTTACAGTAGGCTTGAAAGGATCCATGGTAGCTAAGGAAGGTACTTACGTACGGTAGGTGGTAATTCTGAACCATAGAGTTTCATTTGATGGTTCAAAAGCACTTTACGAAAATTTGTTAAAATAGAAAAGCACCCTTTGTGATAAAAACCCTCAGGAAGTCGCTGCTGAAGAACCGTTATAAGACCGTGAATAGTGAAAATCCCCACAGGATGCCTAGCATAAGACAGTCTCGATTAACAAGCCGGTGAATATTTTTATTAAATTGGATTTATGTCATTATTGTCCATTCAAATATAATTAAACTGTATCTCAAACAGTTACTAAACGATTTAAATATTTTTGAAAAATCATTTTCAGCGTTGATATTAATAATACGCATGACTACTAAAGAAATTACCACAGCCGACAACTCCGTAATTCTTCAACATGTCGAAACGGACTCTATCTTTAATAACGATCTTATTGGCTCTCAGCGTTTACACTTCGAAATACAATAATAAATGGAACAACTTTATAAAGCCTATAAGTTCCGTACATAAATATGTATTACGCACTCGCTACACTCAAATTTCGCCACCGTGTGCTTCGTATTGATATATTGTATTGTTTATTGCGCGGCCGAATCAAAACTTGATATATTGTACGGCGCGCGTGCTGTTCGCGGGTAACTTTCATATTTGGTAGCTTTATAGAGATAAGACGAACTAGATATGACACATATTTGTTCAGAAGTAGTTTATAATAGTACAACCGTAAAGTGTTGTTCGAATTTGCTTGTGTGTGAAGTTGTCTTTATCTTTAAAATCGAGCATTAATGCGTATTTTTTTTTATCCTTTTTATAAAAACTTACTTGAATACTGGAATGAAAATGAAGCAACATTTGAAGAGACTGAAGAACAGAATTTTTGAACAGTGAAAATAAATCTATTAGAAAAAATATTTTATTTAGATAGAACTAAAGTTAAAGCTTAGTTTAAAAGTAAGTTTCCAAATAGTAATAATTATTACGTAAATTGAAATACGAAAGAAAACGAAAAAGAAAATATGTATGTATGTATCACTAAAATTAATGATTGCCACTACTTTGTCCGCATAGATCTCTAAATGAATTAAATTAATTTTAAGTTTGAGTTTTAAATGACGGTTTTATCAACTCCGAATAACGTTTAACCTAAAATTTGACAGACTTCCTATTCAACATTAGTCAAAATATATATTTTTTTCCTAGATTAAACGTTATTCGAATTTGGTAAAATCGACACTAATTCAAGTAATTTTAGCAAGTTGGTATTTGATACGCACATATTCATCAACATTCCACGCCTGTGGCCCTTCCAGAGTTTAATTCTCATAGTTGGATGCGATACGTAGATGTATGTTTGAGTCAAGGGAATAGTTGGGATGAGGAGGGATAAATTATTGCTTTCTACAACTATGTGTCTGCGCCATGTGTTATGTTAGACACTGTTTTAAGTTACCACATGAATTACGTGGTACAAGTTTGGGATCAATATATCCAAGAACTGCTAAAATGTTTTTGAGGCATTATAAATTTTCATGTGGAATTTTTATGGTGACTAAAAATTTATGTGCGAAAAATATGTAGGTAGAAGAATAATTACCTGTGTTAATACTTAGTATTTAACTAGCTTAATTTATTGCATTCAAGTTTAATTGAATTTTAATTGTGTTTTTTGCTTTACATTCCTAACCAGGAATAACATAATATTAAGATGTGGGTGTATGAACGACGTCTTTACAGCTGTTTTTCTACATCTAGCAATTTTTTTATCATTAGAAACTCTAAAGTACCAAATATAATTTAATTTTTTGTAAGCATTAAAAACAATTTTATTTTCTCCATCTCAGTACGCTTGCTGGTTTTCCTGTGCACAATCATCGTCTCATGTATTCAACTGACAGCTAAAAATGAATATATATTTTTCATTTATCGTTCTCTGATAAAAATATATAATTAAAACTCGTCAATTTAAGTATTAACCCGATCTTTCATATACGAGTAGGATGAAAAATTTTGTTTTTGAAAATCCTTTTTCCCACCAATATCCTTTTAAAAGGAATTACATTTACCTTATATACTGAGGTCATAAATTAAAAGTTAATTGGGCATATTTTTATTATAATGCGGATACCATGTCAGGCTCAACTTCTCACTTAGCCCGCGAAAGTTTTAATGTTTCGTACAAGCACACCTACCTACTGCTATTTACTCACGTAGGTATGTACAGGCACGTGTTTAATTTTTATGACAAAAACAATTTATAGAGCAAAAAGTAATGTTCTAGGTAAGTACGTGAGGTTAAATGGACGTGAAAATTTATGAAAATAAAATATTATGCTATTCTAGAACAACTATACTAGCATAAGTTGCAAATGGTCACGTTTTTATGACAGATTTTTAGGTGTTAAGGTTGTGTTAACAAGATATTAGATGGTTGTCCAAATACCGTTTTATACAATTCTAAGTTTAAACCATATATCTAGTATATTACTAGTTAACCGTAGGTAAATATGATCCGACCTAGTAATATTAATATTATTAGTCATTTAAGTCACAAAACCGCCATAGAACTTTGTGTAGCTACTATCTTCAAGTATCTAAAAACATTTAAGTCCTAATATCCTATAAGTCCAAAAACTCCGTGCTTATTAAGTATTTAGTAAGACCTACTAATTTATCTAATACGCAATTTCCCATAGAGCAATAGATAGTTAATCTTTAACGGCGCAGCTTTAAGGAGGGGAATGAACGTCTCTTAAATTATTAAGTAGGTGCTAGTTACAAGCATAATTTTAAAGCCAGCCTTGTTAATCGTTGTTTCATAATTTTGCCAATTACCCTAATATAAACACCTAAGCAGGATGAAAATACTATCATTTAATTCGTAAACAGTGGTCCTTTTTAAGGTACTTATACTAGCAACAGTACCTATTGCATTCAAACTCAACTACAAGTAAGCAATCAAACTCTTACTGCCGCACTCAGAATCCTTAATTTTTACTTAAATTAATCGTTACTTAAATCACTCCTATAGTATAGATATAGAAATTATTCAATAATTATTTTGTATAGTAATCTGTACTAAGGACTAAGGAGTTCCGTAAAGTAATTCTCGCAGTGCGGCATTTAGTTATCTTCCCATCATCTATTCGGCAGATTTATATTTCCTTAACTTTAATAAGTACTGACATAAGAAATATATTTGGGGTTGTTGGAATTTAACCATTCAGTCAGAATATTATTGTAACTAGTAGATACGAGTAGGTATTTTTATGTTGGGAGGAAACAACAGCAGCAATTTACTATAACAGAAACAGAAAAAAAAATTAATGCACTCACAAAAAAACGTAATAGAGAACATGCGTCGACATCACGGCAATATATCAATAGGGCGTTGATTCACTGGCAAATAAAAGTCTACGCCACAGGAGGCGTCGCGACAGAAATAATTTCATACATCCAAACATTTTCCGATCCATTTAAAGCACGTTCAACCGCTCGATTACTGGTAATGGACTTAGACAATATATTATCTTGAATGAAAAAGCGTAAATATGCTCTGAAACAACTCGAACCTATATGAATTCCTATCTTTATTCTGTCTTCAAATGCCATATCATAATAAATGAGACAAATATGAGAATAAACGAACAATACAATGTCTACTCAGCGACTTGTACTCGATAATGTATTCGGTAAAGCTTTCGGCGACATATTAGGACATACTAGATTTCAAGAAGTAGGTCAGAAGGCGGTTGTCGGTCTCACGTACAACAACGGATAGAAAAACAATTGGGAAAAAAAAGAATGATGTAATTGAAGGTAGATTTAAAGCCATTAAAGTAGTTCAATTTTAAATTGCACATATTAACTAACTACTACTGAAATGCAACTAAATAACTGGCAAATACGGTTTATTTTTTCGAATGAAGAAAGGGTTTTAATCCATTGGACAATTATTACTAGAGTAGGATAACAATAAGCGGCAGAATCCGTCCCACGTGATATTTGAATCATAGAGCGCTAGGTAATACAGGTTAAGTTCACCTATGAATTAGTCATTCATCTACAGTAGGTCTATACCAACAGATACTCGAATACTAGAGCACCAGATACGTACTTGTCGTGACATGAATGATTTCATATCTCCATACATTCCTGATCCATTTAAAGCCGTTTAGCTTCTTATGTAACTACTATGCTGTTATGGGCTTAAGAAATATACCTGGACCTAGAGTATACAATAGCTAGAAGAGAATTTGTGTTACCTTTATGATATAAAAACCTGTATGAGTATTAAAGCATTTTGTTGTTGTTTAGCCAATTTTTAATGCCCTTTCATCCCCATATCTTAAGGGCGTCGAAAGGGGGCTAAAGTCTAAATGACCCTCAAAACCGCCCCTGTCTCGAGCACGACAAACAGGGAGGGATGATAGTGTCAAAAAAAGATAAAAATAATATAAATTGCTCCTTCTGCGAATGCTTCTCGCATTCCCAATTTTTATTTATTTACCTTCCATTACTTTATCTCACTCTAGTTACTTTTAACTCTTCAGAAGTTAATTCTTGAAACTCCTCAATGGAATTACGGGCAAAAATAATACACCTAAGATAACTTTTGCTTTTTCCAAGATTTGTGGACAATGTTATAACATACCTACCTAACTAACTCGAATGCTTTATAGAATACATTCCACATACATTTTTATGTAGATTTCCATTACACACGCTTTTACGAGTTTATACTTCATTAATCATTACCATACAACATTGTGATTTTTACTCGTAGATATTATTGAGTAATAATAATTTAATAAGTTATTAATTGAAATGTTTTATAAGTTTTATGTATATTTATGACGATAATTTAAAAAACGAATTGATTACATTATTAATTTAAAATAGTATTACTTATTAATATTTATGTTTTTAATGTCCCAGTATTTTTTACTTACGTGTTTCAGTGTTCATTCAATCATTTAAATAATTAATAAATTCTAATTTTCCACTTGTTCATGTCTGCTCAGACTTCTACCGAAATAATAAAACTGGCTAATTAGGCTACATTGGTAAATAAAGTCAATAAAGTAAATTAATTAGGTTCATATTACATAGCATCACTTACATTCAGGTGAGATGCTAGAATTCAGATATTCTTGAGCAAAACTTATCATTAAAGTTTATTGTTTGCGCCTGATCCGTATAAGTACATTTTTTGAAAATAGTACAATAAAAGTTAATGCTAGCTACCCTAACCTAATTAATATATCATGCCCGCGTGCAATGGTGGCAAGAATGCTGGCTGCGTTAACGCGCTGGACAGCCAGGCTGATCCGTTGCACAAAAAATGAGCCAGCCCTTCTGTCACCAGATGAGGCAATAAACCGCGGTAAAATGTCTCGCAAAAAATTTTTGCCACTAAGACTAGCACGGCCCTGGGTCTCCACGGCAAACGAAACAAAAATGTGACTCTCTATGAGAGGGGCATACTTCCGCCGCTTGCAGCCTTTTCTACTGCGGCTCCCGGCCTTGATGCTGTCTCCCTGATATGAAACGGGGCAATGTGTCTACGCATGTTGCGAACACAAATTGGCATTTAATTAAAGTTAAAGTCAAAACTAACAATATCAGGACTTGGTCATGAGGCATGACCAGCCTGCCTGATAGATAGTTTTGACCAAAAACGGACACAACATCTTGACTCAAGACAGTCATATCTTAAAGCCATTTCATTCATAAAGCATCTTCTTTTCTTGATCAAATCTTAAGCGATTAGAAGTTATTGGCATGACTAGTTTTTTTATGTCATTAATAAAAAAATCTCTGCGTGAGTCATAGGAAGTAGAATTGGCTAAGAAGATTCCGGCAAGCAAACAACACTTCATACCATTGATGTAAAAGTATACCTACTAGGACTTTCGAATACCGTTTTTTTTCAATACCGGTAGTAATACCGTAAAGCTTTTTTAATACCGAGAACCCAGGATCCCGGTATTGGGTAAAACTTAAAACTGATAGGATAGATTGTTTTTAACTTGAAACTAGACTTTTCTTAATGAAACTGCACCATAAAACTGATTTTCCATAAAACAAAATTTCACCACATTAACTCCAAAAGTTTTTGAGTCAAAGAAATAGAAATGCCAAGCCACAGGGTTCTAAATTCAAACACAAATTTTTCCCTCTGAGTGATCAAAATGAATTTTCTTCACTGGTTTTAAGCAATAAAGGTGCTCTTTTAACCTTAGCCAAATAAAAACAGTGGCATATACCAAGAAATATATGCAATAGTCACTGTTTCTTTTATAGTGTCACCAATACCGGAATCCCGGTATTAGACATTTCAATACCGGTATTGAAAACGGGCGAAAAAAGTCCGGGATCCCGGTATTAGCCAACCCGGTATAGGAAGCCCTAATACCTACCTAATAAGCAAGATTTTTATCCATTTTGATCAAACAAAAGATCAACATAAGCTCTTGTTAAAAAGGATATACTTACTAACTATTGTTCCCGTGACACAAGCGTAGATACACGAAAAAAAACGTAAAGAAATATAGGTAAAGACGTTGAGTGGGTACATTAAAATCACATTAGTACGACATCTAAGGGGTCCGCGATTTATCTCTAGCGGTACAAAAATAAATTAAAACAAATTTTGGAGCGATTTTTTTTCTTCGGTCATGGTTATCTCATTTAGGTAAATGGTGGCGCGTGAATTAAATTATATGGAAGTAGCGATAAAAATTAATGCGTTTATAAATATCGCAAATAAATCTATTTCCATTCATAGATAATTATTAATTAACTAGGTGATGCCCGCGACTTTATCCGCGTGGATTAAGGTTTTCGATTCCCTCGGGAACTGTTGTATTTTCCTGGATAAAAAGTAGCTCATGTCCTCCCCAGGATACGGTTGAAAGCGTAGCAGACAGATCGACGGAGACACTTTCGTATTTATAATATTAGTATGGATATTGCAGCCGTTTTTCATTTCGACATAGCTGCCGTTTAATAGGTACATTCACATGGTTATTTAATTACGTACTAGGTATAGGTACAAAACCAAAAGAACTTTATAATTTTTGTTTGTCTGAATAATCAATTTATACGGTCTAATATTTGCCAGGCAACTTAAGGACAAAGCAAAGAGTGTAATAGGTATAAATTGTCCCAGAAAATTTCATTGCACTAACAAGTTATCACGAATGTCATAATTTCATTTTAACGTCCTTTCAATTCCTTATTGATCATTTCACCTAATCCTTGCAAACTTAACCCTAAAATGTTAGGACACGAGACAAGTTATTGCGGTTCAGTACTATTATAATAGTGCTGCGCTTCAAATTAATTAATCAATCCGCACTACATTCATTTTTACGGGTCATAAACATATTATCACTTCATCAACACAGCTATGGTAACCAGCCAACCGCACGGTCGCAGACAAGCTCGCAATTTGCCTCACGAAGGCACGTTTAATATTAGAAGTCCTGATTTATGTCCTGCCCCCATAATGAAGTGTCTCCACACTAGCGGCGTGTGTGCACTAATTCACTACTACCGATAGACGGCGGCTGTGAAGGGGTCCCGAAATTCCGCATCCACTGAAAATAGATGTAGATGTAGCTACGTACTTGAGCGTATATCCGCATATTCGCAACTTTGTATAATTACCTACTTGCTGAATTTCTTATCCATACTAATATACTAATATAATAATATTTAAATGTGCATATGTTATTTCTGTGTAACCGATTTTGATGCAAAATACATAGGTACGTAGATAGATTGCATACCGGAGACTACCAAAGTTTCCATGGGATTAAAAAAAACAAAATGCACCCGGATAACAATGCGGGCATATCTACACGTAATATTATTAATTAAAAAAGAATATTTTTTCGTTTGTTTGTCCTTCCTTAATTATTGAAGAGTCAGAGAGTTAGTAAGCGATGTTTATTCCAGATGACAACCTTAAAGCCGCTTGAATGATATTGCGATTAAAAGTTAGTATCTTATGAAACTTAATTTAAGAAAAAAGCATCATAGAAGCAAATAAATTAATCGATATATTGATAAATAATTAAATACACATACCTACTGTGTGTTTTTATTCTATTTCGTAAAATTGTCGTCGATCAATTAACCGATCTCGATGAATTTATCGATATAGCTCTCAATTTCGTATTTCAATTTAAAATTTTAAGGCTTAGCGATGCTTTTGGCCTGATGATGACATGATCTCTACTCTGTATATCAAAACATGTGGGAAATTTTGATACAAATATTATATGGGACGACAAACTTCAATTTAACGAACGACGAATAAACAAAAGCTCGTAAGTTCAAAGACAAAACATTGTATATAATTTCTAATTTATTTTCCGACAGGGCTGTCTCAACAGAGTTAGTTAAGACGGGAACACCACGTTTATCTTCACGCAGAGAGTAAATGCAAGCGAACCGTATGAATCCAATTACTTTAAGATCTCATTAAATCAATTCATTTCTCGGACAGTAATATATGGTAGCACTTGTGTCTTTGTTTTCAATGGCTACAATCCAAACTATTTGTTATTTCTGATCTCACACGTACGCTCACCAAAAAGTTCTGACGGAATTCTTAAGACAATCAGTTCACCAACTGTTTACCTTAAAGTAAGTTATGGCTTGTAAAAGGATAAACACGATTTATAACCTGTCTCCTTGGTTTATTGGTGGATTTGATATTCTTCAGCAATATCTTCAGGTAAGCTTAATGCTTACGAAACCTTCAATGAAAAATGCTTCGAATTCATTGCATACACATTGCATAGGTCTTAATTTATTTTTATCAGTAGCTGAAATTTTTCTTGTCGAGTTGGTAATAGATATTGCTTTCCTCATAAATCCTAAGAAAACAATTGTTTCAATTCGAGTTTGGATTAGGTACATTTTAATTTTTTTTTAATTCCTTCGTTTCTTCCAGACTACCAATTTTATAACATAATTTCCGTTCCTTCACGTGGAAAGTGATAAAAAAATTACTATGACGACATGATAATGACGAGTATTTTGTAAGTGCTGACGTAATGTAGTACTGTGACGTAATGTAGTAATGTGACGTGACGTAGTGTGTAGATTCATTAATTTTCACTAATTAGTAGTTGTGTTATCCTATAATATGTTAATCCGTCTGGAAATATATTTTCAGTTGCCGGCATATCCGATACAAAGGCCGCTGGCCGGAGGAGCAATAAATTAGAAGGAAAGCTGCGAGCCAGGATTTCCCTTGGGTTTATTCTCACTCAAGAGCGCTACACCTAATCCAGAAAGCCTTATTATGCTACCCTTAATACAGAGCTCAAGACTACTTGAAAATTTTCTCGAAAGTAAACGCTTCGGTTTGGAATTTCTTTTCTTTGGTCATTCAGGAAAGTTTTTATGTCTCTTACAACTGAAAGCTCTGGGGTGAAACAAGAATATTGTATTATGAATTATTTTGTAATGTTTGTTTATTGATTTGTTAGCAAGTTGACTTTCCTTATAATATTAATTGAGCACTTAAGCAATGTTATTCGTGCAGTGCCTGTAGTTTACTAGCAGCTTTTATATTTCACAAAGCATTTATAAATACATATTAATAGATATTAACAATGCTGCGGTCAGTAAAATGTTGTCAAGTGAATGCGCTATCTACATACGTCGACATTTGTCCGTTATTACCAGTTCCTCGAAGTACTCAGGGACCAATTTCTCCAATTTAAATTGTCTATGAGCACCGCTCGACTGAAGTCAGCCGGCACATTCCGCAGTTATCGGCGCGGACGCAACCGTCCTCGGCCGCTAGACAAGGACGGCGATAGCGACAAAAATCACGCGCGACAAGGACACACTCTCGCGCAACGGGCGTTAGTTTTTTTATATAATTGAGCCCGGAATGACGATAGGCCCCCAGTTATTTAAAACATTTTATCGAAGGCTGCAACCCTAGCGCGAACAGTGGCCATTTAATTTGTTTCCTCGTGACTCATATTGCTTGATCCCAAAATTTGAACAACTGTTGAGAGAATTGCATTAATTGCTTTCGCTATCGCACTTTGCATGCGTTTCTGTGACTGCAAAGTGACTGTATCTGGAGTGGAAATCAATAAAGATAAAGGAAGTCATTTCAGCTCAGGGTTTACAGTTAATTCTGTGTTCAATTAGTACGCGCGAGAAACGTCGCTCCTAATTTGAGCAGAAGCTATAATTACGCCCCGCGCACGGATTGGCCGGGCCGGTCGCGAATTTTGTTACATTATTTGCCGGCGCGTCTCGTTTGTTTCCTAATCTATGCACCGGCTAGTCTATCTTTAAAGTGAGGCTAGCGAGAGTGTGGCGACATCTTTTATCGCGGGTCGCGCTTCTGTTTTTGCTTTGTTTGTTTGTTTGGAAACTGCGTAGCCATATTGCGCTCGTAAATTATTACAGAGAGAGATTTGTTTCCATAGTTCTGCGGCTGCAATACATCACCGTTCGCCGGATGTTAGTTTATGTTGACGCTCGCTTTGTGTTTGGCGATTTCGTGCTTGTCACGCTGGACAGACGTGACAATTCCAGCTTTTATATCTTATCGATCCAGCACTTTCATAGCGTATATAAAATAAATTTGTCCACGCAAAACTATCCTGACAGTTTGAATGCATCACTTTTTTGCTCCACAGCAAGAACTTATTAGGTACCTACTTCATCTACCTATTATTCTAGACATACCTATTATAGTTAGAAATAAAATATTGGATAAGATAATTAAGCATGTTTAATTAAAACTTTAGAAGAAACCTTTTAAGTCGTTAAATTATAATTCACAATAAGTACAAAATTTCAAATACTTTTATAAAATCGTTTCATAACCTATAACATTTATGCATAACGTTGCTTTATCAAAGTTACGAACTGAAATATCAGATTGAAACTTATTGATAACTCTTTTATTCCCATAAGATCTCACCATCTTTTACCGCTCGGCAAAAACCTCTAGTTGATCCTAAACGGTTTCACTTAAGAAACCACATAGAGTTGTTAAAACGATCTGAGTAAAATAAAATTAAAAATGTCTGACAGTTAACACATGTCTCAAGATCCTGTATTTATTACACACTTTGTTGTTGCATCTCGTTCATTAGCTAATTTATCGGTAAACTTACAAATTAAATGATTCAGGAAGACCATTAATAATAATTATAGCCTGTACATAAACGCTCTTTATTTTGGAGTATGATACATGTTGTGGCAAAACTCATAGCATGTTTTTAAAAAATCTGTTGGATTACTTAATGGACATTTTTGCTTGGAAGTTGAGGTACCTAACTCATAATTTTTATCCTAATCGTAATTAAGAACCGGCTAAAACTTACTTGTGTACGTTGGTGTTATTTAAACGTAACTAGTTTCAAACATGTTCAGCTCATGACTGCAAAGTGAGGATCCCTAGACCCGAATTCGAAGCTTATCGTAGATGAGCAATTGCCCTAAAAAAATAGCGAGTTCCAGTTGATTCTTTGCTCTGAGTTCCTAAGACTACGGTTGTTTCACTGTTCTCTAGATAAATAAAATATTTTAGGGGTTATATCAGCTCCAAGTGTATCGCCGAGGTCGGGCCGACTGCGTAATGTTTTACGGTATGAGGCGAGACAATAATGGCTTGCTCATAACATCACTCGTCCTCAGCCTCTACCATGCAACGATTTACTTGGGAAAGATTCGGCCAAATCTACGTGACTTTGCGGTGACTTAGGATCATATCACACAAGCGATTTTCCAGCGATACGATTTTTCAATGTGCACTGTGCAGTAGCCAGTAACCTCACTGCGTGAGGGCAAATGTGCTCGTTGCGTGTGCATTAAAAGACTTACAAGACGGTGTTTAAGTCGGTATGACCTTAATAATATAAGACTTAGGTATGCACGCGGGTCGCTGCGTCGAGACGAACTCTCTCTCGCTGGAAAAACTTCCAAGAATCGATCATAAGCATCGCAAGTGATGATAAGTTGATAAGAGCATTTCATTCACATTGAAATTGGTTACATTACAATACTTTGTTCAGGATAACCACTTTTATTTCGGTGATGGTGGATGCAGCAAGTTGGACTTCTCCTAACTAGTGGTTCGCCCCGAACTGAGACCTCGCGGTATCCGTAAGATAGTTTTATCTATATATTGTAATATAGTTAACTTTTAACATTAGACGCAAAACAGCTGAAGAGTTATTGGAAAAACGAATAAACTTTTACAGAGCACCATCTATTGACATAATTGTCAAGTTCTGTTAAAAATACTGTTCTTTTCTTTTAATTTTTTTTCCTTAACTAATTTTAGTATTTGTTGTTAAAGTACAGGATATAATTCAAATAATTGATCAAGCTTCAGGCTCAGCCTTTCAGAAAATTGAGAGTTCTGAGGTCAACTTTGGACGTTAGAAAATCTCCACTTTGAAAGCCCCCCATTTCGTCAATTTTAGGGGAAAAATTATTAATTATTATACCGCAACCCTATGTAACGCTATAAACATATTTTAATTCGCATTCACTTCTATGAGAGCCTCCCTGAAAAAAATATTTTTATAACTTTTTAAGCCATATTCGGCTGGAGGCCATCAGTTTACATATTATATTTAAATTTGAAGTAATTACGTTCAGTAATTCAGAAGTTATAAGGCTCTGACAGACGGACGGATGGACGGACGGACAAATGCAAATTCACTCAAGTAGACTCAGAGACCGTCATTTCGCTCGGTCAATCAGATATTTGAACGGCCGTAGGTATTTCAGATCCAATAAAGAAAACCGATTATTCAAAACGTGTCATTCCGTCTTGAAAACTAAAACAGTAAGTAAGACTCGCATGGTGTGACTAAAGACTTATGGAAAACTATGTTCTCACAAAAAAATAAAAAAAATATTCAAGTTCTACATCCAATAGCGACAGATCTTACAAAACTCGTCGCTTGTGTGAACGAGGGTTTAGTCGTTTTACACTCGATTACGAATGGGTATCATGATACGGGCTTTTCGAAAGAGCTCTTTTACTGCAAACCTGATGTTTGTTTACTTTGTGTAAGTACTAAAATTATCTGCTCTGATCTAATTTACGAATTGTAAGTCTTAATAAGCACCTTGGTGAATTTATAACTCCTCTCAGCTGTAATTTATAAGCGAATTAGTGTTATTCATTTAAAGATTTTTTGTGATTCAGTTCTTTTTACTACTGAGTCAATTCAAAACCTCTTAATTTACAGCGACAAACTAAACCTTTATCAATTCTACTTATTCGGCAGTTACGTAGGTACCTATAGGTACCTATTTAGAGCTCTGCTCAAAACTATAGTTTTAGCTATTTCTTATTTAGCTAGTTCTCTCATAATGACTATGGTCATTGGTCAAAGACTAAATAATAGTAAGGTTCGACTTGAGATCCTGTGATATCTAGCATGTTGAGATTTTTTAAGAACTGAACTTTTATGAGCTCGGTGTCTAGGTATTGAGTCAAATTCATTATGATAATTCACAGTAATCAGTAAAACGAGGCTAAAACAGATCTGATTTACTTAAAAAAATTAATCTCCAGAAGGTATAATAATACGTACCTACCTTCTCATTATTGTAACAATGCCCAACGAACCCAGCAACTCGTTATTTCAAATCAACTTTCAACCAGAGATCGCCACGATAAAAATAATACCTATCATTCATTCAGTAGGCCGTCTCAAATTTACATAGAATAAGATGCGCCTGCCCCTAATTAGAGAGCGCTGCACTCGGCACACAAATCATCGCTGACTTTATGTCAGTCCACATGTGACTACCGTCGATGATGGACGTCACACTTGCGCTTATTCTACGTTGTTTTCGACTTTGCATAAATCTATGAGATGGATTAACACCATTCCTTCTTGGATTTAAAATATGGGCACATATACATATATCACTCCTTATACATATACTATTATACAAATATCGTTCATATATTTCGTAAAACTAGCCGGGCTAAAGATAGCAAAATGTCAAACTCGTGATTGTAACAATAGACCACTCTGTCGGCATCGTCAAAATGTCACAATACCTACTGGATTAGGGTGTTTATCAGGTCTACTGAGTAGGTACATAGTTATTGGGATTGATATTATTGTATTGGCGAGTAATTTATTTCAATATTCAAATTTGCATAATTAAATAAACATAAAAATTACAATCATTGTCAATCATGGTCATTCAACAAAACTTCCAATAGCGGTTTAAAATTTTGTTTAAAATTTTAATTATATCGTTCGTCTTGGTTTATTGTTTGAATAAATATTTTTAATTTGAATTGTATCTGTATTTGATATCTAAATTAAAAAAAAGGACTTCCATCAATTTTAGTTTAACACATACAAAATCTAAAAACATATACCGAAGGCGAACGATCGTTGGCAATAAACTCAAACGCTACACACTTGATTGATGGATTAAAGGCAGCCGTTCACAAATTAAAAAAAAAACAAAAGCAGAAGCAAAGTGAAATCATCAATTACGCGCATTTGCCAGGATCCTACAAAATTATGTGAACTCAAAGCCACTAAGTAGATACGATCATACTAGAGAGTTTATGAGCCATTAATAGCCTACATTACATACAAGTACCTATTTATGTGCAAGCAAAGTAGCGTGAACAATTTTAGCAGCACGGTATAATTAATTAACTGGCCCTATGTGATAGTTAGATTTATGAGGGCTTACGGCTGTAGCCAAAGAAATGCTAGCAATGCACTAATAGTACGGTGTATAGCCAGAATTTAAGCTATTCCGGATTGCATTAATTAACTTCATTTAGGTACTTAAACTAAAGAAAAAAGCTTGTTAAGTCTCTCATTAAATATTACTTACTTCCTGATCTTGATGACAATGATCTTTTATATATTGTATCTTCCTCAATACTAAATGACCATACTGTGTTTTTATTTTGAAGTAAGTACAACAATTCGAAGAACATTTAGGTAACAGTCTCTAGATCATGTCATAGAAATTGACTCGAATTTCATGCTTTCGAAATTTGAACAGTTTTTGTCTCAATCGTGCAGTGAGCAGTTGATAAACCAATTAACGGGCAAAGCTTACATACTAAAAATGAAACGAATCTTTTACAAATATAATAAATGTATTATATTTTTATAACAGTAGTGAAAATCTGAAAATCCTCTATTGATAGTCTACAAATAAAAAACCTATAAAGTTACAAATTCTGAATTTTCTATTACCTGCGGTTTGTGTATTTTGACAGTAGGTATGGAACAGTGCTTCCTTTTATGATCCATACTAATATTATAAATAGGAGCGTGTTTGTCTGTGTCTCAAGTTTTAACGTCTGAACGGTTCGACAGCTTTTGATAAGTTAGGTACATAGAAATAGGTTGCATCTTGATGAAACCTATAGGCAAATTCTTATTCCAGAAAAAGCTAATTTCCACAAGATTTTTGGTATACAGATAAATTCGCAGAAAAAGTCACAGATAGCATCTAATATACAACAATATCTATGATTATATAGCTAAGCTCTATAAAAGTAGGTCTCAGTACAAATATAGCACCAATTTAGGTCTGAGATTAATCAGTGCAAGAAGCGAGGTCTCCTTGCCCCGTCGCTCCACTTGACAAGTTCAGTAATTGTTTGCTGTGATACCTAGATAGATAGCGTGGTCGTATCAACCGGTTGCATTCTCTCTAATAATAATTATATAAGTACTTAGGACTTATAAGGTAAAGCCTGTCTACACCGCAAGATCTCTTTGGAAATTGCAAAAATCTATTAATTCAAACGCACTCTGTTGCTTGATCATACTAATATTATAAATGAGAAAGTATGTTAGTTGGTTGGTTTATTGGTTTTTCCTTCAATCACGCCACAACAGAACAACGGATTATCGTGATCTTTTGCATGGGTATAATTGAGGACCTGGAGAGTGACATAGGCTATATTTTATCCCGGAAAATTAAGGAATCAAAAGCTTATTCCACGCGGACGAAGTCGCGGGCATCAGCTGTATTAATATACATCACAATCACTACATGTACATACTCGTATTATATGACAATTTGTTTCGACCGAATTCTGTCTGTGCGCAATAATCTCAGAAACTGAAGAGATTTTCATTCGGTTTTCATGAAATGTTTAATAATATGCAATTATGCATATTCTTTATATCCGTATAAAACAGGGAAACTCAGGCAGTTTCCCTGTTTTATACGGATATGAACGTTAACTGGCTAAGATTCATAAACAATTTATATTCCTTGTAAATAACCTGACAAATGAAAATAATATGTTTTAATACATAAATAGAGATTATCATCTCAATATAAATAACATAATTGCTACTAAATATACAGAATCCTCGTACAAAGATGTATAATAAAACACTTTTGTTTAAGCACAAGATGCTTGTTTCAATATCGTTCAAAGACTTCCATTATTTCTAAGATACACAATCATTATTGCCAATAAAAGCATTATACAAAGTGAATTTAACGCTCTCCCATTGAGTAATTACATTAAACAGCCAATAAAATAGTAGAGCATAATTTTACTAAGGTAAACTAGAAACAATATTGGATAACAGACTAAGATATCGAGATATTAAAGTTAATGATTGTAAACATTAAAATGAATGATAAACGTTATTATTGCTATCAACAAATTATAACGTGTAGATAAAATTTATTTAAACCATATTTTACGTTAAATAGGTATCTACTAGTACCTATACAGTTACACCTATTGATTTACAAACTAGGGTTCTGGTTGTTTGTCGAAAATGATTTTTCAAATTGGCTGTATATCAAGACACGCGGAAGCGTGTCCAGCCAAAGTTCAAAAAAACTGGCGAGCAGCACCGTGTGTAATATTACACGAACCATTTGGAGCCACTTTTGACCCCCTCATAACTCAAAAACTATTTCACATAAACATGTCTAATTTGGCGCATATATTGAGACCCGTGAGATACATATGTGCTCCAAATTTCATAAGCACACCTCAAATGGTTATTTAGATATAAACGTACAAAAATCGTAATTTTTATGATCAAAGGTATAGATCAAAACTCTGACACGAGGCATGCTACCATTGCTTAAAGCCGTATTATTTTAATATTGATGACGTTTATGTTGTAGTGTTATAATCATTATTTTAAGGACGTCAAAGTACGTGACATTCAACCGTTAGTTTGAAACAATACTGCTTTAAGCGGTGGTAGTAACTCCTTAACTATTGAAAATGACACATAATTATTATTTTAATGTAAATAATAATGAATAATAATATAGTTGCATTAAAACCTTACCTTCGTATCCATACATTTTGTGCAACGAAACGTCATTGACAGAAAAGAAGAAGAAACGTATTTGAAGTCGTCAGTTCAAGCTGTCAATCATTGTGATTTGTATTTGTCACCGTAAGATTGTAAAAACCGTTAGATTATAATCTAACTCGCGAAATCCTAAACTGTCGAAAGATTGTAAACTGTTCAATGTTCTGAGTTTCAATTTTTGAAATATTCATTTTATTTACGTTTTCTTGTCTCTTTCTTGCCTACAAGAAAGAGACACGGACAAACAAAAAGACGGACAAACGGAAAGAGACAAGAGATTAGGTTAGGGTTCGACATAAATAACCAAGTAGCGCCCGGCCGCAGGCCGGGCACTTAGGTTTTGTCGGGTTTAAAAACCTATCAGATTACAATCTACCGGAAAATAATGCGTTAAATTGTAATCTTTCGATAGTTTAGAATTTCGCGAGTTAGATTATAATCTAACGGTTTTTACAATCTTACGGTGACATATTCATTGTTTATAGTGGTTTTAGTGATATCGACTGTTTACCGTGCTTGTTTTCAATGTTTCACAAAAAACTTTTGATTTTGAACTTTTGCAATCAAAATTGATGAGATGTAGAAATGTGCTGTAGAGGTAGTCTGACCATAGATGTAATCTGTCAATGTCAGTGTAACTCTAGGTACACTATATATTTTTCTTGAGAATTCTCGTCTTTAATTATCTTGTACAATGAGTCGTACAATAGAATTACTGGTGGGTGACACACTGACCTTACACCAAATAATAAGTACCTACTAATGTAAAACGTAAACTAAACTAATAGAAAAGTCCTATTACAGTGTAAAGGATTATTTGAATGATAGCAAGGCATGGGTATGAATTGTTACAACGGCTGATTATGTAATGTTATATTATAAGTACATATATATAATTTCAAATATTTGTGAGATGGTGATAATAAAAAAAAAGCGGAGTTTATTGCGGGCTCTTCTCAGACCAGGGCACGTTTGGAACCCTCGTAGCTTTAGTTTTAAGATATCGTAGTTAATTATCACCATCACGTCTTATGCTCTGTAAGCATGACGTTCAGAAGGTGTACTTTGTAGGTACATATTTTGAATAAATATGTTTTGAGTTTGAGATTGAGTTCAATAATTTCTGTACAAAAAGTAATGATATTCCATCAAAAACATAAATGTAAAATGAGAGCCAAGTTCAAAATTGTGATATATATGCCTTGGTTGTTGACTTCAGCGACAAAAGAAGTGAGACATAAATGTGAAATGAGAGCCAAATTCAAAATTGTGATATATATGCCTTGGTTGTTGACTTCAGTGACAAAAGAAGTGAGATCTAAATGGGTGCCAAGTTCAATGGTCAGTCCTGAAATTTATTTATAACAACATATAATATTTTATAACAACTTAAAATATCATTTCTTCTTATAACTTAGTATAAAATGTTGAAGACTAAGGCTTTGGCTTGGCTAGTTTCCATATACGAATTATTATTAAGTAGGTACCTAAAAGTACAGTTTCTACCAGCAAGCCAAATTTTCGGAAGAATAAAATAAGAACTTACAGCTTTACAACTTGTGAACGCTATAATTCGTATATGAAAACTAGCCAAGCCAAAGCCTTAGTCTTCAACATTTTATACTAAGTTATAAGAAGAAATGATATTTTAAGTTGTTATAAAATATTATATGTTGTTATAAATAAATTTCAGGACTGACCATTGAACTTGGCACCCATTTAGATCTCACTTCTTTTGTCGCTGAAGTCAACAACCAAGGCATATATATCACAATTTTGAATTTGGCTCTCATTTCACATTTATGTTTTTGATGGGATATATAAATTGCAGGACTGACCATTGAACTTGGCACCCATTTAGATCTCACTTCTTTTGTCGCTGAAGTCAACAACCAAGGCATATATATATATATATCACAATTTTGAACTTGGCTCTCATTTTACATTTAAGTTTTTGATGGAATTATTTTATTATCAATACATATGACCTTCGAAATGACTTGATGACTTCAAAGCCATTTGATGACGTATTTAATAATAATTTTTAATAATATTTTTTTTAATAATAGGTGCTACTTAGGTAGTAGTATTTGTGTAATTTATGTAGATCTGTAGGTATTTTTTCAGTTTGCTGTGGAAAAGGACTTTGATTTTTGTAAGTTTAAAGATGTTAATTATGTTTTAAGAGTTGGATGACACACCCAAAGAAGTATCCCTCCACTTATTTTAATTACGTTGATAGTAGGATCGGATCCAATTGATCACTATAATATTACATAATAAGGAAGAAGACACGAGAGTTTGCTAGACAGGTTAATATAAAAAGTCGTGATCAACAAGCGTGACTGAAATAAAAAACTTAGTGGTCCGGAGACGTGGTTTTAAATGTCTGACTTTATAAAAATAGTTTTTGTATTATAACAATAGCAATTATACAATAGATAATAGTATCAAGTTGATAATTTAATACTAGCTAGTTAAATGCACGTTACTATGTCAGCGTAATTGCGTAAAACGTAAAACGTTGGTAGAGTTCAAGGCAGCTTTTGTTATAAACTTACTACTATTAGAAATATTCTACTAGGTACTTACTTAGCTATAGCTTAGTAGGTAGACTTCATAAATGCCAAATCATCTAGCCTAAGCCGTTTTTACATTTTATTTTGTCAATAATTTATTGTCAAAAATCAATTATAAATATACATGTCAAGCTTTACTGTTTAGTTTTATATACACAGTACTTCTTTCTAGCCACTGCCAGAGAATATCATTCGTGATTGTGATTTATGATGTCGTTACTATACCTACTTAATAAACTATCAAGAGGAAGCTCGTCTAAAAATAATTACAGTTAATTATGTGAGACTTCAAATTTGGTTGAGCAAAATCGAAAACATTCACCTGAAAACCTGCAGAAAAAGCAATAATAGCATAGAAAGAGTTATAAACTAAAATGAGTCAGGTGAAATAAAAACCTAATTAATAATCAGAAGCATGCGTTAAGGCGAGTGTACGTTGTTTTTATTATCAATTGCATGTCCGATACGTCCAATTGACTCAAAAAACCTGTATAAGAGAGAATTATGTAAAATAATATGCACAGTTTAGATTACCTGATCGGGTAATTATGTTGAGATAAGTAATTTTATAATAAAAAGTGCTAAGAATCAGAGCTCGGGCATTTTTTTATTGTAATTTGCATTAATTGTTCGATAATGTGTGATTTTTATAAGTAAATTATGCAAATTAATGAATTTGATTTAATTTGTGAATAAAATATTTTTCTTATTTATGTTCTTATTTAGAATTCTTTGAGAACTTAATGATGCAAAATCACACTGGAGGTAGGTACTGTCAGTAAAAAGACTGATCAAGACAGATTTTAATATAACTTTGTATAGCCAAACGAATTAAAAACCTTAAAATACAAATAGCTACCACTGATACAAAATTAATAAGCGTTCATAATAATCTGAAGTTACAAAAAATCTGTCAATTACTTCATAACGGTTAAGCGTTGTGTTTAATACGTCGGTATTTTTTCCTTTTTATTTCTATAAAACATTTAAATTATAAATGCATTACTTTCCAGTTCAGTAAGCCTTTGTAACAACGGAGAATATAACAAGGATAGTCCTTTACATTCTTTAAAAATTTCATTTTGTTTGTATTCAATCCTGATAGCTTTCTCTGCAAGCTTTTATCAAATTGTAACGTAGACATTAATATTAATGTTATAATACAAACGGGTAAAAAGTCATCCGTAAACGCTAGACCACCTATATCCACTAACTTGATAAGAAACGTTTATACGTGCCTGCTACAGTAACTATATCCGCACCTTGCTCGGACAAAAAGGAGAAACAATTAAGGGAACATAACATAATAACACAAGAGCCATTTGTCAGCTAATATAAATTGCACATTAAAGCAATACTGCCAAAGATTAAATTCCATTGTAATATGTCATTATGGATATCGTTGATTATAAGACGGCATATGGCATTCCGCAGCCGGTTTCTTAGCGGCGATGCATTTTCATAGAATTGCCAACGTTTTTCCAACACCTTTCAATTGCGTGTATCGAATTCTAGAAAGCGAAGTGAGTGTTTTTATTTATTTTAATTGGATATGGTATTTCAGAGACGGTGCACCATTTCTATTTAATATTCTGTTATCGTGAACGGAAGATGCAGCTAGCCGACTAGCCACTGGCATGATTGACGTAAGACAAGCGGATTAAAAAAACTAACCTAATTATTTACGCCGTTGCAATCATATTTATTGGTTTCCGTAATTGCAATTACTTAGTCCACACTTTATTTCTTGTCTGAGTATTTTTCAATGAGTGCGTTGTACCTACCTTTTTGTTTTTGTTTGTTTTGTTAACTTTAGTTAAGCGAATACAGTAAGAAATAATTTTAAGTAATTAATATTAGGCACTTGTGTCTTACTGTTCCAGCTCTTTCTTTATGAAGTAGGTACCTACGCAGGTCAATGCCACAAAAAGAGCGAAAGTTATCTTCAAAAGAAAAATGATGATCCCCTCCTATTATTATTATTAACTTCTATACCTACAAGTAAAATAGGTGTAAAATGTTGAGTGATTCATAAGACTATTAATTGAGTTTGACCAGTTGTTTGATTTGACCACAGTAGACAGTAGAATGAATGCCAACCGTTTGCGTTGGCATCCATAAGTGGTTGATGTACCTACAATCTGCCCGCACGAAACGTTTTTGCTCAACGTTTCTGATCCGAACCGCTAGGGTGTGGAACACTCTCCCAGCGCAACGGTTTCCACCACGTGGAAACACATGCGCCACGTATAATTTAGGTAACTTCAAGGCAAGAGTGAATAGGCATCTTCTAGGCAAGCGTGCTCCAACCTAGCAACCTAGACCTCATCATTGCTTTGCACTAAGCATGGTTGTCGTCAAGCGCAGCCCTATATTGTAATAATGAAAAAAATTACAGTAGGTTTCTATTAAACATTGATATCTACCAAAAAATCTAGAAATGTACCAAGTGTAGGTAAAACATATTCTTAAAGTAGGAACGACGTACCTAATATTGAAATGGAACACAAAATTAAATCAAAAGACCCAAAATTATATGGAAACTTAAAAATTTCAGCTACAGTAAGGGAAGTTGGCCGCAAATGGAATAAAGTAGAGGCATAAATAAGAAGAGGTTTTGCGGCGGGCGTCCTAACGAGAGCCGAGACGAGGCAAGTTCTAGCGGGAATTCTTAGACTTGGGAATTCTTCAAGTTTCGGGCAAAGTTTCGCAAGGTGCGGTTACACCGACGTACGGTACTAGGATATTCAATTAGAGATACACTTGATAGCGGAATTTACTTAACTTTGATATATAACTCACGTAATAACAGTTTTAAGTTTAAAAACAGAACGCCTAGGTTAAGTCTTGATGGGTTAATGGTTTTCAGGTTTGCTAACTGAATAGAAAATCCCTTCGATCCGTTGCTCTATTGCGTCGTGATAATAATCGTATTTTTAATATTAGTACTGATAAACAATACAATTTAACAGTCGCATAGCAAATAAGTACTGTGTAAAAATCATTGTAGACAATACTATACAGTTTCACATAAGTACCTACATGTAACAAATAAATAAGAAAAACTATGGGAAAGACTTCAATTTCAAATTCAATACGGCTTCCATGAACTTGTTAGTTGTTGATGTTATAATAATGATAATGATAAACTATAATGGTGGCATAGAATAACGTGGAATTATGAGTAAGTATAAATAGCAATTTTTAATATAAAATGTTATGGGAAAGGGATTAAAATACAGTTAATAAAGAAGGTATTACGTAGAGTAGACGTCTAATTGTATTTATTAACTAAATAAATAGATTAATGAGAATAAAGTAATAAAATGCTATAGATAAAGTAAAAGTTACATAGTTCTTCTATAAAAGTATTCTTAAACGTGCTATTATTTTCATTCCATGGGTTAATAACTTTCACCTTCAGGCAAAAAAAATTGTACTGTTATACAAGGCAAAAGTCAGTTACCTTGTAAAAGTAATTGACGTATCCATACTTATTTTCCGTTTAGATTATTTCCGCAAAATAAACTAGATCCACTCGGACGAAGTCGCTTGATAACTTATCATAAACACTTTTGTTTATATATTTACGAGAACTCAGTACTAAAACGGGACGCAGGTTGAGACGAATAACTTTTTGACCATTCATAATATTAAAATTATTATTATAACATAATATTATTATATAAGATTTATGTTATCATTATCATAATCTGACAGAAACCATCTTAGTATGGCCGGATCTCATCGCATTAGAACCACCCGAAGCACCCGAAGAAATTATGAGATTAATCGAAGGGATCACTAGCAATGATAATAATTGAGGCTCAGATAAAGAAACCTCAATCTTTTACCCAAAGGTATCTAATCGCAGTTATATTACGTGTTATTTTTACACGATCGAAGATAGTTCCGTAATCGTGACATAACTCGCGTGTTCGGGAATCATCTTCAAGACAATTGCAATTGTTCAGTGGGACAGCGCACATGTCTCGCTCCAATTCCTTCGGTACTCAAGTCTAGCTCCATTACACAGTATATAATAACAGAGATTGGTGCAAATACTACATCAAGAACATCCATTAAGATGGTTTAAGTAGATTATGTTCATTTGTTTTTTGGTCTTGTTACACTAATTTTAGGCACAAAATAGTTATGTGTTATAGATGCTATAATTACGCTACTTACATCCCAATTAGAAAGTTTGTTTTCATAACAAAAAAAAATTATTTTATTCTTCATTGTAGACATATTATTGTGACCAAAATAATTTACCAACTGAATTATTAAATCATTAAATAAAATGTATTATGGTTGGAGTTGTTAGACTCTTTAGATGAATCATACCGTTTATATAGGTACCTATACTTTCTGTTTGAATGGTTACCTAGTTAGTTAGCTGTTGTCTAGAATACATTCCTTGCTTTAATCTATCGCCTTGTTTCATAAATGTTATCATAATATTAAATCTAATAGAACGGACAAGCTTCTTTGATAAAATAATAAAATGAAATAAACTCGCTTTAGCATATAAATTTGTCACAAAATGCACAGATTATTTATTATATTATGAAGAGACAATGTTTAAAGAGAGGACTATTTGAAATGACACCGTAGAGTAAAGTTTGACAGACATAGAGGAACATTAAAATGTGTGTTTATCGGCTCTGAGACTACAACAATACAAAAGTAGGCTAAGAATGTATGCAGCTGACTATAACAAATTTTTGCATAATACTCTATGATAGTCGCAAATTCATGGCACAGATTCAATACGAATTATGCACAAACTTAAACAAACACATAAATATTAATATAGAAATTAATGTAAGAAATAGAAAACCTTTACCTACGGGCCACGGCTTTAGCTAACTAACTAACTAGCTATAAAATATATTATACAATAAATAAATAAATTATTGGTAAATAATTGCCAATTTTAATATTTATTTCATTTATTTTAATTTTAATTACTTTTTTTATTTTTTATTGTAGAATTTTACAGCATATAAAAATATCTACATAATATGGAAAGAAACAGCTTCCAGCATATTAGAACCTATTTTATTTACTATAAGATCTTAAAAGTTACAAATTTATGTCTAACGTTTAGTATGCTCATATCATCATAAGACCTTAGGTTTCCTTTCATTCAGGAACAATTAAAGCGGACGAAACGGTAGAATTCACACGATTTTTAAAGTTCCCAAGACTAACAAAAGGTGTAAGCGAATTGAGGAATCACTATGGCTCACGTAAGTCGTTTGGAGGTTACTAGGCTTGCTCAAGACCGGTTTGTCACATGGCTCCGGCCACGTGCGGCCTCCAGAATATATATGTAACCATAATATGTTTGCTCGACTCGATCAGTTAGGATTTTAACGGCACGGTCTGCTGTGAGTGTTTGAACTTAATAATATAATATTAATAATTTTTTAAACTTTTTCCTATAGCTTATCTTTTGATTATTTTTCATCTACTTTATTTGAATATAATATGTGTTTACTAACAATGATGTAAATATTTTTATTCCTATTTAATTAATTTAATCTCTCGGTTATTATTACTAAATAAAGTAGGTTTAAGTAAGTACCTTTAATATTATCTCGTAAAGAATTTCCATTATTTATTGTTTTTTCTAAGATAATTCAATTTTTATAGTATCATTCATGAACCTATAAATTACATTATATCTTTATATTGTTTTCTCTTTGTGTAAGAATATAATTGATAGCATATTGTAGTGATGGACTCCTACAATTTATTACTTAAAATAAATCAATAGCTATGTTTTTAAAAGTTGATAATGAATATTATAATTTTATTAATAAATAATAACAAAAGATTATAGTAATATCTATGACGTTAAATAGAGATGAGAATGTGAATTTTCATTGGATAATTATTTACTAATTACTTACTTTTGTCGATGAGCTAAATAAATTACTAATCCAATAAAAAAGATGCTCACTCATTCCTGCACAATGAGTGACCATACACCAGAGTGACCAATCTCAATTAAATAAGTATATGTAATTATGAATGACGTTATATCGACGAAAAATAATTGGTAGAGTTAAAGAGAGCTAGACATATTCACTTGTGATGACTCACATGAGGTTATTGCAAGTGGATCGTCCCGGAACGCTTAGTATGTGAACAACATTTCAAAATTTAAAAGATATGCGTGGAAGAATCGAAATTACCAAACAATGCAATGCAAAACAATATATCAAGATTTAAATTCGAACCGTCCTGTCTAATTAAGCGAATCAAGCGTTGAGAGTATATTTTGATCAAACTCGGAAACAGAAGTTCAAAGACAGGGAGGCACGCACGAAGGAGGGGCCCCTTTTAAAGTTATCGCATTATTCAAGTGAACGCGACTCTTGAGTAATTTTGAAATATTACAGTTTTCGAGCCGCAACCGCAGCGCTTCGATGGACCAAAGTTTTCTATGCATAAATAATAAGAACCTAACGAAAATTATCTAAAAACGTTTTTGAAAATAAATGCTACTCTGATTGTTTAAAAATACTTACCAAATGAAACGAAATTATTAATATATCAGCACTAGTTTTAGTGAAGAGCTTGGTTCGATGAATTTCTTTCTAATTAATACAAAAATTGCTGTTTATCACTTTTATCACAACTGACGACAGTCTGCTTTATTCCGATAACAATGAAGAAACAAGATGAAGGTCGATAAAAAAGGAAAACATCACATTTATCATTTTTTGCCAGACAGTAGCAGTTAAAAATAATAAAACAATAGATGTTTTAGTTTAAAACAATGAAAATTTCAAAACATGTGTATGGATATGAAGCAACAGTAACGAATTTCTGAAACGGGACCATTGCACCTAACAGCGGAGCGACAAAAAATGGCACATTGTTTCCTATTGTAATGTTAAACAGTGAAAAGATGCAAATGCGGGGTGTAACAGAGCCGTTATGTTTACAAATTTCTTTTAAAGGTCCGTTAAGTCGTAAAAAAGTAAAGGTCGTATAAATGGGAAACAATAGAAACGTCCGAGGGTAAGCGAAATGTATTGCACAATTGACAACGAAAATTTAGAGCTGAGTTTTAAACAATTCACCTGCTTTAAGCAGGTAACCGATTATTATGGTAATACTACGAACAATGAATTTATATGCGACAATATTTTGAAGAATTGTGGCCAAAGACTTGCATTATAACACCTTGCGGTAATTTATGGTTCTATTTGTAAGGTTCATTACAAAAGTTCGTTTCCGTGTTCTTTATCTTAAAACACTATCATTCGACACGAAAATTTACTGCCTTTAAGGATTTTAATAAAAAATCTAGGATTTCTGCAGCCTTCTTTGACTACATTTAATATAGTGCACTAAAGAATGTTTTTAATATTATAGGAATACCGAATAGGTATTACCTTTTCGACTATAACTACTTTGACATGGAACTTGAACATGCGTGGGTACGACAATAGCCAAACGGTTAACCTTCAACCATTCGCCTATTGTTTATATGCTACGTCAGTGTTTGGTTAGATTAGACTCGTGCATAAATTTTACGCTATTATAATACGCCCTCATAAATTGTGTGCAACTTCTTTAAAATTTTTGAACTGATAAAGTTAAAACAAACTAAGTTATAAGCGAGTAATTATATGAATTATCTCGGGTTTATTTGGTTTGAATCTTATCATACTAGTTAATATTATAATTCAAAATTTTGGTTTTTCCTTCAATCATACCGCAACAGAGCGACGGATCGACTCGATTTTTTGCGTATGTATAGTCGAGGACTTGGAGAGTGGCATAGGCTATTTTTTAATTAAGGCATTCCCTATTAATTGAAAAACTTATTCCACGCGGACGAAGTTTCGAGCATCAGCTAGTATATGATAATCCTTTTTTTATAATAATCGAAAATGATGATACCATATGGATTGAACTATAGGTACGCGTAGCTGTGTTAGTCAGTTTAACCTTATACATTATATAGATAATCTATAAACGATCCAACATATTATCGACATGTCATCAAGTATTAACCACAATATAATTGAATAATTAACACTATTTGTACGCGAAACGAGTTATTGAACAGATGCGGTGGATTTTATGACGGCTAATAGAGTTTATGGCTTTTTTATTGACACTAATGTTCTCTTGACTCCGCCGTTTACGACCGGCTCATTCATTACCGAACTGGGGTCAAAACATCTTTAAATCATACACGAAAATATGGTCTCATTGATGTTGGTGTGACGATACTGAATAATTGTGTTTATGAATATTAAAACGCATTGATAGCTTTATGGTTATCGCTTTTCTATCGTTGTTTACTATTTATTTGCATACTAATATGTTCTTAACGGTGGTTTATTAATCTATAAATCTTAACGATCAATAAATATGGTTGGCTCTACTCATGTGAAACTCATTTATATACCTTTTACCTAATTAAATTGTGCGGAATACGAGTTTTATACCACTTACTTACTTGATTCCTAAAATCCTCGTTATTTCATAACGATTAGCGGTTATAGTAAGCTTGTTGTTAAATATTAGTATTACTTAGATCGTAAAAACTACTTACTTTAATTTATTTAATGGTAACTTTCATTAGAAACTCAGAATAATTTTAATAACACCACAAATCTTTATGACTTCAGTCAGAAATGTAAATAATGATGGTCCTTTAAACAGACGTAAGTTATCATAACCACCCACTTAAATTATCTTAAAAAGTGGGTCGAAGTTGAAACTATTAATGAATCTTCTTCTAAATATATAAAAAGAAAAGCTTGGACATAATAAAAAACTAAATAGTTAAATCTATTTAAATGGAGTCAATGATGTTGTAACAAGCAAGGCACCAATGAGAATACAAACGACGCTTGCACCCACACCTTACAATTTATTGCCTATACGATAATTATGCGGATTTAAAGCTGAAGTGCGGTGCTTTACGGTCCGGCTCACGGTTCCTCACGGTTCCTAGCGTTAAACCAATTTGCGTTTTGTTACCGGACCGGTGGGAAGTATTCCCTGTGTCGTACTAGACTTTGTCTGACAGTTCGCAAACTACAAACGCGCCAACTTATCGGTCATGACTAAATTGGATCCAATCTACATCTCATCCTACAACCATCTCAACGTTATGAGTACATAACGTTGAGATGGTTGGTGCTGTAAATTTTTTTGACCAACGATAATAATAATTAAGCGTATTTATGGATGAATAATTTGTGTCAATTTTCATTTTTTTAAGTGCATAACACTAAGCACGAGATGCTTTAAAACTCGGTTGGCAGTTCCTATAATGTCGGGACAGTACCTAATAATATAATTAATTATTTTTTGATTAATAATAATACATTATATCTTAATTTCTCCTATGAGTGAGGAGGCCTTTTCAGGCAATGGGAACATACTATTGGAACATCAATAAACAGGCTACTTGTCAGCTCGTCTGTAGATAGCTTCGGAACGAGTATTTGCTTATTCTGCTTGTCCAGGGCGATCGCGGTTGTCACGTTTGATGTTTGCAATTTGTCTCATGCGACGTGCAACAAGTATAGATATGATCACGTGTGTGGGCAGTGCATACACTTTTCAAACAGATGCCAGTTTTTTGTGAGTAGGACCCTGGGAGGTAAGTCGTTCACCTGGCCGTTGAGTTTGACGCTTTGTCCACAGACTAAAATAAAAGACTAGACCTTGGCCTGTAAAATTGGTGAGACCCAGTGTGGAACATCGTAATCTGTCTCGCTCACTCAAATGGGAAACATTTAGCGCTAACCAAGCCAACGAGATTCCAAGTTTAACTTTAGTTCGTTCGTTCGGTACTTTTGCCAGGTCCCGTCCAAAAAAGACGATTTTTGACTACTGATACTCAAACTGGCATAATTAGTCTTGAAAGCTTGTGAGATATACTTAGATAAGTTGCGTAGGTACATGCTAGTGCAGTAACTATATTGACGTTTCAAGAAACGTCAGTGTAGAACTTCGAAAATAGAATACATTATGCACACTACTATAAAGTTCTACATCAATGTCATTATGCGCTGGCTGATATATACTAGGAATCCTTTTTTGGAAAAGCTACCTACCTACGCTAGAACAACAAAACCGAAAGCCATTGAATGCATGTACTTAATAGCTATGCATTCGGTGACGTTTATTATTAGAGGAATCACATCGAACGAAATACCTACTAAAGAGCGCCAAGAAAGCATTCCATCGTTGGTGCTCTTTATAATTTTTATTGCTATCCATCTAAGTAGGTTAATTTTAACAACACGTATATTTTGAGAGTTCTGTTTACTATTTTTACTTTAGTCTTTGTCGTCGAATCGATTTTTTTTTGCTTAAATTAAAAATTCGATAGCGTATGATCGACCGCACGTGAATGGAATACGAAGACGCGCAATTAAACAGTAAGTACAGAGTCGCTTTATTTATAGCGCTACCTGTTTTGCGTGTTATTTATTGGCTTCTTATCATTCCTATGGAAACACATGTTCATATCAATTTCATTATATTTGTTTCTAAGTCGGTGGTTATAAATAGTAAGATAGTAAAAAGTTGATTTCACCCGTCATCAATACATACATTGTATTAGCGACTCTACATTGTTAGGTATGCTACCCGTGTATTTTTCCAGTAGGTACTTAGTTAAAAAAAAGTAAGCAGATATATCCGATTAAAACAATTAAGTATAGTTATGTTATGTATAGGTAAGTTTAACGTGAAATTGCATTGATTAATCTAGATAGGTAATCTATCACTTTTTGCTAAGTAGTAGGTAAGTACTTATTTATTTTTTCAGCAATTTTTAATTTTCCTATGAAGGACACATATTAACACACTTTTACACAAATTAAATAAGTGTAAAGCTTTTCTTAATGCATTTTAGAAGTTAATTTATTTTCTGTTGGCTATAAATGTTCTACTAGTTAAGAATAATGATGAGAAGAAGCCAGCGATAAATTAAAAGAAAGTGGGCTGCTTAGAAACACTACCAGATAAACAAGTAGGCAGATGACCTACTTAGGAACCATTCTAAATGAATATTATTATTATTATTTATTATTATTTACATAGATATCATGCCTGGGAGGCTTCGGCCGTAGCTGAATAGCCACGCATTGGTGGTGAATACCACCATACCAACAAAGACGTGCCGGCAAGGGATTTTTTAAATTTATTTATTATTTAGCGTTCTGCACTCAGGTAGCTATGATGCTATGTGGAAACTGGAAACTGATTAGGTACTGTGATGGGGTGTGATTTTGTGGTTTAATAAAACTGCCATACCCCATGAACCCATTTTTGGTACTTTGCGCAAGGTTTATTCTTTGCGAGCTATTCACGGATTAACTCGCTACCATCTTAGACTGCATTATCACTCACACTCAAGGGCTAAGTTGTTTATAAAATTATAAAATATCAGCTCTATTATTCTAAAAAGGTGCTATACTAAGCAATTTTGATTTTTTAAATAAAAATACATATTTAAATAAAAAATATATTTTTTTAAATAATAAAGTATGTACCTACTTACTTCATTTTTGTTGATGTCTTTTAATTTTAAATACAGTTTTCATTGGAAAGGACAAAGTAAGTACCTGGTGAATTCGAATTTTATTGAATCACCATAAATAACGAAAAAAACAATAAGTTATATAGGTACTTACATACCGTTTTTAATTCGCTGACTTGAAATGGCTTTGTACCATTTATAAAATAAGCATGCGATAAATAAACATGAATTTTAATCAAATTCGATATAGGCAGATGTTGGCCGCACAAATACGGCATTAACGAATAACGACTGACCGCCACCATCGCCACTTCGGAGCGACATAAAAACCATAAAAAACTAAAGAATTGTTGGAATCACTCATTAACTTATTAAGACGATAATTTATTGCTTCGCAAACAATTCCAAGATCGCTAGGGGCTTTGTATCTACGTTACTTTTTATCTGTACTTTTCCCTAGCACAAGTTTTTATAGTTTTCGGAAACATAATTCGATCGTTTATCAGGTAATGCACTGGTATAAATCAGGTATGTGCGATAATACAAAATAACAAAACTTGTGATCTATTAATATAATACATGATATGATAGTACATGCAACACTGCTGAGGAGACAGCTTTTAAGACTGCGCTTTTTGCGTCTTTGGTTCAAAGACCTTTAAATTATTGTACATTTATTATTATTTTACTATAATTTTATTTGTTTGACTAACCCAGTTATTAACAGATACAGATATTGTATGAACAAACGCTAAGTAAATAAAATAGCTTTTATTAAAATAGCTATAGGGTATTCTATATACGTACTAGTACTGCTAAATGCAATGGCTTAAAATAAATTACTTATATTAAGCCATTGCATCAATCTAACAGCTGTAAAATCAGAAGTGAGATAAGTCGCGGAGCCAAATAAGAATAACTCTGAAACATGTAGGAATCATAATAAAGCAAGGAGCTGCATCGCTGAATAATAAACGAAGATTGAGATCTAACAGGGTGATGTGAAATAAGACAAATATGGCGGTGCGCACGCACGGAATTTCAAACAGTGAACTGAGTGCGCAACAAAGATAACCTAGGTACACAGGTAGGTACCTACATAGTGAACTACTTTTTTAAATCTCTACCTCAACTAAGAACCGTGTGAAAAATATGTTAAAACCACCTGATGGGATTGAATGACCCCCAAAAACTCCTTAGATAGAAACAAGGCCGCAAGGCGAAGGTAGAGGCGTGCCATGGCGCAACTTCTAAAATTTATAAGTATATCAACTCGGAATTTATTTGACATACGAGTAGCTCCGTTTGAAATTAGGGTTATAATATTTATGAATAATTTTTCATAATAATATTATATAACATATTAATTTAATAAGAGTAAGGTCCACTTGCACAAGAACTCTTAAATCGATTTAGTTAAATAAGTATTTTACTGCTGTCCCTTTTTGGTAACTACAATATGGATTTAACATATAGCTAAATCAGTTTAAATGTCCTTGTGCAAGCGGCCCTTAGACTATACAATATATAAGAGTCTTATTTAAACGCTAAAATGAATAAACGTGGGTCTTATTAAATGATCCAGTACTTAGAAGTATTGTTATAACTCTGTTAATGTTAAAACAGTATATCGTTATTATTTTATGTTGGTGCGCATAGGTATGTACCTACCTAACATGGCAGCGCGCACGCATACATTCTAACATTTTTAAACAACAACAATACACGTCGTAAACTACTTTTTTAATCTTTACCAAGACTTAGTTAGCGAACCATGTGAAAAACCCTGTCTCAACCACGTGGGTCAAATTGACCCCATGAATTATTGTTAAAATGAAACTAGGAAGGTAAGCTTAAATTGTTGTTGGTACATTTATTCACAATGTTACGATTCTACGAAGACTTAAAAAAGTGATATAATCAAAAATTCCTCACTCAGTTTTATTTTATTACATTGTGGTCTAACACACCCCACCATAAAGTCGAAGGTTAAGGAAGTAGTCGAGGTATGATAGGCCAGGGAAAAAACTGGCCATAACGTGTTTTGTATCGCGTCTACTTTTATAAAAATGATGTGTCTACATTTTAACTCGATGTGCACGATTATGACTTTGCTACCACTGAATAAATTGACACTTTGAAGTTGGCTTAACAAGCTTAGGTTAAATAATAATTAGTTAGATAGTATTAAAATAAAACTAGGAATGACATTTAGCCATATTTAACTTTTTAGTTGCTGTCAATATTAAGTTTTCATTGAAACCTACTTAGTGGGTACTTGTACAACTTTTAATATTTTTATAATAAGTTGTAGTAGAACATACCTACTGCAACTGTGTGAAACTAAAAAAAAACCGATTAGTATGTAAATTATATTCCTTGGAAATTGTACATTTCAAGTGAAAGTTGATTGAGGTCATTAGCGTGCCTAACGGCAAAATTTTGGTAGTCTGTTTTGGGCCTAGTAAAAATTATGTGGATATGTCACCGTAAGATTGTAAAACCGTTAGATTATAATGTAACTCGCGAAATTGTAAACTGTCGAAAGATTGTGAACCATTCAACATTCCGAGTGTCAATTTTTGAAATATTCATTGTATTTACGTTTTCTTGTCTGTTTCATATAGGTTAGGGATCTTAGGTCCTATCGGGATAGCATACCTAACAGAGTACAATTTACCGAAAAATAATGCGTTAAATTGTTATCTTTCGACAGTTTGCAATTTCGCGAGTTAGATTATAATCTAACGGTTTTTAAAATCTTACGGTGACAGATACATTACAAACTACATACATAAACTACTGGTTTTTGGTAACAAGTTATATTGATATTGTCTAAACTCTTGGTGGTGATGGTCAGCTTGCTATTTTCCAATTTTTGGAGGACCTGGGTGTCTTATGCAGGATCTTAATTTGTTGTACAAAATTCTGTAATTTTAAAAAATCAAAACAATAATTTTAGTTGCGTAATCATGATCATGATCAATCATTTGTTTTAAGCATAACAAAAATGATGGTGCCTACATTTCAAATCGTTTTACACGATTAATTGACACTTTCGAGATGTTGGCAGTTGGCACAAAGCTGGCAATAATTTTCTTAACAACGTGTGTGAAGAACTCACAAAGTGGTGATGATAGTTTTTTTTAAATCTTTAAATCTGTTGTAATAACTTTCCTTAACAAACTTTTACGTGCATTTACGATAATTGGTATAAAATATCAGTAGCATTACAGTGTAATTTGAGCGATTAGCGACCTACGCTAACGCAACACTGAGTGTTTACTCCAATAAGAGCAAATTTGATTCCTGTCCAACGATCTCTATTCAGCTATAATTAAACCTATTACTAGGTACTACTGGGATTGTGTAGCACTTTGCACTGGACTAGGTAAAATATCAATTCAGACTCCAGTGGTAACTCCATAGAGTGACTGAAATTTAATCTAAACCACGCTTTAGATAAAAACTATCCACCACCACCACCACTACAGCCCGTTAACGTCCCACTGCTGGGCACAGGCCTCCACTCTCTTAGGAGAGAGGGAATAAAAGCTTAGACCCACCACGCTGCTCCAATGCGGGTTGGCGGACTTTAACGACTATAACCCCCGGCAATCCTATAATAATCATTCTGGCCATTTAGTCCAGTCATTATATAAATTTGGAAATGCATGTTAACCGACAAAGCTAAATTATGGATATTACATGGGGGAGGCCTAGAAAAGCTTAACTTCAAATTGTAGACCAAGATTTCTTATGTGCGTTTTCGGCCATCTTGAAAAAAGGGTTAAATTCAGTTTTTTCATAATAACTCGGTTCTCCGTTGAGATACAAACATTTTAATAGAATTATTTTTGGTCGCTTATTATTTATCTACAATAATAAGGTCATTTACATTTTTCACCTATCGTTCATCGATATTGAGATAATCGAAAAACCATAAATTTAGGTAGTGAAATTTGTTTTTTTCTATTTTCTTTTTTCTCATGAAAGATATCGAAAAAATGGAATTTATGATTTAGGTTTCACAAGTACCTCTATTTAACTACTAGATGATGCCCGCGACTTTGTCTGCGTGGATTAAGGTTTGTAATTCCCGCGGGAACTCTTAAATTTTCCGGGATAAAAAGTATCCTGTGTCCTTCCCCGGACCCTATCTATCCCTGTACCGAATTTCATCAAAATCGGTTGAACAGAAGGGCCGTGAAAGCGTAGCAGACGGACAGATAGACACACTTTCGCATTTATAATATTAGTAGGGATTTATCTTATAAAAGGTAGCTAAATGGCATTTTGATCTGGGGAACTCAGTTTACAATATTTAAATAATTTTATCCATATTTATCTAAAGGTCCCCCCCCCCCCCCTGAACAAACCTTGAACCTATTCAACAAGACAGAATAATGCGTTAGTTTTTATTTTAGAATTTCGTTTAAGGTTGATAACCTTTGCAATGTACCGGGAGCCAGTATCTTGATTTAGGTAACCAAGTTAAATAGGTACCCTGCTTTGCTTAAATTATTTTTAGGTAAGTTCTAGCACCAACGATTAAAGACGTAGGTATTGCATTTAACAAAAGCAATTACATTTTATGAACTTGTAATGTTGTATCTAATGGGTAAAGATACTTATGTACATGGTTACTGTGGTGCCAACATCATTTTTATCAAAACCTGCTTATCAGTGAAGTTCAATTTATGTAGGTAGGTATGTACTAGGTACCTACTTAACTATCTACTAAAAACTTAGGACTATCTACTAAATCGTGCCAACAATACTTTGTAAGGATAATTTGACTGATAACTACCTAATAATATCCTACCTATTATTATGATTAATCTAGTTAAATTAGAATCTTATTCACATTTTTATTAAATGATTTTTTTTTGCGAATCACTGGATTTTAAGTGTTATATATTTTTGGAATCTACTCATAATTTTCTAAATGATGATTATATTGTTAATCTTATTTTCGTTTTTTTTTTTCAAATATAGTCTTTAAAGTGGGACCTTTGTCACCCCATCAATTTTTTCAAAAATTTTACTAGCCTATGTCACCCAGTATAAGCTACGAATTCTAACGATACCTCATTTATCAAAATCGGTTCAGGCGTATAGAAGTAATGGTCGAATATACAAACTCACAATATGTCACCGTATGATTATAAAAACCGTTAGATTATAATCTAACTCGCGAAATTGTAAACTGTCGAAATATTGTACACCGTTCAATGTTCTGATTGTCAATTTTTGAAATATTAATTGTATTTACGTTTTCTTGTAGGTTAGGTTAGGGTTCGACATAAATAACCAGGTAGTGTTAGGTTCTATTGGGTTAATAAAGCTAACAGATTACAATCTACCGAAAAATAATGCGTTAAATTGTAATCTTTCGACAGTTTCCAATTTCGCCAGTTAGATTATAATCTAACGGTTTTTACAATCTTACGGTGACATATACATCCTACATACCTACCTACCTACATGAACCCTGAAAACAAAAAATATAATATAATATCTTTTTTCAGGCAGCCGTATAATAAAAAAATAGAAAGAAGTATCTACCTACTAGGTAACTAAGGTAAAATAAAGTTTTATTTCGTAATTTTAGCTTTGATTGTCTAACGATAGTCGACGTTCTTTTTGAAAATTTGGTTTGAAGATAATACCTACCTATCCTACCTAGGTTACTATAGGTACCTAGGTATAGGTTAATTGGAGCTTCGCTTCAATTACCTAGGTATGTAGGTAGGTTGTATTCTGGTAGGTAATCTTATTATTATTATAAATGCGAAAGTTTGGATGGATGTATGGATGTTTGTTACACAATCGCGCCCCAACGGCTGAACGGATCTGGCTGAAATTTGGCACAGAGATAGATTATAGTCTGGAATAGCACATAGGCTACTTTTATACCGGAAAATGAAGGAGTTCCCGCGAGAACCAAAAAAACTTCGCTCCACGCAGGCGAAGTCGCGGGCATTAGCTAGTAATTTATATTATTAGGTCGGTACCTAGTAAAAACGTAAAGTAGGTATTAATCGTCCATGTACTCATATGAAAATACATTACTCTTAGTGTCAAATAATACACGGATAATTAAATGATTAAGATAATAGTAAGGTAATAAACCCATCACAAGACTAGTGTTCATAACTTAATATAGGACACAACTACAGTATTGTAAACTTTATTACGTTCCCAATAGGGTTTATTTCTCTTCTAACTTAGAGAGAGTTTTGTATGGGGTAAGTGGAGCTAAATTCGTCTATGAAAATATAACTGTAACTATTTATTATTGATCGTTATGGAAATAACTTTAAAGATAATATAATGTTTAAATCATGTTATATGCTTAGGCATTAAGTTTGAGACTAAACCTCAAAATAATTATAAAGCAATTAAAATTATAATAAGTATTATTTATTTCATGCTTTTTGTAAATATAATACCTAGCTAAGTAGTCATATTATTTGGTAAATAATTATTGAGGTTGTATTAAATAATATGTTTTGAAACTCTTTTTAATTACAAACTGTCCCGCAGTCAGTGTAGGGCTATTTATTGCCCGCGCTCGTTACTTAATGGTCATTAAAATCATTTTTAAATATCATCGCACATCGGAGAGGAGCAACGGAAAAGTTTGTTTGGTAAACAAAACTTGTGTCTGACCCTCTGGTCCCGGGCGGGTAAAGTTGCGAGCTATAAATCGGCTACAAACTCACCTTAAGCGGAGCGGCCGCCGTTCGCCGTCGGCAAACGGGGTCGCGGCATCCCGCTCGGTAATAACTTCTTCACCAAACTCACAGCTGTGCCAAATACAAGGGTTCTCTCGGTTTCACTCCGTCAAGTCACGTGTCAGCGTTTCGGACCTGGCATGAGCGCAATACGTAATGCGGGGCTCGGCGCACGTGGGTAAGCGGCGAGCGGTTAGCGGCTCGCGGCTCGCGGCTATCAGGTGCGGAGCGAGCACGTCGTCTTGTTTATGGCGCGGTGTGTTACGCAACGCGTAGTCGCCAAGGCGCGCGTCAGTTGAGTGTGCCGACCGATGCTTTACGAGCGACGCGCACCCCCCGCCTGGCGACGCCGCACGCCGCGGCGCCGCACTAAATCTGCGACCAACAGAAAAGGACCAAACCACCCTCCGTTAATCCAACACCATTGATGGCAGAGAGACAACGTTAATCGGGCCGATTAATTGAATGGTCCGTTCGCAGCGCGCGATGGTATTGTATCGGCAGTGGTCGCCGCTCACCGTAGCACGGGCCGAGCAAGTGCGGCGTCGTAAAGTTTCTTCGTGTATCGTTCGATGCACCAGACGTTGATAGCGCCATGCTCGATGTGAAGGTGGCTCTACATTTGCCGCATTTTATTTGTACGATATGCACACAAGACACGCATATTGCAAAAATTTACTGACACTAAAATACAGGACAATACACCGTATCTGCCGTATGCACGACATGTACCTATGGATTTTTCTGCATTCTGTAATAATACCTACTAACTAGTGCGTCGTACATAGATACAATGATAATATTTATTTCAATAAATTATATTATATTTGGAACGGAGTTCCATATCGCGCGTTGCGAAAGACGGAAAAAATTAAGACCAAAAGTTGTAACGACACTTTTTGCTATAGTTGTAAGCCGTGCGGCGTGCGCGTGTTTCTCTGTCTGTCTCTCTCTCTCTCTCATAGAAAGCAAGCCAGTTATTTTCGTTTCGTCTTTCTATTTCGCATTGAACAGTGTGGTGTCGCGACGATTATTTTTGTTGATTGTAGGTATACAGGTTTTTTGTACATAATAAATAATAAAAAATAATAACAATAATGAATCCTGACAGTGCTTCTGCACAAGTTCCGGATATTGCTGATGAACTTCGTTCCATCCGGGTGTCCCTTGACACCTCTCATGTTTTTTAATTATTTAACGATTTATCCGCGTGGAATCATAGAAAACAGATTGTTTCCAGTGGCATACTCGTGAGGTTGAGACTCTTAATCCATACTAATATTATAAAAGCGAAAGTGTGTCTGTCTGTCCGTCTGACTATCTGCTACGCTTTCACGGCCCATCTTTTCATCCAAATTTGATGAACTTTGATTAAGAGATTATAAGTTGTATACCAGAGAAGAAATATAGGCTACTTTTTAGCCCGAAAAGAACAAAGCAAGAAGTTTGTTAGGTTACAGAATTTAAAATTAATAGTAATCATATTAAGTTTACTTCTAAAGCAAATAAACTTATTATGACATTCCCTCCAACTATAACTATAAAAAACATTTTTCAAGTTGAAAATGTACCCAATCCTACCACCGTACTTATAGACCAGTATGTACATGTCACCGTAAGATTGTAAAACCCGTTAGATTATAATCTAACTCGCGAAATTGTAAACTGTCGAAACATTGTAAACTGTTCAATGTTCTGAGTGTCAGTTTTTGAAATATTCATTTTATTTACGTTTTCTTGTCTCTTTCTTGTAGGTTAGGTTAGGGTTCGACATATATAAACAAGTAGGGCACTTAGGTTTTATTGGGTTTAAATACCTATCAGATTACAATCTACCGGAAAATAATGCGTTAAATTGTAATCTTTCGACAGTTTGCAATTACGCGAGTTAGATTATAAACTAACGGTTTTTACAATCTTACGGTGACATACATACAACATAGATAGCTCTAAAGTTGAGAAAATAATAAAAACAAATTATAAAAAAAGAAAATTGATTTTGATTTAGAAATGGGTATGTTTGCCTTCTTTGATTTAAGACTTCCCCATATCGTAACAGGTAAAAGAAACACTGAAAAAGCTAGTAGGTAAATACCGGGCAACATTGAAATAAAGCAACAAAACAACACATAATTATCAAGTAAACTAATACAGATAAAATACCAACTGAATTTTAAATATTAACTAAATATTTTCTCCTAGTTAAAATAGTGTGAAATGAACTAAATAATGGGGCTTGGTACTACGAAGTAGTGTAAATGGAAAAAAATACAATAGGACTACGTAGGTACCTACCTATTAAGTATACTTATACCAGTTCTTCTTTGCCATTTCAGTAAATGTAACTGTGAAATATTTCAATTTATTCACGATATCTAAACAGAATGTAAACACTAACTTCAGTTATAATTCAAAATTAACATTTTAATCTATCTATGCCAACGAACCCAAAATTTGAATGGTACGATTCACCGTCAACTTTAGCCAATAGGGAGTCTTTTTTGGAAGCCATCTTATTATCCCCACCAAAACTGTAGCTTTGAGATAACCTGCGCGGTCCGCGCCAGTCTCATCTGTCACCGTCACGCAGCTGTACGTATTATACAAGATGGCTGTGTTTTAAATAAGCAGTTGTGATTTATATTCATATTTTTATTATGGAAACATAAATTTTAAGTATTTTATCATCTGTGTCCAAAATTTAATAATAATTGCTATATTAATATTATTAAACATCCTAATATGTACACAGCAAATAAAGTATCTGAATCTGAATGTTTTTGTGACGACAAATAGGTAAAGTTAATTGTGCATAATTGTAATATTGCATTTAGATATTATATACTTGTTATTTTATATTTCTGATTCACTTACTTTAAATTGATATATTTTATTTCTTTAAATGTATTTTAATTAAGTTGAAAGATGATATGATGACTCAGGTTGCTTTATCTTTAAATACATAGCTGGTATAGTTTTAAATTTACACTTGAAGTAGATAGGTAAACAGTATGCAACTCATTTCTGACTTTTTACCGTGTATTACCATTGAAAATGGTTATCAGATGCAAATTGCCTAAGACGTATTTTTGGCCATAGCTCGAGGATTTTGGGAGGATCGAAATGGCTATAGTACCATGAGTTGAGGAATTTTTCAAGACAAGTGTGAGCGTTTGAATTTTCAAAATCGGCTTGTAAATTTCTCTGTAATTTTGAAAAATTAAAAAAAAATCGGGTTTTTGGTGGGTTTTTGTTTACTAAGTAAAAATTTCTGATAAAAGTGACTTAAGAAAAAATGTAAAAATATATCCTAGGGTATTAGTGTAGCTACATAATGGTGAAAAAAAATTGAAATTGAGACCTGTAGGTCGTCCCTTTAGATTTGGAATTGTAGAAAAACGGGTATTTCCGTATCTAAAAAGTGTTGTAGCTTCTATGATTATTGAGCGATCGTCATGGTAATGGTGTTGAAATATGCGAATGCAGGCGAGAAGTGTATTCGAGTTAGAATTTTGAAAATCTATATATTATCTAACAGCGAATTACCACTCATTCCCCGAATCACTCACTCACTCTAACTAATCACGATATCTCAGGAGCTATAAAGCATACAGACTTAAAATTTAGAATGTAGGTTCCTTCTATAGTGTAGACATCAGTTAAGAAACGGTTTTGAGAAAATTCTCCCCTAAAGGGTTGAAATGGGGGTTGAAAATTAGTATGCAAGTCCTATGTTTTTGTAGATAGAGACTTGAAAATCGGGATTTAGGTTATTAGTTTTACATAGTATTAACCTGCATTAGCAATTTCACGAAAATTCACCCCATAGGGGGTGAAATGGAGGTGGAAGTTTATATAAAAGTTCTATGATTTTGAAGTACAGACATGAAAATCTGCATTTAGAAAACCTGCATATAAGTTATACCTACATATAAAGCCTCCATAGATAGGCTCCTTGCAGCGGGAAATTTTCATAATCTCATAGGAAATCAGCAATTGTACGCGGACGAAGTCGCGGGTGACTTTTAGTCGGTTAATACATTTTTGAAGAATTTTGAAGAAGTTTTTTTCTTTAAATCAATCAATCAACAGCTGGAGTGATTATTGACCGATCGTCATAGTAATGGTGTTAAAAGATGCCTTGTAAGTAATGTAGTTGTGTAATTTAGGGAAGTAAATCTCAATAAAAAATTCTTATTATTTAACTCAACTATTTGAATCATTTTCAATGCTTCGATAACCGATTATTGCGGGGCTGCGAAATCTGTGAGTTTTTAATATTTATATTATTGTACTATAATTACATAAATACCTACTGTACACATACATACATGAAGGTATGTGTAACTATCATCCAGTAGGATGCATGCTTTAAATGAGTTATTAGAAGTTTATTTCTGTGAATTAGAAAGCCTTATTAGTTTAAGTTGCAATATAATCAAAAAGTAGATCATATCTAATATTATTCCATAAAACCTATTACTTACATAGGTACTTAATTACGATTTCAATACTATTTTGTTGTTGCCAATCATATCACTATGACTAGGTATTACCTCCATGGCCTCCTTAAAATGTTCTCCTTAAAAATTATATTAAAACAATTTTATCTATAATTGAGCAAAATTATTATAATATTATTCATTAAACCTACTCTGGTTTATTGTTTTAGGTAAAAATTTGTTTGTGTGCTTTTGCAATATTAATGATTGCTTTTATAAATCTATAATCTAGTCCATACTTATATTATAAATGCAAAAGTGTGTATATCTGTCTGTCTGCTACGTTCCCACGACTCATCTGTTCAACCGATTTTGATGAAACAATTTTACAGGTGTACCTAGTTTGTATCCCGGGGAAGGATATGGATCTCGGAAAATTCAAGAGTTCCCAAGGGAATCAAAATCCTTAATCTGCGCGGATGAAGTCATGGGCATCATTTAGTAATTTTATATAAATAAGTAAGTAGATATAGATAGCTAAAAGACCTTTCATACTCATTAATATTTTAATTATTGTTCATTATTTACCCCTAGATGATGTTCGGCATTAGATCAGTGCCAACTAAAGACATGCATCACCATGGATGTGCCTACAAATACGTACATTGATGGTAGCTACTATATCAGAAATCTTTATGCAATTATCAAAAACAACTGCATTAATTTTCATTACAAATACCTAAGTGTACAGATAAAAAATGCGCGTACCCTACCCTATCCAAGTAAGTAATATCCTATACTAGTAAGTGCATATCCTAGACTATGTACTTACCTAGATAACGAATACAATTATTTTTACCAATATGATATTAGATTGCTTACCTCACATTATCTTAGTACTAAGACCTAATCATAGGCACTGAATTGGAGTGATACACTGGATATGAATCGCATTTCAATCAAAATAATTTATTTGATAACACCGCAAGTAATGATGAAAAATTTAATATTGAAGTAGAGCATACTCCATGTCGTTGCACATCACATTTCGTTCGCCACATTCCTGAGCACGTTTAAAGCATACCCCAAACAGCTGATTTTACCGATATACTCGCGCTCCTTTATCGCGTAGTAAAACATGCAATAAAACAGAGAAAACTATACTTTACGAGCTCCCACTGCAATCGTGGACGGCGTGCGTAACCTACATGCGGCCATTTCGAGATTTATTATCTGGGAATTGCGAGTTGGAAAGGGATGAAAATATTATAGTCATTACCGACGGTTAACTTTACTGCTGACGCTCCGAGGACAAGGTTCCTATAGTATATGCAAAATTTGACGATGCATTTATTCCAAAACCGAAGACTTATGTCAAATGTAAACATAAATTAACATTAGTATTCCACTATGTTATGTTTAATTATTCAGCGCTTCACACGTAGTATTCAAAAATGATTAAAAACAACATGCAGCGTAACATTTTATCTAAAAAACTTTCTTATGCTTGCATAATAAGTCGCATACTAGCTCATTTCTTTACATTAGTGTGTGTAAATTAAACTATCCGCCTGGGAGTGTTGATAGTATAGCTTTCCCTTTTGTTTGGCAGAGTTATGGGCGGGTTAGAGTGAGAAGTCGTAAATCGCGGCATGCGGCCTGAAGTGACATGTTTATGGGCGGGGAGAGTAACGCGTGCAGTCGGAATGGGTACGGCAGTCGCGAGTATGGCGCCGTTACGTTAGCGTAGGATAAATAAAATAAATGCAAAATATATAAATTATTAAAGATATTAGGATTATTTAATATAAATGCATGGTTTTTATGCATTTATTTGATGTATTTAAATGTCAAAAGAAAATCCTAGTCAAAAAAGTATTTTATTAAGAGGTTAGTAAGTACCTATGTAGCGCTAGGGCCCCATCAATAAATGATATTTTTGCTCTATACTTTGAAAATAATTTCGCAATGCGAAAAAATACAGGTAAGTATTTTAGTAGGGTGGAAATTGGTAAAAATTTTAGGTAGGTAAAAATAGTAGAGACAAATTAATTACCTACTTTTCAATTTAATTGTAGGTTGGTAGGTACCTAATACCTATATTTATATCATAATTTTATGCTTATCATCAGGTTTTTTTAATGAATAAAAAATTTAAAAATTATAATACTCTAATTAACCTAGTCAAAAAATGAATAAGAAAACAATAATACTTGGTAAATACTACAAAGTTTTCTTTATCATTTAGTCCAGTTGACCCAACTGTTTTGCGAATTGGTAAATCGGTGGACGTGGTAACGGACTCAAATATCCGCCATAAATTTTATAAAAAAAAAAACTGGCGATAAACTAGGCAGGTATATTATTTCGGGACCACTTTTCTGTTAAGTACTCATCACTCCTGCATAAACAGTTCCTCAGTTTACGGTTAATTCCTACTATACAGGTTATGTCGTAATGCTACCTACCCTCATGCTAACACTTCCTGTAAGTTAAAACTTAGTGGGTAAGTATCTATGGCAGATGTAGACACAAGTGCCCTAAATCAACGAGTCTCTAAAGGAAGCAATTACAAAAGCCATTAACAGACAAAAAATTCAATAATAGAGTCCTTATCAGACCATTTTACAGTAGCAATTGCCTTGTAATTGCACTATAGTTGACTTATGGTCTTGATAGCTCACGCGTTTCTACAGGTGGCACGTTAGGTGTCCTACCCTTAACTTCAATAATAATTATTGAGTTAAGGCATGTCTAAATTCAGTAAAACCAGCAATTATGTGAACTAGGTCTTATTCATGGTTAGGGGTTACGATAAAATCACACTAGGTGATGATAAAAACGACGCTGAGAGAAAGGTCTTAGTTAGGAGTACTAAGTACCTATATTCTTGATCATTGAAGAATCTCCACAGGTGTTGGGACTTGCCCCTAAATCATTATAGTTATTATTGCAGGGGGAAACGTCCACCACCACCACTATAGCCCATTAACGTCCCACTGCTGGGCACAGGCCTTCTCAAAGGAGAGTGGGAATTAGAGCTTAGACCCACCACGCTGCTCCAATGCGGGTTGGCGGGCTTTAACGACTATTATATTAGTGATAATAACCGGGACCGACGGCCTGACGTGCTCTCCGAGGCACGGGGTGAAACACCGCCAACTTCCTATCTCCGAGCTAGTATTGAGAATTTCTGGTCAGAAAAACTTTATTTTACTATGGCCCGACCCGGGACTCGAACCCGGGACCTCGTCAGCCGCAGTCGTACATGCTAACCCCTATACCAAACGAGGCAGGGGGTAACCTCCCTAATGATAATAAACCTAACCTAATGCGAAAGTGTGTTTGTCTGTCTGTTTGCTACATTTTCCGAGACCAACTTTTCAATAGGTTTTGATGAAATTTGGTACAGAGGTATGTTGCATCCCGGGGAAAGTCATAGGCATGCTTTTTATCCCGGAAAATTAAAGAGCTCGGCGGTATTCAAAAAACCCTAATCCAGGTTGTCTAAATCGCGGGCATCATCTAGAAAGGATTAAAGTCCTAAAATAAAAACGTCAACATTCAACAATAAGTATTAAAACTATCATCATCATCGCGTGCCTCCTTCAAAATGAAGTTTGGCGGTCATCATCCGAAAAACTTATCTATTTTGCGCCGCATCTTTGAGCTTCGGATAGCTAAGACCCGTCCATTCCCTTATATCACAGTAAACAGATACAAATAATACAGTTGTATCTGTTTACTGTGCTTAATATATCGCCCAACCACTTGCGCCTTTGGCAACCTGGAGCTCTCTTGCCTGCAATTCTTCCTTCAAAAATTAACCTTGGAAGTGAGAATTGGGCTCTTCTTTGTAGATGTCTGAATAAAGCCATTTTTCTCCGCATGATGGTGGACATGAGTTCTCTGTTTTTGTGGACTAGTACCAGTACCTTAGTGTTAGGTCTAGGTGTAAAGCTGTTCCAGGTGATCTTAAGCATTTTCCTGTATATCCACATTTCGAAAGCTTGCAATCGGTTATTTGCTTCCTTATTATGAACCCATGTTTCGCAACCATACAAGAGAGTGGACCCAGACGTAACATTTCACAATCTTAGCTCGAGCTGTAATTTAGTATTGCATAGGGTCTTGGAGATCCTGTTTAAAACTATAAGGGTTTATTAAGCTATGGTAATATGCTTTCAGTTTCTCCTTCAATGACTTTTGGACACATTACACAGACGGCAAAATATGTTTTACAGGATGTGTCAAGCACTGCCAAAGTTAAGCTCTAAATGCAGTTCTACTCCGTACTCCTAATTTTATTATATTGGACTGTACCTAGGTGATTCTGAAAAAAAATATTTTATCGATATTGACACTTCATACAATAGGTACCTATGTTTGTAGACAGCGCAAAATAAAATAATACGTATAGGTAGACTTTCCGTCCCATATTCAAAACCTGATACCGTAGCTGTTATTGTACCAGTGCCATAAAACAAAAGAGACAGTATGGAGTTAATATGCAGATTAGTATACCACAAGTGTCCTAGCACGACCACAGGGTCGGGAAATAATCAACTATTCCAGTTCAAGTCACGATGCGCGCGCGCACCCTCAATGGAAAGTTGACGATTGATTTGTCGCGTAGAACAATATTGTGTACCCAAATAATGAGATCGCATCGAGGAGTAGGTACCTAACATTTAAAATATAGGGAAATAAAATTTAAATTAAAAGCTTGGCATTTTCCTCATGCATCTTGAGGCATACCTAACTTAATTTTCCGAATAGGTCACGAAGAACTTGTTAGAAATGTCCTTGACTAATGGGTAGTAGATACCCAATCATAAATCCTCGGTTCAATTTCATCATCGTCTACATTTCAACCCATCGTCCTCTACTGAGTACGTGTCTCCTATCAGAATGGGTTTGACCACTGTCCACCACGCTGGTCATGTGCGGATAGACACACTTTACACATCTTTGAGATCAATATGACGAATGACGAAGTCTCGAGCATGCAGATTTCTTCACGATGTTTTGCTTCACCAAGATAAAAGCAAGTTTCATTGATGTAAAAAATGCATACCCTGGGTTCCGTTCCTCAAGCACATGATGAGGACGTCTAACGCAGGAGGTTTTCACGGCATTTCACACAAGTTTAACTAGGCAGGTATATCAGCCACTTGAGATCTTGCTGCAAACAAATCTTGGAAAACTTATCGGGAAAAGGCGTCTTTCACACACTTTTCCCTGAGCAGAATAAAACCAATTCCTAGAACGGGTTTGACGACCTCCCTGGCGCAGTGTTGAGCGCTGTTGTCTTAACATGGGAGGTCCCGGGTTCGATTCCCGGCAGGGTCAATTGGGGAATTTATATTTGAATTTCCTCTGGTCTTGCCTGGTGGGAGGCTTCGGCCGTGGCTAATTACCATACCACCCGCTAAGCGAGTCAGCGTGCCGGTACGAAACCCTAACAGGTTAGCCCGCTACCATCTTAGACTGCATCATAACTTACCATCAGGTGAGATCGCAGTTAAGGGCTAACTTGTAGTGAAATAAAAAATAATAAAAAAAAAACGTTTTGATTGCAGCCAAGCGCTAGCCTATATTTTTTTTTAAAGTAAAATAGATCGTGCCTAAATAATTGTATAGTTTAAATTTTTTTGTTATTTAGTAGGCTACATAACTACTTAATTAATTAAAATTGGCACCAACTACTTAAAAAGGTAGAAATTTATTATTTCATCAGGCGACATCGACAAGCAGGGGCCCGGTGTAAAATAAATCATGCCTTATTTGTTCTGTTGATTGTACTTGTCTGAATCGATTAGTTACATACGTCTCATAAACTGCATAATAATCGCATAATCAAGTGTTAATATCGATGGAAAAAGGTGAGAAGATACGACACATTTGTTTGAATCGATTATAATCGGTATGGGAATCCACCACGGTTTATGGAAAACGGGGTAAAAAGACGGTGTTTGCGTACGAAGCAACGCCAGACAGCTTGGGACTAGTGCATACGTATCCATTGTTTTTAGGAAAATAAACCTGGGTTTAAGTTTCTTAATGGGAATTCTTCTCATTAAGTACTATGCTTACTTTTTTGCTAAGCTCATCTCGCATTAATGATGAGTAGGTTCGTACAGTCCGATTCAAACTTTATGACTTCTCATCGAGCAACGTCGCTTCGATAATACAATCCATACTAATATTATAAATAGGAAAGTGTATCTGTCTATCTGCCTGCTACGCTTTCACGGCCCATCTTTTCAACCGATGTTCATGAAATTTGGTACAGGGTTAGTTTTATCCAGGGGAAGGACATAGGATTTTTTATCCCGGAAAATTAAGGAGTGCCTTAACCGTTTTAAAACTTAAACCACGCGGACGACTTCGCGGGTCATCTAGTATTAGATATCATCGGGTCGGTTCAGTTAGCTGTACCCAAGACTATAGTCCCACAAACTTATCTGACCCGGTGACAGCGTCGCTAGTAGATAAGAAAAAAATATAATAAAAAATACTCAAGGCATAAAAATTAATTCCAATTTTGGCCACCGGGTCAAATAAGTTTGACGGACTGTAGTACTGTACATGCGCGGGCCCAGACTCGCGTCTAGCTTCCAAGATGTTGCCGAGATGTCATAAAATTTTAATCAGGCCGTACCTACTTATTTAAAGAAAAAAAAAATCATAGGATGTTTTATAGCTCAAGCTAAGATGTTTGATAGCTCAAGTCTTTGATTTTAAATTTATTCACGTGAAACGATCTAATATGATAGTTACAAGATAATTATCATTATCAGATTATCACGATATTCGTTTTTTAGAAATCATAATATGCAATTTTTGCTTTGTACTACGTACAGTTCTGTTCAAACTTACCTATTCACGAGGTGTCCCCATAAAGAATCAATTAAAGTACGTATAGTACTTAGAACGAAGCGGCGACCGACTAAAAAAAAGTTCAAACTTTGCAATGTGTGTTTACAACTTCTTTATTTGTGCTATTTATTTTTAAGGTTTTTTTATTCCCGCGGGAACTCTTAAATTTTCCGGGATAAAAAGGAGTCTATGTCCTTCCTCGGGATAAAACCTATCCCTGTACCAAATTTCATCAAAATCAGTAGAACAGATATTTTTTTAGACTGCCGCGATACCTCCCCGGGATACTACCTACAGGCTACACCTGTACCAAATTTCATCAAAATCGGTTGTAAAGATGGGCCCTGAACCCTGAACAAAGAAAATCAGAAATTATAATAATATGACCATATTATGACCGGATTGAACCTGGCACCTCCCACTTATAAGACCACAGTGCTCACCACTGCGCCAAGGAGGTCGTCAAAATATAAATATTTCTGAGTAGCTTTACCTACTCAACTATCCATTGGTAACAAGATTCTAATTAAAATAACGGTTTTTCTCAGCAGTATTTGAATAAAGCGGTTATGTGACAGACAGACATTATACATCGAGGTGTTGCAATAAATATTTTAAGCCCGGAACACTTAACAAAATTTAAATTAAACTATTGCATGTTGTTGACTTTGAAAAAGCATAATAATCTCCTAATGTATAGGTTCATTTAAAATCGAAGGTTAGGTTCATTTACATTTGAAGGCCGACCCATAGAGCTATTTGAAATATTAATGAAATTAAGCAAACCTTGCTTAATTTCCTTTTATATGCAATAACATTTGTACCTTCAAGGTATTAACTATTAATAATATAGATGCAAAAGTTTGTCTGTCTGTCTGCTACTCTTTCACGACCCAACTTCTCAACCGATTTTGATAAAATTTGGTATAGATATAGGTTACATCCCAGGGGAGGATATGGGCTACTTTTTATCCCGGATTTACGGTATATCCAGTAAAGGATATACCAGAAAAGTATATCTTTTACCGTATATACTAAAGGATATACTTTTATCCCGTTTTTATCCACGTAGATTAATGTCTAATATGATATTAAACATCAATCCACGTGGACGAAGTGGCGGGCTTATTCTAGTTGTTTAATAAATAAGGCCCACGACATATTATATTTTTTACGGGTAATGTCGCAGGCAGGTAAAGGCGATGCGTCACCATTAAAATGTTACAATGTGAACTGATTATAACGTTCCTAAGTAATCTTCATAATTCGAGAGGAACTTAAAAATGTAAACGTTAGAAAACGCGTGTAATCACTCCTCCTACTCTTGTTCCAATCAGTCCATTATCTAATTAAGAATTGAGATATTAGTAGCTTTAGTAACGTTAAAAAAGACGCCTCGCTGTGGCAATGTGTCTTGATCCTAAGCGAACTGGTCTTAAAATCGTGTGGATTTATTGAAATCGGATGTTGTCTGATTCAAGTAGGTACCCTTTTAAGACAAGTTTTTACGCAACACTATTCAAATTAACCGGATAACATTTGACAGTAAATTATTACTTACTATTAACATATATTTTGCTGGTGTGGCACTAATAAAAGCGATAAAAGAAAATAAGAAGAAGAACATATATTTTGTTTTTACTTTGATCAAATATAATTTAAGTATTTACCTACTCAATTTTATTACGTCTATTGATTGAATAAGAAAAACGTGTAAGTATAAAATGTTATTTCTCTCTCTTAAAATCCAGTAGGTAACTACTTAATAAAGAAGAGCAAATCTCCATAACTTAAGTAATTTTCCTGGATAGAGAATCAGAAGTGGGATGTTAATAAGTAATATGAATAAGTAACCTCAGCTGACCAAATTAGTTAAATTACTTTTCTACATGAAACTTCTTAAATTGTGTGCGCCTACGGAGTTTTTGTATGTACTTATGTATAAAATGTTTTATCAATCGCGACCCATAAAAGTAATTGACCATGGGTGGTATCGCTGCAACCTAAGTTGTGTCACTACTTTAAGAAATCAGTAATCCTATTTTTAATTTAAAAGATTTTTGCAAATATTACGAAATAACAAATTCTCCGGAAAAACACAAAAAAAATAAAAGTAGTTGTACTGTCCATTTTGTTGACACCGTGTCGACATTACCAAAATAGGGACGCGGATCAAGGAATCGATAAGTTTAGACCGATTATGATGACATGTGTTGAGTTTCGATTAATATTTTTTGTCCATTGAATTTATACTTCAGATCTCAGTTTCTGACGTTATTTTTACTTTATTCTCAAAGTAAGAATAGAAGTTTCTACTATTTTTTAAATATAAATAATTTGTTGGTTTGTCCTTCAATCACGCCGCAACAGAACAACGTATCGACCCGAGTTTTTGCCTGGGTATAGATTGGGACCTGGAGAGTGACACAGGCTACTTTTTATTCCGAAAAATCAAGGATATCCCGCGGGAATCAAACACTTAAACTAAGCGGACGAAGTCGCGGGCTTCAGCTAGTTTAAGTTAAGTTTGGTGATTCTAACTTGCTGAAATCCATTGAGTTAGTGATAAGGTATGCTAGTAATTCTTAATAAAGCGAAATATTTCAGAAAAACACAGGTTTGCACGTCTTAACAGTTTCGAAAATTCTAATTTTAGAGGTAATTCATCCCCATATTGCTGCAAAATGCCAAGAATTATAAATGTTTTTTAATGTTTAATTAAAAGTAATAAATCCATCCTAAAAATTAAGCTCAATTATATTAAGGCACAACAGATTTGATAGCGATACTGAGCTCCATAGTCACTTGGGCAATCTCCTTTTCTTACATAATTTTGAGCTATATGTAAGTAGTAATAAAATTTTCTATTGTGTACAACAGATCGCGTACCTATTAGGACTTAGTTACAACATTACATAAATATTATTAATAACGCTCAAGTCGCAACCCATGCTAAAGTCACATTCGCTCACAAAAGAAAAACCATTCCGTGTAACCTATGCATCGCCATCTATCTTTTTCCACAAAAGCCGGACATTATTGTTCGGTCCAAACACTCCTAAATCTTCGGAAAAGTAATATATTTTCGTTTTGCCCAGTGCGGTGTACGGTACATAGACGGCAGTCAGTTCGGTACTTTTCTGTATCTACTAATGTTTTATACATCGCTCGTGTACGTCGTAACTCTTTCACGCCGGTCGTCGGTCCAACGCAATGAAAAAGAGCACAAATTTTCTCTGTTTACGTCGCATTTTCAAAAAGCTATGCAGTTTCTTTTACTACCGTTTTTACTAAGCTTCACTATTGTTGTGAGAGTACATCACAGTGTCGTGGACAAGGTTCTATTTAATTCATAAGATTAAAGAATAAACGACTTTATTTCTGCAAGCATTTGGTTGTATTTTAAGCATTATTTTTATTGTGCCATAAATCCTTTCCACATTGTAAGCCGTCGCAATTTGCTTGTGTGGTAGACTAAGTTGCAAATGTGGATGGATGAATGTAAGCGCTATTAAGACGGTATCTGAAATAGTTGACAATACTTCATTGTTTCAACATTAGATTTCTCTGAAAGTTATTAATCGTTGAAGAAACTTTATAAGCGTTGGTAGTGACATTCGTGAAACATTTCAATTCACTCTTGCATACATACATAAATAATTAATTTTACAATTATTATAGTCATTCAAATCTCATATCTTTCTAATTAAGGTAGATTTGTATAAAAGTACGTGGTTTCTCCGTGAAGTTATATCCATGATAATTGGTAATCCGTAGGTAATCGACTTTAGATAAAAATACTTACGTGTCTCAGGATAATTGAAAGTTCTATCGCGAAACTTTGAATAATTAGAGAAAATATAGGAGATTAAAGTTCATATGAAAAGATTAGAATATGTAGGTAGTTTAAGAAAGTTAAAAGATGTAGATGAAATTCAGTATAATAATACCTATGTATTTGGACTGTCCAGCGAGTAGGGGGTCTGCCAACGCTGCGCTTTCCAGTGCGTGGTCGCCACTCCAGCACTTTGGGACCCCAACGTCTATCGGTTCTTCTAGTTATGTGCCCCGCCCATTGCCACTTCAGCTTCGCAACACGTCGAGCTATGTCGGTTACTTTAGTTCTGCGGATCTCTTCAATTCTGATTTGACCGTGCAAAGGAACCCCGAGCATTGCTCTCTCCATCGCCCTACTCGCTGGACAGACGACATCAGGAGAGTCGTAGGGAGCCGCTGGATCCAGGCAGCGCAAGACCGAGGCGTGTGGAAATCCTTGCAAGAGGCCTATGTCCAGCAGTGAACGTCTATCGGTCGAGGATGATGATGGTGGTGATGATTTGGACTTTCCACCCCTTAAGGCAATTTCAGAAATTTTACCCGCGCAAGGCTCCTGTTAGCTAGTGTACCACAAAAAAATTAACAAAGACGGTCTAACCATAGCCCCGCGTTGCCACCTACAAAAGTGGTCCGTTCTCAGTATTATGTAATGGACGCGCGTAATTTGAGAATGAGCCCCGTAAAGCAGCGTCAAAATATGTAAAGATTTTTATCTTTTCCGTAAAATGGCTTGGGAAAAAACATAAAGAAGGTGGTGTCACCTGATCCCGACAGTCGAGATTTATTGGCCTCGGTGTGGCCACGGCCTTAGGTCGAGGCCCGGAGTTATGACGCTCGAAAATAATTTACCTACATGTGACAAGAAATAAAAGTAGGATGGATAATGATCAGGTGACTCAGTTTTTTTGACCGAGTTTTTCATTTTGAACCGAATCCTCCTCTTTAAGGTTCCATTGATAAATGATAAAACCGTCTTCTTCGTAATAGTCTGATAAAACTAATGGATACCTAAGAAGATTTTGCCCGTGGTTTCGCAAACATTAAGATCAATTTTAATTATTGGTAAGTTCAATTTCAATTTTTCAATTTCAATTTCAATTTATTTATTTGTGAATAGTGTAGGTACATTTGAGGTGGAAATCAATATAAAAGTGCTCCTATTCTACCACAGTGTGGTGTACAAATATCTTCTTATTTTATAAAATATTAATATAAAGATAAAGATAAAGATAATTCTTAATGTTCATGATGGCAATGTTATACAAAGAGACACAATTTTATAACAACCTTATTGATTGATTAAACCACACAAACACACTGTAATATGTTACTTAAAACATTGTATTAATAGTAATACCACCGAGTATAAGTAATATTATGTCTCAATTATTACAGATGAGAAAAGTCTTAATGAGGCCTTTACGTCAAATTCAACAAAATTACTATAAACATTAAATTAATATGTAGGTACCTTTTAATACTATGTCAAATAAAATGTACAAAAGTAGTAACCATGTCAAGCAAAAAAAAAAAAAAAAAATGTCAAGTTAAAATTAAATTTGTTCATTTCAAATCCCTAGTTTCCCAGTTTCCCAAATCCCAAATTTCAGGAAAATAAGACAGTTTACCGATATTGAAACGGCAACGGCTAGGCTTGTCTACTTTGCTTACTTCCACCGTGTCATGTCGTATTTACGGCATTTTATTATGGGGCAGAGCAGCTGATATCCAATCAATTTTTATATTGCAGAAAAGAGCCATCTGTTCTATTTATAAACTCGGATCACGCGTGTCACTTCGTGAAAAATTTAAAGAGATTGATGTTCTTACAGTGCCTTCACAATACATATACAATAATATAGTCTTTATTAGGTAGAACATTAATCTTTAGCAAATAGGTGATACTCACACTCGATATGCTAGAAACCGCCATAAGCTAGTAACAGCGTCGTATCGTGTGCGCAAGATGCAGAAATCCTTTGTGGGGTCGAGTGTACGCTTTTATAATATGGTTCCCAAAGAGTTTCTGGATTTGCCATTACATAGATTTAAAGACTGTGTTAAACAGCATTTGATAAGTCGAGGTTATTACACTATCGATGATTTTATTAATGACAGAGTTGCATGGAAGCAACCGGCCTCGCATCCTGTGACCCACAAGTCAGTGTACTTGTAACGTATGTGTTGTGTTGTCTACATATTGTAACCTTATCTTTTCTATGAAAAGAGCAACTGCTGAGTTTTTTGCTGGCTCTTCTCAGTAGAATCAGTTTTCCGAACCGGTGGTAGAGTCTTAACGTTTCATAAGTGACACAAGTTGTCCTACATGAAATAAATAAATCATTTATCATTTTCTTTTCCAAAAATACTTTCTTAGCCGATGCCTACCTCCGTCATAATCGCTATTGGAATGGCAAATTTCAGCCCGATCCGTCCAGGGGACATATTACAATCGCATGGAAGCGGTGATTACCTATACTTAGTGATAAAGACACCCAATCCCGTACGGAGTCGCGGGTTGGATCTCCGGACACGCACCTACAACTTTTCGAAGTTTTGTGCATTTTAAGAAATTAAATATCATTTGCTTCAACCTGTGAAGTTAAAAACAGCGAGAGGAAACCTGCACACCCGAAAGTTCTTCATTATGCTCTCGAAGGTATGGGAAGTCTACCAATTCTCACTTAGTGGTCTACCACCACTGGTGGACTAGGGTCCAAACCCTTCCCATTCCAAGAAGACTCTTGCTCAAAATTGAGACGGCTCGTAAGAGAGAGAGAGAGAGAGAAGAGAAAGTACAGCGGAGCTCCCCTGATTGTCCTTTTCCTTTTGTATCCTAGTTAATGATAATAATATGTTTTAGTTCTATTATAGATGAAAAACAGAAATCAGTTTCTTTCAATAGGACGTGAAAGTTCATTATTGTGTTTACTTTCATTCATTATATTATTCATCTACATTATATAGACTATATGAGCTGATACGTATGCTTTCTCTTTCAGATTCTCCAAAATAAAAAAAATTTACTCCTAAAGAATCGCTCAATTTAATTGCTTGCCACTTTTACTCCTAAAAATTTGTACAGAACCTTCACTGTAATATTACGATTTTGACCACATTTTTTGGATACGAAACGTTGATTCATTGTGATGTTTTCAACGTTTTAAAAATACATAAAGGGTATTTTTTATTTAATTTACGAGATCTTTTGTCAACATTCTGACGCGTGTTTTTTCTTTCTTAGAAGCGGAATTTGGACGATTTATTGCGGGATGTCCTGCTTATATTAATATCTATGAGACCTCGGTGTGTTGTTAGGATGACAATTTTGTATAGTATAAAAGACTAAAAGTTAGTATAAAACATGTACATAGCTACCTACAACAGAATTTGGTGGATTTTTGCCGACCTCTCTGACGCAGTGGTTAATACTGTAGTCTTACAGCGACGTTAGGGACGTCACGACTTTAATTGAGGAAGCTTCTGCCATGGTTAGTTACCATCTTACCCGCAAAGATGCCACCAAGTTTGAGTACCGGTTACTCAAAGGGTCAGTATAGTTTCCACTTCACTATGATCTTGACCGGTCATCATCATTTCAAACCATTGCCGACTCACTGCTGTGTGCGAGTCTCCTCTCGGAATAAGACGGGAGGGACTCTTTTCTTGACCAGTGAGTTCAGTAAGTGATATTGCAGTCTAACGTAAAAGCGAGCTAACTTGAAAGGAATATCCCAGTAGTTACCTGTAATTAAACCCATCCACAGACTACCGGAACATTACTACATTGCTTGGCGGCACGGTATTACTGGTAGGGTGGTATCCAGGCACAGCCGAGGCCTTCCGAATTATTTCTGTAGGAATTTGAACCCGGTAGCATAACGCACCTTAAGACCAATGCGCTCACCTCTACGCCAGGGTGCCCGTCTAAACCAGCCACATCTCATGAGATTAAAGCAAGGAAATCTTCCAAAGAAAAATCGTTTTTGTGGGCTCTTCTCAGACCAGGGCGCGTTTAGAGCTTTTCAAACTCAAACTCAAAAGTTCTTTATTCAAAATAGGTATCTGCAAAGTACACCTTCTTAATGTCATTTTTACAAGGAATAAGACTTGATAAGTTGATGGTGATAATTAACTACGGTATCTTAAAACTAAAGCTACGAAGGTTCCAAACGCGCCCTGGTTTAAGATACTTTGTTTTAAGATACCGCAATTAACCATCACCATGTTTATACACCATGTTTTATAAGTTATTGGACGTCAATATAAGTACAGAGTACCTAATGTAAATAAATGAATATTGAATTTTATTGGATCATACCTTTTTACTTCGTATCGAGTTTATCTTTCCAATAGCTATTTATTTAGTAATCAAAAGTTAATAAATCTTACCTCAGCTTTAACTATTTTGCAGCTGGTGTGATTTGAGTTTAAAAACTATTCATAAAGTAATCTCATTAAATACATTAGTAAAGAGTGGAAAAAAATATTGGACCTACGAACTTATACAATAGTGTACGATACACTGTTCCACAATGTCAGATGTTAGTCCTTGACAGTAAGGAAAAATGAATCTTATGCCAATGTTCTTTAAATAGGTTTTAAATTAGGCCCTAAGTGGAGATATGTCGTCAAATTAGGGACACAAAAGAGCTCAAGTAAAGTGGAAGAAGTCCCTGAGAAAATTGGCACAAGTGGTATTAGCTACGTCGGGAGATCGGGGGTGCAGTGGAGAGGAAGGGGGTGAATGAAAGTATAAACAATTTACAGACGCCTATTGCGAATGCACTATTATGCCTAATATTTATAAAATCTAGCAAGGACATATAGAACATAATTATTTAGTTTTAAATAATTATGTTATGTAGGTACGTAAGACCCTCATGTGCTAATGTCTACTTAAAATTTTGATGACTATTAAAATTACCAATATCAAACACAGACAAGTTCAATGTATGCCCTTTTTCAGCAAAAATGCTTCTAGTAATACCTAGTAATAATATATAGTTAATAATAATATGTTCGGTCCAATGTTGGTGAAAACGGTCCTCCGTGCTTACTTAATAAAAGAAAGATTTATTAATAATCTTTAGGTAGGTGTATTACCAGTTACAGTTCACTCTGATGTTACTAAATTAGATTCTTCGTATTCAGAATAGTTCTGAGAGTAATAAATTCCATTCACTGTAAATTCTGAAATGACTCATTGCTCCCCCAGAGTCTTAAGGTATTAAACCTATTAGATCGACAGAGAGATGTTAAAAAATGTTTAAAAAAATAGGCCCTTACTATAATAAAATAATATTAACTCACCACTTAGCCAAACAGTATAAATGATGCAAAAAGGTAGGTCGACTTAGGTAAGTCATGTACTGTAAGTGGTGAAAAATACGCACTTTTTTTTATGGTATCGTACATACCTAAACGTATGAGAATGAATACACGAAATTGAGCTCTAATGTAATGCTGTTATGGTTTATTTTACTCTGACGCCGAACTTTGAAGGTTTGATCGACAATTCTTGCATAATCGGGGGGCAGATCATCAGTAATCTCCTGATTCCCGATGGCTGGATCTAGTCTCTCTTCATACTAACTCAATCTAAACAAATGCTCTAAAAGTCTTCGAAAGGTTTTCTTTTTTATGCTTAAATCTACTGTCAGTTCTATCTTTAAATTACACATAATCTTTGAGAGCAGTATAGGGGCGGCCGTCGAATGTTCGCCCAAAGATAGGACTCGCGACAAGATGTATAGCTGCTTACGAAAAATTTTCAACAGTAGCGTCTATCCGATTGGCCTCGAACGGAAAATAAGAGGGGACATCGGCAAATAAATGAGCGCTGTAAATTACCCTATGACAATAATACAGGTCAGCGAAGATCTCTTTCAGGAGATAGAAGCCCGTTATTAATGTAGGAAAAACAGTAAAAAAGAATGGGGATGGAAGGGTGTATAGGTACATAGTGATTGACGAAGTTTTCCCAAAATGACGTGATTATTAGTTGTTTGGCATCGTCTAATGAAACTCATGTGTGAAATATCTCTCCGTTTCAGCATCGATAATGGGCTACGAATGATTTTGTTGATCTGTATGACGCTTTTATTTCTTAAGTTTTTTACGTAAACAAACAGGGAAAACTAATTAAGTATTATACTTTCCTATTATCTTTCCAACACTTTCTGTACGTCCTACTTGTAATAACTTTCACCTAAAATTTTTGTGTTATAGAGTTCTTAATTTATTTTCACTTCATTGCTGTTAAGTAACCTGGGGCCTACAACTATTAATGGACTTGCTATGCTTTTTAGGACGTCTTGTTGGCAGTATTCGACAAGTAGGTATGATTTTGACAAAATACGAGTACGTACATGGACCTATTAAAGGACGTACGACAAAACATAAGCTCAATATAAACGAGTTCAATTAATAATCCAAATCACATGTTCGTAGCGAAACCGTCGCGGATTTTTCTTAAAAATTTATGTCCTTCGCCTTCTTGGGGTAAAAGGGGGGAGGGTGGGGGGTCGCGACTTCATTTCGCCCACGTCGTTTATCTTGAGAAACATAATTCACAGACGAAGTCCCTGTCAACTTATTCCTATTCTCTCGACTAAGCGTAAAATGGGTGTTTTTCTTTTTACTGTATCGATGTGAAGCTTTTGGCTTTATATTTTAGTGAAAATTTATTCAAAAAAATATTTGGGATATTAAGGTACCTAAGTAGGCTATTGTACCTACTTGTATTGGACAATCATTTGAGACACCGCTTCAAAGGTAAACCTAAACAACCTACTTCTTAGTAAGGTTTCCACAAGAGGGTAACAAATGAGTAGGTAGGTACCTAACACATCATGACATGATAATATTCTGTATTTTTTTTGTAGATGGAGGTAAGTACCAACCATAACTATATAGCACTTAATTGTGCTTATTAAATTGTTTGTTCAGAAATTTCAAATTTGTCTTAAATAAATATCTCGACCAATTCGCACCTGCAGGCCAGCGTGTTGGACACTGGCCAAACCCTTCTCAATGTGAGGAGACTCGTACTCAGTAGTGAGGTAATGGATTGAAGTGATGATGAGTGATGAAACATGTCTAAACTCACAACCTTCCAAGAGGAAAACTTTAGCACTACATTTTGATGTTATTAAGTAGTATAACTAACATAGTGCCAAATGTAAGTAAATAATATTTACTTAAATAAGTAATTAAAGGAGTATAAAAACTTAGCTGAGATAAAATCGCAGACAAGGAACATAACCTGGCTCCTTGGCATAACGGTCTCTTCCACTTACAAGAGCATAATAGTGATTTTTGTATTAAATACTTTCCGTCTGTGGGGGAGTAATGAATGCTAGTTATTTACGAGCCGCAGACTGGCAGACGATAGATAACGTCCCACCCAAAATCATATCGCCATTACATTCGGTTACCCCGTGAAATATGTGACTTCTGTTAGTACAAGTGTCTGTTATTTCAGATTTTCATGACATCGGTAACTGCATGTTACCTATTTTGTCTCAGCCTTCTGCCTTACACTTATGCTCATGAGTTTTTTATACGACTACCTGAAAAAAGGCGTATATTGTTTTCAGGGTTCATGTATGTATGTATGTATGTATGTGAGTTCGTCTATACGCCTGAAACGATTTTGATAAATGAGGTATCGTTAGAATCCCTAGCTTATTCCGGGTGACATAGGCTAGTAAAATAAAAAAAAAATTGATAGGGTGACCATGGTCCCGCATTAGGAAAATAAGATTAATTATATAATCACCATCTAGAAAATGGTGAGTAGATACAAAAAATATTACACTACAGTTCAATATCCAGTGATTCACAAAAAAATATGATTTAATAAAAATAAGAATAAGATTCTATTTAACTAGATTAATTAAGATTTTTAACTTTCTAGTTAGTTTTTTGGCAGAACAGTCGTGTTTTTTAATTTTTTAAATTGTGACTTGTTATTTCCTGTCATTGAACTTACATTGAAGTGAGCTGGATCTTAGAATAGGGTCATTATATCAGACACACATTATAAGCCGTTTCGTTAGTTCCACTGCAGCCCATTAACGTCCCACTGCTGGGCCTCCACTCTCATAGGAGAGAGGGAATTAGAGCTTAGACCCACCACGCTGCTCCAATGCGGGTTGGCGGGCTTTAACGATTATTATCATGTTAGTGATAATAACTGAGACCAACGGCTTAACGTGCTCTCCGGGGCACGGGGGTGTAACACCGCCAACTTCCTAACCTCGGGCTAGTACTGAGAATTTCTAGTAAGAAAAACTCAATACTTATTATGACCTCGTCAGCCGCAGTCAAACATGCTAACCACTAGACCAACGAGGCAGTCAAGTCAGTTCGTTAGTTCGTGGTCTATCAACTCCGGTGTTAGCTAGTTAAGTAGCTTTAAATAGTAGGTATTTTGATGGGCAAAAAGACGTGATGAAACAACTAACAGCAGACAGATAGACAACAGCACCAGTGTTTGTTTTTAACATCAAGACTTGGATACCCCAAGTTACAGTTAGTTGCACTGTATGTATCTGAGCCTTGCAACAGGATCTTGAGGCTTAATTTTCGTGGATTTATGGGAAAACCCTTAGGTACCGATCAGTGGCGTGCAGTTCATAGAGGCATAAAAGCACTGCTTATCCAAGTGAAAATACATCAATGCTCATTTCTTATCAAGACGGTCAGTAAATGGTGACTGCCTCGTTGGTCTAGCGGTTAGCATAGTCGAAGCTCTAATTCCTTCTCTGCTATGAGAGTGGAGGCCTGTGCCCAGCAGTGGGACGTCAATAGGCTGTAGTGGGTCAGTAAAAAGGGATTCTTACCAATACCTACCCTAGCTTCAAACCCTGTGCATGCCACTGGTACCGATACAGTAAGTACCTAAAAGGACATGTAGTAATTTGATGAAGTTTTGGGGCTAACTTAAAGCTTATATACTTAAGTATCTTGCCCCGGGGTATACAGTACGTCACGCCTAAGCCATCCTTAACCCTCACATACGTACCACCAATACGTCATTTGACGCAATAACGGTCAAACAATAAATATCGCTTTGCGCAGACAACGCACGTAAAGTAATATATGAAGTTAAGAATAAATAGGCAATTTAGCGTGGGACGCACGTTCGCCCGAATATTGTCGAATATTGCCGACGACGACGGGAGCCGAATTTCCATATCGTATCGCGATTCGTGGGGGGCGTTTATGGGGTAAAAATTAAGTCGCGATAGCAGTTAAGTGTTGGGATTCAATTGGTTAGTTTTGTTTTGTGGTTGGCGATAGTCTTTGACGAAAGTATAATCATGTGAATCAATTTTGTTTATTGCATGGAACTAAGGATTCCACTAGAATTGCCGTTCTTTTAGAGGGCATAAGATAGTCAGTTAAAATTTAAAGAAAAGCCCTTCATCATCATCATCATATTATTTTCCCCATGCCTCGAAGCTCGGAGAGCATGTCATGTTAATCCTAACTCCTAACTATTATCATACTAATATTATAAAAGCGAAAGTGTGTTTGTTTGTTGGTTTGTCCTTCAATCGACATGATTTTTGGCATGGGTTTAGTTGAGGACATGGAGGGTGACATAGGTTATTTTTTATCCCGGGAAATTAAGTTCCGGGATAAAAAAAATTAAACCATACGAACGTAGTCGCAGGCATCAGCTAGTCAGATAATAATTATTTGACAAACCTATCTGATAGCTGAAATTCCGTACCTAGGAATAGGTCCGGGATTTTGACAAAGATAGATTTGCCGAATCGTAATATGCGGAAAAACTTAGGACTCTTCATACTAAAGGTTAAAACCTACTCCAAATAAGATATAAGATGGATATATCAGAGAGATAAAAGAATCATAGCCCTGAGGTATAGCTAGGTATGGCTATGGTATAGCTACGTCACAGAGAGAGAAAGATGCAAAAATATTTGTAGGAAGAGATAAGAATTGCGAGCAATAGTACACTCATAAATTCGTAAAAGCTGAATCGCATGGAAAAAAGTTACGAAGCCGAAATAAATCTCAGCGTAAGACCGATAGAAATGAGAGAATTTCCCATTAAATAATTCTAACAGGCCGATAGGTGGCGTCTCGGTTAAGCGTGAAGACTGAAAAAACACATTTTAATAAGGGCTTCTAAGTAACACTTTTTTATACTGAAACCGCCCATTTTTAGTACTTTACATTAGGTAATAATAGCTTAATACCTAACTTAATTGTAGTAACGTAACTTGAATACCTAAGTATGTAGGTAATGATCCAGGCACATAATATTATGTAATCTAAATCTTTCTAATATTTTTTATAAAAAATTAATAGCTTTAATACATTTTCTTTGATGTTGATTAAGTAAGCAAAACTATGTTTTATAATATGGCACCGAAAGTACAGTGGCATATGTAACTTCTTGCAATGATTTCGCGTTAATGTATAAGTTACATTTTTTATGGTACAAGTTAGTTGACTGCGAAATCACCTAGTGATAAGTTTTAGTGTAGATTCAGATAAAAGCAGGCTAAACTTGAAAGGGTATGGATAAGTTAAACCCAACCTATGGGTATCCCAAATCGTTTGTATACCTACCATGTCTACCTATTATAATTTCTAGATAATATACTAATTCCTCCACCTTAGAATTAGATAGTGCGTGGTCACAATGATCAAGAGTAATCAAATCCCGTAACGCATTACGTATTACAGCGGGGGCGCGAGTATACGCGGAACGAAATGTGGCTTTAAAAATTTGGAACACAATCCAGCTATTTGTCTTTCCAACGTCTCTTATAAATCAAGGAATAAAGCAGCCAACAATGCTTTATGGCGGAAAAAAAGAAGCTACATAAGACGGGGAAATAGCATACAGACCTTTGCACATACATTATGAATGTTAGTGTTGCGTAAGAGATAGCTTTGAGATACGTTTCGCTGCGTATCGCTGCTTGCTTGTTTGTTACGCGGATTTAGGTTTATACTTTTTCTGGATATTAATTAAATTGGCCCAAGTAGATAGGTAGATGTCGTCTAACATTCAAAATAGGCTATATGTACACAGTAATATACTCAAACCAGCCACAAATAAACAGCGGCTATTTGGATATTTGTAATTCTATGGCTGGATCTGCTGACCAACTACCTAGACTTTAGAGCATAAATGACGAAAACGTCTAGCGACGCGCGTGTATTTTTAGATTAGTCATTAGACGTTCTTTACGTTGGTACCTACCTATACATCACCAATAATCACCGTAAATTAAAAAATTGATTTATGCTTTCGGAAAGTGAGAAAAGGGCGGAAATCCCTACAAAATGAAATCTGTGCCCAAATGGCCAACAAAATAGATATAATATGATAATTATTTTTAGAACATTATTGGACAATTTAGGTTTATTTAATTTCAGATTTTTTATTTAAATTTAGAGGAAAAGGAAATTGCTGCGCAACAACTTAATCATAACTTGAGATTTAAATAACTTTCCATTGAACGAAATGCAGATACTTCTGTTATCACTTGGATTATTATTTCTAATTGAACTCCAAACCCCTTTTTTGATAAGAAAATTTGCAATAACTTAACTCAAACTTAAGATTTAAACAACTTACCAACTAATGGTGATACGTGTTCTGTTGTCACTTATATTTTCTTTATAATTAAATTTAATTACCACTCAATTGTTCTGACGTATGGGTATATTTTTAATTATAGGATAAAAATACTGTTTCTAGATTAATTGTTTTCAGAAATTATTTAGAAAAAAAATATTTCAGTGCACACTTATAATACTTAAGTATTAAAATGGAACAAAAGCAAGACTGACAATAATAAACAAGGAACTACTTTGTTGCGCTGGTTAAGAGAACAATACAACTTAATATGAAGCACAAAATATATTTCACTTGTCTTATATACGTCCTTTTAATTGAGGGACGTCCTTAAAAAGGGTGGTTCGACATGTGCAGGTCCTTAACGAGCAAAAAAACTAACTTTCAGTTAAGTACTGAATGCAATGTTCACTAACCACAAATTAGCGACTGTGAATTTGTGCGCTTTGATCTTCATCCATTTTATTTGTGTTCCTAATTGCAGTGAAGATGTCAAATTAACGTATAATAACATGTGATGGTTAAGAAAAGGTTCCTTATCGGTTTATCACGATTCACGGAAAAGGTTTTCATCTGAAACTGTTTGTTTGTTCTGAAGTACATGACTACTGAAGTATATTTCAGGTGCATATTTGGGATAGGTGACAATAATTCATTCAAATGCAAGCGTAAAACAAACTATAAATACTAGATGCTATGCACTGATATGCACTTGTTAATGCAGTCACCACAGCTATGTAGAGCTGGTATGTGCGATACCAAAAATCCATATTCGGCGGCCATTTTAATATCCAACGTCATTATTTAACGCGCGTCACATCCGTCCGCACTAGTCGACGCATTCACAGAGTTATTGTCGTGTAACGCACTATATCACGGCGAATTTACGACAACCTGAATATGATAGATTTTCAATCCGGCCCCATAATGTACGGCGAAAAACGTTCCACTGTCAAAATAGAGAAATAAATAAACTCGTGACAACCAATTAATAACTCGTAAAGTGTCACTGTTGAGGACGATAAAAAAAACTTGGAGCCCGGATAAAGGGGCAGAAAAAGGCGGTCACAATGGCGGAATGAGGAGAAAAACGCCTGTAAAAAGCCCCGATATCGTCCATAAATTTGAGCGGATCCAAAACAAATCGCCCTTATTCATTACACATATGACTTATTGCCGGGTAAAAATTTAATGCACTTATAAAAAGGATAGGAAAGAATCGCCTCCATTCAACTCGTGTTCTGTTCTACAAAAACAATCTCGACAAAGAGAAAAATTCGCTTCATTAGTCACGTATCACGTCGGATGAGTGAGTAAATTAAAGTCTTTTAAAATATTTAACGGTTTGTTAATATAATTTTGGAGTGTTAACAATTTGTTTCTTAATTTATGTTCTTTTAAAATGTTGGCGTTTATCTTTTGTTGCTGTAAATTAACGATTAGTTATAATATTTCATAAAAAATATGCACCATCCCAGAGAGAGATAGAAAATATGCTTTAAATATTATTTTCTATCGGTCTGAAGAGTTTTGAATGTTGTTTTATTATAGCTTATTTATAAGGATTTTTATACTTAAAACTGGAAAGTATCGTAAACATTCTTACTTAGCTAAGAATATTTATAATACTTTCATATGGAACCATTGATAAAATTAATTTGACTTAATTCGGACTTAGTATAAAGTCAATCGCATGAACACGAGAACTAAACAAATACGTTCAAGCGTTCACAGACTGTCGTTTAAACATTATGAAGTGATAAATTCAACCCCAAAACATGCAAATCGACGCAAGTCAAGCGTTTTATTATCAGATATCACATAACGATACCTTCATCAAGGCACGCGGCGCGGTACGGTGCGTCGAATGGCAAAATAAATGGTGATCAAGAGTGTGATCCAAGTTGCACAAAATGGGAGAAAAAAAGGCTAACAAAATGATAAATTTACTGCCGAAATATGAAAGTGAGCTTTTATTTATGATACAGGTTCAATGCAGTTATAATATTATTTGCACATAAGGAGATACCTATGTGTATATACATTGTAATATGGATGGTTGATATTTTATAAATATGTACCTACTTTTAGGGTGAAAACACACTAATGACGGATCGGACAGGACAAAACGTCCAAGTCGGGGGTGAATGAAGTCTTATTCGTTTGCCTGGTGTGCGTGCTTTAAATGAATGACGCGGACTTTTCCTGGCAGATCATAGTCCAGGACAAATTGTCTCTAAAGTATATTATACTTATAGCTTACGAAATGTTCCTTATCAGATCACGTTTAATTTTTTGATTTAGTTCCGGACTTTTTTTATAAACTAATAATGTTCACACAAGTACGTATACTAATGAAAATTAAAAACATATATTAAAACCTATCAAGCTAAATAGATCTTCGTTCGACCGGCACGCGAGGTTTTCAGTCACGGGCTACTTTAAATGAGGTAAAGAATGAATTTATCCTCCAATCTCCTTTACCTGAAACCACAAATCACGGCTCTACTTTGAATGTAATTGAAAATACATTACGCAACCAAATTAAAGTGGGAAGTGGTACAAGTTAGGAGAGAGGGCGGCAGGTGGCGCTCGCGACATCTCCCTTCCCGCAGAATGTTTTGGCATAAAATATCGTTTCAATTATTTACGTGAAAGATTTATAGCACTTAGAAAAGTGCGCCGAGAAAAAACTGCCAGCGACGTGTGTACGAAAAGCGTTTTTCTTGGGAAACTTATAATGGGTATGAGTAGGAAAGTTTTGAATCTCTTTCCTATGGTAATTTGTTTTGGGCGCGCTTATAAAGATATTAGTTGCGGGACTTTGTTATTGAATAAATAATGCGGAATATGTATGAGGTGATGGAACCGATAAGGGAGCTTTTTTGGCTAAAAATATCTAATTGATAGGTGATTTTTTATCATAGGTTACGTGATTCTACATTCGCGTTCGATGGTGAATATACAGATTTTATTTAATGGTAAGTAATAACTTTTTTATTCCCCTACAAGTTGGCCCTTGACTGCGATCTCACCTGAAGGTAAGTGATGATGCAGTCTAAGATGGTATAGGGGTAACCTGTTAGGGGTATGGCAGTTTTATTACACCCATACCCCTAGCCGGTTTCTACACGGTATAGTACCGGTACGCTTAACATAATACTTCTTTAAACTACGTGTATGTGGTCGCTGTTCGTTTCTTAAATGTAAATATGTGACACACATAACATGGGCTTCGTTTCTAGCATACTAGTCACCGAGTGTTAACATATGCAAATAATTGTCTTAATAAATCACGAAACTAAATCTAGTGGTATTTGAAGTTAGATAATTATAGAACTAGTTAAAGTTATTCTTCCATAACGAGCTAGTATTGCTTCATTAATATAATTAAACTTGTAATTTCATATGCATCATGTCCATACCAATGGTAATCCATACTAGTATTACAAAAAAAAAAGCTACCTTTTCACCCGTTGTGTGAAAAAGGCTTTAGTTTATAGCACATATACAGCTTGCATTCCTTAGACGACGTTTTAAAGAGCCTACAAGCAGGCGAAGTTTGCAGAAGTTTATTATTAGAATAATAGTATGTCTTAAAGAGTATTTAATGGATTGAAGTATGATAAACTGCAAAAGCTATACTCTTTCCTTGTTATTCAGACTGCAACATTTGCAACAAAATTTTAAAAAACTGTCTAAAGATAAAAAAACAAGGTAGAAAAATATTGCTATACGTCAGGACATCATAATATTACGAGTATGTTTAAACAGTATGAAGGAAGCAGTGTAAACTCGCAAACAATGATAATTCGGGTAACATCGCGAGTCGCAACACATAAAGCTCGACGCATGTTTATTTTTCATTTACGGGCCGCGCGGTAAGTATACAAGTGTACTATTACGTACCCTGATAGCGAATGGGACTCTATTGAGATTAATATCAATCAATAATAAATATTAAGTCATGAAAAATAACCGATAAAGCCGCATTATACGTACGTACGTAACGTATACCTATCACGATACCATCGTAACCATTTTGCCACACAATACAGTTAGTGGTAGTGACACCATAAAGTGCACATTATCAAAATGGGTTAAATCAGTTAAATTATGAGTACAAACCAGACATGTCAGATAAAAAGTGATGTAGCTTCTATGATTACTGACCGGTCGTCATAGAATGGTGTGAAAAGATGCGGATGCAGGCAAGAAGTACATTCGAGCTTGACTTTTGATAATCGGTTTATAGATTTTTGAAGAGGTTTTTTTTTTTAAAAATGGACTAAAACTGGAGTGATTATTGACCGATCGTCATGGTAGTGGAGTTAAAAGATGCCTTTTAATGTACTTGTATAATTTTAGGGAAGTACATCTCAATTAAAATTTCTTATTATTCAACTTATAATGTCATAATCAAAATTAAATTAAATTTCTTTCGTAAATTTTTGTATTCATTTTCAATGCTCCGATTCTTGTGGGGACTGCGAAATCTGTGAATTTATTTTTTTAATTCCCGTAACTAGAAACAAAAATATAATAATTTTGATACGTAATAAGATACACTTCTCTCTCTATGCCTGCGTGATAATCTCCCGTAAAAATTTAATTGAATCTTGGCGACGGGAGCAGATGGGACTCCTTTGTGTGCCAACGGCATAACGGCAATATACGTACGACTGCATCTTTACAGTTTACCTTTTATAAAAGAATTCTGATTATTGTCCTTGTACTGTCATCAAATTTTATGCGCATAATCATTGATTTGTATTATCAGATTAGTTGAAATATTGAAAAGCATCTTATCTACCGAGTTACAAGAATTAGTAGATAAGTAATATGTTAAGTACTCCACAAACATGCAGTTTTAACTAACTACTGTCAGTGACTGTAAAGTTCACAGTTTTCACTACGCACGTTACGATTTAACTAAACAGTCCAACTGAAAAGTAAAAACTGTTTATGTTTGTAGCGTACTTACGTATTAAGAAAGAGGTCTCAAACGAATGAATTATTATTGTTGAAATATCAAATTGATTAAAATTGGTATTATTGTCTAAAATATAATGATGTAAAAATACTTAAGTGTTAAATTCAATGAATTAAAAATAAAATTGAATTGAAAATATTTCGTTTTATATTTGGATATTATAAAAAAATATACAAGGAGAAGGGTTTAACTACATAGCAAAATATAACTTAATTTATTTTCAAAATTAGAATAACCTACGGCAAAAATAATTCCCTGAAAAGTGGCAACAAAAAAAAACAAAAATCCTCCCGCTTTAACAATAAATAATTTGTTAATGATAAATAAACTCATAAATCGGGGCGGCAACACGAATTTGTTTACAGCAGATTCACATTTAAGATATCACCCGCTTTTGTAGCTAATCCTGTAACAACTTCGCGAAAATTTTAAAGCCACGGATGTTGCTGGGTTTTTAATGAAGAAAAACTTACGTTTCCAACGTTAGCCCCCGCTTTTAGTTTTTCACAGTCTTGTTATGTTGATCCGCTTAAAATTTAAACCATTTTAAGAGTCATGTGTGAAATATTCTTGTGTAAAACATTAATAGCTGTTGATACTGGCAGGTTGTTCAAAAATTATGTTAGTTCTTATTTTTAGTAGGTATATTACTCTAATTACTACATAACATAGTATTTGAAAAATAATACTTTTAATAATAAATTGTAATAGATAAATTTTAATAAAAAATGTAGTAATGGAATGGGCATTTAATACCTACAATTAATGAGTTTTTTAAACAAACTACCAGTATCAAATCACCAAAATTGCTCTGCGAAAACATCTCCATATTTTCTTAGAACCTGCAAGTACAAAGGTAAAAAATGTACCGTAAATAGTACGAGTTAGTACATTGTCCACGGGTTAAGGCGTCATTATTTACCTCCTGGTATTTGGACTCATCCACATTTCAAATTAGGGATTCCTGGAAGACGAATTACGGAAGCTTAGCAGCCTCAACGCCCTTCCAAAGGCATTATGCTAAGGCACGTAGCCGAATGTTTTCACGTACCCCCACCCATCTTGGGACCGACCCCAAATATAATATATCTGGCAAACTTAACATATATTTGTACCGTAAATCCTTTTAAAATATTGCTCTATTTTTGTCTGTTGACTGTAAATTTAAGCCGGGAACGGTATTTAATGAATTTTAATGTCAACTTGGTTTCGCGTTTTGCAATTGGTGTAACACCGCGCGGAATTTGTGTTCCGTAGCGGATCTGGCCTGTAAAGTCAAGGATGTTTAAACATATTTTTCAGGAGATATTTTATGCCACCGTGGCTCTTGCATTAACTAATTACCTAACAAGATTATAAGTAGTTAACTAACTTTAATGTTTACATTCACAGTAACGTTAACTAACCTAAAGGATTCGGCCTTTGAGGTTATTCGGGCACAAACACCAACAATGATTTCTTTTGTAAAAAGTGAAATTGTTTTGAAATCTATATAGGAATACATAGATGTTAAAAAGCAATAACAATGCAGAGCAGGGTTTTAAATAAAGACTTTTCATCCATAAACCATCTATCTTAGTAATTACGGACAGTCTGCGGTCTGTTCTATGTAAAAATTTCAAGGAAAATAATGGTGATTTACCGAGAGCTTCAAGACTTATGGCGGACGATTCGTAGCCTGAAAATGGCTACGCTTTAACGTAACTGACACGGCGTATAAATTGATATTTATAAGAAGGGACATACACGCCCGGCACGTTTAGAGGGATTCCCTTTATTGCTTGAGCTTGAAGGGCGAACTGGTTCCTGTCTCGCCTAAGGTTATTATGAAATATACCGCTCTACCTAACTTCAAAATGTCGGTGGTATATTTATTGGGAAGCGAACGGAGGAATTATCGGGACGGTCGGATGTGGGGAAGCCATTATTATCCCTTTTATTGGTATAATATTTAATTTTGGACCTTTAGCTAATCCGTAATAGGAGTAGTGAAATATAAATCGGCAAATTATTTACTATTAACCGATCATGACCTTTTTTTTCAGGAATGAAATTCATGGGCTCCTGTAAGAAAAATATACTTTTATATATTTCATCTTATTTAAAAAAAAATTATGTTTGGTTCTGAAATTTTTATAAAATGTAAAGACAAATTAGTTCAAAAGTTAACAATATTGAAAATATGTCCGTACAAAAATTCCTGAAACAGTCCGAAATTTCTCGATTTGAACTAGCATCGAACATTTCGCAATCAGACATTTAATTTGTTCAATGTTTCGGCAAAATTGCGTCTGGTCACTAGCTGCGTAGCAACTACAGCTATACAGGCATATATTATATACATATCATCAGTGTATTACAACTACGTTATAATATACAGATGCAACATATTATATAGTACGGTAGAAATATTAAATATTCTGCATTATAGAGTTTCGAATAAAACCTAGCAGGTACTTGATACGTTTGTGGCATACTACTATCATGATTTTCTAGTTTTATATTTTATGGTACGATATTCGCAATAAACATAATATAATAAACGACTTGAATCCAGGGCCGTAAAATAAATTAATTAAGCAAATAACTGTATATATGTCACCGTAAGATTGTAAAAACCGTTAGATTATAATCTAACTCGCGAAATTATAAACTGTCGAAAGATTGTGAACCGTTCAATGTTCTGAGTGTCAATTCTGGAAATATTCATTGTATTTACGTTTTCTTGTCTGTTTCATGTAGGTTAGGTTAGGGTTCGACATAAATAATCAAGTAGTGCCCGGCCGCAGGCCGGGCTCTTACGTTTTGTCAGGTTTAAATAACTATCAGATTACAATCTACCGGAAAATAATTCGTTAAATTGTAATCTTTCGACAGTTTGCAATTACGCGAGTTAGATTATTATCTAACGGTTTTTACAATCTTACGGTGACATATATAATACCAATGGAGCGCGAAGGACGAAAAGAAAAACGGATTAATGAAAGATAGAATTTAATTTAATTAGGTACTCTAAGGATATTGCTATAAGGAATAAAGCTATAATCGAACATTTGGGTTTTGATTTATCAAAACTCAGAAGTGGCGGGTATGTGATCCGCGATCCACATATATAATTATTGAGGTTAATTTAATTACTTCCCATGACTCAATAATAATAATAAAATGACAAAACAGGGTAATTTAGTATGAATGTAGATTAATGATATTTTCATATTTTGGTCTAGCTATTTTATGACAATGTTAATCTGTTAATTACGAGTATCATTTGATTAGAGCTACTATTACTCCGTAATAAATAGTTAGTAAAAGTAAAATTTATTTTATTTTACAAAATAAAAGAAATAACATGACAAGAACAATCATGACACTACATTGGATTGAGGAATTCCTCACAACCGACCAAAGTTCATCAATGGGCATCCATCAATTATTGTGAAAACTACTTATGTCGACGAAATTCGTTGTCGTGGGTCTTTCGCGTAAGTTTTTACATGGCATCGTACCGGAACGCAAAACCGCTTGGCGGCACATCTTTGCCGGTAGGGTGGTTACTAGTCACAACCAAAGCCTTCCACGATACCAGGCTAGAGAAAACTTTAAATTATAAATTCCCAAATTGACCCTGCCGAGAATCGAACCCGGGACCCCCCAAGCTAAGACAACAGCATTCAACACTGCTCTAGGGAGGTCGTCAACATACCATGGAACAAACTCATGATATACAATGAAAAACTCAAAATTGAGCAATAGATTAGTAAAGAATTAATTAATTAACTTCCTCGTATATTCTAAAGTCCATAGACACACAACACTGAGCATCTGATACATATAACACGTACAGCAGTATACATGGTACTATCAAGTTAAGCAAGTGGATCGCGGTCATCGTAATCTTGGATAAGGGCTGCTGCATAAATCAGGGGGTGACGCCTCGGGCCTTTACTTTATCTACTGCGGGTGACGCTGCCCGACCAGGACTAGAGAATCTGGAAATGACATGCTTCTAAAAATAACAGAATTAATCTGACCTGATTAAAAATAGGTTAATCGTTAGTAAATTATTTTCGGTAATAAAATTATTTTAGACAACAATTTAAATCAGTAACTTACATTGAAGGTTGTATGAAATACTGAATAGTGACTTCGTCAACTTTCGCCAAGGAATTTTACGTACTTTAAAAGACCCTCTTCCAAAGTACGTAAAATCCCCGTTTTACTTAAAAAAAATCTATATTTCGTATGTTAAATACGAAACAACCCCTATCACTTGCAAGCCAACGTTAATGTAGGTATTAACTTGATATTACCCCTAAGGGATCATATAAGACGTAAGTCTTAGTTTAATCCCTTCTCCCTCTGATTTTTTATTTTGATTAAACAACAAGCTTATAGTTAATGAGCAAAGGGGATATCAGTCATAGTGAGTATTAACCACAAAACAAAGGTCATTCCGTGGTTTAAACCGACATTGTAACGCATATGCAATTTTCAAATGTATTGAATACCAGCAGCTTTCTATGCGTGAAAGATTTTTTAAAGTCGGTTGAGGTGTTTTTGAGATTATCCATTACAAACAAACAAATGTTTCCTCTTTATTAGTTTAGATTTAGATAAGTCACGATAGATTACACGTTAAGACATCAGTCATGTTTACAAATTGATCTAACATGAAATTGGTCATCTATACTCTTCCTACTACTTATAATCTTACTTGGATGTATGGATGTTTGTTACTCAATCACGCCCCAACGGCTGAACGGATCTCGCTGAAATTGACACAGAGATAGACTATAGTCTGACACATAGGCTACTTTTTATCCCGGAAAATTAAGGAGTTCCTGCGGGAACCAAAAAACCTCGATCCACGCAGACGAAGTCGCGAGCATTAGCTAGTATTGCATAGAGGCACATCTTTAATATTTTATTAAGATGTGATCACTTCCAGTAAGGTCTGCTCCGCGCGCTATAATTGCGGCCCACCCCTGAATACCTCTGACCTCCTGAAACTTGCACCCGATCACTATAATTTATTAACGTACAGCGATTTAGTGCAGCAGAGGACAATGGTAAAAGTGTAATTAGTTCTCGATTAGCTAAAAGACGATTTTAAAAGGATCCTTTTAGTGTAGGTGTAGGTAGTAGGTATGTAAAATATATCTACCTATGGTCTACCAATATAAAAATATTTTTGTTTTTGCAATGCAGCTTTGCTATTATCAAATCCCTTCGCAGTCAAGAGGTTAATCAAAAACTAATATATTAAACAACACTTATGGATAATAGGTACAACACTTTAAATTACTAGATGCCAAATTACTAGACCCATGACTTAATCCGTGTGGTTTTAAGTAAGAAGGTATTCTTTAATTTCCAATAGTAATAAAATAAAAAAAAAATATGCAAAAAAAATGTTGAATTAAATTATATACTCACATATTATTTTGCGGGGCTGAAAGTTACAAATTTTGCATATTAGGTTTACGTATCTGTTTCTTTAAATAAGTAAAAGATTATGATATTATGTAGATTCTACCCACCTACTTTATCGCGATTATAATACACTTAGATTATCATACTCATTATGCTTATCGAAAATAATTTTATGAATTATCCTTAAACCTCTATGCGTTTACTGCTTAACATTTTTTTTAGCTTATCATTATCAAAAATTTTCAATTTTGAACCCATGAATTAAAACTGTTCGAGAGCCTAACAATAACCTAAAATATATCGTCTAAATATCGGGACGCGCTACAATTACATAGCGGCATGTATAAATTTTCTTTCAAAAACAGGAGAGCTAGCAAACCATTTTCACAGCTTTCCACGTACAAAATAAGAGTAATGTGTTTGAATTTGATTATAAAGATCAGGCTGGATTTATAGACGGTGTGTTGCGAAGGGTGTGTATTTATTAAAATGCTAATTTTCATTCTCCTCGGCACTGGATGCGCTATCGGACTCCCGCACGCTTTGTGTACGGGCCTTGAGATTTATTTCATATGCTTAAAATATACTTCGGGTTCTCGATGAAATCTCGAAAATGTGCATACTAATATCATAAGTGCGAAAGTCGATCTGTCTGTCTGTCTGTATGTCTGTCGGTCTGCTATACTTTCACGTCCCATCCACTCAACCGATTGTGATAAAATTTGGTATAGGCAGTGGCGTACAGTTCATAGAGGCATAAAGGCACTCGTTTTTTATCAATACGGTCAGTAAATACGTATTCTGACTTACCAATGCCTACCCTAGCTTCAAACCCTGTGCACGCCACTGTGTATAGGTACCCCTATTGTATTCCGGAAAATTAAAGAGTTCCCGCGGGTATCAAAAAACCTTCATCCACGCGGATGAAGTCGCGGGCATCATCTAGTATTTCAATAATTATCTTTATTATACAGCTGATATTACTTTGTTTGCCTAGTAGGTCCTTGTTCTTTTTACCAATTACCCTATGGGTTTCTTACTGACCTAAGTGCCGGTGCAGTAAATAGTAGTGGATAGGAGACCGTTCTTAGTAGACCAATCAGATTAATTGTTGTTGCCTATCAATAAGTATTAATTTTATTTCTTCATCCCTGTGTTATTTGATGACTGAACGCGTTTCTGCTGCATTTAGTTTCAGTGGACACTCGCCATTAGGTATCACATAAATTTATATTATTAAAATGCAAATTATAATAAATAGGTAGGTAAAGAGTTAGGGATGTCACACGTCGGGGGTAGAAAACGCAAATTCAATCATGGTGGATTAGGGGGCCCCTTAATATTTTAATGCTTGACCGGCGGCCGCAAACGCGGAATCGATTCCCCCTCAAAACAAAATATATATTATATAACCATACATCTCGACTAATTGGGGTCGCTTAATATAGCTTACCGACGTAAGTACGTAATTTATTTCCTTTCCCTGTAAGAGCGCTTAACGTGACCAAGGCTAAATTGCAACGAACAAAAAGTTGAAAATAAATGAAACTGTTCTATTTATTCCTTGAAGTATTATGTGCTTTTTGTTGGGAGATAATAAAGTAGCTTGACTCTTGTGTTCTTTCAGTTAAACTGTACAGTACATATGCCACGTCAAGTCTCTAAAGTAAATAGGAGGTTCTGATCGCGCATAAAATGTATATAAGTATACGTAGGTAATTAAATAACTGCGGATATTTTTTTTTATTTTCTTTACGATCTGCAGGTTATTTTTTTAAACTTTAATTACATCTTTGAGCATATTATGTAAGCCAAATATTTACGTCTGTAATAGGTTCGATTATGCCCAATAATCTTTAATTTTAAAGGAAATTCATAAAAATTTTAAAAGAAATTAAATGTTTCGTTCCGAATAGTTATAACTCAAAGAGTAAATATGGCATAATTCAAGGAGCAAAAGTGCACATGCTATTCTCGACTAGTTAATAGTTTAAATTTTCGCCTCAAAGACCTAAGAGCAGCCTTTATTCTAATATTTTAGTATCATACCTAGGTCTGAGTAGGTACGGTTTTGTCTGCGACAAAAAACTTTGTCTCGTAATTCAGAAATTAAACCCACACTTTGATCGATCTGTATCAAAAATCTTGTCTTTGTACATTAGTTATTTTCAGTTTTGATTATGCTATTGGACTCAAATTGTGACTGCAAAATCAAAGCAAGCAATCTCTACGCCTTAACCCTGACGCTGACAATACAATTAAATAAAAAGGCTATCATTGATTGGTATTAGCTCCACCTTTATACTTCGACTATTACTCTTATTTTCAGCGAGCTAAGGTAGTTTTTTCTACGAATTCATTTATGCAAACCGACGGCCACTCACGCAAGCATCTCAATACGGGGTGTAAAATAAAAACTAAACTTAAACTTCGTTTAACATGCAAATTTGAAAGTCACAACGACAGAATGAGCGTCGATACTTAATTACTTGTTTAATCGTTCAATCTCGGCGTGTTAAGGTAGCTACATATCACTAACCATTCCTACCATATATGAAAAAGTGTGTTTGTTTTTTGGTTTATCCTTCAATCATGCTGCAACAAAGCAACGGATTGATATAATTTTTTGCATGGATATACATTGATGAAGACCAGGAAAGTGATATAGGCTACTTACTTTTTATCTTGGTACATTGAACTGGTCGCAAGGGATTAAAAATACCAAAACCCGTGGACGAAATCATCTAGTTTTTAATAAGTAAGTATTACGCATTGCTAAACTATTAGACATACCCATTGAGCTAAAACTTAACATACAGATAGGTATTATGACGAAATGCACACACTAAGAAAAGCATTTTGAAAATTTTACCATTCATTGGGTAAAATAGGGGTTTGAAGGTTTGAAATCGAACTCAATGTAAGAAAAGCCACGGGCCAAGCTAGTTTTACAAAAAGGTAGAATGCCTTGTCTTTTAGGTACTCTACTAAATCCCAAATGAGGTGAAATAAAGCACACTCGTACACACTATCAGAACAACAATACTAACATGATAAATGTAGCGGGATCGATTTATTGCTTACTTATTTTTGTAGTTTTTATTATATCCCGTTCGCTCCCTATTCCGGTGATTTATGGCCCCGTAGGCGCGACGAAAACAATTATAAACAAACGTTAATAAAGCACATTCACTACATACGGTGGTGGACCTGTAAATTATCAACCTTACTAGCTATTTAGGTAAGTACAGGTTTAATTTAATAGTTTAAGGACAACGACAATCTTGCCTTATGGAACAAAATAATGAGGTCTTGGTTGGAGTTTTTTTCTTATTTATTTTATTAATTATTTATTAATATATTAATTTATTAATAACCTTTCCTTGAACGTTATTAATACTTATATGTGAGGGGAATTATCGACGCTCAAAAAGGCGTTTCAAAACTTAGCAGATATCAAATACTTTGAATAAAACTGATTCGTAGGATTAGTAGATTGGCTCACGGTTTTGAACAAGAAAGTAGGTAGGTACTTATAATATTATAATGTACATGTCATGTAAAATAAGTAATAAAATGTAATAAAATTGTGTTATGCATTCAAACGTAAATCATTATTACAAACAACAAATAACTTCCTCATACCTATACTGAATTTATAGTAAAGCAATTCGTTCCTGCCTCTCGATCGAGAGTTTGCCAATTATTTCTTCTGAGCATGGAATAGTGCCGCCTTCTCTGTTACTAGGTATAATGTTATATACCTACTTGCCACCGAACTGAAAATAATCAAAACTTTTCTCATAAAAATCCAAAACAAAAATGCATTATTCATATTCGCCACTCCGCGTATCTCCACAACTAATATAACTAGACCTTTCGTAGCTGCCTTGCGTGATAAATATGGAACAAATTCAGGAATATAAAGAATTTTCGCGGGTCAATCTTAAATGGATGTGTATAGCGCTTGAGAGGACATCGCGAACAAAGTATGAAACTGTCTGAAAATACATAAATATTGTATTTAGGGAATGTATTAGACTCGAATAAATTTGATAAATAGCTACACGCTAGGTTTAACGAATTGCGCAGTAGGTTTGAGTCCAGTAAACAACAGGGTAGCGACTAAACTTTAAATGTAACCAGCATAGATTTTTACGCGTTAGTTCCTATTCTAGTAAGCGAATCCTTTATAACGAGAGACACGATGAAACGTTTTATCCTTTTAAGTCCGTAGTATGTTTTCGCCCTTGTTCTTATACAGAACCTTAAAAATGCTAAGGTTTGATTCTAAAAACGTAGCAAAAAAAATTGTCACATTACATACCTATATATACCTACCTTTTTTTTATCCACTACAAGTTAGCCCTTGCCTGCGATCTCACCTGATAGTAAGTGATGATGCAGTCTAAGATGGTAGCAGGGCATGGCATTTACATTAAACCCATACCCATAATCGGTTTCTACACGGCATCGTACCGAAACGCTAAATCGCTTGGCGGCCCGTTTTTACCGGTAAGGTGATAACTAGCCACGGCTGAAGCCTCCCACCAGGCCAGGCCAGGGAAAATTCTGAAATTATAAATTCCCAAATTGACCCTGCTGGGGATCGAACCCGGAACCTCCACACGTTAAGCTACCAGCGCTCAACACTGCGCCACGGAGGTCGTCAAACACACCTATTACCTATTACATTTTTACCACACCACAAAAAAAGTGACGATATAGTGAAGATCTAGTTGTGACGACCTCTGTGGCGCAGTGTTGAGCGCTGTTATCTTAATGTGCGGAGGTCCCGAGTTCGATCCCCGGCAGGGTCAATTTGGGAATTTATAATTTCTGAATTTTCCCTGGCCTGGCCTGGTGGGAGGCTTCGGCCGTGGCTAGTTACCATCCTACCGGCAAAGACATGCCGCCAAGCGATTTAGAGTTCCGGTACGATGCCGCATAGAAACCAAATGAGGGTATGGTTTTAATATAACTGCTATGCCCTAACAGGTTAGCCCGCTACCATCTTAGACTGCATCATCACTTACCATCAGGTGAGATCGCAGTCAAGGGCAAAATTGTAGTGGATAAAAATAAAATAGTATCCAATAGGTAAATCCGAGCTAAGTCAAGAAACATTTATATTGCAGATTGACTTATCGCAAGTGGAAAACAGAATTGGATTTTCTTAGAAAAGTGCAAATATTTTCTAAATTCGGCGAGCACGTCTGCCGGAGTCTGCATTGCCGGTCTGGGCTCAGATTTATTGGGACTCTATCAAAGAAAAAGTTTCGCGCTGGCAACCCGCTAGGCGCCGTGACAACCCACCGATGTTAGAGAGCTTGCACAATAGATCATTTTAGTACCTAGGCTAGTATGGAAACACTTCCTATTTATCACTTTTTCAACGTGAAAAACACAAAATAAACGTTTCAATTTAAAGAATAAATGTTTTAACTTGTCTTTTAGGGGCTTACACAATGTTATTGTTCATCTATTTTTATAATCATTGTACGAAATGACAATGAATAGGTATTGACTCCTTATTACACCCACTCCAGCACAGAAATAATAAAAAAAAGTAGCTCTCGTAGAAAAGCTGATCTTATGTAAATGCCTCCTTAGGTATATTGTGGATACAATGCTATTTTGGCATGCAGGCAGCTGTTTAATACACCGTCAATTGCAACGTAGCCATTTGTCGATTTAAGTGCCTGGATCGTATTTTCCACCAATGCACACTATTCATACCCCTCCATTTTTAAGTTTTTAAACGGAGAAAAGTATTTTATTATATCCACTTGGAATACAATGAAATATGTATAGGGATTAGTGATATTTTGATGACCTCCGTGGCGCAGCGCTGTTGTCTTAATGTTCGGACTTCCCGGGTTTGATCCCCGAGAGGGTTAATTGGGAATTTATAATATCTGAATTTTCCCTGGTCTGGCCTGGTGGGAGTTTCGGCCGTGGTTAGTTAGTTACTACACTACTGGCAAAGATGTGCCGCCAAATGATTTAGCGTTCCGGTACGAGGCCGTGTAGAAACCAAATATGATTTAATATAACTGCCATGCCCCACTACCATCTTAGACTGCATCATCACCTACTCTCAGGTGAGATCGCAGTCAAGGGCTAACTTGTAGTGGAAAAAAAAATTAATAGTTTGAGTTCCTATAAGACAAAAGTACCTGTGAATTGTTAATCCATACAATTAGGCCACCAATCTAGCCTAGACCGCATCAGTTTGCTTTTCACTAAGCTTGCAGGTGTGCAAAAATGTGTCTGTCTATTTCCTTTTCAGTGCCAAATAAATTAAAAGATTTGATTTGAAAGTGCATACTGTATATCACTACGGACGGACATGGGCTACTTTTTTTGGCCTGGAAAATCAAAGATTTCGCACGAGAATAAAAACAATCTAAAACCTAGAGTCGCGCATATCATCTAGTCAAATTGTTTACAGTATTTTTTAATTCTCTCCCAAACGGTAAACATGTTTGCGTTCGATAATGATATATTTCTATTTCTCCGTCGAGATGCTTCCAAGACGTTGGCAAAGATACAAAATCTAGCTGGAAATACGTCTCCGCGTACAAAATGCAAAGAAGCATTATACAGTCTAATGCTTAGTAGTCACTGTAAACAGTACCAGGAATAAAGATCAGCATTAGCATTAGGATCAAGTTGTTAAAGCAGGTTTTGGTGAACATGAAGCTATTCTTGGGAAATTCCTTTTTTTTGTTTGTAATTTAGATGGCTCGTTACATACCTAATCAAATGTTCATAAAATGGGTATGCTAATATGCTACAAATTGTGTCTCTCTGTCTGTCTGTAACTTTGATATAATTTGCGTCAACTCAATATCAAACTCAATATTTTTAAACGCTTCTAGAGCAGGGTACCGCGGTCTATATGTTTCAAGAATTTCGTTCCGTGCTATATATTCATTTTCAGTAGTTCTTTTCACAATTCTGAATGTGGCCTGTTCTATTCATTTCGCTGTTCGCTCGCTCCTGTGAGATTTTTATGGGACTTTAAAGCAAATTATGTACGGAAAACTACACCATGGATATAAGAAAATATGACTCGTATGGATTGATAAACATCTTTAACGGAAATCATAGGAAAAACATAAGGGATCAGGCATTAGTAAGTACTTCTTATATGTTATTACAAAATACAAAGGAGCGTGCTTTTCTAGAAGATGCTTCTATATTGTCTCATCACTCTTGTCTAAAAGTCAAATTGAAATTTAAAATTAATTAAAGTACTAAAAATAAATATTTATAACTTATTTCGTAATTCTATGTCTATTTTTAGTAGAGGCACCTCATGTTTTTTCCCATCTATTACGCCATGATCTAACTCAATGAGAATTTGGAAATCTTGGGAAGCAAACTCACGATAAGAAACCAATAAAAAAAATCTTTAGTTTGTTTTAAAACTTTCGTCACTTTTGTTTCATTATTCAAAAGAAATATCACATATTTACGTATTCTGCCTATTTGACTGCGACTGTTTGTTGAATCAAATAATTTTGGTGAACTAGTGTATTTAATGGCAAGTTTTGTACTGATACTTAAGCGGTTTTACTTACGACACTTTAATGTCTTGGCTGTAGCTAAAACTATCTTCCAAGTCTAATCTTAGACTTTACCACTGAAGCGGTGGTTAACCGATTCTAAATCTAAATGTGGAAGCTTGGTAAGTATAAAACATAATATCAATCTCCAATGTAATTATTTATTATTTGTGTGCTTTGTATAATTAGCTAAATACTAATTGCGCGTAGTCTGTAGCTACTTGAATATTCTTAGGCTCATAAAACAAAATGTGGCAATGGAATTTTCAAATTATATTTACTTTTCTAGCCCTCAGCTGTTGTAGTTTAAAGAATTGTTATAGGGACGTTATTTTTTCAATTGATTGATTGGAATCATAATAGTATTAGTATGTAGTTTTTAAGTTATTGTACCAGTAATGTTACTTAACTGTCTTACTTTTTACTCGTAAAAAAATATGAGATAATTATATTTTTACATGTTAGGTTTATTGAGTTGTGATATGACTTTATGTATAGGTACTAAAGATTATATTTTAAATATTCGTAATATAATATATATTAAATATTATAGTCGTAAGTAAAAAAAGGGCAGGTATGATTTTATTTTTACGACTTTTTACCTTAAAAAATACAATCACGAATTTGTTCTAATTTTCGACATACACAGTTCTGCATCTTAAGCGACAATATACAAAGTACTCTCAAATGACAAAGTGAATGCGACACGTTGTTTATAATGCAGAGCTCTTTCGCGCATTAAGCATTCCATCCTTATTTTTGTTTCGTCATTTATTACAAAAGGCAGAGCCGCTTTATTAGGATTCTTAGTACGTAATAATTTATGGCTCGCTGCGCCCTGGCCGGTTTGACTCGGATTAAATTGTGGGAGTTTGGATAATTGTCATGAATAGCTGAATATGCGTACACGATCAGTGTGCTGGTCAGCTGATTTGTGCCGCTTGTGCTTATTTGGAAAGTTCCACGCTGTCTAGTCTATGCTATTTATCTAACTAGGTAACATACTACCGGCGGGGAGGGACAGGCATAGCCAATTTCAGATGGCGCCACCCTTGCTGGTAACTGTCAGGTTCATTTGCGTACATATTTGAGGTAACTAGGCCTCCTATTTTAATTTAATCTGGGAAAAGAACCAGTGTATATGTGCTCTTGCCATAAAAATCATCAGGTCAAAGTGAGCACTACCTAACCTAGCCGATGAACTTGGTTTCTAATTTTGGTGGCGCAAGGCTTTTTACCATACTCTTCTTCATTCCATATCAGCAGGAAAACGGTGTGCGCCTTTATTATCACATTTGAATGCACGACATTTAGGCATTACAATGGATTAATCTAAGAAAATTAAACTATCGCATAAAAAATATGTGGTATTTGACAGGCAAACAACACCAGCGACGATGCGACACCTAGCGGGACAAATTGGCAGTGTCCCTCCCCGAATTTTCATACAAAGAGTACCAACTGATCTACTCGTATTAAAAAAAATCTTTTCTAATGACTTCTTTTATCATCTGTTGCGGCAGACAAAGGTAGATGGTGGTTCACTGTTGCAACCTTTGATAATACAAAGGTTGCAACTATTAAGAACTAAAAACGAAGTGTCTTATATTTTTATCGTAGTCACCTTTAACTTTAGCACTAATTCAATTTAGTCATATTTGAAATTACTACTAATTATTATTTCTCATTTTATTAATTAATTATCTATAAATAGAAAGCTACTACGTACCTATTTAATTTGTGTGCAAAATTAAAAAATAATATACTAACATATTTTTAAGATTTCTATTTTTAAGAACCGAAATAACGCGAATTGAGATTTAAAGTAGGTCTATCTTGTATCTTGTACCCACTAACCATGTTAACCGCTCCGTTCACGGCAAAATTCAAACTACGTTTACCTACGTGACTATCACTCTAAAAAACTTGTCAGGCATACGTTGACCTAGTATTTACCTATTTGTGAATTTTATACGTCGCTGACCATTGTTTAATGTAAATGAGCAAGTATTTTTCTGGAAATTTCCTATTAAAAATAAAAAATTTACTATAACACATATTGAAAATAATACAATAGAACATAATGCTAGCTAGCCTAACCTAATTCATACTAATATTATAAATGCGAAAGTGTATCTTTCTGCCTACTACGCTACAATCTTTCTCTGTGCCGAATTTCATCCAGATCGATTAGCCGTTCTAGCGTGATTGAGGAACAAACATCCATCCATACATCCATCCATCCATCCATCCATGCAAACTATCGCATTTATAATATTAGAGACTAGCTAGTGCCCGCGACTTCGTCCATGTGGATCGAGGTTTTTTGGTTCCCGCGGGAACTCCTTAATGTTCCGGGATAAAAGTAGCCTATGTGCTATTCCAGACTCTATCTCTGTGCCAAATTTCAGCCAGATCCGTTCAACCGTTGGGGCGTGATTGATTAACAAACATCCATACATCCATATCCAAACTTTCGCATTTATAATATTAGTAAGAAGTAAGATTATGTTTATGACCAGTTGTTGTCATCCTCACTATCGTCGTCAAATTCATCGTCGTCGTCAATTGATAGACTAACCAGTGCTACATTTATGGATCTTTTGTAATCAACTTCAATACGTAGCGAACCTATTGAGTATTTAAGTCTCAAAAGTCTTGGATTGCCCAGATCCAGCAGCTCACTGTTACATAACCACTAGTGAGCGAATATTTTATTTAGATCGCGGTTATATTTTTTACTATAATAAGCAAATGGACCACCGGTGATTCATTAAAAATTAAATTAACATTTGGCTGTAAATAAATTTTAAATTTCGTCGCCTGATTTATGTTTTGTACCCCTCGTCGCGTTGTAATTGTCTCTTACATTAGACACAATGCGAACAATGCACTCTACTATTATTATTCGTGGCCGTGGATGTTATTTATTAATACCGTGATTTATGAGATTTACGTGCTTTATAAAAACTGGTTTTTGGTTTTTAGTGTAAAATTAAATTATATGTGGCTGCGACTTGTGACCGGAAATTGAATAGGTAATAATTACCCACGACGGCACGGAGACGATTATGTTTGCCCTAAGAGGTTGTGCGTTTGTTTGTTTGTTTGCTTTCCTGGAAAACTACTGGCGCGATTAATATACGGTTTTTTGCATAGCTTCTGACTAGTTTCTTAGATATGTTTTAGGCCCCTGGTTCACAAAGATGAGCTGCAATTGTGATTTTCATTTTTCAATATGTTACCATTTTTCTGAAAAAGTACTGGGCCGATTTAGGGTTTTTACATTAGATATGTATAGCTAGTGAGAAGGTTCTTAGATATATTTTAAGGTCAAAGTCCACCATGTAGCGTAGCAATGGTGAAATTAATTTTTTTATTGTTTTCTTTTTTCTGAAAAGAATTTGTGCAGATTTATAAATAAATAAATAAAATCTTTATTTGATATTACCAAAGTCACAGTGAAGATACAAAAACAAACTTACAAGTAGAAAAAAATATATCTAGTCTAACTAGAAAAATAACTTAAGATTTAGATGCGGTTTTTTGTTTAAGCTTAGCTTCTGAAAAGGTTCTTAGATATGTTTTAGGGTCATATTCCACCAAGCTGTGCTGCAATCGTGATTTTTATTTTCCAATATGTTACCATTTTTTGAAAAAGTACCTACTGAGCCGATTGAGATGCTGTTTTTCGCATTAGTTATGTATGGCTTGTAAAATGTCAAAGTCAATTAGGCTGCGCTGCAATAGTCGTTTTTATTTTTTTATTTTGCAAGCATTTTCTGAAAAATTACTGTGCTGATTTAAATGCGGTTTTCTTTTAAATACTTTTAGCTTCTGAGATATTTTTTATTTATATATTACAGCCATAGTCCACAACGCTGGTCAACAAGGGGGTATTCCATTCACGATTTTATTTTAAGCCCGTCGTGTTTGGTAAGGTAAGTCAAGTGGATATATATATACCAAAACAAATTAACTAAAATTTTCTGCTTATTAATATGCAATTTGTTTGGCTTATTAAATAAATGAATAAATGAATTTTTATTGACCAACAGTTTACATCAAATTAATCAGTACTACAAAAAAAACATTACATGCAGTAGGTACTGTGGACATACTTAAAAAGTAGGTAGAGTCAATCGGCAATGTACACAAAATCACAATCAGATCACTTGGGGGATCAGACCAGATTTACCTACCAAATTAAAACAAATCATCTATAACTTACACAACTTTTATACAACTTAAACCTCAACCGGTTTTTTTTTATATTTGGTACCAAAGATTTCTCAAGGAAATCCTTCAAGTATGAATTCTTGCACAAAAAGGGGTTGATGACTTTTTGAATTCTCAACCTTGTAAGCTGTTAGTTACCTACTTAGATTAGATACTAACAAGACGAAGTCCTATTATAAAATAAAATATTTAAACACAATTTTACCTAATTAAGAGCTTTTAGCTAACATCACATACCTTTATATAATTACCTGGAGCATAATTTTTAAATAAATCAACTCTGAAAACGGGACATGTAAATTGTGTGAGAGAAAATTAAAAGATGATAACGTTTTAAAAACTTCCGTCGGCCGCGCTTTGCGAGACCTTTTACATCATACGGTATTAAGGCTTGAGAGGTAGCAAGCTTGTTGCTAGTATTGCGTTAGTTTTATTTAGATACGTTGCTTTTAATGCGAGAGGCATTTTCTTTCGAATTATTAGTCTAGGCAAGAAAGCTAGTCGACCCCAACAATAATTCCTCAGGCGAGGAAACTTTAAAGTATGTTAAAGTATCATGATTTAAACATATATTATAAATATCCAATAAAAATCAGAATTGAAGTAAAGGTTTTTATGCTATAACTAATTGTTAAAGCAGGAAGGTTCAGTATCGCGTAAACGCAGTTTAGGTTTGATCGGTTTAAATATCGATTTTCTGAGTGATTATTTCATTATTTGATATTTCGGTTTTGAGTGTAAATATACTACCTACTATTATTTTAAAAGAAAATCGATCAAAGATTCAGTCATAAATATTAAGTTTTAAGTATAAATACCTGACTTCCAGATAGTTTTTTGTTGGATATTTTTGTATAAGTATTGGCTCATACCATACTGCAACCCTGCCAAGTTTCAACGACTGAGGATTTAATGTTGGGGTCTCCATACAACAAACCGTCCCATTGCCTAGACTATAGACAGTGTTTTCTTTCGAATAAGCAAGTGTTTTGAAGGATCCTGTGACACTATAGTCACTACACAGTTCTCCGAATTACAACTCACAGGAGTCACTCACACTTACACTCACACGAGTCATTTCAGTCGTCGAAGCTGACGCGCTTTGTCTGCCTAGGCCTTTACAGCCACATTAACGTCATACTTTGTGTTATTAATATTAAAATTTTAACCAACATAATATTTAATTATTTATTTGTTAGAAAATACAGGGTTCTTCAGGAAAAAACAGCAACCCGCAGCAGGTTTTCAATGGCCGATTGCGGTTTTCCATAACTTTGTATACTTACCTATTACATACGCGAAATCTGCTAGAGGTGTTTGTTGCACTGATTGTGCTTAGATTGCATTTTATAAAGGTGCTATTTATAACGCTATATACAGAGATGTGGAACCGACATCATTGCCTTCATCTTCTATATCAGTCGTACTATGAAAACTTCGTCGATAAGTAGATGAGAATCGTGCTTGGTTTCAGATCACCTCATAAATAGGTACAAAGGCGGATTCATCATCATCGTCATCATATTTTAATAAGAATGATGAAAACCATTCAAAATCACACACACCTTTTCTCAGGTGAAATGTTTTTTTTTTAATTGATCTAGAATTCAGTACCTTCTTGTACTATGACAATATCTTACATTAACAAATAAACAAAAAAGCCAAATGCATACGGTTAGGTAAGTACCGTCTCCGTTCCATCGTGGGTAAGGATATCAGAGAAAGGAAAAACACAAACCGCACTAATGTTCTGGTTGCATCTCCAGCATATTAAGATGTTAATCACGGCCAACTTGACACATTTTCGATTCCATTACCACAATACCGATTCGCGGTAGGTACGCCTTGAATCGCCATATTACAACCGCGAGTGAAATGCTACTAGATGTCAAGCAACAATCGGCTGCCAAAGTGTCCTCAAATGCTCAAGCAATTACCATTTTACGGGGAACAAAGAGGTTCTTGAGCTTACACTTTTTGCTTGACGGTGGCTGTACCGTGACGTGATTTTATGCCATTTGGTTCTATGGCCTCCAATTGGATTACTAATTTGTATTTAAGAATGTCCTTGGAACGCAAATCAGCAGCTTTTAATTGAATGATGATGGGTAATGATTCTAAAGCTTCACGTCGAAATGTGTCGCCTGGATTCCTTATGCTTGTAGGATTTTTACGGTCGTAAGCGGTAAAAAGTAGCGTGTTTTGATGTACCGCATTATAATGTTTATTTTGAGAATTATTTGTTTCTAACTAAAGAGTGAATTAATCACAATTAGTGCATTCGTTAAATTGGTTTTTCATATATCTAATTAGTGTTGACAACAAATGTGTCTTTCCAAGAAAATAAAGCAAATATATTATGAATCGATAATAATACGACAGCTGCATTGATAGATTTTGATCAGCACTAATAATAATTAATCAACAAAATTTAACTATTTAAAATTAATGTTTCCCACTGTTCAGAACTCCTAGTTGTAGCTAAGCATAAAGGTAATCGACATTCTTCAGAGATAGAAGATAGAGTCATCCAGAGAGACTCCCCAAATTATTATTTTGGTTTTGTAAATGTGAGAAGTCTAACTGATAAGTAGATATACCTGCTAAAACACTTGCAAAAAGTTTGGTGAAACAGCTTAAATCATAAATGAATTTCAAAGTAGTTACGGGTGAAGACCAGGTACATTCAGTCTTCTCGCCTTTTTCTCATGACTATTCATCTAAAAAAGCATTTCAAGCAAGCAAAGCAATTGCAAAAGCCCCGAGAGATATAAGTCGCACTTATTATGCTTGGGTTATTGGTGTGAGTTGTTGCTGTAAAGTGATGAAAAGTGTAACGCGCCAGATGACGTCAGACCATGCGTTAAATATGTAAGCGAGAATGATGTGGGATTTGAGGGTTGACACACCTCATGGTTTGAAAACTTCTGCATTTTTCTTCATGATGGGTTAGTATTGATAATGAATGCTAAATGGGAGTTTTTTTTTAAATTGATTAGTTTGGTCTCGAGTCTCGATCGATTGGAGTATCAATAAAATAAATATTCCAAACTAAATTAGTTCCGCCGTAGATTTCATCGTCACTTCCTATCAGATGAAAACGCGGCCAAGGGGCCAAACGCGTTACTTTTTAAGTACTTAAGCGTAATAAAAAAAAGTGTTCAATTTCCTGTACATTTTTAAGTCGACCTAATAACGCCGCCATTAAAATGGCTATAAAAAAACATTATGGTCACGTCTCCATCGAAAGTCAACAAATTACTCATTGATTTGCAGCTAATGAGAAAACGACCGATTCCGAGTCGCTGTAAAAAATTAAACGTCCCCCGTAAGTCCGTAAGACACATAGCCCTGAACGTGTCTGCAGAGGTAATTAGTGGAGATACTAATTTACATTTGTATTCAAAATTCGAGCTCTCTCTCGCAATTCGCCGTCGTCTGTTTATTCTCATCTCTCCTTTTTTTCTGCGAAACGTACCGCATTGCTGTGTTTCGCGTAAAAAATTGCGGGGTCCCCTAACAAATGTTCTGGAGTCATTGTCTACTAAACAGTAAAGTTATTTGACAAAAATGCTCCAAAATTTTCGAGTATAAATTGAATAAAAAAGCTATTCTTTAGTTATAAAGCTAGTTAGCTGCTTGGGCTGCTGATTGTGCTGAGACCGTTGATGTAATCTTTTCATATCTTGCAAAGCACTCATACAGAATAGGCCAGGTTAGGTTACCTTTCATACCGAGCATAAATAATATCATGCAATCTAACTCCTTACCTATCTAACTTATCTTTGCTTTATTATGACTGAGGCTGCTTGAGAAGGTTCTCAAGTCGGTGCGTATATTTCGTAGTAAAAGGAGGAGGTCCTCCTTTTTTGGAAGTCGGTTAGTAAAAAAATATTTGTGTCTAAACTTACAGTGAAAACTTCAAGTGGACGCAAAGGACTTCGCCTCCATCAAGAACTTTGATCTGTCGCTTCCAATTGAATATTGTTAGGAGTCCTATCGCGCCAATAATGAAAACATGTTGTTTTTAAGCAGATTATTAAACGAGACATGAATAATGGCCTCGCATTACGCACACAATAATAAATGTTCGAAAATAATACGAAGCGAACCATTAATGAAAGCACGTAAAATCCATTTGGCATTTTCATTTCAATTTTATTTAATTAAGGCTTATGCGCAAAAGTCGGCGTAATGTTGTGTTTTAGTGCTGTTTATTGACACATTTTAATTAAATCTGTGAATTATATTGAGGAGCACATCCGTATAATGTTAAAGTAAATAATACTCTGTGTGAATTGTTTTATACCTAGGTATCAGTTAGTAGTTCATCCTTTTAGCTTTTAGTGAGCTTGATTAAAATACTAAATTGCAAAATAGGAACAATGCCAATGGTATAGATTAGTTGCTATAAATTGATATTTTATTACTTAAATGACATATCAATTAATTGTTGGCAGTAAAAGAGTCCATCATTAAGTAACTTGCACTCCTGAAAGTTCTCCATAAAATGTTCTCAAAGGTGTGTGAAGTGTGTGCCGATCTGTACTTGACCAGCGTGATGGACTATAGATAGACGGTGATAAGGAGTCCCGTGCTCAGCAGTATGCCGGCGATGGGTTGATGATAATGACGATGATGATAATTATGATAATTGCTAAATAAGTTTCGAATTTCTGTCGTTGAAGAAAATGACAGCAAATACTATCCTAACATGTTAATTTTGAAAAGAAATGGGTTCTTTAACACAATATCTAAACTAAACTAAAATTAAAGCTAAATCTAGTGGTGCCTCTTTCCACAGATAGTATTATGAAAGGGATAGAAATATAAACAGAGCTGTCATTTTAGTTTAGTTTCAGAATAGGCAGAATTGGAAAACCATTGTTTTTATTTTTAAAAAACGATTGATATTCCGATAAGAGTTTGGACTGTTGTTCTCGCTGACAGGACGTGTCGGTCAACGGCAATGATTTTTATATGTTAGGCGGTACTAATTTCGGCCTAAAGATATTCCATGCGTACGTGAACACATCGTATCCGGCGCACCAGCCATAGATAGGTATGGGTGCGTTGCTGTTAACTAATACAAAGTACCTAAGAGATAGAGGTTAAGCACTACATATTGGCGATTAAATGAGTGACTTCTGAGTTTTCTCAGTACAATCTTCAATCTGGTCCGAAAGTTCTCTTGAAATATCACAAGTTACACAAGTTTTCACATAGAAAAGAATCACAAGTTGTGCTGCATGAATAGACAGTTTATCAATATTTTGAACTAGAAATGAATTATTAGCATTAACATCAAAACATTGTACCTAATCGTACGGTCTGATATTGTTTTTTAATTCGGTTGGTTTATGAACAAGAGGTTCCGGGTTCGATTCCCGGCACCCAATTAGCGAATTTATAACTTCTGAATTTTTACTACCCTACCATCAAAGGCGTACCAAGCTATTTAACGTTCCGGTACGATGCCGTCTAGGCATGATCCGATGATGATTAATCAGGGTCTTCGATTTATTAAGTCACAGTCAGGGTGACTTCTTAAGTCATCCGGATGGTGACCTAAACTCTATGTATTCTCAGTATCAGGGGCGTACGGACTAGTCTAGTCCAACCGACTTCCCAACTGTCCCATCAATACCTTAAGCCGAAGTCAAAGCTTCGCAGGAAGCGCCCTTAGGAAGAGATTTCCACCCGATGTCTTCTAGCCTTAGTTCACCTTCGTTGACGGTTATCGCTGTAGCGGTCAGAAGATAGGGTCTACTCATCATACTCAACCCGGAAAATAAAAAAAGTCTAGGCAGGAACCATTAAGTCACACCTAGCTTTTCCTTTATCATGTTCTACCTTAATATAAAAAAAATATGGATCTTATTTTAGCTAACTGAGATGACGTCACTGACGTAACTGCCTCGTTGATCTAATGGTTAGCATGTCCGACTGCAACCGACGAGATCCTGGGTTCGATTCCCGGGTCGGGCCATATTTAAGTATTGGGTTTTTCTGACCAGATATTCTCAGTACTAGGCCCGGAGCTAGGAAGTTGGCGGTGTTTTCACCCCCATGCCTCGGAGAGCACGTTAAGCCGTCGGTTCCGGTTTTTATCACTAACATGATAATAGCCGTTAAAGCCCGCCAACCCGCATTGGAGCAGCGTGATGGGTCTAAGCTGTAATTCCCTCTCCTATGAGAGTGGAGGCCTGTGCCCAGCATTGGGACGTTAATGGGCTGTAGTGGTGGTGGTGATGACGTAAGTTTCGACTACCAACGGCACTCATTAGCTGTTTTCAAATGTGCCACACGGTCTGCGCACAATACTACAGTGACGTCATGCAAGGCGCCAGAATAATCAACAGTCGATAGGTGCACGACAGACGTGACCGATCAGTTATCAGGTCCAAGATAAATCTATCGGTTTCCCTACCGCAGACTCGCTTTGTAATATTTACGATCAAATTCATGATAACAAATTAACTAATCAATATATGGACTCCGATTTGAATTACCAATCAGACAATTACCTACCGCTGTGGTAGGTACTAGGTATTAGTCATACAATTAGTGTTACTAATTGTATGACTAATATGGTAGACTAGTTTGATGCCCGCAACTTCGCCGCCATTATAAATTTTTTGAAGTTCTGTAGGACTAATTCTTTACTTTTTCGGGATAAAAAGTAGCCTGGAAAGCCTAGTCACTCTTAAGGACTTAAGTCAAGTCTTTAAGTAGGTATAGTCAAGCAAATGTCAAACCAACAAATAAACATATTTTCGAATTGTATGGGTAAAAAGTGAAATCGTCTTAATTCTTATGTGCTGGTTGTCAATTTGTCTACTTTTGTATTGGCATATTTAAAATTTTCACATAGAACAGATATTTAACATTTAAGATTTTTAAAACTTACCTACCTACCTGTCGGGTCATCTCAGGTATTTCCGCACTTCACGATCTAGTCTCGCCTGTTAGCAGAGGATTGCGTCACATTATATGCTAAGTTAAAGAGTACAACTAGGCTAAGTAATAGTAAAGGTAAATCTAACTTATTATTGCTTAAGGTTGCAGACGTAAGAGTTCGTAGTAGGTAGTTCAATTCTCCCAACATTATGAAATAAAAATACGCATGCAGTGTTTTTCAGATAAACTCATCCACCACCACCACCACCACTACAGCCTATTAACGTCCCACTCCTGGGCACAGGCCTCCACTCTCATAGGAGAGAGGGAATTAGAGCTTAGACTCACCACGCTGTTCCAATGCGGTTTGGCGGGCTTTAACGACTATTATCATGTTAAGATAATAACCAGAACCGACAGCTTACGTGCTCTCCGAGGCACGGGGGTGAAACACCACCAACTTCCTAATTCCGGGCTAGTACTGAGAATTCTAGTCAGAAAAACCCAATACTCAATTATGGCCCGACTCGGGACTCGAACCCGGGACCTCTTCGGCCGCAGTCTAACATGCTAACCACTGGACCAACGAGGCAGTTAAATGATAAATTCATCAGTAAGCTTAAAATTTTGTTATAGTGATATTTTAACTGTCATAAGCTGTTGGTAAACCTAATCAACGAAAAAGACTACAATATTAATTTTAAAAGAGCATTTCGTATTATAATAACTCTTACGAACGATTCAATACTCAAAAGGGTTGTTACCTATATCTAAAGTGCATGTATTATAGCTCTGCTTGATATAAAAACACGAAAGATTCTCTTACTTGTTTATCTTGACTTGTAAATCGTCGTTTTAACCTAATAAGGACAAGAATCTTGCTAAATATAGCACTATAATTTTACACACTTGTCGTGCCTTCCAATTAATTGAGAAATGATAGGATTAGGCTTTTTACTAGAGAGTAGGGTTCCTTGATATTTAATGCAAGTTCTCAAACTGTTGGTACCTATGAATAGTTTGTATGTATTGCGAAATATTTTTTACTTATTTCACTACCTGTATGAAAAGATAGTGTTTGTGAAAAGAATTGTTTTTGTGTGTTACACAAACTTGTGTGTCACTCTAGGTGAGTACTTAAGTATGTACTACGTATAAATTCCTTTTAGGAGCTCGCAACTGTTATATTCAGACCTCTCCTTTAGATAGCTATAGTTATAAATCGTTTTCTGACGTAACTATTTCTACGGAACCCTATAGGATATAAGAGATTGTCGTCCAATTTTTTCTTCGTTCCTTAGGTGTAAAGCTAAAGAAGGTGACGCATCGGTGACTTGGTATGCAATGAAACGATTACAAACAAAAAATGCGTTAGTATTCCGAAGTGACCAGTGGAAGAGCGATGATTGACAGGACATTAGGAAGGAATGGAGGTACATTGCTTATGCCGCTCGCCTTGGCTTGTCATGTCGATAGTTTCGTATGCGGAATATCGATAAACAGTGTAACGCCAAATTAATATAAAACATGCACAGTACGTTCACAGGCACCTTAATATTTCAATACCTAGATCTAGGTACCTACGTAACTTAAGTTGGTAACAGATTTGTACATGATCACGACCAGTTACACCTGCATCATACGTTTAACAGAAAATGCCAACTTCTGCCTAGATAAATGATAAGAAACATTATTCTAGAAGGATGTACTCACAAAACTATTCTTCCAAGGGATGACAATAATAAAGAATTTTAGGTAATAACCGCTCACAGTTTTAAGTAATTTAATTATTTTAAAACCAATCTCAAACGGGTTATTAGATATATCTATTATTATGACGTGTTGTTATAATATAATACGTGGCGTTTTGACTAGCACCGTTTTAGAATACAGATTATACTGAAAAGAGCAGGCCAGAAACTCAGTCATGCTCTTTTTAAAGGGCTCAGTAGTTCTTCAGCTCTTTTTGTTGAATTTTGAATCTTACTCAGCACAATATTTTAGGGGATATTCAACGAATTTAGGTACCGATGTAGGTAATATTTTTTAATATATTTATTTGTAAAGCACCATGCCCCAAAATTTGTGAAGTTAGGAAGGTCATTTTAGAAACGTCACGTTGTGCAGTATACGCAAAATATCAACTGATGAATTCACACACTATAAACAACCTAAAATCACCTGTAAATGCAAATTCAGTCATAAAATATTACTATAAATTGTATTATTTTTGAACGTGAATTTTTAAGCTTTACCTCATGTTAGCGGGTGGTAAACTTTGCACAATATCTGAGAATAATCGGGTTCTACATTTAAACCCCAAGAACTGTATTACTTAAACTTTTTGGAAATTCAACTTTTTAATTGAAGACATAGAGTTTAAATTTGGTTGTAGTCGGTGTCTTGTCTCGAAAGGTATATCACTGTAGGTTGCCATAGAGGAGTGAAAAGTAATTTATCGTCTCCTTTGCAATGTAATTGCGTAAATCATGCATTTATGACAGAGTTGGTCAAAGAGCGCTTTGTCTACGGCATTCCAGCGGTCGTGCACTCGTTATTGTTATAACAAACATAATAAATATTTCAGTTTAGAATTTACCTGGATATTGGTAAAAATATGTTTTGTTTGTGCTATGAGGGTACTTAGTAACTATAGTTAATTTTTTTTGTCATTATTCTGTCAATTTGAATAGTGTCGGGTCTAAAACTTATTTTGACGTTCTCCTATTTCTTTTATTATAAAAAAATGTAATTATAATTTGTACTATACGTAAGTTCTAAACAATGAAACCTTTTTTTAAATTTCATGGCATGAAATCATCATGAATCGTGAAAGAGTATCACTGTCTTAGAATCTATTAGTACATTGTATTCTGTGCTATTAGAATACCTAGTAAATAATTAATAGGTTAACACTCGATGTACTTAAGTGATAATAACTGGGAACAGCGGATCAACATTGTTTCATGAAGTCTATCACGTTTTTCCATGCATTTTCCAGCATAGATCATGTTGTTACTGGTAAAGACGTTAAGAGAATGAAAGGATGCTTTCTTATCAACTACAAGTTTGCCCTTGACTACGACCTCACCTGATGGTAAGTGATGTTGCAGTCTAAGATGATAGCGAGTTAACTTGTTGGGAGATTTATATTAAACCCATTACCCTAGTTGGATTCACACAGATTTCTTACGTCACCCGAACTTGGATTCAACCAACGGCCTCAGAGGGGTACGGACTAGTCTAGTTCAACCGATCTTCTATTCGTCCGGACTCACAGGAGGCGCACTCAGAAAGACGTTGCCTCCTCGATGTCTTCGAGCCCTATGACTTTAATTTATTGGCGATGTAGGCATTGCCAAAAAATTAAAGCCATAGGGCAAGCGGTAAGCCGCTTGTCCAACTTTGTGACATTGTAGCGGTTAGTAGGGCCCTCGCAGCATATTCAATCCATTTTTTTTTAATGGAGTTAATTTTTACAAGGCATCGTATCCGTACCGAAGTAAATCGCCTGGCAGCACGTTTTTGCCGGTTGGATGGTAACTAGCCAGGTATATAAATAAGCTACAACTCACATTCACATATTAATGCCTTGATATACCTTATTAAGGAAGCAAAGGAGTCTTATCTAACTTTTCCTTAAATTTATAGACAAAGAAATATCTATGCATCCGAAATTAAACTAAATTAAATCATTAGACATAGTTAATTGCTTCGTTATGTATTTTATTTTAATTGTATCTTATTTAAATAAATTTGTGATAAATCTCATACATAATGTAGATATTCACCTGAAGTGAAGTATAAAGACATAATTTCAGCCATTTAGTATCAATATGCTCGCTCAACCCACCTTTAGGTGTAAGTGGAGGTGGTGTCATAGCCTTAACCACACAAACGCCCTGAGTAAATACTAAAATGTTTATCTACTTCGTACATAAAACAGTGAAAATAATGTCCTCCCGACCGAACTTCGGCCACGGTGGCCAATCTCTACAGAGACTATCCTACTTCAATCTAACAATTAACTGTTAACATCGCCAAGTTCCGAACTCCAAGGTACTGATAGTAACTAGACAAGAACCCCTATATTTTGTGGCCTGAGCCAGTAATTAATCCCAGGACCACTTCAGTCGTCATTCGTAGTTAAGCATGTAATCAATTGACCAGCGAGGCCCTTATAGAGAAGGATTACAAAACCTAAGTAAATCACGCATACATACATCAGATACAAATTATATTTACTCAACTAGTTAATGCCAGCGATTTCGTCGGTGTGGAATAAGTTTTAATGATTCCAACGGGAACTCCTTAATTTTCCGGGATAAAATGTCACACTCCAGGTCCTCTACTTAGCGCATCAACTCAACAAACAAACACACTTTTGCATTTTTAATAATAGTATGATATAATTATTCGGAATGACCAATTGATCAATTTGCCTAGCAGTTCAGTTCTCTATAACGATCCCGTCGGTCTGTGATTCCAGCAATTTCTCGTCCTACGCGGCAATCACTCAACATGGCGTCAACATTATCGTTAAGGCTTTCAATTTTCCGATTAACGCTTACAGCTCGGCCATCTATTAGCGCAGAATACACTTTATGAGGACATAAAGTAAGTATCTATTATCAGTACCGCAAAATGTTGGTACTTATTTACTTTTTATAATAATAAGTACCTACAAGATGACTAGCTGATGCCCGCGACTTCGTCCATGTGGAATAAATTTTCTTAATCTTTATAATATTAGTATGGATTACTATTTTATTTTTATTTTTATAAAATAAACCTACATTAATAAGTACCTAGTAGGTTTAACTAACTTTTGCAGAGGCACAGGTACCGCCAAGACCTTCATCAAAATTCCAACTCAAATTGAAGCTTATTTCCTACCATTTATGTTCCATCTAAAGTAAGATTTTAAAAATTATCTAATCAAATTAAAATTTATAAAAAAAAAACTGAGATTTTATGTTTGAAAAATATAGATTGCACTAAGACGTAAGTTGTAGATAATCAAAACTACAATTTCAATCGTTTTCCAAACAAAGTTTGTTGAGAGTTGAAAATAACCTGCACCCACCCTAGGAACGGACTGTATCATGTAGTCACGGTTTGCAGTAGATGTTATGTTAAATGCAGTATAAAAGCATGAGTAGTGAGTAGGTAGTGGAGGTAAGGACTTAATTAGAGATCGCGGCGGGCCCTCGCACGCGCTGCGTTTATCTTATCCACTGCGCTTGCACGATTCGCGGCGCATGTCCGCGACTGCACCCATGTTTTGTACAAATACTACGTACTGTAGACACGAAGATTTATTTCTATCCTCTTGACTATTGACTGTAGTTTAAAAATTTAATTTTCTACAGCTAATTTATTTGCGTAGATTTATGTTTTTCTCAAATTGCGTTTGTTATCCTGGGATAAAAAGTATTAATTAAAAAAGTATTATTGAATTCCGATGTCGAAAAAACTGACTTCAATAAATTATTAAAAAAATACAAAAAGAGAAACTGCTGAGTTTCTTGCCGGCTCTTCTCAGCAGAAGCTTCTTTCCGAGCCGGTGGTAGAGACAAAACATGACGTAACATATTTATGAGACACCTGTATGTCCTACATGTTGTAAATTAATTGAATTTAATTGAGTTATTATCATATTAAAGTCTATTCTCAAAGAATTCCAAAAAAGAGGAGGTTCTTAATTCGGCTCTCTTTTATGCATCCACAAATCAAATCAACATTCGAATAAGTAAATGCGCTACCTTCCTTACCAAATAAGTGTACGTCGGAACCGGATTGCTTAGAGGTGGGTTTTCTACCAATTAAGATAACTCAATATGTCCAACGACTACAAAATATGGATGCGCGAGCGCAAGATAGCTCTATTTGCTAAGGTCGCTAATTGTTTTATGACAGGGTTTGATATTTCAAAAGCTCATTCATCGTACCTACTAACTGAATTTTGTTGCTGCAAACAAAATGCAGTAATTACGGACAAAAATATAATAATTGCAGTTACTACTTGAGGTATTTAACAAAAATATTGTTACTTAGTTTACCTACTTATTTTTTACGTATCTACCTACTTTTAAGGATGCTTGCTGGAAGGCTGGGATTAAAAAAACTATAGAAACTTACGTGCTGGCATATGAATACAAAAATGTGCATGGTTGACAAAATTGATAATTCAGCAATCAACCCCCTAGGTAGTAAGGTGTATGATGGTCACCGATCAGTCTTATTGACGTAAAAGAGTGTTTCCCATTAGCTGAAAAATGCATTATCCTAATTGATGTAGAATTTTAGTACCCAATTATCCTACTTTTAATTTAAAACCAATATAAATAAGCAGCGAGATATGACACTTTCAAAGGTTCAACATATTTTATTGAAATTATTTATTCGTTTGAAAAGCATTTGTTTTTGACCTATAATAATTATGTACAAGTGTCTATATAAACAGCAGGTGTGCGAAAATTTTCACCTTATAAGTGAAACATAATAAAAATAAAGGGGTTGTTTAATCATACTAAACATAAAACAGCTTTTACGTCACACCCAGTAACAAAATCCGGTCAAAAGCAGCGACTTAGATAGTCTTTTATGTTGAAATTAAGGCTTCCATGAGAGGTTCATAATTAACGGCCTAATTAGGAACGTGAGACTTACTTTATTAGGTGGGGTTTCGTGACGCTCTGATGTTTTGATATCGGATTTTGGTACTTTAATTAAGTATTTTCATGTAACTTGATGGTATTTGGATACTGCTCTCTTAATTATTAGGTAGCTTCTGTGGAATAAAATGTTCTATTTCTTTTTTATGTAGGTACGTGTATGTTCCCACATTAAGTTTATTACACACAAACCCACAAACTCCTTTGCTTCGGTAAATAGACTTTTTTATTTTATTATATTTATGGCAACAAAATCGAAAAATTTATTTGAATTCCCGTGTCTAATCTTTATTCAAATTTATGTTAGTAATCAGGTAGATATCGATAATTTTATGAATTATTATGACTAGCCGTGGATTGAGGTTTTTGGTTCTCGCGCTAATTTTCCGTCATAAAAAGTAGCCTATGTGCTAATCCAGGCTATAATCTATATCTGTGCCAAATTTCGTCTTCGTCAAGTTAAAAACTGTTCTGTCTGAAAATATTGAAGCATTGAATTTACAACTTAAAAAATAACTCACAACTTACCAATAATAACAATGCAATGAAATACTTCCATTATATTATTACTATTTTTTTAAATATATTCTTATTTTTATTTCCGGCGCTATACCAGCGCTTACATTAATAAATTATTTTAATCTTTGTCTAGAAGAGACTATTTCCACGTAAGACCCAAAAGTGGATAGGATCTGAACGGTCGAGCGAATGGCTGAGTAATTGCAGTCCCTCACCAGGTGGACTTGAGTCATTACTCTAACGGTAATCCGGGAATACACCCTGATTTATTGCAGACCCGCAGACAAATTTACGTGTTTTATAAAAAATGGGGCTTAGTCGGCTCGTAAATAATGGAAGATCCCTGAAGATGAGTTCTGTGACGTAATGCGTTTCTTATGTTTTTATGTAACTTTCGACGATTTTCAAGTTGGTAGCTAGGTCATTCTTTAACATTTTCTATGTGAAGCGGAAGGCTGCCAGGTTTCATTATACCTAACTAGGTTCTCAGGCATAAATAGGTACTTATAAATGCATATGCTCGACGAGCAAGTTTCATATAAATGTCAGATCTCCAGATGCGGATATGCTCAGCGCTCGTTTAAGTACCTACTTATGCATTATGCATGTGTGGACGCAGTCTTATATGAATTACTAACTGTTACCTGCGGCTTCGCTCATTTTATTTAATAAAGCTCCATTTTCAAACTCCTTTTGAATGGGCTTGAATTTTCAAAAATCCTTACTTAGCGGATGCCTACGTGATAAAAGCTCCAGAGAGCCTACCCATAGTGATATTATAGTGCACAAATGTGTGCGCATTGTGCACTACTTACACTACACTACACTTGTGTGCTAACTCTCATAGCACAGAGACGAGTAACAGAGAGTGCACAGTAACAGAGAGTGCACTCTCTGTTCTTTTACTCTCATAGCCCGATGGGACGGAAATCCGACACGACCGGAGAGAGATCAGGCGCAAGACCGACGGCTTTACGTGCTCTCCAAAGCACGGGGGTGAAACACCGCCAACTTCTTAACTCCGGGTTAGTACTGAGAATTTCTTGCCAGAAAAGCCCAGTACTCGTTATGGCCCGACCCGGGACTCGAACTCGGGACCTCGTCAACCGTGAGTACCGTCACGGTACTGTTAATAAGAAAACCGTATATATGAAAATCGCTTTAGAAGTATGCGTGGAAACCAGCTTTTAAGTCTGAAACCACCGAGTAGTAATTGGCTGAAATTTTCAAATCCAAATTCAAATTCAAATGTTTTTCAAAATCAAATAAACATTTACAAGTACTTTTGTGTCGTCAAGTGCATCTACCACTGGTTCTGAATGCCACAAACAAAACGTTCAACCGCAACGTATATCCACGTATATCTGCTCGATAGGACGTTTCTTCGTCGCACTGACAGCACGCGGCTGTCGTACCTTGTATTTGTTACAAAATAGTACTCCTTACACTTCTCCCCTGAAACGGCGTTAAAATAGGCATGTACAACATTTTTCAGATTATTTGAATGCTTGTATATAAAATTTATGCAAATAGAGTTCGGATTCGCTTGGCAAGGGTTCGAACCCCGCACCCTGCCTCGCATGCACACTTCCTGTTTGGCACGACAGTATGGCTACTCTTTTATACCTGCCAAGCTTTATGTTCTAGTTGGTATTATATTATATTCCTTAGAGAAAATCCAATATAACTATTGCATTTTAGAACAAGCAGATTAGACAAATCCAACAAGGAGGTACCCATTATATGTATTCAGATTAAGTATGATCTTAGTTCGATGGTTCTTTTATTAGATAATCCTTTAATGAATATTTCCGCCAAAATATATATATCCTGTTATTGATAATGTAGGTACCACAACACAAGATTCATAAAACTTGACTACAATTTGTGGTCCAAAAAATTTATTTTTACTACTAGGATTAGTTACCACCCCACCAGCAAAGACGTGCCGCTAAGCGATTTAGTCAATGCCGTGTAGAAACCGAGAAGGGGTATGAGTTTAATAAAACTGCCACGCCCCTAATAGGTTAGCCTGCTACCATCTTAGACTGCATCATCACTTACCATCAGGTGTGATCGCAGTCAAGGGCTAAGTTCAGTAGTGGATTAAAAAAAAGAACCAGCTTGGTGATATTTAAACAAAACATTTGCTTGTTCGTAGAGATAGCAGGTTACGTACCAAGGAATGTAATAGATTTCATGATGATATTATTAATGATTTTTAACTAAGTGTCTTAAGTAGGTGTTAAGTAGGTACCTATTTATTTATGGTGAGGTTATAAGATAAAAAAAAACAATCAGGTTTACAGTAACAGAATTTTTATTTAATGCAGATCCATCTCGCACTATAGCCGATATTGTACAAAAAATTATAATATCGCTTTCCATTCATAAAATGACAAGGTAAAATATATACTTGTATATAATTACACAACTTTTCACACAGTTACAGTCATAAAACACAAACATTTTAATCATTTAACTAGATTCCTTCGAGTTTTTAAGTATTTCTCTTTTATTTATTTTTAATTAATATTAATTATGATATATTACAATAAATTGGGCCTACCTATTTACGTATGACCGATGACAAAAATTACGTATTTTCATGAGCACGCTTCAAAATTAATAAATAAACAATTTAGGGCCGGTTGCATGTCCGAGGGTTAAAGTAAGGCTTCGTTCTCCGGCTAACCATAAACCATGTTTGTGAAATTCGTAAGTACCCAAAATGCAAAATGAATTCAAGAGTTTATAAATTTTTGACGAAAAATTTATTTTAAATTGAACCATGAGTACAACTATCTTGCATTAATCTTTGTGGGTTAAATTTAAATTTAGTGGTAACCTAACTTTAACAGCCTGATATGCAACTGACCTTCAAACGATGAAGATATTATAAAATAAATTGTATAAACATCGAAAATAGTGAGTTTTAAAATAAGTGAAATGATTTTGAATTCCAAATAAATTCACTTTCGATGATAAGAAGCTTCATAAATAAGTTTTTATTATCTACAATATAATATTTAACAGCGTTAAATTAAAACTTAGACGTAGATTCTTTCTTAATAGGATTATTACTTACAAAGAGTTGTATAAAATGTAGTAAAGCAGATAACTTTATGCATGTGAGTTTATCAGCCTCATTATTAAGAAGAAGAAGCATTCTCCTAGACTACGTCTCCTTACACGAAATGGAAAACGTAGTATAAGAGTTAAACGGTTAAACGAAGAACCATTTTACTTGCAGTGAACCTAGGACCTACAATTTTATTCGAGAATTGTGAAATTCATAATTAAATTATGAAAAAAAGAAATAAAATATTGTATTTTGAGGAACTGTTTGACATATAACTGAATATAAAAAAATCACTAATTAAAAATACAAAACTGGCATTTGGCACTTTCGTTCGAAGACAATATAAAGAAAATCGAAAGAATCACGACCAAATTTTAGACAATTAGTACTAAATTACAGGAGAAAAATTACGTATATGTTTATAGGAATCCAAAAATATTACCACTACTGTATCTTAAAATAAATTATATTATTACTTAATTTAATTAGCTATTCGTATACTGGGCACAACTAGTTTTGATTCTTGTCATTTTTATGTGACTATTTAGGTAAGCTAAGAATAAGTTAAGCTATCGACTAACATGGAATATTTTCGTACTAAAGCCTTTTATATTACGTATATAGGTTCCCGGCATGACGGAAGCTTTTTTCTGACCTAGGTACGAATATGGTTTAATTTAAATATTATATTAAAGAAATTTATAGCTTTATAAATATGTTACATTATGAAAAATAAGACCAACTCGGAGACGAATAGAAACAAGTATAGTAATATTATTTTGCTTATTTGTTTTTGGTAACGCGACGTCATGCCAGCCTAACTTTATTCTTCCATTTAGACATTAATATTTTTGTGAACGTATACAGACGTTGTACATCAGTTTTTGTGATTCATACTATTTATATAAATATTTACATTAATCTTGGTTTACACGTCACTGCTAAAAATCACCTATAAATTTAAAACACGATAAAAAGACAGAAGAATTCTGCCTGTCTAAGGCCTTATAGGCCTCATAAATATAAAATAATTATCGTTCAATAATAATTATGCAGTGTAACCTACTTACTTGTCCCCACTACTTATCAATGAAATTACGAATCAACTAAGAAATAATCGTGGCAAGTAACGATTAAGATAATATTCGTATATTTGTACATTTTTCTCTATGTCCTCTAACGCTAACACCATATTTTTATTGTATCATAAAATACTGTTCCAGTTTATCTACAGCTACAATGTTGATTTATAAAGTGATCTGATGAAAATGTTTCAAATATCACTATCAATGTTAAAAGAATCATCTATTGTAGAAGAACAGTATTTTATTCAACTACAGGCAGAGCAACTTATGAGCTAAATTTGCATCGATCCAACTGCGCGTTTTGGCAGATAAACTGCGATACCGAGTGAAGGATAGTGGGGCACAATTCGCACGATAAATAAAAACACAATTCCATTTGAAGCTCGAGGCTGCGGCGCGGCCATGTCCCGTGTACCTCAGCAGGCGTTCAAGATTTATACAGGGAGATGCGGAGCGATATATCACGCGGCAGAACAACGCGGGAACTCAACCTATTCCTAGTGTGGAGCAGCCACCGTCCCGATGGAGCCGATAGCAGATCAGCTAGGCGATACCGCCAATTCCGCTGTGCCACTCCGTCGACAGAACACAACGCCCATACGCGCCTTCGGATATTTCAATCTGAGCACGACCTCAAAATATTCTCAATTCGTTGAAATTTTCATAAAATATTGACAGAAGCTAATTAATATTAATAGATACGTCTATTTAATAACAAGCGAGATTAACATAACGCACACATAACTCAGACTAAGCGATAAATAAGCGGACATCGAAACGTGTATTTTTCATACGAGCATCATATAATTTATAGCCGACGATGATATCGCGACTGGTTCTTTTATTTGTGAAATAGTGATACGCGGAGTGCGCTCGGTAAGCGTTACTAACGGGAAATTTTGACGATAAATCTTCGGCAGTCGATTGCCTAAGCGTTCGTGTGGGCTGGCACAAAAATTTATTCGACAGTCGAGTTTGATATCTTGATCTCCCGCCGTCAAAGCGAGTCGGGCGAGTGGAGTAAATCAAGTGGCAATACAACAATCCACGCAGCACATTTGATTGCGAACAAAATGGGAGATCGCGGAATGCTATGGCCTATGACCCCGGAGCGCGCTGACTTAACACACGTCCTACCCGACACACGCGCTACACCTCCCTATTCGCTACACCTACCCATCAACAGCGCATTACGCGCGACGACCACCTGAAACAAAAGGAAAAGCGAAATTAATATAATGCCAATCATAAAAAAAAATGCAAACAGTCATCGAAACAAAAGCCTTCAGCAAAATGTATTCATTAATTTGTGCATTTTATGTTTTTTAAGATAAGATAATTCATTCATTGCGTTTCTGTAACGGCTTAAAAGTAAATAGTTGCTGTGAAGATACACTGTATGCCCGCGTTACAACATTTCAAGATTCCATAAACAAAAAAGGTCCAAATGCGAATAACATCGCTCGAGCCCCAAGGCCATGTAAACCGAGTCAGTATTCTAACAGCTCCATATTATTTATCGCCCACGCTCACGAAAGATTTTTAAAAGTTTAAGTTAATTTCTAGCGTAATGCGAATTTGATAAAAGGCCGTATCTCAGGCAGGCAGGCTCCGTCGAGCCGGCTCTGAAATTAAGATGTAACATGATGCGAGAACGAGCAAGAGCTGCTAGATTTATTGCTATACCACTTTGCATATGCTGATTTACAAAGAGCAACGATATCTAACGGAGCTGTTGTGAGTGCGTCAATTACAATTTTAGTGTATCCATAATTATTATTCGTATATTGTTTTTAGATAAGCTGATGTTCATGCGGTCAGGATAATAATGTATTACATTAACTAGTTGATGCCCGCGACTTCATGCGCGGATTGTCGTTTTGTAGGTTTCGCGGGAACTTTTTAATTTCCTTCGAACATCCATCCATCCAAACTTTCACATTTATATGCAATAAGCATACACGATACGCGTACTTAGCTGTGAATTAAAAGTTCCAATAGGTATTGGGGGTCACTATCATTTCATAAAAAACAAATGTTTTTTTTTCAACTAACGTTTGACAAAATTATGAATGAAAACTTCATCTTTGTACAAAAAACTGGTTCTATAAAAGATTTTTTTGACAAATTTTAATTTCACAAAACATTATTTGTCAAATAAACGCATATCAAAAACGCATTTACGAGTTTACGCATGGTAGGTTGCGTGGTACGCGTGTTGAAAATTTATGTGATTATAAAATAAGATATTATATTAAATATATTTCAGTAAAACAAAGTGCGTTCTTTTGTTTTCAGAATCAGAGAAGCTATACAAGCAAAATAGCATTATAGCAAAAACACACTAGAGAGCAGGACAAAATGTCTGCGCTAAATGATCGCGTCGGCGAGCAAGGACGGTGCACGCTTCGTATGAAATTAAATGAGGAGGTCTTTTTGTCCACCAAACAAAAATATAAGATGATGTGAGATGTATATTTTTTTCGATACTTGCTGGTTAACCTTGTGAGTAACTTGTATGTTGATTTGTAGTCAATTCTTCAACCACGCCGAAACAGAGAAGCGCTTTGACGTCAATTTTTGCATAGATATCGTAATAAAGACCTAGAAAACGACAATTTCTTGCAAAATCAAGATGTCACGAGTTTTAAAAAAATCACATTTCTTTCGTTGCACCGTTTTAAGTTTTTTAACTTGCAGTTTTTCACTTAATAAAGAACAGAATCAAGCATAATATCAACAGCTCTATATAGGTCCCTCGTTGCTGATATAGCTCGTTCGCTAAAGCGCGCGAGCGGGACGACTGTCTGGCTTACTGTAGTCAGCAGAAAGAAATATCTGCTTCACTGTACTATAACCCGAGTAAGCTTTAACTAAGCATTATACATAATCTGAACTTTAAGTTCATCATTACAGTATTATTGGTAGAAGAACCTAGGAGAACGTACGTCATCCTATCATCCTATACCAGCCTGAGCTACACCTATGAAAAGCTATATTATCGAACCTATTTCCGAGAAAACCATGTCTGCTCTTTCCAGCCATGCCCAATCATCCATTATGAATCAACAACATTGAAATAATGTACCTAATACGTATCTGATAAATAATAAGTTTAGTGGAAAAGGAGTCTCTCTGGAGTAGGTGAGTTGATATATTTTATCGTGAATTTAGGTTTTCAAGGCAAATACTAGCTGTATTTTGTCAATTGGTTTGTAGTACTTAAAACATATCAGAATTGCACGATTCAAAAGAAAATTTAAAAACTCTCATTGGAAACTATAAACAAGCAGTCTACCAAAATAGAGCAGCGGTTAATGAACTAAACTACTGTGTAACAACATCCTGAATCCAATTCTATTTGCAGCCACTGACCAGTACAATCAAGAACAATGGAAGAAGACCGGCAAGCGCTCCGTCAAGTGCGAGGGGCCATAAATCCTGTAGGACGCGCAATTTGTTGAGTTACAGCATGCGCAAGCCAGCCACCGGGCCGACGCGAAATTAGCTCCCACAGAGATAAATTGATGCCGGCCCGCTAAATAAATTATTTGGGAAAACCGAGAAAAAACGGGCGTCTTCCCTTGATAAGGGTTGCACGCATTCTACCGTGGAAATAATGAATATCGACCGCCCTGTTGCTGTGGCGCTATCAAATTAAACTTATTTAAAAGATAGAGCTTCATTTTATTAGTATATTACGGGCGCCGCCTTATAGAGGTCTGCCTCCGATGAAAAAGAGGTTGTACTTACTTATTCTTCGATTTATTTTCAACCTTTTCAAGGGTGCTGTCTTATATATCTGTAACTGGTGTTTTTGTATTTGGCATTGATAAAAAATATATTGAAAAAACATGATCCTAAAGTTTTGTTTTAGTACTTATAAGAATAACAAATGCCAAACGATAGAATCTGTTTTTCCTGTTTCAAATATATATAAACAACCCATTTTATATTATAACCTACACTATATTATATCAGATTTCTTATGACAAAAATTGATATTAACAAGAGTTATGACGTCGATCGATTTGGTGACATCATTATTCACGTTTTCGTATAGCCGACCGTACATGCACCCTGCCATTGTAATTCAGATCGAGTAAAGATAAATTTCACGGCATTGGGACTTCGTATAAACTGCATTGCAATCACTCAATCTCTGTTATCTAAACAACAATCAGAATTATAAGACACAGAGCATTAGCATCTTTGAATCATTTAATTCCGCACCCGCTTCTGGAATTTAATCGGCAAATTATTATCACTAAACGGCATTTTATCGCCAAAATGTTTCACACGACTGCAAAAAAAGGGTAATTAAACTCAATATGTTTCTGAATGGGTCATGTTTATTTTAATTGGATGCTACTGGTTTGATTGCAAATCCTATTAAATTTAGAATTTATGATAAGTAGGTGAGTTTTAATTTCTAAAACCAATGTTATTATCTACCCATATTTTACTTTTTATCTATTTTTTTTATCGCAGTTTGTTATTACTGATGGATATATAACAAAATTTGAAACTCGTAGACTGATGAACATTGAAAGAAAGCAACAATTTAATCATTCGCGTAATTACAACTTACATTCCCGTGGTTTTGGTGATGGATTGGGTCCGAACAATGTGCGCGAAATCCGTTTTTCCTGTGCACCGACACTTTCGTTGCAATGGCCGACTAAAAAGGGTTGGCACACCCTTTCTTTCAGCGAGAATTAATCTTAGTTGTATATTCGAGATTTAGCCGGCAATAAGAAAGACACATAGGTGGGCTTACCGAGGGGCGCGCGCGGCAAATTGTCTCAGATTCACCCACCCCACTGTTACGAGGATTTTATTACATTCGTTAACGCATATTAGATTAATGTGTAAATACTTGAATTTGTATGCAAATTGTAAGAAGATTAGAGGAATCTAACAGATGATAATTTATTTAAAAAACATCTAAAGATGCTAACCTAAACAGAACCTCAGTTCAGGTCTTATTATGCCAATTTAAAAGTAATCATCAGTAACAAACCTTGTGATAAAAATTTAAATAAAATTTGTGATATATTACCGATATAGCATCCATCAAGAATCTCTAAATATGGGTACGTATGCTTTCCATTACTTTCAAAGTTGTAGAATCATTCACTACTTATGGACAAACTTATAAAAAAACCTGTTTAAAAAAAAAGATTCTAGTTTCTACGTTTCTATGGAAACTGGGGTTCCATTTTTAAAAATCGGACTTGGCGGGGCTTATACCACCCCTACCTGGGCAATCAATTCATCCCCACCGCGACGTATGCGGGCCCCGTGACGTGTGTGACTGTACGCCATTTCTGTTTTGTTCGTTGTACTTGCATCATGCGGTGAAAATTAGATTATGATGTTGCTTAATTTTGTATGACTGTACAAGGTTATCCTTATTGTAGATATTATGGAGTGGTAGAAAAACTTTACTTACGATAGGTACTTTACGATATCTTTACTTTTAGTTACGTTTTTCAAACCAAAGGTTTAATTCGTAAATGTAGGTTGGCTGGATATGAAGAGATATCATTACCCAAAAGTGAGAGATTAACGTTTTGATAATAGCGTGAACTTGATTATCTGAATGTGGTACGATTAATAAAATAAATAAACGGAAAAGTTGGTTTAATTTATTGGAATAGGAACCGTTAGTGTATCCGCTAAAACGATGTGAATTTTTAAAGTGACATTGAGACTTTTGAGTTTCTTGTTAAAAAGAGGGAAAATAAGATAATTTAAAAATATGAGGAGAATAAAATACCATCCGGTAGGAACTCATAACATTAATATGTAGGTGAAAGAGTTCAAAAACAGTTTTTTTCGTGCTGAATTCCAATCCGGCCCTGTCGGGACATTAATCAGGATTTTGGATGGGCAAAGCTAAAATTTTGAGCGGTTTAAGCTGGGCGTAAATTTCGTATAACATGACACTATGGAAAAATAACAACATTACCTAACACAAACATTTTAATATGTACCTGCATAGGTATAAAACATACAGATGCAAAAATAATACATTTTTAAAAACGCAAAGAAAAATAATATTATTGAACATGAGACAGAAGTCAATGCCTATATAAAAACGTTTGTTAAACTAACCTACCTGACTACTTTTTGAAAAGTATACCATTTTAGACTGATTATTTTCATTTTCATCAGAATATAAATTTAGTTTAAGTTTCAGAATTCCGAATCCGAGTTCAGTTTATCATGAAGTAGGAATTTTCAGATTTATTATATTATGTACCTAATATAATAATCATTATACAAATAATTAGTTAATTAGTGTCAATTACCTGCTTGGATATTATTTTTGGTAATAAAAAAGTAATTTAATTGCTACCTTTAGCAAAAATATGCACTCCTAAGAAATAACGTGTAGATAAATGCAGAATTTGTATAAAAAACAGTTAAAAGAATATAATTCTAACACGCCTTTGACCTTGTGATCTCGTGAATAAATTTTAAGAAGGTAATCTCTTAAGAACGCGACTCGCGCGATATTATAATTAAGTAAAGAGCTGTGAGCATGAATCGTGCCTAAGTAAAAACACTTTTCAATGCATTTAGTTTTAATGTTTTAATTAATTCAAATCCCTTTAATTATATCTACTAAAGTGTATTATTAAATCTTTCTATTATATTCAGTACCTATACTTAGTATATAATTGGTCCATTGTGACGTTCAATAAACCAGTGTAAAATAAATAAAATATATTGCCTCCTGTAAAGCTTCTATCCAAGTCTGTAAAATTAAGCCGACGCTGGATGAACACCAGGAGCGATTTAAAGACGAAAATGAGACCTAACTGACAAATCATAAGATTTATGTCCTAAAAGACGCATGTTAGTATACCTTACAGATTGTCGCCATAGTGAACTTTCACACTGCACGGATTAATTTTATTTTTAGACGCGACTAATGCGAGCAACGCGCTCTCTAATCCTTCCTTTTTTTGCTATTTATTTCCGTAACACTTTGTTATGTGTCGCCATTAGGCCGAATATGTGAGGGTTCCCGGCGCAACTATTTTAGGTTCATACATTAGGTTAACGCTTACGCGGTTTTAGTTAAATGGCTTTAGGGCAAATTGTTTTAGTGATGACTGATGACAAATTTAAGTACCTTATGATATTTAATATAATTTTTAATGGTAACACATATAAAAGTAGGTATTATGTTTTGATTTTAAATAAGTAATTAATATTCAATGTATGTGGTTTACTTTTTCTAATGTTTTATCATATTATACAGGCTGGCCCAAATAGTGACGTCCAAAGAAAAGGTTTAGATTCCTCGTACCTAGACCTATCAGAAAATACCTACCCCATGAATGTTCAGCGATTTTTGGTAGTTTTCGAGTTACCACCATAACATTAACCCAAATCGGAAAATTTATGGTCTAAAGTGAAAAGTTTACGTTAGACAGAATTAGAGACGAATTTTTAACTTAAGATTAAAAATACTTAAACCTGTCTACGTCACTTCCGACTAATTTCAAAAACTGTAAGGGTTCCTAGGCTTCCGTTATCAGTTAAAAATTTGGTACTTTAGGGGACATTATTGTGAGAAATCGCACTTCAAATGTGGTAAGGCGGTAATTTCTGAACTGAACTGAAAAAAATTTGATTCTAAAAATTGAGTTTTGGCTATTTTTGCCATTTTATGGCTAATTCAAGTATATATTTAAAGTTAGCGTATAAATTTTTGAATTCAAGTGTTTCCTACAATTGCTCTTGGTTTAGGTACTAAAATAGCTTTATTCTATTATCCTTCTGTCAATAATGTTATTGCCAGCAATACTTTACAATGCTGCCGACAAAAACGGGGGCAAACATGTTCACAAAAAAAATGTTCGAAAAAAACACAGGAAAAAACTTAACACTCACTCCCTCAGAAATCTTACGAAAAAACTTTAAAAAATTATAACTTGAAAACTATCAAACATCGCTGAACATACATGGGGCATTTTCTGATAGGTACGAGGAATCTAAAATATTTTTTGACGTCACTGTTATCTTAACACCATAACTTACCCAGTTTCTTTTTGATTAAGAATACTAGCCAAATTAAAATGTTATTATATAAAGGTTTCCCTTAAATTGTAAACGATTTTGTGTTGTTTTAATTATGATATAAGGTATAATATATCAATTGGACGTACCCTCATATTTCACATACTTAATTTAAAGTACAACGACGAGGAAAAAATAGTTTTGTTGCCAAATATTGAAACGAGAAAAACTATTTAATCCAGAAACTTTTGTAGGTTGGTACGGCGTAATAAATCAGCGAGTCGTCGTCGATGCCAAAGGAATAACACGATATTGTTGGCAACACTGCAATTTATACGTTCGCGTATAATATACCTATAGGTTCGTTTCTATAATAATCTGTCAAAGCCGTAGAGGTGTCACATACTAGAGGCAGCGATGTCTGGAAAACGGCCTGAACCTGAAATTCAAACCAAAGACAAAGAGGAGCAATCGTGCTTTTATTTTCTTTCAATAGAACATCTATTCTTAGGGGTTTTTCTTAATAATTATTTTAAGGACTAAGCTATTTTAATTATAAAGGAATTTGAAAATAATACTGCCTGAATTTACTTTTAGGTATTGTTTAATATTTTGTATGTTACTTACTGCAGATGACTGCATTTTTCGACGTTTGATATAGGTATGTGGTCAGCGTCTCTATTGTCTAATGCTGAGATCTATAGAGCGTACTTTGACTTGGCTCAGACTTTACTTAGAGTTAAAATGGGATTGACTTATGTGAGTAACATAAATCTGTCTCGTTTTAACCATGTCTTAAGTCTAAGCAAAGTCAAAGTTTGCTCTATAGATCCCACCCTAACTCTCTTACCTCAATGGTCATAGCTACTGCTCGAGGTGATAGGATCACATTGTACCTCCAAGGGTGCTATTAATTACGTATAATCCGCTGTGTCGTGATAAATTTCTTGGCTTGTTTGTTAATTAGCTAGTACGTTTGTCTAAAAGCACATTGTGAAAATTTTCCGTATTGCAGGATGATATTTTACATTTCTCTTAATTAATACCTTAATATTTTATCCACGTTTGCAGAGTCTATAATTCTACTACGTATTAATTAATTTAATATATTCTACTGAATATTATAATTAAATGTACCTATGTATTTTTGTGCTAATTTCTTCATGCCTCAACTACTCACTTAAATATTGCACGGACATATTAATATTATAGTATGTCAATGATCTTCCACTGATTTTATTCAGTATCTAAATCCAAGAGAACAAAATTGCGATCATAAGCTAGTGACAAATATTTTTATTCCTCGTTTGAGTTTTTTGTATTCAGGTAATATTATGTAGGATACAGGTACCATTTCGGTAAAATATAATTTTATCATAAAAACAATCAGTAGATTTTTGACATGAAACTGGTTTTATTTAAAATTTCCAACTACGGCTACCAGCTACTTGAATAGCAACAAAAAATATACTCATTTAAATAAAATGTTAGTCTCAGAATACATGATAAATGTGTCCACACTTTGGTTGTTTTATTTTAATCTAAGTACAAAAATATAGTTTCTATGTGTGAGTGTCTGTGTGTGTAATGCTGTGTGGGTACTTTAAATGCCAAGGAAATTCCTTTATATTTGGCAACACACTTTAAACAAACCGCATTATTCATAGGTCGGTAGTCTACCTTTAAAAGTTTCTATCCTAAACAGAGCTTTCAAAAATTTCCGTACCTACTCACTTGTCCAGTTTAATAATCATTCCAACCTACTAAGATTAAGGTTAAGTAAGATTTTCATCCGTAGATATAATTTGTATATACATTTAACGGACCAAGGCATACAATATTTGTATAGAGCGGTAAAATAACAATCTTTCATCACAGCAAACAAGGGAAAAATATAACAATATCTTGGAGAGAGAAGATTACTCCAGGGACGTGATCTTTATTACCAAGAATCACGTGATCTCACAATAAACTATTCTTCATCACGGTAATTTAGTAGCAGTGTTCACACTTTTTATTTTTTCCCTTGCCTATTCCTTAGAAAAATAGAAACCGTAACTATACATCAACTTCTCCGGACCTCGTTACCGAAATCAACTCTATCATAGATCACATCGTCTAAGGCTTAGCTTTTTATCAGTGCTATAAAGGCATAACTCTTGGCTATAAACCGATCAAGAAGCTACTTTTTTGAAATACGCATAAAGTTCAATTCCCCATGCTAATAATTGAGTATTCAGGCAAAATTACAAGGACGGAGATAGAGAAGAGTCGCGAGCCACACACGACGAATTACGAGCGAACCCGGGCCGCGGGGGCTGAGTTATGTGACGGTGGTATATAATATTTCATGAATTATGATTTGTTCTAACAAATCTTTGATTTTGTTATGGATACACGTAGTTATGATTTATTTTGGAAGTGATAGGTACTAGGCGAATAGCATCGAGATCTGCCGAAAAATAACACAAAAGTACTTAATCATAAATTACTTCTTTAAGGTTTCAAAAGTTCTTGAAATCTGGGAACTTAATTCTTTGCTGTGGTCAGCAGGATTTGGAATTTAGCATAATAGACCTATTAAGTAAACTACTAAATAAATAATTCTATTTTTATACGACTGCCTGTTAATTGCACAGTTCCAATCCGATAGAAGTACCTATACGATCAATCAAACGGTTAGATAATACAATAAGGCCCAACAGATTCCTAAACATGATATCAGCAAGGTCGACTATTGTGTTTGACGACCTCCGTGGCGCAGTGTTGAGCGCTGTTGTCATAAGGTGCGTAGGTCCCAGGTTCGATCCCCTGCAGGGTCAATTTGGGAATTATATAATTTCTGAAATTTCCATGGTCATGCATGGCCTGGTGAGAGCCATCGGCCGTAGCTAGTTACCACCCTACCGGCAAAGACGGCACCGTGCCGCCAAGCGATTTATCGTTCCGGTACGATGCCGTGTAGAAACCGAATAGGGGTACCTGATGATAAGTAACTGCAACGTCACCACCATCAGATGAGATTGCAGTCAAGGGCTAATTTGTAGTGGATAAAAAAAAATCGTGAGGGCCATTGCTGCAAGGTTTCAAGTAGTGTAGAAACCAAGTACGTAGGACTTTCAATTTTGAGAAAACTATGGATTTATTTGAAGGCATCACAAGCCTTCTCCAAAGTAGGTACCTAAGTACTTACCAGATAGGTTGCTCATGACAAAAACAAATTTAAAGAAGAATTGTGAGACGTAGTAAGATCATCAAAAGCTGGTGGAATAACACTTATGAATATTATTCCATAGGCAAGATAGAAGAAACTAGAAAGGTACGTAGGTACATGCCTACTCGATGTTGGGTAAGTAAAGTTTTATGTCCAAATAGTGTTCAAAGGAATGCAAGATGGCGCCGCCCCGGGACGTGATTTGTCAAAAGCAAGACAAACAGCACAAGAATAGTTTTCAGTTGACAAGTTTATAGCGTATCGCGCATTTCTCACTCCGGCGATTCCACGAGTTTATGTGAATTTAAGCAACCTAAGGAATTTATTCAAAAATAAAATTAAATTTGAAAAATTGTTTTATCTTTTGAGTAAAATTGTAGCTAGACATCCCTGTGAGCAAGTGAGCTTAGATTATAGAGCTTCGATCATGCAGTATATATACCCGTTTCCAAAAAGTAGTTTTAAGTTAGTTTAGCAGATTGTGGGGTTTTATTCGTTTACCTACTTCTTCATTTTAACATTACATTAGTCAAGTCATAAGAACACAAAAAGTAGCAGGTTGTATAGTTACAGAATATAATCAACCTAATATTAGTTGCCTGATAGGTACCTTCTTACTTTACCAGCATTATTTTTAAAATCCTTCTTATTCACACCCTTTTGCAGAAAAAATAAATTTCAGTGTGAAATATATCACAGAAGATAAATATTAAAAAGCTACTTACATTAGAGTCGAAACACGTAACTAGTTTCTGTAGATATTTGTCTAAGCAGAAGCTACTGGGAATGGCAGAAAGATTTAGGGGAGCTACACTAAGGCAACAGGCGCATTTCTTACAAATTATACTAAGGATAGTAGAATTCGCACGAAGTCTATTAATATAGTATTAAAAAATACATAACTTTATGTCTATATAGGTACAGATATGCCTAATCACCTGAACAAGTGTCAACTGGCTGGTTTTCTTGTAGCAGTCTTTGTCAGGCACAGGTTGGTTTACTATGGGAGTACTTAATTACACAGTGAAAAACGCTGACTTGTTTAACTAACTACATACAAAAATAGATAGATAGATTAGATAGAAATAGGTACTATTTATTTGTTCTTCGTTATTTTCATAATATTTAATAAAAAGAAATGCAGAATCAGCTACATTTTGTCAAGAGTCAAGACAAAGAGAAACACTATGAAGGCGAAATATGGAAATAAGTTGTAACGATCTATTTGATGCATCAATGATGTAGGTACGGGATTTCACGAGATCATAAAAAGAAATAATGTTAGTGGGTGGGTTCACACATTCGTTTCAAAGCTTAATTTTATTAATCGGCATTTTTTGAAAAATACGCTATAGTCGCGCGTCTGTGAACCGCTTACAGAGGGTCGTTGAAGTTAGGCGGGACAAGAGCGCAACAAGAATAATACAAAATGTTTTTCATTTTCTTTATGTCACCCCCGGCAGTCGTAAAGGCATTAAGCGTGACCAAACTTTTGTTTGATACCAACTACGTATGAGCGCAATATCTACGCTGCACTCTATATAAAGATTTTTAAAAACTTACGTAACTAGGTATTTATTTAAGCACTTTACGGAACAGTATAAAAATTGATTTTTACATACCAACTACGTATGAGCGCAATATCTACGCTGCACTCTATATAAAGATTTTTAAAAACTTACGTAACTAGGTATTTATTTAACCACTTTACGGAACAGTATAAAAATTTATTTTTACATCAAATCTTTATGTTTCGTAAGAAACCGCTTTCAGACATTCCAACTAAGGGTGAAAAAAATGAACAGGTATCACCAGACAGATATATTATGGGGGACTTTACTTTATTCTACGTAGATAGAGTTTGATTAAAAAAGAATTATCATTCTTCTTTTTCATCATAGTATTTTTCTCCGAGGTTTCGTCTTCTAGCATACTTTCCTGGTAAGTCGCTTCGTCTTTGTACTGTCTAGTAGATCAATGGTGAATTATCTTGCTAAAAATAAATGCCTACGACAGAATAATAATTACATACATCACGAAGTATATTCTTTCTTATTTTCAGGAAACATACGTTACACATGTATGGGGACGTTCCCATTTTTATCACGAATCTCAATCCTTCACGCTGGGTGGGGAAGACACATGGATATTGAAGAATTAACTCGATTTCCCGGCGATAAAGCAAGAAGGAGAAATCTCATTAACTGCGATACGTTATCTACTTCTTCGGGAGACAGATTTGTATAATTGTATTTGTATTGCTGAATTTTATGGTACTGTATTTATTGCTAGTTGCTGTAGTAGGTAGTTCAGGCCGGGACTCATCATGTATTCATCTATGTACCTACCTATATACCTAGAACTATTTTCTGTTCCTCTTTTAAAACTAAGTAGAATTGAATCTCTTCTACAAAACCCCACTGAGAAAAATTCATGACTTTCCTTCTAATTTTCTACTTCGAAAATATACCTCCGATTTAAAAATGTTGTCACACCTGTCTTCGAAATTAAGAAAGGAAAATTCTCTTTTTAGAAAAAACCATATCGGAATAAACAATACTAAGTACGCAGTTGTTGCAGATTTGTTGATAATTTAGTGCTGTAGGTGTAGTGTGCCTTTAGGTAAGTGACATCAAATGTAAGGAAACAAAAAGCCCTACCAAGCAATGCAGCTACGAGTTTGGGTCAACGTGGCTTCACCTGTACTCAATCTTGTTTCACCTACCAGACCACCCTCAATAAAACACACTCCGACCTACATGTAGGGTAATAAATTTAAAGCAGCAAGTAATTTCCCCCAATTAAATTTTTCCTTAATAAATTATTTTGATAAAGTTTTGATAAAATGTATAGTAGGAAGATGGGAGGTACCTACATACCCTACATACCCATATCAACAATGAGGATCTCCCGTGTACTTATTATTCGAAAAAAATCCTACTCAATATAATCGGATTTTTTCACTTCTATAATTTAGGTGTTTTATATTTTATCACCCTAATATTAACTGAGAATAGCTGAAAATATATCTAATTAGCGAAGCTTCTTCATGCTGAGCGATTCAAAATCGGATCACAGTCCGATACGGCGCCAAAACCTTCAAAAGACTGGTCACACTTGCGATCAGTTTTAGTTTGCCCCATCACTTAAGACTTAATAGGTGCATAATGTAACGAATACCTGCAATAACAATATGAAAACTATGTGCCCTTATTATGTGATTGCATCGGGTAAATAATATAAATCCGCATTTAATTTTGCTTGATCTCTGAATGTTATTTTATAGGAATCGGATAACGGATGTACCTTACATAACATCTTATCTGATAATGTTAATTACCCTTGTAGGTACTTTCATATGGTAGTAGGCGTGGGTACCTACCTAATGATGGTATTTTCATGTAAATTATAATAGGAAATTGAATTCGTGGTGTTATTTTTATGGCATGTATGATGTATATCTTGATTTGTAACTTAGATTAATTAATTTAGGTAGGTTAACAATTTTTAAACTATTTTATTTCAGCTGAGCTTTAAGGCATGATCATATACTGAAAACGGTAGTTCGCGGGCGGTTCGATACAGAAAAGCACGCGTCCGCCTCCGCTTCCGCGCCCGCTCACACGAGGTGAATACTTACAACGACACAAATCAACGACAGAGGTAAAGTCTAGTCGCTTCAGACCAAGAATTGAAATAAACTCGTACAAGTACCTACCTATCTACCACCTAAAATATAGTGCTACACTGAAATTGTAGGTAGGTAGATATAAGTATCTAAAAGTTATACCTACCTAAAATGCATAGGACTTACCTGTGTACCACACTCTGACAGAATTCAGTAAAGTATAGTTACGTTAATCAAAAACAACACTATATTGCACTTTATAATCTGATTATAACAAGGACACAAAATCACACATTAACACACTAACCGTTCCCAAGAAAATTAATAACATCAAATTACTCGACCGGTGCACTATCGTAATGAACTAGCGGCTGAACCCGGGGCTACCTGTGGCTCGCTTTAATGGTCGCTAATAATATTTTATGGCCATTACCTTTGTAAACACGGCTAAAACGTTTTTACCGCTTAAAGGGGCGTTTCCATTGAGAATGACGAACTTAAGACACACAGACCAATCGCTCTAACTGAACATCGCTTCAGTGAACCGGTTTAACACCACCAGTTCGGTAAATAGACCTAAAAGGAGAAAAATCTGTTTTTGAAGTGAAAACTTCTTTAGCCGCGTTGTTCTTTTTGGTAGGGGGTCGATAATGCTAGCGTTGTTACGAAGACAAAAGGTCTTAAATATAAATATTCTACATTCGTAATTAAACTTTAATGCCCAAGTTTTGAGGTTTATTTATTAATTATTTTAAATACTTAAAAAAAATCTTTTCCCTTCTATCGGGAGTCCCTATGACTGTCAATTTTTTTTTTTACATTAGTACCTAGCACCAAGCTTGCTTGCAACCAAGCGGTGTTTTGTATAGGTTTTGGTATAGGTCCCACAGAATTTCAATATGGGAATTTGTGAAATGGTGATAGTGAAAAAAAAACTCGGCTTAGTTTGTTGTGGGCTCTTCTCAGACTAGGGCGCGTTTGGAATCCTCGTAGCTTTAGTTTTAAGATACCGTTACTGATTATCACCATTATATTTTATAAATAACTGGACGTCAATAAGTGTAGTATACCTACCTAAATTGAATAAACATTATTTGAGTTTGAAAAAAAATAGATTAATAAACAAACTCCTGAAAAGTCAGCATCGCATCGGCGGTTCCTACCTATACTGCTACAAAAAAAGTAACCACAAGAGGAAAAGCTGAGCGGAGCTGGGTGAAGTAGGGTTGAAGGGTAGCTCAGAAATCAGAATGAATAGCAGACTTAAGTAACAACCAAACAATCAGTATGTGTCTATGTGTGTGCATCGTGATGGAGTCTGTGCGACATTTAAAGCCGCTGGACCCAACTTCGCTCGTATTTTCAGCTCCGTTCCGCAGTGAAATCACCTAACTCTGTCCACAGATCCAGTTTTATTCTCTCCGCACTAATCTGCTTCAATGGAAACACACCCTAACACACGACAATTGCGCTCAATGGGGGCGCAATTTTAAAATTTAAAATACAATGACTCTATGCATTGATTTTCTAACAATAAGATTCTTTTTTAGACATTTCCAAGTCTCTTTTTAGAATTCGATACGTATTTTAGAAGTGCATTTTAGTTAATTTGCGAAGATGTGTCTCCCTATTCTCTGTTTAATGTTCGATATGAACATGGTTTTTGACCAAATTTTTTATGAATTGTTGCTTAGAAGTGTTTTAACTTTGGGTTTAGAAATTGTCTTTTATTATTAAAGAGAAAGCAAAGCACGGTGAAGGATATTTCTAGGAAGTCGCCGACGGGATGGGGATGTGCCAAAAAGAGATAAAGTAGTTTTATTGATCTATACGGACGTTCGGGTGGCGCGAGTGCGAGTTGAATGAAACGAAGATAACTTGCCGCCCCAACTTCGCCCATCCTTTTTACTCGCCCCAAAATTGGTATAGCGTTCTCTCTGTCGAGCCACGTGACCTAAGCAGGGTGTAACTCACCCTACCACTAGGGTTGCCAGCTATCCATACTAATATCCTTACTAATATTATAAACGCCAAAGTTTGTATGTATGGATATTTGTTACTCTTTCATGCCAGAACGGCTGAACGGATCTGGATAAAATTTTGCACAGACATAGATTATAGTCTGGAATAACACATAAGCTACTTTTTAGCCCGTAAAATTGAAGAGATCCGGCGGGAACTAAAAAGCCTTAATTCACGCGGATGAAGTCACGGGCATCAGCTTGTTAATTATATATAAATACATATATGTGTTTTCTGTCTCTCTGTCTATGTCATCTTTTCACCACTGATAAGATGCTATGATAGCATTCTCAAATTTTTCTTTGGGTACAAGGTATCAAGAAATTTGATACAGAGAAAGCTTGCATCGCACGTAGGTTTCCTTTTTTTCAGGAAAATTTAAGCGTTTCTCCAGAATTTAAAAGAAAAACTAAATCCACGCGAACGAGTACGCGTCCATCATCAAGTATTATAATTATTTATTTATTTTTATGTTATTGTATTGATACTTTTCAATTAAAAATAATGAATGAAATGTTAAATCTGTTTTTGTACTGTTAGTGATACTAAGACATACTGTGGTTTTTAGCCGAATGGAATTTCCGGTCAGGATTCCTTTTGAGTTTGGTGAATTCGAAGCATTTATTTACTTTTTTGCTCATTCATTCAAAAAAATTGTTTGTAATATTATTTTATTTTAAATACACTGGCAACCCTGCCTGCTTCGGCCATAACTTACTCATAGCGATAGGCGGTACTGTCGCGAAAAACATGTCCACTTTATTTTTATTTTTAACCAGTTTTCTACTTTTCTCTATACGCTGATAAATTGTTTTATTGCAAACCATTTGTTTTGTGAGTGCAGCTTTACAATATAAGAAGCGAGAAACTGTTTTATACCTACCTGCCTATTATGACTCTCTTGATCTATTGCTGTTTTTCTTCTGACGTAGGTGAAATTGGTAGATACTTATAGTTCGCGCGCGAGTTGAATGCAGAGAAAATGTATAGTGACACATACATTTACTCTGCATTCAACAAGCGTGCGAACTAAACATAGGTAGTATGTAACAGAACAAGCTTTGAATAAATAAAACTTGTACGAAGCACACATACACAGTTAATATCGTTTTCGTTAAAAAATGATAATGAGTCTTAAAAATCCACATGAGTAGAGCTAGTAGAGTCAGTTAAGTAATTACTTATTACCTACTTAACGAATTATTATTATGAACTATATTATGATGACCGCAACTTTTAGATGCATTTTAGTTCAAGTGTGGATTTTAATTTAAATATCCCGGGGAAACTCCTTAATTTTCCGGGATGAAAATTATATTTTGTCACTCTCCAGGCCCACAATTATATTAACGTGCAATTGCTCTCTAACAGCGTGATTGAAGACAAAAAAATTCAAGACAAAGACAAGACATTCGCATTTATAACATCAATAGATATTTAAAATGGATGTTTGTGTCTGTTCGAGAATTTTTTCGACGCTACTGCAGATTTTCTCCACTTAAAAAAGTTTCCTATTGGACATATACCTTTATGTAGTTTTCCGATTTGGTAATAGGTGATTGGTAAAGGTAAACTTCTCCCTACTGAAAAGCAACGTTTGGAAGAAGGAAATTTATCTCAGCGTTACATACTTAAGTACCCAGTATAAAAATATCAGAAACATTAATTCCTCAACCATACCCGGAAAATATCTTTTTATTTGGCGCTGTTCATACCAAATGTGCATCCCATAAATTACTCCGCTCCTTCATTATACCTCTCTTTCCCGCATCTGTCTTCTTCCAGCACTTTATTAACAGGGTCAATCCACCGGGGCCTATACCAGTTTGATAATAAAAAAAACAAATGAGAAATCTGTTTTATAAAGGTTATGAGTTAGGTTCCTATACATCGGGCATCAAAAGTGAGCTTGTGCCTTTTAATTTTTTACTGTAGAGCAAAATTCTACGTTGAAGTTACAATTTAGTAGTTAGTTATATTATCAGAGAAGTAACTGACGTGTAAATTTTTAAAATCTGTAATTAAATAAATGTATTATCAAAATGTAAAAGCTTACATTGAAAATATTGAAAGGTAACTATTTAGGCTATATTGGTTAATTACTATAACAAAAATTATGACATAGATATTAGTAGTAGGTACCTTCCTGAGCAAAAAATTTAAATTATTAGTAAGTTTAAGAAATCGAGATAGGTTATTACAAAATAAATATGTAAATACTTATTTAAGCGTAAGCAAATGTTTTAACTGAGGTAAGTACGTACTAAGTATTTACCTAGTAAGTATGGTTAGACAACATTATTCTGTCTTTATTATTCTTAAATGTACTTATTCAATCACAATATTTTATTAAGTAGGTAGACAGTTTTTTGATTCTAGCTATCGAAACAAGAGTTCATTGCATTTGAACTGGCGATGGCAATGAACACAAAACAAAAGAACTTAGGCATAGATTAAAATTAATTCTAAATTTATGAACTAATAAGCAAATTCCTTGTTCTGTGGCAATGAAAATCTCACATCACAATAAGGAATTTTATTTGTTTACAAAATTAATCTGAACTGCCATAAAAGTACCTATTAAAGCTGAGCACAATCGCGCCGAGGTGTTAACCTATCGTAAACGTCAACTTAACGATAGCGATAATCGTAAACGTCTCGTAAAACAAATAATTAGCTTGTGAGTATCGCGAGCATCTGTTGAATGTTGCATTTTTTTTAAACAAAAGGCATCCTGTAAGTAGGTACCTGTTTATGATAAAATTATTGGGCATCTAAAATATTAAATTCCTACAAGACGATTTTAGGCTTCTTAGTAATTTAGATAGGTAATTAGGTAACCTACCTACCTAATTAAAAATTAGATGAAAGAAAATAAATTACTTATCTAGGACAAAGAATATTTTTTTTCTTTTAGCAATGGTACGTAACATAAATACTAAAATGATCGAGATTAAATAATTGAAAAAGTTTTGAAGTATAGGTCGACAACGAAACCATTTAAAATTATTGACAATCGAGCGCCATCTGTTGTCGAGTAGAAAGTAATCGATGTTCAATGAAGAAGTTCAGATTAAATTCAATTTCCAAAATGAAATACCTAGAGGTACGTAACTACCTACAGATTAATAAAGAAAAATGAGTACTTTCTTCCCACTATTATAACATATAAAGAGTACCTAATTGTGTTAAAATCCTTGTGCATAATTTGAAATACATGCACAAGGATTTTTTTTAATGTTTGTTTCTGGTTATACATAAATACTTATATACCTACCTACTAATATTAAATAAATAAATAACGGCTGAATGGATCTGGATGTTATTATTTGGCACAGAGATAGATAGTCTAGAATAACACATAGGTAGGCTAGGTACTTTTTATCCCAAAAAATTAAAGAGTTCCTGCAGGAAACAAAAAACCTCAGACCACGCGGACGAAGTCGCGGTCATCAGCTAGTAAACAAATAATTTTAAAACATAATACCTATTCATATATTCAAATTAAAATAGACTATTATTCTAAGCGTTACACCTTGGAACAGGTAGATACCCTGGTCAGTAATAGGCGGTAAATCCCAAATAGGCACAAAGTTATACAACCTACATGGTACCTAACTAGGTATCTGCTATCAACCCTTACTGAATTCATCAAAGGAGCGAAGAAAGATAACGAAAGATAAAATCGACTGAATTCGCCCGCCGCGGCGTGCCGTACAAATATTGATGTGCTAGTAGGTATCAAAGTGACAACTCGTCGCCCATTTGAATGAAGCTTTATAGCCTCATAAAACATCGCTTGCGGTAATAAAGTGATTTATCCCATAAAGTAACAGCTGATCGTCGTGATTACGCACAATACGAGCGGGCTCATAATTTTACAACCAATTTACAAACAATAAAAGTCGGTCTCCTGTCTTATACGCCGATTTACCCTCGGATATCTCCATATTCGAGAGCCCGAAGTCGCAGCTCGTAAGTTTTATAGAGCTTTTGTAGTCAGTCCAATAAAACCATAACTTTTGGAGGCGAACGTAAAATATCTCGTGACAACTAGATGGCGCATTCGCTCAAACACTACGCAACGCCATCTGTGAGCACATCGTCGAAGCTTTTTATGAGCCATTTGAGGTCGTCACGTCGTTACGTAAATGTTTTATGACCACGAGCGATGACGCTACCATAGCATTGCGTTATTTATTGTGTTGAATGTTCTATTTAAAATAAATACAGTTTGCTTACTTGTTGTTGATACTCGTAAAGTAAGAATAACGTAGTATGTTTTGTTCACAATTTTATAATTTTATTTGTCAGTAGGTACAGATTAACCTAAATTAATATACTTACTAATTATAAGTGAAATAAAATCGTAATAATCGCAGTTCCCACGATACATTTGGTAAGTATGTAAAACAACGAAAAGAATGATTTCAAATAAAGTAAAAGAATTTCGGTTGTATTGTCGTGTTATTCAAAAGTGCTTCACTCGGAAAATGTTAAATTGCGTCATAAACATTCAACTCGCCACCGCACTACGCACCGTCCTCGGTCGGCAAAGCTCCCCGCCTCTTTTAGTACTAAATTTTACCGCCATGCCCTCGTAGCGGTGTCATCGAATGTTGTGTGCGACATCTATCCTCATAATGCGGAACTTTCTCGTAAAACATATGAAATGCTACTGCAAGCTTAAGAAAATTATGTTTGCTATACTAAAATTTGTGAAAGTAAATTGAAAAGTACTTTAATATGATATTGAAAAATGGGCTACGTACGTTGAAGAAATATGACAATTTATTTCAGACGTTTGGTACGAGGAAACAAACTCTGATGATAGATGGCGCTAGTTGTAATTTCCATTGGTTGTGAAACGGTGAATTATAATTCAGTGATTTTTCAGCCACATCCTAATTTTTTGTGAGTGAATAAGTAAATATCTATGGTTACGTTTTAATGATTTTTATAACTTATGGCACTATGTAATTCGCTTATATATTAATGGTTTAACGTGTCTATGCTTGGAATTCCTCTTAGGATAAAAATGCCGAGAAATAGTACCAACATATCAAAGTAGGTACCTATTTAGGTACTAGGTAGGTAATTTAGATTGGTAGATAGTAGATACCTACATAATTAGACGTTAGGCCAAGGTGAGGATTAATTAGGTAGGTAGAAACCTACTCTATTATTGAACCTAATGATGATGGTGACTCTCAAACTTAGGTATACTTAAGTAGGTACTGTACTTAAGGTACTTATTATACTTATTTATAATATATATGTCACCATAAGATTGTAAAAACCGTTAGATTATAATCTAACTCGCGAAATTCTAAACTGTCGAAAGATTAGAATTTAACGCATTATTTTCCGGTGGATTATAATCTGATAGGTATTTAAACCCGATAAAACCTAACTACTTGATTATTTATGTCGAACCCTAACCTAACCTACAAGAAAGAGACAAGAAAACGTAAATAAAATGAATATTTCAAAAATTGACTGCACTCAGAACATTGAACAGTTTACAATCTTTCGACAGTTTATAATTTCGCGAGTTAGATTATAATCTAACGGTTTTTACAATCTTACGGTGACATATACATATACGGTAGATTATATGTTGAACGACGTTTTCTAACTCGACCTGTAAGTAGGTACATTTTAGGTCCGAACCGATAAAGGCAGGTAACCTTTTTGCAAAAAGGCGTAACAAGAAATAATTATAATAGGTAATCTAAGCTCATAACGTAAACCAAACTGGAAAATCTCTATTATCTCATATTTATGAGCGAGAGACTACAAAATATACCCAACTCCACAATCCGGCTAATTACATTCCCGAGTTCTAATCCACTGAAACCGATCCCCGAACCTTTTACATAAATTCCATCTAAAAAGTTATCCGATATCTGGGGTAATTATAAAAGCGGGGTGAGTGACAAATCCTCTAATAAAACAACAAGGAAATAATTCGGGGTATAAATCGCCCTCGCGGTGTGAATAGAATAGCAATTATTTGCTTGAGTTGCTACTTCCTTCTCTTTTTGGGGCGGAACTTTTGGAACTCTCTTCAAACTCGATTTGTTAGGTAAAATTAACTAAGGGAAAAATATTGGCAGAGGTATGACGCGGAAATATTTAGTGTGATAATATACTCTTTTTGGGACGCAACTGTCGGAGATTTTCTTGGAGAGATTTGTTAGACAAAATTATTGTGGTATGAAGATAGTCTTTAGGAATGTAGAAGTTAGCTAAATAAACATTATTTAACTACTTAATTTAAGATCTCTGACGGAACGTGGTTATACTTTGAAGGTCCTTATATTGAGTCTTCCCCCATTCGCATTTTGTGGTATTTTTAATGTGAATGCATTTAGTTATGGTTAAATGATTCGTGAATAATTTCATTAAAATGGATAAACTTGGTCCTTTTTTATCAACATTCGCCATGCATTTGCCGAGAAAAATCTGAAATGTAGAAAATGCGGAAAGTTCAAACTGGGATGTTCAATTTGCTTAGTAAAAAAATAATTAATTATTTTGTTATTATGTGTATGTAATTTAATAGTAAACAACACTCTTTATTCTCGGTATATTGTATTAGTTTTATATCAAAATTAATAGGTCTTCTAAAATAAATTTAAGATGATAAGATCTAACATCGACATAGTCTTATAGTATTATTGAAGTTAATTGATGAAATTGAACTCCAATATTATCAGTTGGAAGAACAATTACTCACATATTAAAAGCTCTAATTCGTGTATCGAGTGAGTTTTCATGGTGCCGCTTTAATACTTTATCACATTTCCGCTCTTATTAGACCTCTCTTACACTTCACAAATTCCGTTTATATAAGCCTGGCGTAGCACTTAGCGGTTAGTTTTTTTAAGGTTTGGATACTTTAATAAGTAGGTAATTATTAATTTTATGATGTGGGAATTAAGGAAATATATTGATTAATTTACGTAACTAAGTATTCAACTAATTAATATATAGCTTACTAGCGGACAACTGCCACGTTGGTCTAGTGGTTAGCACGTTCGACTGCGGCCGACGAGGTCCAGGGTTCGAGTCCCGGGTCGGGCCATAATTAAGTATCGGGTTTTTCGGATTAGAAATTCCCAGTACTAGCCCGGAGTTGGAAGTTGGCGGTGTTTCACCCCCGTGCCTCGGAGAGCACGTTAAGCCGTCGGTCCCGATGATAATAGTCGTTAAAGCCCGCCAACCCGCATTGGAGCAGCGTGGTGGGTCCAAGCTCTAATTCCCTCTCTCCTATGAGAGCGGAGGCCCGTGCCCAGCAGTGGGACGTTAATGGGCTGTTGTGATTACTATCGGATGTCCGCGGGCCGCGACTTCGTCTGCGTAGTATGAGGTTTTTTGGTTCCAGCGGGAATTCTTTAATTTTCCGGGATAAAAAGTAGCCTCTGTGCTATATATATATATATTCCAGACTATAATCTATCTCTGTGCCAAATTTCAGGCAGATCCGTTCAGCCGTTGGGGCGTGATTGAATAACAAATATCCATACATCCATCCAAACTTTCGCATTTTATTCTGATATCTGGCATTAGAAGTAATCGCAAAAGGTTATAGCAAAAAAGCTTCCTTTTCTTTTCTCCTTTCCGTTGATCCAAAAGTAATAACTATACCGACAAGCATTCAAAGTGGAACAGTTAATTTAACAATTTAAAATAATTACTCTACCAAAAATATATAAGTAATTACAGTTAGGTATACTAGATAATGCGAAGGTGTAAAGAAATGGAAAGTATCTAAACTCTAGGTAGGACCTACATAATTATGTATTTGAAATATGAATATATAGTTTCAATATTTTCAAACATAAATGAAACTTCTTAATAGAAAAGAAAAATCGAATGAGAGCATTTCTTAATGGAAAGCTAATCCAAAAGTTAATCGAAAAGATAAAATCGTATAGGCTTCTACTTTAATCTCACAGGAACAATATCGCGACTCAGTGTTTCGGGCAATAAAGAATGATAAATAAAGATTTACGCCGTATCTCCAGAGAAGACGGATAGGGGTCGTGCAGGGCCCGAGAAAAAGTTGAAGGGCTTAACCCTTCCACCGTTATTTACTAGACGGTCCGTGTCGCTAGACGCTACAGTTTGATAAAGTTTTTAGTTATCTGTATTGATAGGGTTAAACTTTGTAGATATGGAGTATAGAATTATCATTGTATGAATCGTAAATATCAGTTCTCTGAAATACCTACTCGTACGGAGCATTTCATGCGACTTCCTTTGCGTGGATTTAGTGTTTCTTAATTTTTTGTTTTGGCCGGGAATTTAAATAGCATATTATATTATCTACCCTGAGTAATTAACACATAGTCTACAGGAGGACATTTTATCACGTGAAATTAAACAGTAGGCACCATTGGGAATCCAAACCTTTACACGTGACGAAGTCGCTGGCATCATCTAGTATCTGATACATAAGTAAACGTTCATAAATGAGTACATAAGGCATGCCCACCCTTCCAAAGTTGGAACGGGTAAATAGTCTTCTAGTCAAAGAAGCATGATAATAGATCTTGCCAGTTGCCAGGCTGCTGTAAAATTTTCATTTCCTCAGTTGTCTTATGCTCCCTCCGAGGGATAATCGCAAAGATGTATGTAAATAGAAAATACCTTCTTCACGTGCGTATCCAATCTACCGTGACCAATCGAGAGCGTCCAACGGCAAAAGTGAATAAATTAGAAAAGCAGTAAATTGTCGGAGGCGTTTTAATTGAAATCGCAGTTGTTAATTGAGTGCGTAGCACACAGCGCATGCGTCCCGTTGATTTATTATAGCCAACTTTTTACTAGGCTTAGCACGTATGTGCTTCAATGGGTATTGCATTTTATAAATGCGCCAGAAATTATTTCATTTGCGCTGCCTTTCGCAGCTTTATGGCGATGGCGTTAGATATTGATGGAGATAGAAGAGTTAAAGGTAGGTAGATACATTATATTTAACTAGACAATAATACGTACTATGAATGTTAAGTTTAGTTAAGAAGAACTGTGAATTATTTTATCAACACTGGCTGAATATTTTTTTAATTATTTAAACGAGTTTTATTATTCTCATGAAGCGTTCCTTAAAGCAAACATTTACATGGGTGTAAATATTTTTACATACAAATTAAGTGCACTTATATGGCATAAATGTCATTATGCCATTTACCTTTTTATCACTGTATAGCGTGCTTATTCGTGATATTTCATTTTGCATAAACGGTGCCACGCCTACGAAATGTCTCTTGAAAACCGTGTTTTAAACTTTTTACAACCCTTCAGATTTTACCATTAATTATTGTAACTTTTCGAAACCCGTGTTTAAACAGAGTATTTATCGATTGGCTAAGCGAAATATGGTACCTACCTATACCTAGTTAGTTAAAAGCTTTTAGGATCTTTGTCTAAATCGATCGATGGACAAAACACCCCACCAAAAAATTAGATATATATAAAGAGATATAAATTCTATCTGACAAAGATACTAGGAAGGGAGATTTACAAGAAGGTAAACCGATTAGAAATTTTTGAGGTGGACCTCTTATTATGACTGCCGTCGCCACAATTTCCTGTAGGTAACGCAGGAGAATCACTTTAAAACTTGGCTTATGTAGGTATATCGAAATCCTCAACATTTTCTACAGGCTCTTCTTGGGTCTTGAAAATAAACTCATATGTACAAAAACCTGTACATAATGTTGTTTAAACAGTATGTAGGACCTGCAGTAGTGTGTATATTGCAAAAAGAATAAACAAAACAATTATTCCCAGTTGATTACTATTGGGAATGCAATCATAAAAGTGAACGAACGGCACATAATTTGTCACCCGCCACCACAAAACCACACCTCGGGGTTTATGACGTTCGGTGTCATAAACCAATAAAATGAAAGTTGGAAGCGAACAAGCGATAGATAATGAACTTTTATTGGTCAGTTTTACTACAGTCCCTGGAGGACTGTCGACTTGTAAATGTTGGTACATGCCTACACGCAAATGCTGTTATTATGTATGAACAGACACTTATTTTCCTGTACCTTTATTGATCAGATATTAGAATAACTAAAAATACTAGCATTTGCATTTCTATAATTTTTTATTCGTCATATTTTGAAGCATTACGACCAGCGATGTTAAAACAGTAACGCAAAGGAATAACTGTGTGTAAGGGACAATCCAGAAGTAGGATTTACAAACACTTTTAATATATTTGTACTCTCATTTGGAACTTGCACGAGCGAATGATCACAACGTGTAGCGGTTCCACGTGAGATTTAATGTAATAAGATAATGATTAATGTAATAAGTTAGCTAAACTTAAAGACATTATTCATTTAGTCTGGCCACGATTGCTATCGTTAACCTCTAAACCATATTGTGATCTAAACACAAAGTATTCAATAATCGCTGACTGAATTACCATCGTCAAAACACTCGGATATAAACTAACTACTTATTTTCAATATGGCGTCGGTATCCGCAGATTAAATCGAATCACATGAAACGAGTCAAATTGACTGATATTATACTTCCTGTTCCATGAGATATAATGACAAACAGAAATAATGCTAACATGTGTAACAAAATGCTACACAAAGTCAGTGGTAAAACTTAAGCGAAATATTTAAAAAATAACCTACCCATAAACCTATTATGCATATTTACTAATAAAATATACCTCATACTTAACTAATAATGCGTATAGGACTTTAGAAAAAAAGCATTAATAAACGACTTATTAACAACACTTGCCTTTGTATTTCAATTTTTGTTTCTATAGATTTAATTTAAGTAGGTAGGCCCTTGCTAAAAATATTTAAGGGGATAAGTAGTTATAATTTTATATGTATTCATTTGTAAACATAAGTGGGTGTTGCCAGATACCTAAATAAATGGAAAAAAAGAAAAATAAAGAAATTTACTGTAAAAAAACTAAAATGATAAAAGGTAACATATGCAAGGCGTAATAAATAAAAGCAGAAAAAGATTTATTACAATTGACTCACGCGTATCGCTTTGACGAGATAACTGCGAGACAACTTGTTTAATCCTAATTTATGGAGCCTAAAATATCAATCAGGTTTTGCTTGGAAACTTTATTATTTTTAAATTCTGTATACCTAATAAGTAGACTCTTGATTTATTCTTATAAATCCGCTACTCCTTTTATATGACATCCGCGTGGAGTTTTTTTTTCTCGCGGGAACTCCTTTATTTTCTGGGCTAAAATGTATCCTAGGTATGTCCTTCCCCAGGATGGAACCTTTATATTCCAAATTTCATCAAATTCGGTTGAAAAGATTGGCCTTTAAAGCATAGCAGACAAGCAGACACACTTTCGCATTTATAATATTAGTAACAAAATAAACTTTTTTAATGTTGCTTATCTAAGTACTTTCTTACTCGAAACGAATATCCTACGCAAATTTTTCTTGTGTCATTCTGCGTTTATTTAGTCGTCTGTCTTGTAGGTGGGAAAGACAACATTTAAATATTGTAATAATTATTCAGATTATATATCTAAAATATATCAGTCAGTCAGTAAAATAAACTTACTTCACTAATAAAGTCATTTTGAAAACAAAATAATATAAACGTCCTTTTTGTTACAAACTTTTAAATCTGTTGAATTCAGTTAAATGTAAAAATAAACACATATTTACAATGTTTATGTAATTATTTTAGATAACTTCCACAAAGTTATCTATTCGGTAACATGGACTCAACAATGCTCTACATTCGTATTAACTATCGAACAAATTATATGGAGTTATAGACGTTCGCACATCGACTTATTGGCAGCAATTATAGCAAAGTGACTATTAAGTAGGCAGTTCGAATAGATAGCGTTTGTTTACGGCCTTAAGTATGCGAAGGCTCATTGCCGGTCACAATTAATAGCTGTCATGGAAAGCGATATTTCGCATCGGCTATTGCGTGATTTTGTAGGGGTTAACTCGATTACACTCGATGGGGCGGTTAAGCACTTTTGGTTTATGATATGTGTCGGTAGTAAAATTGGATGTTTATTGGATATGCATCTACGTGTTATAATGGCAATGATTTAATGTGGTATATAGTATTATTGTATATAAACACATTGTCATTTTATTTAGGTGTAAACCCGTTAACTCCTTTTTTCATGTTAAACATATCTATGTCCTATTCAGTCCTATATTATTAATGACAAAGTTGCATGGAAGCAACCGGCCTCACATCCAGTGACCCGCAAGTCAGTGTAATTCTTGGAACGTATGTGTTGTGTTGTCTACATATTGTAACATTTTCTTTTCTATGAAAAGAGCAACTGCTGAGTTTCTTGCCGGCTCTTCTCAGTAGAACCAACTTTCCGAACCGGTGGTAGAGTCTTAACGTTTCATAAGTGACACAAATTGTCCTACACGAAATAAATAAATCATTTATCATTTATCCCTTTGTGAATTGTGATAGCAAGGGTTCATAAGAAAGCATTCTCTCTCGCGCATTATTCTATTACCTTAGAAGGCAGAATTGTGCTCGTGTACAGTTAATTAAATAAATCGTTATCGATTAAGGCTTCAGCGGTGAGTAACCTACGGGACATGTTCGTGCTCGGGGCACGCCGGGTGACGAGATACTATCGACACGAGTGTACCGGGCACTGCTTTATATGGCATGCGGTTCCTGGCTACACTTTAGTTACTAGGTATGTACTATGTATGTGCTTCCTATCGAACTATTATTACCTATAACAGTATTCTAGAACTTAGACTACGCGAGTCGTAATCATACCTGCTTAGGTAATTAATACATTTTTGCGTCCTTGCCTTTTTATCCTAATATGAAATTAATTTTAATCAAATCCATATAGATACGGCATCTATATGGATTTGATTAAAATAAATTTTTTTAGTCGTGAAGTTAAAAAGCAATTTCAAGTTTGAGTTTATATATTTTTTGCATTACTTACCTCATAGACAAGTAAATTTTATTAGATTCGTATAACACCTATTCAGCGATTAGTTTTTTTATGTACTGTAAATCTTGTCTATATTGGCTTAAATTCTACTATTCTAGGCTATATATTACATCGCTATATTAATTAAGAGAAACAGAATTTATTTTCTTCAGAAATAAAAAGCATCGTTTAATCGTATAAATTACGTTAATTATAATCGTTAAAAACCATTAAATACACTTTAGTAAATCAGGGCCGCGGCGGCGGAAGAAACTATCGATATCATACTGGAAGTAGTTAAACGTAAAAAGTGTTTATGTAGGTACAGTCACGAAACCAGATTCTTGGATCTACGTTACCAAATTTGCAAGACGAAGCTGCAATGTGTTATTTATGATCCAAATTCAAAACGTCCATACTGCAATACTTAATCATCATTTTGTAAGTACTTAGGTATATAGAAAGTATTGTTTTCTGCCTCTCGGTTCGTTACCAATGCAACTTGTAAGGCGTGCCGCGCACTTATAGCACACTAATTTATAATCTTCTATGCTTTCTCAGCTCCTCTGTGCAACCAATTTCGACGAAATTTATTACGGAGATGAGTTCCATCCCGAGAAAGGCCATAGGCTACTTTTTATACCGGGAAATGAAAGAGTTTCCACGGGTTAATCGGGAATAAATAAACAGCGAGCGAGTTGCTGCGCGTCGTGGTGACTTCACATAAGATAGATCTCTCATCTTGCTCAGCTGCCTACCGGCCTTCGTGTACATAATGATATATGCATCATCGACGGGCGGTCGATGGGGTAGACCCCCGCCCGCGCCTCACCAACTACATCACTCCTTTTATTTTCACCAAACAGGTCCACAGAAGCCATATAAAATTCCGATATTTTAATAAGAAACCGCCGCTGAATATCAATTAATTTGCCAAATAAAAATAAAAATCGCCAGCCCCCTGTACCGATTAATAAGTCATGCATTATTCAACTTTTAGTCTAATTAACTCGAAAAGCCTCGGTACCAATGTTATAATCGAGGCGATTATATTATTATGTCAATTTTCTACGGTCCCGCAGCCTATATGCCTATTGGACACGATTACCTACAGTTAGATTAGTTACAGTACAGTAAATAAAATAGAAGTTGAATCATTATAATTTTCAATGCGTAACTACACTCTACAGGTGTCCAAAACTGGTCGAAAGAACGCAATCCTAAAGGCAATGTATAATGGAACAGAACCGGTTTGGAACTCTTAAGCCTAATCAATAAAAAAAAGTTCGCAATGGGTCTATCGAGCGAAGTATATAAGATGATTATGTTAAGTTATGATCATAATTATTGCTGAAAAAGTAAGTTATGGGCCCGCGGAGCTTAGGAAAAAATGTTAGCCCGGCACTTCGTCAAGATATATCGTTATCATTGCGTCGGGACCTGAAACGATCGAATTATATATTATTCGTTTTTGCGATTCGCATCTGTCTTTCAACGTTAACGTTCTGGTACGCTATAATTAAGTGAGAAACATTGCGTGGATCTAGTCGTTACTCTTCAATCGCTGATTAACTACCGTGCTCATTAATGACTCATTTAGGTTAAATATAGACGTAATTAACGAAAGCTTTTTCCGTTGAGACCTTTATAATATTTTTTTCTATACACATAATATATGATGCCCGCGACTACGTCCGCTTGAATAAAGATTTTAACTCCAACGGGAGCTCACAAATTTTCCGGGATAAAAAGTAGCCTATGTCCTTCCCCGGGATACTATACTTACCCATCAAAATCGGCAGAAAAGATGGGCCGTCTAGGAATAGCAGTCAGACACACTTTCGCATTTCTGATATTAGAGAGTTTTTTTACTAGAAGAAAATATCTGTCACCACCAATTAGTACAACCAACGGTCTTTATAGTCTATACTATCGAATGCCCGCGACTTCGTCTGCGTGTTTTGAGGTCTTTTTGGTTCCCGCGGGAACTCTTTAATTTTCCGGGATAAAAAGTAGCTTATGTGCTATTCCAGACTATAATCCATCTCTGTACCAAATTTCAGCCAGATCCGTTCAGCTTTTGGGGCGTGATTGAGTAACAAACATCCAGACATTCATATATCTATACATCCATCCAAACTCACATTTATAATATTTGTAAGATGTATCTATTCAATACGGTCCCCCTTCAGTAACATTGTAATAACCATATTTTTTAAGTCTGTTTTCTAACTGGCGAGCTAAAATGTTTGGATACAAGAAACATTGAACATTTTTAAGAAACTTTTGGAATAGAGTGTAATGTAAGGGCCTACCTTCAAAATTTCTTACTTAAGCGTAACGTTAGAGCGGCGGGGCGAGAGCTAATCTAATAGGAATATATCATGCATGCTACGCGTCTACGAGGTAGGCTTCGGCCGGATTGCCGCTTGCCTCATTCATGTGATTTTGCCTTTAATTCCAACGAACTTTTAAAACAATAGGTATAAGGATTGTGTGTATTAAATACCTAACCATGGACATGATACAGAACACATGTAGTAGTACCCTTACCCTTACTTAATACCATGTAAAAATTGAGTCGTTTAAAAATTCTCCGCTCGCGATACGTCGCCGTCACAACAACCAATATTTTTTCGTATCGAGCAAAATAATTATCTGTTATCGCCGAATTGATTTCGGTCGAAGAACGGAAAGATGGCGGCGGGATACAGACAGCAAAATTACTTTTCTCGTAGCTATTTAAAAGTTTTCCCAAACATCTTTTGTACAGTGTCTCATATTTTAATTAAGTAATTAATTCTGTCTAGTAAAAATAAAGAGTTAATGCATAAACGTCAGTCGCAAGATTCGGCATTGGGCTTTTGCAAACTTTAGGAGTTCTTTTTTAACTTGTTGCTACTTCTGAAAAGTTTTATAAAATAATTAAAAAAAATTAAAATACACGACTGCCCTGCCAAAATACGAACTAAAAAGTTAAAAATCTAAATTAATCTAGATAAAATAGAGAAAAATCTTATTCACATTTTTATTAAGTAATATTTGTTTGTGAATCACTGGATATTGAACTATAGCGTTATATATTTTTGGAATCTACTCATCATTTTCTAGATGATAAATAAATAGTTAATCTTATTTTCCAATTTATCTTTTCAACTTTCGCCTTTAATGCGGGGCCATGGTCACCCCATAAATTTTTTTAAAATTTCACTAACCTATGTCACCCGGAATAAGCTAGGGATTCTAACGATACCTCATTTATCAAAATCGGTTCAGGCGTATAGAAGTTATAGATACATTACAGTACATACATACATACATACATACATGAACCCTGAAAACAATATACTCCTTTATTCAGGCAGTCGTATAAAAAGTATAAAGTAAGTAGGTATTTAGTATTCGTCAGAAAAAAATTTGTTTCGATAGGGTCGAATATTTTGTTATTATTTACCTAGATAAAATTTGTCAGATTTAGATACTGAATCAGTATTTTTGCTATGCGCAGGTTTCTATAAACGTCCCTAAGCCCTGTTTTACAATTTGACACCAACAACCTAAGTTATTTAGCATTTCTCAACTTCAATAACATGACCAAATAGGTACGTGAAAGGTTCGTTCCGTTTTCGTTGGTTTTCTTTTGCCGACCATACAGCGAGCACGGTATGAGGAATTCCGTATTTAGCGACTCTCCGGCTGTTTTGTTACTGTATGCGGCATATGAGATGAAACAGTCTATAGCCAATTTAATTAATAGACGTTCCCGTCGACCATTCGACGATCAACGGCGATGAAGTCATTATGCACACTTACGAAATAATAAAATCCTTTTACGGTACGGCGTACCTTTTTCATTCATTTTCGTTTAACACCTAGCGATGGATTTAGCCGTGTAGCTTTTTTAATTAATAAGTGTAAATGTCAAACAATTTAACAGCCAATTATACGAATACGTGCACGATGGTTTATTATATTCATACAATATAACTATGGTGGTAATTATTTTTGTATAAGGGCTCGGTCAAATTCTTGTTTAAAAATTTAATTGAGTTACCGGAAAGCATCGTCCACGTTTCGATAGCGGAACGGAGACGGTCGGGAAAGATCAAAGGAGGCTTCGAATCGGCTTAGTAAATTAAAACATTGCAAAACAGCAATACCGTAGAGGTCTCGCATGGGCGATTTCAAAAATGGCGTCGTGAATCGACTGGTGACGACGAGTCAGTTTTTCGCAACCGTCTCCACTCGATAAATAATGCCGCGGACTTTGACAAAAACTCACCTAGTCCTGTTCGGTGGCCGGCGGCGCCCGCTCCCCCCTCCAGTCTCCCCGCTGTCGCCCTGCTGTCGGCCGCACTCGCCCCGCATTCGCCCGCACTCCCTTGGAGCTTTTTCTGCTCATTCCACGGCGCCGGCGCAGTCGCAAACCGCTCACTTCCATTATCATAGACGTAACCCTAACTATTTACACGGCTACTGGCTAAATAATATCATCTACTTATATTTATGGCAATTTGTTAAACTTCACCGACTATTAAAACTGCAGGAACACGACCACGTTTACACTATACTTATGCGAGAGTATTCAAGGTTAAGATGGCGCGGTTTTCTATTCTGTTTGCGATGCGCGGGATTGCGGATAAACGATTTAACTTATGACTGTTTACTTAGCTTTAAGGGTACGAGACCGGGTCTCTTTGGTAGGCATATTAAATTTGTACAACGTAATAAAGTTTCCTCGCCGACGCCGAGCCAGCCACTGTAGCCTTCATGGAAAACCATCTACGATACACCTACACTAAAATACACGGAAGAAATTTCTAAAATTGCACTGGTTCTCAAACGCGAACATTTACCACGAAAGCGCGAATTAAAATATGTAAAAAATTCAATAAATCAACAAAAACAAAACCCGAAACACAAAATAATACGACCCGTTTCTATTCTAACATTACAACAGTTTATTGTTCATTCGTTCTTAGAAAACATGTGTCTAATTCTTTACAATTAATTAAAAAAATAATCACAACAACCGAACAACACTTAAATAACGAAAATAATTACAAACAATTTACAAACACAAAGCTAAAGAATGTTCGGCGGACTGCGATCGTATATCACTGGTAGAACACGGGTACGCGCGAGGATGTGCGCACGCACAAGTTAGCGCACGCGTGATTTAGTGCGCACGCGCGATTTAGTGCTCGGGGTGGCCTTGCGCAGCCGCTGCGGCCGCCGCCGCTGCTGCCGCCTTCTGCGCCTGCGCCTGCTTCTCTTGCTCATTTAACTCCTTTATCGCTTGTATTTCTTTCTTTAACTTCATCCTTCGATTTTGGAACCATATTTTGATTTGTCTTTCCGTGAGACAGAGCGCATGCGCCATTTCGATGCGTCTCCTCCGCGTGAGGTAGTGATTCGTATGGAACTCCTTCTCTAACTCTAGCGTTTGATATCTAGTGTAGGTTTGTCTCCCTCGTCTTCTCAGGCCGTTCGCTCCTGTAACAAAGGAAAAATATATTTTAATACATGTAAAAACTTGAAAGGTTATCGTCCGTCCACAAGATACCAGATATAAATTCCAAGTGCACGCTTCAACTGAATAGAGAAAAAAGAAGTTTCAGTAACTTCGCTTAGCGTTTGATCGTTGAATGGGAGTGGTTGTCTACACAGCTTAGTTGAAATGACGGTACAATTGCCCATGACGACAGCTTCATTTCGTTCAACTGTCAATACTGATAAATGGAACGGCGTGGTACGCCTTTTATTCGCCGAAGGGAATTGGTATTGCAAAGTTAATTATAAAACCGAGACAATACACTACCAATTAGTTTATGTAAATCTTTAGATACAAATTCATTTTCATCTAATAAATAGGTAAATATAGCCGAAAAAATGCTAATGTTCAAATTAATTTCAAGTATATTAAATTGATATACTTAATTGTGTAACCATCGTGGGAAGATAATGTATGCGTAATAATTAATGTAGGTACAACGAATGCCCTCTTTACATGAAACCTCCGAATTGGTTACCGAGAAATCGATTCACGAGAGAGCCGAATACGAGGCCAATAGCCGCGAGTCGTGAAAATTCGATCACGTGTAGGGTTGCCAATTACACAAAATAACAACCTTAAAGCAGGAACGCTTCAGTTGGCAAAACCACAACACAGTTATTCGAGATAAATATGTAAATCAAAAATGCTTCGGTCTCTTTTTTTTGGTTGCAGCCCTGACCACATTATCCTGGCATTGCGGTTATGTATCGAAAGACTTCATTGCATGCGTCGAACTTTTTAATGTATAGGTTTGCACCCATGCTGGGCTCAATTTAATTCGCTTCAAAAATACTTCGGAACTTGCGTAACTGGTTGAGGGCCAATCGGGAAGGCGTTTATAATAATGATTTATAATTACTTCTGGGAAATGTTCATATGTATAATTTAGCTGTGTACACACAGGTTATTGGGAACAACTTTTTTGGTATTATAGGTATCGTATAATTTTGTAGGTATTTATTTCTGTGGTATAACTAACCAAACAACTGACTTAAAAATGTCATGTACGTATAGTTTAATAAGCACATACCTACCTAATAGCGTCGACAGTATAAATCGCCGCTATATTTATTGTATTAACGATAACCCCGGACCCTATGGCGTAGTTAACTTAAACTGACGAGATTGTATAAACGATTGCCGTTAATCGATATTCTAAGATATTACGATTTTCTTGTGATCTTGTGGTTTTTGAAGACTTTTCATGCTGTCGGTAAGTAGAGTGAACTATAATTAGGTAAGGTGTCTTTTACTGATTGAATATGCATAAGTTACTCGACGTATGTGAAAAGGCACTTTATTTCGTCATATAAAAATAAAACGTGTCAAATCAAACTTCCTAAAGGAGCCCACTCGAATAACATATCGCTTTTAAAATTGATACAAAAATAAAAGCATTTCGGAGCGAGCCTTCGGACCGCTTCTCACAGTGTAAAAGGGTTGCCAACCGATTTAATGGCTTAATTATCTCAAGTACTCAGATCGAGGCAGCTTTTAAAGCCACGGCGCATGTACGGCTTTATCTATGCTCTTTATTGAATAACAGTTCAAGTAGAGTCTTAAGAGTGGACGATTTATTTAATTTTACGAGATACGCGAGCGTGAAAATCACGATAGAATTAAACAACTTTATTATCTACAAAAGTGGACTCGCTTCGGTCTTTTACGGTTGGAATATCTGAAAAATCTTCTTGATGAATATCTAGTTGCTTGCAAAATTCAAGTTTACGGCTTCAGTGGATTGATAGATCAGTACGAATAAACATACAGATATGTCAGTCCGATAGTTTCTCATGTTTTATATGAAGAATAAAGATACCTACTTCAAAATTTATACGACTTCATACGACGACTGCCAGTTTTATACTACTATAAATCAGCCCCACATTACTTAGTACGCCGAATAAATAAACTGATGATTTAAAATCTTGCAAAGAATTTTTCAACAACTAGCTTTTAACATCTATTCTCATTCTCGATGCGTAGGTAAGCGATGATCCTACCCACGGCACATAAAAAATTGTAAATACGATAATATGGTGCCATTGCCAACTCCTCACTTCTGACCCGAAGGCGTAGGCATAGAGCCTAACCTAGTACCTGAAAACTGAAGATCATTCTTTTTTTTTTTTTTAATTCACTACAAGTTAGTCCTTGACTGCGATCTCGCATGATGGTAAGTGATGATGCAGTCTACGATGGAAGCGGGCTAACCTATTAGTTATATTAAACCCATACCCCTATTCGGTTTCTACACGGCATTGTACCGGAACGCTAAATCGCTTTGCGGACGTCTTTGCCGGTAGGATGGTAACTAGCTACGGCCGAAGTCTCCCACCAGAAACCCTAATCCTCCTAATCTCTATCTATTAGTACTATTGAAGTACCTGTAGGTAATAATTTCCACGTCACATTGATTTCACTCTCCTTATCCGTAATTTAAGAGAAGCCTGAAACTTGAGTGCAACCTTTTTAATAATTAACAAAATTTCTTTGTACCGAAGTAGTGGTTAATTGAGTGACGCTAATTGACTGAGCCTTAAAAGCCTCCAGGGGTACCGTAAATAGAACCTTTTCTTTCCTTTATACATCGTGAATGCTGTGTGCGGGATTAAATAAATCCTTTTTTATTACGTTACAGTGAGACGTTTCATTATGTAACACCTATTCGAAAAACTATCCGATTATGTTCTTACTTTCTACATAAACAAGTCAACAGTCGTGCTTATCTTCGAATGTATTTTAGTACCCCGCAATACCCATGGTCCAAAAGCCTCAACCTGAGGCAAACTTAAGTTTCTCTAAAAGAGATTTAAGTCAAGAATAGCGCATTTTGGTCTGAACCTTTATAAAGCATGACAATAAATGGGATGGTAACATTTGACAATAATGGCTTATTTAGCCTGGACTGCCACCGGTTTAGATGCTGCCTTTTGAAGAAGCTGCGTTTGGACGCTGAAGTTTTTTGCTATAATTGAAATTGAATTTGCTAGAAAAACAGAAATCCGCTTCTTTATTATAAGGACTACTCACTGAGCCCACTATGGAGATAAAAAAAACAGCAAAAAAAGCTGTTTCCACGCCACATGTGCCTAATTAAGTCCAACGCTACGAAGCCAATTTGCGCCTTGTAAATATTTCTCAAAATCCCGCGTATGCCACAACAGTAATAAAGTTGACAGAAATGACTTCATTAAGCATCATTCGTGGCTAGCAAAAAAGTCGTGGAGTCCCTAAATAGGTATATAATGACGCCGAATATTTCCGTATACCACAAATCTTGAGCGTTGGAATTGGAACATCATCTGCGTATCGTGTTCCGGAGTCGCGTTGCAAGGGTAACGCCCTTCATGTCATTCGTGTGGCTATATTTTTTTCAAACTACCTTCCATATTGACTTCTGCCGATAAAAACACATTAGCAGATGTTTACATAATCTGGAAACATCTTCGTCTAGGATAGATTATTAAAAGTAATAATATGTTTTTGACAAAACATATCCGTACTCAATGCGAAAGTATGGACAAAATATATCCGTATTAATATCCATCCATACTCAATGCGAAAGTGTGTCTGTCTGTCTGCTACGATTTCACGGCCCATCGATTCAACCGATATTGAAGAAATTTGGTACAAGGATAGGTTGTATCCTGGGGAAAGACTTTTTATCCCGGAAAATTCAATACTTCCCGCGGGAATCAAAATCCATCCAGAAAGAAGAAACTGATCGATTACTTAAACAACCAAAAACCTTATGTGTTGCAGAAGGTATTGTTTTAAGTGATAGTGAACTATGTATGGTCTGTTTACTTTTATAGACTACCGTAAACACTAGTGGTCCCAAGCTGAGACCTCGCGGTATCCATAAGATAGTTTTAACTATATTGTAATAGTTAACTTTTAACATTAGACGCAAAAGAGCTAAAGTGCTGTTGGAGAAACGAATAAAGTATAAACTTTTACAGAGCGCCATCTATTGACATCATTGTGAAGTTCTGTTAAAAATACTGAAGCTCATTAAAAATTTAATAATTTCGTTTTCTTATAATATTTATCTTCTTTTAGTATTTGTTGTTCAAGTACAGGATATAATTGATCAAATTTCAGGCTCCGCCTTTCAGAAAACTGAGAGTTCTGAGGTCTACTTTGGACGTCAGAAAATCACTACTTTGAAAGCCCGCCATTTCGTCAATTTTAGGGGAAAAATAATAAAAAATATATTTTTGTACTCTATTCCTAATTATCTTTAAAATGATATCCTACCGCAAGTATATGTAACGCTATAAAAATATTTTATTCGCCCCCCTGATTTTTTTTTAATAACTTTTTAAGCCATATTCGGCTGGAGGCCATCGGTTTACATATTATATCTAAATTTAAAGTAATTACGTTCAGTAATTCAGAAGTTATAAGGCTCTGACAGACGGACGGACGGACGGACGGAAAAGTGCAATTTCACTCAAATAGACTCGGAGACCTCCGCTTCGCTCGGTCAAATTACAAGTCCACCCATTCCTAAGTTATTCCCGTTGAAAAGTAAAAAGAAAACCAACACTTCCACGGAAATCGACGCAAGTCGTTCCCAAGATTCTCTCCGAACAAGTGTCAGGCCCAACCCGTTTTGCAACACGTGTCGCAAACAAAAGAAACTTGTCCAACTTCCCCCTTCTCCCCGTCGAGCGACAAAAGGATTGCACAAGTTATATTATATTAGTCGTAAAGAATTTTGGACTAAGATCTATAGCCTGTAAACCGCCCGTAATTTCCAATTCTGCCGCAATCGCGGGGGACATTCGCAACAACTGTTGTTTGCTTCAATGTTTTAATTGTTCCTAATTCGTAAAACTTTTCATGTGATTTACGACTGTTGTTACAGAATCGGCTGCTTTTGATTGTGAATGTTAGGCTTCTTTCTCAACCATGTGGCCGGAGAAAGGCGCGGGAAGTGGTTATTTACACTTGCGGAGATCGTTAAAACGTTAATAACAAAACAATAGCTATTGATCTTTTGCTGCTGTTAGTTTCCCATAGAACGATTTTGTATGGGCATGGAGTTGTCATAGTTTTAAAAAGCTTTCATCGGATGGCTAGCCAGCTGATTTGCTTTTTTCCAAACGACCTAGCGGAATTCGTTTTGTGGATTTAGTTTCTTTAAAATCTGTTAGAAACCATTTTCCCCCCTTCTATGTTCGTCGCCTGGACGCAAGCTGTCTTTGTTGCTGTCAAGGTGGCCTCAGCAGCTGAGCCGTGAAAGGTTTCAGACAGATAGATGCCCTTTGGCGTTTTTTATTATTGTTGCTAGACTAGATAACTACTGCCTGCGATGACTGTGTGGTTTTTTAAAACAGTATCTCTGGATGAATCTTTTTAGGATGCAAGCTATCTTAACAGCATATTTTGTCATATTCGGTTTAACGGGTGGGCTGTAAAAAGGTAACGGACAGACAGAAACATTTCCTTATTTTAGCGTTTAAACTATTGTGAGTGATATCAATCGTAAAGATAATTTGATGAGCCATCTATGTTAACTCAGATGTTTATTAGTCGGAACATGCCCCTATGAGTCATGAATAAGGCTACGGACACGCCAAAACATGCGAGTTCAAACTGATCACACATACCTACTTACTTAAGATGTTTATTTTCATATTTATAAAAATAGTCTATTAGTCGTTATCTGCATTTTAGCGATCATGATGCGTAATTCAGGATTTACAAGATTTGAAGCACATTATACCTAATGCTGTGACTAACAATTTGATAATATTCACAAAACATATGGAATGCGTGAGAAAATTAAGATTTTCCATATCAAAAAACTCAATAAGATCACAATTAAGTAGATATACCCAATGAAACAATTCCTTTAATAAACCTACGTTAAGGAGGTATTCAATGGACGAGTTAATGAGATGAATTAAGATAAAATAGTGCGTCCGATTGCAAAGTACATTAGCTTTCAGTTTAATGTGTCTAAATCTACTACCAGCTGGATAAGCCGCATTATAACGCAGTCGAATAAATTACATAAAGAGGTAATTGGCTTCGAGATTGTTTTCCAAATGCCAGTACCTATCAATTATATAAGCCAGTAAAACTGTTATGTTGTCTGACTGATTGATAGATTAATAAAACTTATAGCTATAGAGACTTGACATTTATTTGTTGCGTAAGTTTCTACGAGAGTAGGTACCTACCTTATTTTTCATTGGACGGTCTAGGCACAGAATACTTATTTTTTTTTAATACACAATAAGTTAGCCCTTGACTGCGATCTCACCTGATGGTAACTGATGATGCAGGGTAAGATGGTAGCGGGCTAACCTGTTAGGGGCATGGCAGTTATATTAAACCCATATTCCTATACGGTTTCTACACGGCATCGTACCGGAACGCTTAATCGCTTGGCGGCACGTTTTTACCGGTAGGGTGGTAACTCGCCACGGCCAAAGCCTCCCACCAGGCCAGACCAGGGAAAATTCAGAAATTATTAATTCCCAAATTGACCCTACCGGGGATCGAACCCGAGACCTCCGCACGTTAAGACAACGGCACTCAGCACTGCGCCACGGAGGTCGTCACAACAATATTCGATATTTATTTATTCAATTTAGGTACACTGTACCTACTGTATATTGACATCCGAAACTTATAAAACATGATAATCAATTATGGTATCTTAAGTCTAAAAGCTACGAGCTATCACTACGTAGTCTACGGTCTCGTAAACTGTGAGTTTGTGCGTCTGTTTTTAAATGACCTCCGTAGCGATAACCTGGGTTTGATTCCCTGTCGACCTGGGTTGGTTTCCCGGTCGGACATAAAAATTGTTAGGTACCTATTGAGTTTCTCAGAGTGGAGGCCTATGCCCAGTCCCAGTGGGACGTTAATGGGTTGTAGTGGTGGTGGTGGTGGCGTAGCGATGAGCCCATGTTCCTGTGTATCTTCTATACCTATTCTGTATTCTGTGGCATTGTTTCTTAGTATCATCGATAAACGTAATTTGCAATAATCGAGGTACCGATCACTTTACCAAATTTTTCTCATTCCACATTCAAGTCGACCAGACTTCCTGGATAATATAAGGCAAATTGGTAATTTGAATCGAAAATTACAAGATTGTATGAAAATGTTTGGGCCCAACGGGACTGGGTGCGATCAGGTTTATGTAGAACAACAGTGTTTTACATACCAAGCTACCTATAAGTATACGGATGTCTACATGCCTACAGACGCTACCTGGGTGGTCCGGAATCGAACTCAACGATTACAGAGTATATAATGTTCATATAATCGCCGCGCCTCTTCTTTTTCGTCTATATAATCTGTAGATATATATCGCTTATACAGGATGACTATTGCATCCAAAGATTTTTGAAATCAAATAAATACTCACCGCTGCTGTTGTTGGGACCTCAGAGCTGTCATAATATGGATACTTTAATTGAAAAGCTAAATCATTATTTTTTTTAAACGTGATGTCGATTAATACTAATCATGTATAAGTATACTTTCGGTCTTAATGAAGCCATAAATCATACATTTAATGTAGACATATTGTGTAACACGTACTGGTACATGTTATTTGTATCATTAAAATAATAACAATATCGGATCATGTACTAATGTTTGCATAGCAAAATTTAAGAATAGGTTCCACCTGTATACATAAAAGCAATTAATATGAAAATAAAACTTCACTTGAATTTACGGTACCAATACGCAGAGTAATTAAAGAAGCTTATTGGTACGGCCAGAAAAAAAATACAGTTACAGTCTTAAGTGGGTCCTACTTTTAGTATTTAATGTAATAACTGTTAATATATTATTTCTCATAAAAAATAAAATGGCTTCTTTCAAGGTGCACACTAGTTTTAGATTGCTATCCATCTTGAATAATTCAACTTCAGTTACTAAAATTATACATCAATGAACTTCAGTGACAAAGTTGCCTTAAGAGGTCACATGATAAAAAGTAGATAACTATGAATGCAAAGGGCGTGTGTACACAATAATTTTAATAGATTTTCCACGATGTCGGTGAAACCTTACTGCTATCTACTCAGCGGAGTTCCAATCAGTCCACTAGATGTGTATCGACTTAAGAGGCTGCTTGTTATCTCAAAAACACAATATGAATAATGCATTAGTGCTCCATGCAGCATACTCGCGTACACTTAAACTGGCAAAGTATAATTGACTCAAAGTTTGAAAATGAAACAGAGGAGTGTAAGGCTTATAAGGCGAGATATTTCGACTTTTTATGTGAACCGTACACATATTTTGTAAAGGAGCCATTTTAAAACGATTGTATTGAACTTTATATTGGGAGTGGACAAAGAAAAATTACGACACGCAGTAAGGATGACTAAGAAGCTTACTCAAGTGACATGTTTTTTACAACTTGGTGATTTAACGTGGTATAAATTCGTTAAGTTATCAATGGAATAAATAAAATCTTTCTATATTAGTATTGTATTGTATTTATAAGAAATAAGAAATTTGTGTTTTAAAGTTAAAGATATTAATTTTCAAATTCAATTAGCGGACGTTCTTACTACGTACCTATAAATATTTAGAAAACCTCAAAAATGTGCATAATAAGATCATAAGGAGATTTCGTAATGCACATTGCTCTTCTTTTGTTCTGATTATTTCTGAATGGTTTCTGGTCTGGTCTGGTAGGAGGCTTTCGTCGTAATTATTAGCCACCCTACTGGCAAAGACATGCCGATATGCGATTTAGCTTTCCGTTAAAGGGTAAACTGCACTAAAATAATTTAATTTAAAAAAATAGATACGCGCCGAAGTAAGAACCTCCTTCTTTATTGGAAGTCGGTTAAATATTGAGTCGTGGTTATCGGTATAGTTTCTTTATTAGTTGCAATTCCATAGTTACATTATTTCTTAATTAACATATAATAGTCATCAGTAAATAAGGCATGCTATGGATACCCAGTCTGGATATAGCAACAAAACAGTACATGGTGGTAGGGACACCGATTTATTAGTGTTTGTCAGTATCATTTAAGAATTCATTAAATATTGTAGTAAAATTTTTCAATCAGATAGTTTTTTAGCGTATTATTAAATTATTTTTTCTTTTCCGATGTGCCTAATGCCTGATTGTTAAATATTTTTATTGACATTGAATAGGGGGCTTGAGCTGTGCAGTGCCAATTTTGACGGTGGGAGAATCAGATTGTTTGCGTGTCTCTCGGGGAACCGGCGAGCTTTGTCTTCTTTCTTGGTGCTAAAGTGTATGTTTTTTCTTACAAGTTTACACATTTCAAATATACGTATATGTTTCCAGAGATAGAGTACCCTTATTTTGTTTTATCTCTTTTATTTCACTTTGTCTTGCATTTTCGATTTGGTCGACCATTCTCAACAAACTATTCAAGTTCTCATACCTAGTTACGCACACGGGTTCTTAAGCATGCAGCTGGTTCTCCAAGCCAAGCGGATTTAAGATAGAATTGAATTACCATGCAGAGATGCAATCGGGACTGTCTGACGTGATAGGTATCAAGGCACAGCTAGATATTGTTGCCAGAGTTTAGTTTGCAAATCGGCGGGATGCCATAAAATATTATAATAAAATCTAGAGAAATTAATGGAAATCTTCGACTATTTTTAGAATGGATTTTGTATGTAGCTGGAAATTACATCTGGATCTTAGTTTACATAGGTAAATATTATTTTTTTAATTTTTAGTATGTATCAGAAATATTTTCTTTGGAATTTTACAACTATTAATTATATAAAAATGAAATATAATGACGAAGGTTTAAGTTTTAAGTTATTAAAAATAATTACGTAGGTAATATCATCAGAGAATAATAATGCCACTTTTTGAGGAATTTTATCGAGAAAAATAATTGTAACTCAATTAATTTACAATATTGCAGTGCGTTTAGCCCGTAGTTTTATGCTTTTTTGAACCAAGCCCAAGACTATAAATGAAGCTGACATTCTAAATGCAAATTACTGATTGGTGAAGATCGATAATAGCCTCCAAGAAATTTAACATGGAATATCTTGTGAAGGTGATGTTGTAAAGAAATTAAAACACTAAGTTTCTTACTTGCTTTTAATTCAAAAAAACTTGTTAGTAAGCTTGTACCATAGAATACGTGCTTTATCTATTTTGATAGTTTATTAAACGAAATATTGTGATCAAATAAAAACGTTTCTTTCATTCTTTCTGTCTTTCTTCTTATTTACCTACCTTGTTCGTACCTAAGTAGATACAGAACTTCATAATTATTTCAGTAATTTTATAATATCAAGCTTGTTCACTGAATCAGAAGTGCACCCCAAAACAATATTTGAACCCTTTTGTCATCGTTTTTCAGTATATTGGTTCCATATTGGCCCATAGATCAGGGTCGGCTGCAATAAAAATCGGACGTCCCTCCGGGATTAGGTTAAACCTTGACGTATGTGGCATGGAACAGCCTCAGACTTTTCCTTTGTAAAGGGGATAGTCATCCAAGTAATTTAAAAATCAATTTCGAGAGACATTTAGGCAACGGATGGGCAGTTAAGCGCTTGAGTACATACATACCTAACGTTCAAAGGACTTTCAATGTCAATAAATATGATGAATATATACGTTCTTCAGTTTGAAAGACTCAATAAATCTATAATGCTTGCAGATATTTGATTTACGAGGGAGTGCATGGTCTAAATTGAATAACGTCTAAATAACAGAAATTGATATCTATATTCATTGAACAAGGGGGCGCGTTATTACTTTACATTTTGAAGTAATGCATTCACGCAAATAATTCAACAAAACAAAATCCGTGTAAACGTACTAACAAGATGCAGCTGTTGCGATCTATCAAACGAAGAACAGTTTGAAAAACTCGTTAGGGTTTTCGAAAATAGAATATAAAATGTGTCACTCCTTCCCCAATAAATCAGCCATGATTAACGTACGGAGCGCTTCGTGTGACGGGGCAGTACCTCATTGGGTGGCGTGGTCGCCATATTGCTCCGAGCTTGTAGCTGTCAAAGTTTGAAATATGGCTGCTTGCTTTTCTACGGTCGGATTAGTTTCTGTCTTGTCTTAAAATAACGATCTGAATGCGAATCATGATCGAAAATCACAGTCCAAAGTTACAAATCTCAGTTCCAAGTGACAATGCCTTTCAATCTATTGTGTAGAAAAAAGATCAAGTGGTCGGTATTTATCCCAAAAACATGCTTTGACGTCACGGATATAATGTGAAAAATTGATCTTTTGTCCTGGAGGTGTAAAATTATATCGCCACACTGGCTGCAGGGAAGTGAATTTTTTGATTTATATTTTGACGTTAATGTCAAAACATCCTATTCTTTTTTAATTTAGAATTTATAATCACCATAAAAATGTCAGATTCGAATAATCACGTGATATAAGGTTGCCGTTTTCCTTTGTGTGAATTTGGACACACATTCGATTTTTAATATTCCTACCCACCTTTACTGTGATTTGATCTTTTTACTTTTTATATGACTACAAAGATTCATAATCAGTACGAGTACGAGTACCTAAACCAAACCAACAAGTATTTATAAAAGCATCCTGGATACTTAACGTGGTTTATGAAAAGCGCATGCAATACCTTCGATTCTTAGATGAAAAGCGTCTTTACGTAGTCCGCAAACCGCTAAACTTTATCGGTGTGGTAACAACTTTGATTGCAGACCGCGAAGTAGGCGGGCGACCCTACGGTCGGCATACCCATCGGCATTACAAATCATACACTAACTCCCAGCAATTTCACCCTTATATTAAGATATTAAGAACCATTATTTTCCATAAACAGAAACAGTACGTACGTGAGACGTCCGTACCACTAAAGTGTCCGATTAACTGAACCAACAATTTGCGATTTAACCTATGTAGGTACATGAAAGGGAATCATAACATTCCGATAGCAATCACTCGATTTTATGATTTTACACGTAGTGATAGCATAATCGTAAAGGTATCTTTATGAAATAATTAAATTAAATTAATGTTTAATATTACACTTATTATCGTTGATCCAAATTAAATCAAATCAAATATTTTTTATAACTTCAAATATTTTTTTTATTATAAAAAAAATTGACTTATGACAAGTGCTGTTGAATAGTGAATACCACTACTACCACTGGTTCGGAATGCCGTTCCTACCAAGAAGAACAAGCACTAAGCTCGGTGGTTGCTCTTTTAAAATAAAAAGTATTTACTATATTTTTAAAGCAGGATTTACCCCCTATTTTTAAGGAATAATTAAATAATTAGGAATTATTAAGGATTATTAATCGTGATTCGTGATTAAATATTTATCTTACGTTTTAAATTTTGTTTTAAAGTACGAGTTGGCTTTAACTTTATCTATATACATAGTTGTTGTTACCTATGAAAACCATCCGGGATGGACACGTACAGTTGGACGGGAAATTTATTGAAATAATTTAATCTAAGTCAAACATTCCGAATACCTATAGAGTTTTCAGAGTTAACTTACAAGATCGTGACTGTGCTTGCTAACCGTACGCTAAGTCGAATATAATAAAATATCAGTAGAAATAATACCACCGAGTCGCGACTTGCATTGCTCCGTGGCTCATTATATTGATAGCCTTTTATATGAAATTGCTGCAAAAAGACTGTTGACACAAGCCAATTATATTAGCACCGCGGTTTGCTTGTGAATACGGGCAATTTAACTTACAATAAAAAATATGCGTTCTGAAATGCTTTACGACTAGCATTTGCTGTAGCCATAAACGACACGTTAAATACAAAGAGGATACAAAGAAACATACAGGTGCGAGTATCGGCAGATTCTTTAGAGTGAAGAATTTCTTAATTAGGGCGGGGAAAATTGTGGGTAGGTATGTGGGGTTACACACCTTGTTTAAAGTTTGCGAAAGTATTGGAAGAACAGATGTATATCGATAACCTAGTGGACTCTACTAAAAGGTCGCGAGTTAAAATCCTGAATACGAGCGTCTTGGTGTGTCTGAAAATAATATATCCGAGTGTAAGGCATGACCAATAAATTTAAAATGGAAGCTCAGAAGATGGTTAGTACGAATACTCAGGAATGTAAAAAGTTCAATTTTCATACCTGTAAGTGTGCATCCCCCCTAACATTTCCATGCTACGTAAAAGTTTCGTCAACGTCGAGCATAAATAGCACACGTGTCTCCAGTGTCAACCACTGAGTAGAGAAACTATAATTTCCAAAGTTGGCACATACATGCTCGAAAAGCAATCTTTACAAAGTATGCTATTGCTTGAGTTGCTAAATCAAACATCCTTTACTTACTTAATATAATAAATGTAAAATTTTTGATGTTTGTAACTTTGGATTTTTGTTACTCCTTTACGCCACGACGACTGAACTGATTTGGGTGAAATTTGGAATGGAGATAGCTTATAATTCGCAGAAATTAAAAAATAACCTGAATGTAAGCGGACGAAGTCGCGGGCATCATACAGTATATAATTACAGTACTATACTTAGCATTATTTATTTATAAAAGATACATACACAGAAAATAGGTAGGTACTCTAATAGATTGAACTATCCGCATTACGTATTCCCAAACTTAAATCTTAAAAGCCCCTGAAAATTTTAAAGCACTGTAGTCATGGGGAAGGAAATCTTATTTAAAGCTCCAGTAGCGGTCGGATGCAGGCTTAAAGTTTTGTAAAGAAAGCGCAGTTTTGAGGACTCAAATCTTGACATTATGGGATGGATGCAATGGCGAAAGTTAAAGAGTTTTTATTAACATTCCGTGGTAAGGTACTTTAATAATATGAAACTCTTTTTATACAAAAAAAAAAATAAGTATTTGTGTACCTAATAATTTTGTATTATATTAATATTACCAATTTGTAACAGCCGGTATGAATTGTTCCACTTTTCACTTTACCGATTTTGATGCAGTTTTCAGTGACATGTAGATTTTTCTTAAAAAAGCTTTTTTATGTTTGTCGAAAATTTTCAGTGACTTGGCAATATGGAACAGCATAGGTACGTACTAGTATGTATCCATTATTGACAGACGAGTACCTAAGCATTAAACCCTGGGAGCCCTGATGTTAAATACCCAGCCTAAATGTATCCCTAAAAGATACCCAATCATACTGGTTTTACAGGTCCTACTTTAATAGGTGAAAGAGAAGATGGATGCCGGAAGCAAGACGGAAGCGGAGTCCACAGCTTAGTAGTGTGCATTAAGAGAAATAGTAAGATACGAGTAGCTGCTAATCTCATTAAAAGTACATTTAGTCAAAGGAAAACATTTGTGAATGTAATATATTATAATGCGTATTATATTATACCTTTTGCATTGTGGAAAGGATTCCGTTGAATCTTTCATCATAAAAAGGTTATCTGGAGGTTTCTAATTTTCCTTTTTTTTGTGTAGATAATGTAAGTTTTGGGTAGCAAATTTACCACTGGAAACCTAAATCAATTAATAATGAAGAAACTAGAAGTTTAATTCCCTATAATCCGCCACAAAAGGCAAATCTATGTGGTACAGTGGGTATCTTGAACTTGATGCCCTCGATATTCACCACATAAACCCTCAAAAATACCCTCAACGTACGTTTCAATCCGATACCGGAGCATCTTCAGGAGATGTTGACCCTACAATGCACGATTGTGAAGTGAAATTTTTCTCGTTGGTCGTCCTCGCAGACCCTTTCGGGTCTCGGGGTTACTGCTCAGGGCGATGGCCCTCTCCAGTGGTTGCAACGCCGCCTACAACTACAGACGGGGCACTGGGTGGGACCACTGGTCCGTGGCGTCATAACCGTATGTCACGCCATAGTGCGATTGAGCCCGCGGTGATAATCGCGAGCGATCGGCGAATCTATGGCGGAGTGGTAAGTCCATGGTGAGCTTGCGCCCGCCGCTCAGCGAGGTCGAGCCCATCAGTGAGGTTCTGATGGGCGCCCATCAGCCAGCGGCGAGGAAGCGATCATGTCCATTGTGAGACAAGGTCTCTTGGCAGTCCTCTTACATCCGGCGGTCGCTGATGGTATGGCGCGATACCTCGCAGATGCTGGCATCGAGCTCCGTCGGCGCGCGCGAACATAGCGGTGCTCAGGCGGTGGACGTGGTTTTCGAGGCTCTCCCTGGAGATGACCTGATTGCGTACGTAGCGTGGTGCTCCGGAGATGGTGCGTAGCGCCAGCGACTGCTGCGCCCGCAGCTACTTTCGGCCCGACTCGCTAACCAGTGCGAACCAGGCTGGGGCTGCGTAGGTGAATCGCGTGCGGATGTACGCCTTGTAGATGCACAGCTTCGCGCGGAGCGGTAGGTGGGATGCCAACACAGGGCGGAGAAGGCTTCGAGCGGCGCGCGTCTGCGCGATCACGTTTTTCACGTGGGGTTGCATCGAGAGTTTCCTGTCGATGGTTACCCCCAGGTATTTAGCCGTCGGGGACCATTCGACGGTCTCTCCCAATAGCGACACCGGGGGTGGCGGGGCTGTCCGCCCGATGGATATCGCCTGAGTCTTTGCCACGTTGACCTTCAGTCTCCAGTCCTTTAGCCAAGTGGGAAGTGCATCCAGTGCTCGTTGCATTTTGACCGCTGCGTGCGGGCCATTGAGCGATGTCGTGATAAATGCGGCATCATCCGCGTACAACGCCAGCATGGCGCCGGCAGCAACTGGGATATCGTCTGTGTATCTGCTATAGCAGACAGGCGACCGGCAACTTCCCTGGGGTACTCCTGCTCGGATGGGGCGCTCTGTGGACAGGGCGTTTTCAACCGCCACTTGAAAACGTCTGTCTTGTAGAAATGTGGACAGCTTATATATGAGTCCGGCGTGCACTACTCGATCAAACGATCACCTTCTCCATGTCGAGGAATACTGCGATGGAGTGTTCTCGCTTGTTGAAGGCGGCAGCGAGGTGGTGTAGTACTCTCGTTACTTGTAGCGTGGTGGAATGTTCGGCACGGAAACCGAACTGTTCGTCACGTGGCTGAAGGTGAGGCATAATGTGCAGCAGCAGCAGTTTCTCGAAAACTTTCGAGGTCGTCGACAGCAGCGTAATGGGACGGTAGCTCCCGGGCAGCATGATGTTTTTCCCCTGTTTGGGTATCAGGATGACTCGGCCGAGCTTCCACGAAGGTGGATAGTGCCCGGTACGAAGGATTCCGTTAAAGAGCCGCGCCAGCGTCGCGATTGCTCGCGGAGGTTTTTTATCGCAAATTCTGGCTTTTATACTTTTTTGCCATGACTCAAACTATAGCTCCGCCCCGCCCCTCTACTGCTATATAAATTGAGTAATTTATATTATTAATGACAATTAATAATGGTTTGCTCCGTAGACAATAGTAGGTAATTATATTCATTTATGAAAAAGCTTTGTCTTGATATTTAATCCTTATTAATGAAACGGTTGTACAAAGATTTCATTCCTTACGTAGTAGCTACGTTAGGTACATAGGTACGCAATTAGATAAATGATCTTATGTACTGTGTGCATAATGCTTAAAGTTTCGTTGAAACAGGGATTGCGAGATTTTGCCTGCATTTAAAATAAATTATCCCAGATTTGCAACCCTTCTTATTCATCATCAGGGTTGATGTATTTTATTTTTTGATTGCAGGTTAGCCCGCTAGCTTGTAGTGGATAAAAAAAATATTTAAAAAAATTCAATAAATCAAATTTCGAGACCCAGGCCTTTGTAAGTCAATAAGTCTCTCCTTTTGACTGAAAATAGTACTGGTTCTAAAACAACATTTTAAAAAAATTGGACCAAAAACACAAAACAAGAAAATGGCTACTTTATGGCGAAATGAACGTCCGCAATCGGCCGTCACGCTGAAACAACCAATAAAACGTTCCCTCGAAACCTGTGTCAATAAAGATAAAGGAAAACTAATACAAACAGGAATAGATACGTGATAAGAAAACATTTATTCCCTATGTTTAATGCATGATTTGTCATAATTTTCCAGCCTCCCCCCGTCCGTTGTTTTGTAGCGAGGAAATGGGCGCTTATGATTTATCGTCTATCATATTTATCTCGGAAGAGAAAGATTGTTAGGGGAAACATTGGAAGTTTTCCCAGGTTTATTAACAAATATGCTGCCGAGATTGCGGCGGAGCACCTAATTGCTATTTATACTTGTAAGCCCTTTCTAGTAAATTGATGGCTTGATATATTAACTGTGTTAGAAAAAAATATTTTTTAGGTTAATTTACAGGATTAATTCACATCCTTTCGCATGGTTTTTATCACCAATTCACTAGAGTAATTCACAAAAAGTAAATACATAGTTCAGATACCTTATTCTTGAATAGTGTGGAATAATTAATAAATAAATTTAGCTATTATTTGAACTCAAACACTTCAATTTTAATGTGAGAAAAATTGATTATGAGTCCAATAATAACTTATGTTAACCGACTTCTAAAATTATAAAAATAATGGCAAGATAAAGACTGTTCTAAAGGTATAGATATCTACCGGCGCTGTTCTCCAAATTGATCGAATATATTAAAAAAGGCAACCCACGATCGCATTGATCATGATCAAGTTCCAAAAAAGTAACTGTACACTCTTTTAAATTCCCTACGTAACCGGCAATAAAGCCGCGAATCAAAAGTCCCCCGTAAATCACAATATGGCGTCCACTGCCCCGTGTTTGCACTCGCCCACATAATCCGTTCATACGGCGGTAAATCCATCCTGCCCTGTCGCGTAGGCCACTAAATCATCATAAGAGAATCCCGTTCTATATTTGTACACATATACCCCCTAAAGATCAAAGATATTGCCAAAATATCACGAAAATACTACGCTGTTTTGCTGTTTATGTATCGAGCAATACGTTACGAAGAAGCTCGTAAAGTTATCCGATTACTTATTCATGTCGATATGAATAGAGACGTTTTTTTTTGCTAAACCAATCCAGAATCATTATCGGATCGTACCATGTCGGCCACCGTGAAAAACTAGCCGATATATTCCGATTCTTTTTGTTCGATTTCAGCGCTCGCCCGTTACTGAAAAAGCTTGCATCGTAATGCAATCGTGTGGCATTAGTTTTGCAGTTTATCAGCACGTTCTCACTGCAAAGCTTTGAGGGATTATATGGCGGTGCAGTGTGGAATGAAATTGTATCTCTAAACTAGGATTCGGGAACAATATCGCTTTGTTATATTTTCACACTGTAACCCATTGTTTACCTTCAAAATATATGGGCTACTTACAATTTATTCCCTTTTATATCTTTACTTATTATTTTTACCTGAGACTTTTTAGCGTTTTCAATATTAATTCATGTTACTTAATGAAAATTCATAAGAATTAATAGGTAGGATCTTAATTAATTGGTCCAAAAGTAGATAGCAAAAATAAGATTGGTTGGTAGGTTTCTACAATAGGTAGTAAGTGTTAATATGGTTCAGGTATTTTAGGTACAAGTAGGTTTTTAGTTAGGTACTGAACTAATGAGTATCAACATTTTTTTTTGTTAGTTTTAAAAATTCAGCCCAACCACATAAAACGTAGTATCAGTACCTATATTTCAGTGTGTCAAAACTAGAATTAAGCAATAAAATAAAACTAAAAAAACAAGTGCATGCAATATTTGTTTTTGGGTACATCGCGTTTTTTGTCGAGGCTAGTGAGCTATCGCTGCAATTTGGCTTTTTCGCTCGATTTATGCGAATAACACCGCATCGTGGAAAGCGAGCAAACAAGCGAAATTTGTTGGCAAACAACGCTACTTTTTAGTTTTGCGACTCTTTAAATCAGTCAGATGTCTACGGTGGATTGAGTTGACTGATTTGTTTACGGCCCGTGTTCAGTACAACATGATGCATGCGTATGTTGCTATTTTACAACGCAGTATCGATTATACATCGCGCACGCTCTCCCACACACAATGTGGATTTGTTTTGTTTCCGTTCACTCTGCTATAAACATGATAATAAATCATACAAAAACTTGCTTGTCCTATTGAGTTTACAGATGTCTATCTATTACTAGATGATGCTCGCGACTTCGTACGCGTGGATTGAAGTTTCTTAATTCCCGCGGGAACTTTTCAATTTCTGGGATAAAAAGTAATCTATGTACTTCCCCGGGATGTAAATTATCTCTGCACCAAATTTCATCAAAAACCGGTTGAGTAGTTGAGCCATGAAAGCGTAGCAGACAGAAAGACGGATAGACAGACATACTTTCGCATTTATAATATTAGTATGGATTACTCCACCTTTAAGACGGCAACGGCACTGAAGAAAAAAAAAAACAATTTTTAACGATTTTCGAATGAAAAATGACTAAAATTAGTAGAGTCATAATCGTTGCTTTCTTTGACTACCCCGATACTCGAGGTTTCAGCAAATATTCTAAATTTATGGGTTCAAGATAGTATCAAATAGGTCTTAATCGTATCATTATCAATCAACTTCACTTGATACGATTCACTTGAATTCCAAAATATTCGTGCTCGAGCTACTGTATTCAAACATGGAGGTTCAGTTCAGAACGAAGATTAGATAGCAAAAGATTTTTTTCCTTCGAAACTCTACATGTATAAGGCAACTTTGTGAGATAATAATTAGATACCTTTTTAATATTTTAACGTGGCCAATTGACATCACACTGCTAACATTACCAATATCAGAAGTAGAATTTTAAGTATTCACAAATAATGTGGCAAGTATTTAAGTTTTGTTTCTATTGTCTTTATATTGCAAAGGAAGAGAGGTTTGCTTCTACTTATATACAGGGCTTAGACAGGAATAGAACAGATACTGCGACACGGCGAGACGTAGTGGGGAAGCATGTTTTGTATTCCAACTAAACTGGATGCAGCATTCGAGATCTATTTGTACGTAGATAGCAAACTTGCCTTTCCAGTGATGTATGGTAGGGATTTGTAGGTACTCATGTGGTATGGTAGCAATGATCGAGGTGGGTAACTTTGGCCTTGGGTGAAAACTGTTTATCGTTTACGGTCATCTAAGAAAAATAAATACCTACACATCGAAATGAGAAGTCCCACTTTTTCTTTCACAAAATGTGTCTAAAGTTAGCTACTGCAGCTTGTAATGAAATAACTTTAACACTCAAGATTTGCTTACTATTTCATATCTAAGTAGGTAGGGATATCGCGGGATATTATAAGTTGTTGGGAGGAAACACAACTTAAAAACTTCCTTTGAAAAACAGAAAGCAAAGAGAAAAGCCACGCGGCTAAATGAAGCCTTATGCTGAAACGCATGAGTTAGTTGTTACCGGGAACTGAACATACTTAATATGAAAACGAGATACGAGTGAAAAATTTATATCAAAAACGCGCCGCGTCAATCGTAATTATGTCTACGATTGGTTGACTTCTTCTTTAATGAAGAAAATAGAAGTTTAATTCGCTATAATCCGCCACAGAAGGCAAATCTATTGACTCTACAATGCACGATTGTGAAGTCACACAATCCTGCATTATAAAGTCAACATCTCCTGAAGATGCTCCGGTATCGGAGTGAAACGTACGTTGAGAGTATTTTTGAGAGTTTATGTGATGTAGTGAATATCGAGGGCATCAAGTTCAAGATGCGAACTGTACCATATAGATTTGCCTTCTGTGGCGGATTATAGCGAATTAAACTTCTAGTTTCTTCATTGTTATGGACTTTCGCAAAGTAACGCCTGCTTTTATCCAATACTGCTACTATACTCTAAGGTAAACGAGGCTCTACATAAACGAGTAGGTTAGGTAGGTACCTGATTTCAGAAATGTTCAAAAATTGATGATGGTTTGTGTACCTGACAATTACAGAACACCCTGTGGTTGCCTCACTTTGTTTTCTTGCTTCCTATAAATATTGCAATGCAGGCAAAACAAACACGAGGACAATTGCATTTTCATGAACAATCATTATGGCCTAGCTAGTCCAGTTTGCATATTACCCTGCACTCTACCTCCTGCGGCGTAGACATGGAATATGACATATGTCTTCAAGCGAACCGTTTGTCTCTGCCTGAACCCATGTTGCATTTCGAGCACATTCTATCTACTTACTATATTATATCCACTAGCTGATGCCCACGACTTCGAATCCGTGTGGATTGAGGTTTTTTGGTTCTCTTTAATTTTCTAGGAATAGCTTAGTAGCCTATGTGCCATTCCAGACTATAATCTATCTCTGTACCAAATGTCATCTAGATCAGTTCAGCTATTCTGGCGTGATTGGTTAACAAACATCCATCAAAACTTTCGCATTTATAATATCAGTTCTTAGTATAGATGTCACCGTAAAATTGCAAAAACCGTCAGATTGCAATCTAACGCTTTTTATCTCGGTAGATTGTAAACTGTCGACAGATTGTTAACCGTTCAATGTTCTGAGTGTAAATTTTCGAAATATTCTTTGTATTTACGTTTTCCTGTCTTTTTCTTGTAGGTTACGTTAGGGTTCGACATAATTAATAAGTTAGTGGTAGTAATAATGCGTTAAATTTTAATCTTTCAACAGTTTAAAATTTCGCTAGATAGATTACAAATAACATTAGGCATAGGAATCATCTAGGTCTAGAAACTAGCCTGCTTAGTATAATTTATATGCTATAATAATTCCAATAATTACATCGGAATAAACACAGATTTAGGATTCGTCTCCAGTCCTAAATCTATGGGAAAAAAAATTATTTACCAGACTTGAAGAAACGATTTCGGTTTTTTCATAATCCCGTGGGAACTCTATGATTTTCCTGTCACTCTCCTCCTGATCTTTAACTATTTCCATGCAATAAATCACGTCAGTCAATCCATTTCTCCGTGGTCGCATGATTTTGGTTGTTGGGTCAAACCAAACAATCATCGCATGGTATGGATAGTAATAATATCGTTTTATTAAGAGAATTTATTGTTTCGCATTATCACAGCATTGAGTCGAGTTGTTGCGATCACATTGCGTTACAAGCAGGCGGCATGACGTGTAGACATTGAATATGAGATATTATGTCTTCAAGCGCACCATTTATCTCTGCCTAGCCCAATGTAGCCCGCATAAGTACTTTACCATGTCAAGTTATGTTCTACGGCCCACAATGAAAACATCTGTCTGAACTTCGACAACGTGTTCTGCTCGAACATTTAATTAATTACCTACGTCTATTTAATGAGCTAAAATCTAATAGATCGTAAGATCTATCGTAAGTATTGCGATTTATTATCTGATAAACTTTAAATCCAAATGATCTCATGTATGCCTATGTATTGAACCTACATTATGTAAATAAATAATTATAATATAATGATATTTATATATTATAATGACAAAAGCAAGGTAAGCAATCATTTAAATATATAACTTACCATGGGCTAACTTGGTACTAGTTATATATACTTTAGGGAATAGGATAAGGTTTAGATATTATGGCCATAAGTATGGTAAGATATAAATATGCAATATGCAATTAGTTAGCACTCTGGCGTTCTCATCAAGTAGGTATCCTAACTAGTCACTCAGACATAAAAGAAAGGTAAGGTGTAAAACAAGTGTAATATGATAGATATGAGGACCAGCACTTATTGCATCTCGTCCACGCCTGTCAGACGAGTCACACTGGTTGTATGTGCGCATGAACTAATCTACTAGTTCCATATGGTGAGTACTTAAATAACCGCCTTCAACTCTATTAACAGTATTTAATACCTACTTAAGTATCAGCTGCACATACTTTTAAATCTCAGGTTACACTACGCATGTCAATCGATACTGGTATATTAACACAACTTATATCAAACATTTAATGTATTGCGATATTAATATACAGATAGGTAAGTAGGTATTAAACCGGAGGGTTAAATTTAGCTGTTAATTTGTCACAGTAAATTAGCCGGCGGGGTAACTGATAGCCTTAGCATGTTGCACCCTGTATGGCGCCAATATGCTCGTAAACGTCGTTCCGGCACAATTTAATACCTAACTATGCGCCTAGATGCGTATCTATTCGATCTATATTCTATTATACTAATTAATGCGTATTTTAATTGGAGAATTGAGCTATAAAGCTTGTATTTGTACAAACCAAGGCTATTTTTCTGGATAAATGTGGCTGAACATGTTTGAAGTTCTAATCTGTAAGTACTTATATTATACTTTTTAAATTATAATAAATAAAAATAAAAATTTGAATATGGTACCTGCTTGGACATTGACAGGGGGTAAGAGCAAGACGGGAGCGTTTCTCTAAGCTGGCAATTTTCAGTAAAAAAATATTCTAGCACAAAACTTGAGCAGCTTGGGAGGTTTATACAAAGGTGAACGTGTGTACCTAGTAGGTGAGTCTGTGGTCTGCAATTTGTATAGGCGTCCATCTACTGAAAAGATATTAATATTCTTATGCATACCCTACTTACGCTGTAGTAGCTACGTACCTTCTAGCTTTTCTCTAAAGTTTGTCTAGTTAAGAATATCTATATAACATATGTGTTCTGTCCAAAAATATATAATTTGGTACCTACTTTATTACACTATTTATTATAGTAGATACAATTCTAATGTATTCAGCTTATTTGTAACTGACAATATCGAGTCATAATATTCACAACTTATCGGTAGAAACCATTCAACTACCTACATGTAAACAATATTTCAAACTTGTACAATTTTATAGAGGTCATAAATTATTCGAAACCTTTTTAACGAATAAAAAATTGTAAAAGTTTTGCAAATCTAAGAGAAAGTCTAGTTTATAAAGGATGGTTTTGCGTCCGACTTTTTATTGCAAATCATAAAAAACTAAGAACTGTACATTTCAACTTTTCTTACCTTTGTGTTCAAGATAAAGGGAGAAAGTTGCACAACGAATGATCAGCTTTCTAAAATCCGATATCGTCTATTGTTCGAAATAAAACTGTTTCCTTCGTAGGAATTTTTTATGGCACAGCACGAGGCAGGGTTTTGTATAGGGTTAAATGGTTGCACAGTTAGGTACTTTTATGAAAGAGTTTTGAATATGTTTGACGCAATAAACTGTTATTTTTAAACTGTGAAAGAGCTGAGAACATCTGTTAATATTTTTTGAGTGAAGATCTGTTATGAAATTAGGTAAGTAGTTAAGTTATTGGTGAAGCTTCATTATAGTAAAAGGCAGAATATTAGGGCAGTGCGCTGTTTATATTATTTTAACGGTGGTTTAATGTAAGTTGGTGTCGACAATTTCATAAGTAAGTACTTAGTTAAAGGCCGTGACAAGGCAAATAGGCTGAAGTAACATCATTGGATACATTAATTATTATCTGTTGATGACGTAGAAGGTACCTCAGTATACTTAGATGTCAACTAGGTTTTGCATCCATATTTTGACTGGTTTGACGAATTTGAAAAACGTCTCACTAAAGTGAGGTGAAAGTGAGCTCCTCCATACATCTACAGCCAGCGCTACAAGCGGAAACATGGTAAACAAAAACTCACCAAGTAATTCCCACTCTAAGTGAAATTCGATGAGACAGATTGAGCTTATAACTCACCAAACGTACAAAAAATACGATATGACTAATGTCATTTGCTATATTGGCACTCCGAATGTTACTTTTCACACAGATTGACATCTCAAAATGCGAGGACGACGTCATTTTCACATTCGATGGCGGATTCGTAACTCACCGAAAATATTCGCTTACTTAATATTTGCTTATTAAGCGTGGTGAGCTCTCACGTCAATCAATCGTATTTGCAATGTTAAAACTGGGAGTAAGCGTAATGATGAGACTAACGATAGCAGTCGAGATTCACTCGTAACTACCAAAGTCACCAAAATGCATAGAATTGTGATTACATTTTTAGCGTGATGCTAAACTTCGTATAAGAAGTTATTATCTGTGGCAATCAAGTCATCTTTCAATAACTGAATAAATAGCTCCTTACCTATAATAGGTAGGTAGGTATGTACGTATGTATGGGAGCAAGTCTCTGTCGTGCCGGGGCGCGGTTAGACGGGCTTGTTAGCGAACAATGCCGAGGAAACAACTATGTATGTATCTCCATAAGAAACTAGTTAGAAGAGACTGTTTATTTGTGCCTTTCTTTGTAGGTCTACGTCCTGTGATAAATCTTAGATATGTACTCGTGGTGAAATTCGTGTTTTACTAAATAAATAATTGACTCTTTAAACTATGACATTATTTTAACACCGAACCTATTTTTGATGACACACTACATTGATGTATAATTTAAGTACCTATACACACTAAGTATCTTGAGTAAAATTTGGTGGGTAAGTCGAGTGCATAAAAAAACACTAGTCCGCTATCTTTGGAAGTTCGTAACATTGGAATGATGTCACTTAGCTAACCATACATTGCCATCCAAACTAAACGTGAACTAATGGAAAATTCAACCTCAATCGGTTAGGGATGACTATATTAAAATTCAATGCCCTTAACAATCACACAAACATTGCAAGTTAAATAAAAGCCTGTTATAAGGTGACACTTATCAGTACTTAACACCTACACGAAAAAAATCTGAAGTATGAGACTGCGAGCAATTGAAAAATAGTAGCAAGAACAATGATAGCCGCAAGGCACGCAAACTTTGCCAATTAAAAAATATACCAATCGATCATTTTATACACCTCTTTAGAATCCATAATGCGGGCGAGGCGCTAAACGATCGTAAACAATGTATAATGTAGACATTTACGATTGTCTAGCAACATGACAATGCATCAAGCCTCATTGAGTTAGACGCAGTGCATAAATCCATGATCCGAATTGATATAAATTTTGTTATTGGAGCAAAAAAATTATGCACAATTTTAATATTTTCTGTTAACTTTTTCCGCGACTTTGTCTACGCAGATTTAGGGTTTTTATGATTCTTTTGCTTTTGAAAATTCTTTCGTTGCTTTAGTTGCGGACTACGATAAAAGGCCATAGACATGAGGAAATTTGAACCTTAGCCAGTCAGTTTTCCTTAGGTATGCATGCATCTAGGTACAGTCCGTCAAACTTATCTATCTGACCCGGCCAAACTTGGAACTAGTTTTTAGTTTATTTTTAAAATTTTATTTTTCATATCTAAGTAGGTACTAGGGACGCTATCACCGGGTCAGAAATATTTGTGGGACTTTTAAATATTATATTAAAAGCAAAGGTATGTGTATTTGTCTATCTGCTATGATTTATCTGCCCATCTGCAGTTCTACAGATTTTGACGAAATTTGTACAGAAATGTAGATAGCTATAAAGATAGGATTTTAATCCGGAAAATTAGAAAGTTTACCCATCAGAGCTGTTTATACATAAATTTACGCAGATCAAATTACATGCATCATCTATAGATACTAATATAAAATAATAAATATAGATAATATAGATTTGTCAATGTGTACAACAACCTAAAATGTACAGCTTATATACTGTGATTTTTTTAATTGATGAAGATGACGATGAACCGCGATATTTAAGTTTTATATCAATAAACGAAATATTTCAAGATATTTCGCAAAAGTCGTCCCTGCTTACATCATAACTCTCGCCCAAAGCCTGAATATAGTACCATACACAGAATTTCCACCTAATAAAAGGCCACGTTACGTGTAGGGCACGTTAGACACGCAATTACCGGAGTCCCCAGCTTAATGAGACCCACCCCTTCCCTTCCCACATTTAACGAATGGGACAAAAAGGGGAAGATGTATGAATACTCGCAGATCAAGTTGATTTGGTGAGGCTACATGGCAAAGTTTCACGTTTAACGTTAATTAGTGCGTGCCTCGCGTTCTTAGGCGCGTGTTTGGATGTGTGTTTGCAAGATTATCGTCTCGAAAAATGGGTATCGTGCTAAATATACGCCAATTTTTGGTGAATGTGTGACAAAGCTAGTCGTTAAGTAGCTATATTTAGCGATTTTTCACATGTATATAGAATACACCTTACATGCTGTCAATTTATGTGTTGGCGATATAATTGCACGGAATATTGGTCGCAATATGCCATTAGGAAGAGGTAATTTGATGTACAGATTAATGTGCGTAACAATTTATTGTCAATTATCGTAACCGACAGCACGGCAGGATCAATTAACGCAAAGGCGCAATTGCAAATTGCACTAACTGGATAGTGATAGGTTTGCCTATAGAGATGTTCGAGATTGTGTCACGGGTCTCACAGCAGGCACAATCTCTATTAATTAAAAAGCTGATATGCTTAAACTTTAATAGGTATCTAGTAGGTCATTTCCCTTTAAGACACAATTATAATGAGAGAAATTTTCTGACGTTTCTTCTGATTTCGTTTTTTCTGATTTCCTTTCAAGAGGGAGAACTTTTCCTTTAGCAATGAAGATTGCTCTTACTTACATACCTATACGAATTTTCTATAGAAATTAGGAACGGAGAAGAGTTTATTTTTAAAAGGAAAAGCTTTTGGAAAGAAAGCAACAGGAAGTTTCTCAGTGTAGGTAACTAAAATAAAACTCGTTTGAAACTGAAGGAAAACTTAATTTAGTACCTACCTATAAACAGCGTTTGGGTTAATACCACACCGAAGATGTAGAGTAGACCACTAAAAAGATTTTGTAGATCGTGATTAAATAATACAAGGCTATCTTGAAAGTAGCTGAATGGCTAACATTTGAACTCCGATACACAAATGTCATATTATCTAGTTATTGTATTCGCGAGCTACGGGCGGATCCGAAGGTTACAGTTCGGAGTTCGAATCGTGCTTGCATGACGATTCATATTTCTTCGTTTTGGAGAGTAACGGCACTTTGAAAGGTTGAAAAACTTCTACTTTATAACTTTCGTTGGGAATTAGCCTGACATTTACATAGAGCCGGAATTTACATTCATTTCTGGATACTTACGGCATTTATACGAACACTTGGTAAGTATAGGATATTCCTGTTTTTTTGTTAATGAAATTACAGTTTATTTTATCTAAAATAGATAGTTTTCAACTTTCAATCAGTTTAAATAAATAATATTACAATTTTAAAAGTTTGTATTTGCATTTTGATAGTAAAAATGAATGAACTTTTTGAATTAATCTGCAATAAAAGATTTTACAGATATAAATAATGAAACGGTATTTAGCTTTTAGATTATATATTTTCTGCGTCATTAAAAACAATTAAAAAACAAGAAAGTGCAACACTGTAGTGTACGAAAAACTCAATATAAAAATAAAGATAGGTACATAGCTAATAATAAGTACCTATTATTAAACCTATCAATTTAAATTATATAATTGGGTAATAAATAATGATATTATGCGCTGTTCGTTATGACATTCGGTGTACTTACTGTTGCGTATCCAATAAATTTAACCAAATTCACACCTTCATTTGCCAGTTTTGTAAAGTGTAATAACTTTGTAATAAATTGTGTCGCGCCCAGAAAAACTTATAAAGAAATAAAATAATAATATAAAAAAATCTTAAGGGTCAGTTTTTTTTATCTGTTTGTCTGTCTGTCCATTATCTTATCATGTCCCATCTTTTGGCTAATTTGAGTACAGAGACATGGACAGAGACCTACCATTGAATATGTGAGAGAAAGCTAATATAGCTTGAATTCAAAAAAGGACGTAGGCTACTTTTTATCCTGGAAAAACAGAGAGTTCCCATCGATTTTGAAAACTGAATTCTGCGCTGATTAAATTTCACGGGCATCACTAAAGGCATATCTAAAGGCAACCTACAAAGGTGGATTTACGTTACACCGGCCCCAGAATGGGCATATGGTTCAAACAAAGCAGATATTTGTAAAACATAGGTTTTACTTCCTGCAGCATGTTGCATGAGAAGTGGCTGCTTTTCAATAAGAATTTTGATGTTAACTTTTTAATTCAGTAAAATATCTGAGTTACATAATTTAAAAAATGTACCTACCTATCAGATACGTACCTATAGGTGGCCATGTTTTCAGAATCACGGTGTTCCTAAGTCTTTTATCCCTTTGTTCTTAGATAGGTACATAGGTACAATTTTGTTGCCTACCTTCCCTAATCCCGACACAGGCGTACGCAGTTCTAGTAAGTATAACAAACGAACTCGAACGATCCATTCACGTAGGTACATACGTAGATACAAAGCATACAGATACATAGCTACTAAATAAAAGAAAGGTCTTTACGTACACTTGACGGCTGTACATTAATTAAACCGTCCCTCAAGGCACTGTCCACCGATATCGGCAGTGCACTTCGTTAGGGATCATTCCACGCAAGCCTTTGCCATGCTTTATTGGCTCCCATTGTAAACAGCTGACTTTAATTGTGTTTTCTTTTCTATATTTCTGAGTTTATTGCCTGCTTTCATATGACTAATAGGAATTCGCATTTTAATTTATATTTACCTATATTTCAAATTATTTTCAGTACCTGTGTACAAGGCTGCAACAGTGTACATAAATATACACAAAAATTAAATGTTGCCAACTTTTATTTTTAAGCACACCTTTTAAAGATAAATAATGCCACTTAACTTTTCCATATTAGTTGACGGTAATCAATATATTTGAATAATGCATAATAATGAAGATCTATTGATAATGTACTTATAGCACCTGTAGAGCCTTTTAGATTTATATCACCTAACACCTTGCCGCGTCCAGATTGGCAATGCACCCTTAACAGGCGCCAGTAACTACGTTTTTATTCATTTACTCACTGAGGCTAAGCCTACACTGCAAAAAACATCCGCACGAACTTTACTCTCGCGGTTAATACTCCGCGTACCTACTGAATTTCCCCTACCATGTCGCGCTGCGATTTCTTCGCGATTTTTGTTATTCTTTATGGAGTTCTCGGCATAGAAGCACGTCTAAAATGGACAACAGAACTAATATTGTTGGCCGAGCGAAGCGAAGGTCTCTGAATCTCCTTAGGTGAATTGGCACTTTTTCGTCTGACCGTCCATCCGTATGTCTGTCTGACCTTAATAACTTCCGAATTATTGAATAATATATGTTTGTAGAACGATGACCTAAAAGTACAACAATGATACTTCCTACTAAAATATTAGTTATTCTTATAATAAGTTGGTACATGTAACACAACTTATACAGTTTCCTGAAAGTTTCAAATAAGAACTTGTTTTAATTAATAGGGGTCAATTGTTATACCTCGTCGACCCCCAAAATCGGTTTTCATTTATATCGACCCCTGGGAAACCGATATCGACCACTTTGGGAATCCCTGATTTAGAGGCTATCGTTGCTATTTTAGACCAATTTTATCCCGGTGATCTCAAATATGACGTGAGCGGCGATCCCCTTCCACCCACGCGAATTTTATTTCGCATATAGATGTGGTGAGCGACATACAACTCCATACTGCACAAAATATTCGCGCGAATTTAATTCGCACCGCACCGCGTGCTATTTGTTTCTAACCACAGTTTTTTGTCGCGTGAATATAAATCACAAATCACTCCATATGATTGCTAGAATCACAGAATTGCATAAAAAAGGTTTATTTTCGCAGTGCGAGCCTAGCCTAAAAGCTCATTTATAATGCAGATATCCGGCAATCTAAGGAAGTTCTTATCTTGAATATTTCGCAAATATATAGCAATGCGGTGAGCGACATACAACTTCATACTGTACAAAATATTCGCGCGAATTTAATTCGCACCGTACCGCGTGCAATTTGTATCTAACCACAGTTTTTTTTCCGCGTAAATATAAATCACAAATAACTCCATATGATTGCTAAAGTTACAGAATAGGATAAAAAAGGTTTTTTTTCGCAGTGCGAGGCTAGCCTAAAAGCTCATTTACAATGCAGATATCCGGCAATCTAATGAAATTCTTATCTTGACCATGAATAAACATTCAATAAACTTGTCGTGGCCAAATCGAAATATTCAAAGACGAATTTCACAAACATTAAAATTCAAGTCGAGAATTAATAAAGAGATAAATAAATTTAAGAGCAGTGGGAATGTGGGTCTGCCGTTACAGGTCCGGTTCGTTTTATGTGCATATCGAAGATGGATGGTGCGGGCATAGCGGGACGCGCGGCGGGCGGGGGCCGCGAATGCCTACCCGCCCCCTCCGCCCCTCCGCAGCGCCGTAATGGCCGCGACCACGCAGCCCTGTCAGACGACAAAAATGCCATAATAATGGCTCCTGAATAGTTTTTGCTGCACCGCTCCAAATACCCACTCTGCCCCCAGCCCCAGTACGTGACAACTCGCCGGTCATCTCCCTTTTATTGAGAAATTCGTCAGTTTTATTTCCCGTTCGGAAAAAACGACATGTCCAAAGGGATGGAATCCGGTTGTGTCATTTCAAACACTTGATAAGTATCGCTCGGGAACTTTTTCGGGAGTGAGATTCAGTGAAGCTGCTTTCGTTAGTATTCAACGAATGCTCAGTTTTTGTTTGTCTTTAAGGATAGACGGTCACCTTCAGGATGCTTTAATTATGAACCAATAAGAAATCTGCTTCTTCTAGTGACTTAAGACTCTGTAGACTTTTCACAATACCTTATTACTGGAAATTGTTTCACGATCCTCTTTCTAAAAAGTTGTAGTAAATTTTCTGAATTAAACAGTAAAAAATACGACTTAGGTAGATATTTGGAGCGTTAGAGCAAATTTATATTTTGAAAAGCTCAATTGAAAGCACCTTACGAAACTTTTCTTTGGTCGACCTTTGTTTGATTTCACAAACGATACTGGAACCTTTATCTGAAAAGCTATTTACATACATTAAACTCAGTACCTGACGGACTATATCGACAAGACTTTCACCAACCATTCCATTTAATCAAATATTGAGAGTAATAACTTTCAAGTCAGTTGCTAATTAAAGGCAACGATCTGTTAATAATTGTAGCGTTATTATCGAAGCGGTGATATTGAACGTCAACAAAGGTGGACCAATTAAGAGTTTCCCCGAATGTCCGAACGGAGTAGTTCAGAATGATAACACCGTCAATTATGCTGCCCGCCTCGCCGCTCTGCCAATTACCGGCCAACCTACCGATTGATAAAAAACAGTTTCGAAAAATTCGCCCAAACAAATTCAGGTTATCTCCCGAAGAGAACCTCGGGCGCTAAGAACCTGCGCCGTCCGGACGACCAATTTTGGTCAACAGAGTAACTGTCGATAAAGTTAATTATAAACAGAACAAGAACGATCACATGATAAACGTATTAAATAAAGGAAATCGGCGACTGAAAACAAAAACTGAAACGGCGCAAGGAGCAGAAATTCAACATTTTTACGAAATCGCTCTTATTTACGATGGCAGTGAGCCCACGAAAAAACTAGTTCGCGCTTCATGTATGAACCATGGCGTGGTCGCAAGAACAATCACGAGGAATAATTCATATTCCGAACGCGCTGCAAATATTCAGACCTGATTTACGAGCCGCTCCGTTTTGTTCGCTGATCGAATCTTGTTAACGACGAATTTTTCACAAATAATTGGATTTTTATTGTATTGCGTTAGATTGCTGTTGTGATTCATAACAACGACTTCTTTCAGCAGTCGTTGGCAAAATCTCACCATATTTCCATCAAGCTTAATAATGAAGATATTTCTAACGCTTGCTTTAGTTCACGAGGGCCGTTTCCTATTTAGTTCTCATCGTCGGGCTTATTGAAGGGGTGCTGAGCTCGACGACACCTGTATGCGTATTGTGTCGTATAAATTCGCCGTCCGCGATTCAGCCGCGGCAGCCGCGTCCCTCGGTTTATTGAACCCTGTATCGAGTTAAGGCGCTTCTATGGAACAGCGGCGAAAATATTCTTTACTAGATAAAGAATTAAATATTTTTCATTTCCGCGGGAACTTTTTGATTTTCCGAGTTAAAAAGTAGCCTATGTCCTTACCCGAAATACGATACAACCTATCCCTGTACCAAATTTCGGTTAAAGAGATGAGCCGTAAAGGCCCAGCAGACAGACAAACTTTCGCATTTTGATTACCTTATATACTTTAGTAGGTATGGTAAAAATCTACGTTTCATTAAGGTATTAAACGGATCGCAATTCGCAATAGACTTCCTGTTATCCATTAAGTAGTTCCGCTTGCCTGCAATTCCGAACTTATTCACCAATCATCAGATGGACCTATCTTCATTAAATTAAACGAGAGCAATCTGACAGTACGTATAAACTTTCTAAAAAAATATTGTCAAAATGTTGTTCAGATTTGAAGGAATCATCGAGTAAAATACCTAATCAGAAACTTTCATCCCTTTTCGCGAAGTAACCCTTTTCTTTTTCAGGATCCCATTGGTATATTGGCCCAGTGTAAGTATTGCTAGGTATGCAAGTTGAATATAAATGGGCTCTATAGCTTCAGCACAGGAGTCGTCCAGTTACAGTTTCATTATACCTAAGTATAGATTCACGTAATTTTTTCGCTCGTTTGCATTTCCTGCAGGCGCTCGTGAGCGAATGCCCCAGCTCATAATTAATTCAATTCAAATCACAGCGCCCACGAGGCCTTCCAATTTATCTGTAACTGGTGCAGCGCCTTGTATGGAAAACGATTGTGTTTGCGTAGCGCTTTCTCGACAACATTTCGTATATCAAACCAGGCATAAGAAACATTATATTAAAATGTATGACGTATATTTCAATTTTAAATATCCGTAGAAGATACGCAGATATGCTATATTTATTTACTAGTGGCAAACGACTTAAGCGGATAAGGCATATACAGTTGGTAACAAATGGTAAGGTATTAACACACAATAAAGTTTATCTCGATGTTTGCGGGGCTCTTCTAAAATGTGTATTTTCCGTGCTGGGAATGGAAATGTCGCGTAGGCTAGAACAAACGGGTGCGCGAGCGCAAGGCGAGGGACGCTCGAGGACTAACGAGGCGTGCCCACTTCTACGCATACCTGTTGCATGTGCCTACGTACTTGCCGTGTATTATAAAGTCATAAGTTTGGTCGATGCCTTAACTCATTCTTAAATTAAATAATAATAACTATGAATGAGTTCACTATTATGTGCCTTCCGTATACATTCAGATATTACTCGGTTGGAATTTTTGAAAATTCTTTTCTAATTTATTTTTATTTAAATAAAAGCTTACAGTCTTAGTACATTGGCACCTACGCTAGTAAGTCTTATTTATACATACATTACAAATAATACGTTGAATAACCTATGATAACTGTCTATAATTAGGAATCTGAACGTGACGTGTGATTTATCAAGATTAGAGATCATTAATTACGCTCAAAATTATAAGAGCTCTTACTATAACTCACTGACCTAACGTCATCCGTACGTACAGGTTATTTTTATCTCATATGAATCTTTTACATAGATGGTATAAATTTCTAGGTATTGACAGGTTGCGTCGCATCAGTTTTAAATAACATAATTTATCGCAACAAAGTTAGGTATTTCGTCTAGTTTGTAGTAAGTAATTTTTCAATAGATCAAGTTCGGCTAAGGTCAGCCTATTCTACATTTCTACTAGATTTCACAGAGCATCAATAAGATACACCTAGTTAATTCAAAAAGTTCAGTCCCCTATCCATTCACCCATTTGAGTCAAGTTAGGTAACTTACCAATAAAATAACTTAACATACGACCACACTTCCACTAAATAACTTTCGAGAAGTAAAATTCGATATTCGTGAGCATTGAATAGCGTCAAAAAATTTCTCCAACTGAAAACCAAAGAGGTGCAATAAATATTAGGAAGTAGGTGCTTCGTATGAGCACTACCAACTTTACTAGCGCTCGCTTTTAAACGAATTGGTCTGTATAACAATAAAAACGCTCATAGGCCCTTTCACACATTCTAATGTGCCCACTGCTCCTTCATTTGTCGAGGGCTGGCACGCAAAGGAAATATTTTCCGAAATCCATACAGCCTTAAGGATCTCATAAAGCAGTCGTTCCCCACGCGAAAGTATAGAAGTGAGATTTATTCAGGGGACTCCGACCTCCGCCCAGGGCTTTACGATGATGAATTGGCACTTTTTCAGGGCTGCCTACAAATTTAAGCACGAACAATATACGCACGCTGAATAACAATGAAGTGGGTAAGAGTTGCACCGTTATGAGTTGAAAAGTTTTAATGTCTCTAATGAGGTAAGGCGTTCATAAATATTTCTATTCTTAAGATTAGTAGCTCTTTACGGGAGCCGTGTAATACGTAACAGCTACTTACTGTTAATTAACTTTGAATGTATAATCATCTTCAGGGAGTGTTGCATCACGTAAGTACCTGCTTTAAATTTATCGTGGACTGTAAATTTTTCACTAAATTAAAAATGGACGGACAAAGAAGGATTTACGACCATTGGAAAGTTCTATCACCTTTTTATGATTTGTTATACAGCCATTTAATTAAGATTAAACAAGTTTAACAATTAAGATTAAGTTTATAAAAATTCGGAAATTCGTAAAGCCCCTAGGTGCGATAATAACCTTAATTATAATTCAGATTTTACTTACAAATTTTTTTAAATAACTTATTTTACTACATTCAGTAGGTAGGTACTATTTTGTTACGTGTTGGCTTGCAAAAAATAGGACCCCATAAATGAACAGCCGGTCGCGCCACGACCTAGCGTCACGAAAACTGCGCTTACATTCCTGCATATCTAATGCTGCTATTAGTTATGACCCCTTACATCCAATCCAAACCACCTAACCGGACCCTCAGTGTAGCACTGTTCCGAATACCTATCGTAGATTTACTTCAGAAGTATTTCCAGATAATTTTATTTGTTTCTGAAAATGTAGTTTTAGACTTCATTTACCTAGATACCTTGTAGATAGATCTTACATTATTTCGTGTCTAAATAACTAGCAGATGCCCGCGACTTCGCCCGCGTGAAATAAGTTTTCTAAATTCCCACGGGAACTCCTTAATTGTTCGGCTTAATTTATACCTATGACACTCACAAATAATGCGGCTTACTATTGATACCAGAATTTTCAAAATCAGTTCAGTAGATCCAGAGATTTCCCCTCTACTACAACCTCACAAGCACTCTTTATAATATTATTAGTATCGATAAGACTGACTGTGTAACTTTAAATTAGAAAATGTTAGGGATAAGGACGTCACCGTAGAAGTAACGTAGAATTGTTGTAGAAGTATTTAAGACACTCCCTCCAAATCCAGGTGTAAATAGATAGAGGTTATGTAATTACTTCATCGAAAATAAAAACTTATATTTTAACTTGATATGATAATATTAAATTGTACCTTATCATTATTAAATTGATATGATTATGCTAAAAGTTATAAAAAATAATTTTTTCTTCAAAATGTTGCGATCATAACTTCCTATTCCGTTAAAAAAATGCAATATCTACAAAACGTAATCATGGAAGGAAATATAATTTTAGTTACTGATCGTACGCACGTCAATAATATAGTAAACAGGTTATCCATAAAGTGATGACTTCATTCCGATCAGCGCAGCTTTAGGCAATCGTCTAAATTATAATAATAAGCGGGCGTGAGCTCATTCGATGGCCTGTCTTAATAAAGTCATTACAAATATTTTGTATTCGCCAATTCTCAATGCTAAATATCAGGGTTTTATTTTGTCTGATTGATATGAAATGATAATACTTTGTACAGAACTACGAGTAACAAAAGTTAATCTATAAGTTACAATTTCGAAAAAGAAATAATTTAGGGAAAATTATTATTACTGTGATTTGCTTGTGAAAATTTAATAACAACTTTAAAAAACTTAAGCTTCAACAAAACGAAATGGTAAAGTTACTCGCTAATATAATTTTAACAAAAATGATGAAAATATTTCATCATAAGGCATAAAGTTTATAGGTAAAGAAAATGCTTTGATGACATGTGATGTGAAGTATGGTAATAAAAGGTATTGTAAAATGAACGAGGATATCTCAAATGAAAACAAATATACGAGCACGCGAAGAGGCTACGAAACGAAAACGTAGGGAAGGCCGTAACCGGTGATTTAAACGGCCACCAACCAACAATAGTTGCTTCGGCCATATGAATAAAACGTATACAAATTTAATCAAAGAGAAATCTATTAGTAAAATGAGAAGCACGGAAGGGAGCACCTATACATATTCAACGAGGCACTGTATCACGAACGAGCCAATTTATGCAGCAGGTCTTCGAGTATCGTACTTTTACCGCGGCCGTATGTAAAACTGGACTATTTCTTTTGCCGATCAGATTGTCACGTGTAAACTAAGAACGTCTATTTATTCCCTTTGATTTGAGAACCTCGTTACGTTGCCGGTTTTAAATCGTGGGCTATTCTCTCAGCCAAGCGAAGCCCTATGAAATGGATGAGATTACCCATATGATTACATATTTATTGAAACTTTTCTAAACTAACTGTCGATGTTATTTTAATCAAAACAAAATATAAACACATAATACACGTTTATTGATACATAAGATTTTATTTTGGATTATTTTATATACTTAGGTATCTACTTCGTTGGCGACTCGTTTACATAAAAGGCTTCCATAAGCAACCTTTACTGGAAAATAGATCTGTAACAGCTCTCTATAGCTAAGATGCACTTTAATCCTCTTGTCATCTTTATTAGTAGCATCTACAGAAAAAACAATCTCACCTAAGAGCATGTAAATAACGATTCCCATTCGGGCACAAAATGAAACCAAAAAAGTATGGGAGATCTGAAGAAGTAAATATAAATTGCAAAATCAGTTGACGTATCCAGCATCGGTCATCATAGTGGCCGTTTTTCTCAGCGATGCACAAGGTCAGGATCAACATTGTAACGTCCGCTTTGGACGATAGGTTACCTTTATGGAATCGATGAAGAAAAATCTCTCTTCTTTCGTGCAAAGACTGCATTATTTTTTTCACATTTAAGACAAGCCCTTTTTAAAAAAACATAAGTAGGTAAGTAAAAGATACTTAAATCGTAGAATTTTCATACCATTGTAATGAATATGTAAAATAGTATAACAAAAAAGGGTGGACCTGATTGTAAAATAAGAAATTTTAGTAAAGTAATGATACACTTTCTAGTCAAAGAAATACTTAACACGTTACACGGAAGAAATTGTTTTCATTCACCTGTTAAGAATAAAGTACCTATCACCTCTCCATAATGGCACTTACCTAATAATAACTAGAAACACATGTTTAGTAGAGTTGTGGTAGTCGTTAAAACTGTAGCAGTGAATTTGTCATAACTACATAACAATTAAAGCTTCAACATTTGAAATGGTCTCAAATAAAGTAGAGCTTATATCGAGTGTATGAAAGGGTGGATAAAAATACAATTGGAAGCGCCAGACAGGCGAGATCAATGTCCCAACCCGGATCGAAAGATAGAGTGAGTGAACGAACAACTTATGCTTTGGTTTGAGACTAATATATAAAAAACTAGATGATGCCCAAGACTTATCCACGCGGTTAAGTATAATTTTTGTTAATGTTTTATATTTTTTGGGATACAAAGAGCTATTTTAATAGGTATGTCTTCTTAAAAAAGTCAAACCAACTTTTTTTGGTTTAAGTAAATCGAATCTTAAAAAACGTTGACAAAAAGGTAACAGACACATACATAGTGCGCTTTATTTTACTAATACGGATTAGAAGGTATTTTTCATTTCTCTTGTTTTAGTGATTTTTGATATGGATAACAATAAACAATATAATATAACCTGTGAATGTTATGTACCTACACTTTTATTTGACTTACACATTATCAGAAATTGTTATAATGTGTACGTTTTTGTGTTTCAGCAAATATTTAAAATATAATAGAAATATGGATACGAACCAATTTTTCAAATAGCAACGGTGTACAACGTTGCTATATATTTACCTACTTCGCTGCGTGTTTTGAGGTTTTTTGGTTCCCGCGGGAACTCATTGATTTTCCAGGATACAAAGTAGCCTATGTGCTATTCCAGACTATAATCTATCTCTGTGCCAAATTTCAGCCAGATCCGTTGGGGCGTGATTGAGTAACAAACATCCATACATCCAGACATCCATACATCCATCCAAACTTTCGTATTTATAATATTAGTAAGAAGTAAGATAAGATTATAAATTGCATTATAAAAAGTTACTGAAAAGGTACTGAGTTGTTTACTGGCTCTGTTCAATAGAGAGAGAATTCAGAACACGTGGTAAATACTTTTTATTTTTCTTTATATTTCTAAGCATGAAAATTTATTTTTATATATTTAATTATGACGGTAATAAGTAAGTACCTACAAGGTGTGTATACGGACTATACTCTACATAAGTGTTAATTTATAGCTACATGCCTACCGAATAAATTAAACACGCGTAGGTGCCTGCCTACATAAGAAAATAAAGCAAAGAGACCACCTTCATTTGAGGTAGCCGAGCCGCCTTTACTCATTGTTATATACCTAATACATATTCATATATTGTTTTCCAATTAACAGTTTGTAAGGCCCCACTCAAATTCAATTCAGAAGTCGCATGGCTATAAATGGCGGCAATATAATAGTGGCCTTAGACATATTTGAATATCTCTGAGCGCATCGGAGGCCGGGTATTGTTACCTCCGAGTATGGACTTAATTAAGAAGGGAATAGGTGGATCTAGTGGCGTCGAGACATGGCGAGCCAGGTCTCGAGTGCTTTGGAATTGCTTGCCACATGCTTTGTTTAAACAAGGGGAATATTAAATTATCGTTTAGAATGATTTTCTTTAAGAAACACTGCGAATCAAAAACGGTATTGCTGTGGACTCAATTACTATACTTTAAGAATATTAAAAGCTTGAGGAATATTTTAAGAGCGAATTCTTCCGCGTGGATTCAGGTTTTTGAAAAATATCAATTTTCATCAAAATCGGGTAAACAGATTGGTCGTAAAAGCGTAGACGGACAGTTATACGGATAGACCAGCAGACAGACACTTTCACAATAATAATTTTGACGAATTTTGGACTCAAGAAAAGCTAACACCAAAACACCAAGAATGATAAAATAACAATGATTGTATTAATATTAAATATCTATATAATCTTTTGATTTCGTATAAACTTGAAATTAATGTGAACAATAGGCAACCGTGGGTACCTGATATAAACCATATAGTTCTCACCATTTAATATTAACTGAAATTTAGTTTGAAATTCGACTGCTGGGAAATCGAGATGTTTAAACTTGTATAGATATAATTCTGTTGTGGTTACTAGTTGCACCCTCGGGGTATGATACTGTTATACCTAATACTAGCATTTCAAATCTTAAACTAACTTTGAGGGATAACTATTGAAGCAAAATGTAACACCTAGTCAACCAAATCTTACCAATTGCTATCTATCAAGTTATATTTTGAAACTTCCTTCTGCGCAATCGAAACGAAACAAAAAACTGTTTTTGAATTTCAATTAAGTAAAAAATGTTTCTGAACATCATGAATCTACTTAGATAAAACATCAAAAGTGGTTATAATTAAGAGTAAGTACCTCCTAAAAACTTTTGATCAATCCATACTAAAAGTACATTGTGTCTATCTTTCCATTTGCTTCTATCTTTTCCAAAATTTGATATAGAGATAGTCATTTTTCGCATCACAACGATGAACATAAGCTACTTTCTCCGGAAATATATTATATTTCCCTTGGGTTTTGTAAACACTTAACGCAGACGAAGTATAATTAAATATTTTTATTATGAAAAATATTCAGCAGCTCCCTGAAAAAATGCCGATTTGACGCAAATTAATTAAATGCGCCAAATCGTAGGAGTCCCTTCGCTGCATCGCTCTGTGTACTTTGGCTCTAAGCCCTCGACCTCGGCTATTTTCGCTGGCAAATAATAATATTGGCCAACCCTACCTGGGTGGCTAGTAGGAAGTTATTATAACCTTAGAAAAGCAGCAAGGTGCCTACTCATATATAGTTCGCGCCCGAGTTGAATGCAGAGCTACTGTATGGTGACACACACATTAGCTCTGCATTCAACTCGCGCACGTACTATACCTAAATTGTGTGAGTTTTTTAAATAAAATAAAGAATTGGTCTGCGTTGTATAAGGATTAGGTATCTAATTGTAATGGTGAAGTCTTAGTAAGCACATATTGTGTGGTCTAGTGATGTGTTCCTACGAATTGGTTTATTAGTTTTAAATATTTAAATGAACCATTCATTAATTCATTAACAAATCTTTTATTAAATTAAAATAAGGCGCCAAAACATAAATGGCTTAATTAAAGAGCTTAAACAGATAATTTAAAAACAAAAACGATTAAAAAAGAAACAGTGATGCCCTCCCAGTGCAAGCAATAAATAAATTATTCAATAGAGTAAATGAAGCCGAACTGAGGTAATGATCTATAACGATATCGGCGGGCGTCCTTTAGGTCTTTAATTACGCACATTTAGCTTATTTACTGAATCGATAGTAAGCATAACTCGTAATTAAAATTGCTTATTCTACAGCTGCGGTATCAGTGTAAGCGATTTTTAATAGCGGAAAATAGACACTGTAGCGTGTGTTGAGCGACTAACGGAATATGGTTCTTGTTTAAAAAAAAAAAATATATTATTGGCCGAGCGAAGTGAAGGTCTCTGAGTCTACTTGAGTGAATTTGCACTTGTCCGTCCGTCCGTCCGTCTGTCAGAGTCTTATAACTTCTGAATTACTGAACGTAATTACTTCAAATTTAAACATAATATGTAAATCGATGGCCTCCAGCCGAATATGGCTTAAAAAGTTATAAAAACCTTTATTTCAGGGGGGTTCTCATAGACGCGAATGCGAAGTAAAGCATTTTTATAGTGTAATATAGGGTTGCGTTATATCATTTTAAAGATAATTAGGAATAGAGTACAATTTTTTTTTAATTTTTCCCCTTCAATTGACGAAATGGGGGATTTCAAAGTGGAGATTTTCTAACGTCCAAAGTTGTCCTTAGAACTCTCAATTTTCTGTAAGGCTGAGCCTGAAACTTGATCAATTATTTGAATTTTACCCTGTACTTGAACAACAATTACTAAAATAAGATAAAAAATTTAAAGAAACGAAATTATTTCATTTTTAATGAACTGCAGTATTTTTAACAGAACTTCACAATGATGTCAATAGATGGCGCTCTGTAAAAGCTTATTTGTTTCTCCAATAACTCTTTAGCTGTTTTGCGTCTAATGTTAAAAGTTAACTACAATATATAGTTAAAAGTATCTTATGGATACCGCGAGGTCTCAGTTCGGGGCGAACCACTAGTTTTATACATTTACATAAAAATTCAAACATTCATATTAAGTAGATTATTTTTGTAAAATTTTTGAATTTTATCTTTTGAGATGTAGACTTTCTTTATCGTGATAGGTACCTAATAGCTTTAAAAACAGCATAATAATTTAATACTGTTAATTTTTATATATTGAAATATAGCATTGATGTAAATATAGCGCATGCTGTGTGACTAGCAAAAAGCGGAAAATATCCATCCTTTTTGAAGTCTGATGAAAAAATTATTGCAATGACAACTTTGACTAATAATAAGGTTCTTGATACTGTTAAAATAGAAAATTTGGCTTATATATTAGTGTATTACAATATAATAAAGAGCATTGTGCATTGGACGAAGTGTTAAAAGGTAACACAAGTCACAAATGACAAGCGTAGAGCGGACCCTGCGTATTAAACTTCCCTTATATACCCACTGTACTTTTTTATCGAAAATTTTATCCAATTATGAATATTCATTAACTTACCTATTTGTGGATAGAGTAATTAGTTATTATAAGAGTATATAAAAGTAATTAATCCACAGAACAACAGTTTGCTCGTATCTCAATGTTTTTCGTAGCGCGCTACGAAATAATGAACGCATTGAATAAGTTGCGAGCGGAAAGCGGATTCCTGTACCTGTAATAAGCACTAAGATTAATTCGACTAAAATACCTATTAAATCTAGAAGTTGCCTCACTTGGTTTCAGTCTCAAATTCATCCATACATTGATATTTTGCAAAAGTTTTCATATCGAGGAACTATAGTTCAATTTAAAAAAATGTTAAATATTACATATTATACTACCTAAATCCGAAGACCAGTGTGCCTTGATATAACTCTTTAGCCCCGATGCAAGCTAGATAAGTAATATTAAACCTAAGACCACAGGAAAACTACAGAACTGAAAAATACCTTTTATTCAACTTTTAAAGCCCGCGTCGCTTATGATTTTTTATCCCATCCCGAAGAGCTCGCGGAGTTTACTGCAGGGATATAAATTAAATGCTTACGTTTCGCCCCGCTCCGCTAGTTTAATTAAGCGTCTCCTTTGTCTGTATGTGCGTGCCGTTCAACATGCTCCATCTATCCCGGGACATAAGGACCGTAGATAAACCTAACACGAGTCCACTAGCGTAATATTATATCGTTATTATTATCAACTGTTAAACCTACGTAGGCGGGTTAATTAAGTAATTATTCTAGAATTATCTGTTTATATAATAAACTGGTGATAACTTTAACTAAGTCCGCGTTGATTTCGATTTTTTAACTCCCGCGGGAAATCTTTGATTTTTTGATGAAAGAGGCCCTCGAAATCGATTTAAATGTTGAGTCCTGAAAAGGTAACAAACCGATAGATAGATAAAAAGGCTTTCGCATTTATAATATAAAACCTACCTATGGGTTTGAAGCATTTCTGTGTAATCGACATCATGGAAGTACCTACCTAATACCAACCTGTGTGGTATGTACCTACCAAATACCTACCTACTCATATTCACTGAGATCGGAACATGTCAGGGAGATTAATTTTTCAAACCCCGTTAGGCATATTTTGTTTTCCGTTCCAATTCACCAAACTCGTACAATACTAATTAAGACGTAGCCTTGACGTAAATATACTGAAATATTTAAACAAATATTATGAGTTTTATACCTGGAGCCAACTGATTTAGCGACGTTGGAAGATTGATCTTCCATTAATATGTTGTTTAACACTTTTAACTACACCTACACATAACACATGCAGCCTACTGTCTGGCTATTCGAAAACTAAAAAACTTTAAGCCGATTACGGGCCGGGCTTTTTCTGTACAAAAGCTTTTTATCTAACAATCGCGACTTTCTCTTGCGCAATGATTCAAAAAAATAATGTCCTTTGTCCTGACCATAACAAAGCCAACTTTCTCCGAGCACTCGCCCAATGGACCGGGCATTTTAAAACAGCCGAATTTTGAACACAAAACGCTTAAAAAGCTCAGTAGTTTTGAAACTCGCGATCGAGCTATCCGATCGGCCGGACAATCGTGACGATACTGAAAAACGGTATTATTTTATCCAGAAATCTCTTAACGAGGTTAGTTTAGGCAAACTTTTGTGATGCTCATCGTTTGTTTCGTTTTATTTGGGTCCATATGAGTTCGTATATTAAATTACCCTCCGGCATCGGAGATTCCGGAGTCAAAGGGTTGCGCTATTCACACAAATGTCGCCTGCGCAGGAGTGAGTGTGATAAAACGATTTTTGTAAACTCCCCGCCAGTTGAAATAAAGAACACGTTTGAAAAATAATTTGAATACCAAAATGCAGATGGCTTCTTTTATCTGTGAGGCTCGGGGCCGCGCCGGCGAACTACAAGTTAATTAAGGTTTGCCCATCAATTAAATATTGGTTTTCATTGTTTTAATTTGGCCGCTGAATTCGTGATTTATTAAAATACCTCGATCTTAATTAAGTTGCACAATTACATAACTTTTCGCTTGGCGTGATTGGAATAAAGATCTTATTATGCTGATACGCTTAAAATGACTACCGTATATGCCACTGTGCCATGAAATATAAACATGAGCAAAACTGTATAGATAAAAACTAATTTCATTTTATTGATATGAAAAAGGTCCCGTAGTAAAGACTTAGATTGAGTTCAGTACAAAAGTTTGAAAGTAATAATTTGGAAATAAATCGATACAGTCAAATCCCGCTCATCCGTCCCGTATCTGGGACGATGCATTCGTTCAGCGGATTCAGTGAGCGAAACACCAAAATTTATTAGGTTAGTAGTTGCCGTAGGTCGATAAAACTACGGACCGACGCCAGAACGACGTATCTCAATAAATCCGCGAGAAAAATAAACGACCGACGACTGAAAGAAACAGGGTAACCTTTCGCACAATACCACTCGAAGGTTGTATGACTGAAAAGAGAAATGCGCAGTGCAATTTTGTGATATCTTTTTCACTCGTTCAATGGCGGAGCCTCGGGCGACATACGGACGGTATAGTGTTGAATTAGCATATTTATTGCTAGTTACATGACAAAATAAATTTATCTTAGCCCACTGGGTCTGAGACATATTCCCTTATTTTTTCTTTTCACATATTCTCGCTTCCGCTCGGCTTATTTAGTCTGGGAGTGGCTGATGAAGAAAGAACATTAAGTATACCTACAAATTCTAAATCCAGTTCAGTGTTAATGACATACATAGATACCTACTTAGCTAGTACTACTTATCTGGGGATATTACTTTTTATTTTTCTGAAAAAAACTTGACTGCTTTTATTTACCTAAAATTCCTAAAGTTTAGATTACCTAAAGTTTCAAACTCAAATTCAAATTCCAAGTATCTTAATCAAAAGTAAGTTAATCAAAATTGGTTCTTACGAAAGTACACCTTCTGAACGTCACGTTTAAAAAATATAAGACGTGATGGTGATAATTAGCCACGGTAAGTATATTAAAACTTAAGGTACGAGGGTTCCAAACGCGTCACGTTCTGAGAAGAGCCCACAATAAACTTAGCCGGGGATTTTTTATTATCATCTTACAAATTTCATTAATTAATTAAATTTATAATTATAACTATTACTTAATTAGCCGCTGGAACAATTATTCATACCCCTGATTTTATATCACTAAATACCTAATCCTTTACTCTGTAATTAACTAATTTTTCAATTAGTTTTAATTTTACAAAAACTTTAAACTTGAATATAATGTCTACTGGGAGTTTATTATAAAAATGATTTTCATCAGTTCCATCAAAAGAAAAACAGGTACTTTATTTATCATCATTTCCACATTTGAAGTCTATAAAAGCACTGCCTGTAGTTACTCATAGGTACCTAGTATCTACTAACTACCCATATAAGTCACCAACACCAAATTGAGATTAACAGTATTGAAAGTTGATACAATACCTCAATCCTTTGCTGTAGGTAGGTACATACAATTTTTTAATTATGTTAACTACTTACCCTTAAAAAGCGATATTAGCTTAGTGGAACATACCTCTTTCGGAGTCCGAGGTTCAATCCCCGGGCACGCACCTCTAATTTTACCGGGATATGCGAGTATTTCAATAAATTAAATATCTCTTGCGGTGACAGAAAATATCGTGTGGAAAGCTGTAAGCCTGAGATTTCCAAATAATGTTCTCAATAGTGTGTGAAGGCTGCCAATCTTCACTACACATGACCGGCGTGGTGTAGTATGGCATAAACCCTTATTATTCTGAGAGGAGGCTCTTGCTCAGAAGTTTGCCGTGATAGTTGGAGAATTGAGATGATGATAATGAACCTTTAAAAGATTTCTTACATTTGCTATCTGAACTTATAGTTCTTTATTCTGCATCCCAATATACAAAATTCTGTCATCTAAATTTTGTATAGTTAGGTACCTTTCCATCCTTTAAATTAGCCTATGCAGTGTAGGCACTTCCAATAATTTATCATTTGTATTAACTGGCCTGTGTATACTTATAAATTTTGATGACTCGTCACATCCATAAATTATTTACCTGTAAACAAAAGAAAATTAAATTAGTAATTTTTTTTTCCAAATAATGTCAAAAAGTAGAATGAAATTGTTGAAGTCGGGCGAGCCTGATGCGTCAACTTTACCTAACTTTGTTATAGTTACCCGCCCGACTTAAACATAGTGTGTAGAAATCAAATTTTTCTTTTTATTTTACAGTGGCTTTGAAAGTCGGTTTTTTGGAACCAAAGAAAAAAAGAATTTTTAGAATTTTTTTGAAAATTTTTATTTTTAACTTTTTAGTGTCTGGATTGAGCATTTGGAGTCAGATTTTTTTATGGAACAACCTCGAGAGCTTCCACTAAGGACTGAAAAAAAACATATCGGTTCAGAAACCACGGAGATATGCACCAACCTTTTCTGGAAGTCGGTTAAAATTTCAGTTTTAAATTCGTAAAAAGTCTCTAAAAGTAAAAAGCTCTGTCCAATTCGTCACTATAAATAGTAAGCTCTACCTGACTACGGGCTCTACATAACGTGGCACATACGCACGGTAAACGCCTCTGACGAAACCGGTTCGGAACACTGCCGGCATACGAATGTACTATCCCTCGAACATATCTTCCGTCTTTCATCAACGCTTTAACATCACATAAATCTAACTCGCTCGCTCGCTTGCAGCAACTTCACGGCGCTCTGACAGTCTACCAATGACAGCGCGGCAAACCATCGCCATATTGAATGACGCGATCGACCCGCCACCTGTCTGAACGAATGCGAAGGACGCGTCACGACGCTTTCCGTATTGTTTTTGTTAGTTTTTCCTATTTTAAAATGTTGTCATAGTTATTTTTATGTGTATTCAGTGCGTGGTTACGTGTTTAAGTTTATTTTTGAGGCAAGTATTACGTACACGTAGAATCCGTGATGTGAGTGAATTCAGGTTGAACTTGGAAAACAGCTACTTACCTAGTGGCTAGGTTCAGACTGTGTTTTGTTTATTTTGAAGCATTTTCTTTAGCCTTATTTAAGATTCTACCGTATTATCTTCCCCGTTAATCCTCTCCTAATCGTTTAAATTAATACTTTGGATTTCTGATAACACTCTATTTTGTGATAAAACCATAAAAGCCAGGCTAGACATTAAATGTAGAGCCCTCAACCTAGCAAAATAAAATGAAAAAAATCTGACATATTATATTTCAAAATACAATGGTAGGTATATTCTGTTAATTAAAAAACAAACGAGGTGATTTTCTATGCAGTGTATGTTAATGCATAGATTCTATTTGATAAACTAGAGTAGATTTGCACCAATCAGCACCGTAAAATAAGTCATGTGAAATCATCAATTGAATTAATTAGAGTTGAAGGCATTTTGAATAAAATATATTTTCAAGATAACAAAGTGATGTATATATGAATTAATAAATAGCTATTCCACATTTTATTTATTATTTTAGCAAAGCCGACGGATTGTTTTTCCTTGATGCCGTCGGGCGTCCGTACCTAGGTATAGAGCGCATGCGCGAGCTCATAATAAGTCGAAATAACAATATAATTCGTAATTAAAATGTGGTACTTTTTGTTCTATTAAGTAACAATATAACTACTAGGAGTTATTAAACTAAATTCCATTAAAATTTCTATTATTAATCATAAGGTATCTGATAGGTTCCTAACCTAGCGTTCCTGCTCTGCATCTTTCAAATAGACCTACCTAATATCTATAAGTAATAAGTATTGTACATTATGTGCCTACCTTTATATTTATTATTCCTTTTAAGGCATGTATCAAGTAATAATATTATTAATAATTTTAAAATATTAATTCAATTCAATACATTTCGCATGTTTAAATATTCTTGGTATGCTCTCGTGAACATGCATTTAAAATATTAAATCTTAATTATACCAATTATATTCAGTAGGTACTTAAACTTCCAATTAAACTCAGTAGCTTAGCTAGTTGCTACCCATCGCTCATGGTAATACAGGCAGCAAGCACCTATTACATACCTACCTTTTCTTATTTAATTTAATTAACACTTATATAGGTACGACACAGTCTAATCGGTACACAATTTACGATTATTTAATTCAATCTCTAAACATAGATTTAAATAAGTTATAACTTATAAATAAAAAAGATAAAGATATTTAAATAGGTACCTAAGTATAAAAGCTAACTTTGTAATAACTATTATTGAAAAGCTCAGTATTAAATTTTTTATTGAAAAGCCATAGCAGTAGGTAGACTACACAATTTATTAAGGTAGGTATCTGTTAAAAATTGTATCCTGATACAAAGTATTTACCTACATGAAAAAGATATTTAATAAAGGAAATATATTTATTCTTCTGCAGTTTATCCGAGGCCGTTGAATATTCTTAGTAGTTTTGAAGTTAAAGATGGAGATAAAACTTGGAGTGCAATAGTGCGATATTGTGAAAGTTGGACGTCGCGTCGCGCTGAATCGTTCTGAATCCTAAATAGGTATATACCTAAAGTAGGCAACGTTGGGAGACAAACCGTTTTTAAGGAAAAATTTACTATAGTTATCGTAGTGTATCCTGGGTATTCGCTTCTACCTAGTCCTGATAATATATTAACTTCTTCTAGGTAGGTATGAATTTATTATAATAACGAAATTATTAGAATTATCCATTACAGAGTACCTAATACTTAATTGAGGAATTCAGTATAAATATCTAAAAAATTGTTGCCTAGGACCAACTATTTGTAACAATAGATATTTAAATATACCTAGCAGGTATGATATCAAAGAATCTACGTAAACCAAACTATATATCATTAGGTATTTAGATTTATTATTATTAAACGAAATAACTTAATTACTTCATCAGGTGGGATTGTGGACAAGCTAAGCCTATAATGAATTTAAAAAAACAATATTTGAAAAACTGAGCAAAATGTATAGCTATTGTTTACACAAGTACTATTGTTTATGTACCTAGATAGTTTATAAAACATTTTATTATGCCTCTTTAAAACGCAAATTAATTCATGTAAAGCCACTTCACATTGGATTCTTGCTCGTTTATGCTTGGCGCGAGAGACCTCTCCAAGAATATAATATACCCGTACATTCTCTATTTACTTACAGTGCAAAGCTTGCATTACAGAGATAAAATACGCTGCCAAGTCTTCCCGGGCAAAAGAAGCGAAACGAAAGGCGAGATTTAGTGGGAAAATTTTGGAAGTCAGCCGGGCTGTATTTGTGGTGGTGCATTAATCACGGGATGGGAAAATATATCCTACTTCCTATGACTTTTCTTAGTGGACATCATATTTTGCAACTAAAAATTCAACTTGACATTTTTTATAATCTTGGCAAACAAAAATAGCATTGTTGAGACATGTAGGAAATACAAATTAAACAAATCCAGCTAAGTTTATTTTTAGCTTAAAGGTACGTTCTAAATTTAATATTTTTATATAGGTACTTAAACTTATATTTACTAGCAAATGTTTAAATTTTACCTACTGGAGAACTTACCAGAACAAAAATTAATTGAATCTCAAATAAAGACAACGAAACCTACCCTACCAATGTAGATGAGAAAAAATGTAACAAAATTAGCTAAGCATGAGCACTTTAAATTTCCACGAGACGGACCTAAGCCTACTTAAACAAATTTACAACGATCGTTACTCCTGAAGGTGACCCAAATTACCATGAAAAAAGTTTAACAGCCCTTTATTACAGAACAAACAGAGGCTGTTGGTGGGAATCCCGTGTAATCCTGCCCACTTATCACGCGTGCAAAATGCAAATTCGAGCGGGCCCGGCTGTACCTACGCAGAATTAACGAAAACGCCAACCGTAGCGACCCAGTTGGTATCGTGCGTCAGGAAAATTGTCAAAGTTCGCGAGGCAATAGGTACTTGGAGGATAAACAAGATAGTCTCGCTTGCCCAAGCAATTTGGCGGTGGATACATCTGCCTACTTATAAGATCAGATTTTTCCGAGATACCTATACCTAACCTACCTACCTACATTAAGTACCTATCTACGAGAATTTTTCCTTTTATTAGGTGTTTTACAATAGCATATTTTATTAATCATTGACATCTCAACACCTAAAAGACGGATTACGAGTACGTCAATGAAATGTATAGTTCGCGCGCGAGTTGAATGCAGAGCAAATGTAGGGTGACACATACATTTACTCTGCATTCAACTCGCGGCGAACTGCACATAAAATTGCTTGGCATTTGCTGGTTTTATTTTATAGATTATGTACTATCGAATGTGGGGGCATCATTATTTTTGGGGACATTTGGGTAAATTTCTAACACAATCTTTTTAGATATAATCAGAATTTCGAACCTATTTAACATTTCTCAGGTGTAAAAAGGCATTCGGGATAGCACATAATATGTTGGCGTGCTTAAATGCAGTTAGCACTTGTGCGCTTTTCAATACAACTTCACATTATTGATTAAGTTCTGAGAAAAACTTGGCACGCCTTTACGAGTCACATGTGAGTCGTGTGATGCGTATTATGGGGGCAATTAAGGTGAATGTTGCTGAACTTTTTCTTTAAGTATTCCTAAATTTACTCACCATCTGACTTGGTTTTGCGAAGATTGCATTAAGTACGCTGCGTAAACGTAAATGTATCCATATTAATTACTCTTTATTTATTTGTCACAATCAAATCATGTAAGAAATTTCAATCGAAATATTTTTTTATTGATAAATAAGGTATCAATTAATCAGGCAGTCGTTTATAAAAAGTTCTTTATACCTATAAGCTTTCGTATCTTTACGGTGAAGGACTAAACCATACTTTAGTTTTCAAAGTTTGGTAGGGTTTAAGAAGCCCTATTAAAACATTATTATGTCATACCTAAAACTTGGGTTGAAATATTAATATTATCCACAAGTCCGCGGGCTAATCTTCGGCCATTCCACCGAGCCCTGGCCAGCCGAATCGCGAAGCTTAACGCCTGTTTGTTAGCCGTAATATGCTTTTAACACCTGCGATTCAAAGTTATGTAGGTAATGTGTGAATGAGATGATGTAAATGTTGTTACAGAGTGCTGAGTAATTTGTTTGATTCGAGTGAGCCAAGACGCGTTATGCATAACGACCGAAAATAGATTTAATTGGACGTCAGATTTACGCTCACAATTTAGATTCATAATTTTTTTGTATTGTTTAAAATATAGCATCGACAATAGATAGTAATGAAATAAAAAATAAACATAGACAATATAATTTTACCTAGGTGTAGGTGCCTATAGATTGTGCGCGAGTTGAATGCAGAGCTTATGTATGTGTCACCATATAGGTAATCTCTGCATTCAACTCTTACTTACTTACTTACTTACGTACTTATCGACGCTCATGGTTTGGTTAGATAAGCAAGAAATAAGCTAGGTTTAAGTAGATAACCATTATTATTATGATCTTAGTTAGAATTTTGCAAAATTGATTAGAATCTTTTTATTCAGAATTTTCGTCTGTGTATCTGTGTTAATCATTCAAATTAAACAACCTTGGTCTGAGAAGAGCTCACAACAAACTCAGCCGGGTTATTTTTTTATTATCGCCATCTTACAATATCGTAAATTACTTAATTAGATATATAATTATAACAATCTATACTAACATTATAAATGCGAAAGTTTTGATGGATGGATGTATGAATGTATGGATTGATGTTTGTTACTCAATCACGCCCCAACGGCTTAACGGATCTGGATGAAATTTGGCACAGAGATAGATTATAGTCTGGAATAACACATAGGCTTTTTTATCCCGGAAAATTAAAGAGTTCTCGCGGAAACCAATAAACCTCAATCCACGCCGACGAAGTCGCGGGCATTAGCTAGTATATTATAATTATAACATAATTAGCCGCTAGTACTAAATGGTAGATTTTTAACTATGAAGACTTACATTTATGAATATTATAATTGAATGGAAAAATTATAAATAAATATCGATAAAAGAAAACAGATTCAATTAATATTAAAATGAAACAAGTAGGGTGATGTATTGTAATAACAAGTAATAAATATTTCTATATCAGAAATGTGATATTTTATGTTATATGACAATAGTGTTGTTAGACAATATTTATACTTATCTACCAGTGTTTGAGTAATTAATGAGTAATGCGATAATTGCATTATCTGTTCTGCTTTTAATTAGATCGCTGGATACCTAGTTGTCAACGAGGTCATTATTTTCTGTATGATATGAAAACTTAAAAGGTATTGTTTGTAACATAAGAATAATTTACACCATGTTCAAGATTTGTAGATATTATTTATTAAGCAAGGAGTTCAAATAGGTACATACGTTTAAAGTTTTACTCATAAGTAAAATTGTAATATACCTAGGTACGTTTTTGAAGAATGAAGTTTGTAGCTCATATTATGTTTTGAAGTTACTGTGTTTCTAGCTATTAAAACTTATTATTATTTACTTACGTATGTAGTAATTTACCTACCTATTAGGCTGACGTTAATTTGTTTAATGTAGAAATTATGAAAGCTTCCGCGTATAATTTTTCCAGCGTTAAAACACCCTCACTATCAGATAGGAACAAATTGCTAACGGGCTCTATGTACAAAACAGAAGAAGACTACATTATGCAAAAGCACGCCGCCTCACAAATCTTTTTAGGTGAAGATGCGTATACTGTATTTACAGTGTTTCTATTGGGATAAATTGGCTCAGTAAATTTGGCTGCTTAACTTCGACCCAGGTGAACGCATATCTACATATTTATGAAACCGGAAGCCTCCTTAAGGGGAACTTGGTTTAAAAATACCGGAAAATATACGGTTTTTTACCGCAACTTTTAACGAGATCCACCTTATTTATGCTTAGGGAGGGTACCTTGAGATTTATTAGTGGGAAGCGTGACGGATCAAGGATTTAAGTAAAGATACGTTCCGCTTAAAATAATAGCACTTCTTATTATCTACCCTATCTACTCATGAATATATTATATAAATAGGTATCTTTATTTTGGCTTGAATAGCTAACTTTATTTATATAAATAGGTATCTTTATTTTGGCTTAGAAATCGAATTGCCTAACCATTATATTTTCATAGTTGAATGCATGAGAGTTCTCTGTTATGCATTGTGTTACGTCAGCCAATCCGTACGCGGACGGCGTGGTGGACTACGGCCTAAACAACTCTCTTTCTGAAAGGACCCCAGTAATGGGCAGGCTATGTGCTAAGATGATTATGATGGGTGAATAGACATTATCATGTAGGCAAAAAAATATATATGCAAAAATACTAATTAATAGAGTCGTTAGAGCATAATATAATCAAAAGTAATTGTAGGTACTTAAAGAAGGTACAATACATAATTAAATTGATCCTTCTAGAGGTACTTCTTTTGCTACCTAGTGCATAGCATTTCTTACAATGTTTAATGATTTTCATTTTGTAATTATACATAGATGTAGGTACTCGTATCGTACCTATATGCTGTAATGCAAATTGTAATCAAAGGTGATCCTAGTAAGTCATAGGTTAAATGTGCGTTGATAAGGGAATGCGTCGGCAGCGTTTCTTACGATTGGGTATACATGCACTATCTATTTTATTATCGCTGTAACCAACAGGGCAAAAATGTATCACTAAACGATTACTTTTTCTACATTTAACTAGGTCGACTTTTACATATGTAATTATTTATAAAGTCTCTATCTATTTATTTATAGATACTTTGTTATTACCAATTTATCTGGTAATTACTAAAGTAAAAATAATTTCAAAGTACCTACCTCGATATCCCATTCCAATCTTCTAAATATCTATCTGCATAAGTAGGTAAGTATATCTCATGTGAATAGTTTTTTTTTATTAATTTATGAGAAAAATACTGTAAATATAGGTACTAAATTATCAAAAATAAGTCTAGGTATAAATACAAAAGAAAAAATTTGTACCTAGGTAATCAGAATTTCCATTAAAGTAACAAAGGGCACTTAACAATTACTTGAACAAAGAAAATACCATTAAAACTACCGGCTCTAAATAATAACGCACACTAACTAACTGAAAACTAAACTTTACACCTTCATAAAGCTGATAGAACCTCGTTTAACTTTAAAGAAAAAACGCTATTTTTTTATCTAGTAGGTAGGTAGGTACAATGAAGCAATAGTGTAAAGAAAACCATTAAATCATTGCATAAAACTTTCTATTAGGTAAAAAGTTGTCTGTAAGCTACCATAATTGAACAAGGTGACTGATTACCTATTAATTTATTTGGCTATTTAACCTTTGCTATTCTTGGAAGTATTCTATTATATTTGTTAACGGTAGTAGGTAGGTACCTGTTTGATATATGATACGACAAGGTACAATTATTAGTCATTATATTATAGCACCTGGGTGACCGAGCGGTGCTCGATATTTTTTTTGGTCAATTTTGGTAAATCGTGTTTTTAACACTTCCAACAAAGGAGGAGGTTCTCAATTCAGCGAGAATTTTTTTGATGTAGGTATGTCTGTTCATATCCCCGTGGTTTCTGAACCGATTTGATTTTTTTTTTTCATTTGTTAGAGGAAGCTCTCGTGGTGGTCTCAAAATTCTGACTCCAAATTCTCAACCCTGACACTAAAAAGTTAAAAAAAAAATTATTTCCAAAAAACCGACTTCCAAAGTCACTGTAAAGTAAAAAAGTAGTCAGTTTTTTGAAAATTATATTTAAATACAAATTACATACTGAAGAAATATGAATAATATTTTTTGATCTTACCGACATAAGATTAAAAAAATATTAATATAAAAATAAGAATAATAAAATTCACGAGTGCAATTGAGGTCCCAATAATAGTTTATCTCACAAGTAAAGGAACTTGAAAAAAAGGGAAAAAATAAATAATCGGACTGGTGACATCTAGAATCGTGCCGGGCCTTCTGGTTTTAGGACCGTCCAATTTCCCATCTGAGCTATCATAACCTTGTGGTTACTGGCGAAATTAGCAGTTTTCACTGAAAATACGGATAGAACGACATTTTCTAACAAGTCATAATCAAAAAAATTAAAAAACTCGACTGCCGTGCTAAAAAAAAAATCTAGTTTAATAGAATCTTATTCACATTTTTATAAAATGATATTTTTTTTGTGAATCACTGGATATTGAACTATAGTGCTATATATTTTTGGAATCTACTCATCATTTTCTAGATGATGATTATATAGTTAATCTAATTTTCGAATATTTTTTTTCAACTTTAGTCTTTAATGCGGGACCATGGTCACCATATCAATTTTTATAAAAAATTTACTAGCCTATGTCACCCGGGATAAGCTAGGAGTTCTAACGATACCTCGATATCACAATCGGTTCAGGCGTATAAAAGTTATGGTGGAATATACAAACTTACATATATACATACATACATACATACATACATACATACATACATATATACATACATGAACCCTGAAAACAATATACTCCTTTTTTCAGACAGTCGTATAAAAATGAATCCTAGCTAGATCGATTTATCGCCCCCGAAACTCCCTGCATACTACATGAAATTTTTTTAGCCGTTTCCGATATTCAAGAATTGCTCGTTTAAAGGTACTAGATAGATGCATTGAGAAATAAATATATACACGGTTAGTATATACCTAAAGCTATTTTTATTTTCTTAATTATTATTGATTAACCATATTTACTTAATTTACTGAAGCTACCAAAAATTATTATTGTCTCAACACCTTTTTCTACATCGGTAGGTAAGTATAATGCAAATAAAAACATTGAAAGAAAAATATGTATAAAGCCTTAAGGCTGAAGGAGACACTCAGCTCTTAATGAGGCTATAAATAGGTTCGCGTATTATTTATTACCGCTTGCAGTTTTTTGGCTTAGAGCTCAGAAAGAAAAGAAACGGCTTTTTACTTTTGCTATCTAAACTGGTCTTACAGCTAGACATTATGCCTGTAAAAAAACGTCAGGTTATGTTAAGCATACCAATATCTAGGTAATATTTAACTCTTATATTAAGTAGAAACTTCTTTGTATAATAATTCTAAGAAATTAACTTATATGACACACAATTCAGATTGGTTCAGCAAGAGATTTAATAAAATGTTTAGGTACCTATCTATCTAGGTACCTACTTTGAATTTTCATAAAAACTTTGTAACTTTGTAGACTCTCATGACTAAAATTTTAGTTTAGAAAATAATGATTATGAACTTATTGAAATTATTATACTATTGTATTAGGTACGTACAAAAAAATATGCAACAAGTCTATCTGTTTGTAACCCTTTCACGGTCCATTGGCTTAACCGATTTTAATGGGTACAAGAACAGATTAGTTTACAGACAGATTTCTTTACTGAAAAATCAAAGAGCTCTCACTCGCTCTCAGATTTTAAGAACCCAAATTCACACCGAAGAAATCGTCGGTATTGTCTAGTATAATATACCCACTTATATCATATGAATTTAATAGTTCATTCCAATTCTTAGGTATAATTTTATAGTATAAGTTTAGGTGAAAACAATGTAACTCTTTACTTAATTGTAACGCTTTACTTACTCATAGGCTAGATCTTAACCTTAGTATTAACTGTTGTTATTACTTTATGATATATATAAAAATATATAAACAACGTGACAACCCTACTCGCACGCGAAACTATAATTCAATGTACAAACAAAACACAAGCAATACAAGTGTTACATGTGTCAATTGAACCGATATGCTTAAACGGTTATGAATTATGTAAAGCTTCGCACTGGCCCCAGTGTGAACTAGACGATGAATAGGGCTAGTGTTTGTTACACAGATACTTAACTGATATTCAAATAATTAATACATCAGTAGCTATAAAACATTATAAATACAAAAAATTCTTATACACAGTAGGTACGTACTAGATACCTACGTATGTAAACTTAATTGAAACAACCCAGCCCACGCTGTTAGGAAATTCCATTTGAAATTTGAATTTTAATAAAACATAACATGTTCCCGTATTCATACGTCACATCAATGCTTGTTTCCACAGCCTCTATGTCCGCAATTTACGTCTCTCGCGGGAGACGAAGAGTAATGTCAGTGTAGGGAGAAAAGTAAAAAAAAAACGCAACGAGTCGACCAACAAGTTCAGCCAATTATAAGTGACAAGCGGCAGGCTCGCTCGCAATTTCAGCTCACATTTACTTACTACTAAACTTTTTTACTACTTAAATATAGGTGCTTTGTGCGCTATTATTTTTTAATTACTATAATTCAACAAGCGTCTACACGTGCAACAAAGGAGATGCAAACCATCTATTAATAAGATTTCTTTGTAAATTACCGCGTCTAGTTTTGCTACGTTTAGCTTAGTTCTGAATTAGATATTTTTGGGTGTGTTTTGTAGTTTTGTAAAGCCTGAAACACAAAAAAAGGCAATACGTTGCGGAGAACTTAATCTTAATGAGAATCCAGATTGTCATACAAATAAATAAATAATTAATTAATAGCTTGCATAAGTTTGTAAATTTTCAGTGATACGAAATAAGTAGGTACAATAATTTAAAAAAAAAACACAGATTTCGCAGTTCCCGCAAGAATTGAAAATGAATACAAAAATTTACGAAAACAAAAATTATTTTATTTTGTACTTCTCGTCTGCGTCCGCATCTTTTAACACCATTACCATGAAGATCGGTCAATAATCACTCCAGCTATGGTTGATTCTAAAAAAAAAAACAATCTCTGCTTCAAAATTTCTCAAAAATTTAATAGCCGATTTTCAAAATTCCAACTCGAATGCACTTCTCGACTGCATGCGCATCTTATAACACCATTACCATGACGATCGGTCAATAATCATAGAAGCTATATATAAAGGCTTTTTATATACGGAAATACCCGTTTTTCTCTTTAAATAAAAATCTAAAGGGACCACATACAAGGTCACAATTATTCACTGATTTTCAAAATTTTTTCGCCATTTTGTAGATAAACTAATGCTAGAGTCATTAATCCCTAACCCTAGGATCCTTTTTTTAAGTACATATTTCTTAAGTCGGTTTTTTTCTGAAATATTTGCAATTACAACATACATATTTACAATCAACTAGGCAACGAGATGCCGAGTTAATTATATGCAGATAAATTGGGGACGTCATATTTAGGAACCAAATACCCCCCAAAAACCCGACTTTATTACATTTTTAAAAATTCTATAAAAAGTTACCAGCTGAATTTCAAAATTCAAACGCTCACGCATGTATCGATAAATTCCTCAACTCTTGGTACTATTCTCATCTCGAGCCTCCCAAAATACTCGGAGCTATGGCCAAAAATATGTCTCAAGCGATTTGTATCTGATAACCATTTTCAATGGTAAAAATGGGTGAAGAATAAAATTATTGGCTAGATCCCCATACGCTGTCACGAAAATACGGGCGAAGCTAACAAGCGTGTAGAAAAACTTCAGAGAGATTTTAAATTAGTAGGTTTATTTAATTTACGGAAGCATTTTAATATGAGCCAGATATAGATCTTGTTGCCCATTCCTACTATTAAACAGTCCGGTGAACTTTGCTTAATTAATGCAATTATATGATGTAGGTATAATCTCAACTAGGCCACATCTCGTTGCCGAGTTAATTATATGCAGATAAATTGGGAACGTCATATTTAAATTCTATTATCTCGGTTCCTTCATTAAAAGCACATTCGAGAAGTAAATAAAACGGTCAAGTGCAGTTAGGATTCGTGAATAGGGAAGGTTCCGTAGCCATGGAACATGGAATTTGAAATTAATGGTTTTCCGATTTAGTACTTTAGTAATGGCCTAATGCCTACCTTTGGGGATATTTTAAGATTGTAGGTCGTCAAAAAATAATCTAGCTAGATGTTCACGTTTCAATGACCTTTAATCAGTCAGTAGCTACTGATTTCTGACCATAGTAATTATTAGGTACCTGTGCAAATATGGTAGGATAAGCTGACGATTAATTGAAAGTGAATATACCTATTTATTAAGTCAGTTGATAGAAGGACTTAGCTATCCGTATACAAATTCCTCCAAATAATATGATATCGTGAAAATCCGAAATAAGTAAGTAATGCGAATGTGTTGTGAGTCCCGTCCATTTACTACGTAGCTAGATGACGCTCGCGACTTTCTTCACAAGGGTTTCTTGAACTCTTTGATTTTCTGAGATAAAAAGGAGCAAATTTCCTTTCCCGCGATACAACCTAGCAGATAGAGAGACAGACACACTTTCGCAATTAGGCTTAAGTAATAATTGGTAGTGTATGGATGGTAGCGGGTGTCCTGGAAAATGGGATCATAATGCGGTGGGCTCCTAGAACCTTCCGGACATCGACTAAGAGTACAGGGTTACGGGACTATGGGATTTTGATTTTACATACTTATAGGTACTTCATTTCATGATGAGGTACGGGACTCTAAAAAGTGAATCATGGCGTGCGATCCTCATGAAATATTACACCCAAGCTGGCACCATAAAGCAAACGGCGTGACACGACGATACAACGATAGGGACACAGACACAGACACCGGAGAGCGTCTGCTTTTCGAATGCTCTATACAGCGTGTTCGAAAATTAGCCACTCTTGTATTTTACCTTACGTACTGTTAAAACACGTAGTAGGCACGTTACGTATTTTTTTGAGCGTACAAAGAAGGAAGTTTGATACTCGTTGAAGCTACTCGTTGTTCTCTTGGGTACCATTAATGTTACTTTTAGGTTATTTGTTTCAGGTTTCATTGGGAGTTTTTGTAGGTACCTACTGTTTTTTCAAACTTGTCTCTTTCCAACTTGAGTTGTTTTAATACAATAAGCACTCATAGGTATTAGGTATACAAGAGACGGAAGTGAAATAATTACTTACCACTAGCTTTTCAGGTTATGTAGTCCGTTTCAAACACTGAGGAGAATAAAATAAGTTCTTATTGTTTTTGTTATCTATGGTTTCAAATTTTTACTCGGCAGACATGGAAACGAATCCATACTAATATTATAAATGCGAAAGTGTGTCTGTCTGTCCGTTGATCTGTCTGTCTGTCTACTACGCTTTCACGGTCTGTCTGTTCTACCAGTTTTAATCAATTTTTGGAAGGACATAGGCTTCTTTTTAGTCTGGAAAATTAAATAGCTCCCGCGGGAATTTAAAAAAACCTTTTTCCACGCGGATGAATTCGCGGACATCATCTAGTATTAGATATATTTACGTGGGTATAGTTTTGAGTAGAGTCCGTACTCTGAGACGTTGCTTTTCTCAGCTTGTGGACGTGCTGGCGAGTTGCTTAGGAATATACGTTAGTCGCTGTCAAGGTAAGTGCGCAACAGTTCTGATTCGTGCTAAAGAAAAATGTCTGTTATTACAAAAAAAATACGCTGATATTGTATGGTTTAAAATCCAAAAAATATTCTAACTGGATCATCCTGTACAAGACTCCCACATATTTTACTCACCAACACAGGGACGTAATGAAGCAATTATATATCGATATTTTTATGCATAAAATACTTGGCTTGTATCTGTTCGGAGCGATGGACCGCTCTCAAATAAAACAAAGCAGAGGTTATTGTAAGGCCGGGTAGGTGTGTGCGAGTCTCGGTTATCGAGCTTTTAACCCGACGCGCGACACGTCGAGACATCGACAAGATTTATCACCTCACTAGCACACAACTCATTTGTATTTCCCCAACAGAATAAATTTCGAATAAACAACCAAAATGATAGAATGCCAGGTGATTATCGTGCGATCTTGGTCCGGAACCGACACTTAAATGTCAGTCCTGCAGCGATGATCTAACTACTTGTTGTATTGAAGAGGTGTGAATGAGTCGGTATTTTTATTTGCCACTTGCGTTTTTCTCACTTGCGAATCGCGGATGTCGATGAAGATTTATGTGGCATTTAAAGATGTATGACCACATTCTTTATCGTTTAAGGATATCATAACTGCGATATTTTTTATCAAGAAATAATAAAAATCCTAGATAGATAATATTATGAATCATGTGAAAACTTAATTCTGCCAATTCACTGTCTGGGTTTTCAGTGCCAAGAAATGATGTCGGTCTCTCACTCAAGCCTTTGTATGGTTCTTTAATTCATAAATCACACTGAACCGCAACAATGCAAACTTTTGTCTTATTCGGCATTTGACAGGCGTAAACCTTTTATAAAAGTACAGTAATAATATTTGGAGCTAACCTAATTTGTTATAAGATATAAATTTTGTGTAAGTGCTAACAAAGTAGACGTATATTTATACAATTTGTATTCATTAAAAGTGAGCTTTGAACGATTTATAAAAGCTTAATTTTAATTGGACAAATTAATGTTCTTAATTATGGATAAAATATAAACGTCATGTTTTTTTAATATAATTAATTTTATTTTAAATTTAAACTACAAGAGTCTCACGTCTTCAAAATATTTTTATTAACTTTTGTAGTCTATTTCGTCTTTTGTATGCATGTATCATAGTCAGGATTCCGGGAAGTTCGCTCGTCGGATCAGACTTGTTTAGGTTTATCATGATATAAAACTATTTCTATAGACATGCCTATATCTAAATATGGACAGATCAACATACTGTTATGACTGTGCTTCAGTAAGGTATCGATAATTTATAATAATTACATACTTATTGAAAAAACATGAATATTTCATGTTTTATTAAAATAGCTATTTTTATCTTTTCTCCATCTTTGTTCTATTAGCATTAGGTATATTACAGGTGTTACTTGTTGGTTTATTTTATTTATAACTTTTAATACCTCACGTTTAAGCACATAATCGATTATGATAATAGACACGTAGGTAAACAATGCACCTATTTATCAAGTAAAACGTACTGAATATATTATCTCCCTGTCTATAATGTACCTTGGCAGGTACAATTGAAATGTAGCCAGAAAAATAAGGCAATAAATACAAGAGATCGATCTTTTTAAAAATAGGTAAGTATAGGATAAGTCCGCAGACAATAGATTGAGGTAAATAAACAGTCAAAATTGAAAAGTTTTTACCAGTTTATGTTTCTTAGGATGCTTGAGATGTTATAATAGGCGTAATTATTATTTATGTATGCTTGTTATGCTGAAAATTTGGCAAGACACTACTCCACGACGATTCATTTAGATTTGAAATTCTGTGAATAAAGCCGATGATAACGTCGTAGGTATCCACACTTTCTCTGGCTGATAAGGGCAACCTAATACGCCCTGAACATTTATCTTTAAGATTAATGAGCCAATTTTCTTAGTTGGCTATAAAAAGAATTGCCATAGAGACCTCGATTAATCCAGCGTCTCAAGTATAAAAATATTAGACGTGTTTTATTCAACTCTTTCAAAAAGCTTAATTGTAGAGGCAAGTATTATCGTATCTACAGAATATGTAGGAACGTACTTTTTACTTAATACCTAGTGAGTATAGTATATAGTAGTATATAGCAATGGGACTATGAACGTATGTAAAAGTATAACGTTAGCATCTGGTAACGTTATACTTTACACTACATACACTGTAGTGATATTTTTTTTGTAATATCTACAAAATTCTTTAGACACTTTGATTTTATATTCATAAAAGTACAAGATTAAACTCTTCTGAGACTTTCGAAAAATATACGCAGGGAAGAGAAACTCAAAAAAGCAATTATAAAGACAAATTTTCCCCCATCCCCGGGGTAGAATATAAGGAAACAAATTGGATTAAAGTGTCAAAGGTGAAATAAAAAACGCGCATATTATTTATGTTCCCCGACATCTGCGGAATATCAAGACGGTCCGTCTACCAAAATTGGATTTTGTAACCAAATTTTAAGAGCAGCAAGGCTGAGAAAGAAAAAAAAATTTAATAGCTTTTCCCGCGGTTTCGCCCGCGAGTATTCAGTTTTTTTTAAATGCTGTAGAATCTCTTTGATTAATTCTAGGATAAAAAGTAGGTAACAAGGAAATAGGAATGCCCGTCTCTGGAGTGCATTTGATTTGTGCAGATGGGTTTAGCCCTAAAAGTAAATAGTCAGACTTTCATTTTTAGCATATTAGCTAATTCCCGTGACTTCGTCCGTGTGCACTAAGGTTATTTAATCCTGTGTGAAATCTATTAATTTTACTGATTTTAAAGTCTAGGTATCGTTACTCCAGATGCAACATTTCTATGTACCAAATTTCATTTGAAATCAATAGATTAGATGGACTGTGAAAATGTAGCAGATAGACAGACAGACAGACATTTTCGCAGTATGGATGGTTATGGATGGTATGGATGGTTTTAAAGTATACGTCACTAGAATACCCGCTATAGTCGTATTTGCATTTAAAATGGTAAGTAAACATAGAGTGGAGTGTTTTGTGAATGGACGAGCATGTTTATGACTCGTTTTATGAGCTGGCAAACGTAAGGATCGCTCGTAAAATTAATTGCTCGGCGGTTAACCTTTTTGTAAGTTTAATAAATTGAAATAATATGTTCTGTAATGGAGATTTACATTATTAAAATTATGCTTCCAGCATTTTTATTATTCTTACGTGACATTGACAAAATGCGAAGTGTCCACATCTGAACTACTTGAAGATACCTACAGTTTGTACCTAGAGGTTTTTCGTGCCCGTTTTATTGGTATACCTATACTATAGTCATTAAAAGATCAAATCGCAAGTCAGATCACTAATTATTTATTAATGAAAGAATAAATTATTGTGTGGCATATTAAGTACTTACCTGAGTACCTTTAAAGTAAAGGGTAGGAGGTACTTATAAGGTACCTAATTTAAATATATAAAAAGATGTTCAGGAAGGTTGGTTGGTTTATAAGTACCTTACTATATTATGTAAGTTAGCACATGGGTCGTCCGATTATGCTGAACCTTTGTACAGTTATTGTTGTTGTTGAACTTACCTGAAGGTTCCTGACATGCAAAGGGTGTTGCAACGCAACGCAGCCTACCTACTTTATTATAAAACCAAAAATGTAGCCTAATGTATAACTTATAAATAAATCGCGTCTAAATAAATCGAGTGTATACCCGGCTTAACTTATTTTTGTTTGCAGCCAGCAGGATAGATGATCCAATTCCAAATTATTTCTGTCTTGGGAATTAACGGTGGGACGGGAATTCCACTTTATCCAAAAAAAGTGCGGGGTTGAACGTGGTAGGAGGGTACCGGTACGAATGGAAGTTATTTTGGAATTATGATTCCGGATGCGTTCTCCGGGCGCCGTGTGTTTCACGCCTCGTTTCGTGTAATATCGGTCGCTTGCAACCGTTTAAGCTGCGCCGGGCACATCATACTATTTGCGTTGAGACATTTATGCACTTTACTAGACGCGGTCTATATCGAAGAATCTGTTTTGGAAATCCTTTGATTTTTAACAGTCGTTACGAATTCAAGCGAGATTCTTTACCTGATTACCTGGTAGGTATATAAAATTGCATTTTATATACTTATTGGTTGGATAGGGTTCTGGAACCACATGATGGGTGTCGATAATTATTTGTCTGTACAAATAACTTTTACAAAAATATTAAATTGACAGTTTTATATCAAATTATAATGTTTATTATATGAATATCGAGTAGCGGAGGCAACAAAATTCATAGTTGCCTTTTGTTCTTATGTAAGGTTGCAAACACCTATATTCTCCACCCCTTAAAATTTTTTGAGCACCTTTTGAAGGGCTTGGTGTCCGATTTTCCATTATTGTATTGATGTACCTGATTAGTGCTTCATTAACTATGTGTAGGTAAGCCTCGTCATGGATTTTTCTACCGATAGGATACAATATATCCTACACATTATTGCGAGAAATCTCAGCCCCGAATTCCTTTGCAGTACGATTTCAGCAGCAAATTAAATCGTCTACCTTAAAAATGCAGGTCGTGTGTTTTAATAGGGTGTCACAGGGTATCTTAAGTATTCCACCGGCCCTCCCCATAATACCCAGTCTCCTTGGTCTGGCACGTCCTCCCCTTGATATATTAGTCCCAGTTCGTCGTACATAATTTTGTTGAGGGTGGCACCACCCTGCCTCCCGCCGCCCGCCAGCGAAACGTCCGATCTGCACAATACGATGGTTTGTTTATTGGCATGTAATAAGCACTAAATTTGTATGTACATCGCATGACCTTTTAAATTAGCCAAATTCAGATTACAATATTCAGCAGATAATTATGTTTAGGCATACCTATTTTAGAATTTGTTCAAACAGATAGGTAGGTAACTTAGAATAATATGTACCTGGGCAAAGTTAAACGAAAATATAGCTATCTATATATTCGTATAAGTTTGCCATTGTTCGAATTTCAAATTGAGTATTTCTTAGAACTTCTTTACCCTTATTATTAGTCTTTCTTACCATATAATGGAGTTTTTTTGAAGTGAAAACTTCTTTAGCCTCGTTGAGCAATTTTTGGTAGGAGGTAAACTTGTGGATTCGCGTCACCGACACCTCGCTTCGACATGCTCGCGAAAAGCAACATGCTCGCGTTGTTACGAAGGCAAAAGGTCTTAAATATAAATATACTTCATTCGTAATTAAACTTTAATGCCCTATGCCCTAAAAATAGGTTTATATTTTAATTATCTTATTATTTTTTTTAATTCTAATACTAAAATTCTAAGTTATTTTCACTTCTATCGGTAGTCCCAATGACTGCCAATTTTTTTTATTAACAAAATTTTATCCTGGCCAAACCAAAGACTCAGCCCAGTAGTAAAAGCCATGGACCAGCGACGGTTTGAAATGATGGCCATGATGATTTGCTAAACTAAATCATAGGATTTGGTATCACGTATCATATCAATCCATAACTGTACGGTATACCTATATTTTATAAACATATTTATTTATTATATTGGTAGTAACTAAGCGCAATAAGAGTTATCATACTGCAGAGCCAAACAAAATTAGCAATCTGAAAATAATCCCACAACTGCTTCAGTTTAATTAGCAGAATGCATCTTTTGATCTGCCTGCTGAATATTAAGTGGTCTTAAAAACTCCGCGTGGTTTACAGAGCGTTGAGCATTGCTTTCATTTTGATATGAAGAAAATTGCATTCATTTTCAATGAAGTGCTTAGATACGATCGATTAGTCACAACACCATTCTTAACGTATATTGAGGCATGTGCAGAATCTGCACATGCCTCAATATACACTGCAGATATATGCACTGCAGATCTGAGGTATGATTTCCAATGTTAACAATTTTAAATGGTTATCAGATGCAAATCGCCTGAAACGTATTTTTGCCCATAGCTCCGAGGATTTTGGAAGGATCGAGATGAAAATAGTACCAAGAGTTGAGCAATTTATCGAGACACGTGTGAGCGTTTGAATTATGAAAATCGGCATTTTGAAAATCGGCTGGTAACTTTTTTTGGAATTTTGAATAATGTAAAAAAGTCAGGTTTTTTCGGGGGCGTTTGTTTACTTAATCGTAAATATTTCGGGGAAAAAACCGACTTAAGAAAAAATAAAAAAAGGGTCCTAGGGTATTAGTTTAGCTACAAAATGGCAAATTATTTTTGAAATTCAGTTAATAATTGTGACCTTGTAAGTGGTTCCGATAGATTTTGAATGGTAGAAAAACGAGTATTTCCGTTTATAAAAAGTGATGTAGCTTCTATGATTATTGACCGATTGTCATAGTAATGGTGTTAAAAGATGCTTTGTAAGTATTGTAGTTGTGTAATTTTAGGGAAGTAAATCTCAATAAAAACTTCTTATTATTCAACTTGTAATGTGTTATTCAAAATAAAATAATTCATTTTTCGTAAATTTTTGTATTCATTTTCAATGCTCCGATTCTTGCGGGGACTGCGAAATCAAAAATTTTTGTTTGTCAACCTATGAACTGTTATCATATTTTTACGAGAAAATCACTCACAGAGATGTACACCCAGATTGCCACTGCAGCTTCGTAGCTCGTATCTAATTATTGGTTATTCTGATTCTCTTACGGATCTCCCCATTTTTAAATGTGTACCTTGTACCTTCGTACCTAACCTAAGTATTTTTTTGGATATAGATATGTATGTACCTATATCAGTAGGTAATATTATCGCTCGCTCAGAATGAAGTTACAGAATTGTAGTAATAAAATCTCATTAGCGGCGCACCAGAGACCCTTTCATCTATTACGGTCACGTGCATACAATGTTAGCTACATTGTACCTACATAAAATTTCATAGTGATCAAGCCATTAGAGTTCGTTGGATCAGATCTACAGGCTGCAGAAAACGGCACCATAACTTTGAAATGGTTTCTATCTGAAATACCGTAAAGACTCAGAGGGGATGAAGATTGAATACTTAGGTAGGTACTTTTTCTTCAAGAATTGTATTTTTTATTTAGAAGTCCACCCCGTGAGTTTTCCATATTGTATTTACTTAGGCCGCAAATTTTAATTAATTTTTTTAAATAGATGAAGAATGAACACCTACCTAGATTAAATGGAGTGCTATCAATGTCATCCATGCAATTATTTCCATACTTTAGGCTTACTAATCCATATTCATATCCATACTAATATTATGAATGTGAAAGTGTTTCTGTCTGTTTGTCCATCTGTATGTCTGCTACGTGTCCACGGCCCGCCTGTTCAACCAATTTTGATGAAATTTGGTACAGGGATAGTTTGTATCCCGGGGAAGGATATAGGCTACTTTTTATCCTGGAAAATTTCCTGCGGGAATTGAAAAAACTTAATCCACGCGGACGAAGTCGCGGGCATCATCTAGTAGATAATATTGTTATTAAAGGTACAATTCACTCGACGATTCAAAAGCTCTTGCAAAACTTTATTTGAAAAAAATATATATAGAAACTAGCGATGCGTACCACAAGACAATAAAACATACCTATCTATAAGTTATTCCATTAGTTAAATTAGTCAAGATTTCCCTCCCCGTCTGAGTTATTTGTCATATACTTTAGGGACGCAGGGCCAAACTGCGGCTAAGTCACTTCATTGCGTGAGCGATAAATTCTAATTTTGGTAATGTGCGAGTAAAATAGTGTGTGTGGGGCTCAATAAAATAGGCTGTAACTTTCATAATTATAACGCGATAACATCGGCTATAACGCACAGATTTGCGCATTGTTTAGCGATAACCGAAAATACAGAGGCAGGTATCAGAAATTTCTAAGCATTCAAATACATATATTTTCAGTCTTAATAACCAGCCCCCCGATTGTAGGGTAATCGTAATCGTTTGTCAAACCTAAAAAAAATTATAAATGAGAGCCGCATCACGTTGATACATTTGATTATAAAACGATATAAGGGTGCTTGTACATCGACGCCCACCCGTGACCACGAGCTGCCATAGTTTATGGCTACCCTGCGCTCACGAACAATGCTTGTAATTGTGACGCTGTGTTCACAAAACGTTTAATAGACTGCCGGACTAACTCTAAATTTGACGACCTCCCTGGCGCAGTGGTGGGAGGTCCTGGGTTCGATACCCAGCAATGGCAATTTTGGAATTTACTTTAAATTTCTAAATGGTCTCTGGTCTGGTGCGAGATTTCAGCTATGGATATAATAATTACTGATAGTGACATATGTACGAGTACGATAGTCAATGTTATTCAAAAATATTTTCTTCAGTAGGTAAACAATTCCTACTACAGGTAGTATTTAATCGTTATTAATGAAGGCAATTTCAATAATTGAATAATAGTTGAATGATTTCTGTTTTTTTATTCAGTTCTTATAATATCACAACAATGGGTGAATAGATAATTGGCACACTTTTTTGCAACAATGCAACTGAACACGTAATTTCCGAGTTGTGCAAATATATTTTCCTTACATAACCTGGCTTATTAGTCCGAGATGAATTAAAAAATCCGAAATTTTGTTTTATATTTAGTTACTGAAATAAAAAAAAGGTTTCAAAGATACTTATTTACCTAAGCAATTTTTAAACCTATCGTTCTTCAGGTGGTTCTTGAAACAAACTCTAATGCGGTGATCACTAGTTAGTAGGTACTTAGATAGGTATATAATTTATTATTCTAAGTAAGTAATATTATGTTCATGGTTTTGATAAATGTATTTGGTACGATAAATTACAAAAGTCAATCAAAATTTATTAATACATATTCGTTGCCAGACAGAGTAAATTAAAAGAGCAAACCCCATGCGTGCATAAACCATGGGGCCATCCAACTAAATTATTTAACGTCTTCATTCCCCGTGGCGCACGCATTGCATGCCGGCACGCGGATGCAGCCACCTATACATGAACGTCACAAGTTCCTATACATAACAATACAAACCGGGTAAGTTTCTTTATATCTGTGTAGATACATATATTTACACTTTGGAGTAGCATGTGTTAAAAAAGCCAGCACAAATAACGTTAAGAGTAAGACAAGTTAATGGAACTTAGAATTAACAAATATTAATCAAACATTAGAAACCAACTAACAGATGGGAAGCGTGAGAAAAACAATGTCACAACAAGTTATCACAACAATGAGTAGGTATATCCCAGGTTTTCTTTTCAGCTGACTATGTGCATAACAGCCCTGAGAATGGCTTTTGGAATAGGATTTAAAGATAATCTGATTTGATTTTTACAAAACCTAAAATAAATATAAATAAATGTCGCAAACCACAACTTTGCAGATCTTTGCTACTCTATCAATACAGCCACTCTCTGGTTCCTCCAATCCCACATAGTTCTTTAGGCATTTGCAAGTATAAACATAGCGACGTCTTCAACTTAGTTAGTGAGGGTGGATAGTTCCTGAAGTTAATCATCAAGTTGACACAATAGACTAGAATAATTGCACATAGCTACTACATTCCAGGTCATTTCCAGGTTCTACATAACTTTTATTTGTTAAGAAGCGATTTATGTTTAGTATAATCTTATCTTGTTCTTATTTAACTGAAAAATCAGCATTGTTATAAATACCTAGGTAGGGTAGGGTAGGATTTTATATAGCCAGAAAAAATGTTACTCAAAAATTCAGAATCATTAAAACTTAGGTGTAGACTGTAACGCCATTGTTTTGCTTAAAATTATCATTCCCGAACATTCGAAGAACAAATACTTAGAATAGGTATTTAAATAGGTAGATACATACTTAAAGGTCAAGGGACAAAGCAATAAGTTCTTTCAATATTTTTGAAAGCAGCACAGATTTTAATCCAGTGCCGGGCTAATAAAGCATAGCCAGACAGTACATTTAAGGCGGCTTTAACTGTAGTATATTATTTAATATTAAAGATCTTAAGGTAAACGGGTAGAGTGCCTGCAGTTTCGCGATAAGGCGACCCCCTTCGCCCCTCCTTTTTGGGGGTGGAAGCGCCTTAAGAGCCACCATACTTCAAATTGCGTTTAACTTAGATAGCTAGTTTGATACATTGCCCCCATTATTGCATATCAAAAGGTTTTTTGATAAGACAACGGTGATAAATGGCATTCTTTTCATTTGACTGTTCCTGCTATTGCCCTGTGGGTAAACAAAAAGTTTGCTTGATTTATAATGTTGGGAAAGTCTATTGGACTTTTATCAGCGTAAATATATTTTGTGGAATGGCTAAAGTCATGTTATACGTGTACCTACCACCTACCTACCTACCATACTTTCATCCAGACTTATTTCTGGAATTCTTCTTCTTAGAATGCCTTACAAAGTTGGCACTCAGCTTCGCCATACTCCTATCTATTCATCGCGAGAATTCACTTCCACTCTCAATTTTTACGTCAACCGTGCACATTTCTACGACAAAGGCCTCTTCATCTGGCATTTTCTTTTCTAATTTTAGTACCTACTACCATCATAATAATACAGTTTAGGAACACCGTGAATCATTTAAATGTATAATGCTGGAAGACTTTAGCTTCCCTTGTGTTGAATTTCTGAATAAAAATTCATAGGGTGCTAGTTAAAATAATTAGTTATAATTCTAGTTTATAGAATAAAACTACTGTGCCTATAGATAGTTAGAACATAGCGATTTTGATGAAATATAATATATCAGAAAGTAATTTCATGTTTTTATATGTATAGATAGGCTGTGGCCTGTAAGTTAAGTTAAAAACTCTCTAAGTTCACACTTTACTGTAATGCTCATTATAACAAAACTACAATAAAATTCTCAGCGCATTTCGATAGTAGTAAAGCGGGGTAAGCCCTAAATGGTATAAATTTAATTGGGCAAGAGACATAGCCTACACAAACACAAGCAGGGATTGCGTCCACTACATCACGCGCGACGGCGACAGAGGCCGCGCGTGTAGGACTACTGCCGACATCGATTACACTGTGTACATACGACTGTAACTTCTATACCTACTTGTTTTCTATTGGATTGTTTAGAATGTTTATCCAATTTTAACTAATATTGACCAAATAATTGACTTGCTTTAAACGGTGAAGGAAAACATAGTGAGGAAGCCTGCATGCCTTAGTAGAGTTCTTGCTCATTTTCTCGAAGCGTTAGAGTATGATCAATCCCTTCATGTTCGAGAGGATACTCGTGTTCAGCTATAGCTGTGGTTATAGTGAGCCAGCAAAGAAGTGACGATCGGTGATCCTACTGGATAACAATATAAAGTAACAATATTAAACATTACTGAGTAAATCACCAAGAAGGTGCAATATTTGAAACTGGGAAATTATATACATTACTAGCTGATGCCCGCGACTCCGTCTGTGTGGATTGAGGTGCTTTAGGGGTATGAAAAATAGATAGTAGCCGATTCTCAGACCAGTAGGTCTGAATATATGCATATTCAGTAGAATATGCATATAAAATTTCATAAAATCGGTCAAGCCGTTTCGGAGGAGTATGGTAACTAACATTGTGACACGAGAATTTTATATTTAAAATTAGTGTGTCAGTACGTAGGTACATGAGTCAAATTTCAAATTCATATTTATTCTGTGTAGTACAGGAATAAATGTGATCGGACGGACATTGTCACAAAAGGGTTGCTAACCTACCATTTAGGTGCGCACCCAAAAATTAGGTTTGCTAGATTTTTGGTTAAGAAATAAAGTGCTATTGGTGCAAAAGCGTTTGTATTTTTTGCGCCAATAATGTGCACACAAAATTCTCACAATATGTATTTAAGAGTTTACATAAAGTTTTGTGCTGGAAAGTGGAAAACATATTAGAAAAGTGCTGTACTGGTACTAAAAAGGTACTTTGGAAGAATTTTATATCTACCAATTAGGTAGTACAGAATTAGGTTGTGAAATAATAAATTCTAAACTCAAAATAACAGCGACCGCTGGACAGATTAAACATCGGGGGCCAAATGAACATGCGATAATTTATCGCACGTGCCCCCGTGTGTATTAGCTGTATCCGACTAATGCCGGCTTTCGATATTCGGCGCTCGGTCGCGATTCAATATTTACGAGCCAACGAGTCGCATTAGACTGTCCGCCCGTAGGTAAATTAGCACAGATGCTCGCCACTGTTACTGTGATTCATTCCAAATTGGCTTTTCAGCGGGAAAAAACGAAGCTGCGGTAGACGCTATCTAGGGATTGCAACTAAATAGCTTTTAAAAGAGCTCTTTTGTTCCCTTTTCTTTCGCAGTAAATAGTCAGATGAAGAAAGAAAGCTTTAACGACTTTTATTGAGTTTGAAAATGCGCTTTACCTACGCTAAGTTTCGTCTGAATAGTTGCTTCCGTTTAAAATTTTGTTCAGCATTTTGGTCGTTATCCTACCTACCACCTAAAATAGTATTTAACTAAACTGAGCCTCTAAGTTATTTATCATAAGGGTCGCTTCCTAGTTCCTATGGTTCTTTTGGATCTACTAGTATGTTTACCTACCCAAAATCTTACAAACGGGCATAAGGACAGGTCAAATAACCCTAGAAGATAAGTATCCACAAATCTCACCTTCTTCTGCTTTTAAAGCAACAATTTTTGGATGTTTTCATTTCACGATAAGACTGCCTTGCGATTAATATTATTTCAAAGAACGGCCTCTACACATGCTAGAAAACATACCATAGAATACCACATCGTAAGGCCGAAAACTGGCCACTACGCACTTTTATATGGAGCGGACGTTTTGTCCTGTCCTATCCGCAGTGTGTTTTCGCCCTAACACACAAACTTTTAGAGTAATTCACTGCTAACTTAGCGTTTTAAATTGGCCGTGTAATTTGATTTGTAGAACTCCGTAATAAAGCCAACTTTTTATTCCAAGATCGCATCAAATGAGTTACAGCTGAACTTTTATGGAGCAATTTTAATGAAATGAAGAGATTTCGATTGGCTTTTTCAATGGCTGCATCAGTATCAGTAAATCTCGTCAGATAAAAACCGATATATTCAATGCGACGCGATGCGGTCGGAGCTTTTTTAATGAACTGCAAATGACAGCCCGTGAAATGCACAAATGTTGCATTTCCCAATAATGAACCGGGGAAATTACCTTTAGTATAAATAATCCGTGCCAAAGGGTGGGTTCGATGCGCCGCTGCTGCAAATCAACCCCCCCCCCCCCCTCTCCACCCCTACACCCACTACTGTCGACGATAAATAAAATTCACGTTTTAACAATAAAATGCATTTTCCGCAAATGCTCCCGGTGAATTATTGCCCGGGCTTTACGAGCTTAAAATTATATGGGCACGTGAAATTTTCGATCTCGATAATGTATGCCCTGTGTATCGCGATGCACTATATTCTGACGTTACTGTTTTTATGTACGAATTTTAAATTATCTTTATTATTATCACCATATTATTTATTAATTTTCCGCAATCGTGTTTTCCGATGTTCTTTCTGTTCATGCTATATTTCCATTTTTTCTTCCCGAATCATTGCTTATGACCCTTTAGCTAGTATCTGCCAAAGTATCCTCATCATTATAATTTATGTAGGTATAAATATGTATTATAGCCGAAATCGGCGATACCTATCCAATAGTATACCTACCTATTCTCTTAAGGCACATTACATGTAATTTTAAGTTCGCCGCATCCACCAAAAACACCCCCAAAAATAACACACCACGTACCGACCCTAAAAATACTTATAAAACATTTCCCGGAGGAGAAAAAAACAATGTTTTATTTCCTACAAAAATAGATCATACGCCCGCTTGATGTAGAACCAATAGCGTCCCTACGGCACAGATGGCGGCACGGACACAGATAGCAGAAATATGAATTGTTACTTCGATATTTGTCACTTGAATTACAAGTCCCGATGGATCGTCCGGGACGGCTCGCACCTCGTTTGGATGATGTATTTTTTAACCTATTTGTGGACACTGGCTCTTCCATTTGCTGAACGAAGTTCTTTGTATTCGGAAACGACTCGGTTTCATACGTATATAATTTCTTTTGCTAGTCAAAAATGATTATATTAAAAAAATACTTTGAGTGAATAAAGCGCATATGTACCAGAGATAACAACTTGCCTAGTACGTAAAAAAAATAAGGAGGCACTGCAGAATTTGGAGACGCTGTTTCACACGGTTATTAAATTTCGCAATTGATTCAGTTCTAAAGCTAAAAAAAATTACGCGCTGTTTCACGCGGTATATAATTTATTTTGCTACACAAAAATTATTCTATTAAACAAAGCTTTATGTGAATAAAGCGCTTGTGTATATAATATGTAATATAACAACTTGCCTAAGTAAAAAAATAGCATGCACTGAAAGTGTTCTTTAATACTCGGAGAGGCTGTTTCACACGCTTTTTAAATTTCGTTATTGTTTTAATTCCAAAGTCTAAACTAAAACAATAATGATGTTAAAATTTATATACATTTTATACAAAAAATGCATAACACACATTACTAACGCCTAATACGATTTTAAATGCCTCGTTGGTCTAGTGGTTATCATGTTCGACTGCGGCCGACGAGGTCCTGGGTTCGAGTTCCGGGTCGGGCCATAATTAAGTATTGGGTTTTTCTGATTACAAATTCTCAGTACTAGCCCGGAGTTAGGAAGTTGGCGGTATTTCACCCCCGTGCCTCGGAGAGCACGTTAAGCCGTCGGTCCCGATTATTATCCTTAACATGATAATAATCGTTAAAGCCCACCAACCCGCATTGGAGCAGCGTGGTGGGTCTAAGCTCTAATTCCCTTTCTCCTATGAGAGCGGAGGCCTGTGCCCAGCAGTGGGACGTTAATAGGCTGCAGTGGTAGTGGAATACGATTTTTATAAAAGTCTTAGTACCACCAGTTATAAGAAATTCATACTTACTTTATTTGTAACCCTTCTGTACCCACTCGAACGGAATTTAAACTATTTCTATTTTAGGCACGCCATTTAAATTCTTCAGTTGCATTCTGAAAGCGAGTCTAGCATCTCCCGTTTAATTAAATGTTTGCCTCATAATGAGGTACCTATAGGAATATATAAGATGCTCATTTAAATAAAGGTAAATATTAAAGTACATCCAGTGAAGCATCACTGAAATCATAATAACGGCCAGTTACACCAAGAAAAGCAATTTGGGAGGTATTTGTAAACGTCAAATATGTTTGCGCCCACCTATTTATTGCTAGCATCCCTCACGTACGAGTAAATATGGCAGATACTGCGACAAAGTGAAAAGAGATACCAGAATATAACAGTAGCTTCACCTTAAATACTTTATTTTGTTACATAAATATGAACCGAGTTGGATTAATATTATGAGCTATTTTTGTTTTGCCAACCTTGAGCCTAAGCCTTTGTGAGTTAAGGCGAAAGCGTATACAACAGGAAAACTCAGTGCGCCACGTGCGAATGATTCATAGTCGTCCCTTAATTAAAGAAGATTTTAATTGTATCGGATGTCTGCGAAAGCGAAAATAATGCACTCCTAAATTGGGGTTGGAGCTGCGAAATTTATATTTAGGAGCTGTTCGAAATATAGCCTTGCGTGTTTTACCTATCTTTTGGATATTGGCCCAATAGGGTACATCAAATAATTGTCCATTGTTCAACGCAAAACGTGGAGTTTATTAGGATAATTTTCGCTTTGTGCGTAAATATATTTGAAAATTTAATTTCTCACTAGAGCGGGAGTTTATTGGGTTAGATCCTGTTTAGCAATAAAGAAACAAAACACCATTTAACAAAAGTTGAAACGCACTTAATCCAGTAAATTCATTTCGCGAATAAAGCCAAGCTGCCGCCGACTTAAAATATCTTTCTTAATTACAAAAGCCTTTGTTGAACGTATCTGATCTATGTAAACAGACGGGGCGAATGTTTTAAATAGCAACCCAACAAATAGGTTCCGGTTGGGAGAAATAAGCGAAACTCCTTAATGAAACTAAATTTAAAGGGTTCCATCGAATGGATGTGATGTCTCGTAAAATCGTTTAGATATATTATGATAAATTAAATGTAATCTCCGACTGAAAAATAATGATTAAATGACTGTGAAATCAAAGTTATGTCAGAACCTTTTCAACTTTATTTTCGGGAGTAAAAAGCTTTTTAAAAGTCTTGTGGCGCTTACATAAAAGCGGTGAAAAATAGTCTTCTCGTAACCAAACAAAGACAAAAAGAGTTTTAAGATCTTGGAACAGAAGTTGTTTGAATTTTGACGAAAGAACTTCAAAAAATAGCCAATTTTTTAGCTGCCATTCTTCTGCTTTCATTACAAAAAGTTATATTACATAAGCGAATCAAATTTTAAAAGAACTTGTGCCCAAATATTGTGGCATTTAAATTGCCTATCGTATTTGAATTTCCTGATGTAGTTAACATTGTAAACGCCGTAGGTTCGCGTAGTTCATTTAGTGAACAATAGACGGTCCCACCGCCCCGCCGCGACACCGGATAAATTGAGTTGGGCCTCGGTAGCGCCCTCTGTCGGAAAATTGGTGAAATCGATTTAAATATCTTGAATGTGACGGCTTATCTTGATCTAAGGATTTAACCGGCACTTGGGCACTCTTACGGTGTTTTCGACAAAATAGGTTTTACACATTTCAGCGATTTGTAATAAAGAAAAAATCGAATTTCACTTCGTAAAAATAAACATTATTGCAAGTTAGTATCATTAGTTATCAAAGTTTATTTTTTAACGTATTGCAACCTGAGTGTTTCTAAGTGTTTGTTTTTATTCCCGCGGGAACTTCATAATTTGCTTACAAAGAAAGCATTCATTTAATACATGACAAACATACACTTGATACTACATAAGTTTTGCTGAAATATTTCATAATTAGTTTGGAATTGAATCACAGGAAGTATAGGCACTAGGAAGTGTCAATTATAAGCCAAGAGCACTAACTTATAAATGATTCCCATTGAGATAGAGCAAAGGCCAAGCTAAATTGTAATGCATTTCTATCTTCAACCGCACGCGAGCTTCAAACACGAAATCTTTTGCCAATACCTATAGTTAAATTATACGTGCATGTGCTGCCAATTTTATTGATACTAATTAGAAATCTGAGACTTATTATATATATTGAAATATTTTTTGTATTAAAACAATCACTTAAACAGGCAGGTTTTGGTTAAAACAGTTTTTTTTAATCCACTACAAGTTAGCCCTCGACTGCGATCTCACCTGATGGTAAGTGATGATGCAGATGATGCAAACGGGTTAACCTGTTAGGGGGATGGCAGTTATAATTAACCCATACCCTTATTGGTTTTCTACACGACATTGTACCGGTACGATATAAATCACTTGGAGGCACGTCTTTGCCAGTGGAGTGGTAACTAGACACAGCCGAAGCCTCCCACCAGTCAAGACCAGGGAAAGTTTAGAAATTATAAATTCCTAAATTGCCAGGGATCGAGCACTGCAGAACCTCCGCACGTTATGACAACAGCAACAGCTTAACACTGCGTCAGGGAGGTCAGCAAAATGTTTAAATACTATTTTTTTTAAATAATCTATAAGTTCTGAAATCTTCATAATATTAACTGATACATAATATATTGATGAAACCTCAGAGGATTGCATTACTACTAGACTGAAAATATATACCTACGCATACTTCACTAATTTTGTCAAGGTGTAATTAGGTTCCTAAGCAACAAGACCAATAATGGTGCATTCAAAATAACATTGTTCCGAAGTAAAGAGGAATCAAAACAAATCAAGCCGTCCTTATCGTCCCCAACCTCAAGCAAAGCTGCTCAATCTAATAGAATCACCTCGTATTGCTTTCCAATATATATACCGTTTGATTTTTTTCCCCTCGTTAAGATTCGGGACGTGGAAGAGGCGTGCACTGACGACGGAAATACTTAAGTGTATCTAATTAACAATTTGCTACCTAAGGGTTACCTACTACTTGGACTTTTACGAAAGCCTTATTATCATTCTAAAATGTTTACAAGCAGCTATGAAAGGTAACAGTTAAGTATGGTGACAGCGAGTATGGGTTTTCAGTCAGTTTATTTATCATATTATAGGTATGTCCTTGTATCGAACCCTAAATTCTACAGAAGCTCATATTTTGTCAAACAAAATATAATAAACCAGGTAATCTATTTTCCTCATCTTTACATAAAGCGACAGTCATGCGACAATCGCAGTTCATAGGTGCTTAGGCTGTCTACTAAGAAATATTGTGGAAGATATCGAGTTGCCGCCCCTACAAGGCCCATTGCACTTCCTTAAATAAAATATAAATAAAAAATTGAATTGCGCGCAGTAATTTTATTGAATTAATCATGTGCAAATATTTATTGATAGGGACGCACAGGATAGGGTCAGAATGTATTGAAAACCAGGATAGATAGGTAAGCACATACATCGGTAGCAATCAGACAAATTGGCTCCGACCGAGCCCCTCTTACCGAATTAATCTGATTCGTAGGTTTTCTTAGCGGAGAGCACTTTGCCTGAGAAATATGAGGACGATTTCAGAAACTAGACGGCAGAAACCATAAATAGAGTAAATAAACTATGCAACGTAAACATTCTTAGAAACTTTTTTATCCGCCGTGTTTTGGTTTTGGTATAATATTATGCACAGTAGACAATTTCTTAAATGGCTCTACATTTAGCTAAGTACTTATAGGCGGTTCAGTACATCATGATTATTTTTTAATGAACTCGTATCTGAACTGGAATGTGATTGTAAATACCACTTTAGAATAACTGACAAAAAGAATAAGTCTGATTAAGTTGATACAAAAATTGCTATTAAATAATCTATAAAGAATTAATGTGAGTAGGCAATAAGCACCTTCGAGTATCTATTTTAAAGAAGTGAAAAACTTTTGTCATTTAAAAAAAATGTTTTTCAACTTCCCTATGATACTCACAACACAATCCTCGATCATGCGTATTCGGGAATAAATTTTCAACAAATCCACCTTTAAATAAACAGTAGGTATAGGGGAATAACGTTTTTGCCTCATTCCCAGTAAACGATGCTTAAGATATTTATTGGGGGATGAATTGAGTTTTTAGATATTACAGCCCCGTCTCGCCTCATACTGAAGATTAAATAAAAAGCTTCATACATTTGTCTTGTCTGATAAAAATGGTGTAAGAATACGCAAAAGAAATAGTATTATTTTACATGCAAAATTTCTTTCCTATCTACCTTTGACTATGCAATAAACAAAACTTATAGTGAATTAGTTGTTTTGTTTGTAGGACTCTTTAAATAATTAGTAAATTATAAAATAACATCCATTAGTAGGTAAGTTTAGGTATTCGACTCAACATAGCAAAGTTCCATTTGAGTACTAGCAAGTCTGACTTCTGCAAAGTGAACTAGGAAGTTGATTAAGCCTTATAAAGTGATTTGTCACAGGGGATTCTCCCTCCATTCGCATACAGGTTTAATGCGGCTCCAAGAGAAAAACTGATTACGTAATTAGAAGAAAAGCATACTGCAAGCTAATCACAAATTAATGAGAACTTGTAGCGGAGTGTCGCGGATGATAATTCTGCCGCCACCCTGCTGTGCTAAGAGCCTCATCAATTATGGTGGATCCCCCGCCCGAGCCCTGAAGGCTACACCCCTTTGTCACAATCTAGCGGTATCCAGATACTACTGCAGATTTATTTCCCATTATTTATGACTCCTGAATGAAAAGTGGCTACGGTTCACCAGATCTTGTAAACTTAAAAGGTCTTGCAAAAAGCATATTATTAATGGTCATTTTATTTTAATGTTGTTTTTCAGTCGTTCCTTTTCGGGAACTTTGACCATGCAGGCAGCCTATTTGGACAATTAGGCATCGCAATTCGCATTGATCTTGTCAGTCTTATTCAATTATTTTCAATACCATCTTAGCTAACCTAATGAAATATCTGCCTCATACAATTTGATATGTGATAGATATTTTTGTTTGTTTGTCAGTCCCTTACTTATTTTGTCGAAATGCTTACGGTTATTGATAACCTTAGCATAATTTAGTATTAACTTAGCATTAACATTTAGCATAATAGCAAAGTTAGAAGTAGCTTAGGTATAGTTTTTGTATTCAAAAACCTTTTCATGGTCTACGACCCTACCAGATAAGTTTATACTAAACTATAATCCCACAAACCTATCTGAACCGGTGACAGCGTCCCAGTTATCACATTTAGCGTGACTAATAAATATTGAAAATAAGTTAAACACAAAAACTAAACAGGCATAAAAGTTTGTTCCAATTTTGGCCAACGGGCTAGATAGGTTAGTTGGTGGGACTACATACATCACCATGACGTATCGTAGCAAATAATTTATTTGTATTAATTCATAGCTATGATAGGGAAAGTATGGTGTACGACGGGACGCGTCAGCCCGGAACTATTATGGCAGTAAGTATATCCTCATCCCTTAACTCATCTTACCGGAACGCTCCAAGTCATTTCATAATATACGATTTCATACTATTGTCACTTACCACATACCAATGAGTTTTCATTATTCCTTCAAAATTCAGAGCATATAGAGCTTGCAAAGTAGTGTTATCCGTGGTCACCACCCAGATTTTAGTGAGTCATCAGTGCGCAACTATTATTATTTTCAATTACTTTATTTAGAATCCTGCTATTTAAACACATTTTCTAGTAGAAGTGAAACTCTAGTCGCGATCCAATCAAACCCAGTTCCCAAATTTATGGTCCTTAAGCAGTTGTTGTACCGACAGTAAACGCTTCCGCCGAAACCGCAGTTGATTTGTTGTTCCGTTGAGTTAGTGTTCGAAACATTCTCAGCCATATGCCACCTGATTTACGTTAGCCGATAAATGTTTGTTGTTTGATATATCGGTTCAATCGAATTAGAATACTTAATTATGAAATAAGTTCCTTCCATTCCGTACCTGGCTTTCAATCCAGTATCCAGATAAGCTACTGTTAAAGTTACAATGGCCACAAAAAGGAAGCTATTTTGGGTTGCAGAAATAAGGGCCAGGTGGCTTTTTACTGACCCTGTAACTGAACTATGAAGATGGGACACTGACTTGTGCTACATAAGTAGTAGGTATGGTAAAAACAGCTACAAGTGGTTTGAAGTCTGGTTTCCAAACCTCTTTGTCTTTCATCAAGCCACTGTTGGTTGCTACTGGCGAATAACATCTAAAAGTATGTTATTAGACATCTAAAGGATCAGTATTAGAGAGTTGTTTTAATAATTATTGGAACGGTTATGGTAATTAGACGGTGTACCTATTTAATTGTAAGAATACGTCGTATAAAAATTCATGATATTTTATGTAGTACCTAAAGAATAAGTAAAAAGTTTTATCGGAAGTTTGTAATTTAGGCAGTACCGTCCTAAACTGGCTCACGTTGTTATGCCATGAATATAAATCGTGATAAATTCCGCGGGGAAGCGCGGCGGGCGGGAAGCGCGGGGCGGGAGGAACCTCGAGGGATTTTTCTTAAAAATAACTTTTGTCAAGGCAATTCGGTGTGGCCGCGAGATTTATAGAAAGGTGGTGTCACGCCAGTAATTAGTTTTTAACTAGTTCTGATAAGGGTCCGCTGTTTTATGCGCTCCCCATAAGTAAATACACCAGGTCTCGACTGTCGTTCCAATGGGAGATAAGCTACGAGATCTACATAATGCATGGTAATTTAAAAGTAGGCATTAGGCAGGTGTGTACCAAAAGCTACGAACTTTCTCCAAAAATAGAGGCAATTGATCAATTTGTAAGCTTTGGACACGTCAAAATATTTTTTACCAGTCCTACTTTTCTTGCTTTTGCAATCCATATCGCACGAGTGTCCGTATGATTTACGTCCAAGGGCAAAAAATGAGAAAGTTCTTCCACGAAACTTCTTTTATTCTCGGAGAAAGTTGCGTAAAAAACTTGAGGCGCTTAGAAAAAAGCAATTTTCTAGCTCAGGTGTGTGCGATGTTCTTTATCTAACTTTGCATCCGAACCGCTTTGTTTATGAGGGAATATTTTTTCGAAGTTTTGAACATTTTATTACCGTGTACCGTGAGCCACTTTTGTTAGTGAAGACCGACGACGGTGGAACAATTGTTGTTTTGTAAACTACTTTTTTAAGAATTAGCACCGCTACCTGTGTTTGCATTTAGAAAAATTGTACAAATTAACGAAAGCACACCGTCGCTTATGTTAAACGAATGGAATAATGTAAGTACAACAAAAGGTACTTTTAAATAGCCGGCAGACTGCAACATCTCCTTTTAATGGACACGGAAAATATAATTTGAAATACTCTTTATAGCTGCTATAATGTAACCAAGTGGGCCAAAAAATGGTTGTCACCGTCTGGCGTAGTACATTAACATGAAGGGTGTGAGGCAAGGAGGCTTTATCAGAAGGGCCTTTCCTGAGGGAGGGCCAAATAATGCGATATTGCTCGTTTGTGCGAAGCCCTATTTATCTATTAAAAAACGTGAGATTTACGAGCCGGTATAGGAAAGTTTAGGAAGTTTTTATGTTGTTCCACGGTTCTTCGGGCTAATATTATAGGTGATTGATGCACTTTATTTTACCCGGCCTTTATGTGAGGGAAATAGCTTTTAATGATATTATAAATATGCATAAACATTAAAATAATGTTATGTCAACATAATTATAAAAGCAAATTTTTCTAGACAGGCTCTATCTTTTATTTACTTTATTTTGCAGCATAGTATACAGGTACATGGGCATTTGTATGACTAAGAATACAGTTTATCTTAAAGTTAAAACGCTTAGCAGAAATTTTTTACGTTTATATAGCAAATATTAAAAATTAAAAATAAAGTAATATTACAATAATAAGTCAAACATTTATAAAAAAGCTATAAAATATTACCTAGTGCAGGCGAGATGTACCTATTAAACTATTGATAAACTTCGTTTAAAATCTTTGAGATGTCGAGTGTAATGGAAATTTTCAGCACCATTCTATAAATATACCACAGATTTGACCCAATGTTATTAATTAATACTAAACCCTCGTTCCTTGTCATAGTACCCATTTTCAAAGTAACTCAAACTAACGGTGTTGGGGGCCTCGTTAAAACATCTAAGGTTTGTCAGATAGGGCTCCAGTCACGAGGATCACGATTCTTCGTGGATCGCCTTACTAACTTTCAGAACTCGAATCCAGTGTCACTATAGTTTGGGCAACAACACATTTTAACGTTTATCCAAACGATTTACCAAACCGGATTCGTGACATGAATTTTAAATTTATTCTTTACCAAGTTTCACACTCATGTTAAATGAAAAATGTCATAATATTTTCACTTTCCTCATGTTTTTATTGTAATAGTGAAACTACCTACCTACAACCTATGGTGTAGTATATTCTTAATTCATAATGCATTGCATTTTTACACGACTGTTAAAAAATGGAATGTAATGTTTTCAAAGTTCATTTACTTAGGGATGTATGTATGTGAGTCTTTTATTCCACGATAATTTGTAACGATAGATATCAACAGTTAAACCTACCTAAGTACTTGGTGTTGAGTTCTAAAAAAATAAACTAACAAAAAAATTTATGTGCTTGGAATGCTCAGATGATTTTATTATTTTCACCTACCTACCTACTTGAGCATCTGCTTTCCCCATGATGTATAAACATAAATTATTTCTTCTCTAAAATACTAGTGGTTCGCCAAGAACTGAGACCTCGCGGTAGGTATCCATAAGATAGTTTTAACTATATATTGTAATAGTTAACTTATAACATTAGACGCAAAAGAGCTAAAGAGTTATTGGAGTTCAAACGAATAAACTTTTACTGAGCGCCATCTATTGACATCATTGTGAAGTTCTGTTAAAAATACTGAAGCTCATTAAAAATTAAATAATTTCGTTTCCTTATAGTATTTATCTAATTTTAGTATTTATTGTTCAATGATTCAAATAATTGATTAAGTTTCAGGCTCAGCCTTTCAGAAAATTGAGAGCTCTGAGGTCAACTTTGGACATTAGAAAATCTCCACTTTGAAAGCCCCCCATTTCGTCAATTTTAGGGGAAAAGTTTTGAAAAAATATTTTGGACTATTCTTAATTATCTTTAAAATGATGTACCGTAACCTTATGTAACGCTATAAAAATGTTTTACTTCAAATTCACTTCTATGAGAGACCCCCTGAAATAAAGATTTTTATAACTTTTTAAGCCATATTCGGCTGGAGGCCATCGGTTTACATATTATACTTAAATTTTGAAGTAATTAAGTTCAGTAATTCAGAAGTTATAGGGCTCTGACAGACGGACGGACGGACGAACGGACGGATGGACAAGTGCAAATTCACTCAAGTAGACTCAGAGACCTTCGCTTCGTTCGGTCAATAACTATACCCACTATAAGTGACTATTTCATCAGTTTTGGTATAGGTAGTACTAGACCAACATACCAATTCATTTGTTTTAGCAGAGCTGATTCATGACATGAAACTTAATTTATTAACCATATGCCGAATGTGTGTGTTTATTTTAACTACAGTGTGTTTCTAGTAGTACCTAAACTTTTTCGTATTATATTACAGAAGAAATACACAATTAATTTTGTATTATTATCTTCTTCTTTTATAAACTTCATTTTCTGCAGATGATATTAAAAAATGTAGTGAATTATTATTTTTGTATTCTTACTTAAAACGAATTTAAATCTAAAAATAGTCATACAATTTTAAAACTTTAACTCACCGAAATTTTTCTGAAATATAGCGCTTGTGGAGTGCTCCAAATAAATTTATGAAGGCATATTTTAAATAAACGCCAATGATAATTGTACGTAATAACGTATTAAAGGTCCGCATGTTTATTATCGGCGGGATATTGGCTGGAAACAGTGCTAAATTCGCCCCGGACACCCGATAGTGGTATTATCTACCATTGCCTATTTGTCATTATGAACAATGCCTGCCCTCTGAACACGGTATCTTACTCAATTTATCCCCATAATTACTTGAAAAATTAACGCCAACATTTTTTGTGAAACTGTAACAACTCGGTTGATCATAAAAGTCATACTAAGCTTGTTAAAGTGTAATAACCTCACGTTTTAAATTTTAATGCTCTTTAAAATAAAACACAATTTTTGTCACCAATAAAAGAAGTGACAAGATAAACACATGCTGCTTCAGACATAGCTACTGATTTTTATTTGATTTGGTTGCGATAGCCAGATTGATAAGTAGCTTCCTTAGGAGCTATTGCGTTGTCAAAATTGGAAAAAGAAAAAATTCAGTTAATCAGACAACTTTTCATAACCAAACTATGATGTTAACCAAATTATTTGTCATGATGAAGAATGCCTACCCTTAGGTATAACGCGGTATCTTACTCAATTTATCGCCATAATGGAACGAGTTGACGCCAAAAATTTTAACAGGGTGCTCGACTCTTTTGCTCGAATTTCTTATAATTATAAGCATTTATGAAAGTTGAGAGTACAAATTAGTGACGCATTCTACCTAAGTAATTATAATTATTTATAATATCATGACAGTTAAAACCCTCCAGTAACATAATGTGTCAGTGTTCATTATTTGTGTCGCTTTCTCTGGTGTTTTAAATAGCCAAAGCTCTAGTTCATGTTTTTAAAAACTTCATTGTTAAAAATTTCATGTTATTAAATAAATAGAGACTTCGGGGTACAATTTTTTTTTCTGCTTTATATTATAAGTAGGTACAATGTTCCGGTTAACTTTATAGATTTTAATTTTATGTTTATAACTAAGTACCTACCTACGTAGATACTGTCCGGGACGTTGCCTGGACGTTGATTTAAAATCCCGGGGGGAACCCCCCATTTTCTGGGATTAAAAGAAGCCTTTGTCAGTATCCAGGTCCTCAAATATTATATCCATGCAAAAAATAGCGTCGATCATTGGGAATGTTCCGCCGTATTCAAGGGCAAACGCACAAACTAACATACACTTTTGCATTATAATATAAGTAGGTACCTACCTACGGATAGTATCTAATATTGTTCAAATATTATTATTTATACAATATTTCCCTGCAGCGTGTAGGTACCCCGACAGATGTTCCGTTTGGATAGGTGTAAGCTACTGTTCTCGGGTAGCTAATAAATAATACCAGAGAGAGTTAAGACCACCTACCGTAGTAGGAGATGTTTACGGCGTTACCCCGGCAGTATTGTGCCCACCTACACATATATTTTACTTAGCAAATTGCCGAGTTTGCTCGCCGTGTCTAATAACCACTTAATGAAGGCAGGACTTTTCCATATTTAAATTTTAATCATGCTCCGCGGTAGCTGCGGCTCGTGTAAGAGCGACGGCGGAGCGGTAACTTTAGACGTTTGACTGCTCGTTTATAGTAGCGCCGTTTCAAACTACATTGTTATTTAAAACAGTTAAGTTAGAGTAATGTTCAAACGAAAACACACTAGGGTCTACAGCATTCACTTTTACCTAGGTAGGTATATGAAGCGTGCCCACTTGTCGACAGGACAAAATGTGTTTCCCGTCCAACATGGATGTTCCTGTCCGATTGGTACCAAGTATGTTTTTGCCCTTAGATCCGATTTCCGATAGTCCCAGCCTGTCTGCCTTTCGTTTTTGAATCAATTCTATATTATGTATCTGCTTACCTAATAAAACCTCGTCCAGGAAGATTAAAACTGGATTACCTACCTGTAACAATAATACACACAATTAGAATTCATCAATACTCAAATCATTGTTGGCCCACAACTGAGCAAGATTCTCAATCAGGTCCAAGAGATGGGCTAAATAGTCCACTAAACTGGGATTAGAATTAAATACCTACCTAAATCTATCTTATTTAGAAAATTCTCGTGTCACAATGTTAGTTACCATACTCCTCCGAAACGGCTTAACCGATTTTTATGAAATTTTAAATGCATATTCAGCAGGTATGATAATCGGCTACTATCTATTTTTCATACCCCTAAAACACCTCAATCCACGCGGACGGAGTCGCGGGCATCAGCTAGTACTACTATATAGGTATATAATAATACATACATAGGTAGGTACATAATAATAATTAATTAAGTTTTAGTTCTGAGGGTTCTGTACCAATTAGTATTATATTAAGATTGGAACCTTTACATGCAGGTACCTACCTTACCTTACCTTAAATTTTAGAATTTAGAGATTTTGGGGATAAAAGGGCTTTTGCAGAATTAAAAATAGGTTTCAATAAATTTTTGACTTTTTTTTTTGGTTTCAATTTCAAACATGATTTCACTAGGTATTAGACAAGTACTTATTTCACAAAAAAAAAACACTAAAATTTTAAAAATAGGTGCCTAGGGTAGTACTCAACGTGTAATGAGGTCAAAGTCGCGGATAATTGCTAGTTGCTCAACAAAATGTCAAAGCATATATTATTTCTAACACACCACCACTCAGGCGTTCAATTACAATGCCGGATAGCTTTCAATTAATAACTCATTTGAATACAATCTACTCGTTCTGGGACCTATCACTTGTTTTTCATAGAATAGTGTGTATGCGACATAATAAAAAAATATATAATTAAACTGCATTCAACCAAGCTTTAACGCTACTATGCTTACTAAATAGATATGAATAGCATAATGCTGATCGCATACTAGTCGGTGTATCGCACCAAACGCACTGAGCGCCATTGATTAAGTATTCTCCAATCCTTCATTGTTAAAATAACTTCAACAATATAATATGGTTTCTTTAGGTGATTTAGGTGAAAAAAATCACTTCAGATAACCGGGTAAATATTTACTTAGACTTATTATATACCTTAAAGGCTTATAGCGAGTTACTGTGAATTAAAAACTCAACACAGATGGTGGCTTCGACACGGATGGTATGGTCTACCTACTAGGAGATATTAAGTTTGGCTATGACAGCCCAAATTAACGCTTTGACCTTATGGTCAACTATAGCCGCCCGCAGGCGCGTCTCTCACAGCTGTATTTTAGAGCCGGGTCAAATATCGATAAAGCTTAATTTAATACAGAATGTGGGATGATAATCCATATTGTGTTAAACTATTCCGAATATTTATACCCAAAACAAGTTTAATCCAATAAAATTTATTTTATAAAATATAATATTGCACGTGTGGCATCACGCACACATAAAGTTCGAACTTTGGCACACTGAACCATAAATCAAGGGGCGTTATGCGCCATGTTTCACGAGATCGTGCGATCTCTATCGCTCTCCCATTATTTGTTATATTTTCATCTCGTTCTAGCGTTAAGCGGGAGCTTTGGGACCGGGGGAGGGGGCAGCTGTCTAGTCGTGACGTATTACCCGGCTGGCGGTCGGTCAGCTCAGTTTGCTCTGTAGAGTGATATACCGCTCTGTTTTCTTTATTAACTCCAATCCAGCTGAAGCGTTGCTTTATTAAAAAATACTGTGACAATAGCTCTGCAATTTTATCGACTCAGATAAAACAGACGGAAGCCGTAATGAAGGGCCTGATGCGAATATCGATATCGACATACGCGCTAATTACTTACGTGCCGTGCCACCAGTATAATGTATGCCGAGTAGGTTCTCAATGCAAATCGCAAGTTCGATTCGAGAATAGACAATGCGGCTTCAAGTTTATGGGACCACCCACACTATTTTGATACGATCATGTAGGAAAACAAGAGCAAATTTACAAATAAACATTGCGTGTTTATTTAATTAAATAAATACGCAAAGAATAGATATACTTTTATCTTCCTATGTATTCACTACTTCTTAATTTAAAAGAACTTATGCTCAAGCAAATACAATTTTTTTTACGTTATACATAATATAAACCAATTTAGGTAAATGGCAATATTTTACAGGAACCCCATGTAATCGGAATCACACCTCAACATTAGCGTGGCGTTGTGTAGTCATTTGTAAAAGCGAATGATGGCGTACACGTGATCAGCATGTTAATGAATCGAAATGTTGACTTACCTACGCTATAAATAGGTAGATACCTAACAATGATTTATACTTTGAAATAGCAACCAAATTTTGCAACATATTATCAATACTTTAATATTGAACCAATGTAACTATACCTCTATTATTTAATCTGTTATTTCATTATCTATTTGGTGTATCATAATAGTCTGCAAAATATATTTTTATTACTCGTTCTGTTAAAGAACACCAAAGTTTCAGGACATACGTTTAAAGATGTATCTACTGGCTGTACTACTGGTAAGTACAGCTTTAGCCATTTGTTAATTCCTACGATTATAATTTGTGTGAACAAATTTGTCAGCCATTAACATCGCGCCCTTGTTGGACATCTCATTGGGCGACAATAAATTCCACGTTATCTCTCGCTATCGACCGCGACCGCAGCCACGCGGCGACCTACCCTTACTCTAATGAATTACACAATGAACTCTCATCTAAATACAGAAAAAAGCTTTTAAAGGCACATATCAAAAATGCCCACAGAGCCTACTAAGACAGCGCCCTCAGATTTATAGCACTCCCTTTGTTAAATCACGTAATCTCCACGTGGAGCCGCGATACAAATGGAAGTAAATGAAAATAAATGTAGTTCCTCATTCTGATGCTCACCTACCTATTCTACATGATCAAGTATAAATCTGGCTCTGTTTAGGGGTAATATATTCTTAAAATTACCTGTTAAATCACATTTAGGACAGATAACACATTGTTTGGGTTTGTGCTTTACAAAAAAATGTTTGTCGGTCAAATCGGCTGTTATTTGTTGCCTTCAGGGTGGCATGGAGCTCATTGGAGGTTTAATATATTATGTGATATAAAGACCGAAAACCTACCGTCATCTCCGTAGTATTAGTGACCGTAAAAAGAGCATCATTCTAATTCTTCGATTCTTAAAAGATAAAAGCTACTTAAATTTATAAGGTGTCTTAGTGTCAAAACACGACCAATAAAATTTTCAATGCAATAAAAAAAATCAGTAGCTAATCAAATAGGTACAAATTAATAACAATGATATAAGTAGGTACTTTTGGCATTGACTAACTATAGCGTTGGATATCCATTAGACTCTAAATAACCCTATTAAAGCTTACCATGTCAAATATTTCAACGTCTTAAATCATCGGGTTGTCGTAGTGCGTAGGCAAGAATCGAATTTAAATTAATGATTATTTATCATCCATGTTTCGGTCATCGCTCGTGGTCAGCACCATTTTCGGCAGTTTCCGGTTATCTATTTTATGCGTAGGTATGTATGCTTACCATTCATTTATATTCGTAACAGGCTTTATCTACCAAATAACTAAGTAACTGTAGAAATTCCAATTTATTAGCGTTCAACTCCATATAAATAGCTACGTTTTTAGTCAGAATTTATAAGAATGCTGCAAATATTTATTCTTAATTTTAACACACAATCTTCTCAAAGCAACGTAATAATCTGTCAAATATCGCTAGAGATACAGAAGTAAAAATTATAATAGCATCAAAATCTCAGATAAATTATTTGACAACTTTGTGATGTGATGATGTCCGCGACTTCGTCTGCGTGGATTAAGTTTTTGGAATCCCGCGGGAACTCTTTGATTTTCCGGGATAAAAAGAAGCCTATGTGCCTCCCTGGGATGCAACCTATCCCTTTACCAAATTTCATCAAAATCGGTTGAACGGTTGGGCCGTGAAAGCGTAGCAGTCCAGACACACTTTCGCATTTATAATATTATTAGTATTAATGTTACCACCATTATTACATTTTGTGAGAGAAGTTAGGGATAGGCGACTGTTAGCATTTAGTAGAGTAAATAATATCATATTACATTCTACCTATAAATAAACCTGATATGAAAGAAATAAAGTGAAACCCATTGAAAGCAGTCAAAATATTAGCCTAGTAGGTAAATCAATTGTTAAGAATAATTTAGATTTACATCCTTATCCATATAAACTAGCGTACAAATTATATTATTTATTAAATAAGTTTCATTATAAATTCAGCTTATCGATATACACAACAGCAATTAGCGCATCACTAGACAAACGCTTTTGGGTGCGAGCCTACAAATCATACCGATAGCATCTTCAACAAATTTGAATCGGATCTTATTTATGATTTGCCTTTTTCACGGCTACATTTTAGGGAAAATTCTAATATAAATCAATGATAAACGGGCATTGGATACGATATTTCAAAATCGAGTTTTTAACCAATAATTATTTACCTGGCATATTTTGATTGGTGGATATAAAATACTTTAAGTACCTACGGGTTGACTAAATCCGTAACCTAAGCATGAAAGCTAATAAAGTGCTAAGAAGGTAAGTACATTAAAATGCATAAAATCAAAAAAAATGCGGTCGGATTAATTTAAAGTTCCCACAACATCCTCTTCATTATCCCTAACAACATAATAATCATAACAAAAGCATGTACAAAACCCCGTACTTGGTTAAACAGCAATCGCATAAACAAACCCCAACAATAAAGCCAAATAAACGCTCGAGCACGCCATCCAATCGCACCTTGAATCGCACATAAAGGCCCATGAACACCGGTTGAATTGAATACTATACCGCTCAACAGAAGCACCGAATATTGCATTCCCTACTGTACTCGGTCGGTTAATATCCAGGTCCTACGAGCTCGTGCTCATAAAATCGTTTACGAGCTGCCGAAGAGCCCTCTTCGATAAACGTGCCATAAAAGTTCGGTTATATCCCGCTAGATGGCGACACTAGTAGCCGCTTCAAATCGTAGCAAGGATTTTAGTGCCATCTATGGAGCTTTTTAGTGTTTAAAGACCGCACTAGAGCGAGATAGCACTATACGACCATCGTTTCACTTGGAGGAGCACATCTGAAGTTTGCTCTACTTAGAAATAAAATTGTAGTCATTTTGTTAGCTTTTTTTCCGCCTTTTTTAGTATAGCCTTTAGTGGATTTTTATGTTTTTTTATGATTTGAGTGATGACTAGTATCCAATTATTATAAAATATACCTATGTTTTACCATTATTTTATCTTTTATTCACGTTTCTAATTTTTCTTTGTAATGAGTCAAGTTCAAAGTAGTTGGTAACACGATTACAACCTACCGATTTGCTTTAAATGCTAAGTAGGTAGTAGTAAATTATCCTCCGTGGTTACTCCGGCGCTTCGTAGAGATACATAACATGAGATAAAATACTAAAGATAAATTTATTCCTTACAATGATGGCTTCTTCCGTTTACAATCAATAGATATTTAGTTTTGATGTTTAAATATAATTTATATAAGTCTTGCCACCCAATTAAAAATATGCATAGGTAAGTACAGTTTGCGCGCGAGTTGAATGCAGAGTAAATGTATGTGTCACCATACATTTGCTCTGCATTCAACTCGTGCGCGAACTATATATGTGTGAATTTAACTAAAGTAAGCAGCTCCCTACTGCCTCGTTGGTCTAGTGGTTAGCGGGTTCGACTGCGGCCGACGTGGTCCCGGTTTTGATTTCCAGTAATTATTAAGTAGGTACTTATTGAGTTTTTCTGACTAAATATTCACATTACAAGTGCGGAGTTAGGAAGTTGGTGGTGTTTCACCCCGTCGGAGTGCACGTTAAGCCGTCGGTCCCGGTTTATAACACTAACATGATAATAATCGTTTCTCTCGCCTATGGGAGTGAAGGCCGGTGCCCAGCAGTGGGACGTTAATGGACTGTAGTGGAAACAACTCCCGGGAAAGGAGCAAATTACCAACGCAAAACCGATTTGCTGAAACTGACCATCTAAGTAGGTACCTACTTTTCAGCTAGTAGGTATAGTTAGGTGTATTGTGTGTATTATTAGTACTTTGAATATTATTTTTATTTATTTACTAGCTCATGCCCGCGACTTCATCCGTGGATTATACTTTTTTAGCCTACGAGTTGTTCCAGAATATAACCTATCTCTGTGCCAAATTTCATCCAGATCCGATCAGCCATTCTGGCGTGATTGAGAAACAAACATCCATCCACCCATACTTTCGCATTTATAATATTACTCGTAGTATAGATTTTAATCTACTTATGGAAGGTGGACGTGGTTTAAACAATACCTACAAGGAATCCTAGTGTGGAAACCATTGCCCCCCTTTTTATTCATTTCTACTGTGGCTTCATTTTCTACTGTGGCAATTTTTGAAGCAGCGACCTAGGGAGGTCATAGAAGTTAGGTACCTCTTAAGCACTTGATAATAATATTATTCAATATGTTGTAGGTACATATAGATTTTATTTGTGGGTAAACCTACTGGTTCAAACTAGGTACCAAAAAAGAACAACACAAATCTCGGGTTTACCAAGACATTAATCAAACCCGACTTCACCAATTAATATTTTTTAGACAAAGACAAAAAATAAAATGATACGAAACATGTTCACAGAATAAATCTCAATAAAATTGATCTCATCTTAAATAACATTATCTTCAGGCGAGCTCGTATACGTGCAAAGTAGAGTCAGCACAGAACACGAATTTACCGTCATAATTGTATTAAGCTCGAATCTGGTCTAGTTAGGGGTCTGTCTAGCTCAGGGATTCCCAAACTATTTTGGTCAAGAGACCCAATTTCCAAAATGAACTGATACCTCAGAGCCCCATAGCCAAATTACTTTAAAATCACTAGTTTTTTTCCTATTGATATAAAATATAGTTATGTGATTAAACTTGACATCATTTCTTCATCAAAATTTAACATGCTAAATAGACTTAAAATTCAGTAAATATCAAGTGTAATAAATACTTATTAATACAAATTACATAAAAATACATAAGTACTCAATATTTTTTTGAAAAAAAACATTAAAATGGGGGTCGATTTTTAGACCTCGTCGGCCCCCAAAATCAGTTTTCGTTTAGGTTGACCCCTGGGAAACCAAAATCGACCCTAAGGGGTCGATATCGACCACTTCGGGAATCCCTGGTCTAGCTGATTCGTCAAAGGGTTACATTATAATCTTTTTTTAATCTTCAAAGCATTTTAAAAACATTGCTTTAAAAATAGACATACCTGCCTTCTAAAGAGGAACATCATTTTTAGTACCCTTCTGCTAACCTCTACCACAAACTACTTATTCCTTGATAACTAATTAGAATTTCATATGTAGCGATTTTTTAAAGATGTTTGTATTATCAAGCTTTTATGACGTATTAATTTAAATTTCAACAAGACAATTTGTAAAAAATCTGTAATTAACTAATGAGGTTGAGATAGCTAAAAATATAATTAGGTATCATATTATCATTAAAAATCAGAATTCATATTTTAATCATTTTATTATAGGTAATAAACTTACTCGTCTATCATAAAATGATGTAAGATCAGCACAGTTAACTAACTTGATTTTAATTTATGTGCCTGATTATAATGCCAACTAGAATGTAAACTTCAATTTTAGGTAACCTACCTACTATTTATAATTATGTGAACAATAAAATGAATGAGTATCTTTATAATTGAAATATGCAAACTCCGTTAGTGATGATAATTATCTTAGTTTATTAGTGTATTCATTTTCTATTATTTAATGTAAAAGGAAGCTAATTTAATTTATACATATTACTTTACTAATATTATAAATGCGAAAGTTTGGATGGATGGATGTTTGTTACTCAATCACGCCAGAACGGCAGAATGGAACTGGATAGAATTTGACACAAAGTTTAGCGTGGAATTACACATAGACTACTTTTTATCCCTGAAAATTTAAAACTTCCCATGGAAACCAAAACCTCAATCCACGCGGATGAAGTCGCGGGCATCAGCTAGTTAAATTTAAAAGTTATTTATTTTAAAATTCTAAAATCCAGGGAGCAGCAGCATAGAAATATATTTTTATTAACAACACAGTTACGTAGGTACCTCCTTGCTAGAAATAGATAGGTAACTTTATTAATAAGTACCTAGGTAACTAATTCTAATTAGAGAATACACATTTTTTTCCTAACTAGACCTGACTAAGAAGATTGTTTATTTAAAACCAAATTATTTACTATACTTAATATGCCAACGGTACATCCAAAACTGGTTTATTCTGAATCATACCTACGCGTTAAAGGTATTGTTATATCTTTCTGTCATATTGTTTGCATCTAATTGTTTGTATCTAAAACCATTTAATTTACGAACTGATAGTAATAGGTTTGATGTTTTAATAAAAGTCTTGAATTTATCAAACAGTTACTACTATAAAGACATCGCCGGCACTGGCCGTATTTTATAACTATTTTACTATTTCAGATTGGGACTACGTACTTACCTTTATCATGATTACAGCTTAAAATAAATTGATCCGTTAAAATTAAAATCGTTTAGGAATTAAATCGGGCCAACCGGAAGTCGAGAAAGCCGAGACTCATGGCGAGTATTATTGTAAGGTTCCGTTGTAAAATAACGAAACCTTATAATAATTTCATTGGTTTCACCATATCTATCGGACTTCTATCTGTATCCATTTATAAGTCGTCACGTCATATATATGGCACCGTAAGATTATAAAAACCGTTCGATTATAATTTAACTCGCGAAATTGAAATCTCTGTCGATCTGTCGAAAGATTACAATTTAACGCATTATTTTTTGGTAGATTGTAATCTGCTGGGTATATTAATCCGATAAAACCTACCTGGTTATTTATGTCGAACCCTAACTTAACCTACAAGAAACAGACAAGAAAACGTAAATATAATGAATTTTTCAAAAATTGGCACTCAGAACATTGAACGGTTCACAATCTTTCGACAGTTTACAATTTCGCGAGTTAGATTATATTCTAACGGTTTTTACAATCTTACGGTGATATGTATATTACGCACGCGAGTTGAATGCAGAGCGTATGTTTGTGTCACCTCACTCTCAGGCCCCAACCGCATTCAACTCGCTCGCGTACATATACGTATTATATATTTTCATATGTTATATTAAAACGCGTGTATATTTTCATTTCTGTCCAATAGGAAAAATTTTCAGTGGGCTTACAAAATCAATCAGTACAATAAGTAAGTAGGACCTCTCACAATTAATGTTGTTAGCAATATTAGTATTGAGAGCTAGTCTTTAGGAAATACTGTTTCGTGCTGTACTGGAAATACTGCTCGAACTTCTAGTTTCGTTAGTTTATAGTTTGGGATCTCTACTGTGACCTATACCTACCTAAATAATTTTATTACTAATTGATGCCCGTGATTACGTCCCCGTAGATTTAGGTACTTACTAACTTACGTGTTTTAAAATCCCTTGGGCACTCTCCAATTTTGCGGGATAAATGTTGAAAAGATGGATCGTGAAAGCGTAGTAGACAAACAGACAGGCACAACTTGAACTTGGAGAGTATTTTTTTAAATGTCTCATGGTTGTATCCATTCTTATTACATGGTGTCTTTATATTTAAAATATATTACGATGTCTAATAAAAAAAAAAGATAAGTATTTCCCCGTCTGTACCTTGCCTTAGATACGAGATTAAAATTAATAACCATCGATACGCGAATTATCGCATCTTAGCGCTCCGTCAATGTTTTTCAGATATTTTGCATTAAGCTCAATTAAAAAAAAACCGCCATATAATTACACGTGTAATCGTAATTCATAGCAGGAGTGACGGGATGCATGCGGGGCTTGTATCTGTAGCGTAGATTACGATCGGCGTAATTGCGCAAAATATGGCTGTTCGTCCGTCTGTCCACTTGCATGTAGATGAGAGATAGCCGCCCTTTGTTGTGGGTTGGTATTCTTTGTTCGAGGATCACTTTCGGTAGGTGGGAATTTTGGTTCATGAAATTTGAAACTCCTCGATAGGGTTGTAAATAAGTAACATTTGGATTCTCATTGTTCAATTAAAGGTTTATCTCCAATTTCCTTTGGCTTAGTGTATTTGGTATGGAGCTTAACTATTATTAGCTATCTATTTTCAACTGTTATTAGAAGTAAGGGTTACTATGCGAAAGTTCACGATCCACAAGGAAACGATATTTTTAGGTACTGACGACCAATATACCTATCATCTAGGTATTAGCTATTATCATTGTGATTTGTGGGCTCTATATTCCAGCAGCTGCAAATACAGCTGATAAGCGTTGTCCAAATCCTCTCAAGTCTCTTTATAATAATGTAAAAGCAATTCGTTACATTTTTTTCTACTTTTTAGCATCGTAGGTAGGTTTACATTGCTTCCAATTCCGCCAAACAACAGCCCCGATTTATTGTTCCGTGTTTAAAAATGTATGTTAGTTGGAAAAAGATCGGCTCATTTGTACATCCCATACCTATTTATTAGTATGAAAAAAGATGCTTAAATCTAGATTGCCTTTATGTTCTGCAAATAATTATAAAAAATTAAGCCCTTTTCGTAGATAATCGTTTTAATGGCAATGTAACCAGGCATTAGCGTTACCCACATTGAACACTTTAATGAACTTGAAGGGCCTGGAGTTACCATTGAGTGAGACAATGGAGTAGCAAACTTAATACTCACCTAAAGATAATACCTATATAATGTGCCGTCAAGGATTTCTATATGAGTCGCGTATGGGTAAATTTAAACTGCCTGTACAATACACGAGTGAGCTTGCTTTCATTCTACACTTATTGCATCTTATTTTCCTTGCCACCAGGCCAAATTGTAGTCAAAGGTAAAATTTTCATAGAATAAAAAACAGGCTGATACAAGCATTTTCACCTTAAGACAAAAGCTTTCTGAGGTGCCTAAAGATTTTTAAGTAAACAAATATCTCCCTTACTTTTGTTACAGGTATTAATTACCGTAAAAGGTGCCCCATATTATTTGCAAGATATTACCGATGTAAAAATACCTAGCTCAGTGGCAAATTAATGAATCATCAAATTAAGTTCATTTTAAGGGCGTTTGCTCCTCTGACTTAACAAGATCCTCTAGTAAGCTAACAACTCCATGGAGAAAAGGTTTGCAAAATGTAAAAAATTAAGAGTTGATTTCAATGTATGAGTGTTTTTATTCTGTTCTTTTTTTGCAGGGCGATGTCAAAGGATCAAATATCGCGGTGGTCCGATGGCTGGCTGCGATGCAAACGCCGTACGGGGCGGCGACGGGGCATCTCATTTTAAACTCGCGTAATAATTTATTGAAAATTAATTGTGTGAAAACACTACAATATCACTCATCTGGAACTCTGTATCTTACTTCTTACTAATATTATAAATGCGAAAGTTTGGATGGATGTATGGATGTATGGATGTTGGTTACTCAATCACGCCCCAACGGCTGAAGGGTTCTGGCTGAAATTTGGCACTGACATAGATTAGGTATAGTCTGGAATAGCACATAGGCTTCTTGTTATCCCGAAAAATTAAAGAGTTCTCGCGGGAACCAAAAAACCACAAACGAAGTCGCGGGCATTCGCTAGTAGGCCATAAAATAAAGCGTTATTTCAACTAAACAGCTTTAAAATGATGATAGAGCGCAATAACTGTTAATTTTAATTTTGTTGTTAGATAATTGTGATATTTCTGGCTTTACATTTATAGTTTTCGATTTTTTAAGCTTACCTAAGTGAAAGTACGATACGTGGGGAAAGTGTTCAATAGTACCTCCTACATAACACCGTGAGATCTCAATCTATGGTTCGAACGACGCCATAATATCATGATGACGTAAGTAGATTATACTAGAATTTCCACAAATACCTATGTATGGAAAAGAACCGTCGATAGATACGGTTTAGTTTTTTTCTGGCTTGTTACTATTGAAGACCTACTGCTATACTATAATATTAGAATTTGACAGATCTTATATTTTTCATAGGATGTTCATAGGCTTTTCATCGTCGATAAACTAGTGATAATAATACTTTTTTAAAACTTAGATATCCAAAATTCCTTGTTTAAAATCCACACATTTTTACCACTCATCATCATAAAATAATAATTTTAATATAATATTTCTGATACCTGGCCACAATGACGCCATAATAATCTTTTTTACCATCGCCCGTAATTTGAAATAGCGAGCGGGATTCAATATTCGGTTTATTCCATAAATTCCCGAAACTCAAACGTCTTAAGTCAACAAATCCTATAAAACCGAAATAAACCGATTGGCAACACCTTAAAGTCTATACTCCCATAAATAACGACTGATTTATGAAAATTTATCATACTCTTGAGGCTTAATTTTGAAATGATCTCCTGCTTATGTCCGAAAGGCCCGAAGTGCCTTATCATTGACAATGGAATAGAGGCCTTGTTCTTCACGTAATAGGTTGAATGAACGTGTTGCTGAAGGCCGTGTGGAAGACGTTTTTCGCCATGCAGTTGGAAGTGTGTCTGTGTATTGTTTTGATAAGCTGCGGAACGGGTTTGCGCGATTTATGACTGGTATGATTTAATGCGAATAAACTACTTGCATTGCGCTTGCTGTATTGATAAATACCCTGTTTTAGCACCGTCACCTATATTGTGTTCTACTACAGTTTTCCGTATCTAAATTAGGTAAAATGTAAATTCCCCTATCTTAATTAGGTATTTTACGTATCTAACGGACACACTAATAGAGTTTTAAAAATCTCGAGGGAACTCTTAAATTTCCGGCAAAACTTCTTCAATTATAGGTACCTATGCATGAAAAAATCTCGTCAAAAAATCCGTTGCTCTGTGAATCGTAGCCCTTAAGTAAGTAATAGGAAAAATCAACTTACAAGAACACTTTCGTATTTATACCTAGTAACTGCATTGGCGTGGATTTTCACTATATATTAAATATGAACGGACCAACACTATGCGTTGGGATGCATCGTAAAAGGTAATACTTACCTATCTAGTAATAACTGTGAATACTAAGGTATGGGGTATAGTGGCATTGCAGGTATCGATAACTCATAGAATATGCATTTTTCCTCGATAATTGGATGATTATGTTGACAAGTACGCGTTGCATCCGTTTCGCATATCATTTTGCAATTTATTCGCCTCAATTAAATTATAATAGCGAACGGTGTGGGCTCGTTATTTCCAGATAGACAGCCTAGCTTCAGGCCAATACTAGGGACCTTGTATAGCGGCGCCTGCGCACGGCTGCCTGCTGCGATTTTGGTTGGCTCTACATATGGGCTAAGTTATGTTCTATGTTGGTATACACCGACCAGTTAAAGGCATATATCGGCAGCTTCCAAATAGTTCTCTGTACTTACACTCAGATTCAGGTTGGCTTCTAACGAAATACTTAACTTCTCTACTCTTGTCGTCAAGGGCAAGCCTAAATCACAATTTAAAAAAACTGTGGCTATGATACAACGTCTTTCAATAGGGGGCTCGATATCGATATAATAGTAAATCCATACTAATATTATAAATGCGAAAGTATATCTGTCTGCCTGTCTGCTACGCTTTCACGGTTCATCCGTTCAACCGATTTTGATGAAATTTGGTACAGGGGTAGGTTGTAACCAGGGGAAGGACATATGCTTTTTGTCCTATGTAGCGGGAATCAAAAAATCCACGCGGACGAAGTCGCAGGAATCATCTTGTATTATATAAATATCTTGTATTCATTACCTCGTAGGTAATATAACATTAACTATAGTACCAAAATGAAATTAAAATCATGAATCATCAACAATTCAATACAAAAAGGTCAATTTAACGCGATAAAGTGAAGTTAGGTTAACTTTTGATATTGCTTTGGCCGCTCCGGTCTGTGTTTTCCCCGAAAGTGACTGTTCTGGACTGCGCCAATGACCCGAAGCGTCTTTGCATCATAGATGCATTCCAACAAATTTCTATTTTCAAAAACAAGCAGAACAATTTACTCTGGCTGTATCTATTACGAAATGATCCAGAACTATCACTAAGACACGATTACGACCAAATTACCCGTATTCGTTGTTGGTTATAAATCATGCGCGGTTAGTAGAGATTTGCGTGTCAACTGGTAAATTTATGGCCACAGCAAGGTCGGTCTTAGAGCATGCTGCATGTTGCCTCTTTTGTCTGCGCTTTAAGCCTTTCCTTTTACTTTAATGGTTCTGTTATTGTAAAAAATAGGCAATGAAAACAAAAATACTTAATTTGGAGTTACCTAATTGTAACAAACCGACCACATTTTCTTAATTTGGTATGGTAATATTATGGCTGGAAAAATATCGTTCTATAGGTACCTTATAATATTAAAGTTCTTAATAAGTTACCCTACCTTCAATCGAAAGCTTAACTAATAGGTACCTTCACAGGCAAATCCACTACAATTGCTTTCCAACACGACTGTTTATGTCGATGACCGTTAATAAGTTAGGAACTAAAATAAAGCAAGTGCTCCTGAGTATATTAAGCACAAGGTTAAATACTATTAGTTTTGAAACTTCGATCTCAATATGGAATGAAGATAGCCAAATTCAAGGCAAACATTATTATGGTGTCTTTAATACAAAAGAACAGATTTTCATCACAGAAAAATACTTAAGACCTACTAAATTTATTGTTTGGATCTACTTCAATATATAGTCCGAATCGTGGGAACCTTTAAGAAAAGGTAATTGATAATATCCGAAAATAGGTAATACTCTGGACGCGTGATCCCATACTGCTATCAGACACGCAATCCTGTTATAAAGACATTAATATGGCCAAATAGTACGCACATGATATTACGTAATGGGAAGGTAGTATAATAATTTCTGGGTTGTTTTAACCACATAGTTTATATTATGGATAATATTAATAAGTTGTTAAGTATATCTATTTGTTTTGCAATAAAATCTCATTCATATATCATGCCAATAAGTAATTAAACCTGAAAAAGTAGATCATTCGATTTTTTTCGGTGAGGTATTCATTTTTTATGTCATAAAACAAAATCATTCTTGCAGGTATCCAAGAGTTTTCTTTTTATAGACCTGAGTTTCCTTTTAATAATAAATGAATACCTAATAGATCTGTGGGATAGGGTCATTAATTGAAAACACAGCAACATCAGCAGTTTATTTCGATTAAACGGAACCTTATAAAATAGAAATAACTAGATATATTTAGTATCACACCTACCTATAGGTTGACATAAACGAATACGTAGTTCTACTTTATGTTCTTAGTCTACTATTTAAAAGATAAGATCATTAGATAAATTATTGTACAATTAATCATATTAAATAGTATATTTACAAACTATAAATTATTTAAAACAATATTTCACATTTTATTCTATCTAGCCCGTTACACACTCTAGTATTTTAACGTCCAATATTGAATGTTTCTTCAGGTGGGTAAATATTATGATTATAAACATTATTGCCTAAAATAATAAGTACTTGATCATTTGTAGAAGCCAAAATTTTCTCAACAACAATACAACATTTTCACTCACAACAATCTCAACATTTTTAGTGCACAAAATGACAATTACATTGCACATAGACAGTTATAGTAAATACTAGTGTTTGGTCTCGTCGCGTCGTGGGAGAACACAACTGTTACATCGCGCCATAAAATGTTTCCTTTTATTGTGTATTTCATTTCAACCCTTGAAAACTTACAATAGCTCCACTACTAAGGCTATGTTTACACTAGACATCAGTTTGCACTCAACGAGACTTTTCATTCAAAATATATGAGTACAAGCTCGTTATAGTTTGAGTATGCTGACCTTATTTTAGGACAATATTGTTGTTCAATCCACCACGTCTCTGTTTTGTGGTTTCCACCATAGGTGATTAAATAAATTTGGCTTAACTAGGGTCAAAGGGGCATACTACCATCGTTTAAAGCCGTTTTGTTTTAATATTGTTGAGACTCGTGTTGTTGAATTATAATTCTTATTTTAGGGATGCCAAGGTACGTAACATATAACTGTCATTTTGAAATAATACTGCTTTAAGCGATGGTAGCAACCCCCTAGGGCATTATTGCAGCAGAGACGAAGTAAACTGAACATGATCTGAAATGAAAAGCCTTTAACATGTAAATATGTATATACAATGTATTTGTACATAATTTGGCCCCTTTGATTTTTTTGAATAGATACAATTCACTTCAATTTGTCGAAAGGTCGGATCCTACAAACTGTACCGTCATTTGCTTGGAAATAATAAGTTTAGTTTATTTTGAAAAGCTCCTGAAATATGTGTTAAGTCTTCGCTTCAATGCTCCTGCGATTTGCCCTGATTTTTAGAAAGGTAGGCACTGTATATTATAATAGTATAATAGACTGTATATCTGTGTAGTATTTTAATACCCAATGTTCTATACAAATAAGCCAAGCCGATTAACAGTCTACACTACTGACACACTCATAACAAAGCAAAGCTCAGAGGTGGGTTTGTAGGTCGATAAATTAGCTGATAGGTGCGTTATGACATTGAATGCACGTTTGGTTGCACGCAAGCAACTTTCGTTTTATGGGTGCTAAACATTACTAGCTAAACTTTTAAAATACTACTGATTTAAACTATACATAACAGTTTCTTAATTGAGCTAAAGTAGCTTACTTAATTCAATTAAAATTTTTGCTAGGCCCGTCCTTATTACCTACTGGTTCAAAATTATAAAAATCAAACATAAATAGCTTTCAAATAAAACAATTGGAATTTCATATCTTTCTACAGTCATACAAAGTAGGCATATATTAACATTTGGTTTTTAGCATTCCCGTTGTATTTGTAAAGTACCTAATTTGTGAATTTGTAGAATAATTAATGTTAATGTTAATTTAAAGATTGTAACAACACTGATTAATGTTAGTAGGTACTTAAGAACATATGTTTATAATTCAGTGCTGAAATTTGAATGTTGAAAGACAGTAAAAACCCCCTCAAAAAAATTACAAGTATCAGACCGTTTCGCCTAGCCCTAGATGCTAAATAAGTAATATTCAAGGCTTTCTTCCCGTATTTTATTAAGTGTTAAGGATGCCAGCGGTAACAATAAACGTTTCCAGTACATCCGGTCTCAGAGACCCAGAGGCAAGCGACATTACTCATAGCAAGAGCATTGCGTAAGCTACAACCTACTACGGATAATGTAATGGTTGTTTGTCTAGCAGTTTAACCCTTTTTTACCACATGTAAAAAACTTGTCAATTTCAAATTATGGGGTCGTTCTGACCTTTACAAACTAATTTATATGCACTGCATATTTTTCAATACCTACCTACTAAAAAGTACAGTGAGCAAAATGACTAGACACTCATTAAGAACAAATTACAGGAAATATAGGTACGGCAAATCTAGTAGGGTAAAGGAAGTCTCACGAAAAAATAACCTAATTCAAATATTTTTTTTTTTTAATAAATTCAAATAAATTATTGCCATCTAAGTTTTATTACCCACCTTGTACAAAAATATTTTAATCCTACCTACCAAATATAATTTGTGTGAAATAAAATGTTAACTTGAGCCGATGTAACGATATGTATTTTATTGCTCTGTACTAATTAGCTAGGAGCGTAAAAAAATTTACAGCCCAAAATAGTCTTGGGTATTCATATTCGTTGAGTTAGGAGCCAGAAATAGCTTAATTAAGCCGTATTATTTATTTTATTACTGTATCACTTCAGTTTCTTGCGGTTAGAATTTTAGATTGTAATCAAAAAAAACAATTCGGTAAATAAAAAACACAATGGAACTGTGTGGCTATCTACCATTCACTCAGCAGTATTCTTTAAGATTTTTAGACTAAACGGTAAAATATATCTTTATTACTATGAAAACTATCTAGTAATTCAAATGATTTAAATTTTTACTAATGCTTGTTTCGATTTAAAGGTACGCCATTGAATAACGTACGCACATGTGATCATTTTCAAAGCATCTAAAAATTGTAAAATCAAAGAGAACCATATTGTTATCATGAATCTCTGGATGAACTCATCCTTAATTTTTAGGTTACCTTCCTCTACAGTATCTTCATATGAAGAGTAAATAATCTTCCAGACGAGACTAAGGTTCATCTGCATCATCACTTGCCAAAAAGTTTGCAGTCAGACGCTATTTTTTTTTTTTAATTTCTGTTAAAAGAAAATGTAACATGCACAGGACTTTAAGTTTTAAATAATTAATTTAAATTGCAAATTTATAAATAGACAATTTAGAGTATGTATGTATGCCTACAAAACAATTACCCACGGGCTTGAACAAGCACGCATCGCTGCGCCTAGCTCGAATATTATACTACTTATTAAGCCTTAAAAGGAAATTCATAAATTAATAAAAATGATAATTTTATTCTTAATTATACGAAGACACTTACAGAGATTAGCATATTACAATGAATGTTTTGTGCCATAAACTATTTTAAGACTAGAAACAAGCACATTTTTATCCAACGATAGTTTCACATGGAAATATTTAATTACTTGCACTAAATAACTTAAGAAAATTCTTGTAATATCTCATGTTTCAATAAAAATCTTTTATCCTTTTTTTTAATACGCTTATCATTAGCCTAAGGCCAAGTGTCATCTAGATATATATAAAAAAATATTATATAACTAGATAATGCCCACGACATCGTCCGCGTGGATTGAGATTTTTGATTCCCGCATGAACTCCCTAATGATTCGTAAAAACATTTCATCAATATCGGTTGAAAATAATGTACAGGGAGGCGTAGCAGTAAGACAGACACACTTTTGCATTTATAATATTAAGTATAGATTGGTGCCACTAGCAATAAAATTTGTAGATGTCTGGCATGTTACTTGAACTGTATAAACATTTTTTGTACACAATTTATGTAAGCTGTGGTTACTAAATTTATATGACAATGACAGCTGACTTTTGTAAGTAGCAATCTGCAATACTAAGTGGATACTTAGCTTGAGTATCCTGTATTATAGTGCTACTTTTATAAGCTAGCTGCTACCGGTTTGTGATTATTAATTCTTGGTATGAATTATCACAGAGTATGAAACTACAAACATTTCCCACCACAAACAAGCAGATTCTCAACTAATAACGTAGTGACATAAGACATTATTATAGTTCGTCACGTTTAATGGGACTTACCCACGTGGGTGCTTAGTTTTTATTGGGTCCTTGAACTTGTACACATTTTGGTCGGTCGATAATACAGCCGCAAACACAGGCTGTCCCTGATCTCTTGTTATATATTTTACGAGGAAGATATCATTCATAATAGCAATTGTCTACACTATATTATGACTATAACTATAACTGCCTCATGGTTTACTGGTTAGCATGTTCGACTGCCAACGACGAGGTCCCGGGTTCGAGTCCCGGGTCGGGCCATAACAAGTACTTATTGGGTTTTTCTGACAAGACATTCTTAGTACTAGCCCGGAGTTAGGGAGTTGGCGGCGATTCACCTCAGTGCCTTGGAGAGCACGTAAAACGTCGGTCCTGCGCCTGATCTTATTCCGTTAGTATCGGATTTTCCGTCCCATCGAGCTATGAGAGTAAAGGAACAGAGAGTGCACCTGTGTATGCGCACATACTTGTGCACTATAATATTTCCCGCGCAGATGGCTAATCTCTCTGGAGATAGACCACCGTGGCCGTAATTCGTTCTATAGCACATTGTTAGATATGAATAATATGAGTATGAGGAAACCCCATTTTTGAATAAAATCTATATTTTAATATCTACAATACGATGGCTAAAATCGGATGAACGGATGAACGAAAGAAATTCAAAAGCTACGTACCCAAGTCTATAATAATACAGTTCTGAAAGCGAGCTGTCGCCGGACACTTAAGAGGTATATCTGAAGTGACAGCCTCATAGCTGGAAAATGTACCAGCTGATGGATGAAATACATACTAGATAAGCGTCAGATACACTGAAAATAACTAGCAAATTTTTAAAATTGTTAAACAAAATTGTTAGAAGCCATGTTTGAAATGAAAATAAGAATATTTAATTTCATGTTGGACAACTTGCCTCTTACGATGAGTCGGAAGTCGGAAGTCTAGGAACTATTCGAGAACTAGATTTCACTAAGAAGAGCCGTCAATAAAGATTGTTTGATATGGATATTCAGTACATGTATAGTGCATGTACTGATACACTTTTTAGTAAAATCTTCTTTCTCAAATCTGTATTTTGGTAAAATAAATTCGATGCTTTTTATAACTAAAAATAAGGTGAATAATTCTCGTGTGCACAATGTTGCTATCAATACTTGTATGCCGACGCTATTGAACCACTTCTGCCTTCGGGCCTCAAGAACAAGTTAACGGACTACGAAGATCTCGCAAATTGACGCTGTGTTTAACTACCTAGTGCTTATATTAAAATTATTTATGACTGCACTAAAAGGCGGTTGTGTTTTAATATTCCATAAATTATTTATTAAGATTTCCGAATTTATAAAGTGAAATAACTGCCTGATAATGTACCATCGCATTAAAAAACTAAATACCGTCTAAAAATCCAGACTTATTAACTCCTGGATACAAACATCAACGCATTATGACAACTTACTAAACAACCATGATAGGATCTATTTATTAAAATATATTATGTTCATGGCACTTACCTACATACGGACTTTTTTGAACATACGGAAATAAAATCAAAATGCCAAGAGCTATGTTACCCAGCTTGTTTGCATTTTAATTAGTTATTTAGTTAATATATTTCAAAATCAGTACGTATTACATAATATGCAGCATAATATTGCAAATTGAGGAACTGAATCGAAATTAGTCTAAAAAGCAAGCTTTAATTATGCTTGCGTACTAATGTAGAAGGTATGAGGTAAAGCGCCGAGCGCAACAATGGCAAATTGCTGATCTTTGACATCAGCGGGAACAATGGAGCGACGCGACTCGAGATTTATGACGTGCAACGACTGTCGCGATTCAATAACACACGGCCAGGGCGACCCCACGACTTCATGACGCGTCCATGGAACGGTATCGGCTGGAGAGGGTTATTGATGACTAGCGAATGCCCGCGACTTCGTATGCGTGGTTTGAGGTTTTTTGGTTCCCGCGGAAACTCTTTAATTTTCCGGGATAAAAAGTAGCCTATGTGCTATTCCAGACTATAATCTATCTCTGTGCCAAATTTCAGCCAGATCCGTTCAGCTGTTGGGGCGTCATTGGGTAACAAACATCCATACATCCATCCAAAGTATTATAATATTAGTATAGTTTTATAATATATTTTTTTAAAGTTTTAACTAAACTAGCCTATAATATTGTATTATTTTCATGATTTTTTTACTAAATTACAGCCATAGATCTGAAACTTCTTTCTCGGTACAGCTTTCTTGGTCTTAGGGCAAAAACACACTGTGGGCGATAAGGTTTATGGCAGGCAAAAAGTCCTCTCACATTCACTTTTATACCTTTTTTTTGCTGACGGGGGGAATATCTCCCTCAGATCGGACGCACTTTTATACCTACCAATGAAGCGGTACAGACTACTGCGAAAAAACTAAACGTCTTTTTAATAACGTGGGAGTATTGCTCGGATGCTTTTTCCTGTCCTATCCGTAGGTAGTGTGTTTACGCCCTTAGGTACATCCTAATCGTACATTTTAGTTATAACACTACATTCAACGTATGAGGTACCAACGCTACATTATTACTACGTTAATCTTAGCACGTAGGCTATCCAATAAATATTATTTAAATAAATCGGGAATAAAAATTATTCCGGAATAATTTCGTTAAAAGTTTTTAAGTAGGTAGTAGGTACCTATAGTCCGCGCACGAGCTCCGAGGAATCGGGGTCTGAAGAAATGATTGCTGTACTCCAACCCCGATCGTCGCTCCATATCCAGCTCGCTCCCAGCACTAGTTTCGAGCTTGACGCGTGTAATTTTGCGATAGCAGTATTGTTTTGCACTTTAAACAACTCTAGGTCATTACTTTTACATTCCATAGGATTCATCAGAGCTCGCGCGCGGACTATACTAGTGATTGACGTTCTAGGATTTATGCTTTCGTTGGTACATTAAAATCCGGTTAGAATGCTTGTTAGTCATTCGTAATAGTGTAGGTTGTTCGCATTCATGGAATACCTACAAAGGGCAGAATCAGGCTGCAGTTGAAGCGGTTTTGCAACGTGTACCTACTTACTCTTAGGACCTTTCTACTAACAAATGGCAATAAATAAGTATTATAATTTGAAACGATTACATTTTCTGAAGATTTTAGAATTCTATATGCAAAATCCATGCGAACTTGTTAACTTTCTAAGCACAATAATTAAAAAAAATTAAAAACACGACTGCCCTGCCAAAAAACGAACTAAAAAGTTAAAAATCTAAATTAATCTAATTAAATTAGAATCACATTTTTATTAAATGATATTTTTTTGTAAATCACTGGATATTGAACTATATTGTTATATATTTTTGGAATCCACTCATCATTTTCTAGGTGATGATTATATAGCTAATCTTATTTTCGAATTATTTTTTTCAACTTTAGTCTTTAATGCGGGACCATGGTTACCCCATCAATTTTTTTTTAAATTTTACTAGCCTTTGTCACCCGGAATAAGCTAGGGATTATAACGATACCTCATTTAACAAAATCAATATACAAACTCACATACAAACATACGAATGGGCGTGAAAATGTTACAGACAGACAGCCACACTTTCGCAATAATGATATTAAGTAGGTAATATGTACGGATTTAATTTATTAGGAGGAAGGAACACGAAACTCATAATCACGACATACCAAATATTTATATATTTCGCTTGCAGTATCGCTAGTAAATACAAAAGCATGTAACGAAAGCGCAAAAAGATTTTTTTTATCCAGTACAAGTTAGCCCTTGATTGCATTCTCTCCTGATGGTAGTGATGATGAGTCTAAGATGTTAGCGGGCTAACCTGTTAGGGGCATGGCAGTTATATTACCATACCCATACCCCTATTCTGTTTCTACACGGCATCGTACCGGAACGCTAAATCGCTTCGCGGTACGTCTTTGCCGGTAGGGTGGAAACCAGCCACGGCCGAAGTCTCCCACCAGGATAGACAAGGGAAAATTCAGAAATTATAAATTCCCAAATTGGCCCTGCCGGGGATCGAACCCGGGACCTCCGCACGTTATGACACAACAGCGCGACACACTACGCCACGGAGGTTGTCAAAAATGTACTACGTAGGTCGTAGATAATAAGGTAATCTGAAAGTACGACGTCAATGGACTTTAAATTACGCAATAAACGTTTATAAAACAATTAAAAATATATTAAAAGATAAGATTATTTTAAACTACACGACGATAATATCGCACCTGCCTTTACAACAACCATTAATGCGGTACTACTCTAAACTAATTCATTTGCATACGACGATCATTTATCGATGAGACTTAAACACGCTGTGGATACAATACCTATTTTGAAATTTAGCGATTCACAATATGAAATATGCACTTTGTGGGCGACTATCGATTTCTTTTAGTGGCGGGAGAAAAATCGTCTCTAGGCTGAGACACTTTATCGTAAGAAGAAAAACGATACTTCCGTACTTATCTATACCAATACTAGCTGATGCCCGCGACTCCGTCCGCGTGGATTGAGGTGTTTTAGGGTTATGAAAAATAGACGGTAGCCGATTCTCAGACCTACTGAATATGCATATAAAATTTCATAAAAATCGTTCAAGCCGTTTCGGAGGAGTATGGTAACTAACATTGTGACACGAGAATTTTATCTAAAAGAAGAAGATTATAGATGCGAAAGTTTGGATGGATGAATGTTTGTTACTCAATCACGCCAGAACGGCTGAACGGATCTGGATGCAATTTGGCACAGAGATATATTATAGACTGAAATAACACAGGCTACTTTTTATCTCGGAAAATTAAAGAATTTTCGCGGCAACGAAAAACCCTCAATCCACACGGACGAAGTCGCGCGCATAAGCTACTAATATGATAAATGCGAATATGTGTCTGTATGGAAAATACGTTTTTATCTTCTGATCAATCAATTTTGATGGGTAGGTGGATTTTAGGTCATCCTGGGGAAGTACATAAAATTACCTACTATGCTTCTTTTTATCTAAGAAAACTGTCAATATGTTCCCAGGGAATTTTTCAATAACCAAAATCTACGCCGACAAAGTCACAAATAGGTACTCAACGAATAACTGCGAATGATTAACAATATATTTCCTATCACACTCTTAAACGTACCTATTTAAGCAAGTTACTAATTTTGTCATTTTATAAATGGCAGGAAACGAATTTCCTTGGAACGACTCCTATTTTACCGGTATTTGAGTTAATTCAGTCTTAAAAAATCGACATATCTATCGTCACATCTCTATAATTACCAAGCATTTTCTCAAAGCACGAAACCGTCTAAAAAGGTAAAAACAAATTCTTGGAATTAATGCATTATAAAAAAAAACTGTCCACTGAATAGAGACAATTAAGCACAACCGTTAATAATTACGTAACGTGCCCATTGAATAGTAAAACAGTTAAGTTTTCAACAGAACAAGTTAAATAATAGATTGTACCTGGCGATGTAAATCTTTGTTGAATTTCTGACCGCATGTTTTAGACCCGAATTCTTTACAATTTTATTGCAGAAATTACATAAAAGTCGTGACTTCATACCGTAACGAATTTTTATGGTTGCACAGTGCCGGATGTACCTGTTTTACTTACCTACTGTATAAAAAATTACATCGCTTAATTTGTCTCTTTAGTGTTAGTAAAACTTTATTTATTCAAACGTGCTCATAAAATTGAAGACATACAGCGTGAATTTGTAACAAAACAAAATGCACCGCTGTTGATACGTTACAAGTTTTATTGCAGCTAAACGAGACGGGGCTTAATGAATTTGAATACGGAATTTCCCTAAAATATCAATTCGAACATCTGTAGTGACGTAATCAAGCAGCTGATCCTATAAAATATGTTGTAAACAGAACCGCAATAAAAAGATGGGGCTGAGTTCCTCGCAATGTCGCGTAACGCAGAGTATTATTATAATAGTCGTAGAGTCGTCTCCTCTCGGAAACGACCATTGGCCATAAAATCAGATGGTATTGTTATTCAGTTTTAAAGATTTGAAAAAGATTCCATTCAATCACCAAACTGTGATCTAGTTAGTAACTTATGTATATTAATTTTTACGCTGGACCGATAGTTTATCAATACCAAACCACGGCTTTATAAATTAAATTAATAATACCATGTTAAAAAAAAGTTTATATCAATAAGTATATTCATTCAATAAAAAGATATCACTTTTTAATAAAATCGACACCTCGAAACGATCGTAAAATTATTAAAATAAAATTCAACTCTCTTCAATGGCCGTTGTAGAGTCGTAAAGTCATCGTCTTAGTGCGTTGACGGCGCATTGTGACGTTTTATACACAGGCAGGTGTAAACATTATCTTAATTCAGTCGCTACTGAACCATCGAGAGGTAGGCTTTGCACTTAAATACGGAGTCAGGACCTTAAGGCCCACGCGATATCTTCTTAGTGACAGTAATTTCCTGCTCATTTGCCACCAATGTTGTATCTAAAATTTTATGAGCATAATAAGGCTACGCACACATGTTAAGCTTTTTAAAAAAAGATTATTTTTTCTAGACAGATACACCAAGAATTAAATAGGCTACATCGTCACAAATGGAAAATTACGACAATTATACGCAGCAGGTTACTTTACTTATCAAAAGTTAACTTGATTGATGATCATAATTAATTATTCATAACGTAATGAATATTTATTTTTATAAATGAAACCTATAATTGTTAGTTAAACGTCTATTTAAACACTTCTAAGGACTAATTATTTGGTGGTATTTAATCGATATATTTTTGCCCGATTTTACTGCTAATTTATTTAAATTGCTTGTTTTCATTAATTTATTAAAATTGCGATGCAATGTTGGAGTACCTTAAAGCCCCGACGTAGAGTTAACAACTTGCAATGGAAAACATACTTTAAAAGGTTGCGTTAAAGCTCAACTTTGTATGTAAAGTCTGATAATATAACAGGAAACTGATTGCTTGTAGGAACATTGATTAACCTAAGTTACGTTAGCTATTAATTTTGTTCGTTTTTTCAACAAATACCTACTATTGGAATTGGGAAAGCTTTTTACCAGATGTAAGGAAAAGTGCTACTTAGACGAAAGCTGTGTAGGTTTGCTGTATCCATTTCTTTATAAAACAATGATGAAAAAAACTAAGTACCTTAAATCGATTAAATTGCCTTACCTTATAAAGGCATAAAGAAGTCATATTGCTAGAGGAGCAAATCTCATGTAAGTACGTACATCTGAAAACTAAAAGCACTTCACCTAAATCTATTCTGAACCTCAATTTTACTTCTTTTAATGATTGAGGCGGTTAGTATCAAAAGGTGACTATTAAATTTTGCACAGATCTACATTAAATAATCTCGATTTCTGTCGGAAAAAGTATTAAGTATTTGAAGGATCACACCATGGTATAAGACGATAGCGCTCAAAAAATCATGATGCATAGAATACCTCTAGAAATTCTAGAAGTAAAATAATAATGGGTACATTTAAAGCAAGCACATCAGGAACCAGAGAGGCAAAACGTCATGAACACCGAAACATAAAAACGTTTTGTACCTACTGTTGTGCCGGTATTATAAACTATAAAATTGTTCGACGAGCTCCCTGGTGCGCGCTGTGGTCTTATAGTGGGAGGTGTTGGGGGTTTGATTCCCGGCAGGATCAATTTGGGGTTTTTGGTTGGTGGCTTTGGCCGTGGCTTATAATTACCACCATACCGGGAAAGACTACTTACCGTCAAGCGATTGAGCGTTCCGGTAGGTACGATGCTGTGTAGACACCGGTTACGGATATGGGTTTAATATTATAATTGCCGTACCTCTTACACGTTAGCTCACTACCATCTTAGACTGCATCATCGCTTACCATCAGCTGAAATCGTAGCCAAGGGCTGACTATTAGTTGCATAAAAAAAAAACATTTTGTGCACATTTTGTTTTCGGTGATAGATAGGTAGGTACATATTCCGTGATCAGTATATTGTCGCTTATGATATAGGTAATCGTAGTTATTTAGGTGTCAGGGTCGATTAGTGTTAAATCGCAGTTTTAGTGAGGTCAGCAGGCCGGAAGGGTAGGGGCGCTGCCCTCGCCCTCCACAATTACCTACCCAACTACAAGAACTTTTGCCTTAACTTTGATTTACGCTTCTCTATGTATATGAGCTCTGAATTCTAACTCTTTTTGTGAAGACTAGTTTGCTTTACCCCTACTAGTGTTATATTGGGTTCATTACACGGGACGCGCTCAAAAAACTTTAGCTTATCATATTTCATGACTATCAAGTTTCATATCATAACCAACTGTTGCCCGCGACTCCGTCCGCGTGGATTGAGGGGTATGAAAAGTAGATAGTAGCCGATTCTCAAACCTCCTGCATATATGCAATATGCATATAAAATTTCATATGTGAAATATGGCAACTAACATTGTGACATGTTATAAATAAGATAATTTTATGCAAAGTTAATTTCAGAGTCACAGAGAATCAGTGCACTAGATCAAGTACAGACTGTGATGTAATCTGAACAAGTGAACTAGCTTGATTAACTACAAACTCAATCTCAAAACATTAAAACTACCTGGACCCGGACTTCGCTTGGGTAAAATTTCTTAAAATCTATTCTCCTTTTACATAAATAGATCAGAAGCGATTTTGATCTAGATCCTTACTAAAATATATGTTATATATCTTTATAAAAAGGTTAACCTACACAGGTTCATTAGCTGTTCATCCACATCATACTAATACACCAACTTCAAACGTGAAATGAAAACGAAATACAACTCACCTACCTACATATAAAATTTCATGGACATTTTTACACTGAAATTCATAAGTTTATGTCTATATAGGTACTGAGGTGTGATCGTACTATCAATCGCTTGTAAAAAGCTATTGTTTTAATGGTAAATAAAAGTCAGAAGTATAATTAACCAACTGCAACAATCGCATGGACCTAATGTTGAGAACGTATTGCAGCAAAATAATAAGTGGAGTAGATAATAGGTATACCTGAGCCCTAGAGACATCTAAATATACGTAATTTATGTAACCGAAATAATTTATGGTGCATCATGGTTCTGAATGTGTTTTTGTGTAGGTACTTAATCAAAGGACCGATATCATACTAAGTTATAGTTTTTTAACTTTCTGAACGAAGTTCCTTATGGGACGATGCGGAGGGGTACCCTAGCCGGCAAAGTAACGAAAATGCGTGAAGTAAGATTTTTATGTATAGTTTATTCGAAATTAAACTTCGAATGTAATATATTTATATTTAAGACCTTTTGTCTTCGTAACAACGCGAGCTCCCGTTGTTTTTCTTTTTACCTCGACTAGAGCTTAAAATTAAATAACTTGTTTTTTTTTAAATTCGTTTTTTTTAAATAAATTTATCTTGAGCCTCAGGCCTCTCGCGCATTGGGGGATCAGATGACTAACTGGTCGCGGTCGCGTAATGTGCTTTTTTAATAAGTAATAGGTACAATACTTAAAGCGTTATAAGTTGGTCGCTGCGACCATAGTCGCCGTCGTGGTCGCCCAGTGCGCGGAAGGCGAAAAGGCTTTTTTTTGTTCAAGGGAATAAAGTTACCAAATGTTAAGATTTGTTTACGCCACTACAAGTTAAGTACCTATCCCTTACCTGAAATCTCACCTGATAGTAAGTGATGATGCAGTCCAAGATGGTAGCGGGCTAACCTGTTGGGCTATTTGGCAGATAATATTGAACCCATACTTAAAAACTTACGTCGTCAAAAGAATAAAATGAATAGATAAATTACATATTGTAATACCTAATTACAATAATATGTTTTACAAAACACTTAGGTACATAATATGATGGTACTGTGGGTACCCGTATGTATTAAAAGTAATTAGGTAATACCACAATGTTTGATTCTGAAACCTAGAACATACCTAAATCGTACCTAAATATTTCATCGATTTCCATGAAAATTCATAATTTTCCGAATAAATGAAACTGATAAATATTAATGACTATTATTACTCTTTATTGATTTAGATTATTATTACTCTTTCACCGTAGACAGGAATCTAAAGCTTCTACCTACGTTACAAATTCTTTATAATACTGGAGCACATTGGCCACAATGTTATTGGTAAGTTTCTATCAAATGTTTCGATAACTTTTACTGAAAGATTACTTACGAAACTTACTTATTAAAGATTACCTACATAAGATGAGCTGACGTCTCAAATCAGCAAAATAATATCCGGCGATCGAATATCTCACCGATGATTGCGTGTGTATCGTTCAGGCGATTTAGGTATGCTTTATTAACAGTATCATAATAAAGTGACATTTATTATGATAAACAAAAGAAAAAAAAAAAAAAACATAACACAATTACAAAAATATTTGGAAAGGAAAAATAACTGTATTTTTTGAGTCCTTTCTGGTTCTGCTGTAAACAAAATATATTCGAAGAAGGCACAATAAGTATTATTATTTGTGTAAGATTTAGTAAAGTAGTACTTATTTGTGTGAGGTTTTAACTGTGACTACAAACTAGTGTTGTAATAATTTATCAATACTCAAATATTCCTGTTCCTCTTTCGAGTGAAGCTTAAAAGCTGTTAAAACTTCGACGTTCGTGTGATGAAATAAAGCATTCGGCCTAAAAAGAGTCATTAGTTGTCCGGCCTAATATAACAAGGTTTATTTTAGCTGAACTACGCTAAATTACTTTACGCGTGCGAAATAAATAGTGGGAACGATACGCTGAGACCGTGTCGTGACTGGTATTATGAGTAACTAGGTACATCTTATTTAGCTGTCTATTTGTATATTTAATAAATTTACAATTATGATTATATAACAGTATCTATAAAGGTTCGTATACGTGGAAATAGATAACATTTTATTTTTAGGTTTAAATAATATTATGACCTGACTGGTCTTTTACTTATAGGTAATATAAAAATAATGATATCAATTATTTTTATAAAATAATAGGTACTTGGAATTCCAACATAATAACATTTAATTAACGATGTATTAGATACCTTCAAGTATTAATTAATTTGGTTTAGTAATACAGGATAAATTAAACTAGTGGTTCGCCCCTAACTGAGACCTTGCGGTATCCATTTGCTGTACCGTACGCATTAAGCGCTCCGAATCTGATGACGTCAATCGTCATCCGCTTGCGTGGATGGGATACGTATACCTGCAGTATTTTACTAAAATGCAGCTCGTTCGGTGAACGGGTGTTACGTAGCATACGATTTCATATTAAAATATTATAAAATGTGATGACTAAGACTGTGTCTAGATGCGCGCTCATCTTTACGTTCATAGACATCCGTACTATCAGTAGAGAATTTTTGTATTCCACGTAAGATGCTGCTAACGTCTATTATTTGTAAGCACAAACGAATAAACTTTTACAGAGCTCCATCTATTGACATCATTGTGAAGTTCAGTTAAAATACTGAAGCTCATTAAAAATTAAATAATGTCGTTTCCTTATAATATTTATCTAATTTTTGTATTGGTTGTTCAAGTAAAGGATATAATTCAAATAATTGATCGAGTTTCAGGCTCAACCTTTCAGAAAATTGAGAGTTCTGAGGTCAACATTGGACGTTAGAAAATTTCCACTTTGAAAGCACCCCATTTCGTCAATTTTAGGGGAACAATTTAAAAAAAAAATATTTTTGGACTTAGTTCTTATTATTTTTAAAAAGATATACCGCAACCCTATGTAACGCTATAAAAATATTTTACTTTGCATTCCCTTCTATGAGAGCCCCCCTGAAATAATTTTTTTTATAACTTCTTAAGCCAATATGGCTGGCTGGCTGGAGGCCATCGGTTTACATATTATTTAAACATACATTACATTTTTTACATATTTAAAGTTGAAGTAATTCAGAAGTTAAAAGGCTCTAACAGACGGACGGACGGACGGACAAGTGCAAATTCACTCAAGTAGACTCAGAGACCTTCGTTTTGCTCGGTCAATAATTAATAGAAACTAAAATGTTAGAATGATAAACCTCATAACTGCTCACGGTAGTAGCTATATTTAATTGAAAAATAGCGTAGAATATAGTTTTGATGCGAAAATTTCAACCTATAATATCTCGAAAGCCTATCAAGTTATACAGAGGAAACTATTCAATGAATACACAATTTTTATTATTATGATAGTGTTTAACAAAAACACTAGTCTAGAATTTAATGGCGCTGTAACTCAACACGCTAAAGACTATGTTTGTGGAGACACATTTTCGCGGCGGCTTCGTGCGCTCGCATTCATAAACTACCCGGTCCCTGACCTCGACACATTTTACACATACTTAAAAATACACATAGAATCTAGTCTTCGGATAGTTTAAATCGAATGGGTAGGATTTGCTGTCCTGACAGCAGAGAATAGACACTTCTCTATTCATCTATCATGTGTTTTGTGACTGACCGATAACCTGCCAACTGAATTTCTTGATAACTCTCTGCTCCGTCACTCGGAAATGGGCTGTTGCAGAACTTATCATCTTTAAAATCTTATTTGTTTGTAGGTTTCATATACATCAAAATTGCACTTCAAAACGGTTCCAGTAACTCAATTTTATATCTTAATGGCTAATTTAAAACACATAATAAAATTGCACTTAGCACACAGAGCGCAGCCGTATTTTCCGTTGTAAACATGACGGCGGGCAGCGTAATGTTTTATGTATCGCCAGTCTCAGTGCAGCGGAGAAGGAAACCCTAATTATAATTCTGCGCGAACGCCGCTTATTCTAACGTTCGTGCGCTGACAGCAAAGCACATCTCCCGTGAGGCGTGCGAAAAGTAAAAGCAAATCCTTCTTCTTGCGTGGTAACTTACACGGTTTACGTTACGAACGATGCTTACTATTTTCCTATTTCGTCCTAGAACCGTCTGCGTCAGTACATGGAATTTTCGGAATGGTCTGATAATAGCAAAAAATCTACAACTGGGCAGCAGCTGTCAAAGTTGCTGATTCTAGTGCGTAAATTGGCAATACGCGGCCCGCATCGCATGATCGAAGCTCTTTGCCGTGTGCCGCTGTCAAATTGAACTGGGCCACGATGCCTTAACGATTCTGACGCCACACGTTATGTTGCATAACGAACACTAGAATTCCTCGCACTACTTGCACCGGCTCACTAACATGGAACTGGACGGTTTCCGTACGTCCGTTACATACGAATTTCTGAACCGCACTACAGCCCTGTTTCAATAATTACGATCTAAAAGAGAGCCGCCATTGATAGGGACTGGTGGATAACTTAATTTCGTTGTCCTGTGGGTTCATAAATTGTAATTTACTGCCGTGTTCCTGGCCATCGACCGCTATGAAAAAACGGACTCTATAATAGAAACGTCTTTTTTTTACCCGCATGTATCGTTTAAGTTGAGTCAGACTTTCGACCGATTTCAACATTGTTCACTGCTATAAGATAAGGAAGAACCTTGATTAGCCCTGTCGTCTCTTTCTGGGCTGTGATTATAACTAATGCCATCAAGGTTGCGAGTTTATTACGGTTCTATTTTTATCGCAACAAAAAATAGCACTTAATAATTGTTAATTATTTCATAAATATAGTTTTGATGTCATAATTATAAGCAACTGAGTGATTACGATTTATTTATGAAAATTAAATCATATTTTGAAGTTCATTCGCCCTATCTATCTACCTACCTACACACGTATCTATAGTTAAAAAAATAATAATTGTTCTATACATTTTTGTATTAATAATAGTGTACGTGTGCGTAAATTATTTAACCGTAGAGAACAAAAGCAATGTGCGACTCAACTAAAACAAGAGACAAAACCTACCTTTAAACATTAGGTATTCTGTGCTATAACTTATTTTGTGTACAGACTTGAACAGGAATTTAGATCATCATCAAAATATTTGTTACAATTTAAGGTCAGAACGAGATGGGTATACTTCCTCGTTTAAGTCCACTAATTTATGTAGGGTGTATTAGTTCTGTATGTGGTGGGGCCCATACATCACTGACAGCGGCGCCGGCGCAAGCTTTCTGTTACCATCGTTAATATTTCAATTTTTGGAACGCTCCTATCAATTCCCGACTAATTCTATAATTTTGTAAGAAAAGTTACAGCAATCAACAGAATTATTTTTCCTTTTTACCTAGGTAGAAGTTCTTACAAGTTGATTGTCAACTAATATTTGGCTTATAATTATTCTCTTTATGGAGTTCTGGATAGTGAAAGTGTTAGTGAGAAAATGTACCTACATAATTATAAATATAAGTCACACATTGGTCGCAATTCGCAAGAAAATTAGGCAAATTAAAATTAATTACTTGTTTGCAGGCAACTTCAGTAAGTAGAGAAGAATCGTGACGGTCTATAGTTTGAGACACATCTGAACTCAGAAGAAGTTAACGTGAAAATGTGGTGAAGGTGACTCATTAAAAATTCGCTATAGTAAAAGAAACAGGCAAGTTATTCGAACTTTCACCACTAGTCTATAAAGCGCTTACAATCGAATCGTCTATAAAATTTTATTGGTAGATAATTATCGGATTCCTACCGAAATGGTGTGATAAAGTTTATTGATCGTTATATCGAGATCCGAGGAAAATCTGAGAGTACCGTGACGGATCAAACAGATTCGATATGGGCTATAACGCGATATGTGATTGACTAAGAATAATTAAAAAGTAGCAATGTTTCTACCTATTGTACAATGAAACTGAGGTTCGTGAACTTATACATGCGATCGATTATTGGGTACAACTAAAAGTTATATTTATCCATAAATGTGATATGAAGTCGTATTGTTTTTTTTATAATGGAAAGGAACATAAATTATTTTTGTAATTTATTTGTAGCAATGTCTCTTGTTATCTTTAACAAGAATTATAGTTAAAATATTGCTTCATTTTTCTATACAGTAGTTTTTCATTATATTATGTCTTGTTGTGTATTTATTTCTTAGGGTTCCGTGCCTCAAAAGGAAAACAGGAACCTATAAAGGATCACTTCGTTGTCCTTCTGTCTGTCTGTCAACACCCTTTTTACCTATGCATGAAATTTGGTCGATACTTTTTGAACTTTGAATTAAAACTGATGAATTAATGTGTTTCTGAATTTTTAGAAATGAGGACGAGGGTCCACAATTAAATATAAAAAATTACACCATAACCAAAGCGAACTGTATGCGGATTAAAAAAAATGGATAATGTGAAATTCTTGTGAAAACTCGTCGCAAAATTAACACGATTGCCCGACTTAGTTCAAAAAGAAGACACATTGTTCTGTAAAACGTTAGTTTCGGCACGAAACCCCTTACATCAAGATCATAATTCTAAAACATCATAAAATATTTCAAGTGCTATACAATAACTGTCTTTATGTCCTAAGCCAAAGGGTCCATCAAAAGTTTAGGAGACAGAAAAAGGCTGTATTATTTTGCCCCTGAAAACTAGAACTAAAAGCGATGGAAGCAAATTTTAATTTCGCTTGTCGAGAGTGAGATTTTTGCATCGAACGTGTCTAAAGGTGGTGGCGGTGTTATTTATGCGAGGTGTATGTTGCCATGCACTGTTTATGTGAAATTAAATATGGTTTAATAGTTTACTCGAAACGGGTTAGGGCTCGGTTGAATAAGTTGGGGCAATTTTATAAAACGACATGCTTCACTTCTAGCTTACAGCGTAACCTACCTTATTCTTTATGCAAGTATGAAACAAACACTGCAATTATAATTTCAAACAGAACATCATGTTAGTGGCAGTACCATCCCAAAAAAAGAGTACTTAATATTAGAATATTAAATAGGTATTACGTTTATTTAAATGCCAATGTTACTGAAATTAATTTCTTTAATAATTTGATATACCGACCCACGTACCCAAGTTAGATGGAAAATTATCAAAATATATTGCATGAATAGTGATGTAGAATTAAAAAAATTCATACAAAAGTCTGTTTCCACAAATTATTTTGTCGACGACTGTAGAGTGGCGGATCGTGCAAAATTATTAATTGCATCTTCAAGCGGCCCGGTGAAGGCTTGTTAGCCATGCAATGCTAAGATTCTCAGCTATCCAACAACAGTAAACAGAAGTGAATTAATATTTCACTTTTTAGTGCATACAGGGTTTAAGTGTCACTTTCAAAATGTAATTGACGATATTGACTCTATCTGGGCTGATTTTTTTGAGAATGGGCTTTAATTGAGGGCAAGTTTAACCCTAAATCTACTTTTGCCATGCGTTGTTTTTACGTTTTTAGACTCGATTTAAGTATCTCAGAGTCAGTAAGATGACTCATGAATCATAGATCACTGTCTATGATTTATTCCGCGTTAGCTAGTGCCCGCAACTTTGTCCGCATTGAATAAGTTTTTTAATTATCCTGGATATCAAGTAACCTATACGTCACTTCAGGTCCTCAACACGCATGCAAAAATCACATAGATCCTTTTCTCTGTTTGATTGAAGGACAAACCAAACACACTTTTGCATTTATAATATTAGTATGAGTATGATTTTTTGGATTACTTTGAATAAGATAGGTACTTAAGTGCTTCTATTGAATAATAATCATTCAATGTTAATTCACTGGACCCAACACAAGTTATAACTTGGCCGGTTCCCAGTCACAATGTTTCCAATACTAAGTGAGTAGATATTATCTAATCACCATGTGTGTACTAAGCAATCTTAGAAAACCTTTAGGAAATTTAAATTATTCACTAAACTTTTCAGTCAAGAGTATGTGCATGAATAATGACTGATTAAACGCATATAGACACTTTCAGTTTAATTTACTCACATACAAAATTGCAAAATTGCATTACTAAGTAGGTAGGTATAACTGGACAACCTGCCTGGCACAGTGGCGGAATATATAATTTTTTAAATTTTCTCTAGTCTGGTCTGGTGGGACTTAGGAGGCTTCAGCCGTGGCTAGTTACCACCCTATCGGCGGAGACGTACACTATCAAGCGATTTAGCGTCCGGTACGCTGCTTAAATGCCAACCTCTAACAGCCTACTAGTAATTTAGACTGCATCATCACTTTACCTGGTGAACTGCGAGATCGTAGTGAAGGGAAGAATGCTTTTCATGGAATAAATGAATAAAATATTTTAAAAAATTACCTTTACACCGAGCCAAAATTGCATGTAATACAACTATGTTGCAAGTTTAAGTAAAATATGAGAAAAAATCGTATTTAAATAAGCGTCATTATTATTAATTCATGATGGTAAAAATTTGTGTAATCAGATATGATTTTCATAATTTTATGCTGTCCCCCCTTTGATATGGCTGGAGCTACACCTGTAATTAGTAGCATACTATTCGTTGCACTTTAATAACTTACCTATTTTTGGTAAGATTTGCAAATAAATAAGTAAGTAGGTAAGCACCATGTAGGTGCTTACCAACTTACTTATTTATTTAGGTGATTATGAATTATGTAGGTACCTAAGTTAATTAGTTTAGTTATATTAGGAGGAAAATTAAGTTAGCTTGGCATCCACAATTCTGCGTTTTAAACTTGAAAGTAATATATTATAAAAGAAAAAAACAGTTATTGTTTAGCTCGCTTTGTCATGGTCAAATACCCTAACATAACATCCCTGGGGCGGACCGACCGACCAACTTCGACTGCATAATAATACCTATTTATCTATAGGCATACCCACGTAGACGTTAGGTAGGTATAATATATCTTTAGGTAATAATTGGTGGATATCACACTGCAATTGCAGGGTAAATGGCACTTTGATGAATTTTTCCATCGAAGTACAATGGAACTGACCGCATAATAACAAAGTTAGTGACATTTTGACTGAACACTTTTAAGAGCGTTCATTCCTTGAGCCGCTTAGCAAGTTTAGGTATTTATCTCGGAAAACCTTTGTCTCGGATAGTCATTTGTTTGAGCGAGTGAACAGAAGGCGTCGGGTGCAAAATAGTTTGACAAACCGTTTTGATCCTAATCCCATTTTCAAACGGGCTATTAGTTTTCAATATTTTTTTAAATTAACTTGTAATATAAAACTTTTTTTTAATATAAAGTGCATGATTGTAAGTATAGATATTTTAAGAATACTAATATTATCTTTGTTTACTTATTTTCTGTAAATAAATAACTATTTATAAGACACATTTTTTTCAAAGAAAAATAAAATAAAGTTAAATAAATATTAGTATTATTTCGATTTGTACGTAACATTATTTACAATATAAAATTATTAGAATGTATATATTTATATACATACATATTACTACGCCTGGTCTTACTTTTTACATTGCAAATTCGATTAATCGTTACCTTTCGATCATATTATTAATTTATTTTTATATTAGCGATAAAGTAAAATGAATCTTAACGGTATTGATTTAGAGCTCAGTTTCGTGTCTGCTTTCACAGCCACCGCACCAAATGGAAACGTTTTGAAATTAAAATCTGCTGGAATTTGTGACTTTAAATAAAGAGCCTATGGGTCCATTTTACTCTGACGGCAATGTGATTGAACGCTCGAATATGATAAATCATATTTTCAATTTTAAAACTTAGGACTAAGTATACATACTCAGTTTTACAATTTGACAAGGTCGCAGATATTTTTGTAATTAGTTTGAAAATTGGAGTTTTAGAATCCATTTCTGAAAAAAATAATTTATTTACATTCGCACTCAATAAATCCTAAAGACAAAGCAGGAAAGAGATGAGCACGTGTAGATGCAGGTGTTTCACCAACGTGGCACGCTATTGTTATCATGATAAACAAAAGCCTGTTTATCATGATAACAATAGCGAGCACGGGTCAATAGTGATACAATAACAAAAAGAAAAGTTCGGTTTGACAATCATAAAACAAATTCATTAAGTGACACTCTGTATACGATAACCAATTGCAAAAAGTAATAAAACTATGTTAACCTGCAGGTGTTGCGCTAGTGTACTCAGTTTACCAAAAAAACAATAGAAATTTACTGCGCGCATGGTATTATTAAAATACAGCTTTGCTACCAATTTTTCAATTAACTTTTTGCCGTGCCAATGAGTGTCATTGTTACAAATTAATAATTTTGCCTGAAAGTAAAATAAAAACGCGAAGCCAAAAAATCGCATAAAAATAACATGAAAATGAAAATAACAAACAAAAACACATGTAAATACATGATTGCTACGGACTAAGCCTTCCCCAAGTCAGGCAAAGAAAGGTTCAGTTCGAAACATAAAACAAAACCTATTCATGAAAAAAATCCATAAGTGCGGTGAATAATAATAACTACCCAATTTTTTGCATAGCTACCTGCTTTTGCTATCGTGATGACTGAATCTTTAGGGTCATAAATTATATTTATCAAAGTGTATAAACAAGTATACATGCGAGTCTAACAAATAAAATTCCAATTTCTAAATTATTGTAAGTGCACAGTAAATTTGACTATTCGAAAGCACATTGCATAAGTTTACTAACGTCCAATCGTGTGTCACGATAAGAGTCGCTTCATTAGGTGACTCCCGCAGCTTCATCTGCGTGATTCAAGATTTTTAAATATCTCATGGGGATTATTATTTTCAGAGATAAAATATCTACGTTTGTCTCTATACTGAATTAGCTAAGAAAGTAGCTATTTCTGTACTGATTTTCGGGAAAATTGGTAGATAAACCATGCATATAAACCGCTGTTGGACAGAAAAAGTAACACACTAGCATGTATAATCGCAAATTTAAAATTTATATAAACTTATTTATTTAATAAAAATAACACAATATCCAATCGCTAGCAGTAACATTCAGTAGTAATTCAAGCTTCAAGTAAACTATACAAAGGGAGACAATATCCAAATCATAATGCAAATCACACCAATAGTCGTAAGGAAAGAGAATTTCACTACCGAACACAAGATACCGAACTAGTAATAGATAACGTGACAATTGGTTTAATATTTATAAGGGACGGAGTTGCCAGTCTAAGTAGAGATTGTTGATCAGCCTTTAAATAATAGTAAATTTAACCATAAGACTGATAAATGCAAGTTTAGTAAAGTAAATTATTTTATGACTGTCTGATACATACGACCTTGTCTGAATGGAATATATAAATTCTTATTTAAATAATATTACCATAAATATCATATACATTTAGTATAAAGTATAATATATAAACCTTAAACTATTTGAAACAAAATCATTTTCATTCATCAATAAGAAAAAGCAGCCAATATTAAAAATGCCTAGTATTGAGAAGTGACAATCATACTACAATCTCAGGTATATGATACGTATATCATTTCGAGTTGCGGAGACAAAAGGCGTTACGTCCACTCACTGAGAAGCCTCAGCTACGACTAGTTTTCCTAGCGCTTGATCACGCAGTTTTATAGTGTGTTACAAACTTATTTTTGGATGTAAATTATTGTTTAAAATATATATTTTTTGCTTTAAATAATTGAAAATATGTCTCACTTTTAGAAGCACTAATTTATTTTTACAAATTAACCCAAATAACCTTCTAAAATGACGGTTATATGTGTACTTAATTTCGTCAAATTAAATCTTCTTTGTTTTGAATTTTATAACACAAAGAATGAATAATTTTTATCTTTAACTATGGTAGTTCAGGACCTTATACTTAAAAAAAGGATCTCTTTGTGTGACCACAATGAGTAAATTTGGACATTCGCTAACGTCAAACTTTACACAGAAACAAAGATTTAATAACACCCTCTCGGTATTTTCGTATTAAGGAACAATCTATTAATTAATTTCAAAATGTTGTCAATCATAATGGTAGATCAGACAATTCCCTACAATTTGGTATGAATTGGTAGTGAGTTAATGCAGTGAATAATAAAATATCAGGGGGCATAAAAGCTAAATATAAGGGTTTACCCTTGCAGCTCAAATGAATAGTCTTAAACATAAAATGATATTTTATTAAATACTAAAACTTATTTTTATTTTGATACGTTTTCAATAGAATAAACACTAGATACTGGAAGATGGAATTAGAGCTAAATTTTTATTTAAACATATCAAGGAATAGTGTTTTTGAATCGTACCTGTTGAATAGTGCGTGTGAATCTGCTCACTTTATGGTAACTATCTATTATAAGTAGTTTCCTAGGTAATTACCTACTAGAGAAAAATTTCGTAGTGATTGATTTTTAATCATCACTACGAATCTTTTATCGACTTCCTTCCAATGTAGCACGGCACGATAAAGCGGAAAAATAAAAATCAGAACAAGTTCTCAGCAAACAAAGAGTGGAATCGAAACAATTGTAAGATTACTGTAGAAAGTCACGGCTTGGTTGTACGTAGCCGATGATTTCCAATGCAACGCGTAATAACCTGACCTGATCCCAGTCCGGGCTTGGTTTCATTTATCTTCATACGGGGTATTATCTACTTAGATACAGTTAAGTTTTTAGGCGCAATCTATGTTGCTATACGTTTCGGTAATTAAGTATTTCAATATGAATCGTTTTTTTTGCAGACCGTACGGCGATCAAACCTTCAATTTGCTCGTCTGTATAATACGGGTGTTCTGTGATTGGTTATTCTTTTTAAAATACATATTTATACCTACTGCAATATTGAGTATTCTACCAAAGGAGGTACCTACCTAATATATTTGTATAGCTATAGATTTATTAAGTTTTTTTTATAGGTATTACATATTATTTGCCATAACTGTCAAACTGTTTAAATTTTGTATCTAACATTTGAAACGCCAATATAATTAATTAGAGAAAAATTGTTTTTGTTTAAATACAAAAACATGTAGTTAGTGATTCGAAATTTGGATTCACCTATTTTTACTAATAAATAATATTTCTCATAATAGTATGAATTCAATTGTTATAAAATTAATAGTTAAAATGTCTTATTCTTGCAGCGCTGCGCATGAGTCCCGGAGATCGCGAGCTTTCGTCGCACACAAAATGAAAGTACGCACACCGAGGCAACTTCGTATTTATCACTTCACAGCTGCACACCTATGATCGATCCTTATCCAAGATGGCCGTCGGCGAGCGCACAGGCGGGAAAAAACGTGCGCACCTCCTTCCCCGCGTTGCAACCCGTCAATCTTTTCACTGCACCGAATTAATTCATGTATTTTAAATTTTATCTACTAATTAAGGAGAAACTCTTCGAAATGAGTACAAACGTGTTCACTCTCACACGATTTTTGCCTCACTAAAACCCAAAAAACTTAGCGTATTCAAAACTTGAAAGTCATAAAACATATCTCCCCCATTATTAGTTTATGGTTTGCGACTGTTACGGGGCTATTATGTCGTTATTTTTGTGTGTATTCAGTGTTTGTTTTGATTGTGTGCGGTGCGGACGAGCCAATTTGGGGTACCATTACAAACTATTGACTACGTAGCATTCTTTATGAACTCAGTTGCTCAAGGCCGTTTTTGTTGTAAGCGTACCTACCTATTTAAGATCTGTTAGGATGAATTTAGCAAACAAAACACCGAAAAACATTTTTTTACTAAATTAAAATATCTAAGTTGATAATAACAAGTGAGCAGAAAATTAAATAATATCTACACAATATAGACTCTAGTGCAAAAGTAGTATTTCATTTTAATTTTTATTCATAAGGTTCGCTAGCGATTTTTAAATAGGAAAATAATAAGTTACTTAAACTCATCGATACATGCCAATGTATGTAAAATCATATGAAAGCAACATGCTTAAAAGTATCTCTTAATTAACATGGTTAAATATAAATTATTTTATTTAAAGAGTGATACAATAGAAAGAGCCAAAAACAAGTAAAAGAGAACTCAAATATAAAATGAATCAGTTTGATATGTGAAAAATTCCAGATACCTACTTTAATTAACTTAAGAATTCGTTATTGTTCAAACCTTGAAAATATTAAGTAGGTAGGCTTAATTAAAAATATTTTTAAGATATTTTTTTGTTTACTGATTCATCTTACATTCCAGCGAGATTGTATAAATTCTTAAATATAAAAAGATATTCAAATTTGTCTTAATGTAAATAAGCTTGAAATAATTTACATTCGCATTGCGTTGATAACATAAAGTAGAGCACTCTTCAAGTCGAGCGCCATGAGTCAATGTTGCGTCAGTCCGTATTTTACCGGAGCTGAAGATTTATAACTAGGTATAGAGTACATATAGACTGTTTGTATGCAATATAAGTAAAAAGTAGGTACGCCTCTGTAATCTATTTTATTTTTATTTTATACATGCCTGCGTGGTGGGTCTAAGTTCTAACTTCCTCTCTCCTATGAGAGTGGAGGCCTGTGCCCAGCAGTGGGACGTTAATGGACTGTAGAGGACATTCCTGTGTAAGTTAGTCTACGCGACGTAGAATAGATTTATAGTTTTCGAGTCGTATCGCGACGCGTTGCGTTGCGTCGCTTTCATCGTTGTTTTATAGGACAACAGATCAATGAGACGTGATCGTCTCACGTCTTCACTTCGGTATAAACTGTACCTGGCTCAACCGGCAATAATTTATTATGCGTTGAATAGTGGCATTTACAAGAACATAACACCTATTTATGACATTCTCGCAGCATTGAATTCAACAGACTAGAAGAATAAGATTGAGAACAAATAAAGCACATTGGGAGAAGCCAATTTAAAAAATGAAGCCAAATACTCAGGGTATTTGGCTTCATTTTTACCTGAACTCTTGCTTGGTGACACAACACTATTAAGCGCATAATAAAACAATAATAACAATATACCTACGTTATAAAATGTATACAAAAGTAGGTAACAAAAAACAATATAAAATTTTGTTATGATTCGTTTGAAATAGTTTATTCGCTTTGTGCAAGTGATCCAATGAAAAATTTACTTGACAGCTCGCCGATTTTTTTGTTTAAGAATTGTTTTAAATGTTTAGTAGGTAGCTGAAGTCGTTTTTTAAACAGGTATTTAAGAAATTAGGTTGGTACATTTAATTAGAAACGATCAGCAGTTTTCATTCATATAGCTATCCAGCTTGGAAGGCTCAAAATATTTTAAAGTGTTTCATTTTATGAAACACTGCTGGGTCTATATTACTTTTGGTTTCGTTTTTTTTATCTACTACAAGTTACCATTTGACTGAAATCTCACCTTATGATAAGTAAGTGATGATGCAGTTAAGATGGTAGTGGGCTAACCTGTTAAGTGTTAGCCAGAAAATTCAGAATTTATAAATTTCCAAATTGACCCTGCCTTGCATCGAACTCGGGACCTCCGCACTTTCAGACAATAGCGCTCAACACTGCGCCAGGGAGGTCGTCGAAGGTACCTAGTTAGGTATTTTCTAAAGAAAGATTACTGGTTGAATCACATATTTTTCAATGGATGGATAGTGCAAAGCTAAGTCAAACTCTGGACTAATTCCTGCTGTTTCTATTTTCTTTTGCAGAAACCAGTGTTGGATTGAATTTTTTGACTGGAATACCTACTTTTGGATCAATATGAACCATCAACCAGGTATAAGTAAAGTTATCTGTATAATCGCCACTATAGTACAACCTTTTCAAACCAACTAGTTTGAAGGTAGCTTTCGTTCAAGGTTCAACCGCATTATCGCACGCTTTAAATAATTGGGGGCTATTATATTAAGATTGGGTATAGGCTGTACGGGCTGTACCGACTTACAAATTACTAGAGAACACCGCCGGCCATTTTGAGACCTTGGACTTTAGTAATTATGCCATCGAAGTTGTTTAAGATCTTATAGCTACTGTAGGTATTCTTAGATAACGTACCTATATTTAAATCGGTAATTGAAGTTCAATGAAGTTTGACTTAGGTTTATAAAAATTATTAAAACTTTTTTCTACTGACCAAAAAATTTTGAACGGTAATGGTGTAGATAATAATATTATAATATCCACGTAAGCTACTCCAGGTAGAGTATCAATCAGCATTTTTAAACGATATTATTTGTATATTCAGATAAGTGTCAGTTTTTATATATTATATTTTTGAATAAATTTTAATACATAAGTATCTACAGAGTAGAATACCTATGTATCTAAGTATACCTAATCTACCTAGGTCTAGTAAGGTAAGAAGGTAGCAGGTGTACCTAAGTCATTTTTCGTCGACGATAATCGTACGATACGATAACATTTATGTGCCGTACGACACTGCAAAATTTTAAAAGCCCCAAAGTAAGGACGTTCCCCCGGTGTTGCAGCTTTACATTTTACGGAGAATGCGCGTTTGGAACGGTCGAGACTCAAGATGCGTCGCTTAGTAGAACGTAGCCTCGCGATGCATGCGCGTTTGGAACGGTCGAGACTTGCGATGCGTCGCCTAGTAGAACGTAGCCTCGCGATGCATGCGCGTTTGGAACAGTCGAGACTTGAGATGCGTCGCCTAGTAGAACGTAGCCTCGCGATGCATGTGCGTTTGGAACGGTCGAGACTTGAGATGCGTCGCCTAGTAGAACGTAGCCTTGCGATGCATGAGCGTTTGGAACGGTCGAGACCTGAGATGCGTCGCCTAGTAGAACGTAGCCTCGCAATGCATGCGCGTTTGGAACGGTCGAGACTTGAGATGCGTCGCCTAGTAGAACGTAGCCTCGCGATGCATGAGCGTTTGGAACGGTCGAGACTTGAGATGCGTCGCCTAGTAGAACGTAGCCTCGCGATGCATGAGCGTTTGGAACGGTCGAGACTTGAGATGCGTCGCCTAGTAGAACGTAGCCTCGCGATGCATGTGCGTTTGGAACGGTCGAGACTTGAGATGCGTCGCCTAGTAGAACGTAGCCTCGCGATGCATGTGCGTTTGGAACGGTCGAGACTTGAGATGCGTCGCCTAGTAGAACGTAGCCTCGCGATGCATGAGCGTTTGGAACGGTCGAGACCTGAGATGCGTCGCCTAGTAGAACGTAGCCTCGCAATGCATGCGCGTTTGGAATGGTCGAGACTTGAGATGCGTCGCCTAGTAGAACGTAGCCTCGCGATGCATGTGCGTTTGGAACGGTCGAGACTTGAGATGCGTCGCCTAGTAGAACGTAGCCTCGCGATGCTACCGCGCTCATGGAGGACTCAATTTAAAAAAAGGAAACTAAAGCCAGGCTCGTATGCTTTATTTTCCATAATCTGTTAAGGTACAAGACGAGAGTTACCTATTGATATTTTATTCACAGTTAACACCCACACAGATGTAATGCTCATCTTTCATTATACGTTTATTGCAGTAGGCACCTATTGCAAGTTGGAAATTCAACGATATATTTTAACTCAAATAAAAGAATTAAGAATCAATTGCTCTCGAATTCCAATTGAAAAATAAAAGTTCAGTAATAAGCAGGACGCATGTACCTTGAAGTGAACAACTAGGTAGTGATTACAATATCTCATTTCCCTTTAATAAAGGTGCATTTAAAATATTTCGCCCCGAGCGAAATTCAGTCGCCAATTTTGGAACCTGTTTAGAAATTATAGGGTCAGGTAAGGTAAGGTTAGATGCCGGTTGTAACGCCAGCTTGAAAAGCTTGGATGACGAAAATATATTACACTTTTATGATATTATTAAAATTGCATTGAATGCTTCATCTAAGTTTGTGTTAATGTGCTCAACTAGCCATGTAGGTACAACGATCGTATACCTGTGATTCTCACATTGTGAAATCACACCCTCCTTACTAGCCCGCAATTTTTAATTTCTAGATAATGGGTACAGTTACACCTAGATTAGTTACCTATGTAAGAACTTTTTGTTTCACGTTTAATATTCCACTAATTACGTTTCATTATACTTAAGTAAGTCTTAACTGCATCCTCAAATTAATCCCCAGTTTTAAATCATCTAGTTGATTATTCAGTTTTGTAAGAATTGCAAAACCAACAATGGGTTCCGCACAAATTATTGTAACACTAGCTGATGTCTGCGACTGCACTCGCGAGGATTGAAGTTTTTTTTTGTTCCTTAATTTTCGGGGATAAAAAGTAGCCTATGTGTTATTCCAAACTATCTCTGTGCCATATTACATCCCGATCCTTTTAGCCATTCTAGCGTGATTGAGTAACAAACATCCATCTATACAACCAAACTCTCTCATTTATAATATTAGTAGTTGAGGCCCGCGACTTCGTCCACGTGGTTAAAGTATTTTTTATTCCCACGGGAACTTCTTCATTTTCTGGTATAAAAAGTAGCCTATGTCACTCAACTATACCCATGCCAAAAATCACGTCGATCCGTTGCTCCATTGAGGCGTGATTGAAGGACAAACCAACAAACAAAGACAATATTAGTATGAAGTATAGATATAACAAAAATCTAAATTAAAATAATTTTTTATCCTAAGATTGACATAATTGAATTTCAAATTGCTTTTCCATCTTTTTCTTGTAAAACTTGCCTTTTCGCTTGAAAAATATTTATCTATCACACCCTTCTAACTAAACACATGGATTATTCAATGGTGGTAGCGGTAAAATTCCAGAAAAAAAATTTACAAACGAAGTTTTTTTCAAACCAAAAAAGCTAAAAAACAATAATAACTCTCTATTAACGCTAATATAAGCCAATTAATTAATTAATTATTATCAGTTTAAACAAAAATTAAATAAAAAAGCACAAATATCACGTAGAACAAGTTTAATCTCAGTAAGGTACCTACAAAATAAATAAAGGGATACAATAGTTATCAAGGAACTTATGTACTTACCTTAAAATGTTAACAGTTACAACACACTCATGCCATAAATATTTGTAGTCCCGAAAATAAACCAAAGGGTTGCGCAACAAAAATTCTGAGAGAACGAACCCTAAAACGCTGCTTGTATGCAAACAATTTCAGTCCGGTGATTTATAAGGAACTACATTTTGCTCTTTTCTCAGCAAAATAATTAAACTGGCGCATTTATCTTATATTTTTCCACATTTATGTGATTAATCATTTCTTTAATGGTCCAACATGAATTAAATTATGATAAAACTAGCGAATGCCCGCGACTTCGTCTGCGTGGTTTGAGGTTTTTTGGTTCCCGCGGGAACTCTTTAATTTTCCGGGATAAAAAGTAGTCTATGTGCTATTCCAGACTATAATCTATCTCTGTGCCAAATTTCAGCCAGATCCGTTCAGCCGTTGGGGCGTGATTGAGTAACAAACATCTATAAATCCATACATCTAACCAAACTTTCGCATTTATAATATTAGTAAGAGTAAGATGAAAAAGATTTTATAACCTATAATTACATAAAATGTAGCATATTTAGTCATAGTTATCTCTACGGTTTATATCTATTAATAGACTAGCCAAAAATGAAGAACTTAAAACTACAACTTATAATAATAGATACCTAATATAGTTGATGATCCACCAATAATTCATTCGCCTGAATTTTATTTTATTTTAATCTCATCAAAACTCTGATTTTTCGGTATTGAAATAATATTAAGCTTAACACTTTAATTCTCAAAAAATTCCATCAGTCCATCAGAATCGGTCCAGCCGTCCTCTAGTTATACGCTTACATACGTAGGTAGTTATGTAATGATGCCAAAATAAGATTCGGCAATTGATTTTTATATAAATCCTTACTAATATTATAAATGCGAAAGTGTCAGTCTGTCTGTCTGCTACGCTTTCACGGTCCATCTGCTCAACCGATTTTAATGAAATTTGGTACAGGGGTAGATTGTACCCCGGAAAAGTACATAAGCTACTTTTTATCCCGGAAAAATAAAGAGTTCCCGCGGGAATCATCTAGTAAGTAAATATGTAGAACAAACAAAACCGGATGTTTTACTTGTAAGTTGAATATTTTTATTTAATAACAAAAGAAGTAATTAAGAGATCGCTAGCAAAGCCTTCTTCTGAAATAATAGTAGGTATAATATATTCCCTAAATCGAATACTAATTTACGTATTTAACTTAATTAACTTAAAATTATTATTCTTATCGGAAATGTGAAATTATAGCTAAGAATTTGGTGCTCCATGCGCTTCGAAATTCAATTCCTCTGAATCGTACGTAGGTACCAATTATCCAAAACACACGTCGAAATCGAATTGAAACAAAATTTGAAAGCAAGATTGGTCCGAGTCGGAGGCTACGAGTTATTAAGGACAGGATCTCATACGGGCCACATGGGCCCACGTCCTTGTATTGTTTTCGCGGTCCGCGTTGCGTGAACCGGAGTGAAATATGGCCGACAGTCCGACTACTTATTCTGGTTAGTTTTATTTTGTAGGCCGTGTTACTTAATTTTATCAAGTCGCATGAGTTATGAGTATCGGGACCACACGCGCGCCGTGTTAATTACGAGTTAGTGCCGAATGGACGGTGTTACTATAGTCCAGGGATGTCGAACCAATGGCACACGACACAATATTTTGGGCACGTCACTGATCACAAAATTCAGTATGCACTAAGAAAAAAAAGTGTGCAGTAGGTATTAAATGACGAGCGGACGCCGAGTAATATAAGTTATTTGTCATCTAATCTGCAATAACTGAAGTCACACTGATTTTACTTTATTTACTTTTAAATTATGCGTTTAATTGAGACATTGCAAAATGTATTTTTTTCCCAATAATCACAAAGTAAAATTATTTGATGGGCATGTCTATGACGTCTTTAAACATTTCTTTAGAAAAAATGGCACGTTGATACATAAAGGTTCGCCTACCCTGCTATAGTCCATAATTACCTTTGATATTCATAGGAAGCAAGCCTTCATATGAATATCAATATTTTTTTCAAGTCCAAGATTTCATTAATTTCGAGGTCAGTACTATGTTTCGGTTACCATTAAGGTAATCTTCCTAAAGACGTTTTAGGTGCCTACCTATTACGTAATCACTTAGTTACTTCCTGTACCTAGCTGTCTTTTAATTATTTTTCATGGAAAAGTACATAAAAGTCATATTATGCTTATCTGTTACATTTTAATTTTTCTACCTTACGCGAAAATAATAGTAGGTAGTGCTGAAATATACTTATTATCTAGGTAGGCAGTCATACATTATTCTAATTAGAAATTCTAGCTCAAATAACCTCCTACATATTTTTGTACTAAGCGAGTAAGTTTATTTAATGGTGAAACAAAATGTTTTACTAACTGCTATAATTAATTTATGTTTCAATAAAATCATAATGTTATAAAAGCTACATAATTTATGTGAATAGTCTAAAAATTTATATTAAAAGAAAAATACATGAAAATCTAGGTTAATTAGATTTTTAAATCTTGTAAGATAATTTCTCATCTCTCTTATATCTGATGAGTTTATTACATATTTCTTAGGTTCCTAATCTATTTATTACGCGATTTTTTATTTACGCGTTTATTATTGAAAAATTTTATGATCTTTTTTCAACGTTGCTAAGAAATATAACAAGAGTTTACATCTAAAGATTACCTAATAGCACTAGTTTTGACCGTAGTCAAATTAAAAATTAAATAGTTGGTATTGTCAACATCCATACTTATATATTAACATCTGTCGGTCTGCTACGCTTTCACGGCCCACCTGTTCAACCGATTTTGATGAAATTTGGTACAGGGATAGTTTATATCCCGGAAAATTAAGGAGTTCCTGAAAAAGCTTAATACTTCCACGCGGACGAAGTCGCGGGCATCATCTGGTTGTAAATAATTTGGTGGGCAATAAGCCTAGGTACCTAATAGTATACTTAATTTTTTTTATTTCTTTAAAGTTCTATTTCAAATGAACTATATAGTCTTAATTATTTATTTATGAGTTTTAACCACAATTTGAAAAAAAATAAAAATTGTGGTTAAAACTCACAAAATGTTTAATTTTTTATGCAAATTAATTTATCTTAGAAGGAAGGTAGTATTAACTTCTGATGTCAAGTTCATCACAGAAGCAAGACGTAGTCTTTTAATACTCCAGAATCTAAAACCAGAGTTAATAATAATGCGCCCAAACTAGATCGGGCCATTGACCCGGGCGGGCGGCCTGCGCGCGCGCTCCCTATACGGAGAGCTTTAAAATGCTGCACTGGGAGAGAACTGGCAGCATACTTTCGTTATTTTTATTTTTAAGTTTTTCTCCCTTTTTTTCTTCGACATGGGGGTCCAAGACTTTTCTAGGTCAGTACTCAGGTTGCTTTACTATTTACTCTGTAGTAACTTGGACAATTTATATATTTCAAACAGACATTATGACGTTAATTATATTCTCTACAGCCTTTAAGCTAAATATATAAATACCTATTTAAATTCACTTTAAATGAATATAATACTCAAGTTAAATGTTTTTTTTTCGTTCATTTTATATGAGCATAGAAAATGAACTTTCAGGTTTAGTTGGGTTATACAAACTTAACCAGACCTAGTATATTATCAATTGTTGCTACTTTTGTTGCTTATATATCACTAATATAAACCTTCTTTTAACAATTTTTTCCGAGTTACTTATATAGTTATGTAAATGTATTGATGCAGTAAAGAAAATTAAATAAAATGTAGATTGATAACTCACTCTTATCACTTATTTTTAATTTATTGAAACGATAACTTTGCTTTATTTGAACTAGTATTTTGTTGATTCATTTGATTTGCTACAACCATAATAAATTATAAAATTTTGTTAGACCACAATAAAGTTTGAATGACACTCAAATTTGTCACACTAATAAGGTGTTAACGAGGGTCGTTCGTTTTATGTGAATTTTATTGGTACTTAAGCTGCGAGCCAACGCGCTACCTGCGTTCCGTTCTTGCTGGTATCTTATTAGAACGGCCGACCCAATAGGAATCATGAGCATTTTCTGCCTTGTATTCAATTAACATTTCTCACATATTTAACATTATTTATCAGCAATTTTTGAGTTCTTTATCAATATAATAAATGTTGCGATGAGATGAGATGAGATGAGCGTCATTTTAGAGCTTTCCTACAAGTAGTTAAGCAGCTCTATGGTCATTTCGATTTACCGTTAATTAATTTCTTTTCGCTTGGATGCAAATAAATAACAATTTCTATTCTATTGATTAATTTTATTTTATTAGATGGGCAATTATAAATCAATTGAAAATCGCGCAAAGCATAGTTTTTTATTCAAAAGTTTTAGTAGAACTTTTGGAGGTTTTAAATTGTTTATGTAATGAAAATACGTGTGATCGAACTAACCTGCTATGGCCATCCAAGGATAGAACGTGTGGTTGGCGGGCTGGTGTTGGACAGGTTGCGCTGAGGCCGCGGCTCCGGGCAGGGCGCACTGGTTCCCCCAAGGCAGGCCTCGTCCAGGACTCGAAGACTCACTGTACCGGGCCTCGGGCGTGCACGCGGCCGGCCTCACGAGCGCTCCCAGACTCGAACCCCACGCCTCCTTCCCACCGTAGCCGTTCTGTTGCTCGCCACCAGGCTTGGAGCAGTCAGCCTTAGCGTACTGCTGCTCCCCCGCATATATCTTGCAAGCGGCCGCCACCGAGGCGTCGTAAGGCGAATCCTGCGGCCGCGGCTGGTGCAGCGCGTGTGGCTGCGCGTAGGTCAGACCCAAGGGGAAGCCGCGGTACTGATCGCCGCCGCCGCCGCCCTGGTGCACCCCGTGGGCACCGTAGAAACCGCCCTGCTCGAAGTAGGAGTTCATTCTGATCACCGGCACCAACGAGTAACGTCACTCGGGGAACTCTTATGTCATCGCAGCCCCGCGTGCCGTGATAACGCGAACGTCACTCCGAATAGGCGAGTGTAAATTAACTTTATTAATTTTATTGCCTATTAAACGTCACCCGACCGTCATAATGTGTTCCATCGGCGATAAAGGCCGGTCGGCTCGTGTTTACTTTTTACGATTATTTTACGACTGTGAAGCACGTGCCGCGGTTTTACGAGTTTTTAAACGTTCCCGTGTGTCTCGTGAGCACGGGTCGTCGCGTCACTTCGCGTCACGTGCGAGCGTCTGAGTGTTCGGTTCAGATTGGAGTGGACATGTGGTGGAGGCGTGTGTCGCGAGTGAAGTTTGCAGTTGCGATTGCTGAGCGAGCGACTATAAGCCGGGAGCGACCGGCGCGACTGGGCTCACGCAGTCTACTAAGCGGCCGGAGTCGGAGAGGCCACGCGCGCCGCCCTGCGCGCCGCCTGCGATACCGACTGACGATTGTTCCGTCCCCTTTTCGCTAATCACTATAAATATTATCAGTCACGCTCTTTTCCCTCGCTTATCACTCCTCTCGAGCCACGTGCCTGAAGGTGTAACGCCGAAAAACGCGGTTTAAACTGACCCTTCATGAACTCTACATCCCTGAAAACCCATGGCATGAACTTTATTTGCGCAAAAATATAACTTAAAAAAAGTACTCGACTCAAAACAAACTTTTAATCCTCAAGTGGCATTTATTGGCGCTTAAAATCGCCTTAACACGGATCACTTGAGTCAACAAGCAAAAAATAACACCAACAAAAGGCCAATAATGATTTGGCCACTGAAAAGTGAAGCCGCAAAGTCGTAAACTCATAAACGTACAATTAGTGAAACGGGCCAGTAAAGAAAAGATTTTACAACCACTCTCGGTCGGGTACAATGAGCGCGCAGTATCGTAACAAGGTGCTGAATAGAGTGAGAAGTCGTAAAGATGATTATTATTTCTTCTACTACCTGTTTTATACGAGCAGAGTTTCTGTTACTGTCGCTCACGGCGCGTTAACGTACGTTCGAATGGGACGGGCTATGTTTGTGAAACGCGTACTGCGTGGTTGGAGTTGTTATATCTAGAGCTATCTCGTTCTGGCACAGTGTGGCGCGTGCAGTGGAAGACGCACTATCGAAGGGTAAACAATAGTGCATTATCGCAGAGCACTCAGTTCGCGCGTCCAAATGAAGTCATCAAACGAATAAATGGCTCTTGGAGCGGTGTACGGGGCCCAACGACACGCTCGCATTTTTATTGTGGCCTCTTTAAACAAATATTTACGCATAAAAAGGGTTGGACGGGCTACCTTACAACAATTTATTCGTTAAATAAAAAAAATGTGCATTGATGGCATAGGTGTTTTGTTGGTACCTACCTACATAAAATGAAATCGACTAATTAAAAATATTAAAGCTTAAAAAATATGTGATACAAAAGTACCTAAAACTAAAAAAAAATAAATTATGCATAACAAATTATTCAGAGCAAATAATATAGTCGCCAGATAAAAATTGGCTCAGGTAGAGTCTAAAAAACAAACATTTTCTTTTTTTAGACCCTACCTACTCGGTAGTCTAAAAAAAGAAAATGTTTGCCCTGGTGAAATCATAGCCGTGTCGTCCGCATTTTGACCAAAAAACCAAAAAAAAACTTTGAAGTAGGTACTTACTCATAGTGTTGTGCTGAAGATAACATTAACGTTAACCTATAACATAAATTAGTTAACCCTAAATTTTAGGATTAATTTATGACATAGGTTAAGCTTGATATAAAAAAATCTGTGATTTTTTGTAAAGCTTTCTTGTAAAGCTGTCGTTGATAAGGCAAATTAATTTTAAAAATTTAAGTAAAATCTTTACTATCGATACAACGGGGGCTAAAAAACCAAGCAAAGATATTTAATATATCTATATATTATATTTTAGATCAATTTGACCAGCTTGGCAGCCAAACATATACGTTTTTTGAGCTTTCAATTTTAGATACACTGGCGGAATTTTTTAGTTAATCTAAGAGCCTCGAACCTTTTTCATTCCAATATCTACTGAAGCTATTTCAAAACCATTTGTGACTAGTACCATATTAAGAGACAGCCGCCGTTTATTAGGTAGGTATAGGTATAGGTATACCTACCTTATAACCGAGGTACTTAGGTAGGTACCTAAGTACCTCGGTTTAAACTCCAGTGTAGGTTGCATAGCCTAAAAAAGAACTTAGGGAGTAAGAACGTCATAATTTTCGATCCCAAACGTGTATATAATTCTAAATTCTTTAGATCTTGTACATCTTTTTATAATATACTTAGTAAGATAGGTAATCACTGTTTTATGTTAAAGTTAGATATTTCCAGTCCACGGGGAGAAATTCCGGGGAACCCGGTTTAGATACAAATGTAGAGTTCAGGAAATAAGACGAAAAGTTTAGTTGTCATTACCTACTTGGTTAGGATCTACGACGACGTTGATGTCTTTCTTAAGGTAAATATTGGTCTAATAATTATAAACTCTTCTAATAAACTAGCCTCGACTTAAGTTTTATATTATTTTATAACTTATGATGTATAGAGCTTAAGATGGACAACATGTTTCCGAAAAATTCTTAAAGTACCCAGGTATATCCACTTGTACATTTATACCTAGCTGTTGCCTCAAAGACATCAGGCGCCGTAATCCCCTCATCTCCTTCATTTATTTATCCTTTACAGAAACATAGATGATATGAGAACTGTAACTACAGATAGACGTCAGGGTCTCGAGATACTGGAATTATATCGGAAATCGTAGTCTTGGCCGACCACAAGGTCAATAGTGTTTGGCTCAGTCTGAAAGAGGCATTAATTTATGTAGTTACTCTACGGCTCTGCGTGGTCGAGAGTGGCAACACGAGTCTGTGGTACTCTTTGGTGTGTATGAAATTGGCTTTGGTTAATTTATAAGATTAAAGGATATGAACAAGTGTTTACAGTGTTTTCCTTCTAATATCAGTCACCATCGAACTAAACGCAGTGAGTTGTTGTTTCAAAACAATAACGGTAATGGACCATGGCATGTGGAAGTTCGTAAGAGAGATGTACCTATTGCCAACTGTGGACGTCTACCTATCGGTTGACGATGACGACGATGATGAATCTGTACCATCCATCTCCATCATAATATACCTAACTAGATGATGCCCGCGACTTCATCCCTGTGGATTAAGCTTTTTAGATTCCCGCGGGAACTCCTTAATTTTCCGGAAAAGTAAGTAGCCTGTGTCCTTTCCCAGGATGTAATCTACTGCTATACCAGATTTCATCAAAATCGGCTGAATAAATGAGCCGTGAAAGCATAGCAGACAGACAGACACACTTTCGCATTTATAATATTACGAGATGATGCCCGCGAAAACTCTTCAATTTTCCGGGATTAAAAGTAGCCTATGTCCTTCCCCGGGTTACAAACTATCCCCGTACCAAATTTTATCAAAATCGGTTGAACAGATGGGCTGTGAAAGCGTAGCGACAGACAGACACATTTTCGCATTTATAATATTAGTATGGATAAATCTTTTGAAAAGAATGGAATCCTTAACTTGTTTTATCTGTAGAGAAAACTAGGAGCTTTAAACTCCTACGTAATACTGTTACCGGCTTGTATCTGCCGAATTTGTGGATATCTGGTGATGCGACGCCCTATTCACGTCAACGATCAAAATACCTAATGATAAACCTGAAATTAGGCTTTGCTGTCTCTTAAAAATGAAGGCAGTATAATCGTACATACCTAACATTAAGTCCTAAAGTACACAGTCTAAAACCGCGATTTATAAATCTACGAAGCAGTCAGAAAGTTGGGAAAATGATAATGAATCATGATTAGGAACTTCTTATCTTGGGAAAATAATCTTAATATTCCCCTAGAAAGCAAATTAACGCCAACTAATTTCTACGCATTTTTCAAAACTACGAAGTAAAGAAGTCATAATAAGTAATATGGGCAAAACTCAGTAGTGAAATATTACCTACCTGAGAAAAAGTCAACGCGAACTTGCATGAGAAACATGTTCATCATCTTGCACAGGACTGTGCAGGTCCATAAGAAAGCTTGTCCGCACTAAGAAAATGACTAAACGAAATCTTCGTTATAATCTGGGTAGGTAAGTACATATTTAATCTAATAGGAAAATTAGATGCCTACAAAATAGTCTTATTGGAAACAACAAAAAAAACACGTACGAACTGAATTGAGTAGGTACCTCCTCCTCTTAGGTAGTAGGTAAAATTACAAAACTACCGACAGTCTAGACCACTAGATATCTATATCTAAGGAGGTAGAGTTTGTGAGGTCGTAGGGGGTAATCTCTGGATCTACTGAACCGATTTTGAAAATTCCGGTACCCACAGAAAGCCACATTATTTGTGAGTGTCATAGGCTATATATTAACCCGAAAAATTAGGGAGCTCCCGTGGAAATTTAAAAAACTTATTTCACGCGGACGATGTCGCGGGCATCTGCTAGTAAATAATATAAGAATCATGATATTTTGCATTTTGACCGCCAGCTTTATATAAAGGAAAGGTTAGTATCACCTAGATAACATAATATATTTTATTTGTGTTAATTATTTCTATCTATTTTAAGTATTGTTTATTTAATAACGATTCAAAACTTTCAGAGCAGGTACCTTTCGTGTTGTATTTCTCAGTCACTAGATGTCAGCACTTGTTTTATAAATGTTAAAGGCATTTCTCTAAGACTGTTTAAAATGAATTCAGGCACTTTTCCGTATGAGAGTAAATATTTATTGAATGAATAAATAAGTAAGGCAATGAAGTTTTATAGCTACGCATTAAGGGTTGAGCTTAAAATCAATTCCTTACCGATCAGTCGGCAACATATTAATTTATGAGCGAAAACACCCTACTTTTACACGGAGCGCGCAACTCAAACGACAAGTCAAAATGTTGTTCCCGTTTCATTCTGCCCGGTTTCTAATACGTTTTCACCCTGTGTGTCAAGCGGAGTATTTTGTTCCTAGTGTGTTTTTGCTGTTAGGCAATGCTGAAGGCTCATTCGCATTCAAGCAGGCGACAGCTGGTAATCGCGTGGCGGCGCCCGCGCACCCGCGCGTGCCCACCGAGGCTCGTAAACACGATTTTTACTACCACTTGAGCGCTCGTAAACGTCACGTGAATTGCGCCATTTGTAGAACTCTCAGTAAACACCGCTCAGATTATTTCGTATACGCCTCCGGGGCTAAACCTCGATATAAATTCGAAACTTTATGAAGGCAGCCGGCGAACGCACGTGGTTTGTTATTATGCCACTCTTAAGACATTTATTGAAGCATTATTGACTTGTTTAAAGTATCACCCGGTTAATAGAGATAAAGGAGTCGTTGATAGTTTATGTGTTGATTGCAGAGAGTTGCTAGTTACTGGAGGTGGAGGTGTCCTGTAAAACTGCCCGAACCTGAACTGATGTAGGTACATCAGGGATTTTCACGCTTCTTGCAATGTACTTATGCATATGCTTTTACTGTCTTAGTTTCTCATGGTATAAATTTTAACTATAAAATGTACACTATGAGTAACAGTAATGACTTTTGTTGTGATTAGGTCATAAACTAATACGAACTAATTCTATTAACCAACCAACCAACCAACCACTACAGCCTATTAACGTCCCACTGCTGGGCACAGGCCTCCACTCTCATAGGAGAGAAAGAATTAGAGCTTAGACCCACCACGCTGCTCCAATGCGGGTTGGCGGGCTTTAACGACTATTATCATGTTAGTGATAATAACCGGGACCGACGGCTTAACGTGCTCTCCGAGGCACGGGGGTGAAACACCGCCAACTTCCTAACTCCGGGCTAGTACGGAGAATTTCTAATCAGAAAAACCCAACACTTAATTATGGCCCGACCTGGGATTCGAACCCAGGACCTCGTCAGCCGCAGTCGAACATGATAACCACTAGACCAACGAGGCAGTCAAATTCTATTAACAGTAGGTAAATATTATTTTTAAAAAGAAAAATACAGTCTTCACAAATACATAAAAATACATTATAAAACAACGCAGGTCGAAATATTACTCAATTTACGCATAATGTTGTGTTTGAATCATCATCATCCCATTAACAGCATCACTGCTGAGCATGAATCTACTACTCATAGTTAGGAGGGTTAATGCTATAGTAAGTACAAAATGATAGCCTGTGCGAATTGGCAGATTTCACATGTTTAAGAGAAAATTATTATGGAGAAGTGTTTTCTCATTCTTCTATAGCCTAAGTAGGTATAGCACGCGTGCTTAAATCGTACTCACTAAATATTATTTATTAATTATAGGTTAGAGCGTTTATTTGATGCCTGTTCTATCTAAATGTCCTACAGCTCAATGTTCTATGGAGAATACAGGCGTTGCGAGCCGCAGCGTCTAGTTGTCTGCTTAGACTCGACTGGTTCGGTTTTATGACTGTAATTTTCCTTTTATCGAACCTCATGGGTTTATTGTGGGCCATATGATTGATATCAATCACTGCTCCCGTAATGGACTGTTATGACTTATGATGGACCTACCTAGTCTATAAACCGGACCGATTTATTGCTAACTCGAATGATTTTTTTAATACCAAGTCAATATTTGAACAACTTGGGATCAAACGGCGTCTTTCCTCCATAGGGGCCATATTGCACTGTTACTCAAAATGGCAGTTTGATGTCACGTACCTTGACGTTCCTAAAATAAGGATTATAATATTCTAAACCACGAAAGTCAACATTAATAAAACATGGCTAGGTATAGGCGTTGGCTCTTGGCATTATAGCTCCTGTACAAGTTCGCATTTCAATTTTATTCATAGTAGGCCCTGAATGTGGTGATTTGTTTGCTGAAGGTAGAGTCGAGAGCACCAGAGTACGTAGGTAGGTACCTATGGTATACAGAGGTACTGCCTACCTAAGTACCTACCTAATGGATATCTTTGCTTGATAGATTCTAGCTTGATAAGTAGGTGTACTTACCTATAGCACAGATTTTTAAAACGCACTGGCGGTTTCCCACCCGCTATTTTCCTTACTTGACAACTTCAGAGTAGGTACTTAATTACAGACTAAAAAATGGTAAGGTTAGTTATGTATATAATGTTTAACTTACTTCATACTCAATAGGTATGAGGAGATATCAACCTGAAGTTTTGAAGAATTAGGTGTTATAACATATTGTGGAGTAATAGCAGCATGTTTTGGACGTTGGCAATCAGGCTTGGCATATTTTGTCCAATGAATCAAATGGCCACGACTCGGACTAAATAACCTGTAAGTGATATTATTAGATTTAATAAGCTACCTACGTCGAAATAACCAGGCAATCAATTTTGAGTCTGAATAAAGTTAAAAATAGACAAATTTCAACACATAGCCTCTCCGCTGAGTTTGTCTGTCTGTTCGCTCTAATCTTAGTCCACACAAACTAAGAACAAGTTCTCAAGTACATAATCGGTCAATCTATGCTTAAGACCGGTAGGTAATAACCACAGCTTGATCGATAGTTGAGAACTTCTTAGCTGATGTCGATTTAATCATATTTAGTTTATATTTAGTTGTACCTAACTGCATGGATTTACCTACTTAAGTAGCCTATATGTCAGATTAGGATAGACGCATTATTGGAGTTGGCTTAGGTGTAGGTACCTATCTAACTACCTAGGTAGGTACGAGTACTTACGTAGCTAATTCATAAAGCTTTAATAGGTACCTATACCAACTAAAAAAAAAATATGATAACATATGATAACCCAGGTATTTAAAATAGGTACCTAAGCAAGCCTGATTTAATGAAGTTTACTGAAGTAGTGGTACAGTTTTGCTAAAGTAAGTTCACACTTTATAGACACTGCCATCTAGCGACAATTCCTGGTAGTACTTAGCTACTGCACCGTTTTGCAGCTTTGTTACTTTACCACCCAACCAATCACCCATCAAATCCTGCCAAAGGCATACTTTGAGTCTAGACTAGATAATACAATTATTATTATATTTGATCATAGTTGTAAGATCAATAAATAAATTGTCTATCAGTTAAGGTCACTAATTACTATAAACAAAATACACTGTTAAATTGATATTACGAGAAAATCAAAACAAACATTCAATGACACAAAGTTCTAAAAATAGTGTGAAAATATAACAATATTAATTGCCATTGAAACTCTTATCAAAAAATAACGAGACAGTAAACTGTTTTGTACAAGCTATGATTCACATTTATTACAGTTTTATCACATGTAACGTACTACCCAAAGCAAACTGCCAATAGAGGGACGATAACACGATCATAAAAGTGGATTTTATTACTTTATTCATCATTCGGTTATATAAATTCATCAAGACACTTGTTAATCGTAAAATAAATCTTATTACACAGTAAAATGATGTTTAAATTGACGACAAGCGTTTTATTTTCGTCATAACAATAAAATTTATTTTTACGAGCGCGTTTGGTGTGGCTGGGTTAAGCGCCATCTAGCTGCGGCGGTCGGGACCGCAACGTCAGCGTGACGTCATTTGATAGCGGTTCGAACTGGAAGTTTTACGAGGCATTTCGGTGCTCAAATGAATGGAGGTGTCGTAAACGTGGATTTGAGGGTTTAGTAAGATTTCACAACGGGTGGATACGAGCCACTTGAACACTTCATTTCCATTATGGATGATTTTGAATTTTATTTCAAAGAAAAGTCTTCTTTTTTCATGAATTATTTTTCCATCTTAAAGGGTGATATTTTGGGATGGGCCATTGAAGAAGAAACTGATACTAATAGGCTCTACCTATTTCAGAGAAAATGATATTATTTTCACAAATGGTTAATCACACATAGCTAAAGTCAGGTAAAATATATTTATTTACTTACATAACTTTGGTAAATGAAATAGGCTATAATTTTATTAAGATCTCTATAATTAAGAGAAACAATTTAAATACCTACTTTCAATTTTTAAACTACGCCTTTAAATTACCCTCCTTAATTCCCCAAATAAATCCCTCTTATCGAATTAGGTGGTATTTTATTATATTAAATAATTCTCTGTCTAAATTCTAAATAATAATAATGCTATTGCGATCTGTAACGGATCAAGCGTTATTCTGACACCACGATGTTCACTCGTGTGTACAAAATAAACTGTCTCCACACTTTGCCATTCCCTGCTACATTAAAACAACACTAGCATTGCATAATTGTCTCATTCACGCACATACATATACGATACTGCTTAGTAGCGCTATCTCTCTCACACTCGGTCGTCAAAATGGCCTCCAAACGAGATGTTTTGAAGAAACGCCGCTGTCGACTTTTGTTGCTTGTAATGGGCGGAGCATACTACACAGGGACGTAATTGACATCAAATTCATGAACAAAATATAAGTCCTATCTTAGCGAGTACATTTTGAAGTGAAAACTTCTTTAGGCCCGTTGAGCACTTTTTGGTAGGGGGTAAAAGTGTGGAAACGCGAGACTAACACCGTTCTTAAGACAAAATGTCTTATATAAATAGTAGGTACATTAGTAATTAAACTTTAATGCCTTTATTTTGAGGTTTATATTTAAAAATTATGTGTAACAGTGATTGGCACCTCGCGACACGATTCTTCTTAAGACAAAACGTCTAAGTATAAATAATATAATACATTCGGAATTAAAATTTAATGCCTTAGTTTTAAGGTTTATATTTTAATTATTTTAAAAGTGCTGTGTTGTTATTTTAAATATTCGTTTTCACTTCTATCGGCAGTTAAATTTAAATTTATTTTTAATTACATTTTTAAAATTGATACTTAATGTTATTTTTATTACGCACTCGGAGCAGACCTGTTTTTAAAATTGGTGACAAACTAATTTGGTTTTATATTTAATTGTGATAATACAATTTTATGCAACGCAATAACTTTATCCGTGTGGAATAAGTATTTTTCAATTTCCACAGGAACTCCTTAATTTTCCGGAAAAAAAATCTATGTCACTCTCCCGACGCATAGAGAGGTATCCACAGTAGAAAATCATTTTTTTTGTGAATCGTTTATGCAAAGCTTATTATTATTAATCGTAATTTCAGTGGTGAAATTATGTAATCTTTCCACGATAAGCAACACTAAACATGATTGAGTAACAATGGTGGATTCATTTTTTTTTATGTTTTCAAAAGAAAAACACGTTATTTGGACAGTGACTGTCAGAAATTATATTTGATACATTTCACGCCTACTACCTTGTCTATGGCTGATGGTCAATCTTGGAAACGTATCGAAAACTTGAAATACATTTTTATTTTATTTTTCACGTTATTTACTTTACTATTTATTCTAAATTATTATATTTTTAATACAATCAATGTATTTTGTCAATTAATACAATGTATTTTGCTCTATTCTTGGTAGAGTGAACAAAGAGTCTGAGAGTCTAAGAACAAAGAGTGAAAAAGAGAGATAGTTAAAATAATAAAATGTAACTATTTGACTTTATGAAATGTATGTAAATAGAGTAAAATTTGAAATGAAAATATTTTAGCTAGAGTACGTCTCTGGACAACCGGATTCCGATATGGCGTACGCTGCTTTCTCAGTGACGAACGACTAATATTATTGTGCGTCTTTGAAACAAGATTTTTGGCAATTAAAGCTGTTTTTGAAAATATTTATTATTTTGAAGTTCATTTTAAGTTTATACTAGTGGAAAGTGTGTAAGTGCTTTGTTAATTTAACAATTATTATTTCAACCATTATACAGCGATTGTGTTTTATGCATCCGCCATTACGGATCGGGTCGATTTGACAGCCCGTTGATGTATGTTTATCTCTTTTACTCCTATTGAAACAGATGAGATGTAAGTTTGGATGTTTAGTTTTTAGAAGTTCAAGTGGAATGAGTCAAGTTTTCCAGATTTATTTGCTAAGAAAATTGATATGAATATCGATTATTCTATCGGAAAAATTACCGCTACACAACGATAATGTGCAACCTCTGTTTGGTTATATAGGTTGTCAACTTACTTAACTGATAGAGTGAAATGGGGAAAATTTCAGGCATCTACCTTATACCTACGAGTACCTGTAACAAGCCTGTAATAATGATAATTTAACCAATGTAGATTGTAGGCAAGCAGTACTACTCTATTTAGGTACCTAACCCGTTATAAAATAGGAAGGTGGAATATCTACCTAATAATATAATAGTATATACTTAGTGCATGAGGATGTTTGGGTTGGTAGATAGGTAAATAAAATACAATGCATTCAAAGTAGGAACATAAATGATTTTATACCTTAACATGACTCGTGACGTCTTAGCTAGAAATCTAATTTGTTTCAATTAATTTACATCAAATACTGAAACTTAGTTATAATAGGCAAAAAGTATAACAAATCATTACGAATAACCTACTTAAGTACTTATGCAATTTTTTTTGTTTGCAAATGGTAAAGTTACCTACCTACTGGTAGATGTCATTGACTTTTATATTTTTGTAATAGGTACCTATTAGGTATAAATATTAAGAATGAGAAAGAAACGATTTGTACGTCACACTGTGGTAGAATACATGATAGGTACGTTCTCTAAAACTAACATCTAAGTACTTAGGTACTTAACTGTACGTCTATTTACAATAAAAAACTGATTTGAATATGAAAATTTGGGTACTTACATAAAAGTCTCCTGATACAACTAACCCTCACCTCCCCTATGTGTTTTAAGAACCAGTGAAAAAGATAAGTACCTATTCTTTTTATAACTTGCAAGTACTTAACAAAATATCACCGAGTCATTCGACCTCCGTGGCGCAGTGTGTAGCGCTGTTGTCTTAACGTGCGGAGGTCCCAGGTTCGATCCCCGGCAGGGTCAATTTGGGATTTTATAGTTTCTGAATTTTCTCTGGTCTAGCCTGGTGGGAGGCTTCGGCCGTGGCTAGTTACCACCCTACCGGCAAAGATGTGCCGCCAAGTGATTTAGCGTTCCGGTACGATGCCTGTAGAAACCGAATAGGGGTTTGGGTTAAATATAACTGGCATGCCCCTAACAGGTTAGCCCGCTACTATTAGACTGCATCTTCACTTACCATCAGGGGAGATCGCAGTTAAGGGCTAACTTGTAGTGGATCAAAAAATATCCATTATTTTTCTCTTATGTATCGTATACAATCTAGTTAGGTATAATAGGTAGGTACGTAAGTATAGGTACCTATCGCTAGGCTTATGCTAACATGAGCATCTCACTGGTTTTTTTTCTTAATTTAAAATCTCATATTGACCACTCTTAGTAATCCCTATTTCAGCTGAATAAATATAAACACATGCTCCACGGGTCAGTTAGGTACTGCAACGAAATTAAAAATTGATTGGGCAATTTAAATTCAGAATCACGTGCATCGTTTCCCTGCCGTCGGTTAGCGCTAACCCACGCATTTAACCACCATTGTAACCTGACCCACCGTCTTCCTCAGTAGAACCAACATCTGAAAAGAATCACCCGGCAGTTAGGGCTCCAAGAGCTTTTGTTTAATTGGACGAAGCTCGTCGAAATAAATATTTTCACGCGTTCATATTTCGTCAGTGGCCGTAGGTACCTACCTAACCGAAATTTGACATGTTCGGTTTGGGAAAATAAATTCTTTGGAATTCAATTATTATTTCGGTGAATTGTTTTGTAGATATTAATGCAAGCTAATGCTTTCTGAATGTCTATATAATAAATTTAATTGTATGAAACATGATATGTAATTCGATTAAGTAATTAAAGTATTGATAAGGTTACGATGGGGTTGGCGCGTCCGTGTCGGACAAAAGTCCCACTTTCTTATATAAGTAAAACTAGAGGATTCCCGCGTCTTTGTCCGCGTGGATTAGGATTTTTAGAGTCCCTCGAGAAATCTTTAATTTTCCGGGATAAAAAGTAACCTGTCCTTCCCCCGGATACAAACTATCCCTGTACCGTATTTCATCAGAATCGGTTGAACAGATGGGCCGTGAAAGCGTAGCAAACAGACAGACAGACGGACGGACGGACAGACACACTTTCGCATTTATAATATTAGTATGGATTAAAGATTTTTAAAAACTGCAGAATTATTGTGTATATGTAAACAATTAATTATCTAATCTGTAGGTATTCAATTAGTCTTTATCGAATGGGTAGGTAGGTACTAGGTACAGATTAAAAATTAGTTAAGTATCTAATTAATTTGTTAGTTTGTTCATTCCAAATCACATGAAACGACCTTTACAAAGCTATTTTCGCTTACACCGATAACGAAGGCATTCCTAAATGGCGCTTGTACCCTTATTTAGGCAATCGAGTAAACTCGTAAAGTGTCTACCGCTTATTCTACAGGTTCCTAAATAAACACTTCCTTGCTACAACCTTCTCAGTAATAAAACTAAAAATTATGGTTACCTATAATCTTTAGGGATAGAGGAAAACTTCCCAACGAATGTTTCCGATAAATCTACCATAGAAATTCAAAAAGCTCAATCCAATAACATTATGACCTATTTAATTAATTATACTATTATTTGCTCTAGTCATTAGTAAGGTAATATATTTTAGGAGACATCAGTAGGCCAACTACATATCATTAAGCCTGTACCTATCTACAACCACCCGCCTGCTTATTGACCGAGCGAAGCGAAGGTCTCTGAGTCTACTTGAGTGAATTTGCACTTGTCCGTCCGTCCGTCTGTCAGAGCCTTATAACTTGTGAATTACTGAACGTAATAACTTCAAATTTAAATATAATATGTAAACCGATGGCCTCCAGCCGAATATGGCTTAAAAAGTTATAAAAATCTTTATTTCAGGGGGGTGCTCATAAAAGCGAATGCGAAGTAAAATAGTTTGTTATAGCGTTACATACGGTTACGGTATATCATTTTAAAGATAACTAGGAATAGAGTTCAAACATTTTTTTTTAGATTTTTCCTCTAAAATTGATGAAATGAGGGCCTTACAAAGTGGAGATTTTCTAACGTCCAAAGTGGACCTCAGAACTGAACTCTCAATTTTCCGAAAGGCTGAGCCTGAAACTTGATCAATTATTTGAATTATATCCAGTACTTGAACAACAAATACTAAAATAAGATAAATATTATAAGAAAACGAAATTATTTAATTTTTAATGAGCTTCAGTATTTGTAACAGAACTTCACAATGATGTCAATAGATGACGCTCTGTAAAAGTTTATTAGTTTTTCCAATAATTCTTTAGCTCTTTTGCGTCTAATGTTAAAAGTAAACTATTACAATACTAAGTATATAAATAAAACTATGTTATGGATACTGTGAGGTCTCAGTTCGAGGCAAACCACTAGTATTAATTAATATAGGTATTTTAGTACTCAATTAATAAGAGCTTCTACCGATTCTTTTTTTTAATATACCTGCATGTGGTGATGCAACTTACGGTGGATTGCGTTTGCTTAGAAGATGCTTATTCGCTAAATACTGCATATTCTTGAATTGAAGGTAGGTTCCCATTTTCAAAGTAGGTAATTGCCAAATTGGTAGTAGCATGGTAGTAGAATTAATCAGATATTCTGCTTACAAATATTAAATTCATAACAAAAATTGGTTTAAAATAACAAAGGAACAGAAAAGAAGAAATAGGTACAACGATACCTAATCATTAGTTTTTTTCCTTTTCCACAAAAAATGCATTCGCCATACGAGTAGAACGTATCAGAACTTGAGAAAAACCGCGCTAATTATCTATATGGCGCTATCTAATAAAGATTTTTGGAAAAGTAATTTATTCCTCTTTCCCACCCTATGTATGTTTATTGCCTGGGCTTACTCTAATAGAAAAGTGTATTCTCCATTCAATACGAATAAATGACGACCGACACGATCACAACTATTAGCTGGTAGTAGGTAAGTAGGTAGGTATAGGTAGTTACTTACGACTACCATAGATTGTGCTTTTAAAAATACTTCTTTGGGATTGTAGATAAATTAATGGCTAAAAGCTAACATCCACCAATCATGCGGCGTCATCTTCACGGCTCGTTTTTCCATCCTCACGGTCCTGAATCCCGTGCATAAAGTGTAAATAAAAATAAATGTTTCGACGGATACCCAAGCGCGTGCGCGGGCGCCGCTGCGTGCTAGCATTCAACTCACGCGCACTGTTTGTTTTCACATCGACGGTGGTTGATCACGTGATTGTTTTATTGAGTGCCTCCCGGTATGCAAGTTACATAAGTTACCTTACTTGGCTTAGATCATGAGCATGCTTATTAGCCACCTACTGCGATTCCGGTTTGTCGCCTCTACATTTAATAATATGTGACGTAGGTAATCACGCCTATATTATCTAATAATGTAAATGTTCGTTGGTTTGTCGAATTGTACCTATTTCGTGGTTTTTTACCATGAAAATGGTTTTCAGATGCAATTCGCGTGAGACGTATTTTCGGCTATAGCTCCCAGGATTTTGGAAGTTTCGAGATGGGAATAGTACCAAAAGTTGAGGAATTTAATGAGACACGTGTGAGCGTTTGAATTTTTAAATTCGGCTGGTAACTTTTTTTGGAATTTTGAATAATGTAAAAGTCGGGTTTTTTGGGGTGTTTGTAATTGTAAATATTTCGGAAAAAAACCGACTTAAGAAAGAATTTAAAAATAAGTCCTAGGGTATTAGTTTAGCTATAAAATGGCAAATAAATTTGAAAATCTGTTAATAACTGTGACCCTTGTGTGGTCCCTTTAGATTTGGAATTGTAGAGAAACGGGTAGTATACAAAAAGTGATGTAGCTTCTATGATTATTGACCGATCGTCACGGTAATGGTGTTCAAAGATGCGGATGCAGGCGAAAAATCCATTCGAGTTGGAATTTTGAAAATAAGTTAATACATTTTTGAAAAATTTTGAAGAAGAGATTTTTATTTTCTTATGGATTAACAAAAGCTTGATTATTGACCGATCGTCATCGTAATGGTGTTAAAAGACGCGGACGCAGACAAGAAGTGCATTCAGTATATTTTTGTCTTCGTACTTACCTATTCCTTAATTTAACTTAATCTACTACCCACAGTTACTTAAACTTACCAATTGTTCAAAGACAGTTATTTTTTATGTGGTCCAAGCTCAGACGAGCTATCTACTTACTAAGTAATTTATTCATCTGATTTTTAAGCTTTTAAAGCAGACATACTTTAAGTAAAAAAGAGGTGTCCACGTAATCTTTCGAACATGATTATTCATTAGGTAGGTTAGGTACCTTTATGAAATTCCTCGGTAGATCAATCTTCCCCATAATAGGCATGATGCCTTTATCAAAAATAAATTATTTCTAACTGATTATTAAATAGAGGGTCTTCCAAAAGACCTAAAATTCACATCCTCGGTTACTTTTAAGTTTGATAACTATTTTATAATATAGATTAAAGAAAAAAAGTGCGTAGAAATTTGACGACGTAACAATTGCAAATTTCATACAACTTCCGTAGTAGAAGAGTGTTTTTAAGTTTGATAAAGAGTTGCTGAGTTGATTGAGTTGTCATCATCCCTATTGACTTAAATCATGTGTTATAACTGTTTCCACCAAATTCAGTAGGGGGAAAATAAAAATCCATACGAAAAATTCCTATCTAAGACCATAAAGCTAGATAGATATCAGTATAAAGGTGAAATGTCGAAAAAGGTCCTAAAGGCAACAGCGCAGTGATCGGCGCCGGTACACGCGGGCGGCGTCTGAAAATATCTGAGTGCCCCAGCCTTTTGATCTGCCAGGCTTACATGGCGGGTGCTTTTAAGCACAAAACAATTTTTTTTACTGCCAATTTTTTTTTCTTTTTTGCTTAGCTCGTCGAAAGATAAGTAGGAATCGTCACGGTGAGTAGGTGCTTCTGTAAGTAAGTAGAGTAGGTATTTGATATCACAACAGATGGTTGCTAATATTAATCATTCCATTAAAGTTGCAGTTTAGCTAAGGTACCTATCTGTATTGTTAAAAATTACAGATCTTGTTGACGTCTACTGAAATTTAGAAAACTTTTTTTTTCAAATTGGATAAAATCCCATACAATTTGAATGGAGAAAATGGAATAATAAAAGAGTCATTAATAAAATAAAAATAGCCACAAGTTTGCGCACTCTTTGCTGACATCTATATTCATTTGTAGCAAAAAATAGTCTAGGTCACACCACACACACACCATCACACTTCTAAAACATGTGGACAGTGGAGTATCGAATAGGAATGAGAATTGCTCATCTATTAAGTAGTTAATTTGTAGTTTTTCATCAGTTCTTATCTTTTTCATTTATTAATTACGAAATACCAACAACAATTTAAAATATCCAAAAAAATGGTCGGTCTAGTAAAATCTACGTAAAATTTTTAAATTTCTAAACCAGTAAAGTAATAGACTATTTAATATATAGACTTTATAGAATAGATAGACTTTTTTGGGATTCAATTCACTAAAAACGGCGACTTCTGAAGCCTAAGTTGGTAGGTAGGTAAGTATGTATATTAGTAACCTTCATAATTTCTGAACTCGTGCAAGCCTTGTTGAAATCTTAAAATTGATTTGAAACGAGAATTGCAATTAAACATCTGTGACTCTATAGTCACAGATAGCCTCAGAACGTCAAAGCGTCAGAACGTTAGCGTCAGCGTCAGAACGTCAGAGCCTATGCCCTGAAGTTCAGTTCATTCCAATTCTTTTGAGAAACTAGATTTTTTGAGCTTAAGATCTGTTTTTTTTTTAAATAAGTATTTTTTAATGAAATAATATATGTCAGTTTTAATAAACCTTAATTTTATCCTTTTAAACCGTAATATAGGTATAATAGTTTCTTGAATATGTACCTACCTACCAAAATAATAATAATATGCTTCTTAAATAGATATCTAGGTTATTTTACCTACCCTGCATTGGAATGGTCGATTCTATACCTCTTGAAGTTTTTTATTTAGTGACGAGACGAGCGCAGTGCGAGCCGCGTCGTCTCACGGCCACGCTGTATTTGCAACAATACCATCGCGTCGGCCATTTTGGAACGCTATGTAACCCGACCGCGATCCCCTCCCGTCACCAATAGAGGGAGAGCTTTAGGACGTCCTGTACACGCAGCACTGAGTCCAAGCTATTTTAGACGTTATTGCATTGAATTAGAATACATATTAGAGACCATTTTTGCATGGTTTAAGCGCTATACGGGCTGTTTATGTAGCTGAAACGGCCGCTTCATACACTGATGGCGTCACAGCCATCACTTTCATTATTATCGGGCGATTCACAACGTTTACTCCGCGTTCGCTACAATCTCGGTTCCACTGTTTAGTTAATTAAAATGAAGCTGATAGGTAGCTATTTCTAGATTTTAGCGTGTTATAAGTTCTAGGTTCTTCCATTTTAATATCAAATTGTTAACATATCAAAGGCAGGACGGGACGAACCTACTAATACCTAATATGAGACAAATACGCTAATATCCACTAAGTAAGTAGGTACATGTTCGTTCCTTCGTTATTCGTCCTCTATCTATTTTTTTGGTCATAGATTTAGAATTGGTCTGCGTTGAGAGGAGCGCAGCAGAGACCAATCCTAAATCTATGGTTTTGGGGATGTTCCTATGTTTAGTACGTAAAATTGGAAAGATCAAAGCATAAAAAGGTAGGTAGGAATAGTTTGTCTATATACGGATAGGCAGGGTAAAAATTAAAATATAATAAAATATAAATATTAGAAAAGTTACTCCAATGAATGTTAGTGGGAATACTTGCATACCTAGTACCTAGGTACTTTCTACCTACTACACAGATTGTTCGCATGAAACGTTTTTGCTCCACGTTTCTGATCCGAACCGCTGAAACTGAAACTGTTTTTGTTTTTCTTTAGACGCGTTGAGCACTTTTTGGTAGGGGGTAAAAATTTAGATTCGCGTGATCGACATGCTCGCGTACATATAAATATACACCATATAAGTAAGTCTAAGTTTAAAACTTATTTATGAGCACCCTTATTGCTTAAAACCAGTGAAAAAAGTCAGAGGGTTTAGTGTTTGAATTTAGAACCCTGTGGCTTAGCATTACTATTTCATTGACTCACGAAACGTTCAGAAATCTGTTTTATAACCAATGCAATATTTTATTATGATTTAGTTTCTTTTAAAAAATAACTATTGAATTTTTAATTAATTTGTGTTTTGACCAAACTATGTATTTTTACGATTGAAAAAATGGCATTTCTTCATTGAATTTAAGCAGAAAAATGCTCTTTTGGAGATAATGTTGTAAAAAATTTTTTTTTATGGAAAAATTGTTTTTATGTTGCAGTTTCCTTCAGAAAAGACTATTTTTAAGTTAAAAACAATCTATCCACTTTTAAGTTTTTCCCAATACCGGGATCCCGGAATCCCGGCATTGAAAAAAATATTTCCAGTAAGTATTGAAAAAAACCGGTATTCGAAAGCCCTAGTAATAACGCGTGCGAGGTGTCGGTGACGGTGTTGGTGACGTGAATCCTCAAGTTTACCCCCTAACAAAAAGTGCTCAACGCGCCAAAAGAAGTTTTCACTTCAAAAATAAAATTAAAACAGATATTAGACATTGTTATGTACATCCTTTATAAGGTAGGTAGGTATATCTGCTAGCAGAAGAAGGGTAAATTTAGCAGTGACCACTTCATTTGGCCGTGTCCCGGGAGCTGGAGCCGTTAGCGGTTTGCCTCACCCGAAATTCCGAGTAATTAAACAACTGAAATTTAACAGTATCTGGTATAAATTTAATAAGGATGGGCAATTGAGAGCGCAAACGGGCCGGGCGTTTCGGTTTGGCCAAAAACCAAAATGAGCTTTGGAACTATAAAGTGAGCTTTATCGTGCCTACTGCCTATACCTACCTGCGTAATAGCTGGCATAGATGTAGATATAGGTCACTATGTTTTTGTTTTGGACTTTTAACGTACTTAATGGGAAATTTATTATTTATTTTATACACTAGATGTTGAGCGCGACTGCGTTCGCATGGTTTTATCTGAGTTATTAAAATCTCTTGGGTCGCTTCGATTTTCCTGAATAAAAAAGTGTCGTATGTAGGTTCTTACCTGCAACTACTGCAAAATAATAAAAACGTCGTTACTAAACTATTGTAGGTAATATAACGTAATTTATGTAGGGAGAACTTACATGTAAATTAATTTACCTACTAGATAGGTATACCTAGGTATCTACCTGTCTAGAAAATACGAGAGGTGCAAAATATAACTTACAGTTGAAATGGATGTAAAATAATAATTTTGTAACTATGTACTTACAAACATTAGAAGTAGATACCTAGCTATTTACAATTTATAGTTGATGAAAGCTCAATGCTTTTTTTATTTTATGAATTATGATATTTGTTTTACTTATTTTTAAAAAACAAGGTAGACAATACGGAGTGGACGCTAGTTTTGTAAATAATAGTGGTTTGCATGTAAAACCCACAATAGGTAACTAGATAGGAATGACTTGAATATTAAAGCAATTCTTGAAGTAGCGGAGTAGGTAGGTAACAGAAAGATGGTGGCATTGCCCTTAGTGGACCACTAGCTAGGTATTCACTTATAACTTCAAAGGAAACTTACTTAAAATAAACTCCACAGACTACAGTTCATCTTACGCACACGAAAAAGACCGCCCCCACGGATGTGGTTCTGTCCTTTTCCCCCTGATGGGCTCGTAACCGTTGTTGAGACGTTCAGCGTTTTATGTTACGAGTGCGTCGTTAAATAAAAGTGCATCAAAACTGCCTCCCGTTTGCATTGTCCGCGATTAAAATCCGGCCGAGTTCGCGAGAAGGAAAACATCTCAACGTTCACTGTATTCTATCGCACTCCTTAACTTGGTAGTGTTGGCAGGGTTCTTTTACGATTATTTAGTCGTAAAAATCAAAGTAATAGGCTATTTGCAGCCGTAACTGTATGTTAATCTTTGTTTTACGAGTGCGGTGGCTTATTATTTAACAGTTAATCATTTATCGCTTACGGTTCATATAGGACAGGTTTTACGATGTCTTTTCCATTCACATTTGTTTAAGTAAGATTATTTTACGATTTAAACTAGTTCTTGCGCGTATCCTCATTTGCATCCTACCTATTAAAGGAAAACGTTTAGGTTTTATTGGTTGGTTATATAATAGTTCAGTTTATTTGTGTTTTGAATAAGTATTTAGCTATAGGCGTGTAAGGTATTCTAGTGTCAATTACTACTTGTTTAGCGATAACTTGATGACCCTTGCTGTGGCACGTGATTTAACTTATGGTAGGTAGGTACGTAGTATGTACCTGGGTACACTGAATATAAAAGCTTGACAACAAAATACCTACCTAAGCTTATGTAGGTGGATATTATATCGAGTTACTACAGTACAGATACTAACCATTGCCAGATAGAGTTGTAAAATAAGTGCGTACCTATCTACCCAACTGAATAAATTCTTCGACAGATATAATGGGTATCTAGGACTGAAATGGCCAGTAGGGGACAAGAAACATTGTTTAAACAATTCTTCGCTGGAATCTCATCGCAACAAAGACATTAAACACGAATGTCAGGACCGAAAACAATATTCTACACATCGTTCAGTGTCTTATAAATCCGTGTTTTGTTCCATGTGAAAGAATGTATCTGCCAATCTCTGATAAGCTATTTTGAACTTTATGCAACAAATTAGTTGGAACAAATTTCTTTGCATGAAGATGGAGACTTTCTATGCAGTTTTGAGTGTAAGTAGTTGAATTAACTGATCCGGCGCATGAGATTGCTTTATATTTGCGTTGTTGATTCTTGAAGGGACGCAGTGAATTATTTGATTGAATAACCACTATTGTCATTTATTTATTTTAATAGCTAACATGTACTTGCCTTACCTACTTGCTAATACATAATATTAATCATTAAGTACACGGACATGAGGCCCTGTCAGGGCGTTGCTAACCTAATTATACTTATTATCTAATATCATAATTATTGCGTCCTGTCCGTACATGATAAATAAATTATTATAAATAATAATGTCAACATTACAATATTAATTTAACTTAAAATATTTTAAAGTATTTAGGTACTTATTGGTAGTCAATACATAATATGGATAATATAATATTTGCAAATATTACAGCATCATCCATACGTAGTGACTATAGGTATATATCAAAAAACAAAGAGTGGTCTCTGCTGAAGTCTACATGAATAAAGTAAAATATTTTTTTCTTCATTACACATAATACAAATCTTCTATCTACTGAAACTGAAAGCTTATGTATGCCTATTTTGTTTGCTATTCTATAAATCTTAATTTCTGAACTAAGCTTTTACCAATAAGCTTTCTTCTAGATTTTACATTTATCCACAAATATTTTTTAGAGGGTCTGGGTATGTCTATAAGAGGTATTATAAGCTTTGTTACTAATTTAGGAACAAGAAGGTTATTAGAATTACCTGGCAAATAAATTTTATCAGTTTGTTTAGGTACCTACTAGGTACCTACGTTTTAATGAAAGAGAAATAATCCATTCCCCAACAAAGATAGCTATCTAGACGCGAACAAATCTAGTTTCCGTGTTGAAACTTTCGCGGGGCCTGTAGTTTTATCGTCCCTTGTCGACGCAGATACATCCTTTTACGGCGACAATAACTCGCAGAGTCACAACTATTCCTAACGACTCCGTAGGGCGACGTACTGACGGTATATTTACTCTGTGGCGTGTTGTTCGAATATAAGACAACCTCTACACTCCACGTTTATTTTGTCCGAGAAAACTTACGAGGTTTTACGTTGTAGCTTGTACAGGAGATATCTAATCGTTCTTACTGTATATTCGAAAGGGCGTATCAATTTTAAACGTAATTTAAGAACAGTGTTTTAAAACAGAAATAAATCGCCTTGTATTTCAGTCACGTTCATCCCACAGTCGTGACAGAGTATACATCACGTTGAGATAAAAAAACTCTTTGGTATCGTCTGCAGCCACTCACGCTCGAAAAAAAAATCTCGAGCCTCTTTAGCACTTAGCTCGGATGCGTGTGATTGAATGATATCAACTTGGAAACTTAAGTAGGTTCAAATACCTACCCCACGAGTATAGTCATGAGATATATCTACGTCAGGATTTTCCTTCATTTACCTGTCTACAATATACCTGAGCAATTAAACCTTATTAAACCTTTATAATATTATTTTACTTACATGTGTAGGTATGCTCTTGACCGCTTTTAGGTACTGGTTAGGTACGTATTAGGATAAGTAGTAGATAATTGTAATTTACATATCCACATAATAGGAACCTATAAGTATATTCTTTGTGACTAGCTAGTTAAGTACTTACCTAAATTAAATGCTTATAATATATTTTATTGGTACCAGTTTTAAGTAGGTTTTGTGACTGTATTAGGAATCCGGTACTCGAACCTGCTTCTCCATAAACTAAAAGCAATTCTGTATAGACCCACAGCACCTATCCGGGATATCAATCCAAGAAAATGATATTTATTGCACCATAAAGCAACACTTTCTTGCGCGTTTAAATCTTTAAAATAAATAATACAGCATTGGTACCCAATAATTCATTTATCGCGAATCGATTAATGCGTTCATTCCACTATAAATAGGTATCACCGTGACTAGAAAAAGCTGGAGCGAGAACAAGACGGCAATAATTTAAAGACTAAGATAGCAATAATTTATTCGATTGTGAGTTATGTGGTATAAAGTTTGGGTGGGAGAGCGCGGGGGCCGATATCTTAGGACACGACTTGAATTACTGCTTCTGATATCCCAAACGGATCTCTTGTAACCCGTATTTCTATGTTCATAAGGTGCATAATAAGGAACTAAGAGAGATGTACTTTGGAATGCAGCCATCTTGTCTCCTATGACGTTAGCTTGGAAGCTTTTTTGTCTTGCACTGGCCTTCTATGAATATAGAAAGGCTATATTATGCTAATGTTAGCATTATATTGGTGATTATAAGCACATTAATGCCAATCGTATTATCAGCTGCTCAACTAAACATAACTTGAATGTTAATTTTATCTAAAAAGTTTTATCAATTCTTCAACCATTTGAGGGATTTGATAATAGAGTTTGAAGCTGTGGTTTATTATAGCCTACACAAGCAAAGATAAGAACGTGTTATGTAAGTATGTCACCGTAAGATTGCAAAAACCGTTAGATTGTAATCTAACTAGCGAAATTTTTAACTGTCGACAGATTACAATTTAACGCATTATTTTTCGGTAGATTGTAATCTGTTAGGCATATTAACCCGATAAAACCCACCTACCTGGTTATTTATGTCGAACCCTAACCTAACCTACAAGAAAGAGACCAGAAAACATAAATACAATGAATATTTCAAAAATGGACACTCAGAACATTGAACGGTTCACAATCTGTCGACTGTTTACAATTTCGCTAGTTAGATTACAATCTAACGGTTTTTGCAATCTTACGGTGACATGTTTTTGATTGGAATTTTAGTACTTATCATACCTACCATTTCTTATTTTCTAAAGTAGACATACCTACCTAAGCTTTGGTGTAGGAAATAAGTACAGGTAAAGCACCTTTCCTCAAGGTCCTTGCAATATATTTTTAACTTATTGTACCTACCTATCTTGCCATGCAAACAATACCTAGCTAAGCTCAGAAAATGTGTTGTTCTCCAAGAAGCTCTATGTACTTATGAACCTGCCTAATATGAAAATAGTAATACTGTACATACCTATTTTGTAACAATGCTGTCGATACAATGCTTTACTAGTTACCACAAGTCTATTAAAGATTTAATCTTGCAAGTTAAAGACACTGCACATAATTTTATTACTTTATTATTTTATTTATCTAATATTAATCACGATAAATAGGTACACAAACCGAGTGTACGCTTGAAAGATTTTTTCGTGACTAAATTTCTCACTATAAGCTTCGTCTAAACACAATAGCTTCAAACGTATATTTATCTTAAAAAATAAGACAAAGAAAATACGAAAACAAAACGGTTTAATCTTTTGTATCGAACCGCGTTCGCAGAAGATGCCTAGCGCGTAAAAAAGCTTCGAACTTTTTGTTAGAAAACATAAAATAACCCTTACGGTTCGGACAAAGAATCCCGACGTTTTGAAGCAAGTTTTTAAATGGGTTAACTTGCGCAATAGGATGAGTGTCCTTGAAAAATGGAATAATAGCAAATGTCTCGAGAGACAGTAGTAAGTTTTGAGGAGCTTTTTGTCAAAAGTTTGAATTATCTTTTATACTCATAAAAGGTTTTCTTATGGATGGAACGCAATGTTAAATGATGGAAATGAGGAAAATGGTTTTCTGAATTTCAATGTTTTATTTTTATTTTTATAAAACAACTTAATATTGCGCAAACATTAATTGCAGCCGTGTTAAAATTTTATTAAAATTGAAATGTATAGCATTTATTTAAATTCAAAAGCTGTAAACCCATTCTGCTCTAGTCTAGCTCATCTTGTTTACTTATGTGACACCCATAGACATAATATATAGTAGGGTGGCACCTAACAAATCTTAAGGTTTTATACAAACCTTCCAAAATTTCCTATCGGCTCTGGGATAGTTTTATTTTTGCGAAGAGTTACTTAAAACACCTTTCTTAATGCGTTCAGTATAAATAGCAGGAATCCCGCAATGTTTGGCCTTGTCCGTACATTTTTATTGCACCGTAAACCACTAAAACGTACCTCGCTGTGAACGTAACAACGTTAAAAGGTGTTCCGGGCTATTATGCCTGTTAAAAAACAAAGCTGAGACTATAATTACACCTTAGACGTCGATAAAGAAAGTCTTTCTCCCTTTGTTCGGCGGAAGTTTGCACAATGTGCCTAATAATTGTTATGAATGTTTTGTCATAGATGTTTACAGGTGAATTATGGGCCATGGACATAATCGCAATAATAAATATTTTTGCAAGAAAGTTTAATGGCGTCTTTTTTATTGCAGTCCGAGATTTTTGTTGGTGGAGTGCGGTACTATTTTTATGAATATCTATCCTGATACTCAGTGTGCTGATAAAATTGTGAATAATACATAACATAACTAATATAATAATCATCATAATCATCATTAAAGTTCCACAACCCTCTGTGCAGGTCTTTGACATGGGTTAAGATCGTCAGTTGTCCAGTAAATAAACGATATCTGCCTAATTAGTAGGTATCCCTACCTATCTTCATTGAACGCCTTTATTTAGGTAAGTCAAACTATTCTAATCCATTGAAAATGCTATCAATTGACATATTTATAGGATCATTTAAAAGTAGACAGGTCTTACGTATTTAGATAGATTCCTACGTTAGTATAGATTTAGGGACATCACCGATCATCTTTTTCAGTAAAATATCCAATACCGTCGTAAGAAATTTAATACCTACTTGTATACCTGGAGAAAATCTACTTCGGTCATGCTAAGTATCGTTTTTGCCACTATAATTTGAATCGACCCTTCATGGAATCAATAATTTTACCTGCACCTTTAATATCTTAGGGCCTGAATAAGATACTATGTGCGATGGTTAAAATTTTGTGTTTTCTGCCCTCCTAACAGTATACGGCGCTCTAACGCTTGGGCCATAGAATGGTTGCAGCATGTCTCTTACGCATTGTTCCACTGTATCTCTATGTCAACATGTACTTACTCGTAATACTCAGGTCGTGCTCATCTTGCATTTATCACAATACAATGGTAGGAGCTATCATCGCGTAATACTCAAATCAGTAGGCACCCAGATCTTTCAGCATTTGTATTCCAACTGTAAGAATCTTATCGTACATTGTCTGCCCTAGCTTCAAGGTACAAATAACGGGTAGGAAGATAACATAAATCGTAAGTAAATAATTTTCACGTACAATACATTTGCATATCTAGAAGCGCACGTAGTGGCCAGGGCCACAAAGCCGCCTAATGGAGCGACAATCGGCGCCACATTTCATAATTATCGCCTATTTTGACTGGCCTCTATCGGTAGCTCCATCCTATTTCCTACTACGCACTGTGCATTGGACCTGTATGTCTATCCGAAACCTACAAAAAATAGTAGGTCTCATATGCTCTGCTTTTACTGTATTCTCTCGGAAACTTTTATGAACTCCAAAAAGACATAATTCTTACATTCGTAACTTATTTTACAGCACGCTTTAAAAACTGAAAGCAAATAAACTATTCAGGTAAATAATAGGCCCAATCTTCGCAGATAATGTAAATTGAGGTCGTTGTATCTTTCAATTTCAGGTTCATTATTCAGATAATTAATTATGAAAATTTATATATTATTACAAATCACCTAAGTACTTAGATATATAATATTACTAGCATAGACTTCTATGAAACTCATTTTCTCTACTTCTTTATGGATTATTTGTAAGATCTTAGTAGGATATATTTGTAATTTGTTTTTTTTTGGTATTTGTTACAAAATATATAAAACATTTGATTGATATGAAAATTGTGTAATTATGATTACTCAATTTAATATTTGCCTTTGAACATGCTTAATTATTTTTTGTCTCTGACATAACTGCTAACTTCCCGATACCTTCCTGTTACTTCCATACAAAAATAAAAATGATCATGTCTAGGTCCAAATACCTTTGACCGTAATCAGAATACACCCAGCCATCATTATTACACGTTTGTTCGACGTATCGGGATCACAATACAGTTGCCAAATGCGACTGAACTTATGATGCGCGTCACTTTTAATGGACCCTTTATGGGCCCTCTAATCGACCCTAATGGACGCCTCCTCTAAAATATGATTTGAATCCTTCGCAAAACGCGTTAGGCTCACGCTTCCGCGTTGAATATCGGTGATTAGAATAATCTATTCGGATGATGTAGGTATGGTATGAGTGAACTTACTCGTACCATAATATTGAAGATATCATAAATTTTATCAATAAATAATGAATATAGGATAGTGACATGGTAAATTAAGTAGATCGGTAACTCCACAGACAGTTTTGAGGCAGGCTGTAATAAGATAGACTTTTGATTCACTGGAACTAACTAGTATTTTAGATTAGTTATAATTTAAAAACTAAGTAACCTTAAAAAAATGCTAGAAAATAAATACGATGAATCAAAATCGGAACTTCAATATCTTTCTACGGTCTTGAAGGAACGTCATACAACGCTAGTCTATTAGGGAGGTAGGGGATCCTACTTGAATCCTGATCTCATGTTCTTATACCATGTTCATATTTTTATTTTGGTTGCAACCTGTTTTGTATATGTAAGTACATTTTCAATTGAATAAAAGAAAATTCTAAACCTTTTAATATACATAAAACGTCTATTCTGTGAGTTCAAATGAAAAAAGATACAATTTATAAGGAGATTCGTTATATTATAATAATCTATAAATAATATAAAATAGGTAGGTACCAGGCTGACATGCAGAAAGCTAAGAGTAAACTCTACTATACCTACCTACTACCTACACAAATGGGTAGGTAAGATTACGGCCGGCTCATTACACTTAATTGAAGGGCCATTCGCGGACGATGTCGGGCCCTGATGGCCAGTTCCTGCCTAAAATAGCTTTGCCTAACAAACTGTACAACTTGTTAGAAAATATTTAGACTTAGCTAATTGACGTTTCAAGGGCTTGGGTATTAGAGGGTTAATATTAATTTAAAGCTAGTTTACCGAATTTTTTTCACTACCAGAATAGTTTAGGGTTGGTACCTAAGTAATTTAACTCACTATCAGTCCGAAAGCCCGTGGGTTCGTAAAACACAACTGACTGCCAGGAATGCTGAAAATTACAAGCCCTGAGCACACCTATACTAAGCGCTGATGGCGTAGATGCACCGCGAATGAACCATACATTCTTGGCGGTTAGTGTTTTAATATTAAAGTGAGGATTCCCGCGACCTCATCTGCGTGGATTAGGATTTTTTAATTCCCGCGGGAACTCTTTAATTTTCCGGGATAAACAGCCTATGTCCTTTCCCGGGATACAATTTACACCAGTAACTACCACATCAAAACCAGTAGAACGGATGACCTGTGAAAGCGTAGCAGACAGACAGATAGACAGACATACTTTCATATTTATAATATTAGTATGAAAGTATTGATGTGTGAAGTTTTGGGTTTGTTTCCCACATTTGAGAACCTATTATTTCTAATCCATCTCTTGTCTTGTCTGATGAAGGAATTGGGTGGTAGCTAGTTACTACTACCAGCAATGAGTATATTAAGCGTTCCGATACGACACCATGTAGAAACCAATAAGGAGGATATTATACTAGCCAGTACCATAAGTGATTAGATCGCAATCAAAGGCTAACATGTAGTAAAGTAATTATTTTAAAATAAACGCGCTTAACTCGATCGAGGCAGCGCAGTATCAATCCTCAATGCCTCGCGAGGTTTTGGACGCTTAATGTGAACCCTACTAAATTACTCAATGCACGTACGAGTAAAGAACTGATTTCATAACTAAGCTGTCCTTATTTAACCAATCTATTTATGTTAGTGCAAACTAACGGTTGGAGTCTACAATCTCTAACAGCCATCTGCTACTTATAAAACTAAACTTTTATTTAAAGTAACATTATCCACACATAGGTAGGTATCGTGTAGAAAACAATTTCACGCTTACTTTACTCTGAGCGACTAAGGCTATGCATAATTGACGAGGGTTTTACAGGAAGTCGTCTCAACCGCTTTTGTTTGCAGGAAAATGCATAATATTTTTCATAACACAATCAATGCATCGGAAAATTGCCTCTTTTATAGGCGATATTATAGTCATTATCACTTGTTGTATGTTTTGTAAAACATAGTGGAGAATTGATTGCAACGGTTTTTATTAGCACTGGTACTATTTTATAAGTTACTTAGTCCGGGATTTTGCATAGATTTCGGTTTTTTTAATCACACGGAATCTGACAGATGGTTAAATAGAAGACAGGCAGGCAGACACGATTTCGCATTAATATTACATGTATCTACCTATATGAATAGTACATATATAAGATAATAGATTTTCCAATATTTTATTAAAATAATGTCAAAACCATTTCAGTTATTGTAAAAATTATTCTGGCATTTTCCAACCAATATGTGCATTTGAAGCAGTAATTCAACTACCAGCAGTGAAAGATGCATTGCCCGATACCGTAGACACGCAATTATAGCTGCCCCGAGCCAATCAGACCTTTATTTACATACGTACAATCGTGCGCGAAACGAAATTAAAAGCTGCCTCGCTATCACAATTGGCAATAAGCAATCTCTTATCCGCTCACATCTCTATAGGCCTTTTAACATAAACGAAGTGAGCGCCCGCGGGCGGTGAACTAATCTCCATAACTTTAATCCCTTAACCCTCGCAGTACCAGGAATCCAATCAAACAGTACAAGCACCCCCCCTTCCCTCCTGACTTCGCACTCCCCAACCCCCCCGCCCGCGTCTCGCCTACGCAGCCTGTCCCGAGTAATTATCAAAGCTTTAATGACGTCATAAATCGAGTGTATAATCTAATCTGGAAAAGCCCCGGGCTCCAGCGCGCGGCTTAATGGTGTGAAAGCTGCCTTATCTCCCGCCATGTGTGAATAGAGCTTTATACGCGGCAGCCTGAAAGCTCGCGCCGGGAAACTTTGGAAAAATATGTCGTAGAACGTTCGAGATAAGAATGTGGGACGAGGAACGCTTTCAAGTTTAATAGAAAATCGAACATTACCGTAAAGGAGATGTCTTTACTAACAAATACTTTGGAAGTGTAACTATCGCTACGAAAGCTCGAACACTTTTAAAAGGATTATAAGGTTGCTGTTAAGAGCAGATAAAATTGGCTGTTCACTTGCTTTCACACATATTCTGTAACATTTTTTTTTATCGATGCCGAAATTTCAACAAACTCTCATGAAGGTAAATTACGGCGCATTCTGAACGCGTAGCACAGAAGAAATAATAACTTGCCTTTGGTATAAGTACTTACCGACATACATCTCCAGTTAAAGATAAGGGTGTTTAAATTTTTTAAATAATGCAATGCGCAACGCTCCCTCTGGTAGAGTAGTACTAAATCGTATTATAATACTAGCGAATGTTATATGTTATAATTTTTTTACTAAAAGTATTAAAGTTTATAAATTTTTCTTTATAACTTTAGTTAGCTTCAAAAACAAGATAGTTCAAGATACAAACGAAAAGTAACAAAAACTCACATTATGCAGTCGGATTTTTTCATAGCGCGTCAATTTTTTGCAAATTGCCGCCGTTCCTAACGTTTCTTTTAGCGGTACAATTAAATGATATAATTTAATATGCAATATAAAAGATTGTTAACCCATTAAACTCCACACTCTGAATAGATTTCATACAGTTATCGAAAGTCCCCGTCGACACTTTAGCAAATTGCATACTAACACTTCCTAACGTCATATTATTTTGAAGATTTCTCAGCAAAATTTCGATCTCAGTGAAACGAATTGATGATTACACTTAATAGTTTAACCTAGACTGTTAGTGCCGCCGGTCTTTGGACACCATTATTGAATTACACGCTAAATTCGATATTCCAATGTTTCTGTGTGAGCGGCTAATAAAACTTCATACTATTTTATAGTCATCAATTTGTGAACGGCCACAGACTATCCGAAGCTTATAATGGGAATTTATATTACCGGCTGTTATGCCAGAGACATGTTCTTAGTTTTATTAGCCTGTGGAAGTGTGAACTAGTGTGGTAGAGAGCGTTGTACGTGGTGTATTTCTCGTACGATTTGTTTTATAACGTTTGTTTCGAGAGGCGATTTATTTTTAACTGGGCGATTACTACACCGAATCGAATCGTCTCGATTCTCACGTTTTTGTCTCGTTAACCTTTAGTATCCGCGATTTGGTGGATTAATTGATTTGTTGTAGGTTACTTTTATGGTTTTAGAAATTTTGTACGATTCGCGGACTTATCTAAACGTTTAAAACTGATCTTCATCCAAGTACCGTTTTGTTTCTTTAATAGCTTTTAAATACTTTGAAATCATTTTTTATGACGGTTAAAAAGGATAAAATTGAAAGCAAATGGTTTTAGCTACAGATGTAAATGTCGCTTCAATAAAAATACTTACATAATATCTAATAAAAATAATTGATCACAAGATATTATACCCACGGTTTTAGAGTGAAAAAGTGCAATGAACCAATGAAATAGGTAATTGTCTGGCGTTCGCGTACTTACCTGAACACATTGTACACATGACACATACACCTGAACACATGGTTTAGGCACAGAATAGGGAATACCTATTCTGTGCCTAAACCCAAGCCATTGTAGTTCTAGGTGGGTATACTTTTTCCCCGGGTTAGGTAGATAGTTCGGTATATATCTAGGTTACAGTACCGAAGCCGCAGGCGCCTAAATGTTCATTTAACTGTGGCTGTATGGTGTACTTATAGTACACCATACAGCCATTATCCTAAAATTCAGCTCTCGCAGCGATCCCCCGCTTCGCTTAATGAACGAATAAATAAATTGAGCCCTTCTTGTAAACAGCTAACGTGTACAGGCCCCACCGTAAGGGGTAAGTGGATTTCGGTGTTGTACCCGATCTTTGAATTGAACATTATCTGTACTATATATGTAAGCTTTGGTGTCAGTGAGTAAAGTAGGCACTCGTGTAAGAGTGTATGAACAATACGGAAATGGGATGCCAGAAGGATTAAAGAAGGCTATGAAATGGAAAAGTTCAGATAATATGCTTGAAGAGTACAAAACTACTTTGGTACTTTGGTAAGCAGGACGTATTTTGTATGTTGACGTACCTACCAAATTATACATCAATTAAACCTACCTTACTATAGACAACGGCATGAAGTAGGTAGGTATAAGAATTTACATGGATATTTTAAAATCTTACCAAAAATGATTGAGGGTAAACTTAGTTCAATGAAAAAAATCATTTTGACCAGAAAAATAAAAACAACTTGCCCAGAGCGCCACTATTGTATTTCTCACTGCTACAATAAGTACCTTCATATGTGGATATCGTCTTATTCAAAATTAATATTATTTATTTATCTGTTTAGGCTTCTTAAAAGTGCAATAATTTATGGGCTAAATATTTAGTGGAACGGCCTACGATGCTAACATCAAAATTGATTATTTTTTGTGCAACAAAGAATTAAAACAAACAAATTGGCAAAAATTTTTACTATGCTTCAAGGATATTTATATAAAAATCTCATTAATCGCTCCAAATAAAAACGATCTGTTTAATGTTTTACATAACTTAACTACAAAACAGATAGTTAACACATGCCTTTGCTATGGTGAAGCAGACATAAAAATTACAGTTTACAAATCCAAAGAAAATGTTTAATAAAATATAGATAGTTAGTCTTATTCTTGTTTATTAATAGTCATTATTATGCGACTAGTGGAGTAGTAGGTAGATACTTGTAATGAAAATTACACACGAGGCGCCATCTTAAATTAATAAAACTACTTAATCGATGTGATAAACTTAATGGCAGAGAGTTTAATTTTCAGTTCGCACGTGTATCATACAACGTTTTACATCTGTGAGTAAAAGTGTGGCGAACTCCGTGGCGCAGTGTGTAGCGCTGTTGTCTTAACGTGCGGAGGTCCCAGGATCGATCCCCGGCAGGATCGATTTGGGAATTTATAATTTCTGAAATTTCCCTAGTCTGGCCTGGTGGGAGGCTGCGGCCGTGGCTAGTTACCACCCAACCGGCAAAGACGTGCCACCAAGCGATTTAGCGTTCCGGTACGATGCCGTGTAGAAACCGAATAGGGGTATGGGTTTAATATTACTGCCATGCCCCTAACAGGTTAGCCCGCTAACATCTTAGACTGCATCATCACTTACCATCAGGTGAGGCAAGGGCTAACTTGTAGTGGAAAAAAATAGTAAAAACAGTGAAAACGAGTCAGCGGAGTTTTATTATGTCATGTACGGGTACCTAGGGATTATGAATCGTATCTACTTGATAGGTATGAGTACTATTATAATTCCCCGACAAAGATGGTGATATTGAAACAGCTGTTTTGTATGGCGTCCATTATAAAAGTTACCGCACGCTTTTATAATCTAATAATAAGCTATACCTAGGTACATATTGTGAAGATTTAGTGTCCGAAAGTATATTGTATAATCTAAACTAATATTGCAGGGGTAGTTTTATTTTTATACGACTGCCTGAAAAAAGGAGTATATAGTTTTCAGGGTTCATTTACTCGTATGTATGTATGTGAGTTTGTATATTCCACCATAACTTCTATACGCCTGAACCAATTTTGATAAATGAGGTATCGTTAGAATTCCTAGCTTATTCCGGGTTACATAGGCTAGTAAAATTTAAAAAAAATTGATGGGGTGACCATGGTCCCGCATTAGAGACTAAAGTTGAAAAAAAGTATCATCATCTAGAAAATGACGAGTACATTCCAAAAATATATAACACTATTGTTCAATATCCAGTGATTCACAAAAAAATATCATTTAATAAAAATGTGAATAAGATTCTAATATAACTCGATTAATTTAGATTTTCAACTGTTTAGTTTGTTGTTTGGCAGGGCAGTCGTGTTTTTGAATTTTTTTAATTAAGACTTGTTATGTTTATACTGTTTGAATGACATTGCTTGCGATCTCAAAAACGTTGCCTTTTAAGCCTTTGCGTTCGTGTGAATAGCTGCTAGGGTCTTTCCGCAATCAGTTTACTGCGTCTTCAAAGAGGTTCACTCTAAAAACTGAGTGTCACTCGTGGCTGCGTAGTTTTAAATCTCATTAATAAATTGTTGGAATGAATGATACCTGCTAAATGTTTTGACATGTTCTACATAAAACATATTCGAAAAAGCAAAACGTTATCTTGTACCCCTACCAAAAAATCATTCTTGTTCTTACAGTTATTATGTTGGTTTCTTAAATATTTTTAAAAAGTTTGTTTGTATAAGTACCTGCCGGTCTGTCTGTCTGTAATCTACCTTTTCATTGTGCATCCATTAAAAAAATTATATTAGGTATACTTATAGGTAACTCCAGTCCAGATTTAGAACTTAATATTGCATAAAGGTTTTATAATCCTTCTAAGACTTGGAGAAATTCCAACTACATTTTTGAAAACCCTAAATTTAAGCAGGCAACCAATCGGTAGGTTACGGTAATTGATAAATAATCATTAGGACGAAATGTGATTTGGTATAGGAAGCTATTATGCAACTAAAAGCTATGATTGTGTGCCTACTATTGATGTAGAATTTTAGTACCTATTTCTATTTCAATGGTACCTACCAACGGAATAAAAAAAAATTCTTGGGCCCAAATCACTAAATTCCTAACTCACTCGTCTAAAGATCTGCACACACTAGCGCAAACGAAAAAAAAAGTGTCGTGTCGTGGACCACCAGATAGGAACGAAGTTCCTTATTACATAAATATTAATTTCAAGTTCTATTTTTACGAATATATATATATTTCTGTTATAATATATTGTATGCTTTTATATTTTTTCTTCAACAAAAAATAAATTAAAATATAGGCCTTAACATTAAAGCATTAAAGCTTAATTTATAATATAGTATATTTATATTTAAGACCTTTTGTCTTCAAAAATTTACTCATTTTCGTTACGGATGTTTTTACTAGGGTATCCGTCCGCATCGTCCCATATGGAACATCGTTCCAAAAAACGCCGTTTACCTATGCGGGACGTGGACTTTTTCACTTTGTCCTGTCTGGTCCCTTAGTTTGTTTTCACTCTTCACTCATCTGCCTATTCCAACCAAGTTGAAGGATACTTTTAATGAATGCGTTATGGTTTAAGTTCTTAGTACCTACAACACCAACAACAATTTGTCACTCCACACAAATTAAAACCAATTATAACATTACAATAGTAAGGGCTCTTCCGTCTTAATGGAGCCAAAAGCTTAGATTACGTAAGCCATCCAATATAAACAAGGCTTGGTAACTGATATAACGTGAGCTTTGGTATTTAGTCATCTATTTAAAGAAAGAGAACGCCATTAATTTCGGTGGGGCATTATTTACTAAGCTAAGTAGGTAGACACGGAACGGGTTTCTTGTAGCTCGATAAATCGTCACTGGAAAGCTTCGAATAAATCTTCGGAATACACGATAAGAATCCGGTGTCTCACGCGACGTTTATTTATTTCGCCATCATACCATTTACTATATCGTTTACATAACACGGTTAAGTAGATAGACCGTACACTGAGATTAAAAATCACACTGTTGATGTTTAGTATAATAAATTAACCAGGATTTAAAAGGAGTGTACTATACTGTAGGTTGTTCATGAGATAAACTGAGAGATCGACAAAAAATTTTGATATATGCTGTTTATTGATAACCTAATGATATTTTATGCAAAACGTTACACAATATATCATAAGGTATTCAATAATCAAACTACATCATAATTTTTACAGTAGGAAGGAAAGTTATGAATTACTTACTACCTCTATGAAAAATTTCTTTCAAAAGCTTTCTACAAAGTAGGTATGTTTGCTATTTTACCTATAGCTTTATGATTCCAAATTCAACAGAAGTGATCAAAGGGCTTGTGAAGTGAGTATATTATTTACCTCATATTTTAATATTTCATGATTTTTTAAGTTCAACTATCTATGAACTCTCCCTATCATTCCGAATAAGACGACTCCACAAAATTATTCTAGTCTCAGGCAATAATGCAGTGGCCTCTTTTTTAGTAAGTAGGTACCTCCTACATTTACGGATGTAGGTAGGTAAGTACCCTGTCTCGATAATCATCGTGCTTTCTCTTCCCCAAAAATAAATCGATTTCCAGTTACCTACTCAGATATCTTTACTTAAAGGGATTTAAATCGAATGTTGAAACTTTGAAAGCTTCAAGCGCAAGTATTTTTGAACATAATTATATTTTTGATAGCTTTAACCAATTGAGATTTTCGATTTATGGGACTCGCAAATATACTATCTTGACCTTTTAAATGTATGTTTTATTTAAATTTCATAATATAAAGGCTGAAATAAATACCTGATAGGTGTGATTCGTTTTTTTGTCACCTCGAAAATATTTATAGTTCAAATCAAGTTTTATTTGCAAAAGTTACGTCGGTATACGTTGGATAAGACTTAGTTACTTATTTGTGGTAGCTTTTGAGAGTATTAGATTTTTCTTGTATCAGCTAAGCATCTGTGTACACACCGCTGTTAGCAGCCCTTGGTGTCATAACCGAAATGCCGGTCATTGAACCTCGCGGCAGTGTGTCGGTTGGTCGAGGCCGAACGTATATCACTCTGATATGGCTCATGTAAATCGCATCTACTCGACGAATCCACTCGAATCATGTTTTGCTGCTTTTAGCTGAAGAGATCTGATGATTAATTATATTATTTGATTTATAAGAATTACTTCAATATTTTTACCAAACTGCAGAAGGGATTATGTTTTTAGTAGTTAGTTTTTGTTGTGCGTTTACTAGTTAGGTACTTTGTTTTTAGTGTCTAGGTGATTCAATATCCTAAGCTAAGATTTCTTACACTTCTTTTTTCGATCTTGAGCACTTTATTTTAGTGTGCTTTGTACAGTACATTTATACGACACTAGCAGACTTGCCCGCGACTTCGTTCGCGTGAAATAAGTTTTTAAAATTCCCACGGGAACTCCCTTATTTTTCGGGATAATATATAGCCTATGATACTCACAAACATGAGGCTTTCTATTGGAACCAGAATTTTCAAAATCGGTTCTGTAGATCCGGTGATTATCCCCTTCAACGTCACAAACTCACAATTCGCAAACTTTACCTCTTTATAATATTAGTGTAGAAATGGGATCATATTTCAGCAAGCACTAAAATTACCTAAAAACGAGTTTAGAAAGGTTGTTAATCTACTTATTTATACTACCAGTTAGTAGTTACCTACATAACTTTGTATTTGAAAATTTTGAGGTTTATTTCTATCTAATTTTCTAGTTAAAAATTCGTTGAGTAAATATATGTGGATACAATCAGTTGAGTACATTATTATTATTTTTTAAGATGCAAAATAAAACAAATATTTATTGTTGACTGCATTTTTATCAGTTTCAATGTTTTATCTCGGTCATAGGCACTTGGCCTTATGCCATTGTGCGTGAGGTGAGATGCAGGGGGAGGGGCGAATGGAAATCAATACTAACTGCACACTACTCCACTGCATTGCTCCAATATAAATCAGCCCCTGCCTGGCACCCCATCGCTTGCCAAACTTTAACCCAGCCAAATTTCAACTCTATATCTAGAAAAATAAAACCCAAAACAGGATGCCCACAAGAATAAGAATGGTCACGAATCCATTAAAAGTAATGTAGATATAAGTTTTCTCAGACATTTTTCTAAAATATTGTCTTGGGAAAACTGCAAGGATAAAATCTTTCGAATAAGCAAAGTTATCTAAAAATGCTAAATATATAAAATATCATTCTCCTGAACTTATCAATAATCTTTACTCTACCTTTCTATAACCCAGACTGAGAAAAGAAAGCGAAGAACAGAAAGTAGAAAAAGAAGGAAATATGAAGGGAGAGAGAACAACATAATTGTCACAACTCCCAACAAAAACTTTCGATGAGTTTCTGGGCTTTCCTAGACTCTTTGCAAGTAATCTAAAGGCGAAGGAGATTTCTCTTCCCGAAATAAAAAAAACCAATGGAAACGCTAAATATTCGACCTATATTTAGGTAAGTATTATTACAAGCTCTAGGCCTAGGAAATTAGATGAAAAGTTTCAGTTTTAACATCGTTGGTATATAAGCTTTGATAAGTTCTATTACCGGCGAAGAATATCTAAAACCTTTGTGAAAGTTATAAAGCTGCTTATGCCAAACTGTTGCAAAATGCTGCAATAAAAAAAGCTCTTTTGACATCATGCTTTAATAAGCTTTCGTAGATCATTATGGTGTAGAATATTTAAACCCCCTGTGAAAGTTGTAAAGCTCTTAGTTTATTTTTTATCTAAGTACTACAAGTTAGTCCTTAACTGCGATCTCACCTGATGGTAAGTGATGATACAGTCTAAGATGGTAGCGAGCTAACCTGTTAGGGGCATGGCAGTTATATTAAACCCATACCCCTATTCGGTTTCTACACGGCATCGTACCGGAACGCTATATCGCTTGGCGGCACGTCTTTGCCGGTAGGGTGGTAACTAGCCACGGCCGAAGCCTCCCACCAGGCCAGACCAGGGAAATTTCAGAAATTATAAATTCCCAAATCGACCCCGCCGGGGATCGATCCTGGGACCTCCGCACGTTAAGACAACAGTGCTACACACTGCGCCACGGAGGTCGCCAAACTATTCTTATGCTAAACTATTGTTGCAATAAACAACATACAGCAAGTAACACCTAGGTACTTTTAACGAACCACTGCCAAGATCAAAGTGCGGTATAGGGTTACTTAGTCTAGGTATACACTGTTGGACAGATAAGGAACAGGCTGTGCTCACGGCGGCACTAACTCTCAACCTTTATTTATTACGCGCTACGTGCTTCGAGCGTACAATCCATTCGGCAAACTAAACTTGCACCTATTGACAGCAATTGTTAATTAATTTTCGACCTTATAACGCTTATACCAAAAGAAAAATTAACCATAAATCACAATATAGGGGTATACCTGCACATTTGCTTATAGTAGTTCTAATTGATAACGTGCACTGTACGAATATCGGGTACCTACTGTCATGATTTAAGGTGTCTTGGAATCCGAAGTGCGATTTATACTGGCCGCGTGTTAGAACTACGAATGCGAACTCGACTTTATAATATTATCTAGTTCGTTTATAATTATAAATACAATTTTACCTTCTTATCTTACTATATAATATTATAAATGCGAAAGTTTGAATGGATGTATGGACGTGTGGATGTATGGATGTTTGTTACTCAATCACGCCCCAACGGCAGAACGGATCTGGCTGAAATTTGGCACATAGATGGATTATAGTCTGGAATAGCACATAGGCTACTTTTTATGCCGGAAAATTAAAGAGTTCCCGCGGGAACCAAAAAAACCTCAAACCACGCAGACGAAGTCGCGGGCATTCGCTAGTAAGATTATAAATTTTGTACGTTACTGTTTTGAAAAATAGTGAATTGCCGCTCTAAAAGGTTTAATAAAGTTAAGTAATATACCTAGAGATATTTCACGAAGTTGTATTATTTTTAGAACTTACATATTATATGGAGCTATCGTTGGGATAAAAACGCATCTCGTCAGTCGTCACTAACTTTTCAACCAAATGTAACCTTACTTGCATACTTACTGCTAATTAGTTTATAAGCAAATATTTTTATGTGCCATTTTCAAACGAAATAATCAATATTATGGTTATCCTTCTGTATCCATCCATCCTATCCATGGAAATTAAAGTGTGCGAGTAGGAAAAAAACTCGCGAATTACGATACTCTTTTGATTTGCGTTCACAAAACCAGTTCATCATTCTGCCAAAAGTTTTTTTTTCGATCGCAGGCGTCGACGGATGTTTTTGGGTTCCATGAATTTATAATCTACCTGATAGGCAGGTAGGTAAACTGAATAGTCAATATATTTTTATTTATTTATATGGTGTTAGTTTTATTATGTAAAAGTATTATTACTGTAAGATTCAGGACAATCATTTTATATACTTAGTTAGGAGGGATACTTAGGAGTAAATTTTACTTAGACTGCATCTTCACTTACCATCAGGTGAGATCGCAGTTCAGGGCTTACTTTTAATGGATAAAAAAGAGAGTCATTTAGCTTTAAAATGCTTGAGGTTTCTACAAACCTCAAGCATTTTAAAGCTAAATTCCATCACAGAACGTAATAAGTATTTAGCAATATTTTAATTTTGGTTACGGGTTAATGATATTATACAGATTATATTTTATGTTGTAATTTTAACTCAAATAACGCTATTTTAAACACAAAATTTCTTCTATTCCAGACTAGACTACCTTACAACGACTTATTATAATTATAGTTAGCAATAATTATTCAAATTGCAACGCACTGATGTCAAATAAAACAAATTTAATAAAAATCCCTTAAGTTATTTTATTTAAATTATACTTAAAAACGAATTCTAGTTAAATATTCATTTAATTTTTTTTATTTTATATTATTATAAAAGTAAATTATTTTTATTGCCTAATTTTCTTACACTAATGCGATTAGCTGCGACACAAATGACTTGTACGATAATTTTATTATAATTTTATTCGTCGATTATAGAATCGATAAAAAAATTAGCTAAAGGCTCACAGCATTGCGCCATTAAAGTGGTAACCATAATATAATATGCCCGACACGAATTATTTTTATGGTTTGCGTTCGAAATATTTCCGTTTCATTTGTACCTAAGGCTTAAAATTGTAGTTTTTCATTTTTTATTCAAATTAGTGTTTGTATCCGCACTGTATTTAAGTATATGAATAGGTATCAAGGGATACAAAAAGACGTATAACTCACAATATTTATCTCATGTTTTAATGTAAGGTACTTGGTAGGCTACCAAGAATGAAGAGCTACTTATCAGTAGTAGGTTAGTGGTTACCTTGGTGTTATTTATTACTTTTCTCGAAAAACTGTTTAAGGTAATGAATAAAAGAGTAAGTAGGTAAGTAGGTGCATCAGAGTTTCAGGTGCTAGATAGTAACTAAATACAGGGTCTGCAATTTTTTGTCTGTAGGCTAGATAAGTACTCGTTATTCATTATATTTCTGACAATTACAGCCCTCATATGTTGGGCCAGGCACATAGCTTGGCATCATTTCTGTCTCCATAACCGAAGTCGAAGGAATTGCATGAAATGCTGGTACTGGAGGGCCGCGCTGCTGGAATTTTGTTTCACACTGTTTTATGCTTCATAGATATTCAGATTACCTGTTCTAGAAGTACTGCCAAGAAGGGCAGTCCTTATTTTATTATGACATCCTCGCGTCGCTGACGCTGCACGTTGTGTGTGACCAGGAGCTTAAAAGTGAGTTGGCGCGATGTCGGAGGCTGGTTTACTTAGTTATGCTATAAATTGTGGCCGGTGTAATTTAGTAGTGCTTAAAAGCTCGCCGGGTCCCTGCATAATAAGGTCTTCCTACATTTACCGGTCTGATAAATTAATTTAACATAAACATGCAACACACCCTTGCTTTGCTGTTGAAAGTCTTCAGCATTCTATTTGAGGGTTTAAATTCACAGGCACTTTACTTTGCTGTTGGAAGACTTCAGCATTCTATTCGAGGGTTTCAATTCACAGGCACTTTACTTTGCTGTTGGAAGACTTCAGCATTCTATTCGAGGGTTTCAATTCACAGACACTTTACTTTGCTGTTGGAAGACTTCAGCATTCTATTAGAGGGTTTCAATTCACAGACACTTTACTTTGCTGTTGGAAGACTTCGGCATTCTATTCGAGGGTTTCAATTCACAGAAACTTTACTTTGCTGTTGGAAGACTTCAGCATTCTATTCGCGGGTTTCAATTTACACGCACTTTACTTTGCTGTTGGAAAACTGCAGCATTTTATTCGAGGGTTTCAATTCACAGGCACTTTACTTTGCTGTTGGAAGACTTCAGCATTCTATTCGCGGGTTTCAATTTACACGCACTTTACTTTGCTGTTGGAAAACTGCAGCATTTTATTCGAGGGTTTCAATTCACAGGCACTTTACTTTGCTGTTGGAAGACTTCACCATTCTATTCGAGGGTTTCAATTTACAGGCAATTTACTTTGCTGTTGCTGTTAAAACTGGCATGTCTGCGAATAATCTGCTATGTTCTCTGAGATGTGTGAAATCTGCCACTTGCCAACACTTGGCGCATCCACTCTCCCTTCGGATCTCCTCTCAAAACGAGATATTGGACTGATTTATGACTGACGATAGATGTTGGTGATTATGATGGTGCATTGCCTATTACAAAATGATAACTTTAAAAAAGAATCAGTAGGTAAGTCTGTTTCATTTTATTTGCATATCTATGTTCATATTCCTTACTGGAAAGTGTAGGAAAATCAAATGCAGAAACCTCGCTATTGTTGATCACATGGTAAAAATTAAATAACATTATCATCAATCTGTATTATGCCAACCTTAGTGACATTTTTAATCATAATGGCCTACGCCGCGCCATTTATTTAGCACTAAAAATAACTTTAAAATAATTGCGCCTGTAATCAATAATACTTATTCTATATCATTAGACTGCAAGGGATTTTTCTGCCCTACCTGTATTCTGTTTAATTTTGAAACTTTTATATCTTATTAACTAGCAATTAATTAATAAAAACAGCAGATTTAATAAAGGCCTCCAACTTTTACCTAGAATTTTATCTGCTGGGTCGCATGAATGCATGGCTGGTATAGGGTAAGTGATTTGGACGCAAATGAAGGGAGCAGCGTAGACAGGGGCTAAACAAGGAATGTCACACAAGATCCAAAAATAAGATAAGTATTTCCGGCCGCGGTCCGGCTCAACCCGTGCACAGTGTAATATGACCTTATTCTCTGACCTTCTGGGCTTGTTAAGAATAAAAAGTGGCTTAATATTAAGGTCAAAGCTACTCGTAGTTGCAAACAATTAATTATAAAACACTGCTTAATTAAACACTGCTAAACTGCTTAAAATTACATAGCTAACTATGCTCGGAATTTAGAATAATTATTTCTCAAATGCCACCGGATATTTGAGTATAACCTAAATAAATGGATAAGCCTAGAAATCTATATGAAAGCACAATATTTTGGTAAATAATTAATTTATTAACTTGCTCAATCTGACCGAACCACATTTATTATAATTTTGTAAATAAAAAATATATAAGGTAAAGTTTGTAATACAATAAATGATGGTGAACTGCAACTAGCTGTTCATAATATTTTGACGTGTTATACCCACATACATACTAGCCCAACTAATGAGTGCGACGCTTCACATCCCTTTTGCTTATGTAATTATGACCTACAGAACTTGTCGATGAAGAAACCGCAAGAAAGTTTTGTCGCATTATCGCTATTTTTAAGCTTCTATTCAATATACCAGAGTATAAATATATAGTATATTATTTCGAGTTGCTCTGTCATTTTTTACATCAAAACAATTCCAGCTACCTCTTTTTAATTTGTAATTAGCCAGTGGTCACAAAAAGCGCGTGGCTGGTTATTTCAAGAATGAAACTGGGTTCTGCCTTTTTAAGACGTACAATTTATTGCTGAGCTGACAATGGACTCGTAGTCACATGGATAACTCGAGAGTTTGTAAAGTTTATATATGAATCAATGAGAAACCAATGGGTTCCGATACTTACATAAACCCATACTTAGCCACGGCTACGAGTATGTATGTATGTATGTATACCTATGTAGGTCGTGTAATATGTGTCGATTATGTGAAATTGCGAAAAAAAGCTTATTCAATTGTCTCTTATATAACGCGCGTGTATTTTTGCATTTTACTCACGACCTAATTATCTAAATACTAGCTGATGCCCGCGACTTCGTCTGCGTGGTTTTAGATTTTTAATTCCCGCGGGAACTCCTTAATTTTCCGGGATATAAAGTAGCATATGTCCTTCCCCGGGATACAATCTATCCCTGTACCAAATTTCATCAAAACTAGTTGAACGGATGGGCCATGTAAGCGTAGCAGACAGACATAGACACACTTTCGCATTTTTAATATTAATATGGATTTATTACATTATTTGTTATATTATTGCCAAATAGACCTTGTCTTATCATATTTTCACGATTACTCAGTACCCATAAATTGTCTGCAGCTTGCCATGTGCAACCCTGAAGGAAACTTACCCAATGAATCAACGAGGCAAACACGCTATCCAAATTTCTCGAATATTTTATCTTCTTTTAAAACAACCGCGTCAAGTTTTGCAGACATAACGGAGGACTTGCCTTGAACGGCATTATTCATTATTTCGAAACCGCTTTGACCCCAATAAAAATCAATTTGGCTGAGGCGCAGATTGGGTCATATACGGGATGTTCTTGAGGTGGTCCCTCATTACGCACTATTTACAACTTTCTGATTGAATGATCCTTATGCAAATTATATGCTTTTCAAGACGCAGAACAGTAATTTAGTAAGTTTTTGGCAATACAAATTATTACCTTCACTGGTATTTAATAAATATTTTTAAAGGTCAGATACCCGGTTTGGGAGTTTTTTTTTAATGTTCCATTTGAAGATCCGAACTTCCAAATATACCAAAAGACTTCGATGACGTATGTCGTTTAAGCAAAGAAATATAAAACATATAGTTTTATTGATTTTTATTTGGTTTTCTTATTTCCGTTATCTTTCTCTCGTAAAAGACCGGTCAGGCGGAAGCTGAGGTTGTCTTAATGATTTCAATTAAAATTAGAGCAAATTTCAAGTTCTTCTCCTAAACCTACTCACCTGCTTTCAATAGGTACGTAACATGGAATGATAATTTTTAATGCCATGTACACATATGATGTGAATTTTTGGTAGAGATGATGGAATATTATGTCTATCTACTACCGACAGCAGAAAGTTGTTTCTCCGATTAGCCACCGAGCTAATGGGTATAGTAAAATCCTTGTTACATGCCGATGTAATGCAATTGATATGCAAATTTGCTATAAAACGCGTTCCCGCGTTTGCATTATTCATTGTTGTAATCAAGACGTCTAACAACTAGGTAGAACATGACGTGAATTTGTTAATTTTCATACTCATTTAAATTATAACCTATCGGAGTCGTGACTTTTCATTTATTACTTACTCAATGTTTTATGAAATTATTAAGTTTAATGTTTACTTCAAACCATTTATACTTTATGTCTATTAATCTATCAATTATTCATTACAAATTACTCAAGTATTAATAACCTACAGAACTCTATAGTCTATGAATCAACCTATTCCAACTGTCTTGTCTTCAAAATACTTACTTGTTTATAGGTTATTATTTTACTTACCGATATTTACCAAACAATATTTTTTATAAGATTTAAAACTCTGATTAATAAATAAACTATTTTGAGAACTTAGTCGAGTCATGACTTACTTAGGTACAGACTCATTAACGCTCAGCCCAAACCCTTGGACCTCGAATGCTAAAAGTTAGCATAGGTTCCCGAATTGGGTTGCACAAGATTCCACCGGGAGCAAAGCCGCAAGCCGCCGCTTATGGGTTATAGGTATAGGTATACATAAGACACCATATGGTATGTCGTTGTAGGGCTTTTGTAACCATCGTGCATCGTATGTACCTAATAGTACTTAACTAATTAAAAATACTTGAAATAATTCTATACTGTTTAAAGGAATGCTGAGATTTTCATAAAATTACACTCATGGGTAAAGTCGGTCACTCTAACGTTAGTAGATACGCGTGGAATACAAGGCACGCATTTTATCGAAATTATGTACAATGTGGTTAATGAAAAACTGTCATTAATCACTTGTTTAAGTATGGATTGAGTACATAATATACAACCTTTGCTATGTTATGTTTTGGAATGCTTTTTCTGTAACACGTTAAAATAAACTGATTGCAATTTTTATTCAATCAATAACAATCCAGCCCTTGATTGCGATCTCACATGATAAAGTCAATGTCGGCTCTTACGTAGCATCGTACTGAAACGCTAAATATTTTGGTCGGGTTGGGTTGTAACTAGTCAAACCATTTTAAATAGGTCTGTTTGACCAAAGTTAAGTTATAGCTCCAAGCTGAGAATCCAACTCTGCATCTCCCATTCATACCTTAGCGTTCACCACAATATACCTACTTTATACTGGTTGCCAATAATGAATGATGGCAGTTCATTTTAGAACCAATTTTCTACAGTCTTACTACAGTCACATATTACCTCAGTACTTACTCCATATCTAGGTAGGTACAGTAAGACAATTTCACAGCGCTACACTAAAGATAGAGGCAAGGTAGTCGGCTTGTTTGTTACTTGCATAGCTCATAACCAAGGCACGCGCTACCATTCGTGACTGCGATGGCGACAGATTATAAACTAGTTCGATCCCACAGCTCCAATATCTTGCAAAATCTAAAGCTTAGCCTTAAAAGTTAAATGCTTGCTGGAGGCACGTGTATATCTAATTCATTTGCATGTCCTTTCTTCTTTACTAATGTTATAAATACAAAAGTGTGTCCGTTTGTCGGTTTGTAATTCAATAACGTCACAACGAAGCAATCGATTAAAGTAATTTTTTCATGAAAATGAATGAATTTTATTTCGGAAAATGAATGAATTCCAATGGGATTTTTAGAAACCATAAGTAATCTACGCAGACAAAGTTACGGGCATCATCTAGGAAAAAAACTGGTACCTACTCATTGATCATTCATTGATTCAAAATAACTTTAATTAATAAATATATTCTATAATTAAAAAACAAGTTAAGACGTTAACCTCAAAATTACTAGACAATCTAAATAACACGGAAACTGAAAAGTTTGTAAAAACTAGCATTCAACTAATCAAGATGTTGGTACTCACAAACGCAAACACAAACACACACAACACATTACTCACGCACGCACATACGCACATACACTCGTACATACACACACATGCGCGTAAACACTTTCACGATGTTTAGATAATATTAAATGTATGTATTATATTCTTCTTATAAACTAACCCTACTGACACTAGAATAAGAAAAATTTCTAAGTAACTTATTAACTATCGAAAACAAAAAACCGATATTAGTCTCGGCAATGGGGCGGTCCGTTGTATGGAGACCCCCGCATTAAATCCTCAGTCGATAAAATTTGGCTGGGTTTTAGTATTGGATGATCCAAAACTTACACAAAAATATCCAACAAAAAAATCCGAAAGTTAGGTCTTTATACCTAAAACTTAATATTTATTACTGAATATTTTCTCGATTTCTTTTTAAAATAATAGTAGGTAGTATATTTACACTCAAGACCGAAATATCAAGCGAAATAATCATGCAGAACATCGATATTTAAACCGATTTTATTATCAAATCTAAACTCCGTCTACGCGATAATGTGCCTTCATGCTTTAACAATAGGCATGATGACAGTATCCAAGAATTAATGAAATTATGAATTTATCTAATGAAATAGGATTCATGGAATATAAAAAACGTATTTATTTTTCTATTTCGAGTGAGATTGTTATTTACTTTGATAAAATAAAACTATGAAATACAGCAATCCGCCATATTGTATAAAACACCACTGAAGCTAATGACGTCACTATCGTTTTCGAGCTTTGACAATCGACCAACAATCTCTATAAGTACAGGCGTTTTAAATGTTTATCAAGTATTTTCGTGTTTTTTTGTTTCCCAAAGATCATTTCCTTAATCTAGTTTTGTTTTACCGAATCCAAAGTTAAGAATTTAAAAATCGTTAGCCATGGATCAAGGATTTACCAAAGCTACTAGCTCTAATTTGCCCAGGATTGATTTGTTGATGCTGGGTATCTTACATCATACAAAGACTTTTGTTCAGCAGAATTTCGCAACGTCAAAACTTCTATGTAAGTGCAATAATAGCATAATAATTTATAGGTTCTAAACCCGTAAAATCTGCTATTTTATTTATTAAGCACTTCATGATAGGTATTAGAGGTATGAAATGTTGTTTTTGAAAACTATACCGTATAACTTAATATGAGCGGTGATTGCCTTCTATGACGTTTGCCTCCTAGTGAATGAACTAGAAGTTTAATTCGCTATAATCCGCTACAGTAGACAAATCTGTGTGGTACAGTGCGTCTTCCACCTGCAACATGCGACACCCACCACCCAGCAATTCGCACAGGCACAACACCACACCACACAAATCCTCCAAATCACTCTCAACGTACGTTTCACTCCGACACCGGAGCATCCTCAGGAGATGTTGACTCGACAATGCACGATTGTGAAGTGACTATCGTATCGCAAGTTCCGGCTTATATACCTTTTTGGCATGGCTCATACTGAAGCCCCGCCCCCTCCCCCATTACTGTATAAATTGAGTAAAGGTGAATTTGATACGTTTATTTGTTCATTTAGCAACTCAAATCCTTTATTATTGTGTTTAATTATTTCTAATTGCTCCCAAACGCACATTCGTAACCCTTTATTACATTTATGCAGGATTTTATATGAATGGTTATTGCCCACCTCATGTCCACTGTCCAAAAGATGTTTAGCGAAGTGGGACCTTTGTGGTTGATCGTTCCTATAAGCAGACATATGTTCCTTATAGCGCATCTCAAAATTGCGTCCAGTTTGACCAACATATGTGGCACCACATTCAGGACACTCAAGCTTATAAACACCCGATTTTTGATGATTCTTTAATTTATCTTTTCCATTGCATTCCGGACAAATAATACACTTCGGAGGATTTGCAACTTAACTTTACTTTGCGATTTGTAACTTGCGATACGATAGTCACTTCACAATCGTGCATTGTCGAGTCAACATCTCCTGAGGATGCTCCGGTGTCGGAGTGAAACGTACGTTGAGAGTGATTTGGAGGATTTGTGTGGTGTGGTGTTGTGCCTGTGCGAATTGCTGGGTGGTGGGTGTCGCATGTTGCAGGTGAAAGACGCACTGTACCACACAGATTTGTCTACTGTAGCGGATTATAGCGAATTAAACTTCTAGTTCATTCACTATCATGGACTTCCGCAAAGTAACGCCTGCTTCTATTCAATGTTTGCCTCCTATTCGGATCCTATTCGGCGTATGGGGTTCGATTCTTGGTACGCATCTCTAACTTTTTGCAGTTATTTGTGTTTTAAGCAAAACAGCATCACTACATAGTATAAAACAAAGTCGCTTCCCGCTGCTGTCGCTATGTATGCTTAGATCTTTAAAACTACGCATCGGATTTTGATGCGGTTTTTTTAATAGATAGAGTGATTCAAGAGGAAGATTTAAATGTACTTTTTATCCAGGAAAATTAAGGAGTTCCCGCGGGAATCATAAAACCCCAATCCACGCGGAGAAAGTCACGGGCACCAGCTAGTATTAGAATAAAGCAAAAACTTACGTCAATGTGATCTTCGCAGAAATAAATAGTAAAATTTAGCCCTATAGCTGTAGGATCTCGCCGTGCAAGATTAAACCACTTAGATCGCATTGTTTTTTTAAGTGGGGCGTGAATAAATAACTTGTTTGGAGTTAATTTTGATGTGTTATCACACTGGGGGACCGCACACGACTTACACACTTTAGAATTCATGTTATTCACACAAAATATCTAAATTGCTGTACGAAGACTTATTGTTTATTGCACACAGTACATTAGAGTACATTGGTAAAAACTATAGTGACGTCACAAACGACGCCATGACACCCGCGAACGTTTTGGCGTGATTTTTAAAATTTAAATTTCAAATGCCAATTTTATCTACTAAACCTTATTTTTCTGCTGAAATAAGATATTTTTTCGATATAGTAGATACTTCCGAACATAGTCTGACCATTTTTCAAAATCAGTCATCATGCCTATTGGGTATACCCAAAAAAAAAAGCTTACTTCCTTTCTGAATTTTTATTGGATATTTATAATATACATTTATCTCGTGATAATTTATCACACTGTAAAGTTTCGTCGGCTGAGGAATTATTGTTGGGCTCAACTAGCTATATTGCCTAGACTATATTATGTTATACCGAAAATATTGTGACAAGAGGGTAAGCAGTCAACTACAACAACGAGCTGAGCTTAGTATAGCTGATAGCAAAACATTTATTGTGACCTGTAAAATGTAAAAGTTGGTAAAAATGTATTATGTATACCTTGTAATAACTTTACTTTACAGTTAAGCTGAAATAAATATTTTCATTTTCATTTCACACAGCAACGGATGCCTGAGTAGGTATATTGGAAGGTTTATACCTACGTCTTAGCCAATTAGGAAATATATTATCAATCTTTCCTTATTATATTTTATTTATACTGAAAACTTCATATTATTAGTATTATAGCCAAATAAATCCAGAATTTGTTATGCTTTATTTATATTATAATATATCACTCTTCCTTTAGACTAGTTCATGACTATGAACGTCGTGAATCTGTAAGCTTGGTGATGTCGGACCAACAAGATGGTTGTCTTCCTACGTTTCGTTTTCCGGTACGTGGTCTCCATTCCAGTATAATATACATACATACATTACAACTGTTTTTCAAATTCAAATTCAAACAATGCTTATTCAATAATATTATTAAATCTATTCTCATATTGTAAATGCGAAAGTGTGCTACGATTTCACGGCCCATCTTTACTAATTTGATATAGTGGTAGATTGCATCCCGGACATGAACATAGGATTTTTATCCAATGTATCCAAGAAAATTGTCGATAAATTATTTATCCAGTGTAGATAAATTATTTAATCAATCTATACAAAATTAAGGATCCACGCAGACGAAGTCGCGGGCATCTAGATTCTAGTCTATAACAAAATGCTTGTAATCTATATTTTAAAATAATATTATGAATTAGTAGATATCACACTGCAGTGCAAACTGCAAGTACATCTTATCTTTGTAGCACTGATGCATTTATGTACAACAATAATGTACCTACATGTAGTCATTATTTATCGACTACTTTATTAGCTACATATGGAGTATAATATTATTACTTACTCAAAGTTATAACCGAGGGCAATTTGGCTTGTGTGCGACATCATATATTATCAGATGATTACGTACACATTAAACCAAAATTACAAATTTGTTACAATTTTTATTGGATGCCTGACAAAACAACTTGGTCAATTACAATAGCGTGAAGGTTTCCTATCGCTGTTTACCTTCACCGTTTGAAGCAGGTGATATTTTTTAAACGCACATAACTTGCACGCACATAAGTTGGAGGTGTGTGCCCGGGGATCGAACTCGCAACCTCGTACAGGTCGTCACTAGGCTATAATAATTAAACTCTATATTAAATTAAATATCATTGTATCTATGATTATTTGATCATCGAGGAAGAAATAAGAGATGTATAGAATTCTCTGGCATTCGCGGTGTCTATTGGTACTTATAAAGAACTCGAATGTTCAATAGTTTATGGATAAATTAGCATTCCAAAGACAACCAAATTAAAACATCTCTGTCGTAGTTTTGTCGATAAAAAAAGCGGATTTCTGTCGCTGTGAATGTACTCGGGCTACTGAAAGTTCTATATAAATATTATTTACTCGTATGCACGACCTCGTGGCTTAGCTGTTGAAGGGGAAAGTTAAGAAAGAGTAGCAAACATAGGTGCAACCTTGGAATTTTGTAGGCGTATCAGCTTCCAACTGAGTCTTTTTCACAAATAAGCTTAGTCAGGCATATAAAGTCTAAATAATCAGGATGAAAAAAGAAAATATAATAGGTAAGTAATGTTACTTTCCTACAAACTAGTTAATCTCGCAGCTAGGCGTCTTCTATTGTGTGCAGCTCTACCTATCCCGACGATGCGTGGGCACAAGGCAGTACTTCATAACTTCTACTAACAAACCCTTTGTGAGCGCGAGTTATGGCCAACGCAACTCTAAGCCCTGTCTGTAACTCTGTACCCACCATATTAAAGGCATGGCCAGATATTTCGCGTGACGGCATCGACGAGCGCCAGAAACATGTTCAACCGGGCTAAAAAAGGAACTCACACAACTGAACAAGTATCGTCTGCATGGCTTTAGTGTTAGTCGACGTTTATATCTAAGTGCTTACAATGGGTCAGGTCAGCTAGACTTTGCTGCAAGACCGTATCAAATTATAGATGATCTTTACAGTATAACATTGACTGCAGGCGTATTCGGTTCAACCTTCAACGTCGGTAACGGATACAAACATTTGGCCGTGACGTACATAGTCTCACGTTTACTACGTGTGTCGTTGTGTCGTCCTGGATAGCGTGCTTTCTATCTGTCCAAGCCTTACTCTGTCCGTAGGTCCACCATATTTATACCCCACCACGAGTTACAACCGTGAGTAATGGAACTTATGTCCCGCTACATTATTCCATACTAAATCTCCCATAGTGTCGCATTTACTATTTAAATGTATTCATCCGTGAGCTTATCCGGGCGTCATGCCGAGCCTTTTGCGTGGCGAGTACGAGTATGAATAATATTCGTATAAGCCGGCCGTGCCTGGGCTTAGGTGCTGAATCGATACATTATACAAATACGTTATCTTCGTAGTTTGCACCTACCCAACTATCCACTATCTACCGACGTAATAGTCTATCTTTCTGCGTACGAAGTATTTTCACGAGATAGTGTTACTGCTGCTTTTGATTGAAATACTTAGCACTAACACGTTCCAAATAAAAAGTAGCCTTTCGTAACTACTACTTACCCGGGATGAAACTATTTGTGCACCAAAGTTGGTTTAAGGGTCCTTATACAATCAGGCCGCAGCCAACTTTAGGTATATAACTCGCCACACTACAGCATATATCTGTACGCATATATAGCACTACGCTCTACGCTCGATTTTATAGCCAACTAATCAATTTTGTAACTTGAAATATTTGATTATTTATTTACTACATATTATTATCTATGCCTCCGCGCCACATTATAGTAAATACTAGCAGACGCACCCCTGCTTCGCTCGGGTGAAATTTTTAAAAATTCCTTGGAGGTCGAATTTCCAAAAATCCTGAAACACGTGTTTCTTAAATCCCTATAGTAAAAATCTGTAGGTATTTAACTCGCCACAATACAAAATATTTCTGCAAGCACGTATACTCTACGCTCTACCACAGTAAACGGATGAAACTACCTAGAAACGTTACCAAAATTTAAAAAAAGTCAGCGCCATTTTGAATTTCTTTATTATCGTACTGATTTCGTTCAAAATCGATATCTGACGATCCCTGGGATCACAAAACAGGAAACTGGTACCAAAATTTAAAAAAAGTCAGCGCCATTTTGAAATTCTTTATTATCGTACCGATTTCGTTCAAAATCGATATCTGGGGTTCTCTGGGATCGCAAAACCGGAAACTGGTACCAAACTTTAAAAAAGTCAGCGCCATTTTGAAATTCTTTGTTATCGTACCGATTTCGTTCAAAATCGATATCTGGGGTTCCCTGGGATCACAAAATAGGAAACTTTTACCAGAATTTTAAAAAAGTCAGCGCCATTTTGAAATTCTCTGTTACTGTACCGATTTCGTTCAAAATCGATATCTGGGGTTCCCTAGGATCACAAAATATGAAAATTTTACCAGAATTAAAAAAAAGTCAGCGCCATTTTGAAATTCTCTGTTATTGTACCGATTTCGTTCAAAATCGATATCTGAGGATCCCTAAGATCACACAACAGGAAACTGTTATTTAAATTTTAAAAAAGTCAGTGCCATTTTGAAATTCTCTGTCATTGTACCGATTTCGTTCAAAATCGATATCAGTGGATCGCTAAGATCACAAAACAGGAAACTGGTACCAAAATTTTAAAAAATTAGCGCCATTTTGAAATTCTTTGTTATTGTACCGACTTTGTTCCAAATCGATATCTGAGGTTCCCTAGGACCACAAAACAGGCAACTGGTATTTAAATTTAAAAAAATCAGCGCCATTTTGAATTTGTGTTTTGTGATCCCAGGGACCGTCAGATATCGCTTTTGAACGAAATCGGTACAATAACAAAGAATTTCAAAATGGCGCTGAGTTTTTAAAATTTTGGTAACAGTTTCCTGTTTTGTGGTCTAAGGGATCCTCAGATATCGATTTTGAACGAAATCGGTACAATAACAGAGAATTTCAAAATGGCGCTGACTTTTTTTAAATTTTGGTACCAGTTTCCTGCTTTGTGATCCCAGGGACCGTCAGATATCGCTTTTGAACGAAATCGGTACAATAACAAAGAATTTCAAAATGGCGCTGAGTTTTTAAAATTTTGGTAACAGTTTCCTGTTTTGTGGTCTAAGGGATCCTCAGATATCGATTTTGAACGAAATCGGTACAATAACAGAGAATTTCAAAATGGCGCTGACTTTTTTTTAATTCTGGTAAAAGTTTCATAATTTGTGATCCTAGGGAACCCCAGATATCGATTTTGAACGAAATCGGTACAATAACACAGAATTTCAAAATGGCGCTCACTTTTTTAAAATTCTGGTAAAAGTTTCCTGTTTTGTGATCCCAGAGAACCCCAGATATCGATTTTGAACGAAATCGGTACGATAACAAAGATTTTCAAAATGGCGCTGACTTTTTTAAAATTTTGGTACCAGTTTCCTGCTTTGTGATCCCAGGGATCGTCAGATATCGCTTTTGAACGAAATCGGTATAATAACAAAGAATTTCAAAATGGCGCTGATTTTATAAAATTTTGGTAACAGTTTTCTGTTTTGTGGTCTTAGGGATCCTCAGATATCGATTTTGAACGAAATCGGTACAATAACAGAGAATTTCAAAATGGCGCTGACTTTTTTTAAATTTTGGTACCAGTTTCCTGCTTTGTGATCCCAGGGACCGTCAGATGGCGCTTTTGAACGAAATCGGTACAATAACAAAGAATTTCAAAATGGCACTGAGTTTTTAAAATTTTGGTAACAGTTTCCTGTTTTGTGGTCTAAGGGATCCTCAGATATCGATTTTGAACGAAATCGGTACAATAACAGAGAATTTCAAAATGGCGCTGACTTTTTTTTAATTCTGGTAAAAGCTTCATAATTTGTGATCCTAGGGAACCCCAGATATCGATTTTGAACGAAATCGGTACAATAACAGAGAATTTCAAAATGGCGCTGACTTTTTTTAAATTTTGGTACAAGTTTCTTGCTTTGTGATCCCAGGGACCGTCAGATATCGCTTTTGAAGGAAATCGGTACAATAACAAAGAATTTCAAAATGGCGCTGAGTTTTTAAAATTTTGGTAACAGTTTCCTGTTTTGTGGTCTAAGGGATCCTCAGATATCGATTTTGAACGAAATCGGTACAATAACAGAGAATTTCAAAATGGCGCTGACTTTTTTTTAATTCTGGTAAAAGTTTCATAATTTGTGATCCTAGGGAACCCCAGATATCGATTTTGAACGAAATCGGTACAATAACAGAGAATTTCAAAATGGCGCTCACTTTTTTAAAATTCTGGTAAAAGTTTCCTGTTTTGTGATTCCAGAGAACCCCAGATATCGATTTTGAATGAAATCGGTACGTTAACAAAGAATTTCAAAATGGCGCTGACTTTTTTTAAATTTTGGTACTAGTTTCCTGCTTTGTGATCCCAGGGATCGTCAGATATCGCTTTTGAACGAAATCGGTACAATAACAAAGAATTTCAAAATGGCGCTGATTTTTTTTTAATTCTGGTAAAATTTTCATATTTTGTGATCCTAGGGGACCCCAGATATCGATTTTGAACGAAATCGGTACAATAACAGAGAATTTAAAAATGGCGCTGACTTTTTTAAAATTCTGGTAAAAGTTTCCTATTTTGTGATCCCAGGAAACCCCAGACATCGATTTTGAACGAAATCGGTACGATTACAAAGAATTTCAAAATGGCGCTGACTTTTTTTTAATTTTGGTACCAGTTTCCTGTTTTGTGATCCCAGGGATCGTCAGATATCGCTTTTGAACGAAATCGGTACAATAACAAAGAATTTCAAAATGGCGCTGATTTTTTAAAATTTTGGTAACAGTTTCCTGTTTTGTGGTCTAAGGGATCCTCAGATATCGATTTTGAACGAAATCGGTACAATAACAGAGAATTTCAAAATGGCGCTGACTTTTTTTTAATTCTGGTAAGTTTCCTATTTTGTGATCCCAGGGAACCCCAGATATCGATTTTGAACGAAATCGGTACGATAACAAAGAATTTCAAAATGGCGCTGACTTTTTTTTTAATTTTGGGTAAAGTTTTCTGTTCAGTGATCCCAGGGAACACCAGATATCGATTTTGAACGAAATCAGGACGATAAAAAAGAATTTCAAAATGGCGCTTACCGTACTAAAATTATTGGGAAAAAGTTTATTAGTAGGATTGTCAATCACGCCGTAACAGACTAACGTATTGACCTAATTATTTGCATAGGTATATGCTGGAGTGTCATAGACTTCAATTAATACATTCATACATACATCCAACATACATACACACTCACACACACACACGCATAGGCATACATAGACTCCTAATCTCGTACCCTTTCCTTTTGGCTTTGCTGTAATCGGGTAAAAAAAAGGGTAATTGAGAACTTTCTTCTTTGTGTCGGATAACAATATCAAGTTTTATCGAGCGCAGTATACAACACGGTGTTAATTTTGTCGTAATAAATTTCATGCAAAAAAGCGATACACCCACCCGTTCACGAGCGCATCTCAGCGCGTACTGAGCGCCAAACGCCAAGCGTCCGGCTTCTTTCCATAGAAAATGTATGAAGAATTTTTTGTGTTGACACATAAATGACAAAGTATTTATTTGTATGCATAATGTTCCAGCATTTGGGTAGAGGACTATATAAGCCCCACTCTTTTGTTATTTTCAAGTTAAAATATGTAGCTGATCTAGCTTTATGGGTTCCTATCCAGACCCCATTTTTCGTCATTTTCAGCAGTTCTTGCGTTCGTAGAAACGTATTTATTCCGAAAATTTGTATGGGAGTGTGCATTTTTTATGGGGTCTAACTAGAGATGAATACATTACCTTTAATTTAATACCATAATATCCCAACAGCTGTTATTCCATTTATCTATAAATGGTACTTGAAAAAGTATGATATCTGTATAAGGGGCCTTAATAGATGGGCTAAAAAACGTAACAGGTAGCCTGAAAGAAAAAAACATACTCAATTATTTAATTTCCTCGGGAGAAAGAAATATTATTTTTGTTTCTTTGATATAACAATAACAGTTAGCATGCCAAAATAATTTTCAAAAACGTCCATTGTAAATTCATGTTTGACGTTAAAGTAATGCGGCCAAGTCAAGGCAGGTGGAACAATTTCACCACACAATGATATTTATGTCATTGTTATTTGATATTCCTTTTAAACCTCTTTTACACATTCCAATTGCCAGATAGCTATCCGATCGGGGTGCGATGGACAATGTTGTATCGAGATCTTTTGGTTAAATTAATAATAATTTATAATGTCCTTCCAATCTCCACATATATGCCATCTGCACGACAGATATCAATATTTGTGCATGTAATTATATATATTTATTAGCTGATGCCGCGATTTCGTCCGTGTGGATTAAGGTTTTTTGGTTCACGCGGGAACTCTTTAATTTTCCGGGACAAAAAGTAGCATAAGTGTTATTCCAGACTATAATCTATGTCTGTGCCAAATTTCATCAAGATCCGTTAAGCCGTCCTGGCGTGTTGATTGAGTAACAAACATCCATCTATCCATCCATACATCCGTCCAAACTTTCGCATTTATAATATTAGTATAGACAAAATAAATTTAAAGCGCGCATTAGTGTGTGCGTAGTGACAGACGCACTTTCTATTACCTTATCTTTGAAATCCAATACGTTCGGCATAGGAACCAAGCAACGGCTTACTACCCTACCGGCAAAGACATGCTGCCAAGCGATTTAGCGTTTTGGTACAATTCTGCGTAGAAACTGACTGCCGTTTTCCCTCGAGTTGCGCCGATGAGTAGGCCACCAGGTTGTGTGAAAGAACCCTTACAAAATAATTATGTATCCTCTACCTTATGTAGGCATTTACTTGAAGCATTGTAAACATTTTATGTTATATATTTACGTATGAATATCTACTAGGGTCCTGGGTAGGTAGTTATGTGCAGGATAAAGGTGCAAAAAATACAACTACCTACAGCGTAGATACATCACGCAATGGAAAATTTATAGCACAGTAAATATTAAACATAAGATACAACTGCTAAGTACATATTATAATATTTACTTGAATTTCACTTCGATACCAAACATGTAGATTCCAGATAAGTAGATAATTAGTCTACTTACATAGGTAGTTACCCGTGCCCTAAAAAAAGGTTATCAACTTCTAACAACTTCATGGTTGGTAGGAAAAAAATATTAACCATGTTTTAGAAAAGGGCTTGTAAATTGACTTAAGTACATAGTTTAGTACAAAAATTCCGAATTTGTACAGAACCATAGTCTTAGTTTTATTAACAACGGATATACTAACTTGTAATAAGTGAACTACAGTTATTACTTAGTTAAAATTATAACCGTACAAGGACAAGGCAAACATCACTAATAAAGTCCTAAGGACAAAGAAGTTTCGCACGTCGTAAAAATATCATTTGACCTTCTTTGTACTCAGTTAAAACGTATCAAATTAATGTTCCGCTTGCGCTTTGATCTGTTTGCCTTGAACGTTGATGATGTGGAGACGCCCGTGCATCCAGCGCCTCTCAATTTGTAGCAATTCATAAGAGGTAGCGGGTGCATTTCGTCGCATACTTCTGCTTACATCTAATAAAACATGTCAATTTAATAATGTTTATTAAGAATCTCTTATTTTTAATGGGCGATACCCATTAAAAATGAGATAATGATATGGAATCATTCACCTAGAAACCAGTTTACACTACCGGTAATTAAGTTCATACTGGTATACCTACAAGCTATTTTTTAATTATCTTTTGTTTTAAATTAAATTATGCAGATGATTGATGAGACAAGGTTATATTTTTCGAATGTTTATTAGATGAGTAAATATTATCGTCGAAACATGAACACAGATTTTTAGGGTTCCGTACCTCAAAAGGAAACACGGAAACCTAATCACGTTGTTGTCCGTCCGTCTGACTCTTCTTCTCAGGAACACATGGAAGGTATCAAGCTGAAATTCATATAAAATACTCAGGTCTACTGTCCCTTGGAGCTGTGAAAAAATCAAACTTCTAAGTCAACGCAATCAAGAGATACAGCCGTTTATGCTGCAAATTTTCGACACTTGCAAGGGAACCAAAACCTACAGGGTACTTCCCGTGAACTCAGAATCTTGAAATTTGGTATGAAGCAACGTCATAAAGCACATATAAAGGAAAAATTGCGAAAAGCATAAATTTTTAGTAACATCATATTATAATAAAAATATTTTTAATAACTTTAAACTTACTACAGGTTTGTACGGGACCCTCGGTGCGCGAGTCCGACTCGCCCTTGGCCAGTTTTTAGTTAGTAATTTTAATTTCAAATATTTGTCGGTGTATTACATATAATGTAGTACTTATCTTGTATGGATCTACTTCTAAAACAAACATAATTCTAACATCGCTTCTAACTTCTAATTAAGTAGGTAAAATTTTTGGTCAAATCGTAATACTGAAATTAATAAAAAATATAAATGGTTTTCCATGTTGTAATATTAATAACTTAGACCACTCACACATGCTTAAATGAAACTTGTGGAATTTATATGGGCTTTGTGTAGGCACGTGTTTCATTATATTGCGCTCTTGATTGCTCTTCCTGTACTTCGCTTTATATTTAAATAAGTTCTACTTACTTCACACTTAGAACTTTTATTTAGGCGTAATTCGCATTCCTTCGGTTTTAGGAAGGCTAAGGCTTTATTATTTTAAATAACACTTAAACAGAAGGAAATCGACGTTTCGGAAACTTTTTTTTTAAATTTAAATTTACCATTTCTTCATTGTCCCTAAAAATAATATAGGTAATTATACTTTTATACCAATAAAAATAACGTGCATATATAATAAATAAACACTTGACTGAAATCTGAATCATGCGTTTCAGCTGATTGTGAAAATGCAGTCTAAATTAAAACCTTTTGATAAAAGAAACAATGTAAATAATGATGTCCTCCAGGCCGATTTCGGCCACGGCGACTGATTGAGAAGAACTCCTAGTATCTGGAGGGCATCTGATGTAATATGTTCCCTCATGTATCTTTTTTTTTTACAGTAATTGGGGTTTTCAGACTACAAATTCTCAGTACTACCCCGGTTAAGAAAATGGTGGTGTTTCACCCCCGTGTTTCGGAGAGCACGTTAAACCGTCGGTCCCGATTATTATCACTAACATGATAATAGTCGTTAAAGCCGCCAACCCGCATTCTAGCAGCGTGGTGGGTCTAAGCTCTAATTTCCTCTCTCCTATGAGAGTAGAGGCCTGTGCCCAGCAATGGGACGAGTATGGGCTGTAGTGATGATGTGTGATCTCTCTCAAAAGCAGCGTTAGTGAGGCCAATTTTACTACCCTGGCATAATGATTGTAGCTTGTATTTTTTTAATAAAGGCAGGTAGGTAAGTATAGTGTGGGAAAGATTAAAATAGTAGTAGGTAAAAATAAACCTAAAAATAAACAAAGATTTCTATGATTACTGATTAAACGGGCTATTGTGATGGAAGCCACGTCCCGGCATCATGACCTGACTGAGTGGTCACCTGATGAACACCGACTTAAAATAAAATAATGCGTTCCTTTTTTATCTCACCGATCTCACCTTGAATGGTAACAGCACAGAAACGTGAGACTTTAACATTGATTCGTTTAGGGTTCCCTTATTTTTAATAGTGTTGTTCTAAGTGATAGATAAAGAAGTGAGAATCTACTATGCTAAATCCCAAGTGTCTATCCTAACGATTTTAGTTATCTATGCTGATATACCAGTTAGTCAGTTTCCCCTTAAGTTTTCATAAAAACTAGCCTCCCAATATGGTATTGCTAAATGCAATCCTAAACATTTTCCTAAATTTGGTGAGAGAAAGACTAACTAAATATTATCTGTTGCCTTTGACTACCATACCTAGCTTTGTAAAATTCCAAAAAAGAGAGAACATCTAATAAGCCACAGAACCCATAGCATCCGAAGTAAACACACACTTGGCCAATTTTTTATTTTTCCGAAACAACGGTCTATCACATTACAGGCCTATGTTTTGTCAGGTCAACTTACTACAAAGTCTCGTAAGTAATAATTATTGTTATTTCAAAGCCTACAGAAATATTTTTCTTGGCCGGTTTCCGCGCATTTTCTTGTTTCAAAGTACCTTCATAACTTTGTAAGCGGTAAAAATGTGGTCCTATGAAAGTTTTTTTCTTTTATTTAGTTTATAAAAGTAGATAGGTAATAACTGTTTTTAAACAGCTCCATACTCCATATACATAACTAGAGCAATTTTACAAGTAAATAATTAAATACGGAAATCATATATTATAGTTTGTGTGAAATCTATAACATTTTTTTACAAAAGATCTACATTTTTTTACGTAATATTGTGAAATGGGTTAACACAAAAGACTGGTATCTTATTTATTTTTTCAGGTTCATAAATATAAAAGCTACAAGCTGATGCCCGTGACTTCGTCCGCGCAGATTGAGGTTTTGTGGTTCCCGCGGGAACTCAAAAAATTTCCGGGATAAAAAGTAGCCTGTGTGCTATTCCAGATCTATCTCTATACTAACTATATATATTGTAATAAATATTATAAATGCGAAAAAACTTAGACTTGTGGATGGATAGATATTTGTTACTCAATCACGCCGGAATAGCTGAACGGATTTGGATGAAATTTGGCACAGAGATAGTTTACATCCCGGGGAAGGTCATATGCATCTTTTTCCCGGAAAGTTGAAGAGTTCCTACTGGAATTAAAGAACATCAATCCACGCGCATGAAGTCGCGGGCATCATCTAGTTACTAATACACAAAACGTGGTAATCTTCTTGGCTGTACAATATAATGTCAATTAAGATAGGTAAAACCTATAATAAATCTAGAGATCTACGACTCTCGATCTACGTGTACAATAATGCTACATTCTTGTCGCGGAGTACAACGTTGGAAGACATAATTTTCAATTTGCGTCCCTGCCCTCGTAAATACGTCAGCATACATCAGAGTTATAGAAGCTAATCAGTAGGAATACGAAATGACTGGGAAAATCTGAAATATGGAGACCAATTTATTCTGACTGTTGCACATTATATCTGAGTATCAAAATAATATTCTAAAAACAAAATACAAGGTGAGTAATAGTGAGTAGGCTAAAAGTGTTGTCTCCGAATGTCCGAGGCATGTACCTATTTGAAGTTCAATATTTAAATTAAAAGTCATAATTAAAAAAAATAAAAAACACGACTGCCCTGCCAAAAAACGAACTAAAAAGTTAAAAATCTAAATTAATCTTGTTAAATAGAATCTTATACACATTTTTATTCAATGAATCACTGGATCTTGAACTATAATGTTATATATTTTTGGAATCTACTCATCAGTTTCTAGATGATGACAATACAGTTAATCTTATTTACGAAAATTTTTTTTCAACTTTAGTCTTTAATGCGGGACCATGGTCACCTCATCAAATTTCTTTTACTAGCCTAGGAATTAAACTAGGAATTCTAACGATACCTCATTTATCAAATTCGGTTCAGGCGTATAGAATTATGGTAGAATATACAAACTCACATACATACATACATACATAAATACATACATACATGAACCCTGAAAACAATATACTTCTTTTTTCAGGCAGTCGTATTAAACAATAATAGAGCAGTAAAAAGTTGCATTACTAAGTACCAATTATATCAAAAGAAAAAAATAATACCTACCATAAACCTAGTTTTTCAATCGAGGGTCATCAATTATCTATGCCCTTCGATGTGATAGCGCAATTCGTAAAACAAATCGTTTTTATCTGTATCTAAATGTTATTAGATTTATGTCCAATTGATAAAGTTGAAAATCATTGCTTTTTAAACTTTTATTATTTATTACCTTATCGTTACTTAATATTTATTTTATTTAGAGTTGCTACCATGTTACTATGAATTTATATATTACAACAGTAAAATAATACGCAGGATAAGTAGTTATTTTATTATCTCATATAAATTGGTATGATCAAGTTAACGTTTCTAAAATGAAATTTTAAACTAACTATAACACCCAGCAAAGTAATTTCAAAGTATAAAGTTCTATGTAATTTACTATTTAAAGTTTCCTTATTAAGTCCTTAAGTCTTATATACTTGTGTTTAAGGCACTTAGTTTAATTAAAGTTTTCCCCGAAGCGCAGTGCAATTACTCGGCCCGTGTAAATGCAAATAAGTTGGAAGTACCCGTGATGTTTATGTCCGCCGCTGAGAGCGTTTTCCGAAATTCGAAATACGTAGCTCGGCTGCGCTATAATTTGTATGGGCGTGTTAATATAAAGATACCTTCTCACTCAAGGTTTGGTTACTTGTTACTACAGACCAAACTCGCGATTCTAATGAATCACGATGAAAATGTGTCTAACGAGCCTTCACGAAGTTGTACAAGGAACTGTGGGTGCTAAAATTGTGCCCTCGTATCCGCAACGTTGGCAGACCCGCACTATCATGGATGGATGACATCAAGCTGGATCCAGACGATAAAAGACCGCGACCTGTGAAAATCCTTATGCGAGATACCTATGTGTAACCTACTGCCTTCGGCTTTCGTAATGTAAAGTACGTAGTATTTACGTTATTATGGAAAATGGATATAATATATATAAGCCACAAGTAGCGTATCAATTATATGCACTATAATTTTTTTAATTTAGAATTAAACTACTATATCAGCGCAGTGGAAGGTTGAAAAAGTTATATTCTTTGCGCAAATGCTCAAACCCAAGTGCAGTGACACAATACATTAATTCTCTTTGCTGCTTTGCCACGCTTTTTCGATGAAAAACCACTGAAGAGGTGTTATGTCATATTGAGCTACACAGGATCCCTGTACTCTTTGTGGAATAGAGATTTTGGCATTCGATTGGGGCACTTATTATGATATCAGAACAAGAATTATTACTTATCGTAGTGGAATTTACAAAAAGTTTTTGATAGAACTTATTATGATAATGGTGCTTATGAGACATTTGTATGTGTGTTTCTAATTTTTAGAGGGTTTTACTCGTAGACTTCTAAACTAGTCCATTTAGCGCATTGCCGTGGTTCGCAAGTTAAACCGCAACACAAACTTTGCAGACAACGTTATGATGTACTTACGTACATACATTTAACTTACTATGATAGTCTGAAAATGCTTAATCACCCATATAAAATTATACATAGGTGGGTACAGTTTCATCAATATATTGTCATATGACTTGTGAATAATAATTATGGCTTGTATTATTTTATGTTAGAATGACTTAAGTTTTAAGTAATTTTTGAAAATGAGTCGTAAATAATGATAGAGCTATTATCCAGGGCAGTAACTATTCCCTACTGCTTCAATATAACAGCTACGCTATCAAATTTTTGAAAAAAAAAACACTTACGATCCTTATCTTGACGCATCGGGAATCTTTATGATCTTCGCAACATTTTAGCACACCCATGAAATTGTTAATTATCATCGATTTACGTAATAAGTTACCCGCCGCATTGAGGAAATATGCATTTCATACTCGTACACGTAGATCGATGGGATCAGCCTAGTAGCCAACGTTAGCTGATTCTGGTGGGAAAATTGACCAAGAGATCAATCAGATTTCTTGTATTACTACATAGATATCATATTAATAATTTAAATACACATCTTAGCGAAAATGTGTACGTCAATTTTAAAATGCAAAATATTACGACCTATCTCTCTGCGTCGTGTGCCTCGTTATTTTCTTGGGATAATAATGCGGTGGGTTTCCAGATCCTTCCGCATACGACTCGACTAAGAGCACTATTTTAACACTGAGATTTCTAACGAGTACCTACTATCAGATGTTAGTGATAACAACTATTTATCTATTCATGGATTATTGATGATGTTAACTTGAAATCTATTCAATATGCACTTGCATTCCTGTTAATAGTACTTTGAAGTGTACGAGGGAGCGGGCTGTTTGTTCTTAACACATATCGTTAAAATCTAGTGAGGACAACTACCATTGACCTCATAACCAATACTGTTTAGTGTCATCTTGGTAATGCATTTCTCATGCATATTGTAATAGATCAAACCACATGTAACATGACTATGTATTTGAGGACTAAATAATATGATTATTGCTTTATTGCCTTGCATCTTACATATTACAGATTTTTATACTCGTATAGCACAATCATCTTTAGGCAGGTTGAGACGCCATAATATTGGTAAAGCAGAAAACGCATAATTTACTTGAGCGTAGGTACGAATTCCTCGCACCTTTAACTACGAGAGTGTAATGTGACGTGCTTACGAATGATAAAAATTAATTGGCATTTGTCAAGGAGGCCGGGTAGTTATTTTTGCACGTGCAAAAATGGTTTTACTGTAGCCTTTCTACTCTTGATCAATGTTCGCATATTGCAGTTTTTACGCACGACACCTGGTACGCATCTCATATTTAAAGGCCTTCTTGAAGGTGAATTTATGTGTTCGCTAAAAAAGTGGTACTTTATGAGAAATTACAGTTAACTTAAAATTAAAACAACAACATAGTATACATTTGCTATTAGGATGACAGTTAGCAATCTATAGGTACTTTTCTCTCCAGTGACTGTAATCACAAGAGGAAATGAGATACCTTAAGGCTTACCTATTTTTATTATCCTAATAGCATCTGGATTGGATAGTAAATTGTTTGTTATTTCTTTTTCGAAAAGTTAAAATATAATTTATGTATCTGTAGGTACCTTATTCTTATTTACATTTAACAAAAAATCATATTAACCGATTAAATCCTCTCAAAACTAGCTTCTTACTTTTTATTAGCTTAATCGATTAACATAAGAAATTAGAAAAGTTGCGAAAGTCACATGATTTCTTTGTAATTCCATTCTTACATTGTTAGTCAATATTATAAATAAGTCTATGTAAAAATACGCTATAAAAATATAATTTTGAAGATTTGGTACTTCTATCTTCTACTTCTACTAACAGTAAAGGACCGTCGAAATTGGCATACTTATATGGTTTTGTAGCTTGTCTTGCTTAAAAATAAAAATAATAAAGGAAGATATTTAATTTGGTTATGTTCAGAGATGAAAACTGAATATTTATCAGTAGCAGGTGAAGTATGATTTGCTGATTGCGGTAGTGCCATTAATATAGGAGGTTCAACGCCCCCAAGGCTGCAAGCAAACTGATCAGAGCTCTGTTTCACCACGACTTCAGTACATAACACTTGAGATATCCTTTGTGCTTTGTTTACATTCGAGCAAGTTGCTTGCTGTAAAGAAAACAATTGGTCAAAATGTTATTAATAGATCATTTTAGATTCGTTTTATTGAATGTTGTTTATACAATTACTATTGGAGTATTTTTACTGACTTCCAAGGTTTTTAATTCAGCATTTTTTTTTAATCCATACCTATCTGCTCCTATCAGGTAGATAGGATTTCATTTTTCAAATCTCAATAGGTATGTAATAGATGGTAACCGTGACACTGACGACGTGGATTGATTTTTAAGAATCGCTTGGGAACTCTATTTTCCATGATAAAAGACAAATAAGCAATTCCGAATTTCTTCAAAATCGATCAAAAGGTAATAGATACACACTGACAGCCAGACAATTTATATGGTAATATTAAGTATGGATATTATTTTGATGAAACTTTTTTTTTTACCGTCGAATCGATAACGTTCTAAAGTACTAGAGTTAACGCTTCAGTAGAACAATATTGGAAACCTTACTACTTTAACGTCACGTAAGTAAGTATTAGACGAGTTGTCAACAAGCAAGTTACTCGCAGCCAGGTTAAAGGAAGCATGCAACACTCATTCATTTCATCTCGATCTCTGTAGCAGCGTATATCAATTGGCGCATCACGCATTAATGCCTTTAGGAAAAATATAGGATGCACCAGCCGTAAATACATTCGTAGCGGGTTCGTTGGGCAGTCATCGTCGTTCACCGTGACGTCAATTAGTATACAAGTCGTAAACATGTACAGAGGTGAAAAGTTATGGTAGCCATTTTATTTATAGCCTCCACTGACCCATATGATTGATGCTTCCTTATAACGTTTTCTGTGGTATTGCACATACGTTAATGTAAAAAAGCGAGAGTAAAACTGAGTATTATACGATAGGTCAGGCTTGTTTGTACCGTAACTCTAGTTATTTATCTTTAAATATCATATAGGTCTGCTTATTTCTCTCATGCTTTATTAATGTACGAATTTAACAAAAAGACAATTGACTTCAAAGGTGGCAGGGGTCTTCTCTGTTTGGCTCGTGAGGGCCAAGCGGGAGTACGGGCTTCGAGATCTGGCCTCATTACCCGGGCGGATCGCGGGGTAATATTGTACCCCGGTGATTTTCTTGTAGCCGTGTGTCGACTAGGGCCTGCCTTGAAGGGTACGGGCCCTTAGGCCTCATGTCGCCTCCGCTGTTTGGTCCACACTGCGGGGGCTGACTTCAAAACCACAAGTCTGACTTAGCGTATAGGCTCGTTCACTAGAGTTCGCCTAACGACAACATTATTTTCAGACCCAGACCGTCCATGAACCATCGCGATAAACGCAATTGTTGCAACTGATTAAATTTGTTTGGTATATTGGTCATGTCTTGGTTTGCTTCAACTCTGCATTTTAGTCAATAGTAGTCAAGCTCGAGATTTTGTGCATAGCACGTCAGGCATTATCAACGGGCTCAATATTATTATTCACAAGAAGATAGTGAATTTATATATAGCTAGATAAATCAAGAATCGGGGACAACATGTCCACTGCGGCGGCGCAACAAAACTTTATTATCGTTCCAGGACATGCAGTAAATAGCGAAACACCAATTTATGAAATACACGATCCTAGTTGTAAATTCACAAGCTATGACACCGTACGCAATGGCCTCACGCGTTTCGTTGCATTTCGCAAATTGAATACGGACGTTTACAATTTACAACAACAACTACTCCATGCCTAGGTTTGCCAGCTCACTTGGAAAAATGGGACATGCCCCAAAACTTTGAAACCGCTGCCCTAAAAATTATGCGTTTCTTTACTCTGGGCTTCGAGATAATCCTTTAAACAGCCAAAAACGTATTTTGCTAGGAAAATGTGGTAGCAAAATAATTTTATGGAAACAGCTAGATAGATTTTGAGTTTTATTGTATAAATTCTATTTAGTAGGTACGATATAAATTATAATAAGCCATGAAGAAAATTATTGGTATTATAATTATCCAATATCAATATTTAATCCTTGCGGTATATTTATAGATTAATAAGTTTTATTGTAGTGTTGTGGTATTATTATTTCATGTACCTACCTAAGTTTTACAAATTTTATCCAAATAAGTCATTAATTTTCCTCGATGAGGATAGAACTTTGAATTAAAACACTCGGTTCATACTTATTTTTGTTTTGAGCACGACAATAATTACTAGATTTAAGAAGATCAGGAATGTTTCGAGTTATATGGAATAGTGGTGTTACTCCTCGTACCAGTCGGCATATTTTTAATTATTTGATCACACAATACTGATAAATCAGTGGCTGTAATTGGTCGGTAGTTGTAATTAGTTTATTTCAATTCGCGCACGCCCCTTAGTAATTAGTTTATGCATTTTAATTTGAAAGTGCACTCGAAGGTGTAATTTGATCAAGAAGGCGGAATTAGTATGACAAATGGGCCATTATTTGTAGAGATTTCTGGAAATAATAACTATTATTTAAAGCTAGGAAGCAGCAATATAAGATAAATAACTTGATTTTGACCGCGATTTTAACAATCTTGGTAGAACACTGTAATTTTTCAGGATAAAAAGTATCATAAGTCACCTTAACTAGGTCTTAAACTAATTTCATGCAAAAACATTATGTATATCTAGGTATTGCTCTTTTGCGTCTTGATTGAAGGACAAAATATAAACTTTCGCATCGATAATAATTTAACAACTGGGTCCGCGACTTCGTCAGCGTGGATTAAGATTTTCTGATTCCCGCGGGAAGTCTTTAATTTTCCGGGATAAAAAGTAAACATAAAAAGTCTTTGTCCTTCCCCGGGACACATACTGCCCCCATACCAAATTTCATCAAAATCGGTTGAACAGATGGACCGTAAAAGCGTTCGCAGTTCGCATTAATGATATTAGTATAAGAGTATGGATACGGATGTCAGAACAAAGAATCAAATAGGTAATTCATTATGTCGCTTTTTAGAGGGCCTGAAATTCGAAATTACCTACCTAGGTGGCTATGTGTCTGAGTTCAGCGCAACAATTTTTGAGTTAACAGCTATATGGTACCCTTAGGTACATTAATACATATTAATATAATAATGTTTTGAAAGCTACGAACCGGTGTTCCCACGATGTAATATTGATACATATGCTACACCTACGTGATTAGGTATTTAAATAGAAATTTGTCTATTTATTGGTCCCAAACTGGAAGAAATGTAAATTTTATTTGATTTTAATTCAGACAGTGTTCATAAATAACTTAACAATAATGAATACAAATTAGGACTGAAACAAAATATGCCTAGTGCCTACCTCTTAGATGCCTTTTAACTTTACTGTCATTGAAAAGGCATAAATGCGAAGGTTTGGATGGATGTTTGTTACTTAATAACGCCAAAATGCATCCATTTGGACGCAACGGATCTGGATGAAACTAAATTAAAGAGTTCCCGCGGGAACCAAAAAACCTCAATCCACGCGAACGTTAAGTCGCGAGCATCAGCTAGTATTAATAAACAAGACCTTCACTTGTTTAGTTTTTTGGAACTTTCCGTAGGGGTTCTTTGATTTTCCGGGACAAAAAAATTACCAAATTTGGCAAAATTGGTTGAATAGTGTAGCCGTGAAAGCCAGATAGACAAACACTTACATTTTCTTATTTATAATACAAGATGGGTGGCGATTGAAATTTATTATTTCTTTGTAATTCATTCAATTATTCGGTTCATTCGGTTTCGATGTACGATTACAACAAGCATCGCTTCGCTGAGCGCTTTGTCCGCTTATCTGTACCTACCTCAGCTGCAGCTATAGATTCTGCATACTAACCAATGGAATGCCTAGAGATACCTACACTCTACGAGAAACCTATAAGATAAATCATACAAGCTAAGAATTTTTGTAAAAATTTTCTTGCTTATTTATATATTACCCACACATAATAAGTACTTACATAAACAGGAAAACAATATAAAAAGCCGAACAAAAAATATGCAGTAGTATATACGTAGAAGCGGTCTTATTGCTACAGTAGGTACTTTTTCTTTTACTTTGTAAAATTTTTTACTTGGTGGAAGGTGGATAAAAAGAGCACTTTTCTGATTTTTCAACCTAGCAATGTCGTCAAAATCGGTGAAGCAAATGGACTATAAAAAGGTAAAAGATAGTAATAATAGTAATTATTTGAATATTACTATTTTGGGCAAATAAGTGAGATAACATAGCTTGCAAGTATTGAAGTAATAAGTATGTATAGTTCGCGCGCGAGTTGAATGCAGATTACATGTATATGTCACCGTACTCTGCATTCGATTGTACCTCGATGAATGCAAGCGCATGAAAATCAATCTAAAAGTTCAATATGTATTTTCGTGTTCCCCGACAGTGCCGGCATGCGATAAGGAATGGATGGCGAGCTACCCGTTGACAGTTTTACGGACTAGGATGGTACCGAACAAATCTACTGGGATTCAATCCGTTGCAAGCTTTCATTCAGTAGCCCAAACCGAACGAAGTGCAACTACGAGTAGGTAAATACTATGAATTGGGAAACGTTACCTATTACCGATTAATTTTTTTTGCGTTATTTCTTTCAGTAGATAAGTCAGTATTCAACATACTAAATCAATTTCTACTATTATTTTTTGTTTGTGAATTTTGTGTGTCTACAAGAAATAGGCAACGTGTACGTGTAGCCTAGGACAAGCGCTTTTTTACTGAGATCGGAGCCGGCGATAGAAGCCTTCATTCGCACCGCCCTAAGAGCTCAGTCATATATCATTTTATCTTGGAAGTAAATATAGAATACTATCGCAATATGGAATTCCTGTGTTTAATACGTAAGTTCTCAAAGCTTCTTGGTTGAAACTGTCAGAGTAAAAGGTAATCTAATCCCAAGTAGGTAGATCTAGTGATATTCAAGCTGAAACGGATTCAAATTCAGGACTGGCTATTTTAACTTGTAACATGTAAGTATCTAGATTCTAGCCAAAATCTAGGTATATTAGGATCTAAATATTTGAGGAAATCTGGACTTTGCTTAGGTTTTAATAATAATTAAAATATATTTTATATTATACTTATATTAGGATTAGGAATCCTAGTGTGGAAACCACTGCCCCACAGTTTTAACCGAAAGTATTATGATGATTTTTGGAACAAATAAATGAAATGAATGAAAAAATTAAATAGAAACTTAAATTTACCAAAAGTGCTAGTTGCATTACCCTGCCGAAATGATTAGACATGAAATCGAGCAAGCGTTGAAATTCTTACTCATAAAGTTAAAATAATAATATAATATATAGTAACTACTTATCATAAATCATAATTATTATTAAAGGTAATATATATATTATAAAACTGGTAGTGAACAATCTATGAAAAGTAGATAAGGCACCTAATTTTTCAATTTTTTCTGCCGACGCTTCAAATCTGTTTGCCGGCAAGCGATAAGCGGCGAGCGTAGAGCGGCCGATGACATTTTTACGGCGTAGATATCACTACGATAAATATGTTCGGGATTCGCTTCGCTCAGCTGATGCTATGACAAGTTTTATTGTTCCGTGACTTTGTCAAATGAACAATTACGCTACAATTTGTTGCCTTGCTATGCCTATATTGAACAGGTATGTATGTATTTTACCGTTTACCTATTTGTACAATACAAATAAGATATTACACACAAAATAAGACATTCCTTTGTTTTATGTTAAGTTTTTGAACTTTAACGGATGCACATAATATCAATTGAATTTTATGGAGTGGATTTTATAGTACTATATATCAATATGCCTATCTACACATAAAAGAGAAATACATATTATGTACCTATTAGGTTTACATTACATGTACCTTCCCATTCTTGCAAAAACCCTATTAATCTAGAAACCATGTTTTACTGTTTTTTAATATCAAACAACAACTAACCCCTACACCTGCACCACCACAGATGTTATAGCTATCGAGTATCGACCAGTTTAGTTCACATTTCTGGTATTTACCTATAGAGGGTTAATTAAAAAAAACTAGTACCTGTTTTTCAGATTTACGTAGAAACGCCATAAAGGCACTAAAAAACCATATTTAGTATTTTTAATTGAAATATTCTAAGTTTTTTAAATAATAAATAAATGCCTCATGGTATTCAAATTATGAGAAAGGAGGTCCGATCAAAAGTGTTCGCGGCTCATTTTAATAAGGGCTCAATTTCACAATTTAAAATCTCATTTTCCCAACAAAATATATCAAGTTCATACATACTTGCGTAATTGGCAATTTTTCACACACACACTCCCTCCCGCTGTGCATGGACTTGAAAATTATTGTTCTAAATAAATCTTTCGAGCAACATCCTTTGAATATTTTATAAGCTGTTCGGTTTATGTGAGATGCGAAATTGCGAATGTATATAATACATATTATTAAGAAAAACGTTTTATATATTATTATTATTCGACGTTAACTATAATACAGTCGCGCGGCCTACGAAGCCGTCCAGTCCTGGGCAGACTAGCCCTGATATTACTAGGTGATGTACTCAACTTTGTTCGCGTGAATTTGGATTGTGAAAGATCCCGCGGGAACATTTTAATTTTCCGGAATAATAATAGCCTATCTCCAACAGATCAGAATGCGGGTAGCATCTCTGTAACAAATTCTGCCAAAATTGTTGGACAGTAGAGCTGTGAAAGCATAAACAGACTAAAGACAGACTTTTGCATTTATAGTCAGCTCAGAACTACAGGCTTTGTTAGGTAACATAAGACGTGTTTAGCCTTGTACAGTGTAATTGGTTTTCATACAGATATGAAACTTTAGTACTTAAGCCAGATAAATTGAGGGGTTCAATCTAAAAATATACCTATAGGTACATCCACCACTATAGCCCTTTAAAGTCTCACTGCTGGGCACAGGTCTTCAATTTCGTAGGAGAGAAGGAATTAGAGCTTAGTCCCACCACGCTGCTCCAATGCGGGTTGGCAGGCCTTAACGACTATTATCATGTTAGTGATAATAACCGAGCCGACGGCTTAACGTTTTCTCCGAGGCACGGGGGTGAAGTACGGCCAAATTCCTAACTTCGGGTTAGTATTGCGAATTTCTAGTCAGAAAACCCACACTTAATTATGGTCCAACCCGGGACCTCGTCGGCGGCAGTCGAACATGCTAACCACTAGATCAACGAGGCAGTTATACCGATATCTATACATATAATATATTATTTATTTAATGTATAGTGTCTAAAACACTCCATCCCCGCTGAGCACCCGTGACGCAGTGTAGGGTAGCAACAATGTGTGAAATGGCGCGGAAATATCAGGCTCCCTGCTACATTTCGTTCCTCGTCGCTGGCCACGCTCATTATCTAACATTCGAAACGTCCCTTTGTTGCCTTAGTGGCTTTATTTACTCTTTCAATTGTATACGAAAGCCATTACTGCCTGTATTTCAAGAAAAATTTGCTATTTCAAAATGATCCTGGAATATAGCTAGTTTTTCCCCAAAAATAATGCGGTTCTTAATCTTATTACCGTGTACGTCTGCTATGTACATATTGTGAATTATTATAACTACTGTATACAAGTTTATGCTGAAGAATTTGTCATATGCGTTTCTCTCTCCATCTCGTTAACGTCCACGTGGAAGGTTTTAAAAATCTTGTAGAGACCCTTCTGTATCCCAGGATAAAATTAAAAAAGTATTGAACTACCAAAGCCCAGTACCGGCCTACCGCACACAGTGTCTCTTTACACGAAACATTTCTGTTTTTACCCCTATTCATTTACAGTTAAATTGCTTAATAAACCTACGTTCAATGTATCTAATAGCCTGCCTATATTGATTTAAACAACAGTCAGGTCACAATTATTCGATACCAGTTGAATAAAGCAATTAACCTATACCGTATAGTAGTGTGTATAATGGCAATAACAGGCTATAATGTAAAAATAAAAAACAAAAAATTATCAAACCGGGCAGTAAATTATTTCGGACTTCCGATTGCACCGCGTGGACGGGAGGGTGACACCCTACTGATGCGACGCCATTTTTAATTTGAAATTCTAATGTAAGTATTGTTGTTATGAAAATTCATTTCTCTATCCTTCAAAACAATGGCCCGTAAGAATTTTTATTGAGCTTTACGGTTTAAAAATTAAGTTGTTATTTGAAAGTTAGAACTTAGTTTTACAGTTCTTAGAGAAACGATCCGAATTTAGGTGGGTTATTTATGTTAAGCTTAACAGTGCCTAAGTTTGTAGCTTTAATAAAATTCGTTTGTTTTAGGTATTAGTATAATATGAAGATCAACGTGTTATATGCGCAATATGGCATTTAATCACCAGTAACATTTTTTAACAATTTTATTTTTAGTACATTTTCTATAACACCGTTGCTGAATTGAGCATCAGGAAAGGAGATCATTTTTTGCAACATTAAGCATATTATTTCCCAAAAATATTTTTTCTTTAACTCAGACTAAGAAAAAAAATTGCTACAATATCAGTACTTAACGAAATATTTTTTCAGTCCTAACAAATCACATTTAAATATTTTTATCATGCCCATCAACGCAAGTGTGAATTTTATCGTGCCAACGACATGCTCCCACGTAATTCAATAATTATAAACTTTCGGACCAGCGTCACATGAGACACGCTAAGGCCGCGACCCTTGGATAATATCAATTCGTAAAAGCTAAAGGTTCAAAATACAAGGGTCTGTATTTACTGGTAATGCACAGACATACAGACGAATTACGCGGGCGTTGATTAAATTAAACAGTACGATTTATGTGGTACCAATTTAGCAATGATGTGAAATGGCGAGTGGATAGGGGCGTTCAGTCAGTGTTAAGTGGAAGAAATGAGCATATTATTGTTTATGTTCAGTGTTTTTTAATGGTTGATGTTTGTTGTTGGGGTAGGTTCCTTTTTTCGTTTAATTAAAATATACAAATCCGCCACAAATAAAAAAGATGTTATGACGTGAATCTTTCTTGACAAAATTCTTTACACGTGATACCTTGTAAGGTAAGGTGTACGTGTGTAGTTAGTTGTAGGTACTAAATGGTTACCTTACCCCTAATCAACCCATGGATACAATATAATATTATATTTGCTAGACCATCTATACTTCCATACAATAATTATAAGGTTAGGTATATACCTATACCTAACCATAAAATTATTGTAGTATAATATTATACTTTATGAGTAATTATTTAAGAACAATTCAAATTTTCAAAAACCCTATGAAAATCATATAGCACAATAGTTATACTTAATATATTTTCTTAAGTTTTGACAACATCGCCTCTAAGCTAACGAGTGTTCTTTTGAGTCATTTTAATTGGATATAGGTTCTATGCTTACGTAATAATAAATCAACCTATAGGTACTTATCATTATAGTTATTATTCTATTAAGCTGGGACGATGGATTTATTGCACTGAATACTGCAGCATAGATGCCGTCGGATACTCAGTAATATGTGTAGGTACATATTGTGACTTTGAAGACAGATATTTTGCGTTCTGTTTTAATTAATAGAGCTTGTAATCTTTATCTACTTTATAAATCACTAGATAGTATCTTCCGTGACTTCGTCCGCTTTGATTTGGATTTTTTAAAATCCTCTGGGAACTCTTTGATTTTACGAGATAAAAGGTAGCCTAAGGTACCTAAAATATACCCATAAACCTCCCCAATTAAGAAATTAAACACAATCTAGGTACTCCTTTTTTTAGTGCACAAAGTTGACATTGTAATCGTATCGTATCGACAATCGTAGGTACCTAGGTGCTGAGGTAACATGGTTCAGTTATTGTTAAGATATATTTACACTAAAAAAAATACCTAGGTAATTATTAATCAAAATAGGTACTTTGTACATATCTCATATAATAAATAACGTACAGTTTTACTTATACATAGTGAGTTTTTAGCTACTAAATACGAAATCAATATGAAAAACCACAAAAACATTTAAATATAAGATTATTTCGTTCTATTTCTGCTTTTCGAAGGAATTTTTTATTCTCAAAGATTTTTGGCTTGTTTTTTACTCATGGTGCCATCTAGTAGCATTTTCCAGAACTACGTAGTCAGGAAGGCTTTGACGCTTATTACCGATAAAGTAGTTTCGATACGAACCACGCCATCCTCACAGTCACAGTGGCGCTATAGTTTTCATCGTGCTGTATATTTCATCCTTCAATCCACGCACAGAACTATAATAATAGAAATCCGAATGTACAAAGCGATGTATTATTTCTGATTTCTATATTTTATTTAATTAAATGGAATTAAAACTATTTAATCATTAGATAAAAATCAAATAAACATAATTTTATTTCCATTTTTACTGGTAAGATTTTTCACACACTATATTTCACACCTATATTAAATACATATTACAAAATTACATTATATTACCTTGAAAATACGTAGTCTACTCTGCATTAAAGTCCCTTATTAGGTATATTAATATGCGTCTGTTAGGTACTCTTTCGAAATAAACCTCAAACGGGTATACTCTGTTCATATATCCCTGAACCCTGAGTGGTGTCCCTGATAAGAGTAACCCGGGGTCACAGCGACGACAGCTCCGGCCGATAAGTTCAGATTTAATACCTTAAAAGGTGCCCTAATCTGGTCGTTTCCGTTCGTTATGGCGGCTTTACCTATTCCCAAGCCCGCACATGGTGATGTGTTTGATAACTGATAATAAAGCTCTAAGTATACAACACACACGTTCTGAAATCTATGCCTTATTAGGTATTAAGTAACGCTTTTCAAAGTGCTTATTTATTTATTATCTTTTATTCAAGAAAATTTGTGGACCTATTGATGAGTTTAATACCTAATAGCTGATAATAGAGCTAATAAAACTCTAAGTACACACTACACTATACATGCACTATACACGCACTGAAACATGTGCTTTATTCCCAAACGCTTTTAAAGTGCTTATATTTTGTTTTATCCTAAGGATGAAAAATATTGCAAACTTTTATGTAAGTACTACTCGATTATTATTAATTTATAGGTAATTCATGATATGTTGAACCAGGTAATTTTTCAATCCACTCCAATATAATTATAGAAACCATGATTAGAATAAATATATTGAGCATGGGTTAGTAAATACAAATAAAATCATACGTTTTATTCCTATATTGCATGTGTATCAAAATATAATTTCAGCAAAGAAAATATTATATAATTTTAGCAAAGAAGCAGAGGTTTATATACTTCCAATTCCATACCGTAAATGACATTGATAAAATACCGTAACACAAATAATACAAGCTTACCTATGCTTATAATAATTTAATTAAAAAATAGAAGGTAAATCTGGCTGATTTTTAGCAAATAAAATCAATAAATAATATTTTAATGGTCGTCAGATGACATGATAATATGAATAAGAGCCGTAAAATAACAACATGAATGTCTCTATAAATTATCTTTATTGATCATAACCGGGAAACAGGTTCGATTTGTAACAAAATTATAATTTTAAATCGCGCTCTTGACAGTTAATTATACATTAGGCAACGGAATTAGGTATGAAATGTCGTAAAGGGCAATTAAATTATATTTCATGTGACACTAACATTCTTGTGTTAAGGCAGCTCAAAGCTTTGCGATTGCGGGTGTGTATTTTATACTCTTCATAGTCTTATTGTATCCTCTTGATATTATTATTTACCAATAATCACACTTTTAAAACTTTAGAAACAGCTATATACATGCTACTTTACGCCACCAACCAAATTTCCTACCAAGTCGAATATTTTTATGTAGCAAATATTTTTTAATTTTCATTTTGGGTTGTTGCCTAAGCTGCTTCATTGCTTTAGGTCGATGCGTACTGAATAAGAAATTTTGTTCTAAAGTAATACTAATTAATGCTTTTACTAATTTTATACAATAACTAGCGAATGCCGGTGATTTCGTCTGCATGGTTTTAGGTTTTTGGTTCCAGCGGGAACTCTTTAATTTTCCAGGATAAAAAGTAGCCTATGTGCTATTCCAGACTATAATCTATCTCTGTGCCAAATTTCAGCCAGATCCGTTTAGCCGTTGGGGCGTGATTGAGTAACAAACATCCATACATCCATCCAAACTTTCGCATTTACAATATTAGGAAAGCTACCTGTAGCAGGGCACGGTGGCGTAGTGAAAGTTATCAGTCGAACCAAGAGAAAATTAATTTACCTAATTAGTTTTACATAAAAGGTCATGGCTTTGCCAGTTGTCACAACAAAAATCTTTAAATAGCATTGTCTTATACTAATTTGGGATCGATAAACTGTTTCTAAAAGGTGTTATGTTTTCTCAACATTATCAGAGAATTTATTTTTAAAAGGGTAATAAAAGTATTCGTAACACTTGTACTAATCTTTACGACCCAACTTGTGTCAATTTTATAGGCGAACGGTTGGCAAATGGCTCAGCGGCGGCAAAAGCCAAGCTGGTAAATTTTTGAAACTGCTCATTAAACACTTCGTAAAATGCTTTAACATACGCTTCAGGCTACTTGGCTTTATCACTGCAGTAGAATCGTTTTGCATTGCAACATTTTTATATAATATACATTAAACATAATGTTATTATTTAACTATGTATTGCTATTGAACTTTCATTGCATTAAGTATCTCTCCTGTGGGGTATCCTTTTCAGATCTATAGTAATGCTCTTTCAAGTTATGGCTTCACGGTATTTTAGATTTCCGTCGGATTGTTTTTTTTTTAGCTTGCATATTGAAGCAAACTTAGGCTGGGTTGAATCAACACATTTTGACGGACACGTTATTTTTAAATATGGTGCTAACGATCGTTAGTTAAAGAAGGCTTTGAAACACCATTTTTACCATGAGGCAATACTAGTAAATTAACAGATGTTAAAGTTCTTACGTGTGTTCAATTTTAACGAACGTAAGTTACGATATCCAATGGTTTGAATCAACCGGCCCTTAATTTTTTTCAGTTCAATTTGCTTCATAATGCACTAGCACTGCATACGATGCACAACACCTTGCATTTTGATGCAAATTTAAACTGAAAAAGATAATAAAAAAAGCAAAAACATACAAGGGCATTATACCTGTTTTTTGGATGTTGAGTTGCATCATTTCTCCTTAAACTTTCATTGTAAGATTTAGGTAATATGACAATGACTTTTATGTTTATATGTACTTATCTACCTAGCAATTTACCTACCTACCCAACCGATGATACGTAAAAATCGTCATTTTATTAAAAAGGTGTAATGGTTTCTTATTCGTATGTCATATTTGTTCTTCGAGCATATGGATAATTAATGACTATGCCTACTTTGAAAGTCAAAAATAATATTTTCCAACGAAAATGTGATGTTTCGTTACAGGAGTTTCAAACACGCTCTGGTTCGGGAAGAAGCCCACAACAAACTTAACTGGAGCTAGAATAAAGTTAAGTGGAGCTATCATTTCCTAATTCAGAAAAAAATAATGAGCCGCAGTAGATACGAGTATGGCAAAAATATTTGAATGAATTTGAATTTCATAAGGTGAAAATAATGCAGTGTAATGGGACCGCAGTTTCGGCGACAGCGTATTTTAATTAGCGATACACGGGAATGCTTTGAGTGTGTGGTTTTGCAGCCGCCGGATTATAATGCAAGAATATATTACAATAATACGTGTCACCCCCTCGGTTTTTGCTTTGTTTGTTGTTCTGGGTGCCGTAGATTGGTTGTAATTAAAAATTAAGCTTTTAAAGCTTTTTCTCTCACGTTAGGTAGTTACGGTAGGTATTCTCCTATTTGACTTCTGTAGTAGTTAGGTACGTGTAACGTTTTGCCTTTTAAAAGATGAATCTATACTGAGAGCAATTGGTATAGTCTTGTGTTACCATTATATGGATAACTGGCCTATAATAAATATTTCAATATGTATAGGTAAATAATATTTGGGTAACTGAAGCTTCCAGTTTAACTTTGAATATCCTGAAAATGGAAAATAAAGATCAAAGAAGAGGATGTAAGCCTTGAATTTCCTAATAGTTTCAATGTTGATACCTTATTATTCTATTTTGTCATATCGCTCTTGCCATAGCGGTCGTGTTATCACTTCAGTGTAGTGACACGCTTGACTATTCGCATCCACTCTGATGGCTGCCCTCCATGTACATTCATGTACAAAAGGGGACGTCCACCGCAGCCCTCGGACCGCATACAACACCAGAGCCCTGCCACGGGGTCTGTTGTTGTCTAATCTTCTTTGAACAACAAAACGTTCAATGGAGATACTATCGTAGGTACGTCTAGTTACGTGAAAAAAGGCAGACCTACGTAATTGCTTTCTACCTGCTTCCTTTTAATAATAATGAGTTCAAGTAGAAATATTTAAACAAACACAGTTGTTCATTTCTTATATATATGGAAATATCTATACCAAAGTTTTCCTAAAAATGTTTCTGAGATGGTGCGTTTAAGCTATCATTCCCGCACATTCAACGACACTAATTAAAAGCCCTAAAATCTAATAAAAGATAACTCGAGTCAGACCGAACGCCGCATTCATAAGGAAAACTTTGACGATTAAAATTCCTCTAACGAGTGCAAAACCATCTCCTTTAATAAATACAGGACCCTTCTAATTTTCCTCGGAGAGATTTAGGCGGCATAAATTTTGCAGTCTGAAAAGAAACTCAGTGAAAGAAGAGCTTGTACATTTTTACGATGGAAGATCCCATTCGCCCCTCGGGCGTCGAGTTGTCTCACTTTTAAATTAAATTTTCACTCCTAATTTGAAAGTATAATGTCATTTCACTTGAATTTCGTTATTAAAACTTTTAAATCATTCGGAAGTTTCCTTTTGTACACTTTAAGGGTGAGATCGCGTGATTTTTTAATCAAAATGGGATCATTTCTAGTGATTTTTTACGAGCGCGCCACTCCGTCGGCATCAAATTGTCATTAGCCACTCGCGGATCCGATATTGCTTTTCTTTGTGAACTGCTGCGATTTTATTGAATGGTTCAGACCCTTCCTCTGAAACAAATTTTATTCCCCCCTTAAATATCACTTACAGCCACTACCTAACTCTCAATCACATCTCATCTCTCCAAAGGATCGAAGTCAAACACAAAAAATGCCTACGGCGAAACGTAAATACTTAAAACGTCCTCAGCCTTGCTGTCTTAAAAACAGCTTTTTTACTAATGTATAGTTTTAAAAACATCTCTAAAATCACACATCCGACAAAAAAGGGTTGCCAGCTGTAAATATTATCGTCAAAACGGCCAATAGAATTTGTCTGGAGTCCTTGACATACAAACACAGTGCAGACTGCTGCAGACGAGCTTTTATAGACCATAAACATTTTACTAGCCCGACCTTGGGTAGGGTCTGCAATGAGGTCGTTGCACTCAAACTTTACGACTTCCCACTTTACGAGATGAGACGAGTGATTGACGAAAAGATTTTTGCTTCTATTAGTTTTATTTAAATATCTACTTTACATGATAGTTTGTTATTACTTGAAAAGGTAACTCGGGCATCTATAAATTTACCTTATATTTTTTAACTTAGCACATTTTTATTGGGGAAATGTAACTTGTGTTATAATGAACCTAAAGGATCATTTATAATAATTAAGTATTTCTTAATTTATTAATGTCTTATTAATTCTCACAGAAATTCACGAATATTTTCCCTTCTTACACTTTATCTTAGTGATCTGGTCCGGGCTGTAGAAACAATAATATCAATTGATTACAAAGGTACAATATCTAGATATATTCTTCAAAAAGAACAGTTTAAAAAAGCTTCATTTAAAAATATTTCGTGCAGATAGTTTTATAATACCGTTCCTTTTACCTGTTCAAATAAATTATACGACAGCCAGTTAAAAAGGACGTTTTTGTTTCTATTGTTTAAATCCTAAACTCATTTCCTAGAATTGATTATAAAGCATTGCGTCTAAGTAACGGATTCTAGTGTACAAAAGACGTTTTGAATGAAAGGGTTGTTTTTCTTGCCAGAGAAATAAAAGGGGTTTGAAAGGCTTTTGGTCATTGTCACCCCTTCTTTGTTTATTGTTCTACATTCTACAGAATAAGTGATTGCGCAAATGCTGTTTTGTGCAATATTTTTTTGTTGGAAGTTTGAATACAATAGGATTTTTTAGTGCTGACTACCTTTTGATGACTGTTAAACCTTTTAAGAAAATATGCCTCACATTTTATTAGTAGGTCAGGGCTAACTACTAGTCCACAATTTTAACTTTGTGACTAAGGATTTAGACCCGTTTTGAAAATGTATACCTACAAATAACATGTAGGCATATTTTTTCCAAAAGCTTGAAGGCACTTTTCAACCCCCTTTCAGATAGAAAAAAATAATTCGTCGAAAAGTCCTGTTACCTGTACCTTATAAGAAACATACATAGACATACAAAACTTTCGGCTTAAGGCTACTAACATGAACAATTGTGTTCGTAAGTTCTTTTTTATGTAAAAATTACACATAATATCCCCGCACCTCTTGACAAAAAATGAGAAAGACAATATCACATCTAAATTCAAAAATCCAATCTCAGCGTGGCATCAGAGCCAAGTCCCGACATTCCTCCTTGTTATCCACGAAGCCTTATCCTGCACGGCATAAATCGCCCCGACCCGTATAACTCTCGCCGGCCATTAAAAAGATAAACAACTTAATATAGGCATAATAATAAACAAACCGGAGTCGACTTAGTTAGATCCCTGTATACTCTCATAATTTTATTTATTCACGAAACCGTAAATATCTTTAGGAATAATTCCAAAAGGCTTTTTGCGGGGATTAAGGGGGCGCTGCGGGCCTGAGAAAATTATATTCGACTATAACAGTTATCATGCATCACCTGGAAGACGGTTAATGTGCCTTTTCGCAATCTCGAGGGCGGTGCGGGAGACGCCGCGCTCAAATTACTTTTTCAAAGTATTTACATGTAAATAGAGTCGGTGTTGTTGCGAACTTTGCGGTGGTTACACTCAGATGCGTCTGTCTTATGTGTCTAGGTGGCTGTTCTGCATAATCCGTCTACAGCTATACACTAATACGGTGCTATATTAGTTAAGTCGATCTGTAGCTAACGGAGCGTTTATTTTAAAGGTATTACAAAAAAGTGTCTAAATGTAAAAATCTACTGCACGCCGCATGCGAGAGCTCCATGCCGCACTATGCGAGTCCATATTGATACGCCATATTATTTGACGACAGGAATTTGGGTGGTAAATAAAGCCGTGGCTAATTCATGTATAGGTACATTTTTTTATTAGTTTAACATGGTCACTTTGTTAACAAGTTACCACTACACTATATTAAGCAAGTCACCTTACAGTACATAATCAAAGCTTAGGCAGTAGGCACCCATTAAGTATACGAGCTGATAACTAACGTATTCAAATGTTAAATCTAAAAATTATTCATATTGCGTCAATGGAGAGATGAATCCCGATTGAGAGCAATTTAAGGGCGCTCCGAAAACTCTTTCGCAAAGGTAATATTATCATTTAAAAACACGCCCTATACGCTGAAGCTTGTATAATTATCATCCATTTTACTTATAAACTTTCATAACGGCCTATACGTCGACTTAACCTCTACTTTTGGGGGTGGCATAAGGGTGGTAAGCTAGGGTTGCCATGTCTTCTTACGTGATGGTTTTTACTTTAAAGAAAAGCGCTAAGCGTATTTACTTTAACCAAAAGAGAAAGTATAAATGCTTTAAGTCCAAACTCTAGTCTAACTCCATTCCAAATATTTGTACTACAACAATATCTAACACCTGCTATTTCAACCTATTTACCAGCTATTCAATATTAGCTTATTAGGGTGTCCTAACGTAACTGAACTTAAGATTAGATATACTATCCACATGAAGAGACCACAGGGCAGAATAATAAGGTACGAAGAAGTCAGCCAATCAAATGAGTAGTCCGTGCTAAGTGTCTACCACAAGCAGTTGACCTAGCGAAAACAGATTGTTGCTGAGAAAAGTGTTGCATCTTTTCTATTCAAAATATCTCTTATCCAGAGACAAATAAAGGAGAAGATCGGTGCTGCCAACCCTGGGGTTAGCGTGCCTCCACGCCTTATAATGGGAGTCTAAGAAAAACGGGTGCACGGTTCGGAATAGAAAAGGCTCCTTTGGAAATAGCTTTGGCGGAAAGCTTTGGATTTATGTCTGCTACGGGATACGCTGGAAAATATCCGAGAGCTGATTTTTAATGGGGCCATTGTTTCTATTTTAAGCGCGGCGTGCGAATGGAATACTGAAGTTGTAGTCGCTGTGTTGTTTGCTTAATGGTATACTTAGCGGGCGTGCGTACACGCGATAATGATGTGATATTGTTTAAGGTGTTGGTGCTATGCGAATTTGAGTAAGCTTGAGTAACGCAACAGTCAAACCCTCATAAATCAAATTTTGATCAGCCACTACTTAATAATAAAACTAATCTACGAACAAAAATACTGAAAATAAAAGATCAACTACGCTGAAACGCCACCGTAACAAAACGCTGTTAAAATTTTCCGTACGTTATTTCATATTATTTATTATGGAATCATGTACAAAGCATGTTTTTTACCCCCTTAATAAACACTGACAAATTTATTCAAGGACTCAAGGATAATTGATTGATTCCGTGATTCTTCACTCAAGGAGAGTTAAGAATAACGGATTATTATTACTTACTAGTTTTTCGTAATTAATTTTATTTTGAAACTCTCTTCAAGTGTAATTGAGTGTAGGCATTTTATAAGAGAGATAAAAGAATTAATTACTATGTATTTAAACTCAAATTTAATTTTAAATTCTTTCAATTTAAAAGTTAATAGGTATAAAAGAAGCTGAGCTACCATTTAGGCCTTAATTAGAACACTTTCAAAATGCTTATTTTATCTACAAACAATTCGTTAACGATCCCATTACATGTAACGATAGAGCCATAAAGTCAATAAATGTCCGATGTTAAAATATCAAACGGAGCCGCTCAAAAAATATAACCTTTAAAAACATCGAACATAACCTATTTTCGTATGCGTCCCGTAATCAGTGAGATGTCATTTTTCATCTCCGGAAGAAATAAAAATGCCTAAAATAATGAACTAATAATATACCGGGTACGATCCCAAAGCCAACGAAAGTAAAATATATTAGTAGGCAAGTAACACATCGTTCCGTCGGTATAATGAACATGGCTCCCTCTAGCGGGGGCCATTAATCAACCCCCCGAGCCCGCGCACCCTTTTCTCCCCGAACTCCCCTCAAAAAAGTCCCCCCTCGCCCCCTCCCGCTTACAATGTTTCCAATTCATCACGAAACCCCGCCCTTGACAACTCTATATGAGAAAGCCGCGGTCCTTTAGTCCCTAACCGCTACGTCTTGGAAAGAACTATGGCAGCTGACTTGTTTCTTTTCGACCGCCTCGGTCTCAAAATCGCTTACCAAGGTTTCTATGGAGTTGCTTGTAGAAACGCTCACGGATTTAGTGAGAGTGTATTTTCTTGTTAAATCTGTTCTGTTGTACGGCAGCCATTACAAATAAATCTTACCTTACCTTTTTTAACGCAGATTCAATATCGTTTCAAGGTATTGTTTTTTCTTTTATTTTCTAAAGTTACGACGTGAAATACTTAGTATTTTATATGATGGTTATGAAATATTGATCTATTAATAAATAAAAAAATCTGTAAAACCTAACAAAATTAATTAACCCCATTAAGTATTTAGATACCACCTACCTTTCAGAATATTTACTAGTCGTTCATAAATGATTAGGTAGGTAACTAGGTAGCTAGTTAGCTTCACTACACAGATAATGCCAATATTTTACTTAATTAACTAAATACAAACAAACATCTCGCAATAATGAATGTAAATAGGAAATAAAGTAAGTAGGTATAAAATAATCATATAGAATGGCTCCAAAACAAAGAGAAGTCCAAAAGAGAACAAAGGAAGGGGAAAACTGCAGGCAATTATTCAGTCTACTGGATGCCGACGGAACAGTTTCTGGTTGGATTTGCTACAAAAATATTGGTTGTTTGCCAACATTTATCTTTGTGCAAGGGAAGCTATTTCATTTTCTCTCAAAAAGTAATCTAAACAACTTCCATATTCAGGACAAGGATCTTTTTTTTCAAGTACTTAGGTAATATTAATAACAAAAACCTTGAACTTCCGTACTTAGTCCATCTTAATATTATAAAATATGCGAAAGTACTATGTATCATATCCAGATGCTATTAGGATGACAGTTAGCATTGTATCCTTTTCTTTCGAGTGACTGTAATCCTATGAGGAAAAGTGATAAGCCTATTAAACCTAACCTATTTATTTATCCTATTTTTTTATTTTATTTTAATATTATTCATTTATTTTAACAGGCTAAAAGTCGCCTTTATAGACATGTAAAAAAGTCGGTTATTATCCTAATTGCACCTGGATTGGGTTACATATTGGAATATCTGTTCAACCGATTTTGTTGAGGTACAGTAGCAGGGAAGGACATTGGATACTTTTTATTCCGGAAAATTAAAGTTCCCGCAGAAATCGAACAACCTAAATCCACGTGGATGAAGTCGCGATCATCACCTAGTATCTGTTGTATTAGTGATATGTTAGTACTATTTAAAAAAAACTTATCAAATAGATTTCTAGGTTTGAACAAACTTGTTTCTTTCACAAAATTAAAGTCCCCATTAAAACTAAGGAGCACATTAGGAACCGTTTTCAAACACTTTTCGTAATGAGAACGATCGCAAGTGCGACCAGTAAATTCCGCTGCCAATCCGTGGGCTTAAGTTATAAAAGATATGATTAAAATGTAATCAAAACTTTGATATCAAATCAATAATACTATCTACCTATATTGTAATAATAATTATCGTCAGTTGTTTATTGGTTTACTATTTGATGCCCACGATTGAGGATTTATTGCTCCGGAATCTCTTTAATTTTCCGGGATAAAAAGTAGCTATGTTATTTTAAACTATAATTTATCTCTGAGCCGTTCATCCAGATCCGTTAAGCCGATCTGGCGTGATTGAGTAACAATCCAACAAACTCCAAAGTTTCGCATTTGCAATATTAGTATAGATGTTAGGTTACATACAAGGAAGTCGTTCGTAGCCTCTTAAATTAAATTTTATTTTAAGTAAGTACTATATTTTTATTCGGTGTCTATCATTGACCACTGCAATGATTTTGTTTTAATCCCTGAATAAAAAATTGTATTCATGCATTGTTAAACTTGATAGGTAAAATTTTATTTAGTTTTAAGTATTTAATGAGACGGTTCAGTTATTACAACATAAACTTTATCTTCTGCGTGGTTTTCGAGAAACTAATACTAAATCGTATAATAATTGTAGGCGCCAGTACACAGTCAAACACAGTCCGGATCGCGGATTGCCGATCGCAATCCAGATAGGCTGTGTACCGGGCTCCACAGATCATCAGGAAGATTTTATTAGTAGGACGTCAGGTTATCTTTGGATACAAAGGAAATTTTTCACTGATAATCACGACTATTTTTAAAACTATGAATTTGTGTTACTACTTCTTAAAATACTACCATAACGTCGTCGTGATGTTTTCACGCATCTATGAATGTCGCAGACGCTTAAGCTTAAGTAACGGCAGCCTCGTAATCTCTTTTAAATTGCACCGACACACAAGAATAACAGCAGTGCGGGACTACTTTATTTGCAATAAAGAAAGTGGAATCCCGGGTTGCGCTCCAATTACCAGGATATACGCGGCAATCCCGCTGACGTGTTGCTTGGTCCCCGGGATGGGGCAATTATACATATATCCCTTGAAAACTATTGCTTCATTTTGAATGGAAGGTAAACCTGTACCTTGTAGCAAAATATAAAATACGGGTAGAAATTTTAGTAAAAAACATTTCACATTATAAGTTATATGAAAATGTCCCCAACATAAACAAACTCGTAGCGTTATTTATTTGAAAAAGCTTTAACGAGAAGAGATTAAAAAAAAAACACAGATATTGTTATTCTTATTTTTATCGGCAAATAACTATTAGAAGTAAGATTGATAAGAAATTGAATATCAGATAAATAAATTTAATGGTTTGCCGTTAACGAAAACACATCACATTCGAACAAATTAAGACACCTATCTTAATTGTAACAAACTCTGATCATAGCAAAAAATATCTAAATCGTCGTAGGTTTAAATTCATAGTTATATGAAAAAACCCGCCTTCGATTCAAGTGAATATTTCTTTTGCAGTATTTATCGAAGCGAATCGTGGAAAACACATTTCCTTGAGCCCCGAAATGCGATACCGGCGCAGGCGGGACGGGTCCCCAGGGACTCACACTAGTTTTCCCAGCATATCTTATTGCTCTTTTGTTGATACCCTGGCTCGTTAGTTTCATCGCTCGGGGTCATTGGAAAGACCCCGCGTCACGGGATTGTCGAATTCTGTAGATAGACAATGTAACTTTTTGAGATAATAGAGATGATGACAACTCAATCAAACCAACAAATTTTTATCAAAATTAAAAATACGCTTCTAGTCCTTACTATGTGTGTAAGGTAATGGTTGCCTGGAAGAGATCAATCGTAGTGATAAGGCTACCTTTACACGTTATCTGTTATCTGCTAGTGCGTTTTGATTTAAAAGTGTTTTTACTTACTTTTATATGAAATTTCATAGTTGTGACGTCATTAAATTCCAAAATACTTTAATCTTTAGTTTAAACTTAATTTGCTTTTCATCATCCCAATTTTCATATTTTTCTCAAAATAATCTATTAATATAATAAACAAAATAGTCTATTTACCCACCCATAAGTAACTACACATATTAATATGTAGATATGGGAAATAGATGATTCATAACATAAATATAACTTTCACTTAAAATATTAAGATGTACCTAAGCATCCGGGGCGCCAAATTACTGGATTTTATATGATAACATAAATACTCATTTGTATCGCCTTCATGGCAGCCAAAACCAATTTGAATTTAGACGATAAAGCCTCGCCTTTCACCAATTATTCAACGAAATTTCCAGCTGAGTCCGTGTTATTTCAAAGGATTAAAACATTCAAATCAGACTGTTGTACAAGTGGGGATAGCCCCTCTGAAGACGACCCTTGTCTTATTTATTCATCCGAGGAAAAAAGTTGTTTTGTTTACTCCCCTCCACAGTGTAGGGAGGTCAGATATACGCTTCGAAGGCAACTTTGCAGATTTACTGCAACGCAAGAGGATATTTTAGCTTGTTTTGGAATTGTTAGCCTAACAGTGGTTGTAAATTGAGTATTTTATTTAGTTGTTTATAAACCGGGTAGGACATGATATATTTACCTACTAAAAGAAGCAGTCTGTTGGAAATAATTTCACTATCACATAGTAAAGTTATTTGCAAGAGAACTTTGGATCTACCGTGGTTGCGTAGGACATACCTACTGTGTATAAACAAAAACACACACACACACACACCGTTTATCCTGTCGCGCTAGTGCGTGCACCGAATAATCACCCATAAATTCTCTGAGAATGTGAATCCATTTAAAAGTGTGCTACATAGACTTTTTGTCCGCCAGACCAATTTGTTTGTGCCATATGTATATTGATATAGAATTATTTATAAAGAGGCAAAGAGTGCCCCTCTTTGCCTCGTTATAAATAATTCTAATGAAGCTGTGAAGTGCTCCTTCAAGAAATTGGAAAATGAATTAAAATAGAAAACAGGTAAATTAGATATTGGAAAACAATGAATAATATTATTTTTGAGTCAATTTATTTTTTTCAGAAAAAATTCTTTATTTGCATTGAGTATTATAAGAACTAATAATCTTTTTAATTCTAAAGTACTCAATGCAAATAAATATTCTGAAAATTAACTGAAAATCTATTACTATTTCATTGTTAAAACCTCCTAAATCTGGTAGATTTCTATATCATTAGATAAATATATAATTAGATATGAAGCAGCTTAAGCGAATAGCCCAAAATCCAGAATATCTAGCTTAATGCGCAATGAAATTGCACCCGCAGCTTAGTCGTTCTCGTCCCGACATTGCAAACTTTGCCTTGCACAGGTGCTCAAAGTTTTGTAATTATTTGAAACTCACCTGGCATAATGGGAATCTTACCTGAAGTTATTTTTGATTCTTGTACCTAGGGTATAAATATATCCTATGGGTATCTGCTTTATCTATATCACTCAAGAGTCTTGTCAATTAAAATATCATTACCAAAAAAATATTACAACTTTTCCTATCTTTGGACTATTCTTTAGCGTTTTCACTGTCAACGATAACAAGCCACCATTGTCTTTGCCGCCCCAGTAGACTTATTGATATCTTCAAGAGTTCTTAGAAAAACGCTCTAAAGTATAGACTTAAGCTCCAGCCTTCCGGGGTCTATACCCTAAAAAGAAAATCTACGTTTTTGAAGGAAGATATACAAACACTATCAATTGAGTGTACCCACTTGTTTTTGCTCTGTCTACTTTTATGATTCTTTAAGTTATTTAAAATCATCTTTTTTTTTTGCCTGACTATAATAAAATATATGTTTACAAGTCAATCTGATATAAAAACCCCCTCCAGCCGCCTACAAAACCAGTGAATAAAAATATTAAACTTTGAGATGCTCAACGCTCTGTTATTCTACCCCAGAGCTACCCTTTTTAAGGGGATTTCTTTATGTTGTGAGAGCTCATTCATAGCGTCCATCAAGACGATCCCGAGCGTCGTTACGGTGGCGCGAAATGTAGCGAAATCATCGCTTCACTGCCACTACTTTTTCTACGGACATATTGTACCTACTGAAATACTGGATACTTGTATACGTTTGATACGATTTCATTTACCGAACAGTAATGCTTTTAAAATTGCCTACCCGTAGTAATAAGGATAGAGATGGGTGAAGGAAAACTGGTAGAAAAAGCCAAGACCCAAAGTTTTTTAGCATTGAAGCTTATAGCGTTAAATAAAAAAGTAGGTAATAAGTATGTACGAATGTTATTTTCTTTCGATAGTATGCATTTGTCTGTTTTCGTTTATAAATTCGAAATAGTTTTTTACTTCGGCAAATAACTTTAGCCGGGGTAAGATATAGGTTTAAATAGTTATCACACTACCATTAAAGGGTTATTTATGCCTACCGCATATGAACTAGATTGAAGGAAAACGTGGTTTAAAAATAAAATGTTTGTATAGAGTTCTAGAGTAGTTACGTCAGTTGAAGTCGTAACAGAGCTCGTGGACATTTTGCGGCGGCAAATTTACTTTTAATAAAGGCCGCAATAGAACCTCTGCAGCCGTCGCTCCGTCGATATTACACGAACACCCACTAATGTTCTCTTTTACTATAACACTCGAAATATTTACTTAGGGTTGACAATCTTTGCCTTAGAAGCTACTATGTATCGTCTTGAATATGCTTTTAGAACCTTGGTTGATGTAATTTTAATAATATTATATCAATACCTATAATATACATAATTATACATACCTACATAGGATATTGTTCTATTATTCTCATTCTCATGAACTATTCCTGGTGGCATCATAACTTTACATAATAGTAAGCACATATTTAAAACAATGTAGTAAGTCTTGTTTTCTCTTGATGATCTGATACTAAACCCTAGTTAGAGTATGCTTCTATTTTTGAATTAAATATCCGAAGGAGTGTTGAATAAAAATTTTATATAAAAACAGGGATGCCAACAAACAGCAACTTCTTGACCGTTAATTGCAACCGCATGTTTCGAAACATTAAGTCAACCCTCCTAAATGAGTACACTAACAAAATAATGTAGTGCAGGTCCGACGGTCGTAATGACCATGCGACGTCCCCCGATCGTCGCCCGCAATTTAGATCGGCTACTTCCTATGTAGTTAATCCAAAAATACGTGCGTTGGGTGATTATTGGCTGTAAATGGCGTTTATGACACCATTTACATTTCTACGTGGAATGAAAACTAATAGCTCAATATAATTAGTTTCATAATTCATACATTATTATAAGGTACCCACGGAAACATTACTCCCTTAAAAGACTTAGCAAAATATGTCATATTTAAATCAGTTCAGTTACATTAAATTAAGAAGAATAAAGAAGCGTAGCTTTTAAAAGTTAACAAGTAGAATTCATTAAATATCATGAGTACCTAATAAGGGGCATAGAGCGAAGGCTCCAGTCCAGCACGTCGGCTTTATGGACCGTTAGTGCTACTGAAATCAATAAAAGTGCCGGAATGTACCGCACATGCGCAATAGAGACACCAGCCCTTACTGAGTCAGCTACATTTATTTTATAGCCACTTGTATTTGTGTCTATGGCCACTTTGTACTCTTTACCGTTGACGGAGTAAAAAGAGGGAAAAAATTAATTGGAACGGGTCGTAAATACCATCAGCCGTGGTATTAGAGGGTTGGATTTTAAGATCTAAATTATGATTTAATGTTTTAGTACTTTCTATTAATATTTAAGAGCTCCCTTAGATTTTTTATAAAAAAATAGGTTTTAAATAGGTCTAGTTGTAAACTATAACTAGGTAGCTACATGGTTATTTTACAGTTGTTGGTATCTATATTCCAATACCTGCAATAAGTCGATATCTACACATATATAGAGAAAGGTCTTTGTTACTCAAGCAGTTATTGGTTCCTAACAAAACCTCGATCTCATGCTGTGACTAATAGACACTGCGCACAGACAATCTTATAACTTAGCATTAAGTTTAATTTATAATGGAATAGAGACATATTTAGTTTCACCCACGGACCGGTCCATTAAATGTTTTAATGGAGTTATTCATTGATGAAGTTATTTATTTCAGCCATAAATTAGATATAATATTTGGAATTGCTAATTGAGTTGTAAATATACGTTCAGGGTTCACTAACCTAATCCTGAATAAGAAATCCCATTAACTAAAGGGAGCTAGAAAAAACAGGTGCCCTAAGCCTCTACGAACTATTTCTCATAGCATAGTAGTTTCAGATTTCCGCTGTTTTTAATAGTGGAATTCCAAAGTATAGGTATAATAACTATAGCACAACTCTTTCTATAGCGGAACATTTTTTGTTTCCTACCCACGGAATAAACTTTTGTATAAAAGTTACTTAAGCTAAATATCATTTAGCATTTTTTAATAGACCTAGATGGGATCTTTTAGGTCATCCATAAACGTTTTAAAATATAATGGCGCACGATCCAAGCAACGGTCTATTTTATTTTATATAAAAACTTTTTTTACAAACCGTTAGCAGTGCCTCTTCAAAATCAATCTCCTAAGATTTACAACTAGCAAACGGGCATTATGTTGGACATTTACGAGATTTTTATGAACTGTCAGCCCATCAAAATCTTTTTATTGAATCACTAGACCATCAATTTTCCAAGCATCATCACGACAAAACTGATATGGCCTTTAACGACAGTACAATTAATTAAAAAGGTATAAAAGCCACGTTTATATACGGGGAGACTATAAAGACTAAGTTTTATACGTCGTAAACGCGATTGTTAAGGACCCTGACGACTTCGACGCTTGGGACGGCAGAACTGTATCAAACCGCTTATGGCAATAGGATAAATGGATCCATTTCTAGTTTCACCACTTTGATTTTGGCTTTTGATACAAGGTTTGTAGTTTAAACAGATAATAATAACCTTTTTGAAGTAGCTATGTACCTACATGTAGCTAGTTATTAAAAGTATTTCACTTAGAATTAATAGTTTAAATCACATGTATTTTAGTAGATACGGCTAATTTTGAAAAGTTTTTATAAGCCTTATCAGTATATTAACACAAAGTGTAAATACATCATAGAATGCTAATAAAATAATGAATTATAACTTAAACTCATTCGAGATATGAATGAAAGTAGACACATAAATAACCCTATGTGCAAAACAACACTAAATCACCCACACAGAGGAGAAACGCAAACATCGCATAAAAGCAATTCAGATCAAAAGTAGATGTCTCGGAAGGCGAATAACAGAGATTTATCCGAGGCGAAGGAAACTTTGAAAATTGTAATTTTTAAATAAACCATTAAGAAAAAGTTCCGGACCATTTGAGGGTTATCGTACCACTATTCACCGCCATTGTTGAATGCGACGTTGGATTTAAGACGCCGATGTAGATAATAGAAGTGATATTTTAAACTACATGACGTGGGACACTGTATTATTTATTTTAAATGATACTTGTTGATATTTTAAAAGGCAATAACATCATCAATAGTAGCTATATAAGGTTTTGCCCACTGCAATAAATATGAGCATACCGATGATTTAATGAAAGATCCATGCAATAAATATTGTGTTTTTAAAGTAGATCTAGTAGGTAGGTAGATAACTACCCACTGATATTGTCTACCTATGGAATATATATTATGATAAATGGTTAGTCACGTCTAGTAATTGATAGACATAATTCGCTTAGTAAATTAAAAAGTTTTTGCTAGTTTTGTTGGTATAAAACAGATAAAAAAAACTTTTATGTTCTGAACAATTTCTAATTTAACATTATAATTTAAGTCTGCGGTGACTCGACTTAAGAGATTTACTTCCAAGTTATTCTCATCGGGATGGAGTGTTTGTAACCATTAATTTTTATGGCCGACCGCATCCTTTGATTGTGTAAGGTATATGTGAATCAGAAAGATAAAATTATCTTATATTTTTATTAACGGAATAAAGATCTCAAGAGCACGTCTAAATTAACATTTAAAATTAGTTACTGTATCGAACCTTAATGTGCTTTACTCAGTTCTAATACATAAACAAAAATATCCATATATTTTTAGATAAATGCAATTAACTATAATGATTCATTATTGAACCTTTTTTAGTAAACAAACTATTTTGTTATTTAGTAGTTAGGAACTGTTAAGTTTTTTTTATTTTTGAAGGCCTATCTATAGTTTACACAATTTTTTTTAACAGTAGGTACTTAGCAACATAAACTTAGTGTACTTTATGCTTAATACCACAAGTAGCAGTAATGGTTTTTATACATATTTCGGCTATATTATTTACGTATATCTAAGTATGTATTAATATTTCAGAATTTTATTGCCTAAAATAGTTAAAGGGGGGGTTTCTGTCGAAAATATTATCCTTTTCAGTTGTTGTGAAATATTAAAGTATTTGTTTTTGCACTTTCAGATTTATTCAGGAGTCGTGGGACGGCGTCGTACGTATTTATTTGTGAGGCATCAGGGCTCCCCGGGCGCCGCAGGGTGAAATGGCAAACACAGGAAACGGATCAGGAACTTTCCCGCCGAACCGGCGAAAGGGAGGATGTGTAGGGTGACTATTCGCGCCAACAAAACACACAGTTATTTTACTACGTCCTGTCAAATCATCGAAAGCCCACTACTGAGTACGGGTCTCCTCTAAGTTTTTGGCCTCTTAACATTTTTATTAAACTTCAAACACCTTTGAGAACATTAAGGAGATCACTCGGAAATGCAGGTTACATTTCGATGTTTTCTTTCACCGTCAATCTAAATTGCTTAAAAGTTAAAACACACATGATTCCGTAGAGTTAATTAAGTATCTAGGCTATCACTGCTTTTAAAGTCATCATTATCAACCATCATACACAGAAAAAGATCTTTGATATAAAAATACGTCACGAAGAAGTTATTCATCGAATGATCACTTATTATAATGCGATCATAAGGCATTGGCCGTAAATACCTTCGCGTTTTAACGCAATACATCTCGCTTACGGCCAATAAAAACGGCTTTTCCCGATATTCCTAAACTTATGGCCATCCTTTCCCCTTGATATGTTTATATGCATTAATACGACTTTATAGCAACGAGATAAGCATAAATCTAGCGGCCGGTGTACATCCCACTTTATTGTTATTTCGTTGAATTTATTTATGAACCTCCAAATTGTCAAGTAAGCAGGGAATGAACCTTCGGTACATTGGTTGTTTTGTATTAGACATAGGGATTGCTTTTTATCTTGTTCTAGAATATTTTAAATTAGAATTATTTTGAATGTATTTTGATTTGATTTATCTTAGGCCTCCCGAATCGTTACGGCAGAATTATGTATAGATTAATAGATGTGGTGATGGCATGGATTTTTGGTAGAACAACAAAATTAAATTTAATATAAAGTTAAATAACAAACATTAAAACCATTAAGTAATTACCACTTTTTAATAATTTATGTTAGGTACATTACTTCATAACAAACATTAATAATAAAGAATTTCTTTTCCTATTTATTTACTTGAAACACTTCCATAAATAAAATGAAAACTTAATATAACAAGCTCTAAAACCAATAAAACACATGCTTCCTACGATACTTTAAACATTTATACACATAAAAAAAGCAATTTTTATGGTAAAATGTTACAGAACATTTTTGTAACTTCTACCCGTTTGTATTGCACTCGCAAGGAAAATACTCTACCATTTTGTCGCATCAGTAATCAGTACCTACCACTTAAATTGTTTATTTTGAAATAAATACCTTATATATACTAACTCATTAATCTCTTTATTTTATCTACTAAAAAGTATTAAAATATACAGACCAAGAATTAAACATTTATAAAACTAGCGACGTAGAGATGCATAAAATCCTTGTGTATTTTATTTAGGGAAAAATTGTTTTTAAATCAAATTTATTTTCAGGAAAAAAAATATACCAGCATTTTATTCATGTCTGTAGTGATTTTCGTGAAATTTAATGCATGCCCAATAGTTGAGGCTAGCGAACCTGCTCATAATTGTGAGGTTTTGAACTTATTAAAAAAAATACTCAATAGATATTATAGTTTTCTAAAAAAAGTTGAGCATACTTTATCATACCCGCCTCAGGGTATATGGTAAGAAACAAAAGGGGCCACGGAAATAAAATATGGATTCAGTGCGTCTCGGCAGTTTCGCGCACACGTTACTTGTTTATCCTTAGGGTGGCTTCTCATTTCAGATGGCTGCCATGATTGCTGCGTAATAGTCAAAGACGTTTCCAGTCCCTTACCAATTATAGAGAGAAACAGCAAGACAATTGAATGAAATGAAAAGCAAGGTCAAGGTAAAATGGTTGTCATTAACTTTTTCGTTTGCTTTAATGTTTTACTAATTTGTGGACACTGATAAAAAATAATCAATTATATGTTAAATGTTTAATGCTTAGTTCATTTTATACGGCAAAAAATATATTATGGCATATTTTAATTACTGATATCTTTTTTCTTAAAAATAATTAATAGGTTCAGGGTCTCGATAGTGGCTGTTGTCCAAATCAACAGATATTCAACAATTGTTATTTGTCCTTAGGGTGGCTTCTCATTTCAGATGGCTGCCATGATTGCTGCGTAATAGTCAAAGACGTTCCCAGTTCCTTACCAATTATAGAGAGAAACAGCAAGTCAATTGCATGAAACGAAAAACAAGATCAAGGTAAAATTTTTATCTTTAACTTTTTGGTTTGCTTTAATGTTTTACTAATTTGTGGACACTGATAAAAATAATCAATAATATGTTAAAAGTTTAATGCTAAGTTCATTTTATAACGCAAAAAATATATGGCATATTTTAATTACTGATATCTTTTTTCTTGAAAATAATTAATAGGTTCAGGTTCTCGATAGTGGCTGTTGTCAACAGATTGACAACAGATATTCAACAATTGTTATTTGTCCTTAGGGTGGCTTCTCGTTTCAGACAACAGCCATGATTGCGCCATGATCGTTATGTAATTGCAGAAGACGTTCCCAGTATCTTACCAATTATTCACAGAAACACCAAGTCGATTGAATGTGATGAAAAGTGGGTTCAAGTTAAATTGGTTGTTATTTAACTAAATTCCCTCAATTTATTTAGAATTAAGATTTATTTATGTGTACTGCATTTAATATTATAAATTCAAAAGTGTTTGAATCACGTCACAGCAGAGCTACGGATCGATGTTAATTTTTGCAATGGTCGGTCAAGGTCCTAGAGAGTGACAAAAGCTACTTTATATCCCGAAAAATTATGGCCTTCCCGTGGGAATTTAAAACCTTCTGCCGCCTACGAAGTCACGTGGATGAGCTAGACATACTAAGATTATAAATACGAAAGTGTGTTTGTTTGTTGGTTTGTGCCGAACCGGTTTGTTTGTGTGGATCGACGTGATTTTTGGCATGGGTATAGTTGCGGACCCGGAGAGTGACATAGGCTACTTTTTATCCCGGATAATTAAGGAGTTCCCGCGGGAATCAAAAAACTGAAACCACGCGGACGAAGTCGCGGGCATCAGCTAGTATAATATAAATGTATGTTTGTTTGTCTGCCTATTTATCTGTTTGCCAGCTACGCTTTTATATCTTCTCAAACTAATTTTAACAGTCACAGAGATAGGTTTTTACCCCGGGAAATCAAAGAGTTCCCTCGAGATTCCTATAACCAAAATCCATGCGGACATAGTAGCGAGCATCATCTCTCTAGTCTGAAAATATCAGGAAATAGGAGGGGAGTTGTCATAGTATCTGAGATGCTTTATGTACATTTCGCCTGTTTTGGCACAGTGTCAAAGTATTTTTGGCTCGCATTGCACATCATGAATGCAGCGAATTTGCCGTTTTAAATATATTACGATAACGACCTCCATATTATTATGTATACATATTGAAAATTATTTTAATGATAAATGTATAATATTATTACCGTAGGTATTTGTTTCCTTGGATCATTTATTTAATTTGTCCGATATCTATCTGTCTTTATAATCAAACTATGCATTTTTAAATTTGAAAAAGTTATACGTTTATTAATGTGTGTGCGCATAACGCAGGCACTGATTTTAAAATTTCGATTTAGATTATTTATCCCTGCTTATGAATTACTATATCTATAAATGTTTATAAGTATAGTATGGGAAATAATATATTTTTTTTTACATTTCAGATCATCCAGAAAAATAACTTCGAACAAAAGATTAAAGCGTTCTGAGATAAAACGTACTCGTATTTAGCCGTACATATTACATTATCAAACGGAAAAAAGGCGAAACAAAATTGAAAACAAGCCATTGTTATGTTATACGAAGGTTCCACGAGAAAAAGGCAATCTACATGGAGGGTTTGCACCGGACGCCTCGAGATGAGGAAATAAGAATTCATCCTTTCTCGCCCCGGGGAAGGCGGCGGGTGAGGGGGAAATGGGGGGCAAGACGGACGACGCCATTCCAAAAACCCATTATACGAGCTCTAGAGCTGTTTTCTATCTTGGAAAGGAACCCGTGCCACCCCGGCCCGCTCTTCGCCCCTCGGAGTCCCGACTTTGTTTATGAAAATTACCCATTAAAATAGCTATGAAAGTAATGCTTTTACCACTCCCGAAATTAATAAGGGAATTGATATAGATTATTTTAAGAGTTCGCGCCGCTACTTGTACATTTTCTTTTCAATTTCATAACCACGTCATCTCTCCTTATAGAATATCGCTGCTCCTAACGGTAAAATCTATTGTTTCATGTTATGAATACAATAACTAATACTTGTAAGAAAAACGTTATGTTTTAGTAAGTCATTCTGCCCCAGATATAGAATCATCTTTGTAGATAAATCATATTATTTAAATACCGGAAGGGAAATGTGTAACAATTGTTATGAAACGTCACAAGTTACAAATTTTTTTTAAGGAGGTATGTACTCATATCAAATCTAATATTAAAAATTGTTTTGAACAGAAAACATCATCAAGTTTGTGTGCTAAATAATAATAAATCAATTCTAGATTAACGATATTGTCGTGAAATTAAGTGCCTAATTTTAACGACTTCTAAAAAAGATTTATGCTCGTATTTTTTACCCCTCAAGATTTTCTTTCAAAGCCGTTCGCGTTTGAAATTAAATTTAACAAAAACGTATGGTGCCGTGGGACACCAAATAGGAACGAAGTTCCTTATTACATAAATATTAATTTCAAGTTCTAGTCGAGGTGAAAAGAAAATAATTATTCAGGTAGAAAACTTCTTTAGCCGCGTTGAGAACTTTTCTGGTAGGGGGTAAAACTGAGTGCTGAGTGCTGAGACTGCGGCATCGGCATACATGGCGCCGAAATGCTCACGTTGTTACGAATGCTAAATGTCTTAAATTTAAATTTACTACATTCGAAATTAAACGTCAATGATTTAGTATTAAGGTTTAATTTCGAATAAACTATACATAAAAATCTTACTCCACGCATTTTCGTTACGGACGTTTTTTGCCGGTTAGGGTACCCCTCCGCATCGTCCCATAAGGAACTTCGTTCCAAAAACAAAATTATAATACCTACTTGAAGCAAAAATCTAAATACACATTACAGTTCCCCTCTTTATTGAGAAGCAAGTAAAGAAAATTCTTTAGATCGTATGCGTTGCTCCCTTTCTCACTTAAGAATTTTACCATATTCAAGAGTAAGAGGGTAGATGTTCGTAGTTCCCGCTAGTACTTCGATATAAAGAAAGATTATCCGAAGCCCCTAAGGAAGTTTGAAATTGCTATTGTAGCGAAAAGGATTATATGTTAGTACTACGCCGTAGTGGGTCTACGCCGTAGCGGGGTTTTGAAAGGTTGTATGACACAATAGTTAACATTACAGGCACGCCTTTTTATTCGTATGCTGGAATTTATTTAAATGCAATGAAGTGAAGCAACTATAGAATATAATATAGCCACATAGCTTTGTAGAATAGATGAGGATTGGATGTTTTTTTTTGAGTTACTGAGATTTTGTTTTTTTTATCCACTACAAGTTAGCCCTTGACTGCGATCTCACCTAATGGTAAGTGATGATGCACTCTAAGATGGTAGCGGGCTAACCTGTTAGGGGCATGGCAGTTATAATAAACGCATACACCTATTCGGCTTCTACACAGCGTCGTACCGGAACGCTAAATCGCTTGGCGGCACGTCTTTGCCGGTAGGGTGGTATCTAGCCACGGCCGAAGCCTTCCACCAGGTCAGATTAGGGAAAATTCAGAAATTATAAATTCCCAAATTGACCCTGCCGGGGATCGAATCCAGGACCTCCGCACGTTAGACAACAGCGCTCAACACAGAGCCACGGAGGTCGTCAAGGAGTATTATAATATAAATATTATTTCTGCCCTTTTATGTTTAGTACTCATTATTATTAGGATAATAAAAATAAAATAATACCAATTTGAAATAGTTACCAATAAACTCCAATTTTACGATCAGTTAATTAATACAAAATAAAGTAATAAAAGCAAACTATTAAACTAGCGGCACGCTATGATGGCCGGTTTGACACATTACAATAGTGATGTGGAATGTCAATTTATTCTCGAACAAAAAACAATTAAGTTTTGTTTTTGTACCTGATTAAATAGGTTTAATAAAACAAAAATGTATATGTTTATTTAATTTATTTGAACGAACTGAATATTTGAACGAAAATGAATATACATACTTTATATGCACACAAGAAACATATGAATACAAAAGATACCAAAAAAGGTGCCACAAAAGGCCATAATTAATCAGATTCGTCCATACTACTATTTTCACTGTCGTCACTGCTATCATCACATACATTAATAATTATATGTTCGTTTTCTATAATATTATCTATTTTCACATCTCTTTCATAATCTTCCCTTATTAATTTAACAGTTCTATTCACAACCTTTTCCCAGTCTCCTTTAGTCACATGTTCACAAGCTTCTTCTAATAATTTTAGCATTTTTTTTGTGGTAAATGGGGGTTCTATATTGTGTCTTGCAGCATATCCCTTAATTTGAGCCCACACCAACTCAATCGCATTATACTCACAATGGTAAGGCGGTAACCGTATAACTCTGTGCCCATGTTCTAATGCTATTTCGTCAATGACGTATCGGATCTTGGTTGGTTTGTTTTCTTTTAAAAGACGTACTAATTCCGCTTTTAACATATTCATGTTTGCATCTACGCCATTTTTACGAAGCCATGCGACGATATCAGCTTTCTTTTGGGATTGGGCAGGTGGCTTGTCAATTTGCATCGAGTGGTATGGGGCGTTGTCCATAATTATAATAGATGGTTCAGGGAGGCTACACAACATTGAGGTAAACCATTCAGTAAACTTTTCTCCATTCATGTCTTCATGATAGTCTCCAGTGGTTTTTGACGCAAAAGCCATGAGAGAACCTTCGACAAACCCGTTGATGGTTCCGGCGTGACAAATTATAAGTCGCGATCCTTTTCCTACAGGAACTTTGGAAGTAGATGCTGCTGTGTCATCGTTCCAAGAACGGCCTACAGTATGGTTAGCATTAAGCCATGTTTCATCCAAGAACACAACATTTTGCCAATTTTTGATTTCTTTCACTTGCCGTAAAAAAGTATACCTTGCCATCGCTATATCAAATCTTTCCATCAATATTTTGCGTTTGTTACATTTTTTGTATCGAAATCCAATGGTCTTCAAAATCTTCGTTAAAGAACTTTCCCCACCGAAGAATAATCCAGCTTCCTTCAGTGAATGCACCAACTTTTTTCTTGTTGGATACTCCTTCTGTAAATAGTAGCCGTAAACATGTCTTCGGATAGCATCGGCATCAAAGCTATCGATGCCTACGACTGGTTTTGCTCGTTTTCTCTTTTTTGGTGTGTGAAGTTTATTTTCTTCTGTGCCAGTCTCGCCATATTTTTTTTTAGTTATCCGTCTAACAGTTCGTTGTCCAATATTAAGCGCATCAGCTACGCGTTCAACCACTGACGTTATAGGTAAAATTGGCCCTCCATTTTGAGCTTCACGATCGAAATAGTTACGAAGGCGTATTACGAACTCACGTGTCTGACTATTTAGAACAGTTCTCTGCGTACGTTCGGTCATATCGACGAAATCCACAACAAAGGGCTTGAACAGAGTCCAAATTAACGAGCAAGGGTCAACAGTAATGCAGTATCAATATTTGAAATCCAAAGCCAGGTCAAAACTATATCACAATCGCATTGCACTGACAGTTTATACTTTTCGAAGCAACGTCAATTCGAAACTGCTTTGTTTTGCATTGAGCATTGACGCGAGTTTGCCGGAGGTAGTAGTTGTGCTAGCCAGCGATCCTATGTGACGATCGTATTAGATTCCATTTTTAAAAATTTATTGATATTTTTTTGCGATTTCAGAGGTTTGTCCACATAGTGAAAATTGTTCATATTCACAAGTACATTCACCCCTTAAATGGTGCAAACTGATTTTTCTACACTTGTATACATTTAAGAAATCAATTTAATAAATAAATTTTGAGTCCTAAACCTAAAACTACATTCGATAAAATTTATGAATCTCTGCACATCACTATCGTCAATAAAGTAATACAATTATTTCCTTCAAAGTCGTTATCAATTAATACGGAACTTCATGAGCGGACAAACGTCAAACCGGCCATCATAGCGTGCCGCTAGAGTAAATACGCAAAATACACAATACGATATCGCAACAAAGCACACCAGAGCGCATCCGGATTAATCCGGTCAAATCCAGTTGGATCTGGTGGAATCCGGTTAAAGCCGGCCAGGCCCGGCGCGATACGGCCCGGCCTAGCTTTGCGGTGTTAATCCCTATTTAAAATTCTGATAAAAGCACCTGTATTATCTGGACCCTTATTTATATTTGTTAAATGTATTCGTTAATTAGGTTTTATTTGCCAATGCAAAAGACGTTACTGTAACTGCTGAATGAGGTTGAATTCGTAAGTTTGCTTTCAACTAGATGATTCCTTCGTAGATGACTTCGGTTAGCGTAAATTTGGGTTTTGTAAAAGACCGTGGGAATTCAATATTGTGTGAAAAAAGGTACCCGTCCCTGAGATAAACAAACAATCTCTGCACAAATTGAAAATTTAACAGACAGACATACTAATTTATTCATATTTATACCAAGACATGGCAGCAATGGTATAATTTATAGCTATGTAAATTATTTTTTATGGTTTCGTTCTCTGGAGAAAATACTTGCAACTTTCTAGGCTATATCATTTAAGTAAGTACCTAAGTTTAAGTGTACCTTTACCTGAGAATACGCTTGCTTGATATATACGAGTATGAATTCAAATATCAAGAGGAAATAACATTAAAAATTTACATAAATATCTACCCGAGACCATTAAACATCAAGGGATGGCGTATAATCCGGCGTGCATAACGAGATCGAAAATGAAACATAAATCGCCCAGACGCACTTATAGCGATTAAACCCATTAACGGGCACGGGTCATCGGTGCCCAGGAGTATACCCGTCCAATCAACAACCCTTTTACTGCCAAAACAACCACCAGGTACAAGTGGACCCGGCGATCTATCAAAGCTGTAGTGTAGTGGTAATGTTAGATAGGTCGCGTGGTTCGCATTAGAATGGTTGGTGCGTATCAGGATTCATGATCGGGCGCCCCTGTACGCCCCCACTCAGATATACGGTAACGATCGCACCACAATACCATAGACAATAAATATGGCCCGTACGCGGCTACATATGCTGGAGGCGCGTACAGCCAGCCAGTACGAGTATTCGTATTGTTTATGCCACATTAAATTGTTAGAATGTTGCCCGGTTATTGCCGAAAGCGTATTTGGTTCGCGTATCGTTATGTAAGTTACGTTGCCGTGGGCGTAAATTGTTTCGCCCTAACATTTACTGCTATTCCTTGTTAGTTTTCATGTGTTTTATATAATTTGATCGTTATGGTCTTGTTGTGTGTTACGCCGAAGGTAAAGTACCTATAACTCACACGAAAAAACCCTATTCGAAAAAAGTTGATACTTAATTTTTATAACTGAGATTCACTTTTTTTATTTATATTTAACTAGCTGCAATCCGCGGCTTCGCTCCCGTGGTAATGTCGAAAATATATCAGTCATTTTTACACGCCTGCATTAAAAAGGGAACCTCAGGGCAAAACCTTTGGGCGTCAATTAATCAGTGACTGATTTAGGACTAAACATTGGTCAAGCAAAATAATGCAAAACAAAACTACTTTTTGTAGGTAAATAGACAGTCATTACATTAGAGGAGTAGCTTGCGTGACCAAAGACTATCAATCATGCTCAGCAATTTTATTAGCCCATGAAACTTATTTTAATTATATTTTATGTTGAAACACAAATAACACAAGCAAAATGGTTTTATGAACCCACGTTTATTAAATCGTGTAGGTACGTTTTAATTACAAAATACACATTTTAGTGTGACCCCCTTGTTTATTTATTGATAAAATGTGTGCATAGTTTAAATATTTTAGCTCAAATCGTGTACGTTTGATATGGAAATATGCGATCAAATGGAAGGGATCGATCTTCCTTATTTCTCGTATAAAGCACGTGCATTTTTTGTATCTGAAATGTAGAACCTAGTGACGAAACTTAGACGAAAATGCAGATGAAGACTCAACTTAGTATGAGGCCTTACCGCCAGGAGATGTATAGAAACGCAACCATAGCGTAGACCACAGATTCCCTTGGTTTCCACAGCTTAGCTTTTCAAGCTTTTATCCAGCAGAACTTCTATTATTATCATCATAAACTGCTTAGCTTGTCTAATCTCTGCTCTGAAAATTAAGATAAAAATTTCTGTGAAAATAAAGCAATTCTTTTGCTTGCTTCCACAACTTGTACTTACATATACTCGTACGTACTCTCTATCACATCTCCACACATTTTCTTATGAAAAAGTAGTCGTCTTATAGGAATAGCAAAACAATGCATAAATAAGGAACCGATAGGTAAGAAAATATTCGAACAAAACAAACGTACACGAAGCGAACAAAATATTTTTTCATTGTTTCGAAGTAGCTGCCTTCGCTAAGTGACGGGATCCCTTTATTCAATAACAATGTCGCCCTATAGAGACTCACATCATAGATGCCAAATATTTACTCAGTTATCGGTAAGTTTAGATATTTCTCTAAACTTTATCTATTGTTTTAGTATAGATACTCTCGTATCAATACAAAACAACAAATTTTTTTGAACGGTCTGGCGACCTGACACGGTAAGTAGTGACTAATCAGCTGACACAATAATGATATTTTTAAAAAAACACTGGGGTGAACAAAAGTTATTTGTAGGTAGGTAGTTAGGTACTTAGCGTGGACACAACCCAAAAGAAAAAAATATAGGGGCATCTTTTAAAGAGCATAAATAGTATTCAGACCTTCTATTACTAGAATATTTCTACGTAAATTTAGCCCGATATCTTATCTAGCAATGTATGGACCAGTAGTTGTTCGACGTGGCAGTGTTACGGAAAGCTATGAAAATAAAACATTCTTCAACAAGCGCATAAACGTCAAAGGGAACGCCTACTTGGAATAATTTTCGCCCCAACATCCAAAGTACATTTCCATGCATAATGTTAGGAAGAATATGGAATTTATGTAACAAGTTCATATGGGATACTTGTGAAATCGAAAGCGCCTCTTTTGACTGAAAGCGTTTCCGTAACGGAAAAGTTGTCAGCTATATACTTACCTAATCGCCTACTATGTATAGAATAATTGAATTGAAAAAGATTGATGAATTAAAAAAGAATTGTATATTGTTATTTATGTTGATAACCATATTGTCTGGTAATTCAATGCCTACCTACTATCTACTGATTAATACTACTAATGGCAAAAGTGCTTGAATGAAGGCCTTGCACCGGCAAATGCAGCGTTAGATGACATCACACTAAGTGGACGGACGATCTCAAGTAAGTAAGTGGAAGCAAGCGGCCCTGGATCGTGTCCTGAAAAGGTGAGACGACGACGAGATGAATTGTGGATTTTTAAGACAAGACAATAGTAGGTAACTTACATACCTACTTACAAATTCAAGAATGGTTACAACGTTCACTGCTTGATTAACCTTTTTACAGGTTTGTTTAATTTTAAATCTTATAATTTATCATCAATGGAAAACTGAGCTTTTATTATCAGTACATTTGGTCATTTTTCCAAAATCGATACACATAACGCCATCTATGCCAAATAGACAGTCAACTTTGTCATAATCAGAAAATTTACCCAAATTTTCGAACCCGTGCAGTTTAATGCAGTTCAATATAAAATCAGACCTATATTTACTATTTAAATTCAATTATATTAGGCACGTTATTGTACCAATATAATTATGCAACTGTGTAGGGTACAGCTACATTCCTATCTATCACCTATAGTTAGTGTAACTATATATCGATATAGTAGTAGGTAGTATTATGACCCGCTGACTCACTCACTCAATTGGTTGGATTACTGAAAATCCTATCTTAGTGGATGTAGAAGGTAGACCACCTTATGTAGGTAAGAATAAAATCTATACCCAGGTACGTACATACCTATGTTAAGTCTCAAGTTTCTAGTGACCGGTGTAAGCTGTAAATGAACCAGAACTGTGATTTCTATAATTTACTGACCATTTAATTTAAAAAAAATCTCACTATAAATGTAGGTATAGTGGGGTAGAATTGGCAGATATTTAGAAAGGTAAGTATATCAAGGTTTCACAAACAAAATTCGGAGGAGAAATGCAAAATAAATACACTTTACTACTATATCCATGTTGTATCGTCCAATGGCGACCGTGCGTGAAACGGCCGCGCGCTCCATTAAACGCAAGCATTCCCTGAGTTTGATACACTACGGCTATGGGGAAATTGTATTTTTTATATACCTCTATTTTTTTAAGGCATATATATGTGAACAGGTATGTCAGATTAAAATGGATATACGATTCTAAAGCCCAAAAAGTTAAAATTTAGGCGGATGCTATATCATTGTGTAATTGACCGAGCGAAGCGAAGGTCTCTGAGTCTACTTGAGTGAATTTGCAGTTGTCCGTCCGTCCGATTGTCCGTCTGTCAGAGCCTTATAACTACTGAATTACTAACGTAATTACTTCAAATTTAAATATAATAATATGTAAACCGATGGCCTCCAGCCGAATATGGCTTAAACAGTTATGAAAATCTTTATCTCAGGGGGGCTCTCATAGAAGCGAATGCGAAGTAAATAATGCGAATATTTTTTATAGCATGTTGCGGTATATAATTTTAAAGATAATTAGGAATAGAGAGATTTTTTTTTAAATTTCCCCTACATTTCTAAGTGGAGATTTTCTAACGTTCAAAGTTGACCTCAGAACTCTCAATTTTCTGAAAAGCTGAGCCTGAAACTTGATTATTGATTATTTGAATTATATCCTGTACTTAAAATTAGATAAATATTATAAGGAAACGAAATTATTTAATTTTTAATGAGCTTCAGTATTTTTGACAGAACTTCACAATGATGTCAATAGATGACGCTCTGTAAAAGTGTTTTCGTTTCTCCAGTAATTTCTCCTCTTTTGCGTCTAATGTTAAAAGTTAACTATTTTACAATAATATATAGTCAAAACTATCATATGGATACCGCGAGGTCTCAATTCGGGGCGAACCACTAATTTGGAATAAGACCACTCTGTACCCAAATTTGCAATAATTATTGATTGATTAATAAAAAATTCAAAGGAGAAAATCTTTTTGATATACTGGATACCAGCATCAAAAGTCTACAACTAACCAGGCTCTACAATGGACTCCACATTTTTTAGCCTCCTTGTTATCTCACTTAATTTCTATTAGGTAATTTACGCGATGTTTTTAACTTAATATGTTAAAGCAAACGACGTATTTTTATGTTTCATCCTGTAGTAAGTTTTCCAAAATATCTAACCTTCAACTAAATCATGATAGCTATGTACAATACTTGCCTTAATGTTTTTCAAATCATAATTATTTTGGATGTAGATATCCCTGTTCAATATTTTTTCTAAAAATATACTCATGCTTAATATTCAATATGTAGGTACAAGTTCAAAATGAGAGTTATCGCTTCATACGGGTTGGTCACGAGGGAAATTTTAGGGCTTCTGTCCATATTTGCATGGAAACTGTACGCTGACCCTTCTGAAGCGTTAATGCGTACTCGGATGATATTTGCATCTAATTGTAATCCATTGTTATTTCATGGGAATGGCCAGGGGGCAGTGATAAATTTGATTATACCTATTATATGGACCATATCAAATGTGTGCGTATGTGTATATTATCGTCTGGGGTTGAATAGGCGATAGGTACCTGGTTTTACGTGTTTTAAATAAAAACTCGTCCGTCATTTCACCGTGCTAACACACTCGTGGTCCTGTTGATTTCACTATGAGTACAATATTTAAGTTTTGTTGTTAAAAATAAGAAATTAGCAGATGTTGAATTTTTTACAGGTTACAGGCGTTTTTGATGTGTTTCAATTACATCACATCAGCTTCATTATTTTTTTCCGTAGGTAGGCTCCGTTCCTTTGTAATCTGACTTCATATTTCGCATTTTCTATATATATCGATACTTTTTAACCGACTTCCTAGGACCTAGCAACCTTTTCTCATTTTTGTGCACGTTTTTATGTACTTATCTGGAACGTATTTCCCTTAAATTGTGAAATTAGGTATCTAGCTCGTAATTGGAAAATTGATTTCTCTCACAGTAAAATTATAATTATATTCTCAGTAAAGGCCATGTCGGCGATCTCGCCGAACGGGCAAAATGTGTAACTTCCGTTTTCCGCGGCATTGGGCACAATTTGAAATATTTTACTGCTCTTGTAACGACTTGATGGCACTGCCGAGGGCCACTTATATATCTCTTTTATCTTTTGTTAGCCCTCGCCCCTTTGCCCTCTGTCGGATAAAAGTTCGGGAGCCTTTTTTAGCGAATTATAGTTGAGTAGATTACACTCGAATTTGTTTGGATGGGATTGTTTTTTTAATCGCTTGTGGAAATTAAGCCACATCGTAAGGACCGTTTTCGTATAAAAAAGGAAAATCTTTAAAAGCTTTTTTTAACCCATATTGTTTATACTTTTGGAGGGTTGAGCAAAAGCTGAGATCTTTCATAATTATTATATTATACGCCTGAATTATTTGACAATAAATATATTATTTGGATAAAGAATGTTTCAAGAGTAGTGCATTGGTAACACGGTAACAGGGCTTCACGGTAACACTTCAAATACTTTGAAACTATGCGGTAATTTTTCTGGAAATTCTAGTATTTTGAAAGGATATCGTCATTTGCAGTAAGGTACTTACTAGATTTTCATAATATTATATTATAAATAAAGATAAATAAAGTACTCGATATAAATTCCATTCTATTTTGACCTTTGATTCGTGAATAACGACGTACAATTAATTCTAAAACGAATGGGCTGGCGTAGCAGAAAATATCCTCAGAGATTCTAGGCATGGCATCTTAATTTAAAGACACTTTCGTAAACAACAAGTACACGGACACAAATCTCGGCGATCGGCTTCTTAAATCAAGACACTATCTCAGTTGCAATCTGTGGGATTTATCGTGAGTTTCTCGTTTTATTGCGGTGGAAACAAGGACTTGGTACACGGGACGGCGTGCTTTTGTTTGGTACGCTTTAATGGCATTATTATTACTTTGATATCGAAATTAAAGGAGATAATATACAAAATACCTATGTGAAAAATAATGGATTTTTAGTCTCTCATCCTGTCAGTTGCTAATGATTGGTAACCTTTAACGTACCTCTCTGGAATTTTGCGATATTTCCATCAAATTCTGTCCTTAGCTATTTGTACAGCTTCGCATATAAGTTAAGCGCTCCAGTTCTTTATATTTGTTCTGACCATCGGATAGGAGATCTTCCTATCCTTCTAATCTTTTCACCAATCGCCCAAAATAAACTTTTCAAAGTTTTTTTTTCAGCGGGCGATGTGTCTTAAATAGCTCCTAGATCTTCTCTTCCCGAAATGAAATAGTGTAGAAACCGTGGACGGATTTTTATTTAAAACTTACTATAAAAAAAACTATGTTAACGTGACTGTAACGCAGACTTTAAACCAAAACAAATTTTCGTCATTTCCAATTTATATTTTATTTGTATAAAAATTATCTAGAGTAAAGAATTATTTAAGATTTTTTAAACAGCTATAAGTTTCCATACCTAAGTCATAAACCAGTAAGTAGATACCTCACGTTACATATTAAATTCCGATCTCCACATTAATAATGCAAGAAGGTTATTTTGTTGCAAAGTAATTCTGTAACTGGTTGGGAATGGTATCCGTTTTATATTGCTGATATATTCATTACCCATTCGTCTTTCCCATCGCATTACATCTTATACATATAAATAACTGAACAAAAGATACCCTAGCTCTGCCGCGCATAACTTTCGACAAACAAAACTATAATTCAGGCAAAAAATATATAAGTATAGTGAGGTCTTTTTCATTTTTGGTAACGTCTTGATTAAGTAGGGACCACCTGCTAGGGTCTGCTTCTGAGGGACTCAATAAATAAACCTCTAAAAAAATATTAATGATCACATAAAGTATCCGCTGAAACTCAAGTATGGGATATGGTCATTTATGTTTTTATAATGAAAAGGGGTGTAGAGGGGATGCTTTGTTTTATAATACACAGTTGAACTATATAATACCTATTATAATTTGAAGGGAAAAACTGATATTGTAGAACATATAAGTTTATATGACAGTTACTAAACTATTATAGCGAGGAAATTAAAATGGAGATAACCATAATGGTACCTTCATTCGCAGATGAAGCAGAGAAAAAAATTTAAGCGATAATATCTTTCAGATTTTTGTTACATATGTTCTAAGTTCAGTTCTAAGGTAAGTAGGATAAAGTATATCTAGAAGAAAAACTAAGAAGGTGATAAGATTTATGCATGAGTTTTCATATGATTGGAATATTCTATATTGATCCCTACTCTGGAATACCTATCAAAGCGAATCCATAGAAGATTACCTTTATACTCGTACAACCAGCTCTATCAGACAAACTATTAAGCAATGTAGGACTCATAAATAAGAAAAAAAATCAAACTTTTTTAGAAGTTCTCGTCCCCTTTGTTATTTGTCGGTTATTATAAAGAAACCATTAATAATGAATGTGCAAAATTGCATTTCACGCGCACAAAAAGGTGAATTTTTTGCATCCGCATTGTGGTCGAAATTAAATGACTCCAAAACTTTTTTGTTCACCACCACTCCAGGTAAATAATACGGGAACGATCCAAAATGGCTTCCCCTTAAACATAAATCATCCTAGAGACATTTCTGTTGTATACCTAATCGCATATTTATTATTGCGAGGCTCGCAGTGCTACGAATTAACAATGAACAAAGTATTATTACATTTTTGAGATATATTCGTATATTAAATCACTAAGGTGATTCGACGCAGCAATACGAGTGCTTTTATAGCTACCCCGAGTGGTAATGAAGTAGTTTCCCTACCGCATAATGGTTAGAATGTCGCTGTAAATTGATTTTTATATTTTGTTTGACACAAATGATTGACATGGGAGAGTTTTCGTCGTAGGGAACCGATTGTACGATGCATTTACGACGTGAGCGACATTTGAGGCGATAAATTTATCTGTTGTGGAATATTTGGGCAATTTTATGACTCATTTGGTGGTGTTAAGCACTCAGTAGGTGATAGAGGTGTATCAAGTTGCGAGTTTTTATTTTTATCACCGGAATTATTACGTTTGAGGAGTTTATATGTGTAACTAGGTACATACTTTTAACGCCGTTTGCTTGACATAGTATTTCTAAAGTTTGTTAATACCGTAAATAAGCAATGTAAGCAATCAATAAGGTTTCTGTTTAAATTTTCAAGCGGTTTTAACTTTATTAATTTATTTGGGTAATAACTTCTTTTAGTTCGTAGAAACGGGATAGATAAATCAAAGAAAGATAATAAAATGGAAAGAAGATATTAATAAAATTACAGGTTCCATAATTGTTTTTATCTGACTTCCCAGTGCAATTGCTTAAATAGTTTCTTAGCGGGAAATTGAGAAAAGCTACATGCATCCTATAGTAGGTACATCTCAAGTTTATGGATTTGTAAAAATAGTTTGAAAAGTAAGAATGCTATCACTGTAAAACCAAGCTATGCTGTATACATAATTGTTAGATTTTAATAGACTTCACTAAATGAAATTATATATATCGAATATAGTACCTATCTATGATTAATTATCAGACAGCTGTTTTTGTATAGGAGTTGTAAAAACATTAACGTTACACATAATTTTTTAATATTTTAAATCATTAGTACCCATACAATGGCTAGATATTCCTTAAATACTAATTCATAATTAATAAGTTTATGTAAATAGTGAACAAAATTAAATTGAATTCATAAAGAAAATGCAAATCATGGAAAGCGTAACACGGTGCGTAGCGTCACGAAAAGCGCAGCGTCCTCGACGAAGGCTTTGCAGGAACAACATCAGTCTTATCCCAAGCCCCGCCCACCCTGAAAGCTTTCCACCCATTGGTCCACATGACCACGCCCACACCCACCTACAATTATATTTATAAGGCACACGTTCAAATAATTTACATTCAAGCTGAATTTGCGACCAGTATGGGTAATTGAAAATTTGTTGTATTGACCCCCCGACGGCCTATGGAGCAGATTAATTTAATTAACTACCAATGCGTTCGCGATTTTAATTCGCTGTTTCATTGTTTCAGGGGTTTTCGGAAAATTTTATTGTATTTATAAATACCGATACATAGACCGCCCGTTGGTTTAAACACCACTTGTAATTTATTCAAAAAGGAATATGACCTCTGTTTTAGCGAAAAATTAAAAGTAGTTTTACTGTGATAATAATGAACGGAGTGAAATTTAAGACAAGAAAAAGAAAAAGACTTTTAAAAATATCGGCCCGTAAGTATAACCAAACCATATTATTTTTCTTATAGGAAGAAATGCGAACCAAAATTCTGGTGAATCGCTTGATTATTTTGAAGTCTCTTATAAGGGAACCAGGGATACAACCTATGACGAATACCAGAATCCTATAAGATTTATAAGAGGATCACTAAAATCTTAATATAAGTCAATTGTCACACACACACACACTAATATTATGAATGCGATAGTGTGTTTGTCAGTCTGTCTGCTAATCTTTAACGACCTATCTTTTCAACCGATGTTGATGAAATTTTCTATAGGCTTTTGTATAGGCATAGTTTGCAACCCGGGGAATGACATAGGCTACGAAATTGTGTCCCGGAAAATTAAGGAGTTTCCGAGGAAATAAAAAAAAATTCTATCATCATCATCATCTTCAGCATCATCTAGTTTACAATAGTAGATTAGTGTTAAAAGGAAGGAACTCAGCATAGGACTCAACCTACATTCTTAATTACGCCGATTTTCACCGACAGTCCCGTAATTTTAGGTATTATTAGTCTAGCAGGTGATAGCAACGTAGATTAACTGTCACCTATTGAGCTTAGGCGTTCCACTCAGTGTTTTCAGGAGTAAACGGGCTTTAGGTACCCACCCTTTTATTGTAATTTTTTTTTAAACCATCTAGTACTATCAGATATGATTTAAAAAAACTTAGCTTAAGTATAGTTTCTCAGAACAAGTCGGTGAGTAGGTACCTACCTACCACAAATATTCTTAGATTTGATTAGATTCACAACATGCATTCTAATAATATTTAAGCATGTAAATTTTTTCATACTCACTTATGTACCTATAAGAGAACTATTTAAATGAAGATTATTTTTTACTAGTTACTTACCTGTAGACGTCTATAAACGGAGAAGCCGCAACCGGTCCAATTGCCATCTAAAAGCGATAAACCCAGCATCCAATACCAATAAACCAACAGAGCTTTAATTGGCTCCACAATATAGATTTTAATTGGTCGTAAATCTGGGGACACCTCTTAATGGTTCATGTTCTTAAACATACAAATCTTCGCGTGGAAATAAGATTTTTCTTCGTGTACGTGAAGATACACCGTCGACTTACGAATGTGATACCAGAATAAGTTTCTCTTGAATTCTTAATGGGTTATTAAGGTGTTTTTAGATAACGTAATGTCTTTACATAGGGACTATCGAGTTATGGTCTCTTGATAATAAATTTTATCATACTACTATTTACAATGTTTGTGCTGTTATCTGTTTTCCCAATAAACGATGCTATTCAATAAATATGAAAAAATTCTAAGAGTAAAATTTTATTTCGCTCCTTCTCTTTTATTTTGGCCACCCTTAAAATGCCGATAGGCATAAAATGTTTACGAAGGAACCAAGTACTTTTAATTAATATAAAGATATCCACAAGTAACAACCAGCTGAATTTGCTATAAATACTCGTACATAAGGTACTCATACGGAGCGACATGGTCACTGAGTGACTAAGCTCAATAAAGAGAAAAGAAGGTACTCATACATAGGCTTCAAAAAAAAAATAAACATTAGTTGGAACTTGAAACCTTAGATACGTAACAAGTTAGTATTGTGGTGTTTAGGTAACAATAATTAATCAACAATGAACGACCCGGAGTATTTTTACAAGTAAGGTCATTGTGATTATCGATGAGCATCACTACTGCAGTTACAGGTTGTATATTCTTTGTAGAGAATTATGCTTAAAGTACTAGCTTATGCCCGCGATTTCGTTTGCGTGGGATAATTTTTTATAACTCCCACGGGAACTCCATAATTTTCCGGTATAAAAAGTAGCCTAAGTATGTCACTCCCCAGGACCTCAACTAAAAATCACGTCGATCCTTTGCTTCAATAACACTGCAACAGAGTGAACAAACAAACATACTTTCGCATTTACAATATTAGTATGATTATCTTATTAAGATTAAGTATTTAAAAAAAAGGAACACTTACGGAATCAGCATAATATTTTCGTCTGTCTGCCGTCTACCACAGGTGCGACTTTTAGTAAAGCTGAAAATCTGATATATATGTAAGTAGAAACAGTGAAAAGGTGTTTAAATATTCAGAAATCGAGAGAAACCATCGAAAAAAGTACCTTCCTACCTAAATATAAAAGTAAAACGCAACAATAAACTCATATAAACATCAAGGCGTTATCAGGCAATGAATACTAAAACAAACAAGAGGAAATCTTCAACGCTGCACCATAAAGGGGTAGCTGCGAGATTTAATCAGCTGATAAAAATTGTCGAGGCTCCCTTTGATGGCGACAAGTGATAGCTGACTCTTGGATTTTAAATGATGAAAATAATAAAGTAATATCTTCTATACATTCGATACTTACTATTTATTATATTACTATTATAAATACGAAAATTTAGATGGATGGATCGATGTTTGTTACTCAATCACGCCAGAACAGCTGAACGGATCTGGATGAAATTTGGCACAGAGATAAATTATAGTTTGGAATTCATAGGTTCAATCCACGAGGCCGAAATCGCGCGGCACGAGCTAGTCTAGATCTAGTAAATCAATAGGTAATGATTGAATTGCTAATACATACATTTATAAAACAATCTAGGAACTAGTGATGCCAGCTGCTGAAATGAATTAATACTAGTAACAGGCCGTGGCTTATCTCCCTTGAAGATTTCGAAATTTTGGCCTTTTCTTTGACTAGGTTATTATAACCTAGGGGACATCTGTGCATTTCAGAGTTGGTCAAAGAGTTTGGGCTGGGCGTTAATGAGCCCTTCAGTGAGTGAGTCAGTCCTTTTCTTTATTATATTTTAGTATGGTATGGTATTATAATGAACTAGATGATACCCGCGACTTCTTCCGCGTTGATTAAATTTTTTTTTATATCCCCGTAAACTCCTTATTTTGCCGGGATAAAAAAGGATAAAGGCCTATATTTCCTTTCCCGGGATGCAACCTATCTATAATTTAATTTTACAAATTTCATCAAAATCGGTTCAAAAGGTGGGTCGTTACAGCGAAGCAGACAGACCGACAGACACCCTTTCGCATTAATAATATTAGTATGGATATTCATATTCGCATTCGTTGCATCACTCATAGCTATCTAGGGACTGCAAGGAGCTTTTATACCCAATAATATAAAAAATAGGTAATATTGCAAAACTTTAAAATAAATTTTCACGAGGAGATAATAATATTATTATTAATTATTAATATAATATATTACTTTGACGTTTTTGGTTGCCGCGGGAACTCTTTAATTTTCCGGGATAAAAGTAGCCTATGTACTATTTCAGACTATAATCTATCTCTGTGCCAAATTTCAGCCAGATCCGTTCAGCCGTTGGGGCGTGATTGAGTAACAAACATCCATACATCCACACATCCATACATCCATCCAAACTTTCTCATTTATAATATTAGTATTAGTATAGAAGTATAGATTTTGAGCTATCAAGTAAAACACATCCAATAGGACCACCTTCCTCCAAAAGTCCAAAGCCGGGAACAGGCGTACCAATAAGTTGCATCTACTGGACGACGTCTTAGACAAGCTCCATTTTGGATGACTGAGTCAGCGAAGTAAATAGTGAGAAGGTACATACTACATATTTCTAAAAATCAAAACTAGCACCTTTTAAGTTGAGGTTATTATACTATTGATGATTTTCTTATTGACAAAGTTGCATGGAAGAAACCGTCTTTTCATACAGTAACTTACAACTTAGTGTAATACTTGTTACGTAACGTATGCCCACTTTGCGTATTGCGTAAGTGTGTTACAGTTACATGCAAGTGTAACACAGTTATGCAAATGCTGCGTTTCTTGCCGGTTCTTCTCAGTAGAACTTTTTTCCGAATCGGTGGTAGAGTCAAAATATTTAGTAACGAGACACTAGTATGGACAACATGGAATAAATAAATTGGGTATTGAGTATGCCTGCATGGAAGCCTATAGGTATATCTTCCAATAATGTTTATGTCCTTTAATAGGAAACATTTTTCATACGAATAGGTATGGTACCTACATAGGTAGGTATGGTATAATTGCGTGGGACTATATCGGGTGTTGGCTAGACTATGCTCAAATGGCTATAATAATGTAGTTTTAGAGGTTTAACGACCGTAATGCCGATTAGGAGAAACGTTAATCGAAATGGAGAAGTCCATACCTAGTAAAATTATAAATGCGAAAGTTTATCAATCTATCTGTCTGTTAGCTTCCTTCGTGGCACATCACGTCTGTTCAATAGATTTTGTGGTTTGGTGCAGAGGTAATTTGCATCCCGGTAACTAAGGCTACATTTATTTCTGAAAATCAAAGAAAAACCTTCCGGTGGGAAGTTCCCAAAACTTACTTACAAGTTTAGTAAAATTGATACAATGTTCTGTTGGTAACTATACCTAGTTAGATTTGAAGATAAACTCTTAGCATGGCTGATAATTTATAAAATAATAATAATATCCTCCCGATATAATGTCCTCCCAACCGAATTTCGCTAATCTCTCTGGAGATTAGGCATCTGCGCGGGAGATATCATAATGTAAAAGCATGTGCGCATACACAGGTGCACTCTCAGTTCCTTTACTCTCAAAGCCCGATGGGACGGAAAATTTGACACGACCAGAGAAAGATTTCTTTACGTACTCTCTGAGCCACAGGGTTGAACAACCGCCAAATTCTTAACTCTGAACTGAGAGTTTATTTTCAGAAAAACCCTCTCCTCTATTCATAAAATGACGATGCAGATATCTTCCAGATTCTTCTACAAAACATAGATACACATATATATGAGTAGGTAACTCCCTACTTGGAAATTAATTTGATTTCAATAATTATTAACGTGCCAACAAACCTTAGAAGATGATTGTGTATTCGTTCATTTCGCTTTTTTTCCACTTACAAAAGTACCTGAAACAAAACCAAATCATATTATTAGAATTTTAATACCGTTACAGTTAACTATTGTGAGTCGCTTACTGGCCGGTAATTAGGTAGGGTCTACTAAAGTCTTGGTCAGACACGACAAGAACCTAACAATAGCAAGCGTGGCGTTAGAGACTCGAAACTAAATGAAAGAAATGCTATCTAAAGTTATTGATTATTGTTTCACTTCTTTTAAAAAAGAGTAACCGCTGAGTTTCTTGCTGGTTCTTTTCAGTAGGAACGGCATTCCAAGTCAGTGCACTCAATAATTATTAATTGAATAGAAAAAGACATATTGACTACATATAAACACGAAGGTGTGTCTTCTGTCTCTCTGTCTATCTATCTGTCTGTCTGTCTGGCTCATCTTTTCAATAGATTACGATGAAACTAGATGATTCCCGCGACTTCGTCCATGTAGATTAGTATGTATCTATTTTTGATTCCCGCGGGATCTCTTTAAATTACGGTATATAAAATAGCATAAGTCTTTCCCCGGAATAAAACCGGAAAAGCGAAAGCGTAGTAAATAAGCAGACGGACAGACAGACCGACACATTTTCGCATTTATAATATAAGTGAATATGGATTTGGTATATATACCAAAGAACATTGTCCAAATTCGCCTAAGAATCAACATGTGTTAAAAATATACAGTAATTTTTAGCATAATTTATAACCTTCATTTCAAATATTAGAATTCAACGGACACTTCACATTAATTACAAAATAAATAAATGGGTATTAAATTCATTACTATAAATTTCCGTCTCTCGATTATTAAGCACAGATCAATAACTTACAGGTTAAAATAATATGTAATACCACCGCTTGAGCGCTAGATCTGTATCGTAAGAAACAAGATAAGTGCAGCTTAAAGTGCTAAGTGCGCTAGTATTCTGAATCTCGCAACGCCATCTATCGAAATTACAATAATTTAATATACCTATCTAACGCCATCTGTAATGTTTTTGATGAACTACGGCGAATCTTTTCTTATCTACATACTGTTTACAACTCTATTACAATTGGATAAAGTTGGTATTTATTTGTTCGAGCAGATTGATTGTGAAAGTTGAAATAACCTCAAAATTGAAAATATTTTTGGTAATAAGTAATTTTTTAGCAAGTGTCCGTTGTTTTAATCTGATCTCTAGTATAAAAAGGTATTTATTTGAACCCAGAAATCAATGTTTTATGACTGTTGGTTCTTAGGCGAACTTTGTATGGGGACGGAACAATGTCCTTTAAAAGGTTACATCCCAGGGAAGGACATAAGCTACCGTTTGTTCCTCTGGGAATTAAAAATACTTAATCCACGCGAACGAAGTCTAGCATGCATTATCTAGTTTAAAATACTTTGGAACTGTTGGCAAGACATGGCAGTACCTACTGTAGCGCGTTCAAGGTAACGCGAACGTCTTTTGTTCCAAGGGTCCCTGTCGCAAAGCGTTGTATATGGCCCAGGCTTTAGCAACCAGTAAGTAATTAAAGAGTTCCTTTAAAATGTAGTGCGGCATTCTTCAAAGACCGTAAACAGGTTGGTATGAAAAAATTGCCCAATAAAATAAACCCTTCGTTTATGATTTTATGGACTTTAGGTACTGTAGTTACCTACAGACTTTCATAGCTTTCGAATTTTTTAAGCATTTTAAACAGTTTTAGACAACCTTCTAGGATGTTAGCACCGAAACAATTCAAGTTGCCTGAAATCTAATTCGCAATTAATAAGCTAATCAATAGATAGGCTACCTATCTGTTTAGTTTTTACTTCAACCTTGTGACATGTTTAGTTTTTGTACTTACCTACCTAATAAGTGAAGAATTTAGTGATTGCTTGCTTTAAAGAATGTGATACCTATCCAATAGACGCCCAATAGTAAATATGTCTATGGTGATACCTACAGTTGGCAGCACTAACCTGACTACATAATTAATTTATGGTAAGTTTAAAGGATTTTCTATAATAAACATTGATTAGGTTTCAGGATGTTCATTTTTCTTGCATGTAATAGATAATTAAGTACTTTAAACTCCGTTCAAAGAGATATATTGATGAACTGTATCTATGTTGTAGGTATACCTGCCTATATTCTAAGCTATTTTACTAGAGATAATATGCCTACCTAGAACTTGAACTATAAGTAGGTAGTATTATTATTACTTTTGAAATTTACAAATATGTACATAATAGCTAGGTCAGTATTGTTTGAAATTTTTATTATATACTTAGCCTTGCTTTTTAAAGTAAGTTGAGTGATGATTAAAATTACCTAATTGCAAATGAAAATCGGGCTTTTAATAAAGTTAGGAAAAACCTAAGCAGGTAGGTAATTTATTTTGCCTGATTCAGAGAATTACTTACTTAATACAATTAAGTACAATTAAGTATAAAACTTAGTAGGTCCGTTCATTTTATGATACCTAGGTAATATTATTTTTATGGCAGATTTTTATGGCAATCTGCCATTTCTCACCTACATTTCTTATCATTTTAAGCGGATGAGAAAATTCAAAAAGAGTAAAGTAAAATCCACCATACTCTACCAGCTCTTTAATAGACATTTAATAATAATAATCAAAAGCACTTTTCAAAAGTAAAAAAGATTTGAGTTTGAGTTATAATAATATTATTATTAACCCGGTACCTTAGATTAATATCAAATATTTTATTTTATTTTATAAAGCTCAAATCAATAAAAGCACCATCTATTGTAAAAGTGCATAATTACTATTGCAGCTTTCAAGTTCACTGAGAGCTACAATTATGCTGCCATCTGTGGGCATGCGCGGGAATTAACATGATAGTGCGCTTTGCGACGCAAGTCACGAGACGCAAGCTCAACTTATTAGCAAGTTCGTTGTATCGTAGTTTTAAGCTCTGACGCTAGGTGCTGCTTTTATCCTGTAAAACAAAATTAAATTAAATAAACGCGTTAATTCAGGTCATAATTGATTTTGTATTATAAATAATTGTTAAAGTTTTAATAAGTAGTTGATAAGTGACATGAAAAAGCTTAAAAAACTTGTGCAGACCGAGCTGTTTATACTGCTTGAGCATGGTCTTCTCATTATTGGATTCTAACCATAAAGAACCAGATTTGAATCGAAGACATTTACCTTTTATTAAACGACTGCCTGAAAAAAGGAGTATATTGTTTTCAGGGTTCATGTATGTATGTATGTATGTATGTGAGTTTGTATATTCCACCATAACTTCTATACGCCTGAACCGATTTTGATAAATGAGGTATCGTTAGACTCCCTAGCTTATTGCGGGTGACATAGGGTAGTAAATTGTTTAAAAAAATTGATGGGGTGACCATGGTACCGCATTAAAAACTAAAGTTTAAAAAATAAATTCGTCAATAAGACTATATATAAATAGACCGCCGAACCTATGAAATTGCCGTTTTGTATGGAATAAGTGAAAATACTTATTTTTTCAAACTTTTTTATTTCTGTTATTTGAAGTAATCACCCATGCAATCGACGCATCTTTGCCAACGCATTGGCAGTATATTGATGTCCTTCTTGTAAAAATCAGCTGGACGGGAGGCAACAAACTCTTTATAGGCATTTTGTACTGCCTCTCGGGAATTGAATTTTGTACCCACTAAAAAGTTGTCTAAATTTTGGAAAAAGTAATATTCGGTAGGTGCAAGGTCTGGTGAGTATGGTGGATGAGGGAGAGCTAGCTCTTGCAGCTTGGAGACTGTCTGTTGATCAGTATGGGGTCGCGCGTTGTCGTGAAGGAGCAATGGGGACGACCGATTGACCAAAGCTGGTTGCAGATGTGCAAGCTTCTTCATCATTCTCTCCAGTTCTTCACAGTACATCTGCAGTAATGCTCATGCCGTTTTGTAAAAAGCTGTGGTGAATCACACCCGCACTAGACCACCAAACAGTGACCATCACCTTTTAGGGGTCATTTTTAGTTTAGGGCATTGCTTTGATGCTGAACCAGGATCTAACCAACTTGCTGAGCGCTTTCGATTGTCGAACAGAATCCATTTTTCGTCGCACGTAACAATTCGTCTCAAAATTCCTTCATTTCTTTGCCTGTTGAGCAGCGCAAGGCAAGTCTCGACGCGTACGTTGCGCTGGCGATCGTTAAGGTCGTGGGGCACCCATCTAACAAGCTTTTTTACCTTGCCAATTTGTCGCAAATGGATCAATATTGTTTTGATGCTTACATCAAAAGCTGCTGCTAGCTCAGCTGTAGATTGAGTTTCGTCAGCTTCCACAATCGCCTTTAATTCATTATTGTTGACAAAGTCTCCGGACGACCACGAGCTAAATTTTTCACGTCAAAATTTCCAGAACGGAATCGGGAAAACCAATAACGAGTTGTGCGTTCGTTTTTACAGTTCTCTCCGTAAACGTTTTTGATGTTACGTGCCGTTTGTGTCGCGTTGGTGCCACGACGGAACTCATATTCCATAATTACACGAATTTTTAAAGTATCCATTATGACGAAAAATGTTGAAATGTAATGAAAATACAACGCTAATCAAAAAACAAAAAGACTAAATTTGTAAAAAGAATGTCATGGTTTTAAAACAAAATTAATTGGAATTTAGAATACAGAGCCATTACAAACTTTTTTTTATTTGAAATGACCAGTACTGAAGAAAGGCAATTTCATAGGTAAAGACCTAATATCATCTAGAAAATGATGAGTAGATTCTAAAAATATATAACACAATAGTTGAATATCCAGTGATCCACAAAAAAATATCATTTAATAAAAATGTGAATAAGATTCCAATTTAACTAGATTAATTTAGATTTTTAACTTTTTAGTTCATTTTTTTCCGCAAAGCAGTCGTGTTTTCAATTTTTTTTAATTATGTCTTGTTACAATAGCTTAGAACCCTACTTTTCTCTATCGTGCTTTGTTATGCACGTCGGGTGGATGCAACCTATCTCTGTACCAAATTTCATCAAAATCGGTTGAAGAGATGGGACGTTAAAGCGTAGCAGACAGTAAGAAGAAAGATAGACACACTTTCGCATGTACTTATATTATTAGGTAGCATGGAGTGTGGCTATGGATTAACAATGGGTTTGGTTGATCTCGCGAAATATACCTATATACTTAGGTAGGTAAGTATAATCCGCGCGCGAGCTCTGAGGAATCCTATGGAATGTTAAAGTAATGACCTAGAGATGTTTAAAGTGCAAAACAATACTGCTATCGCAAAATTACACGCGTCAAGCTCGAAACTAGTGCTGGGAGTGAGCTGGATATGGAGCGACGATTGAGGGTGGCGTACAGCCGTCATTTCTTCAGACCCCGATTCCTTGGAGCTCGTAAAGCACGGTACTTTCATATAGGTACCTACTACCTATGTAGGAAAATACTGTTCGGACACATAAGAGTTTCGCTTCAATTTAACTTACATGTTTTTCTTTTATTCCACTACAAGGTAGCCCTTTGCCATCTTACCTGATGTTAAAGTGATGATACAGTTTAAGATGGTAGCGGGCTAACCTATTAGGAGTATGGCAGTTATATTAAACCCATACCCCTAGTCAGTGTCTATACGTCATCGTACCGGAACGCTAAATCGCTTGGTGGTACGTCTTTGCCGGTAGGGTGGTAAGTGGTAACTAGCCACTTGAAATGTTTGAAGAGGATCAAAGTAAACTAACTAGCCATGCAATATTATATTGTGTACAGTGTAAGTAGGTAGATAGAAAGGCCGACGGAAAATTCTGCACGTTTTTCCTGTCGCGGAAAAATTGCCTACTTAGCCAAGACTAAGGCCAACATAGTATTGTGAGACCTTTTATTTACTTAGAAGAAAACTTACCTAGGTACGTTCTACCTATCTACCCTACAACAAAGATGCCTGCCTACTCTAATACCTACATAAATTATATTTAGATAGGGTTCAATTAAATTTATTTAAAACATGTAGGGCATACAGGTGTCTCATAAGTTACGTCATGTAAGTAAGTGTTAAGTACTACCTATAATGACTCTAATACCAGTTGTTCCAATACGCAATGCCGATGTGATATCCATTCTAGTACTTAATCAGTCCTAATCAGTGATGGTGTTTTGATTTTGAATGTAAGTCAGAATGCAGGGCAGAAAATACCTACCTACCTAGATATAGGCTGCAGCCGTACCACTATCAATGTGTTCCTACTCAGTATAGGCTCCGAATAACAGGTCTGATAGATGTCCCGTCCCGTTGTTTATATTGGAGCAATAAAATAGTTACGACGTGTTGAATAATCGTTTTCACTCAGAGTGACCATAAATTTGTGTATTTTTAAAGTCACGCCGTTTCGAGTCGATAAAAATTTAACGATTCTGAGGGTGCTTGAATTAAATTGTTAAGTATTTCACGCTACTTCTTTGTTTGTTCCGCCGGAGCGGGGAGGCAGATAATTTAATTGGACCTACCAAATGAATGAGACCAAACAATAATTGGACCTGCCAAACGAAACAAGGTTTGTTCCTGAAATCCTGACTCCGTGTCATGGTCGTTTTTTATAGTGCTTTCTATACCTTGTTGAGTAGGCGATGGAGAATGCTATGCTTGAATATAATATCCATAAGTAATCAAAGGCCCAACTGTCTAAGTAGATCGTAATCATTTGAAAGTTTAAAACGTACCTATTATAGACACTCGAACAGTTTATGGAGTTCATACCTGCGTGCTTTTTGACATCTTTAAATTCCTCAGGTACTTACTTAAATATATGGAATTATATACGTTTGACAAACGTATACGATTACATTTTCTTACACAATCGGGGGGTAGATCAGGAATTAAGAGATCTGTAGGAGAAACGGAGTAGGTAGCCGAGTAGTCGCGAATAAGTTATGTAAGTGGCAACGAATGGGAGTGACATATTATAGCTCACTAAACCGAACGGCGTTGGGGTCCCTAGGTACATGAATTGCTGCCTCACATCGAAATCGCAGCGTTCTAGACCTCTCTAGTAAGTACTTAGTGGTCTCTAGCCAATGGACCAACAGCTGCAGACGTTTCGATCGAGATCAATGAGACGACGACAATGACCATACTCCATGATACAGTGTGCATGCAGGTATCATAATTTTTGAGTCTATATACCTATCTTAGTAGAGTCTAAAATACTGTTAACTAAAATAAAAGTAAGTAGAACTTTACTTAGTGACCTGGTTCAAACCGTTTCAGGCTCTTGAAATATTTCAATAGATTATTCTGTGGTAGTGGCTAGGTAGATAGGTAGGTAGGTCTTAGCTATTTCTAAGTAGGTAAGCAAATGAAATAGACATCGCTACATTCTATCAATATGTACCAAAAGGTTACAGTTACCACATAAATACTCACGCAATTCGGTTTAAGCCCATAAACAGACAAACGTTGAGAAGTTATTCGTAACGTTCCTGAAAGCAATCTATCTAGAGGCCTCGCAATATCGGTTTCTCAACGATTAACAGAGGGCGTGCGTGCCCTTCGCTTTTATGGCATACTTTTACGACGTCGTAAAACCGACTATAGGCCATAATCTTTTTCCGAGCTACCAAAACCCGCCCATAGATGGCGCTAAACAAAACTAGAATCACTGTCAACTAAATGTTAAAGTTTTATTGTGTGTTTCGCTAATGTGGTGTGAAATTAATAGGCTATAATGCTTTTATGGGCGCTTGAGAAGGTTTATATCGCCATAAAACAGGCAGGTGTATAGTGCGTATTTGTTTTTAATAACCACATGTCTTTTATTGTCTAGAAAACAGCGCTATTTAAATATTTCTTTTAAGATTTTAAAACCTACAAAAAAATCCAGCAGGCTACTTGCTGATAACCCAGAATACCTATCAACTACGAACTAATAATACTTGTGGTACCTTACTGAATATATATTTTATAAATAAGCTTCTACCTACTTAACTCTTTTCATACATGAAGGAGCTTCGCAGTTTGAAAAAAACTTTGATAAAAAAAAGCTTTTAAATGGCTTCATAAAAAGCGGCTTTTAATTCAGAACAATAATGGGTATAAGAGAAAAAATAAACTATGGACAAAAAAAAATTGCTGTCAGAAAAAAGTCCGCGACGTTCACTTCAATGTGGAATGCAAACATTGGGGGATAGGACAAAACGTCGTTTCTCTCAGATGCGGACGTTTCACGCGGAGTTTTGTCCATTGTCAGAGGGCTTATTACCATCGCGCTATGCAATATTATTTAAAAATATCAGGTTGATATGACGTACATTGACTTCCCTAAGATAAGGATTATATTTCTGAAGCTAGAGCGTCAACATTATTAAAATAATATTGCTTTTAGCAATGATAACCTCAGTGAGTTTATGCTCTTATATTGACCCTGGACAATTCTTGCTGAATTATTCAACAAATACGGCTATAAAGTCCTCCCAACCACGAGCATCGAAATTAACCCTTCATTTGTGAAAGCGTACCTAGAGAAGTTTCTTAGCAACCAGTAACTCCCAAAAGGAATTCTGAGCGTTAAAGTAAATTTTCAGACCCCGGGTTAGTTCTCAACTACTCGGATCTCAAATGTCCCCACACTATTCCAAGGGCCGTAAATTAAAGTAAGCGTGAGTGAAAGTGCCATTACAATATATTTTAACTAGAACGGCATCACGCCTGTAATTTGCAACTTACAACTTTACTCGTCTAGACTTAAACTATTCTGATATTGCCCTCAATTACACCAACTTTGCAACGCCTCCCTTTCCAGCTTACGATTATGTTTCGTGTGTGAAAAGGAGAGCTGCTTTATAGCAGGGTGGGCCGCTGAAATCCCGGCGATTTTCCATGCAATTGAATAGAATACGTTATGGTGTGTTGACGTCACAACAGGGCTTTTATGGTAGTTCGATTCATTTTTGCGGCAGAATTTTGTGTAAGAAGCACTACATATAGGTATACGTATTATATTAATAAATTACTATCATTGATTGACCGAGCGAAGCGAAGGTCTCTGAGTCTACTTGAGTGAATTTGCAATTGTCTGTCCGTCCGTCCGTCCGTCCGTCCATCTGTCAGAGCTTTATAACTTCTGAATTACTGAACGTAATTACTTCAAATTTAAATACAATATGTAAACCGATGGCCTCCAGCCGAATATGGCTTAAAAAGTTCTTCTCTCTTCTCTTCTGATCTTTATTTCAGGGGGTCTCATAGAAGCGAATGCGAAGTAAAACCATTTTTATAGCTTTACATAAGGTTACAGTACATCATTTTAAAGATAATTAAGAATAGAGGCCAAAATATTTTTTTAAACTTTTCTCCTAAAATTGACGAAATGGGGGACTTTCAAAGTGGAGATTTTCTAACGTCCAAAGTTGACCTCAGAACTTTCAATTTTCTGAAAGGCTGAGCCTGAAACTTGATCAATTATTTGAATTATATCCTGTACTTGAACAATAAATACTAAAATTAGATAAAATATATTTTAAGGAAACGAAATTAATTAATTTCTAGCAGAACTTCACAATGATGTCAATAGATGGCGCTCTGTTAAAGTTTATTCGTTTCTCCAATAACCCTTTAGCTCTTTTGCGTCTAATTTTAAAAGTTAACTATTACAATATGTACTTAGTTAAAACTATCTTATGGATACCGCGAGGTCTCAGTTCGGGGCGAACCACTAGTATAATTAGGTAGTTACTTACTACCTACCCATGTCCTACCCATAAAATTATCCTGTCCATCACAGGCTACCCATGAGGAGTAGGTTCTGAGCCAAGTTACTTAAATTTAGATACTACTTACATATAGAAGAATTCAGATTAGTTACTGCATAGTGCATATATTGGCTAGGTACTGCAGCGGAGCAACGGATCGACGTGATTTTTGCATGGAAATATTAACTACTAGTAGGCCCGGCAGACGTTGTTCTGCCTTGAACCTATATCCAGATTGCAGCGCCCCGTACTGGGTCCAATTGTGAATATAAACCATCATGGGACAAAAACGCACAAAAAATCCATTAAAATCGGTTAAGCCATTTCTGAGTTTTAACGAGACAAATGAACAGCAATTGATTTTTACATAGGTATATAGAGATAGAGATAAAGGTACCTTGTTGAAGATCTTCACCGTAAGCTAGATAGATATCTGATATAGCAATACCTACATAACAACTCAAACCTCTGTGGATCTAGCAACTTAGATTACGGCCAGTAAGTAGGCATTGCAGGTTTTCACCCAACAAAGAAAGTATTTTCAGAAATTAGCAGCTATTAGTATAAAAGCCTCGAACTTGATATTGCCTAGATATTATCTGTAAAGAAAATAAACATTTATCAATATAAAAAGGGCACTTGATGGCTCAGCGAAAATACATGGAAAGCTCTCGAGAGTGGAAACCTTGCTGAATTTTCAGTAATGGCGACTGAAACGAGGTCTGGGGCCGTAAACCGACGGAATTTGCATTATCGCGATATTAATGCTGGGGCTATACAAAAACACGGGCTTTGTTGAGCGCAAATGTGAAGCGGTTTCCTGTGGAAAAGTGCTGGAAAAATTGCCTACCTGTAAGTATGAGGTTGTGTTCGTACGTTGGATATGAAAATAATTCTTTGTGCAATGAATTTCGGAAGCATGTTCTAGACATTAATTTAGATTTGAGAATTAGATGTTTAGCTACCTAATGCCTAGTGCATTCTACGGTCCGTGACAAGCCAAAAGAAGAACATGGTTGCAATAGACTGAATTGATTGAATTTTAATAAGTAGACCGTTCTTAAAGTAATATTAAATAAGAAAAAAATGCGTTCACAATAATTTATAAAGTCATTTTACATTATTTTCATTCTTACCACTAAAACACTAAGGTGTAAAGTTTAAAATAGGTATAGAATCATATTATGTTCATCCTTAACTATGAATTTAATAATGGATATATCATAATGATTGAAAAGAAATTATGGTTCTCTGCATAAGTAACTAAATGGGTGAAGCAATGTTAGAAAATACTTAGGTACATTATACATTTCATTACCGCCTCTGCAAATTAGCATTTAAAATGGAAGCTCACGTAGATACAAAGAATGCCTACGTAAATACGTTCTATAGTTAAGCAAAGAGCCGTCCGAATATCGTTATTTTAATACCCTTATCAAAAAACAAGGCACATTACAAAATGGCTGAATTTTCATGAGTTTGCGCGGGAAAAGCCTGGAAAATTATAACAAAAGGCATCTAACGCTATCTTTGTAATTATAGTAAATCACCTTGCTACAGGCGAGATAAGACCGTTTTCCATCCACCTTCAAAAGTCGTATAAGTCCGTTCAACAAAGCGACTTATTACCTTCCGGTTTCGTTCGATGGAATTCTCTTTTAATGTCTAACCAAAATGACGGATATAAAGAATGTTTGTAAAGCGAATTCATTCCTAATAATATAACAATAAAAGCGTCTTTGCTTTGGTATTATTAAAGATGTACGCCATTTTAACGCAAGCGCCCAAATTCGTTCGATGAACGGACCCTCGTCGTTGGTACAATAGCCTAGAAAAGTTAAAGTGAAGGAAATAGTTTTTGGATAACTTAAATCTTGGATATGAATACTGGGATCTAAAAAATAAAAAGTAAGTGTGCTTTTATTTGAAGCGTTTATCATTTTACCTTCGCAACTGCAAACCTGTTCACAAAAATTATATATTTTTCAAATCTTTTATCTTTGATACCGCTCTTGCAACTGATTATTTGAAAAACTTTCCTCCAAGAGCAGCAGCGGTCAAAATGGACTGCACGTGCGGTTGACTTAATTTTATGTCCACTGCTAGAGAAATTGTTTATTCTATCGCAGTGGACTTCTTGGGGCGGTCAAGGATTGCTGTTATAGCGGTCTCGTGTGAACAATGAGAAGGAGATTGTCCAGTTGCAATATCAAACACTTCACGTTCAATTAACCGCGCTATCATCATCTTTTGATACAGGAATTAGTTGAAACATATTTTCTTGTTAACTGTCCATCGCTTCTTTGTATTTCGGTGGTGCACCAAATTGCACACATTCAGACCACACCTGTATTACAGGCCCACCCTACACACACATTAACAAATCGGTCCAGTTAAAGAAGGCCTTCTCTTCTCCCCTATTAATATCATAATGCACAGAAATAAAGGGCTGATGGCCTATGCTTCGGAGCTCTAGTATTACTGGCAGAGCTGTGGTACAGTGAAGATTTTCTGCTCTGTTTACATGATTTTCTTTACTCTCTTATAATTTTAAGTAAGCTATCGACGTCTTCTATGGCTTTCACGATAATTCAATTAGGATTTTCTTGTAGAAATCTCAACAAATTATCACATTGTTTTAGTTAAAATAGATATAATAAGACCGGCAACTTCATCGGCATGGATATAGGCTATTGAAAAAAATCTGTGGGATTAACTCTTGATTTTTCGGGAAAAATAAAACTACTTATGTCCTTCTCCGGGATGCAACTTATCTCTGGTAGAGTTGACAAAATCGGTTCAACACATGGGTCGTGAAAGCAGGTTTTTGCATTTGTAATAGTATAACACATAGCATGAGTACCAAACTACCAACATTTTTACGCCGTATTTTATACTTATAATTTTTACTAACTGAGATCCAATGTGCTTGAATGGCGGTCTCGCAACAAAGCGTAGCGTTAGACAAACGTCTACTTTGCGGACGTACGATCTCGAGCGAACGAAACCGTGTTCTGTGGAGATCCATGCAAAAGATCCCCGTGCAGAAGTGGCCGTCTTTTGGTTGAGACGACGAGATGAGTGATTGTAAGCAAGTATACTTGCCAGTGGACTTGAAAGCTAAAGTAACATAACAAAACAATAGAAGGCTCGTAACTCGCGCCGGATAGTTAGGCGTACGAATAACGCCCGATATTGCCGCTCCTGGCTCTACGATCTGTTACGTAACACCATCCGATTAAATTGGACGAATTTACAGCTTCGCTTCTAATGTAACGTTTATTTGTTGGGAGAATTAGCAATAGCTATTCCAAAACACCTTAATCTATGTAGGTTTATCAATGCATATTTATATTTATTACTAGTATTATTATTATCAACGTGCAATTTAAAATACTGGAAACTTAAGATTTTTTGAGTAGAAGTAAAACCCTTTGAGAAACCTTTTTCGGAAATTCTACCTGAGTGAAATAGGGTAGAATAGCTATAGTTATTACAAGCTCTTTTGTAGCTTCACATAAAAGTATGGAATTTTTAAGTGAAGTTCAAATCTTGCAACTTAATTAACTTCGATGACAATACCATAATAATATGTTTTTTATGTGGTTGGTCTCATGAGGAAACTGGGAAGTGGCCATAGGAACTTCTCAACTTAATTGCATCGTGTATGGGTTGATTGGATTTGTCTTGACGAGTAGATACTTATAGATTAAGTTAGTGTTCAGTGTCAGAAATGGTCAGAACGCTTGAAATTTAAAAACATTTTTAACTTATTTTATACTAGCTGATGCCCGCGACTTCGTTGCGTTGAATAAGTTTTCGGTTTCCAAAAAATAGCCTATGTGTTATTCCAGATTATAGTCTATCTCTATGCAATTTGTTTACCGTTCTTAGTCTGACGTGATTGAGTAAAAAAAACATCCATCCAAACTTTCGCATTTATAAAATTAGTAGCGGTCGCCCGCGACTTCGTCCGCATGCAATTTCTGATTTCCCATGAGATTTTCCCGCTGCAAAAGGCCTACTTATAGCCGCTATATAGCATCGGCAGGTTTTTATTATTTAAGACTAATAAGTCCTTAATGCTGACTTCAAAAACTTATAACCTTCATGCAAGCTTTCAACCCCTAGTTTCATATTTCATCCCTTTGGGGTGGATAATCGTAAAATTGCGTAACTATGCAGTTTATTATTACTTACTAATAACTCTAACTACAAGAACATAGGACTTGCATACAAATTTTAAACCCTCATTTCACTCTCTGTGGGGTAGATTTTCGTAAAATTGCGTATGCAGTTTATTATTACTTAAAACTAATAACCTTTATGCCGAATTTTAAGTTTCTAACTTCAATAACTGAAAAACCTCATGTAAGCTTCAAACCCCCGTTTTGGTGAATTTTCGTAAATTGCTCATACAGGTTATTTTTAAATAAATCTAATAACCTAAATCCTGATTTTCAAGTCTCTAACTTCAAAAACATAGGACTTTCATACAAAGTTACAACCCCCATTTCATCCTTTGTGGGATAGATTTTCCTAAAATTGTTTATACAGTTTATTATAACTTAAAACTAATAACCTAAATTCCGACTTTCAAGTCTTTAACTTCTTAATCTTGGGAGCCCTTATGTAAGCTTCCAACCCCCCATTTCACCCCTATCGGGGTAGATTTTCGTAAAATTGCTTACACAGATTTTTATTATTTATAGTTATTAACTTAATTGCCAATTTTCATGTCTCTAACTTCAAAAACAAAGGACTTTCATACAAACTTCCAACCCCCATTTCAATCCCTTAGGGGTGAATTTTCTCAAAACCGTTTCTTAGCGGCTGTCTACACCATAGAAGAAACCTATCTTCCATATTTCAAGTCTGTATGCTTTATAGTTTCTGAGATCTCGTGTTGAATCAGTGAGTGACCTTTCGCTTTTATATATATGTATCTAGATATTCAGACGTTGACGAACACATTGAGCAGTACACAATAGATTCAGTTAGTGCACTGAAGTTGTTTTGTCCGCGCCCAGTTACTAATTATTACCTTTATTAATTATCTGTTTTATAAGAAGATGATGCCCACGACTTCGAGTTTTTTAGTATATCCGCGGGAATTCCTTAATTTTCCGGGATAAAAAGTATAGCCTGCAATGTCCTTTTCCGAGATGCAACCTATCCCTATACCAAATTCGAATACTATTAAAATACGGTTGAAAAGATGGGCCGTTAAATCGTAATAATAATAAATTCATTTATTTGCTTTAGACATAGGTTACAACACAGATAGTTAGTATGTCAAGTTTTACCATATTATAGGCGTGCAAATACTAATTTATACTTAGTCACTAAAATACCGGACACATAGTTAATTTTATATAGTTAGTTATTTTATTACATCTTATTACCCTATTATTTATTATGTGTATTTATTATTAATCATTATGAATTATTTTTTCTAAGATAACTGCTATGCTAAGACACTCACATTAAACATTTATAATTACAATAGCACTACTTAACTAATTGATTCAATATAATATAACCAAATTTTATTCATATTAATACTAACTCCATGTCAAATAACTATTAGTATTTTTAAATGTCCAAAATTAAGATGTCCAGGTCATAGAAAATAATAAATGTAAAAAAAATAATAATAAGTAGTAAGCGTTAAATCCATGACTATTGGCTACCTACCCTAATAGGCGTTAAGTCCATGGAGATCTATGCATAATAATATAGTGGAGCTTTGATGCGTAGTAGACACATTCGCATTTATAATATTAGTATGGATTTAATCAATACATTGTTTCTATTAAACAAGTATTGCATTTATAACCTATTAAAAGTGCAATAAAATGTTTAGTTGTAATTAAGTAACAAAACATAGTGTTAGCAAATTGCTTTAGGATAATAAAAATAGACTATAAAAACAAAGCAGATAATATCTATTACATTGATTTATAATAATAAAAATGAATTCAGTATCGAAACAGGTTTAGAAGTCGTAATAAATATCTTCTATTCGACTAATTATAATTAATCGGTAATATTGCGCATAATATTAATAACTATAAGATGCCCTCGACTTCGTCCGCGTGAAATAAGTTTTTTAAATTCCCAAGGGAACTCCCTAATTTTTCGGGATAATATATAGCTTATGACACTCACCAATAATGTGGCTTTCTATTGGTACCAGAATTTTCAAAATCGGTTCTGTAGATCCAGAGATTACCCCCAACAACGTCACAAACTCACAAACCCACAAACTCACAAACTTTACCTCTTTATAATATTTGTATAGATGGTAGGTATTATTGTAATCACTTAGATTAATGTACTAAGTTATGAGAATCTATTAAACTGTAGATTCAAATTTTATAATTTCTCATGCATAATTTCGACTGTGTTGTGTTTCTGTTTCTGTTTGTGTGTGTTGTGAACTAAGTACAACTGTAATATTTTATTAGATAGCTAAGAACTTAGACATTTTAATGTACTTAGTTATAACATTTTAACACATAATTCTCCGTTAACATTAAAATATTACATAATAAACAATAAATGAATAATTATTATAATTAAATGTCAGTCTAGTCTTCGAGTCGAAGTTCGAATTCGTCGAACAAAGTCTCTAAAATAATATAAAGTTTAGTAAAAATTTTAATATTAAAATTCGTAGTAGTTTGGTAGGATATGCTTTAACGGTCTTAAGTTGGAAATTTATGAATTAAGACTCGTCTAAAATATAAAACTTTTTATTAATATTAATTAATTAAAATTTATAATTAAATCTGCGCTTGGTGGCTGATTTTTTTCTCACAGAAAAGACGTGTTGTGAAACTACATAGTTGGAATCATTAATTGGAATAATTTGCAATAATGGTCCTGATTTATACCGAACAAAATTTTGATTAAATAAAACCTAAGTCATTACAATTTTTGTTTTACTTAGATTCTTTTCATTTTTATTACAAAAAAAAAAAACATGTTGAAGACTTAGAGAGAATATAGTTTTTCTCCTTAAAAAATATTTTTTACTATCATTACGTTTGCTGCAATAAGGGCCCTGTATAAAAGACCGTACTGCAAGTTTATATTACAATACGTGCTAGTACTATACATGCTTAAACGGGCCCAACAGAAAAGCATCAAGGGATAGCGTATACATGAGTCGAGTTACAATAATGATTCTGCAGTAGTTGCGTGGTAGAGAGAAGGTTTGCTCGCCGAGTTGGGTTCTATCTGCAAAATCAATGTGCCCATTAGCAAGTTTTCGCGCAGTCGCAAAGCGTTGAAAGGCTATCAGTTAGAAGTTATGCTGAACGCTACTTCCTATGTAGATGCCATTTACATAAAAAATTAGATCAGTTTTGTACGAAATGTATCGTTTCAAATCTCATTCTTTGCAATGTTATTAGGTGCCTAGACGTTAGACTAAAAGCTTTCTAAAAATAATTTGCTTTACGACTTTTTAATGAAAACGACTGTTATTTTAGTATGCTAATTGATGTCCTACATCAATTAGTTTCATTTTTGTATTCTTTTACATAAATCAAAGTTTAGTAATTAAAGTTCTGTCTATTAGAAATAATGGTTTTGGTTTTTATTAAAATTCAAATTCAAAATTCAAATGTTTTTGATTCAAATACACTTTTACAAGTACTTTTGAATCGTCACGTGAATCTACCACTGGTTCGGAATGCCATTCCTAACGAGAAGACCCAGCAAGTAACTCGGTGGTTGCCATTTTGAAATAATTCATTTACAATTATTATTATAATGTATACATAAGTAACCCCTATCCTTAGCATTGCTGGAGCGATCAAATCCATGCTCCTCTATCATTTACATAATCTTCAACAGTATATTAAGCTTTTTTAGAAGCAAACTTATAATGGATTTCTTAAATTTGTGTATAGGCAAGTTTAAATATATATTTTTCTTAATATAATTAGTCAACAAATATATGATTAACGGTACAAAATTAGTTATATTTGGCCTCCTAGTTGACAGTTTCATATCTAAAAGCATTGATAAATATTTGCCATTCCCTTCACAAACGCTCTTGGAACTTGGAAGTGAGTAACTTCATTGTAGGTATATACCTACCTGCTCAACCGCAAATCGATACTGCAGTCACGCTTTCGTGCCGAGCTTTAGTTAGTCTGATGAACTTTAACATGCTCGCATTGTTGAAATTTTGCACAGTTAGGTAACTGTAAAAAATGCATCTGTGTAATGGTAATAGGGTAAGATTATCCTATTACCATTACACTCGAGGCTTATTAACATTTAGAATCCAAAAGAAATTCATATTTCCTAGAACATAAGAGGATAACAAATTAAAAAATATTAGAATATTATTCACATTTTTATGAAATGATATTTTTTTGTGAATCACTGGATATTGAGTTGAGTTATAGTGTTAGGTATATATTTTTGGAGTCTACTCATCATTTTCTAGATGATGATTATGTAGTTTATCTTATTTTCGAATTATTTTTTTCAACTGTAGTCTTTAAAGGAGGCCATGATCACCCCATCAATTTTTATTAAATTTGACTAGCCTATGTCACCCGGAATAAGCTAGGGATTCTAACGATACCTCATTTATCAAAATCAGTTCAGGCGCATAGAAGTAATGGTGCAATATACAAACTCACTTACATACATACATACATACATACAAGAAGCCTGAAAACAATATAATCCTTTTTTCAGGCAGTCGTATAACAATAGGTTTAGCTTTTCGAGTGATACATGGTTTAATAGTTATTTTATTAATCATTGTGTAATTCTGAAGTTTTAAAATAATGTCCATCAAGGCTTTTAGCAAGTAAAATGACTACGGAACCTTAATGCATATTTTGACACGCACTTGACCTGTTTATTAATAAGAACCAACTTCTCTTGATATATTTCACCGATAAAACTGTCTATTAGTCTCTTTTATTCCTTAAGCATTATCAAAATTTCGCACCATAATAAAATTTGAATGCCTTTCTTCTTAATATAATTTCAAGTCGGGACGTTATTTAATATTTTACTTTAATGATAGTGAACCATGAGAACCGTTGCTATTATTTAGTACTAGAGCATTATGCTATAGTTTCGAAAGTCTAAGTATCATTTTGCTGTTATATTATGTCTGTTATACAAACAGTACGCAAACATTGCAATATGACCGTGTAAGGTTATATTGCAATGCACCGGTTGAGTCATGAAACATTGAGCAAGCTATTTTCTTCGAAGAGAATATGATGGACATGAAATTTTATGCTTTGTATTATGAGCATGCTATTGGTACTAAATTGTTATCGTGGTGTTAATTCTAACATGAGTAGGGGTTTCATATCTTAAGTGTGCAGTAAATTCTAGTAGGATTTTTAGATCATTATGTAACTTGTAAGATGGGTTGAATCTAATTGAAAAATCTTTAGTCAAGAAACTAGATGAAGCCCGCGACTTCATCCGTGTGAATAAAGGTATTTTTATTATCATAAGGGAACTCTTTGACTTTCCGAGACAAAAACGTAGTATGTGTCTGTCCCTGGGATGCAAGCACCTATGGATGGAACCTATGCTACCAGGGTGGCTGAAAAGTTTTGAGCCTAAGGTATTCGCAGTCGTGCTAATTGCTCATCCGGCAGGTCACTACTTGAGCGACATCTAGCCACGATATAAGAAAAGTTTCATGACATTTCAGCTTCAACCATGTCTGAGTCATCGCTGCAGTCAACAGAGATGGAACACCGTGCCGTCATTAAATATCTTGTAAAAAAGAGGAAAACAGCAAAGGCAATTTTGAAGATATGTCTAGTGTATACGGGGAATCTGGACCGTCGTTAACTACGGATAAACGATGGGCACGCCTATTGCAACAAGGCCGAGAGACTCTGGAAGACGACCGCCGCTCGGGCTGACCGAACACCGCAGTCACTGATGAAAACATCGAAAAAGTAAAAAAAAATGAATCAAATTGTGGCAGATAGCAGAAGAGCTTAGCATCGGTAAGGAACGAGTTGGAGACATTATGCACAATCATTTGCATATGAATAAAGTGTGTGCCCGTTGGGTGCCTGAACTGCTTACGCCACTTGAAAACCAGCGAGGAATTGAAACTTCCGAAGAATTTTTAGACCTGTGCAAGGTTAAGTTGGAAAAAATTTTCACACGTATTGTTACTGTTGATGAAACGTGGATCCGGCACTTCAACCCGGAATCAAAACAGATAGAGAAGGAGGAAAAGCCGCAGAAAAAGTTCAAGGTGGAAAAATCCGCTTCCAAGCTCATAGATTTTTTTCAAAAAAAACTACTGCGAATGCAGAGTATTATGCTGGGCTTTTAAAAAAAGTTCGTGAAGTCATTGTCGAAAAAACAAGAGGCAGAACCAGCAAAGGAATTTTGTTTATGCAACGCGCGCATTGCCAGGCAAGCCCTGCGAGAAACAGGCTTCGATGAAGTGAACCATCCTCCCTATAGTCCAGATCTGGGCCCAGCGATTATTTGTTATTTAAAAATTTGAAAAAGGAACTACGGGGAAGAAGATTTGGGGATAATGAAGAGATAAAGGCGGCTGTATATGAACATTTTCAAGCCAAAGACGCGGATTACTTTTTTTCAGGGATACAAACCCTCTATAAAAGATGTCAAAAGTGCATTGAAGTCCAGGGGGACTACATTGAAAAATAAATTTTATTTAGACCTTTACCTAGACTTTTATTACCCTAGGCTCAGAACTTTTCAGCCACCCCCCGTATGTTTAGGTACCTACCGAATTTGTTTAGATACCAAATAATTTAAACAGCCTTCTGTTTAAATGTTACCAGGCCTTGAAAAGTTAACAAGCACTTTTGCTTTTATAATATCCTAGTATGTATCATAATATGTATTGTTGAAGTTATAGTAAAAGTTTTTATATGTATATTTTAAAATATGATGCCACTAGGTCTATCTACCTACAGACCCTAATCAAATAATTGCAGTAGGGACGTTTAAGATTATCTTTATTAACGTCAAACCTGGTTGTCTTAACCCGTAATTCCGCTGACACAGCTTTCGGCACGACGTTCTAAAAATTACGAGTAAATCTAACCGTATCAAGTTATAAACTTTTTTTATGAGATGGTTGTATGAGTAGGTAGAACTTATGGATCAGTGCAATGAAAAGTACGACCTATCTATTTAGTGCCTTTAGAGAATATTTAAAAAATACTATAAAGCGTTTGAAAAAACATTGTGTTTGATAATTCTCAATTTTTTAGCAAATTTTAATGGAATTTTAAATAAAAGCAATAACTAAAAGTTTATCACACATTCACATAATTTTATATGGCTACGTAATAGTCTATTACATCCAATTAAACTTGCTTGTTGGCCAAGTAATTTTTTTGCTTTCATAAGACGAAACATCTATAGGTATACTTAACTACAAATACAACAACAAACAACTGCGAATAAAAATATTATTACCTATAAGTAGTTTGTTATTAACATTTACTTGTTATCTTTGCCTAATGTTGATATTTTTAACCTAATAAAGAAAAAAAATGTTTCCTGGGAAAAATAAAGACTGCACGTTTTACGTTCAATAGTAATACCCTATCAAAAGTTTACATGGTGAAACGAAACAATTTTCCCGATTGAATAGAAACAAAACTGGAATAAAATAAAAGAATGGAGTTTCCTATCGTATCCGGTATAGTTTGCAAGAGGATCGCAGTCGCCATGTTCAATCCACTCGGTCTAGTATTACGTATCGTGATTGAAATTCCAGGATTTTAACTGTGACCCTAACTTAGAAGTTAGGATTACAAACAGGTTGAAAAATAGACGTTTTGACTAATTAAATCAAGAATTCGCCGCAGTTTTCTTTTACGATATTTAATTCTTGTTCCATTTCTAGACATTGTTTCCGCATCTTTATTAATATTTTTTCGAAAATTTTAGGTAGGTAATTATATCATATTTATAGATTAATTATTGTACTAATAATTTAGTTTTCATTAAATACCTATCTACATAATATTTATTTATTTAAGAATATTAAATACATTTCGATGAAAGTAAAGCATAAATCAGTAGATACTATTTTATATTGGTATTAGGTGACAAATAACAAGTCAGAATTAAAAAAAAATAAAAAACACGACTGCCTTGCCAAAAAACGAACTAAAAAGTCAAAAATCTAAATTAATCTAGATAAATTAGAATCTTATTCGTATTTTTATTAAATGATATTTTTGTGTGAATCACTGGACATTGAACTATAGTGAATATTTTTGGAATCTACTCATCATTTTAGATGATGATAACATAGTTAATCTTATTTTCGATAATTTTTTTCAAATTTAGTCTTTAATGGTCAACCCGGTTTTTTTTTTATTTTACTAGCCTATGTCACTCGGAATAAGCTAGGGATTCTAACGATACTTCATTTATTAAAATCGGTTCAGGCGTATAGAATTTATGGTGGAATATACAAACTCACATACCTACATACATGAACCCTGAAAACAATATACTCCTTTTTTCAGGCAGTTGTATAAAAAATAGGTAGTACTACCTTTAGGTACGCCAAAGTTTAATTTAATGAAATTTTTCTTTTTTTATAGCATAGCAATATAAAGACTTAAGGTTTACTTGGAATCGCTACACGTATTTAGCGATTCTGGTGCAGAGAGGGAGCGACAGAGCATGAAATTGGCCCAGTCTATGCCATTTCGACGCATTGCAGCTTAATCGTGATCGCAAATAGGATTAAAGCTATTATTCCGTTCATAAATTATTGGAATTAGCTTAATTCAACTTCTGTATATACCTATGTAGGTAGGTATATGATGATACGTTATTGATTTAATTTGTCTCAACTTTTTTAAATACATTCAAAGATGCATGGAAATAATTTGCTTTTCATTCAGCTGCCAACTAAGTAGCTGTACAACTTAATGTATTATCTTTATCAGCTATTCCTGTATATTTATCATGTTTGGTAGGTACCTACTGGTAAAGTATAGTTACACCTTCTTAATAAATAAATATGCAATCTTACACTATGGTAGGTATACCACAGATTAATTAGGTTAGGCACTTCTTAATTCGATGTTCTAATATGTTTTGGAACATAGAATAGTAGTAATATGTACCTACTTTTGTTTATAAGATCTACGTTCTCCTTACCATAAATGTCTGAAAGAGAGGGGTGGCATAATAGAAATGTATAGCCACAGCCTCCTTTACTTTATAGGAGGCTGTGGTATAGCACTTAAATAAAAATGGGTCCGAATTTGTTTTGGCTGTAAGTCGAGATAAAGCACTTTTTAACTGCCATTAGAATTTGCTACGATCACACCATAAGGCATCAGGCGCCATAAAGGTAATGTCAAACGATAGGGGTACTTGAAAAACTACCAACAAAAAACTTAAAGGCAAAAATATGAAACGTAAGATTACTACACAAAAAAATTGTTTATAATTTTGAGACCAAAATCGCTTGGGACGAAGTTTTGTTTTGCATGGTTTTTATTCAAAAAAGGAACTGAATTGCTAAGCGATTTTGCGTTCAACGGATAGCGGTCCCACCTATTGTGAATTCTGTAGGTCTGAAATTTATTTGACAGAGCCAGTATCTGTGGAGAATAGAAAATGGCGGAATGACAGGATACATCACATTAAGGATATAACTCATGGTTTGTTTTTGGCGGGGATCCGACAATCGTTATTGGTATTTAGGGGCATTAAACTATTAGGGGCAATGGCATTTTCTTTTTTATTAGTGAAATATGAGACAGTGACTGTTACTAGAATGAGTTGCCGACAGTGTGAATGTTAGTAGCGGTGGGAATTAATATTGTTTTAAATAGGGTCTGACAACAGGAAAAAATCAAGTAGGTAGGTAGTCGATTACCTTTTTTTAAAAAATGTCATTCTGTATTGATTTACTAGTATACTTAGTTATTATTTTCGGTGTTGGTGCATATCTAGGTAGAAAATATTTATGTTAGGTAGGTCCACTTGTGATTTTTTTATCCATTAAACTTAAACAGCGTTGCAGTACCTAATATCGAGCGTAGATAAAGATCTGCTTGAAATATTTTGGTAGGAGTACCTTTTGTACTCACCCGTCAACGAATATCTGGGTAGGTATCCTATCTATCTATGCTCATAATACAGAACTAACTAAGTTTATTCTGTATTCTGAGTATCTATGAATGATTTGTAATTTCTGAATATTCAAATTTTCAGTTCTTTTTTTTACAATTCTTTATCATATTAATATGTTAGGTTAGCTCCTCGCTTATTCCAATCTAGTAATAAGTTTAGAAGATATTTTGAAACACTGTGACGAGTTTCAGCTGAATGCTGAACCACTGACAAATTTTATAGGTATCTTATTATTAAAACATTATTAGGCTCAGAGATATTAACTCTATGTTATTATGTAGTAAACACTTGCTTATTAATTTTTTGGACCTTTTGCATCTAACTGCTTTTCCAAAAACTTTAAAATTAACACATTAAACAACCAAGTTCAAATTACACAAACCCCAGTAATATTGTATACATAAAAGCGTAGTAGGTAATAGTTAGGGTTCTGTGCTTACAGTATCTTTCTAAGGTCCACCATGGGATAAGCTTGTCCTTTATGATAAAAATATTATTAAATATTTTTGGTATTTGGTTTCTTAAGATTGAAAATATCTTCTAAAAACTTTACCCTCAGAAATTTAGTCCTTCATGGGTTGAAAATATTATACAATGTTTTTAATAGTTATTCTGCTATTAGGGACGGAGACAAATACAACAAATCAAAAATCATCAAAATCGGTCCAGCCATTCTAGAGGTTATAAGTGTTCGAAAAAACCCAAACTTGTTTTATATATCAAGATAAAGGTCGCCAGTGACTTCGTCCGCGTACAATTTCTGATTTTCTATGACATTTTCCCGTTGCAAAAAGCCTAGGTAAACCTTAATAATGCCGATTTAAAAAACTTATAAACTACATGCAAGCTTCCAACCCCAATTTCACACCCTTTAGGGTGGATATTCGTAAAATTGCGTACACAGGTTATTATTATTTAAAACTAATAACCTACATCCCGATTTTCAAACCTCTAACTTCAAACACAAAAAAATTTCATACAAACCTACAGCCCTCATTTCACCCTCTTTGGGGTGAATTTTCGTAAAATTGATTATACAGGTTATTATAATTTAAAACTAATAACCTAAATCCCGATTTTCAAGTCTCTAACATAAAAAACTTAAAACCCTCATGTAAGCTTCCAACCGTAAAAATATTGCTTAAACAGGTTATTATATATTTAAATTTAATAATCTAAATGCTGATTTCTAGGTGTCTAACTTCAAACACATAGGACTTTCATACAAACTTACAACTCCCATTACACCCTCTTTGGGGTGAATTTTAGTAAAATTGCATAAATGGGTTTTTATTATCCATAATTATTAACTTAATTGCCAATTTTCATGTCTCTAACTTCAAAAATACTTTCAAGAGAAAAACTTAAAAATACTTTCAAGAGAAAGACTTTCATACAAACTTCCAACCCCCATTTCAACCCCTTAGGGGTGAGTTTTCTCAAAACCGTTTCTTAGCTGACCTCTACACTATAAGTGGAACCTATCTTCCAAATTTCCTTTCAATTTTCTTGAGATATCGTGATGAATCAGTGACCTTTTGCTTTTACTTAAATAGATTTCCAAATAATCGTCTATTTTGTCTCTTTAACTCATTTCTTACACGAGCTGTGATCTAGGTAGGTATGACTATAGGAATGATATGGCAGTCTTACCTTTTCAATTGGTACTGATTCCTAAAATATTGGGTACTAGATGATGCCCGCGACTTCGTCCGCGTGGATTAAGTTTTTCCAATTCCCGCGGGAACTCCTTAATTTTCCGGGCTAAAAAGGCTATGTTCTTCTCCAGGATACAAACTATCCCTGTACCAAAATCATCATTAAAATCGGTTGAACAGGTGGGCCGTGAAAGCGTAGCAGACACACAGATAGACGGACAGACAAACACATTTTCGCATTTATATTAATATTAGTATGGATTTATCAAGGACCTCTTATCTCTATAGACGAGATCTCTACGCATAGATGTAAGCCGTTATACGGATGTAGTAGGGGATGGAAAATCATAAATGTCCAAAAGCTATTTTTTTATTAACTCTTTATTCTCTTGAATTTATAAATATTAGGCATTTATCAAGGACCTTTTAATATCTCTATAGACGAGGTTTGTATGTATTAGATGGAAAACGGGAGGTAGGTAAGTAGAGGGTAATAAATCACAAATCACCAAAAGTTATTGATTTATTAACTCTTTATTCTCTTGAATTTTCGAAATTAATATTACAATATTGAATGCGGGTTTCATATACAATCACCCAACTATTTCCTAATTTAACACGACACAGTCACGTTGATTTGCACATTTGATTTCACTCGACCAAAAGATATAACTACCGGTAGGTAGGTACAATAATAAGCTTAGATACTTTTATTTAAATAAAAGAATTATAATATATTTAGCTTTCAAATATATATATTAATTTATTTTAATTACTTGAACAAATCAAAATGGGTGTGTGTACACCTGTTACAATTATGCGAAATATAATTTTCACACAATATAGGTATACCTATACTTATTTTAAGTAAATGTAATAATATATAAATCAGCTTAATTAAATGTAGCTATATCGTTTTTCCCAGTTGTGAAGGCGATAATTTTAACATTTTCCGCCGAGTTTTCATTTTAGGTACTTACTTGGTCTATTCCGTTTTGTAGATCGCGAGATGTAGTACCTTCAAACAGTTAGTAATAATACTGCAACTGCATGCCATAATATTACTTTCTAGAACATATTTGGTCGAGTGAAATCACTTTCAAAAATACGCAAATATAAATACATAACGTAAAACAAAAATTATATATGAACAAAAATAATGCGCCACATAAAACTTTCACAACTATTTACACTTATTTTACGACAATATAATTAAATATATAGTTACATACATACATAGCTATAATTATGTTTACGATATTAACCAATTTAGATGTAACCTAGTAGAACGGAAGTCTCGATAATAATATTATTTTTTATAAAATGGCGTTAAGTATACCTATTTATTTCAACTTAACAATGTTTTCAAAAATAATAGATAAAGTAAAACTTAAACTGGAAAAGCAATGGAATTTTAAAAATATAATTGAAATAAGTAATTTAGATTTAAGTGTAATATAACATTACTTACTATGAATAATGAAATTCTGTATTCAGCCAGGTATTATAATAATACCTATAGTCTAAAACACTAGCAATATGGCAAGACAGCATTACGGATGGAGGTCGTATATAATCTATTTAACAAATTGCTCATTGTTTCATGTGAATTATCTACAGTTCTTTACGAGGCAGAAACAATAAAGAGAACCTGACATAAATCATCGGACGTACATACACACAAAATTTATTACTCATAATATGCTACCTACTAGTTATCTATTGGGAGTATCGAAACTTAATAAAGTATCCAAACAGTTATATAAAAACGATATCATGCTGATATAAAAAACGGTTATTAATTTGCACGCACCCATAAAAGTAACGAAACAATATCTGTTAAAGTAAATTATTAATAACGGGATAAAATATTTTCTCAATATGCAGAAATAACAATTTATTAGGTTATTCGTATACACACATTGCATTACAGATATCTCTCACGATGCACATATTATTATAAGTGTGTAGGTACGGTCCGTATAATCGAAATATTTTTCACGTTTCCTATAGACCAATCATAATAGTTTTACGAATTATATTAAACAGGTAAGTAAATAAGCGTTTTCTAGTCAAATACTTCTCCGGATTCATCACGCCTTAATTTATTTCCAGTGCCTACATTATAATCTATGCATTTTAATTTATAAAGCCTACATATACCAAAGTTACTTAAGTACATTTCGTTCGATTTTCATTGATAGTATAACTAAAGGGTTTTTAACTACGAATACCTTATACAGTTATGTTATACAATGGCTATGGCTCATGACAAATGTATACAATATATATTGCACATATCTGGCTTTTACTGATACATCAATATAAATTATTTTATACAAATTTAGATTTCTTGTATCCATTATAAAATATAGTGAATTTTGTTACTTTAATTTTGCACGTTATCAATTTTTAGTATCATTCAAATTTAGTTCCCCTGTTATGGAATATTATTCTTGTACTAAATAATTATCCAGAATCTAAATTACCAACCCAGAAGGTAAATTGGGTGAAAATCGAAAAGTAACAATCACACTATTTAATAATCTAAATAAAGTGCTTGTTAGTAAATTGATTTTTAATCCTGAGTGATACTGGGTCTACCTGCTTTGGTATGTACTTATTATATTATGGTACGTACATTCAGAGGATTTAATTTCAATTGCACTATGAAACTACATTACTGGTTTTTATATTTTGTTCTAAAGAAGAATTAAAGTGCAATAAATTAAGGATACTTATCTATATAATTTTGTGGTAATTACATTAAACCTAAGGTTTATTTATGAATACAATTTTACTGCAAGTTAAAGTTTTTTGAAACTCAAAAATTCGAAAATACAATTGGTAGTGCTTTTTGTTTCATGCATTGTACCATGTATACTTCTTAAATCTAAGAGGATTCCGTGTTAATGATATTCATACATAGTTATAATTAAATGTTTTAAAATACGGCTACTGATAAATTACTGATAATTATAATTGTATTCATACGAATAAATAGAGTGGACAGATCTATTGAATGATGATTATTACCAAAATCAAGCGAACATCTTTATTTAATACACATTATTTATTAAAATTTCTTTAATTCTACCCTGACATTAATTTACGTATAATGGTGACTATCAACACTAAATTTAGAATCCTAATTTAATATTTGTTCTGATTTACGTATAAAGGAATTTTGTGCTTTGATCGGGCGTGAAAACGTTATTGATTCAAAATACGTTTGGTTATTTTTATAACAATATTTTGGCACAATGCGGATTTAGAAGCGAAACTTAAAAAGAAACATTTTAAACGCAATATTCAAATGTACACTAAGTACCTACTCACAAGCTGATCAACTAAATCGTTTTTGTTTGAATATAAATTAGAATTTGAATAATTTATCCCTTGCTATCAATTAACTATTTATTGTTTGTTGGTTAGTTACATGAAGATGTGAACTGAGACAATGTATAAAGGCTATTATATTCCGCCAAACTGAAGGATCATTTAGCTCTAAATCTTAGCAATACTTTATATTATAAAGTTGAACCTACATTTACTATTTATACATTACACTTACGCTAGTCAACTTTAAAATTACATGTAAAATTTATTTTAGTAACATTATTGTTTATTATATGTATCAATGTTACGTATATAATTTTGAACATTTAATGAATTGGGAAAGTATGGACACTGTATTATCTAATACTTGAAATTTAAATAATGTCGATTTTCTGGACAAGGTTTAACTACTTTATTAAAGTAGAATCATCATAAAAATACCGCATTTTGTATTATTTTAATGAAAACTGATTACAATACAACATTTTTGTTTTGAGAACCTACACGCAATTGTACTTCGATACGTATTTAGTTACAATTAAACGTCTAACGCTCGGGAATAAAAATAAAGTTCATAAAACTGCGGATAAAATTAAAATATAAAAATGTTTAAATCAAACAACAATTTGCAGAAGAACCTACAAAAGCACAATGTGGACAAAAAAAGAAACATTTTTGAAACCATACGCCAAATCAACAAATATTAGAATCATAAAAATGTGACCCTCAAAACATAACTAATCTACTAAAAGTAGACAAATAATAAAATATACATCAAAATGTACATAATATAATATCTATCAATAAAAAATATAACATAATGGATTAAAATAAGTGGTAGCAATAAATACTATGAGATTCACAGATTTAAAATCTTAACTAACAATACCGAAATTCACTCGGGCTTGTAAATCTTAGAGCGATATACTAACGTTTTTGTAAAATTTAGTAAAATATTATTGCAATACATGGTGTGGTTATGGCAACAAAATAAATGCTTATAGCATTTCACCAGCCTGTCCACAGCGAACGACACCGAGGCAAGTCCTTCGCACTAAAGGAACAATAAGACAATAATCAAAGTCACGAAACACCTCCATAACGAGGCAACACTTCTACTTAATCAGCCGCAAAATATAAAACTAGTGGATAGGAAACTAACGGTGCCCGTAGGTCCTTATGGACGTAACACTTCCATTCATGAATTCACACTATATGATACAGTATCAGTCAGGATATAGTAAGCGGCTAGCCAGCGCCTTACGTCGGCACTTTATTCACTTTGAGGATATCGCTGGAGCCTTTGTCGATAGGCATCTTCATTGGGTCGTGGTGGTGGGTCACGTGGTGGCCGTGGTGCTGACTTTCAAGTTTCGCCTGCTTTTCCTGTTGCTGTTGCTTCATTCTATCCTGCTCTTCTCTCTCCCGACGAGCTTGTTCGTTTATCTCTTTGACTGCACGCAGTTCTTTCTTCAACTTCATTCGTCGATTCTGGAACCATATTTTGATCTGTCTTTCTGTGAGACATAGCGCGTGTGCGATCTCTATCCTGCGCCGGCGTGTCAGATAGTGGTTGAAATGGAATTCTTTTTCTAATTCTAGCGTTTGAAATCTTGTGTATGTCTGCCGTCCCCGTCGTCGTGGACAGCCGTTTGGTCCTGAAGAAAAAAAAAACAATAATTAATGACACATTAACATAAAAATAGTTGTACATTCACAAAAAAATATTTTAATGACAGTAGAACTTTAGTAGAATTAAATCGATTTATTCTACCTAATCATATATCACCAGTCCGCAACTCGTGCTTCGATTCGCATCGAAAAGGTTCCGGGCAAGCTATTAAATTTCACTTATATGGCATCTTAAATTTTAATAGCTCATTAAATTTTATTGCAGCTGTAAAGTTTATTTTAGAGCGGGACCGCTACTGGTCCCAACCTTAAAGTAGATCAATAGTAACAGATTAACAATCGATTTTAATTATATGGAAACCAAAAATCCTCCGCAAGCAAACCGTTAAAATAATATACAAAACATCTTCAAAAAATAACGGAAAGGGTTATGGTCGCTAAACTAACTAAAAGTTTACAATAGAACTTTCTAGAAATCCTTACAAAAAATCTCAGGGACGGCAAGGGTTATGCAACTTTCTAATTCTTTGTAAGGTGCTTTTTTGGGTTAGGATGATAAAGATCTTTTCTTAGAAGCTGTGAAAGTATTAACTCTTTTATTATATTCAAATAAAAAAATCATGGACATCGCCGAAATATTTTTTTGAGTAAAAAAATTCATCCCACGTAGTTTAGCGGTTTGCTATTGTTAAGTATAATGGGAGTTAGTATCGCTGATTATGATGTTAAAATAGGTGGTATTTAGCTTTAATTACCTTCCTGTATCTATGTACATCATGTGTGCTATAGGAATGTATGACAAATAAAATAAATGTGACCGTTTTAAAATATAAGAAAACTTTTTTTCTTTGAAAATACTTTAGGGAATCCTTGTTACCGTTGACTAATTTTCTTTTTATAACTATAGGACCTTTAACCTAACACATACATTTTATTGTTAAATTAATTAAACTATTAATTAATTGGGTTGCAGTAAAATAAGTTATGGTAAATCTTCTCTCTCCCGGCGAGCTTGTTCAGTTATCTCTTTGACTGCACGCAGTTCTATCTTTAATTTCATTCGTCGATTCTGGAACCATATTTCGATCTGTCTTTCCGTAAGAAATAGCGCGTGTGCGATCTCTATCCTGGTTAAATAAATTGATTATTACTAAACCTGAGAGATTAGGTAAGGGAGTGCAGCGAAGACCGATCCTAAATCTACTTACGCACGGAAGCTCATGAGATGTTTAATAAAAATTAAAATTAATGCGGTAGTTCTTCAAATTCATAAACAAGTTATGGCAAATAATAACTGCCATTTTTGTGGTTTTAAATTATGGGAACTACAAATCTATTTTTTGTAAAACGCTATAGTTTAGCTAGCAGTGCTATTATGTCATACATAAATAATTAATCAGAAGATCAAACTTAAATTTTTATGCAGACGCATCACATTATTCTGATATAAGTCTCTGGAGACAAAACTTCAAATATTCCAATAGCTTGATTTATATTTTATCTGGACCATTTCGGTCTCACGATCTTTGCTTTTACCTTGTAACATGTAACTTGGGCTCTACATAGTTGGGTACATGCCGCGGCGGGCCGAGCCCAGACTGGTTTTGAGTCGGCCAATAAATAAGGCAAGATAAATAGTCTTCCCTTCGAGTATAATTGATAGTGGACCAACCTGGAATGTCGCTTATGTACATGCGCTTATAGTCTTTAGCTCACTAGATATATGTGTCATAATCCAATGAAATGGTTTGTCAAGCTTAAACGGTAGAAAGGTATTTGCTTGACCGCATCGGTAGTTGAGGTGAATGGATTTACCTCAATTTTATTTATAAAGATGATGCCGGCGACTTCGTCCGCGTGGATTAAGTTTTTTAATTTGCGCAGGAACTCCTTAATTTTCCAGGATAAAGTAGTCTATGTCCTTCCCCGGGATACAAACTATCCCTGTACCAAATTTCATCAAAATCGGTTGAACAGGTGGCCCGTAAAAGCTTAGCAGACAGACAGATGGACAGACAGACAGAAACACTTTCGCATTTATAATATAAGCATGGATTATTTCATTTGAAATCCTACCTACTCTGAACCTTTTCCTCATTCTTCGTGTTTCACATTTTAGATCCATGATTTGCGCTAAGTATCATTAAAAAAAAATCAAGAGATTCTAAGAGTTTCATTGGGAGCCTATGCCCTTCCCCGGGACACAACCTATCCCTGTACTAAATTTGATCAAACTCGGTTAAACAGATGTGCCGTGAAAGCGTAGCAGGCAGGCTTCTATGAGACACACAATCATAATAAAACAAAAAAAGACTTTTCTAAAATTTCAAAACTTTAATTTATATTTTCTTTTCATTTCAAAATACGCTGATATATTATGTGAAAGGGTATGGGTGATAGATGCCCCTAAGGACTTCTAAGAGCATCTTTCCTCTAGATCTAGATCTAGTCTATTTTTTTTTATGGGGATAGATGCCCATAGCCCTTTAATTTTTTAAATAAATTAAATACAAAACAGAGATTAACACCAAGGTGTTTAGGTACCAATGTGCTTATACAAAAAAAGGACAGAATCTCTTAGTGCTCATAAAGTTATGAAACAAATGTTTCAAATTTTCAAGCGTTAGTCGCGTTCGTTGCGTGGATGGTCACATGCAAAAGCGAAATGCATCTGTTCCGTATGACGACCTGCGGGGACAGAGGTGTTTACTTGCCTATGATCTTCATTGAAACTATTAATTATTGGTTTCAATTTTGGGAAGTCAGGTTTTTTGAAAGCGAAGCGACTATCCCACTGAGGCACCTATTCGGACTTTTTCCTCTCTTATAATTAAATTTAAATAGGAAGACAAGTATTCCAGAGCATAACCCCAAAGTGCTGGCATTACATCGCGATCAAGGTATAAAATCCTTTAGGAGCAGTAAACATTCCTCTTAAATAAAAATATGCGAATCATAAATCATGTGACCAAAAATGTATCCAGATACAGCAATTTATATGAACGATAAATTAGCGTAATTGCGTTTTTACTACCGCTACAACATTTACGGTCGACGTTTATTTGAACAAAAAACTAAAAACGGCTTCAAATAGAGAATTGAATGATTATACAAGCGCGGTCGTCGCTCGCGGTGACATGTGCCGAATGCTATGCGCGGGACAGAGATAGCGATAGATATTCTAATTTTAAAAAGCAAAGATGGAACCCAAAATACAATACAAACGTCCCGTTTATCCAATTAAAGAGAAAGGTCATAAACGGATATCACTGATCTTTAAAACAGAATCTTCATGCTCACATTCCAGAGTTCAAATTGCTACGAAGGACGGGTGAGATGATCCGCTTTTTGTTAGTGTTTGTAATATGTTAGCACAGGCAGGTTGGCCACCCTTCGCTCGGTCGCCATGACAACGGTCGAAGGCACCTCCCGTCAGCTGGGTCCCATTATTCTCTCTTTCATTGTAGTCGTGGGGAACTGCCATGTACCTACTGTACCTGTTCTGCTTATCGTAATTTAAAGTGAATTCCCTATGATCCGAAAGATTATGCGAATGAAAAAAGGCGTAACTCAACTTTCAGCCTTTACCTTCATAAAAACGATTAATATTAAAGTCATAAAAGTCATTATTTTAGTAACAAAGTTTAAAAATATTAACTTTTTCTCTGACGCAATCCATGTAACGGGCAGTTATTTTACTTAGTGTCTAAAGATGCTTTGTTTTTTTAATAGTGTTTAGATATTCATTTTATAACAGAAGACTGTTACTTACCTATTATTCAAATAAGAAGTAAATCAGGTTTTCATAAGATAACTAAGTAAGATAAAGCACATCAATTATTATCTAATCTTAATATAAAAAATAAGTTAAAAGAAGGACGCCGCGAACACAATATAATATCTGAAAGAAGCGGCCGCATTAATTAAGGACGTACTCGTATACATCGCGCGAAGACCGGACGACTATAAACATACGGCGACAAGACCTGGCTCTTACCTCGCTTTTTTCTCCGAAATAAATCTCACAGAATGTTCTTGCTTATTTATTATTTTATTTAACTCCGTATAAACCTGCCCGCCTTTTATACGAAACCCGTTCCACATAGTTGATAAATGCACCGGAATATTAAGGGTCCGATTGTGAATTATCGCTGGCCTGGTAAGAGGGTTATTTATGGAACTCGCTCGGGTCAGCTCCTGTGGAATGGTGTCTAGATAGCCGAACACAACGAATTATGTGACTGCTCACAGACGGTGAATTATTATTATTAACGATTATTATTATAAATGTGAATACGAGACTCTAATTGAATTTAAGAATGGCTTTCAAAGTAAAGCTTTGTTCTGATTTATTGATTTTGTGAATGTGTTTACCCATCTAAGTAACTTCTTTATAAGAAACTTTTCAAATTGATTTTTCCCTTGTCTGGCCTGGTAGGATTCGGCCGTGACTAGCTACCGCCTTACCGGCAAAGACGTGCCCCCAATTAGCCGATTTAGCGTTCCGGTACGATGCCGTGTAGAAACCGAATAGGCATATGGGTTTAATATAACTGCCATGTCCCTAATTACAGATTAGTACGCTACCATCTTAGTCTGCATCGTCACTTACCATCAAGTGAGATCACAGCCAAGGGCTAACTTGTCCTGGTTTTAAAAGAAACTTAGTTTTTTTTTTCTTTTTCTATTGCTTAGTATAAAATCTCATTAAAACAGTACACCTACCTACACGTAAATTAACTTCTTCCTAAATTGTTTTTGTATCTACTTATTGAGTGTAGGCGTGTTAATTGTAAGGTGTGGTGAATTCAATTCATTTAAGCAATTAATGTCAAGTGATCGATTGTATTCAAATGACCAATTTTAGAAACAAGTTGATTAATATTTATTTATTATAAGGTTAATTTGAATGATATCCCATAAAAAACGTGGCTAGGTGTCTGATGTATATTCAATAATTGGAAATACTAAGTAATTGTGACAAATTGAAACTCTACTAGGTATTATAATTTATAGTACCTACACAATATTGTATAGGTGTTTCTATTATACGACTGCCTGAAAAAAGGAGTATATTGTTTTCAGGGTTCATATATGTATGTATATATGGGAGTTTGTATATTCCACCATAACTTCTATACGCCTGAACCGATTTTGTTAAATGAAGTTTCGTTAGAATCCCTAGCTTATTCCGGGAAACATAGGCTAGTAAAATTAAAAAAAAATTGATGAAGAGACCATGGCCCCGCATTAAAGACTAAATTTGAAAAAAAATTGAAAATAATATTGACTATATAATCATCATCTAAAAATTATGAATAGATTCCAAAAATATATTACACTATAATTCAATATCCAGTAATTCACAAAAAAATATTATTGAATAAAATGTGAATAATATTCTAATTTAATGAGATTAATTTAGATTTTTAACTTTTTAGTTCATTATTTGGCAGGGCAGTCGTGTTTTTAAAATATTTTTAATTCTGACTTGTATTGAGTTACGTTTATTTATCCGGTTTTTTAAACGGTGTTACTTTATTCGAATAACTAATCTTAAAAACTTTTACAATTACCAATTTAGATTGTTTCTAACACCTATTTTTTACATAGTAATGTTTTGTTAATTACTGTAAGGACCTTTAAAGTAAAAAATATCCCGCAAAGAAGAATAATTAATTATTTTAACTGACTATTTATTGCAAATTTAGTATTAATCAGTGACATTTAAGTCTCTTTATTATTAAGGGCTTTTTAGAAGTATTAGCGAAGGTTTATAGCGTCGTAACTCGACAATCACCTTTATTGCTCGCAGTCGCAACGCCATCTTAAAATAGTTCGGATATGCTTGATCAGTGAAACGATTCCAAAAAGTACCTAATTACTGAATACTGACTGACATTTAAGTTTTGAATTATATGTAAAACGGTAGATGTGAACAACTTTGGGTATTTTTGAAGAGTTTCTCTACATTTACTTACATTATAATATGGCATTTATGAATTTCAGAATTAAAAGAACATTTTTATTGCTTAGATAGGTAGGTACGTAGTATTTAAAATTATCAATCATTAAAAAAATCTATATACTTATTAGTCTCTCGGGTTTACTAATTAAGTACTTACCACCATTAAATGCTCTGGCTAAACCACTGATCAGGTTTTATTTGAAATTCATACTGATATTATAAATGTGAACGTGTCTACCTGTCAGTCTGTCTGCTACGCACTAACGGTCCATCTGTTCAACCGATTTTGATGATTTGGTATCGTGGATAATAGATTACATTCCGGGAATGTCAATCCTGGGCCACTTTTTATCCCGGAAAATCCCGCGAATCTATAAAACTAAATCTAAAGTTGTGGGCATTAGCTTGTATACCTACCTAATACATAATTTTACCTTCCTAATGCTTAGCTTAAAGTTGTTTGCTGAACGATTTTTTGATTACTACTTACCTGATTGCTTGTCACAGAGTTCAAAAGTACTATTCTATAGCAATTTAAAATTAGCTTCCTGCATAAATATGCAGGTCAATTACCTCAAAATCTTATCTTCTTAAATAATCGTCTAGCTAATTTTCAGTAATTTAAATACAAAATGTATGTATCTAGTCATAATTGCACATTCATTATTCATTAAAATTTCGGCTTTGATAAAGAATAATGAATTCGTTTCACATGGGAGGCTTGAACAAAACCCTGTATTACTCACGCGTTTAGAATTGTTTCGGTTGGTGAGCTTAATTCAAATTTTAATAGCACACGCTTAGTTTAATGGTCAGGTATTCGAAATCTTGAATTCCGCGGTTTTACTGGCTATTATTTTAGCGTTTATGTTTATACCACTTCGTAAAGCATTGTTCAAACGTTTTTATTTTTCATGTTTTTACATGCTTAGCACTTAATAGACATACCTAATAATTTAACCTGTATTACTTAATTATTATTTGTAAAGAAATCAAATACTTAAACTTCATCGAATAAGATTGTATCTCCAGGGCTTTGGTACTAAAAGGGGCATATGTGTACTCAAGGCAATTTATTTGAGTAAAGCTAATATTTCAAGTTGGCAAGTCGGAAAGGACTATTTTCGCTCGTTGTATGAGCCAGTTAAATCATCACAAAGTTGTTCTGTCCGCTGGGGAAAGGACATTGCCTTGAGCGTAGGGCTGGCATGACTTGTGCAACAGTTTTAGCAGAATTGATTAGGTATGTAGTAACTAGCCTCCGATATACTTATAGTACCTAGTAAGAGTGCCCTATTTTGGAATAACTGCCTTTAAGATTAGGTATTTATAATGTAATACAGGAGTCACGCAAGGTACCATATTTTTCTGGCGGAATAACGGTAGGTATCTTCGAGACTTATAAAATAGAATGGAAGAATAAAACGGAGTGGCTGAAAATAGTCTCTTTTGAAAAAGATTTTCCATATCTCTTTTGAAAGAGATATGGAAAAGATGAGATCCTAACAAATTAATTTCATCAGTTACTATGTTATGGTTACGACACTGAAATTGGTTAAAAATAAATCTACAGTTTAAAACGGAGTCTAAAAATAAAATTCGCTACGAGAAATTAAAAAAAAACACTTTAAAATAACTCAGCGTTGTTCAAGCTGGAGATAAGTAGGTACAGGACAAAATTTTGGGTCATAAATAAATCAGTATGTGGTAACGTACGTATTCGTATACACATACATATAAGTGAAAAGATCTTTGATCTGCGACGGTGCGTGACGTCATGATTCTGCCTACAGCAGCGATACCGAATATCTTTAATAATTCATGTTTACTCTTGGACTTTTGGTGCACCGTGAAATTATTCCCTTTCACATCGTCGTCGTTATTTCTACCTATACAATATACATGGAGAATAGACTGTAGACATGGATTGCTATTTGCTAGACTTCCTACGTCTCTTTCGAGAATAAGGACTCTTGTGCCACTTGTGCTATGTCTTGTAGTATTTTACGAAAATAAGGTATGTATTTTCGTATACATATCAAATAATTCCTTAGCATAAGCATAATCAAATGGAGGTGTAGCAAAATTTAAAAATGAACGATTTTTATAATATCTATATTAAAATTATAAATACGAAAGTTTGGATGGATGTATGGATGTTTGTTACTCAATCACGCCCCAACCGCTTAACGGATCTGGCTGAAATTTGGCACAGATATAGATTATAGTCTGGAATAGCACATAGCACTTTTTATCCCGGAAAATTAAAGAGTTCCCGTGGGAACCACAGAACCTCGATCCACGCGTATGAAGTCGCGGGCATCAACTAGTATAATATATTTTGAAATTCTCGTTGTAGAAAACTTTTAAGTAGGTACGTACGTAAATACTTTTATGCATAAAACAACAAATACATGAATCAGAGAGCTAAAATAAGTTAATTCCTACAAAAGAAGAAAAAAATCTGCTATTTGGTGTAAGTAAGTTGATATTAACAATATTAATTACAAACAGACACTGAGTAGGTGCTGTTGTAAATAAAGAGGACGTGCTTGAATAAGTTATTTTCGTAAAGCGATAACAGGACTCACTATGAACATCCTATTTTGTAGCAAAAAGCTATGGTTATACTGCATATTACTGAAAGAGCTAACAGAGAGATGCCCGATTTACTAGAAGAATATAGTTGTACTTTAAATAAAAGTGGCCCAAAATTGTATTGATTAGGTACAAAAAAGTAGGTAAAAAAACAGTAAGTAGTAGTAGTAAACATAATCTTTCTTGTAACTGTTGTTACTAGATACGTCATACTTCTTTTGTTACGAATAAGACTAGATAGATACCATGATTTTATTATTGACTTTATTTCAGTTAAATATATTGGAACTTAGTTCCTTAAGGGACGATGTGGCTCCTCCACATAGCCGGCAATAAACCTCCGTAACGAAAATGAGTAAGATTTGTTTACGAAGACAAAAGGTATCTTAAATATAAATATACTACATTCGAAATTAAACTTTAATGCTTTAATGGTTTATATTTTAATTTATTAAAAAAAAAAACTAAATGTTATTAGCAAAAATAGAACTTGAAACCAATAATTATGTATTATGGAACTTCGTTCCTATCTGATGACCCACGACATCACACGTTTTTTTTTTATTTCAAAGTAGGTATATAGTTACTTTGTACTATTATATCTACTGTACCTATTCAGTGTATTTTATCATACCTTATTTTAAGGTCAATTATATTTATTTAAAAGTCATATATAATGTACCTAATGGTGATTATTAATTACTTAAATTTAAAACAGGTGCTGAATAAATTAATAGGTAGACAAACGCAAAACTAGTAACACCTGGTTGGACGCGGCAAAGTACGCTCCAGTAAATGACATCTCTCAGCCCTACTGCATAAAGCTGGCATAGTAGGCTCAGAGCGGAGTCTCAAACGAACTTAACAAGTAACAACTGCAGACAACCTGATTTAGTGCATTGCGGGTCAACGGCTTTTACATTCTACAGGATTGCAGTAGAGCTGTAGAGGCGTTTGAATATTTTTTAAGAAATCATTTGAATTAAATTAGTTTTTGAAGCCTGTAGTACCTATCACTCTTAATACTTATTATAACTCATTATTTTTATTAATATACTTATTATATAATATTATATACAGGGCGCCCCACGGCTATGCTGCATGGAGGGGAAGTACCTTAAATATCGTAGATGGAACATTTTACTGAAAGAAGACTTCATTTTAATTCAAAATACAATATAAACTGCATTCATAGATTTTTAAATAATTGCCTGGTTGAACCGGGACTCGAATCCGCTATACGAGAAAAAGGAATTACCTGCAGCTATATCATACCGATCAAAAGGCTTCATTATAAGGATTATTTTTTGCTAATTAACTCAGCATCAGAAATAAAAGGAAGACCATGAATTTTAACATTTTAATACAAATTATAATTAGTAGGATAATGCCTCCAAATTCCTCGATTTAATTTATCAAATGCTCAAAATATATAAAATTCGGGAATTATTGCACCCTTTAAATTTCAATATTAACGGAGAGTAATATTTAAAATAAAATCTTTCTATGTATTTTACATAATTCAAAGACGTTTTTTAAGGATTAATTGCTTATTCATGATTTGTAGGTATGTCAGTGGAGGAATAGAAACATCTAAATCGCCATTCGTCTCATTCGCCACTCAACTTCCGAGTTTATTTTTGTCAATTTACCAATCCAACTAAATCCACCCCTTGAAGATATTTTGGCAGTCCTTAGCACTTAGTTATTGTGGTTTAATACAATTTATTTCTGCTGATGAATATCTTAATATGTGGTTATTTATATAAATTATATAAGCTTGAAATATCAACAGGTTACAAAGTAACACGACCTAAAAGTGTCAAGACTCAAGCTATAATATGTAGGTCAAATTTAAAAATAAAAATGCTTTATGAAAAGCGCGAGCGCAAAATGTTTTGCATTATAATTTATAATTTATTCTGTGTTTTCTTTATATAGAACCATGTGTGATTATTTCAAATACTCCAAAGTTAAAACTTTAATTTAAGACCCAAAATCGCAATTTTTTTATAAAGTATATGTCTTGCCGTACATAACAATGCATACCTGCATACTGCATAGTGGAGGAGAGAGTCGAGGAAATATAATAAGCTCAGTTTGCTGAAATATATCAACACTAACGCGCCGGCGACGAGTGAATGATAATACACATAATGAATTCGATAAATTGCTTTTTAAAATGTTTACAGGGATCCTTTTTGGTAACCTCCTTTACTGACAGACGATTTATGAGGGCAATACGGGCAATCAAATCTTTTTAATTTCTTTACATTACATATTAGTAAAGAAACAACAAAACATCGTTACTTATATAATGCTTGAAACTTTTGCAGAATCGCTATTTTTACACGACATACATACATTATATACATTAGCTGTTTATAATAAAAGGTAGTACAAAAGGTAGGTAGTACAAAAGCCCTGTTTATTTTATAATAAAGTTTTAAGGAAGCGGAAACGAAGAGATGTAATGATATACTCCAAAGTAGTGGATTGTTGGATAAATTTATAGCTTTTGTGATGGGTACTAAAGCTAAGATACTTTCCTGAACATTTTAAATAAACTTACGTGCTAAAAATATTAGAACATTATTGTTTTAGTAAAAGTAAAAAACAAAAAAAACTTTCGCTTTGTTTACTTACTACCTAATGTTAAGTAGTTTTAAATTTCAATTTGCCATTAATGCATGTCTTAGTGTTGTACAAAACCTCTTTTGTATAAATAGTATAAAATTAATAATACATGTCTAATCGTATAAGGTGTTACACACACCTGCATAGTTAGTATAACATAACCAAAGCGTAGCGTCACTTAACACTTTTGATTGAAAAACATTTATTATCAAAATGGCCGCGGCACGTTTTTGTGTTTTATTTTCAGTAAAACCAACATTTTTTTTAATATAATTCACTTTCTTATTACGTACGCCCTTGGGAACGTAAATATAATTAACAAAACATTAACATGAACGACTATTTTGACTACGAAAAACAGTACAAAAGCATTTACACAGTAAGCATAAAGTTAAAATAGTATTAAGTAAACGTTTGTTATCTTTCACCTGATAAGGAAAGGCATCAATGGGCCAATTATACCTACACGTCACACGGCATACGTCTATCCTAAATTCAGTGGTCAGTTAATCGCAGATTGCATAATAGGAGTACCATAATTTTAAAATCTATAGCAGGAGAAATTTTATTAGGCTCTAGAATTTTAAATTCATCTAATAGTGACCGCTAATAAGTGACCTTTAACTTTTAAAACATTATGTATTGAAACAAGACTGCGTTTTTCTTACAGATATTTTATAATATGAATCATCGTGATCGTCAGTATCAAAAATCGTTTTAATTGTAATAGGAAACTAGTATATCGATTGCAGAAAAGGTGAAAAACTTCATTGATCTCAAATGTTGTGAGTTGCTAAAATTATGGTATTTCTGTTGCGAGAGTGCGTTTTATCCAAAAGCTATCAGTCAATAAGAGATAATTGCAATAGTCACACTCTTTCTGTCATTTAACGGCAACCATTCTTCTGTACTTTAACTGTAGCAATTATTCTGATGCCTGAATCATATGCAACCATAAATGATACTAAGTATATAAAATATGGAGACAGTCCCGATTTGTAATCGCAATCATGGTTCACCTACCTATCTATATTGTAACTATAAAACGCCATTTATTATGCAGCATAATATAAGCTTTATACATTGAGAGCGTTACGACAACTATTATTGAAATTGATGACTCTATCCAAGATAATAAGGTCATATGATATCGCAAATGACACATTATATTCGATTTAATTAGCCTCAATGTTTCCATTATATTGAGTTACTCATATAAAATCGAACGTAACTCACTTTGAGACAACCATTATCGTTTTTTTATTATCATCGTACTTTTATGTTGCTTTAAGTCTGTTTGATAGGTATGCAAATGATTTTATCTGAGTGTCTCTAAAGAAAAAACAAATAAAATGTAAGAAGGTTTGATGATCTGCGAATTCATTACCCGACTTTTTCACTTTGATTTTTGTAGGTCCCAAATCCAAAGTCTAATTTTAAGTCTAACTTAGAGTAAGCGCTGTATGAAAATAATACATAGGTAATAAGTCAATCATCACATTTTCTCTTCACGTTACAAATAAGTGTTGCATTTTTTATGTTTTTAGCTGAGTATACACAAAGCGCGGCTTCGTGAGCCATGTTGCATTTCTTTATACAGTAGGTATAGTGCGAACCGAGGCAAAAGTATGTTATAATTATTATCTCTATTCCCAACCTATACAATATACATATTAATACTAGATGATGCCCACGACTTCGTTCTCTGTTTTAAAATCCCACTCTTGAACTCAAGGGAACTTTTTCATTTTACGAGTAAAAAGTAGCACATGACATTTTTCAGGTATCCATGTAGAAATGATCCGTTACCGCGTAACTAAAGGATAAACCAACAAACAAACACACTTACACGTTTATAATAAGGGACTCTCGTAGGTACACCAAGCACGCTGCAACAACTAACGAAGCTACCGCTCCTAATAACAGTCCTGCGATTAAAGTTCACCGACAAAGGCAATTATTCAAGTAGGTAGGTATCAAGACAAAAAAGAAACCGCAGCGATTCATAAGGTCACTCAGGGTATTCAAAGGGTATGTAAATTCCAATCAAAAACATTAAATCTAAGAGAATCGTATCAGGTTATTGGTATTTTCCTGTTTCAGATTTAGTCGTATCTACTATTCGACATGAGTGATAGACGGTGGAATTCCTAATTATAAGTATGTACCTATTGAATTTTAAAAAAAACATAGTTTGTTTTTAAAATAAAACTACTTAACAATACAGATATTTACATAAAAATTAAATTCGCAAATTCGCATGGTCAAAATCGCGAGCACAATAAACATTTTTTTTGAATAGCATAACCATAGCATACGAGCATAAAATGTTGTAAGAAGTTGAAATGAGTCATGAGTCATGAATGAGTAACAGCAAAACCTCAAAAATGTGTGAAAATGGCATACGGAAGTGCCACACAGGTCTTTCATTACAGGAAAATGCAGGCGCACTTTGCTTGAAGCACGTAGGTACGCCGCGAGCCGTACGTATCTTTCAAAAGGCGTTGTAGATCATTGTCAGGCACATAAAAGCTCTCAGTAGCAGCCAAACGGGTTCTGCATCTCGCATCGCAACATGACATGGCTGAAATGGGCAATGAAAATGCACACAAAAACATTAACGTGAATGGAATTCGTGGGGACGCTTTTGATAATATTTAATTTTATTTCTAAATCTTACTCTAAAAAATTTGGCTACAACTCTGCTAAGAAAAGTTAACATTAACGGTAACATATCTAACACTATCCAAGTCGCGGGCATCATCTAGCTATTCATATATCTCATAGTATACATTTTAAAATTTGAATGATATTAGCTAAAAAAGTATACACAACCACAGAATAGTAGACCATACAGCTAGGTACACTACTGGTTAATACACAATATGATTAATTTAAAACATCAACTCAATTTCGTTCTACGAAATCTAGCGCGGCATAAACAATTGGCTTAAGTTTTAATTTCTTTCTTCTCATCAATATTTACACAAGTATACCTCGTGTTAATGCGTCGACAGGATGTTTAAAACTTTAAATTGCCTAGCTAAGTGTGTAAGTACTTTATTTCCTATTAGATCATATTTGTGAGGTTTCTTTGTTTAAGCTTAGCCAGCCGACTGAGATGAATTAAAGTTGTGTTTTGAGAGCGCGAGCTTTAAGACAACGACAAAGTTAACCGTCATCTATAGCTTTTCAAAAGTGGTATCTTGACAGCTTCCGGCTCTAAAATGTACCTTAACAATATAAGTACGCCTTAACAGTATATTTTGATAATATATTAAGCAATCTTACATTCCCTTGACAAGGGAAGTTTTATTTTTGGATACATCACTCACCGATAGCGCGCACTCAGCGTTACAAAAAAGGCTGTTACGCTTAGTATTATGTGTCGTATACCATTTTTGAAATAACTAAATATTGTTCAGTCGACAGTGATGGATATTTTACAGGCTTTAATGCCCTGTTTAGATATACTGGAGAGGCAGAAGGTTAATTTATTTAATTTAAAATATCTGAGGACCAATGTTCTTGTACGAGGAGTTTTATGTAAAACATGAAATATACAGCTATTAGCTATAACAGTATTTATTGTGACGAATTGGCGATTGCAAAATTAGCCCTTTTTAGTATCACAGAGTGGTATCCGCTGCGCTCCTACGCATCAATACTTAATCTATGCACAGAATAAAAACTTCCTTTGTGATATTAACTCGAACACTTAACCAAAGTTATCGGGCTCGAGAAAATGCTTTTCATAGGCACCAAAAAGGAGAAATTACAATGTAATTAAATCATCGATGCTCATAACCCATACTAATATTATAAATGCGAAAGTGCGTCTGTCCGTCTGCCTGTCTGTCTGTCTATCTGTTACGTTTTCACGGCCCATCTGTTCAACGGATCACGATGAAATTTGGTACAAGGATTGCTTGTATCCCGGGGAAGGACATAGGCTCCTTTTTATCCCGGAAAATTAGAGTTCCCGCGGGAATTAAAAACCTTTATCCACGCGGACGAAGTCGTGGACATAATTTAGTGAAACTGTAATTACGTAGCTCCAATTTACGTAAAGTTTGTTATCTATTAGCGGCAAAGCGATGCCGGTAATCTGACCTATCCCAATGTTACCAATTAACCTAAAACCACGAAATGTAGCCAGATGTAAGCTAATCTAAATGACATTGTACCGTGCCACTTAGAATTAGTAAACTGAAGTAACTGAATATACAACCCAACTATCTACAGTGACTATATAAATACTACATACCTACCTGTCTTACAAATAAATATATTTTTTGGATAAAGGAAAACGCCAGACTATGTATGGAGCTTTGCCCCACTTATTAAATTTCGTTTACAAGCATGCCGTATGTAGGATTTAATAGATTTTTTATTACTGATAACTATACATATATTTTGAAGCCTCTAACACTTGCGGTTTTTATTAAAACTAAGTTTAAGTTGTAATATTATTTTAGGTTATATGCATTTTTAATTGTGAATTATGTAAAAAAATGCTGTGTATCGTTACAATGCTCTTGCCAAGAGATATTATGGCTTTAAAATGAAGTAGGATACTCAAATGCCTGCGTAGCTTGAGGTTTACCTGAAGTAATAAGTTATTAACCTAGTTAATAAGCTTGTGCTATCTTCTCTAACGATAAAATGGTAGACTAATTGGAAATAAAACAACTGTTGGTAATCATTCTACACATAATCAGTCGTTACATTATCAAGAAATACTGCTGCGGTGCATCAATATCATTTTGATGGTAAGCCCAACATGGCAACAACATGTCTTAGGATCCTGTTTACACTCTGGTGACAATTTATGCACCTCAACGTCGTTACCTAAATCGCAAGCAATGGTCGTCCATGGAATATAGCGTAAAGTCGGCGAGATAAAATCAATATTACAGAAGGTCTAGCAAGTTTTTGGTGAAACATTCAAAACAAGCACGGTAAACAGTCGACTTCACTGAAACCACGATATAAACATTGATCACAAATCACAATGACATTGACATCTTCAAATAGGTTTGTCAATGACGTTTCATTGCACAAAATGCGCGAATGCGAAAGTAAGGTTTTAATGCAACTATTTTATTATTCATTGTTATTTACATTAAAATAATAATAACGTGTCATTTTCAATAATTAACAACACAAAATAACGAATTTAAACAAAGATCTGTAGTATGATTTATGTAACTAATAGGAGTTTTGTTTTATTTAAAAACATAACATCTGTAGTTTTATTTAGTCGTGTATGCGTAGAATGTAATGCGAATTGCCGCATGAGAAATAGGAAGTGGACGAGGGACTTGAATTACTTTTTTTTTACATTTTTAGATCCGCAACTTTTTTATCAATAATTATTAAATCATACGTGGTCTTAAATTCCTAGATAATTTTAAAAAGTTTACATTTTGTGTAAATTATGAAAATTGGTGGGGCAAAATCTGGCATTCTCTTTTATGACCTACCTATAAAATGGAGTACTTTTTACTGTGAACTTACCTAAACCTCATCATTGCTTTGCATTAAACATTATTGTCATCAAGCGCAAGCCTATTCGGCAATTAAAAAAAACCCTATAGATACGTAAGTAGCCGTAAAGATATCTATGTAATGATTTTAAAAATAAGAATGTACATTTTGCAATACAGTTATTAAATTTAGCTTTAAAGACGAACTTTAATGTTCAATCCAATGAGGTTTCCTAAGAGTGATGACCTGATATATTTTAACCATAGCATGCATGGTTATGTGGCCATTAGGTTAAAAATCAATGGAAGTTTGCAAACAGCGATTGTTGGTATATCAGTCGTGCAATAAAAGAGCTTTTAAAAACATCGCGCTATCTTAGCCATTGAGACGGACCGGCGGTCGGGTTACCCGACATGTTTTGAAAGCGCAACGATTACGATTACGTTTCCAACGAAGTGTCGACTTCGGGTTACGTTTTATACCGTCATATGAATATCGCGCTCGGATGTTTGGTCCAAAACGCTCGTTCATTAGCATTTTATGACTGATACGACCGATAAAAGTGGAGTAAGACGCATTCAACGGGTCATATGATTTGATAGACGCACCGGCCGCTGGCACAGACTACAGGAAGTCGACATTCCGTTATTGGGCTATATTCATTCAAATCAACGCATTCTGATTCACTGAATGGGTATTATTGTACGTTTCAGATGTTCCGATGTCGATTTTGTTTGTTTTACGCATTTGATAGCCAATAACTGACTAGAGTATTGGGTACAATTCAGGCCGAGTGAGTCATAAGTCGCGCTTTGCACCTGAGGTGGGCATTTACTTTCGGCATTAGGTATATTGTGTATTTTTGGTAACACTGTGTTACCAAAAATATACACAGTATACCTAATGCCGATGGGTTACGAATAATAATTATGAATGCTGACGCTTAATTCGCCGATAAATTAACAAGTAAACAAATATGACGAATAAACTTAAATTAAACTGTTCGCAACCTCACAAGAGTCTTCGTATTCATACTCCATCGAGACGGTTGTAAATAACTGAATCAAACGCTCCAATATGCCGTATGATTACTTCAAGTAGATATTCCCAATTTCTTAAACTTAAAGGATTTATGTTAATGCTGAATGTAAGCTTGATTAAATCTGGGGTAGTGAAAATGTTGAAGTATGTGCATATTTCGTTCTCTTTTTTCTTACATAAATATTTTGTTTTTTTTAAGTAAATTAGATGAAGATGTCAAAGATTGGGATGATATTCCAAGTGTAAGTTAATATCATTTGATGTCAAATGCCAACTAAGATTTCAGAAATACAGTGATTTGTTTAAGATTGTTGAGATATTCTAGAATATGCAAATATGGCACGCGCGTGCTTTGATTGCCATGTCGAAAACAAGAGGTTCTTCCTGAATACCTACAATTGACTTTATGTTTAGTTTCGTTTTGAATTCGATACAGCCTAAATTGTAGGTGTATGCAGGTGAGGTGAGCGTTAATCCTGTAGCATCTGCCTTAGTGGACGATTGTCCACTGTACAAAAGTTCACCCCGCAGACATAAAGTCAAGCGGATGGGGGGGCGCGCAAGATCGTAAATTTTTTTCAGAGCGACTCTCAACAAAACGCGAATCATAAAAGTAATTGGAGCCCATTCATATTAATAGACATTTACGAGGTCGCCATCATAAAACTGAGATTGTCATCGCTTACGCAATGTCAGTTTGTGAGTAATCGAATGGGAATTAATTCGTTTTGCGCTTGCTATATTGCTTTAGTGCTTATAAATCATAAAAATCCGGATTATATTTAAGATATAAATAAAGCTTTATTTCTATCGGAGTTGATAATGTATATATGTTGATTCAGCATTAGGTTGACGTTGGTGATTTATTCAAGGATAATATTATGTGAGTAATTCAGTTAGCAAATCGATCGCAATTTGCAACAAATCTTAGAAATCTATGTAAAAATTTAATAATAATAAGTTAACTAAACGAAGAATCGATCATTAATACATTTGCACGACTGTGCAAATTGCAATGTGCGACGTGATATATAACGAAATTGTAATATATACGTTATGTTATGACATATCTATCTACATACCAGCGTTTCCCCGATTGCAGATAAATAGAAAAGACATTAGGCTCCAGCTGTCGCACCCCCGCACCTCCTCAGGGACTCTCGCAATTTTCCTACCCTCAGCTTGATTCGAATCCCGAAAGGTTTTCTTGGGATATTTATTATTATATCTTTATTAACGTCTCCGTTTCGCTTCGACTGGTTTATATTGTGAATAAGTTTACACCGAACTCCTCGGTGTGATAGTTTTTTATGTTTTTGTTTCGTATAATCAAATATGACAGTAAAAATTCACCTGCCTAAATAAATTATAACGTATAGGTGTTACAACGCCTGTCAAATGTGGTCGTTAAAGTCGCGGTGAAAGACTTGTTTTATTTTTAACATTTCATACGATTTATAGGTTAAGATAAGTACTCTATGTCCAAACATTCATCAAAATGCGTTTTTTAGCTATTGAAAATTATACATTTTTTACGGTAGAACTATGAAGCTGTTGCATTTTTAGGTCGTTACGTCAATCTAGCATTTTTTTAATATAGGCTATAAAGATCTTCTTAAAATATATCGGCTATTGTGAAATTTATATTGTCAAGTTTTGATAAATAGGTGTAAATAAATCTATTTTCCTCAAAGTATTGATAGATTGAAAAATCAGCCTGATGAATGAACAACTCCAGAGCAAACATGACCTGTCTTATAGCTAGATGTAAATTAGATAGCTTAATTAAACATTAATCCTCACTAATATTTTATGCCAACCCTCTCTGTTTATATCCGCAATATTTTACTCCCTGTGCAATATCGTAACGTAATTTAAAACAAATTAGGTTCCCCCACAGACTGGCAAATTTGAATACCGAAGCTCGCGCCCCATTCTGACGTACCTGATACGTTTTTAAAAAACAAAGGGAGGAACATTGTTGTTATATTTTATAATACTCCGCCCCACTCTCAGCGTAAATGTTTCGTGGAATAGACTCCCTAATGTAAAAGAGTATCTAGGTAGGATTTTTGCACAGGAATCGCCGCTTTTATCTCCAGAAAATGTTTCTTGATATTATTTTTATACTCGCTCAGGTTTTATATAATAGTAGTCAGTAAATGTAAAATGCATCTAATGAGTACTGCCAGGTAGGTAAAGCAGTATCAAGGCGATACTTTTCAGAAAGTCTTTGAGTTTTTGAGGGAAATTAGGAATATAGGATTGAAACGTGACAAGATTTAGTTCAACCACAGATTGTCAAAGAGTATTTGGTCATCTATTCTCATTGGGTCACTATGGTGAACTAATGCACTGCAGGCAGGTATAAGATAATACGATGGCCTATTATCCAATTGCGACTACGGTCAACAAAAAGGTAAAAAATTAAGAAATTACTCACTTTCACCAAAGTACCTAACTACCAAACACTTTTTGGCCTTAACCATACCGGTCGCTAAATTAAAGGCCCGCATTGCTAAACTGATTGTCCAAATATCACAATGACAGCTGCGTTTAATCCACCCTTGCATAATGCTGACCAAAATGGCGTCCACTGCATTCAGCTACATCCAAGGCGGGGCAAGGGGTAGGTATAATGGCGCAGTTAAAGCTACTAACATGCAAATTTAATACACCGCTGGCAACACTGGCCTCCGACAGCGCTCGTTAGTTGCCCTATTGTGCGCTTATTAATTTAACGACGTTATTTATGGATTATGTATCAGCTCGCATAAATTCCTTTAATTGGAACATATACGGGCTCGGACGGATGCAATGTGCAACCATTATGAGCTAAGCAGCAAGCTGATTGGATTGCCGAAATTAAAAATATTGCCATTTGCCATTTGATGGATTAGGTCAAAGGCATGCCTATTTTAAATAAAGCCAACCATTTAAAACAAACATATAAAGAAATTTTGAGAACCTGGTGAACAAACTGGTACGTACTAGTACCAGTACTGGTACGTATTATACCCTTTACCGATATTAAAAACCTAATGAAAGTTCATCAAATTATTATCATTTATTAAAATATTTGTATTTTATTTGGTATGAATTTACATTTTACTAATATATGACCTAATAATTGTCGATCGAAGGGCACTATACCTTGATAACAATAGGTAGTTTAACTCGTGGCTTATCGGCTCAGAATACGATAGTAATCAATAAGACACCAAAATGTGGTTATGCTAGAGTAGAGTCGAGTCCCTTCTCTTTTAAGAAATAATATTATTCGTAATAATCGTAATTCGGAATCATTGATAATTTAAGCTATCAGCTTATATTATTCAGTACGTATAAATTGTCATAACAATCTCAGGCTCGGGTACTCTGTGACGCTATTATTTATTGAATCCGCATCCTCGAATTGTTCCAATTATTTCGTTTTCCTCAATGATCGATACGAGTGCAAGTTATTTTCAATTCATGAAGTGATTCAAGATTCAGTGCAGTACTAGTTCTAAGAATTAGTACGAGCACACAACGAAAATCGTTGTCAGGCAGTACAATGAAGAATGAAGTACCTACTTGGAGAAGATAAATCCACATTGTTGGAAGATTAAAAACGGTTTCCAACCTCATATGAATGTAGAAGGTGTATTCTATGTGAACAACACACTGGAAAAACTCATATTAGATGAATTACGAAATTCTTGCCGGCCGGGCGTGACAGGAGGAGTTCTGCCAGGTGATAAGCAAATAGCAATCGTAGCTGCATAGCCAGGAATTGTGGACAGATCTGTTGGCTTAACGGACGTATACTCAGGATATGGTTTTGCTATAGGTGGGTAATGTACATATACTTATTTACGAACTTAAAGTAATTATCTATGTACCTACCTACTGAATAAAGTGATACTTTCATTATATTTTCTATTTTGCTTCAATTGTATAATTGTTAGGATAGGATGATTACTCGCACAGGCTGAATCGCTCTACGGATACCTGTACAGAAATGATACGTTGTCGCTAGGTACAACTTAAAAGTGTGTAAAAGGCATGTTTACAATGTGAGTTACTGTTCAACTCTCCAACTTAAATTGTTAAGTTTCAACAGGGAGGTACCTGTAAATTATGTCAGAGTACTTCGTAAATATTATATTTAGCCATGAATAGGCGAATGTGCTGACGTGAACACCTAAATCCTTCTCGAGAGACGTTGCTATACTACGTAATTGTCCGTTTAGAGCGTTTTAATTACGAGTGCTCTATTCCAAGGGTGTTATGTGCCCTTAAGCGTCAAACGACGAAGGCATGTGCCCTAACGTGCTTGTAAACTACGTAACGGCTAAATTATGTGTCATCTCTACACCATCTAAATTATTAGACCCTTATTTTACGCACTTCTATTTAAAGACAACTAGCTTATTCTCGCAACATCCTCCACGTTAAAAATCCCGTATTCCTTTGCTTTCTCGTTATATAAAGCATCCTTATTTTGTTCCCAAGTTTTTTTTTTATATGGAAAATAATACAATAATAATACTAATTCGAAGTTTTCTTTGTACCTACATAGTTAAAAAATTCCAGACAAACACGTGGGATGTCGTGGAAATTGAATAAATCCAACGACTTGTGTAACTTTGTCGATTCAATTAATTAATATACTAAATTACCTGTAACATTACAGTAGAGAAATGTTTGTCAAGTTCGTAATTTTAAACGTTGAAAAAGAAGGAAAAAATTAACAAGGTTTAGAATTCAAAAAAGGATTTAAGCTTCGGGAAAGCTTTGAAAGTTTCTGTAGTAGAAAATATTTCACAGTGAAAATACAGTATCCTCGAGCTTACGCTTGTGTGAGTGCACATTGGGTTTGTAGCTATGTAATTTTGTAGGATAAGACCAAAAGCAAACTACAGACTGGACAGGACAAAACGTCCGTATTCCCACTTTTATATTAAGGCACAGCATAGATTGTCGTGACAAGTCCCGTGACCAAACGTTTCCCCTCAAACACGGATTTTTCGCGTTAAAATTGTTTACTTTCCGAGGTCTTAAGTGTTTTTGCCCTAATTATCGATTCAATTAGCTCTATTAGCGATTCTTATTCACGAGAACATTCGTGTGCTCTGGCAAAATAATTTTTGGCTTAGCCGTTGTTCCTGCTGATACATTAATCTTTCTATACTCAATACTTACACAAAAATCCTTTTAAGAAAAAGCTCTAGTGGAAATGTAGAAACTTACAAACTCTATAGCTTTCTAATAGGTACGCTGTATTGTGTTAAGTTCGTATGTGTTACATAATATAACAAAACCAGTTTCTTTATCCAGACAAACCGCGAGTGAAAAAAAGCTTGCATGTTTAAATTTCGACCTTTATCTAGCGAATTTTTGTTTTATCCTACGAATATTTATAAGAAGGAAGAATTTAAAACTTTTAGAGATCTATTTTCAGATAGTGAAGGTAGGCAGTTCTGATAAATATTTTGGTTAAATAATTTGTGACATTGATCTAGCTATTATTCATTATAATGTTATGGATATATGATAGGTATATTTTTGCATATATTAATGTGAAGTGTTATAATTCTGCACGTATTTTAATAAAGGGTATATAACTGCGCAATTATACAGCCCTTATAACTCAAGAATGCGTTTAATATCCCCCTCTCAGCCCTCGTTATGGTCCAGCGATTAAATCGCGCCTCTCACGCATTCGGGTCGCGTCTTCACTGAGCAGCCGCCATTTGCTACGGTGCAATTATAATTAAAAATTAATCCAGCTTCCAGGAGAAATCTTCCATTACTTTGTTGTTCGGTTAATTATTAATGTTAAAAACTCATTGATATGTATACATATCCACCGAGTGGGGGGTCTTCCAACACTGCGCTTTCCAGTGCGAGGTTGACATTCCAGTACTTTGGGATCCCAACGTATATCGGTTCTTAGAACTATGTGCCCTCCACCTCTACACAGATATCCTCATTTCTGATTAAATCGGGTAAGACACTCCAAGCATTTAGCTCTCTCCATCGCCCGCTGAATGACCCTAAGTTTTTGTTTGAGGCCCAATAAGACTCTGGGTCTAGGAACTTGAGATGTAGCCCGTGAAAAGCCCAAAGAAAGCATTTTCATAAATTCTACTCAAGCAAAGCCGGGACAGGTCAGCGAGTAGGTACCGACCTAATCAATAAAATTCCAGTTTTAGAATTCTTTGAAAATGAGACATTGTAAGTATGCATAATCAATCGAAAAATAATCAATGCAAATTTACATCTGGTAGCAAAGATGAGTTGAATTAAAACAATCTATTGTAAGACTCTAAATTAAACGCATATTTCTAACGGGTACGTAGCTATATCCATAAACCAACGAGGTGAATAGCTCTGTGTACAGTTATGTTAATGTTCGCCCCCACGCCGGGGTAAAAAGATAGGATTACAAATTTGCGGCCAAAAATTTATGATAGCCGTGTACCTATAGAGTTTCCCGAGGGGCGGAGGGTGAAATAGGTCTATCGGCATTTGGGAGCTGGTTTTGCTCGTTGTCGGCCAAAATGACCCTAAACATTTTATTTGGTAGTACCGCTATTCCCGTAACGCTGTGCGCCGACTAATCTTAAGCCACAATTTAAAGGGTGTTTGCGCCTGCTTCATAATAATATAAATATTCGAAATGGTAAACCGTCCGGATGAGGTTTTAGACAAGTTACCTGCGTTGGCTGTATTCTATGTATACTCTGGGAAATATCAACATCAAAATCTTTATACATATTACAATAATAATCATTTCTGGACCTGGTAGCTGTATTAAAATGCATTGAAACGTATTATATTAAAGTATGTGCCTGAAAAACAAACAAAAGCTGAAAATACCAGTAAATCTAATAGGAATAGAACTAACGTGTATTTAACAAAGATTTAAATCGTTCGATTTAAACCTTTGTATTTAACAGTTGCTCCACGAGCCCCTATATAAATATGTGTATAAATTAGAACAAGTCGGGAAAGCCTACATATAACTATTGCTAATCAATTAACACCCTTATTCAACCAGCCTACCTACCTACCATAATGAAAATGGTCCCGTAATCTTGTTAGCAGACCGAGGCATCTGAAGGCTGAAGCTAACTGTTATTTACGTAATGAACGGTTGAAAAGACGTCGGTGTTTTCTTTCAGTAGGTATCATTTAATCTAAGTGCTCTTTTAATCTCATACACCATTCACTGTTTGTACACACATAGATATTTATGAATTTAATCAAATGGATTATTTTATGTGAAGGTTAGGTTTATGGAATTCAAATTTTAAGTAGTATATGTTAAAATTATACATACAATTTATGAATTTCAAGAAGAAAAAGTGAGTAAGAAACGTTATAAAACTTTTTTTTTCGAATTAACATGTATAATTTTTTTTAGGTTGGTGGGGTTTGAATCTATATTACCTTTAGGTAGGGTATCTATCACTAAGAGTATTTTGATTAAAACCACAGAAACCATTGCTTTTGTTCACATATCTACTACCTGTGTGTTAAAATTCAACAGACTGGTAGAAACATAACGTCTGCAAAACATTTTTTAATACAGAAATGTTATATCGGTGAGATTTGAAAGCTTCATTGACTAATATATTATTATTTAAACATGTTAAAATATAATTAGAAAATATGTTAAAATTAATTATACTTCTCTAACTAACACAATATCGATTTTAGGGGAAGCAAGATTTTATCATATTATTAGTACCTAACATGTGAAAACAATGGTGGCATATTGTCCCTCTGCCATAGTAATAGATGAATACCTATCAGTATTCCCACATCGATATCTCCCGAATGTAAATATACACCCCATAAACTGAATGTTTTATAGGTTGCCACTGCTATTCCAATTTATCCTGGTCATTTTTTCCTTCGAGGTTGTTCGACTTTTTAAGGGGAGAATTTATAGCCTTTATTACATCTTTTTGGTGTTAATACCACCTTTGTAATAGCTGGTCAAGTATAAACATTTGGTTTAAACTATTCCGTTATTTATTAATATTTTTGTTTTTTCTCCACAAATCTTATTTATCATAATAAAGACATTGGTTGTGCATTGAGTCCTTATGTGAATTATTATAGATAAGCAAAATTTCTTTGTTAAATATTTTAAGACTTCGTGAAATTTATATTGAACAGGTTTTGAAAAATGAAAATGGATAGGTAATACGTTAGGTGCGTATACTGGTACAATTAGTCTTGATTACATATAATCCATTATACATTAATGTAGCATAAATGATGGCTTCCAATGTAAATAAATTTCATTAAAATGTATTAGGTAATAAAAGTACAATATTGTACAGGTATACTCAGTTAAAGCGAGCATCAATTCGCACGAGTAGCTTATAAATTGTACCGAGTTCGCAATTGATCAGCGCACGGATCGGTATCGACGAACCTTCCCGCATTGTAATCCATTGCTTAGGATGCGATATCAGGCGAACTAACAAAATATTCTGATCTCGTACGGCTGTAACGCCCTTCGTAGCGCCGGCCCCTTCTATTTATACCACCGTTATTGGCACTACTTCAATGTCAGACGCACCCTGTCCCTACACCCTAAGCTGCGAAGATCCCCTTGGATCCTGACATGCATTACACTACACCGCCTGAATACCAAGGGCTGCTATGACAATTATATAAAATTATATCAATCGGGTAGATTTTATGGTCCGATTACAATTTCAGATTTGACACCTCTTTTGAGTAGCAGATCTTCTTTAACTGACTGTTGTAGATCGAAATTGCAGAGAAGCGATTTTATTGATTTAAATGTCAGCAGAAAACGTTTCCGTTTGTTCTATTCTTTAGGATATGTGAATAAGTTTGACTAACTGCCTTCTAGCTCATTGAACTTTATCGTGCAAAGATACCTGGTTAAATATGAATCTCAAATGCGTTTCAAACCACGCACTGGGTGACTTTGAAAGACCGAGAAGATTTTTTTTTTTTCCGTTATTGAGTACCAATTAGCAGGGGTGCTCAATATAATTACAATCTAGCCAGACTATTTGACTAATAAGTAATTTTTCTTTAACCTAAGCTTATAATTATCTTATGTACTAAGAACTTGTCCAATGACGTATCTTAGTCTTCATTGTTGCTAATAGACACTTTGTTCATGTGTTCTTTTATGCAGCACTATCACTACACTATCACTAGTCACTATACACTAACTCAAAGGGTTTTGTCCTTTTTAGTCTTCTCACTAATTGCGTAACGTCGAGCAACTGGATTGCCTCAACGTTAACGTGATGGTGAAGCCGATGATCATGGACTTCTGGTGATGACTTTGTCGACGTATTCAATTTTCAGGTCCCGATGAATTACGTCATTTCTAATGTACCACGGTGCATTCACGATGTTACGAAGTACTTTGTTTTGGTACCTTTGTATTATTTGTATATTGGTTTTTTTAGTGCAGCCCCACAGCTGTATGCCATAAGTCCAAATAGGCATTAGGACTTGTTTATATAATAGAATTTTATTGTGTATTGACAAACAAGATTTTCTGCCAAGTAACCAATACATATTTTTATAACGTATTTCTAACTGTTCTCGTTTCTTTTTAACATGCGTTTTCCACCTCAGTTTAGTATCCAGTGTCATACCGAGGTATTTAGCTGTATTAACATACGTTATCTGTTGCCCATTGATATAAATCGGGTTGTATTTCGGTGCTTTAGTTGTGAAATCTATATGTACCGATTTTGATTCGTTCAACTTAATTCGCCACCTGTTCGTCCAGTCATAGACTTTATTAATGGAAGCTTGGACTTTTGACTGCTTCATCGTGACTTTTTCCAATTCCTATTATGGCAGTATCATCAGCGAAAGTAGCAATCACATTGTTTTCTGACACCGGGATATCACTAGTATACAAAAGGTACAGGACCGGACCAAGTACACTTCCTCGTGGAACCCCAGCTTTTATTTCCTTCAGTTCTGAATATGCATCTTCTTGACGAATTCTGAACATTCTGTTAGTAATATATGATTTCAAAATTTCTGCAAATGCTTTGGGCAACATCATATTCAGCTTATAGTCCTTCATGCCAAACTTTGTCGAAGGCTTGCGCTACATCTAAAAATACAATAGTGCAAACCTTTTTTTCTTCTAATGTTTGCTCAATTATGTTAACTATTCTATGAACCTGATCAATTGTAGAATGCTTTACTCTGAATCCAAATTGGTGATTTGGTACGAGATTTTTGTCATCTATTATGGGTTTAATTCTCTTAAGCAATAGTTTTTCAAATAGATTGGACATTATGGGTAGCAGTGAGATTGGCCTGTATGACGTTGTTTCTTGGGGAGGTTTCCCTGGCTTGGATATCATAATAACTTCAGCAATTTTCCATAAATCAGGTACATACTTAAGTCGAAATGCTGCATTGATTAAATTAGTAAACTTAACTAGAGCTTTGCGTGGAAGATTATTTAAGACTTCCCCGGTGATAAGATCGTAGCCCGGTGATTTCTTTTGACTGAGACTATATTTTATTTCCCGTAATACTTCTTTTGGTGTGACAAGTTTTATATCGATGTCTCCCTCTATTGTTTGTGTTTGCTGGAGGTCATTTTGATGAGTGTGACCATCGTTTGGTTGGAATATACTTTGAAGATGATTTGCAAATAATTTAGCTTTTTCTGTATTGTTGATTGCCCATTTGCCATTAACATCCCTGATTGGAGGAATTTGTGTTATAGGTCTTTTCATGTTTTTTGTGACTTTCCAGAGGGCATAGTTAGAATCACGATCAGCGGTCAAGCTTTGAAGGTGTTTTTTTAAGGTGGCTTCATTAAATTTTTGTATTGCTCTCTTAATTTGTTTGGTTAAATTGTTTAGAAGTCTTTTATCTTGTGGGGATCGTGAATGATGCCACTTTTTCCTCTGTTTTCTTTTTTCTTTAATGAGCTTGATGATTTTACTGGGGTACGTTGCCCCATTTCGCCACTTCTTAGAAGTTGGCGTGTTCTGCCAAGCCGATTGCTGTATATCTATTATAAATTGTTCTAGTTCAAAGTTAAGTTGCTCAGGTGTTTTCAAAGGAACTTGTAAGTTTATCCTATTATTCAGGTCAATCTTAAAGCTATCCCAGTCAGTATTTTTAGTAACTAGTGTAGCGTTGATCTCTTTACATGCTATGTTTTCGCTAACTGTCAACATGATAGGAGAATGATCGGAGTTCATGTCGTATTTTTGTTCAATATTTAGATATCTTGGTGATATATTTTTATATATGTAAAAATCTATGAGATCTGGTATCTTTTTAGGGTCTGTAGGCCAGTATGTTGGCGTTCCTGTGCTTACTACATCGCAATCAATACTTTGGATAGCACTCAAGAGTTCTTTACCTTTTGTTGTAGTAAGTCTCGAGCCCCAGAAGGTATTCTTGGCATTGAAATCACCTCCAATGATGAATCTGTTGCCAAATAGTTTTTAAAAATCTGTATAATAATCCTTCTTAAGCGCATATCGCGGCGGAAAATATACAGCAACAATGGTTAAGGGAAAACGTTCTGTTTGGACACATATTGCCACTGCTTGTACTTCTAGTTCTTCGTACTTGCTTTGTTCGTAATGGTTTAGATGTTCTTTTATTATGACTGCACTACCTCCTCTTGCAGAGTTATTAGGATGTACTGCATGATAACCTTTGTATCCTCTTAATCGGATGTAAGATTCTTTTGTGAAGTGTGTTTCTGATATTAAATACACATCAATGCTTTCGGAAGATTGCAACTTGCCGAGAAGATTTGAAGATTAATTTTTTCGAGGGTTTGTGTGGTGCGGGTTTCTAACGGAGGCAAGCGCTTTTGGCTCGGTCAAGATTTATTCATGGCAGCTTTGCCAAGCAATGCCTCGAATGGCTATCGCGCTTAGTTTAGCACAGATATTGGTCGTTGAAGGCAAATTGACGATTGAATAAAACTTAGTAATGACAAGCCTTTTGTGTAAAACAGGATTTTATTGTAGGGTGGAAATGCTAGAAACTTTTGCTTCTTTTAAAAATACAATCATTTCTTATTGATATCGTGTTTCACAATGTAGCCGACTTAAAATATTTGCGCCGTTGAAAGCTTGCGCATTCGAATAACCAAGTGTATAATATGTAAATATTATTATGACATTTATCTGGCGTATCCGGTCGGGTACTAAGAAGTATGCTAATACCTGTAGCTAGGTATGTGGTAAATAAAAAACTCACGCTTGTATCGTATAGCTTTTAATTACTTGAAGATATTTGCTTAACTAGAAACTATAGGCATAGATTAAAAGTCTACTTTATTATATTCCATAATATGATCAAACATGGAATATTTATAGATGAATAATTACGTACTACTACTAAATAATACCTAACGTAAGGCTTTTTTTTCTGCCGATAGGTTAGTAGGTGCTACCTAATTGAGATTGCTAACTATTTAAGACCTACCTGAGCTTTATTTTGAAACTATTAAATCTTTAAGTGGCGTCAATCAATTCCAGTTGAGAGGTATTTGTACGAAATTGTAATAATAAATTGTGATACAAATTGTAGCGGAAAACGGCAGTGGAAGTTTCAACCTGTTTGTGACGTCATAGCCCCTTCAAGTGACCGCCAATCGGCATTCTATAGGAGGAAAAAAAATAACTACTATTTTCCTGTCGTCTGGTTTACTTATCATGTTTTAAAGACGATAAAAGTCTTAATTAAAAAGATAAGAAACGACTTGAAGTAACACCTAACTTGCCCATATTTTTGATACGCCTAGGTACGTATCTACTACTAAATGACGTACTTAGTTCACTACGTAAAAAGTCAAAGACTTGCAGAGCAGCCTTTATTGTTAAACTAGAATATAACTTATTTAAATTCAGTATAGTAGCAATGCGCTTCAATTTTTTAATATCAAGCTTTTAGATAAAGACAACGATTACTACGCTGCGCTGGCAAGAACTGGCATTTTCGTTTAAAACAACTCACAATGAGTTCAGTCGATTGCCGCAAAAGGAGAGCGTCAAATCCTTTCAATTAATTCGTCTACAATAAAGTAGCATTTTAATTACATATTTGCAGTAATTAAATACTTTAACGGTGCCTTAATTGGATTTGGATGGCACGTTTATTTATTTAACATTTCATTTAAGTTTAAAACCTACGCAATGTTATTTCTATTAAGGAACGGAATTATTTTCGACGACCGATACTGGTGATTTCATTCTATACTAGAGGTCGGCCGCGACTTCGTCCGCAGACAATTGCTGTAATAGGCCTATTAGGTATATGCAGGTTTCTTAAATACTGATTTTCATGTCAATACTTCAAAATCATAGAACTTTTATATAAATTTCTACCCCCATTCACCCCTTTTGGGGTGGATTTTCGTAAACAGGTGTTTATTATTGAAAACTTATAACCTAAATCCCGAATTTCTAGTCTCTTACTTTAAAAACTTAGAACCTTCATGCAACCTTCCAACCCCCATTTCACCCTCTTTGTGGTAGATTTTCATAAAACTGCTTATACAGATTTTTATTATTTTAAAATAATAACTTAAATGGCAATTTTCATGGCTATAACTTAAAAAAAAGGACTTTCATACAAACTTCCAACCCCATTTCAACCCTTTAGGGGTGAATTTTCTCAAAATTGTTTCTTAGCTGATGTCTACACTATAGAAGGAACCTATCTTCCAAATTTCAAGTCTATATGTTTTATAGTTCCTGATATATCGTGATTAGACACTCAGTGAGTCAGTGAGTGAGTGGTATTTCGCTTTATATATAGATTATAAATTATACATAGACTATAGATGAACAACAATAACAGAAAGGAAGAACTAGAAAGCTGCGTAATGTAACAATGGGAGTACCTGAAGTCTCACGAGCCAAATGCTCGATCAATGTAGTTACGTTAGTAAAATTCTATTAAGAACATTGGACTATTCTTACTCTACATTGAAATATTTAGAATGAGTTACTATAAAATTCTACATCAATGTTACTCTACGTTCTGGACTTCAGACGCATGTTGCCTCAAGCGCCCCTGAAGCAGTGCCATTCTAATCGAGCAAAATATTGTGGGATTTGGTGTGAATTCATCCCATTTATGAAGAGATTGGAAGAATTGCATTTACTTTTAAGTTTGAAAGACAGTATTTTTTTTTACAAATTATACTAATATTATAAACGCGAAAGTGTGTTTGTTCGTTGGTTTATTGATTTGTCCTTCAATCAATGTAATGGATCGACGTGATTTTTGGCATGGGTATAGTTGAGGACCTGGAGAGTGACATAAGCTACTTTTTATGCCGGAAAATTAAGATTTTCCCACGGGAATCAAAAAAAATAAACCACGCGGACGAAGTCGCGGGCAGCAGCTAATAAACAATATTGTTTTTGAATACCCTTAAAGAAATAAAAATCTTAAATCGCGATGTGTTTCCAAAAATCTAGGCATAGCGTAGCTCATAAAAATGCAATGCCTCATTTAAATAAATAAAGTAACACGGGTTAGGTGCATTCATTCTGCAAACAAGTCATTCGAAGGTGAAAACGTACCCTACCGTCCGGTAACATAACAAGATGCTATCAGAGATTTACTTGCGGCGATTGTATCAAAGATTAATGCGTCGCTAGACCCAACCTACAGACTTGTAATATAATTCCGTCCCTTTATCTCGTTATTTATATACAAATGTACCTTTTATTTTATTTATAATGCGACGCATCATGGCTCTACGAAAAGGTATTAGGTGGTAGAGCGTCTATTAGGAGCACTTTCATACCAAGACTGTCATGCTTCATAGTCATCCCCAAGCAATATTTTGCTTCTTTAATCCTGTTTTGTGTTCTATAATTTTTGAGGCTGTGATGCTAATCAACTATTTTTTACGTTTCTCGCATAGTCTTTTTCAACTTTTATCAATTAATATTTTTGTAGTTTATATCGCGTAAAGCAGTATTACTTCAAAATGATACAGCTTTACGTCACGTAGCTTGAAGTACCTAAAATAAGGATTATAATTCTAAAACACGAACGTCAACAATATTAAAACATGGCAGTATGGCAATATGGCAGTATGCCTCGACTGACGTAATCACGAATAATGTTTATTTTATTGTCTGATAAATTTTAAATCAGTAAATAAAAATAAAAGTTCATAAATCTGTCTGGGATCTAGACTCTGCTGAAATTAAGTACATAAAACAAAGATATAAATTCAAGTATTATTAAATTTATAGATTTATTTATTTTCTCATAAAAATACATACATAAAACCTTAGGAACGGAAACAACTGCGTTAGTATAAAACTGTGTTGCAGCTATTAACACCCACCTCCAGGTTCACAAATCAGAAGAAAACAATTGACAAAACAGAAAATTTATGTAAGGGACAAATTAAAAAAAATTAAATTTTTGAATTACTGAAAATTAATTCTTAGTATTAATATAGATTAGGCTTACGTGTTGTATGGGTGAGTGATGAGTGTGTATGAGTGAGCTTGTAGCTCTGTAAGGGATGAATATGGATGAAGTTTAACACAGGAGATTTTCAGTCTCATCATAATTTAAGGTAAGAAGCCAACTTGTAAATTTTTCTTTGCATTTTCGAGAAATTAGAGGATGCCTATTGGAGTCTAGATTAAATTACATAATATGAAACAAATTACCTACATAGTTGTATTTATTCATCGGCGTGGATTATGTATGGTAATACCAAAATCTTTTGAGTAAACGATAAAAAACTTCGAGTAGATTTATGCGGCCTTTAGATCTTGGAAGAAAAAAGTTACGTTTTTAATTTATGTACTTAATTATATACCTAGACACCTCTCCTTCGGTGTGAATAAGTATCTGTATTAAGATAAGGCGTCTTTTGATGGCATTCTTTAAACGTAAGGTAGGTACATTAAGTAATTTCATATTATCTTGTTATGTACCTACTTAAATATTACACCAATTAACAACGATTACACGGAGGATGGTTTTGTTTACGATGGCTAACCTAACCTAACTCTCAAAGCTTTTTTCTGTGGGTACAAGTAGCTGTCATTACATTTAGGATTTTCAGATTCTCCTAGAATCTTACAGTCTAGTACTGAAATTAGAAGGTAATAATGAACATGTTTTGCTATTACGAAAATAGGTGTCATAGTTCATTCTACAGTATTTCTTCATAGGCAATAACTCAAACAACATGAAGCGGTAGGTACTAAATCACCTCCGGGCGTGTCGCTCCGCTTCCTTGTACGTGTGTAAGTGCCCAACTCGCCAGCGGGCAGCCAATTTGTTTTTATTGAGACTACCCCCCGACTTATGCAAAATGGTAGGAAACGCTGAGCGTGCCGTAAACAAACTTACGCGCAACCAGTCTACGTCGACCTTCAGAAGGGAAAACGCTTACATCGTTAGTGATGTAAGACTCGAGGAAGGAGCTATACCAGGTGGATCTGGTTTGAGTGGCGTACATTACAGGTCCACCTTTAATCTTGACGCGCATGTTTTCTCATGCGTCTGCGCTCTCGAGGCCGCGGTCAGGCGTATGTAAACAACACTCAACGCTAATAGAGATATAAATTGCAAGCATTATATTTAATTTCTTCAAGACCAATCAACAACTATGCATTATGAAATTGAACGCTATCGTACCAGCCAGGTGTCTGCAGCCCATTATGCGTGGACTTTCGGGGTTCGGTATATTTACGCGGCGAAACAAACCTCACATCTCCCCAAGCTTACTCGCTCTATCCTAAGCTAACAGCTACTGGTTTAATACATTGTACAAACACATAAACTCACTTGTTTATACGTCCATAGTTTTAACAAATGTACCGTAAAATTTCGTATAGTAAACAGTCTCGAACGTGACATTAGCATCAGTATGAACATTTCGCCTCATAGCAGACGAATAAAATAAATTCGAATTGGCGTACTGGCAGACATTGTAGGATCAAAATTATCATAACGTATTTGGCATGAAATGAACTCTGCTAAGCTTTGAAGCTCACATCATTTTACAATGCACAGCCTACGGTCTCGTCCCTTTGTGAATTCAGTACGATGTTGAAGGATATAAAAATAAACTCTGTTTAGGATTTTTACTCTTTTGTGTTTGTATTTCTATGTTACTTGTTATATTATTTGAATATTTTACTTATCAAAAAGCTGTTCGATATTTTTTTTCTATCAATGCTACAAAATGAAATACGACGTGTTTATTTACATCAATGCTAAGTTTCAGTAAAAATAGTTGAATAGTTCATATTAAAATTAATGGTCTTAGACTTGTCATAAAACTACACATCATACTTTATCATTCAAAGCATACATTTCATAGAATTTTTTGAGATAACTCTTTACAATTTACATTTTACACCTAGTAGCTGCTGCCTTCGAAGAACCGCTGATTTAATCACAAACAAAACATGTAAATTCTGTTCACGGGTACGGAGCACGTTAACCATTCTAATACAATTTCCAATTACCTACTGTTCGTTAGAAATTATGGATGGGTGGACAAATGACGTGATTAACTAAACAATATGTAAATATAATGTCGCGACGATTAAATTATTGATATATTCATAAGACGAAGTTAACATGAGGAATAAAGATGACATGGTTTACTAGCATGACTTGCTACTTATTAAACATCCTATGTACAAAGCTAAAAAGTTACAAACCACGGAAGCTCTTAGAAAATCTTGGTAATACAATAGACAAGGTAATTTTTAAATAGAGAATAATTTATCTATGCTAAAGGCTTCTTATTTTTATCCTCTTCATAACACGTAGACAGCTGAATGCAAAGTGTGAAGACTCACTGAAATGAGTCAATTACATGAGACATATTATTGACTAGTGGGCCCAGCAGATCTTGTCCTGCCCTAAACCCAGAACTCGATTGCAGCGCCTCCTACCGGGTGCAATTATGAATAACCAGCCCTGGACCCACTCGAACATACACAAAAAATTCCATCTAAATCGGCCCAGCCGTTGTCGAGTTTTAACGAGACAAACGAACATACGAGAGGCCATACTCAAAGTATATCAACACTGAATAAAATAATGTAATTTATAATTATAATTGAAGACATGATAAAGAAATCTTTCTAATCGTAACTCGAATGTAAAGCATCTTGTAGATTTCATGCTTGAGGTAGATTGTGGATAAACGTAATATGAGCAATCAATAAACTTATCACACTGAAATAGAAGAGTGTAAGCCAACGTAATCTAAACTCGGATCAAAAACATTTCTCATTATACTCATAAAATATGCTATCCATGATACCGTCTATACTTCATGCTAGAGATGGGTGAGATTTTGCAATACGATATTTCATGTTGTCCTATTAGCCTAATTTAAATAATTAAAACGATTTGTTATACCGACTACTTTATCTGCTGGGAATTCGCCTCTAAACTTTAAAATACAGAAATATATCAAATCAGAATTAGCGTTATAAATTAATACAAAGTAACTTATTATTTTTTATTCAGCATCATTTTGTGAACCATTTAATATTTGAGTGTCACAGAGCCTAATAAATTTAAATATTTTAGTTATTAAATATAAATGTAATATTCAAATATTATTCGTTCATTAGGTGTTTCCGTTGCAACTAGTAACTTAGTTATTGTATGAAATATTACTTAAGAAATAAATCGTCAGTACGCATGGGTAATAAAATTAAACTTTGATGTCAACAGGATATGAAATAAAATTACTGATTTTCTAGTAATTTCTGCGGAAGGACCTAAGATGCCACCGCATTATTATCCTAAGAAAACCCCTGCCATTATTTAATTAAAGCAATATGGTCACGACCCTCAGCAATGAGGAATACCACGCAGAGAGTGAGATAGTGATTTATACTACTAGTAACTTGCTTAGTACTCCTAGCCGCAAATAGATAAATATAGTAGTTATTTACTTACTAGGACTTACTTACCTATCTAGGAATTTAGCTATTCACGCTATATAATTTATTACTCTGTTTTAAAATGGGAATACATGTTATTTTTAGATTTCATTAAAGAATAATTATCATTTTTTTCACAATCTATGACAAAATAAAAACTTGACATGAGCAAAACTACTAGCTGATTCACCCCAGATTCGCTTCAATAAATTTTCAAAAATCTATACTGTGCTTGCGCATTTAAATAAAAAAAAATAAATTAGTATACCTACATGCAAACTATAAAGTATCTCGTACCACCAGTTTGCTCTACGTTAGCAATATTTATATAAAATACCAACACAATATTTCAAATTCGCTGCCAAGTACCAACCTAACCTAACCAATCTCGTGTTTGACCTAAGAGAGAGATCTTTGGAATTGAAACCTTTTAAGAGACTCATTAAAATAGATTGCAGATGTAAATTTTGCACATTGGTGCTAAATAAAGTTACTTTCTACATATTTCGCGTTGACGTTGATAGCTAAGCATCCTTAAGTCTACGTCATAAATAACGTCCATTTATTACAAATACAAATATTTAGCCATTTTTCTACGTCATAAATAATTTGAAGACTAGCTGGTGCCCGCGACTTCGTCCGCGTGGTTAAAGCTTTTTTGATTCCCATGGGAACTCCTTAATTTTTCGGGATAAAAAATGTCAATGCGTATGTCACTCAAATGTCAAAATCACGTCGATCCGTTGCTCCATTGCAGTGTGATTGAAGGACAAACCTACAAACCAACAAACCTACAAACAAACACACTTTCGCATTTATAATATTAGTATGATGCAAACCTATGGCATGAGTAAAATTACATTCTAGTATTATCAAGTACCTAAAAGATTTCTATTATTATTGCCTGCTAAGGTATAATCTATTTAATCTATCTATTGTTATGAATATGCGAAATATTTAGCCAATTGTTAGATAGCATAACCTACTTAATAGGTCAGTCAGAAGATGTACCAAATTACCAATCGATTGATCAATTAGGAACGCAGATATCATTCTTTATTTTTCATTGAATTGAAAAAGAACGCGGAGTGAGGTTTAATATTTTCTTATACCGAAACGTAGGTGTGTACTTATACTCGTATTTTTAGAAAAGGGTCGATCAGTGTGTAATGCTTATTTCAAATTTACTGACCAAAACTCATATTTGATAGAGACCTTTTGACCCTTGCGAAGCACCAATCGCCGGAGTAAATTGCCGAAGGAAATGGTGTACACTGATACTATAACGATGTTTTCTATTTATGAGCGCTTTCGCCGAGTCTGAGAAATTCTATTGCTATTTGTATGTTGGATCAAAATTATTTATGAAGATTAAAATGTAGGAAATGGAAACGTAACATTTCCTTTCAGTGTTTTTGTAAGATTGCTTTCAGTTTGTGTTACAATCGTAACATATTTAACGTTAAAACCTATCAATCCATAATCCAATAGGTACTATTATAGGTAGGTATATTCTGTGCCCACGCTTATGAACCAAGTTGCCAGTAACGACACACGGCTCGGAAATATGTCACTAAATAACGGGTGATTCATTTAGAGGTACTTTTTTGAAATCTTAAAAACAATTATTAAAAACAAATTTATCCGTTTATCTTTATTATCATACAATAGAACCATTCTTAAAATTTATTTTATGAAGATTATTTATCTCAAACTTGTCCGTAACTGCAGATATCATGGTTTATTCTGCAGTTCCATTTTTCTATGACGCGTCCATGCATTTCGAGTGGTATTTGGTGAATAGCGCGAGTAACGTTGGCTTCCGGTCAATCGTACGCGGCTTATCCATATAGACTTCAGAAAGAAAAAAAGCCACAAAGAAAAAGCCTAGGGGTGTGATGTCACAGGATCTAGGCGGACAAACCACCACGCCGGTCTGAAGCGCGAAATTAACTGTCCACTAAATTTATCTCGAAATATAGTCATAGTTTCACGTGCTGTGTGGCAAGTGGCGCCGTCTTGTTGGTACCAAATGTCCTGGAGATCACTGGGTTCACAGAAAAAAAATAGGCCGGTATCATAGCACAATACCGGCCGCGTTATTTGCCAAATACCATTTGAAATGCTTGGTCGTGTCACGGAACTGCAGAATTGACCGAAGTTCACCGCAGTTAAGGACAATATTTGAAAGAAATAATCTTTAAAAAATAAATGTTAAGAACGATTCTTTTGTACAATAATAAAGATAACCTAATAAATTTGTTTTTATATATTTTGTTTAGTTTTGAAAAAAGTACCTCCAAATGAATCACCCGTTATTATCACAGAATGTTGGTAATAGTAGGTACAGCTGCTATTATAGGCCTGCCTGCCTGGGAAGCTCAAAGTCACTAAGTCAGCAATAGAAAGAGCTGCGCTTATAGTATCTGTAGGTAATAATCAAGTTAGAAATGAAAAGCTTCGTAGAAGTAAAAGATTTACCAACATAGGTCTATGAGTCGCGAAGGTAGAGGTAGAGGCCAGATGGGCGAGCATTAAGCTCCAAGAACCGTGGTGTCCCACCCACACCAAGTCCATAAGGAGCAGACCCTTACGAAGTGGTCGAATGATCTCGAACGAGTTGCGGTCAGCCGCTGGAGACAACAATATCTCTCAATCTTTGTGATAAAAGTTGCATGCCTGGACAATGGCTTCTTTGCAACCTCTCCACAAATCCTTGTTTTAGTGACTCTTCGGGCAATTTTGCTGAGTGTCCGATTTGTCCTCATCTTTCAAGCTCATCTCTCGCCTGGAATATAGTGGTAGTGAAAATGCATTAAAGATGCGAATATCACCTACAAGTCTCTAGTCCAACCGGTCAAAATCAATGGCAACTGTTTGTTTGAAAAAATTACAAAAGTTTAAGTTGTCCATATGTAAATTAATTTCTTTGTAGTCTACCACATGTCGTTTTAGAAATAGATAGTAATCTTTAATATAAATATTTATTATATTAATAAGAATAATTTTCATATTTTTACTTTCTAATCACGTCTCTCCAGTCTTTACATGACATGGATTTTTTTGGGTACAAGAATAATAATACAAGAAAAGTTGTGTAACAATGAAGATAAGTTTATCGTTGTTGTAACGTGTAAATTAATCTTGAATATAATTTATTGTGAGTTCACACCGCTTTACTGTAGTTACATTAACTTATTTAAGTAGTTATGTGACCCAATCCAACTATAAAAGTTTTTGTTAAGCGCGCACGAATATTTATGCAGGTATTTTACTTATATGAGCAATAAAAATATTATAAATCATTGTTTCCGTCACTATTTCAGAAAAATAATACATAATCTCATGAAATTAGACATAGGCTACATACATAGGTAGGTATCAATATAAACAAAAGATGCTGATAAGGATGCCTTACTTACAAACCCAGATTAAATTGACAAAATTGAGCATAAATTTATATATGACATATATCGAACGTACAACCAATCGTAAAAGTTGTACACGCAACTACACTTGTTAAATAAAGGCAGTATTGTTTGAATTGGCAGTAGTATAGTGTTCGGTTAGGTATAAACCATATAACCACGCACTAGGCTGCTGAATGTAGAGCTTACATACGTTATTATGCGCGAATCATGTACTGCATAACATATCAGAGCGTTGAGGTCGACAACCCTAATGCATTTTTCAACCTCTCTAAAAATAGAGCGTTGCGTAACTTTAGTAACAGCAACAACTATAGCCTTGAACGACAAAATATGCAGATAAGTGTTCGAATAGTACGGTGCAGCCTCATGTTGTCGTGTCTAATGGAAAGTAGTGTATAAAGGTAAAGAAGGCGCTTTCAAACCGGCCGTTTCGAAAGCGACTGCAGCCAGACATGTTTTCTCTTATGTTAACTTACAGATTGTAAGTAAATAAATATATCTAAGTACCTAGATCGTAACTTACAATATAGGTACTTTCGGTTTTTCAAAATTTCAAAGTTACATTGTACAATTTGCCTTTACTGATTGATTTCAGCGACCTAATAGCTACGAATTTCTCTATTGCATTTGTATCATGGTGAGTTGCAAGAACTGAAGTGAAAATTGTACCTAAGTACAAAGTTATTTGATCTATGAGATCGCACACGTGGTGGTTAGGTAGGTAACTACGTGACTTTCTACGTGAGTATTATAAACTGTTTTGGTCGATAAGACAAATAAATATTTCACAGAAACCCAAATCTTGAGCTGTCAGGAAGCAATCAAATAAATAATACAATCATTCTGATCGTATTTCCCAACGTATTGTATGAAAATGCTTGAAGAATGCTCAGTTCCAGATTTCACCGTCTGAAGTTTTAACGAGAAACTTTAGCTTGATTTACCAAATCTATGCGAACAGCGCCAAGTTCATTGCTGTTCCAAGGCAAATTGGGAATAAGTGAGAATACTGAAATTCTGAAAAGTACAAAACGTTTTGATTAAGAGAAGCAAATATGGTGATGTACCCTACCAGATGTCTTAATATGAGCTGCCTGATTTAGCCACAAAAAATATAGTATGTTGTATATTCAACTAGCCCATTCTAACAATCGTAGTTGCATCGATTAAGACTCAGGAATCGAAAGAACATTAGATTATGATTATTGATTGTTGGATTATTATTAGTGCGTTTATAACTTTTTCATAGTCAGGATAAACAAAAACGCGATGACGAGACGACAAGTTTGATAAACGTATGCGCTTGCGCCATTTGCCGTCAATGACGGCGGCGCTCAAGTGGCATTGACATCTGATTTCAAACGTTGGCAACAATGGCAACGCATACGCAGAGCCATGAACTCTAGGGAAAATTAGATAGCATTCGGTTTCACGGTCATGACTATCTATTATCGTTTAACTTAACTTCTACTTCAATTAACCTATTCTTAATATTTGAAAATGTTACAATAAATAAATCATGGTAGCAAGAATATATTGACTGCGTTTCGCAATTTGTTATTACATAGTTTTAAAAAAACATGTTCATGAATAGACTATGCATTATAGTAGGCAAGAGTAGTTGGTTATTAGAAGTTTGAACAGATGATCAATTCATAACATTTCTTGTCGCCCGTGTATTGATGAAACGAGCTTTGTTTTCTGACTTTTGAACTCTCAAATTTTTATGATCTCAACGACGAAGAGAGACGTCCGTCGTCACTAAAGCGCGGTACACATGTTGAACCAGCTGTTTCTATGACACTCACGTCTACGAATCTGACGGCGTGTTTACACTACGGCACGCCGCGGGCTTTGCCTCGTTAAATTTTTATAGCCGCAAGGTCACAGCTTTATGGTCAATTCCCAGATCTTATTGTTCGCTGACAAATTTTTTCACACACCCAGGCATCAAGCGCTCTATAATTGTAGAGTTACGATTGACACTGATTAGTAATTAATTGTTATAGAGCTATAAAATGAGTTTTATAAGCTCTTAAACGTAAAAATGTTCTGTTGGCTGAATATACTGTATTACCGTAATATACTGGTTATAAAGGAGGATTATTGTAGCAATATAGTGAAATGAACTTCATAATAAATTTACGTTGGTAGCGACACTTTATAGAGAAATAAACTATAGAATCGCGAATGCTTTTGTCAAAAATTACGTCATTAGGAATTAGTTATTTAGTCCATGTACTCGTTCATATTATTATCGTCGTATGACAACAAACGATGTTTTGACTGCGATTTTGGTGATATCGACTTTCGCAGAACGGCCGCGGAGCGTCGGGTAATAAAGCAATTTGCGAGCGTGCCAACAAAACAATGGCCTCTGTTCTAAGCTTGTTTTAAAAGCTTTCGACACCGTGATTTAAAACCCTTTGACTTATACCTTATTTGTAAACATCTTGCGGGCACAAAGGATTGCTATTTTTAACAAAAAGAAAAATTGCACAACCCTATTGCCGTGAATCTTTTGTTGGTCATTTTTTTACAAAGTGGTGAGAGTTGTAAACGAAGTAATTGTAAATATTGGGGTTCCAAGAGAATTAGCTGATCAGGTACTCAAATAAGAAACACTACTTCATCAACCATCATGGTACCTAAATATTTGCAGTAGGTATAGGTAGGTAATTCAGCTTGTTGAAAACATAGAAGTACATCACACTTCATGTAATATTTCTTGAAACTTTTATTAAAAGCATAAAAGATAATGTTTTCAGTTTTTTATTATTAAGATTATTTCCATGAAATTAATATATTTTTTAAAGTTACTAAATTCATGCCATATTAGTTATTCAAGATTATAATATAGTATATCTACTATCTATTTTCTTAATCATTATTGCCTAAGAATTATACAAGGTAGGTACGGAACCCTTAAGAATAATGAAACTCTTTCTCTTGATTTCTATACCTTAATTCGTTTGGTTTTTAAGATAGCGTCGCACTGTTTATCTATTGTGTTCAGAGAAAGTTGCTGTTCTTTGCCAATTTTTAAACCCTTTTCGTCACTTTTTTGCTAAACGCCATACACCCATTGGCCATGGTTGTACAATTTTCATTCAGTCTAAAATAAACTGCAAATTTAAAATGCCAAGGCGAAGATAAGCGATCTGCTTACCAACTTGCATGTAAAGATTGTAATCAGCATTCGCAACCGTTCTGTAGTTACATTGTTTAATGCAATGTTACCAAGTATAAACAATATATTACTCAAACTGTCTGAGTTTTAATTAACGTACGGGATGCAGAACTGGATATATTATATGATTGAGCAATCATCGATTATCTTAATTACAAATTGTCAGAACCACTTAAAGTAAATTAATTGTTTACGGCTTTTCAAATATTTCCTACCAAAAAACCGCAGCATAAGGCGCTGCGCAAACGTAGAAACTTCTGTGTTGTGAGTCGGACTCGGACACAACTTACAAGCCACCAATCAATATTTTGACAACTATGAAAACGTGGACACTGTTTGTGACCAGTTGCTACCTATTGACCCACAGGAATTGCCAATCAAAAAGTGTGAAAGCCGCGGTTTTCTGTGACGGTGTCCCCTAAGTTCTACCTATCGTTAACGAAAAAAAGTGTCTATGTTTGTGCGGCGCCTTAATATCAATTACAATGATTCGACGAAGCCATGTCAAATGAATAATTGCAACTAAATTTTACGGAAGGCATCTTTTAAAAAGCGGCTGAACACGAGCTTAAAAATGTGCGTAATGAATTGATTTGAATGATAAAAAAAAATAGGTATTGCTTCTAAATCCGTTAGGAGGCCGTGTATAGCTGCTCTTCTATATTTTGGAATTCCAAAAGCTCTTTGTACCATTGCTACACATGATACAGAACAAAATAATAATTACATTAAACAGGAAATAGGAATGTTTATTTAGATTGACAAGTTTATCGAACAAAACCAACTTCGAACATAATACAGCATTATTCCGACGCAGCCCCTTAAATGCAGCAATGGAACTAAGTTTGGAATTCGAGTGTTTCATTAAGTTAAACTTAGAATTAAAAGAAAATAAATTTGAAACGATAAATACCATTGAACTCACCGCAGACCACGCGGTCGAAGGGGCTCATCCAATCTGGAAACGGAAAATCTATTATCAATCGTGATGAATGTTCTTAATCGCACATAAATACATGCATAACAATTAACAAGTAAAAACGACATTGAAAGCTTACTATAGGTTCCTACAATTATAGTAATTACTGAGCTGGTTCCACATTACAAGCCACGTGAGTTTATAAATGTAACTAAAACTATATTATGTAGTAAGTACCCATTTTGATGTTACGTTGACATTTTTATCATGTCTCTGTAAAATAATGGTTAAATACATATTAGGATAAACATTATAGAAAACTGAAAAAATATCATCTGTGGCTTCTTCGCTTGATTCGGTTCTCTGATGTGCTACGTATTAGCATTAAGTAGGTATAATGCTAATAGCACATTACATTAGATTAGATTAAGGATTGGTCTCCACTACGATCCTTCCGCAGCGGAGACCAATACTAAATCTATGTTTATAAGAGCAAACATTTCAATGAGCGAAAACTTTGAAAGGAAAATTAACTAAAAATTTTCTTAACTTCTGTAGTCTGTGAGTGACTTATCTGATCTTTTAAAAATAAATGTTAATTGTAGCAAAAATTTTACAAATAATATTTAGTAATTGCTTGCACAATTATTATGATTAATGTAAGTAAATAATATTTATAATGCAAATTAATGGTCATGTGGAAGTCAAAGCCACTTATTTAGTGGGTTTTGAAACTGTTTCGAATCTTAAAGTTAATGACAATAAGTTTCTGGTTCTCTGCTTGTCTGATATGCGCTGGCGCATCATTCATCAATATTTGAGTTGATACTTTTTATTTTATGTTGGTACTTGCAGAAAGTTTTCTGACAGTACCTACCAATACATTAATTACGATCAACGCATAAAATAAAACAATAAGCAACGTATTTCAGTCAACAAGCTAGCTGCAAGCAGGTATGAAAACAGATTTTCTGTAGATAACAATAATATGAAGCACATAGATATGATGCAAGTGTCAATAATTTTTATTAGAATTAGTACGTAAATTAAATTGAAAGAAAAAACCTCACGTGTAAAATAGTAAACCCGTCAATAAAATGTAATAATATCTACCAAAATAAACAACATACTAATAATAACCCCTATATAATTTTATGCTAAGACAGATAACAGTACCAACATAGGTAAAAATTTATTTAATTTTTAAAAAAGATAAGCTTGCATCTAGAAATCTACTTCCCAGTAGGAAAACAGCACGCACTTTTCATTATTTCATTCAAAATGTAATATCAAAGAAAATGAATTTTTAATGCTATACTACGCATTGTTGAAGCGATCCAGTTGAGTTGATATTATCTTAGATGTTAGCGAAACGAGCATCGAATAACTGGTACACGTTTATTGTTGCACAAACAGTTTTTGTGACTGTTAAATCTCGCTAAGCAAACACAATAAAGACTATTAAAAAGCAATATTCATGCAACCTAGCAATGAAAAAGAATTTCACATAAACAAAATGAATAGAACAGGGCAATTTCCGCTAATCATGTGAATTGATAAACTTTTTATCGCACTCACTTCGCGCTCACTGGAAAGCAGCTTTTTCTAGCTAAAGGTGATTGAAAAATTTATTGGTGCTATAAATTTTTCCCATCTTCTTTGAAATACTGGATTTTTTAGATGTTCTATCGATTACGCCTATTCTTTTAGAAACCCGTTTAAATTTATTTTTTTTGCTTGTTTGCCACCTACTAAAACTTTGGTATTTTGGGTTTCCGTCAGCTTGGATACCTACACCTGCTCACCTAATTTAAGAAGGTAAAAACTTTAAGTTGCAATCAATTGCGTGCAAACGCCATGAGTTGAAGTACTTAACTATTATTATTAATGACGGCGTGGAGCGTGGCATTGGTAGGCACTAGGCAACCATGGTTGAAATATGTCAGTTCTCATTTATCATTATGACCTGCCAATAATATATAAATAGGAACATTGCTTCCTCTTACTTCTAACTCTGCGCCTCATCATCATTTTCATCGACACGGCAAAAGAAGCGGTGATTCGCGAAGCACGAGAGATGGTTCGCAAATTGTGCTAAGACTGCTGGCTAGGCTGTAGACCATGTTACTACTATTCGAGTCACATTGGTAAAATGTATAAAGTAGGTGCATTGAAAACATTCTATTTTCATGATTTTACCCGATACCTATTAGATCTCTCGATCGGTTTAAGGATTGGTAAAATTTAGTAGATGAGGTGTCGTCATTCGTTAGATTGGGATTATCTGAGGATCAGTCAGTTAGTGGTGAACTTTGAAGATTTAATTTCGGAAATATGAGATATGAAAGAATTTTTTTTCGCAGATAGACCCTTGAATTAATTATTATCAATAGTAACCTAGGTTTGTTCAACAGTTTTCGAAAATATTAATGGAATCCAAAAAGTATCTACCAACGTTTGGAAAATAAATCAATAATTTACAGTGTCACAGGCGGGGAAAAATTTATCAATCAACAGTTTGTACTTTTGTAAGTCCCCAACTGGGATACCAATTCAGGTAGCACTTAATTTTAATTCAGTTTTGTAGTCAGTAGTAAAAAATAAACAGTCAGGTTTATTATTTATTAATAATTTTGATTAATTCCATCTCATTCCATTAAGTATGTGGTTTTTTTTAAATGTTATTGTATGTGATCAAGAGCTCAAAATCGAATCTGCCTACATGCATAATAATTAAGTACCTAATCTATAGGTAATTAGGACCTTACTCCGGTTTTTTAGAGTTTTTTAACGATTCGTGCCAATCGGATACATTAAAATGTACCGATTGGATAACCTTTAATAGCCTTTAAGTGCATAAAATGTTCGATTATTTGGGACATTGAATTGGCGCACGATACATTCGAATTCCGAGACATAAATTACTTCTGATAAGACAACGGAATAATTCTCATTTTACTGGTAATGTTTTACGAAAGTATATTTTTTATAAAAAGGAATTAAATAAAAGGTATAGGTATCTACCTACCTCCATTTAAATAAATCTCTACTTATCGTATTAATGTCATAAACGAAATTCGTTAAATTACTAGTAAGTCAACAGATCTGATGGTCGCTGATAATGAGATGTTTATGTACTAACACATCTATCTTTATTAACTAAATACTTATATATGATTATTATCATATAATGTATTAGTATAAAAGTATTTATATGGACAAAAATACCGAATATTTTGATAGCTATGAGTATGTTTCATTAGATAATTAAAGCGGATTTTTATAAGCCTTACTCGGTACATAACTTGGGTTGCTTCTCATTTGAATCCTTATTATAATATTGGTTTCGCGAATAACTTAAATAATTAGCCATTTATGAGAATTTAAAAATATAATTTTCTCAAAGGTCCTTCAAAAATACTTTTTGCTAAACTGTTGACTAGTACCTAATTCAAGCTTTTTATTACATATACATTGAGTACTTATTGAAATTTCGGTGTGACCTGTATATTAAAAAACCCTGCATAGTTTTTTACATTTTATTTCTGTTTCAATTAATAGATATCAAATTATCAACTAGCCTAAAATATGTAGAGCAGTCTTAAAAAAGGTAGATGTGTTTTCTAACAATGAAATATTGTGACACCTGTCTAAGTAAACAATAAAAATAGTAAAGTCGGTAATTAGCACCGTTCTACAAATAGCAATCAATAGATACATACATAATATATAGAGTCGTCACTATCATGCAAGCGGGGCAATAGCGAGCTATCATTGGTCAATGCAGCAGCCATCTTTGATGCGCATGCGCTGAGACCACGGGCACTCTTATGTGTGGAGGTTCATAATATATCACGTCAATAGGAAAGCGACCCATCGTGGACATAGTTGTTTTAATTTGAAACGTCCAAACTGCTATTTCAAATTAAAACAACTTTTAGTACATGGGTAGGTAATTTATTAATAACGTGATGATATTACCATAGAATCTTTAATATAATATGGATATTACCTATTTAGTAAAGTTCTATACCTATTATATGATTAATTATGATTTTTCGAGGATCTATCGCAAACTCTAATATTATATTATTATATGTATAAATTATAAAGTCAACATATGCGAATCCAACGATTGTACTAAAATTATCATTTTATCAAAGTGAAAAATATCAATACGTAACTGGGCCGGGTAGACCGGGCTGCATATAATATATTTTATGAATAAAAGAAAATTTTAATTTAAGAATATATACTATATATTATTACCTATGGCTGTGTAATAAAATTTTCTAAAATCTGATAAAATAGTTATCTATTTAGTCAGCTGATGTTTTCGTACCTACCTAATTGTTAAAATAGTAGATTGAAAGTTGAATATAACTGCAAATAAATGTCAGCGTGGTGCCTACCCTCAATTTCAATTTTGTGAGCACGTGGTGTTGCTAACACCCGGTGATATATTTTGGCTTTTTATATCTCGTAAAAGAACGCCGCCCGCCCGTCTCTGTCGCAGTGATAATTTTTATAATCTAGCATTGCCAACAAATCACGAAAATTATACCACTTAAAACAAAAACAAGTCGGTTATAGGCCATTTAGTATAATTTCAGTGAGCTACGAGCCACTTTCTGTGGCAGATCGGCTTTGAATATGGTTTTCTTTATGTCTCTACTTTATTGATGAGCGTCATGTGCTGTAGGGAAGGACGCAACGCGTTAGATGTAAAAATGTTTACGATTCACACTCTTTTTTTTAATTTTCTTCAGAAAGTTATTTAGGAAAACAGAACATTTATCTATTCCTCAAAATTCCGCAGCAAAGAGATAATTATTTTTAGTTTGAATTTCTTTGTCCGACATTTATCTTTAAATAAGTATATTATTTTACAAAATAACCTGCGTCTATCTTTCTAATAAGTAAAATGTACAGTAAATACAAAAAATATTGTACTTTTACATCATAAATTTTGCCAAAAAATTAGATTATAGTACAATAATTATGCAGTTTAATACAGGTATAAATTATAAATTATTGTTACGCATTTAGCGGTTCTATTTTAAATAACAATCTTTACTAACTGTTTACGTTGAACGTACTTAGTAACTGCCTTCCTATTATATATCAGAGGTCATTGTACTTACGCGAACATCTACCTAATCCTTGTCATTTAACATTAATATTTATATGTTCATAGACCGCATTATTTTTTGTTAGAATTACTATATGACTATGACTGTTAAGGTACATTAATTATTATTAGTTTACGGTGCCTTTAATTTCATTTTGCATTAATAAGTTTTTAAATACATATGAACCCCTAAAAACTATTTAGTAACCAAATACCACACCTCTAGATTAGTGCAAACGGTTACATAAAACTGCGAATAAAAATTAACTGTGCATTGTATTCAAAACATACAGGCAATTTAACCGTAATGTATTGTCGCATGCGAGTACAAAGTGGACCTCACAAGAATTTGTGAGATATGATATAACGCGGGAGGAGGTATGGTCTAGAATTTATCTGATGACCTAGGTTAGTTCTGTTTTTTAAATATATATCCTCAAGCAGGCAAATATAGTAGTAGAACTAAGAAACTAAAATAGAAATTGCATACTAAACAATGAAAATTAAAAAAAGTTAGAGTTTAAACTATCGTAAGTGACATTCATGATGACTATAAATATATCATCGGTGGTAATTTACGTGTTTTGTAGGAAAATGCCCGATTAGTTTCGAACCCGTTGTTATTGCGGTAATATATTTATAGTTAAAATTAATAATCTTTTTTAGTCAAAAGTAAGGTCGTCGTATATCTGCATAAGTATAACGTGCTTCCTTGAATGTTTATGACATTCATTTTATTATTTTGCATATATATTAATTTATTACGTGAAAAGAATTATCAAATAATCGCTAAGTAAAAGGTAAGATACGGTTCAAATTTGTATCAGATACCCAATCAATAACCTAGTTAGTTGGTTGAAATGGGGGTTGGAAATTTATATGAAAACCCTTTGTTTTTGAAGTTAGAGACATGAAAATTGGCAATTAAGTTAATAGCTATAAATAGTAAAAACCTGTTTAAGCAATTTTACGAAAATCTGCCCCAATAGGGGTGAACTGGGGGTTGTAACTTTGTATGAAAGTCCTGTGTTTTTGAAGTTAGAGACTTGAAAATCGGGATTTAGGTTATTTGATAACCTAAATAATAATAACCTGTATGAGCAATTTTACGAAAATTCACCCCAAAGGGGGTGAAATGGGGGTTGGAAGCTTACATGAGGGTTCTAATTTTTTGAAGATAGATACTTGAAAATCGGCATAAAGGTTATTAGTTTAAAGTAATAATAGGTAAACTGCAAAAGCAATTTTACGAAAATCTACCCCACAGAGGGTGAAATGTGGGTTGAAAATTTGTATGCAAGTCCTAGGTATGTTTTTGTAGTTAGAGACTTGAAAATCAGGATTTAGGTTATTAGTTTTAAGTAAGAATAAACTGCATAAGCAATTTTACGATTATCCACCCCAAAGGGCTTGAAATAGGGGTTGAAAGCTTGCATGAATGTTGTAAGTTTTTGAAGTCAGCATTATAGACTTATTAGCCTTAAATAATAAAAACCTGCTGATGCTATATAGCTGCTATAAGTAGGCCTTTTGCAACGGGAAAATCTCGTAGGAAATCAGAAATTGTACGCGGACGAAATCGCGGTCGATTGGAGCAGCGTGGAGGGTCTAAGCTCTAATTCCCTCTCTCATATGAGAGTGGAGGCCTGTGCCCAGCAGTGGGATGTTAATGGGCTGTAGTGGACATAACTAAGGCAGCTATATTAATGTATTTTTATTTGAGTACTATAAAACGAATTAAGATAATAAAATTAATCCAAATAATCAGTTAAGGTTTAAGTATGTAATAGGTGTCAAATGTTACATACTTAATGATTATTACCTAACTACTTACTGTAAAAAAACAGGCTATAAAAACTTAATATTTATTTAAGAGACACACATATTATCAATAATTGTATTGATAATTAAGTATATATGTGTTAGATATATAATACATAACTTATGCATGTTAAACTTATGTATAAATGATTTAATTTTATAGCCTCTATTTTAGATATTTTCTTATTGGATTTGTTGTACCTACTTATCATCTTAAAAATAGATAGGTAGGTAACATAATGTGATTGTAACGAATCAATTGATATCTGCAAGGAGATAGGTATTACTTATGAGTTTTTGTAAAAATATGTATACCAAAGGCGAGTAGGTACATCTCTGACTCAGTGTTATTAGTTAAGCAGAGATAGGATTGATAGGTAGGTAATAATTGAGGTTTTATTTATATTGAAGTTGATGATTGTATAGTTCATTTCAATAGTTACATAATATATATTTATATTATTTTATATACAGCTAAATATTTAGTACATTTGCGTAGAATTTGGTTTATATACAGTGTTTATGATGAAATTAAATAATAGCAATTGTAATTAAGCTAACTGGTACCTATAATAATACTTGTACCGAGGGCGGGGTAGATATCTACCTTTCTATAAAAAAAAACTCACATTTAAAAACACGCAAAGAAAAATAAGCACATGGGTTCTACAACTATAATAAAATCATATCAAACATATCTACTATATCTACATACAGAAATAAGTTATATGATTATCATTACTATGAAATATCTAAATAACATGGAACAAAATACCTAAAGCGAGAACCTAACGCAGTGTCAATGTAGTCCCTCACAAAAAAATCAAAAGATAGCATTTAAATTACCAGAGCAGAAAATACTTCAAACTAAACAAATACTTAAGCTATTGGTATACAAATGAGTGATCTTCTATATGATTCTTTCTTATTTCAGAATACAAATATACCATGCAATGAAAGAATGAGTGAATCATTACCGGTGATGGACATCCACGGATAGCGCGGTATGTCTGGCAGCGGCTGGGCGGAGGGCTGGGAGCAGGCGGCTCCCATAGCGTCCACCGAGGCTGCAGAGGCCGCCGAGGCTGCTGAGGCCGCTGCCTGGTGGTAGAACTGCGCCGCCGCTGCCATGCTGGCCGACGCAGCCGACACCGCCGCTCCCCCGTTGTGCTGACCCAGCGCGTAGTTCACCATCGGGTCCCCTGCGGTAGGATACCGGCAACTCTTGTCATCCGCCGACAGCCCGCCGCTGGTGGGGAACGGCACCGACCCGCCGAACTGCTGGTGGTGAGACACGTATGGGTACATCCTCGTTGGAGCACCTGGCGACGCCGACGATGACGACGAAGAGCGTTGCGGGCTTCCTGCCCCCGGCGAGCCAGCCCCCAGCGCAGCTGCCCCTAGCCCCCCAGACAAAGACGACGACAACGACGTCGACAACGACGACGACAGCGACGACGACAACGACGCCTCTATCGGCGAAGCCCCCGTACCCGCGAACAAATTCTGATGATGGAACTGCTGGTGGTACTTGGGGAGCATGCTATCGATGATGAACTTGGAACTCATCGCTCGGCGGCGACGCGGCGCGCGACGATCGCCTCGCGGGAGATGCGTTTATCGCCGGCGATTCGGATCGATTCTCGCACGTGCACCTCTAGTATGGCCGCGGATCGTTTATGACCCGCGTATGAGGCTCTACGACTCTGAATTCCCGTCGTGGCGAGCGTTACCGCTGCCGCGCGCCGTACACGAGATGGCGAAACGTAGCACGTGCGTGCGAACGAGACGCACTGATTGCGCGGTGTGACGTGCCGGAACCATCTCCGTCTCATTAATTCCTACCTGCGTGGCTTACATTAGAAAGAGATAAAAGCTATTCGCTAACGACCATTCCGCCGGCCATTGTTCGTAATGGCGCCGGGCCCCGCGTACCCCTGTGCTCTCCTCGTCTACGCCAATAGTGATCCGGTGCAGAGCATTCACCGCCAATCACAAACCATTCCGGCACTTCTAGCTGTCAAAGTGAATGGCTTTCAACAACAGAGCAATAGTATTTTTAATTTAAACATTTTACCTATACAATAACCAAATTAATACATACTAATATTATAAATGCCAAAGTGTGTCTGTCTATTTGTATGTCTGAAATAAGCTACTTTTTATCCCGGAAAATTAAGAAGTTCCCGCGGAAATCAAAAAACCTTGATCCACGCGGACGAAGTCGGACATCATCTAGTTAATAATAGTGTCAAGTAGGAAAAGTACCTAGATGATTTTAATTTTAATGTGTTTAAACCTGTGAAGAAATAAATGTCTGCATGTAAGCATGAAGGTAGGGTACCTACGTAAATAAAATTATTTGACTGTTTCTTTTGAATTTGTATACCAATTAAATGTTAAGCAATTTTAAATGATCAATGTAGTATCTAAATTAAAATGTAAGAACACAATTTTCTTTGTGTTTTTTATAATTTTCATCAGTTATTAAAATAAGCAAAATAACCTTATAAGCATCCGTTTTCGATTTGTATAAGTCCAATAAGAAATTTCCCAATCGCAATAAAATAGGCTATTAAACTCCAATAAGAATTGCACTGAGCTGTGTAACGCCGGCCACGTGGTCGAACTGGTATCATTCATCCCTCTCCAACAAACATTGTCCTTTCATTCACGCATTTCATTCATCCTTTAAGTCGTAACCACATGGGAAACACGTGGAATTGTAATCTTTACGACAATTTAAATAAAACCGTTTATTGTCTGACGGGTTTATTTATTTACTACACTTTTGATTGCTAGACGGTGTTTAGTGCAGGGTTTTTATGGGCTTAACTTGCCTTTTCAGCTTTATCAGGTCGGTGGTACGACGGTGTGGCAGTAGAACATTGCATAAGTATAGGTTTTATGTTGTTATTGTGATGTTTATGCCATAAAAGTATAAAAGGCCTGATATGGACAGTTTAGGTCATTTGTTTTACGATTTGGGTATTTCCTATTGGGTTGTAATTGATTATTTTATTGTAATATAGGTATGATTTATTTTTAGTATCAGATATTTAAAACGTCATTATTAATGTATGCATAGTAAATTATTGTCAGATAGGTAAGTATTTAAGAATACAAAATTAAAAATCAATGAGGTCACCATGAAATCGACACATAGTTAGTTGAATTTTTGATAGGTTTAATGCTCACTAATGTCTTTCCGATCGAATTTTGGCCACGCCGGCCAATCTCCAGAGAGATTAGCCATCTGTGCGGGAGATATTATAATGCACAAGCGTGGGACAGGTGCACTCTCTAGTCTCTATTCCTTTACTCCCATAGCCCGATGGGATGGAAAATCCGACACGACCGGAGAGAGATCAGACGCTGGAGCGACGGCTTTACGTGCTCTCTGTAGGTAACCTAATTGCGGGCTAGTACCTATCTGAGGATTTCTAGTCAGAAAATCCCATTACTAGATTATGGCCTGCCCCGGGAATAGAACCCGGGAGCTCGTCGGCTGCAGTTGAACATGCTGACCACTAGGCCAACGAGGCAGTTCAACTAATACCAATCAGTAACTAGGTATTATGTAACAGCTGGGTTGGTGGGTGCAAATATTTTATTGCAATTTTATGAAGGAATATTATCTAATAGGTTGATATCAGGGTCATTGTGAGAAAACAACATAGTACCAAAAATATACCAATTAACCATTATAATTATACACTGATAAATAAATCAATGCATAGAGGTATTGAAAGTTTGAAGCTTGCAATAAAAATAAATTATGCTTATAAATTATTTGTTTCAGTTATTAGTAAAATCTACCTAGTTCATGAAAGGAGATGACTATATAGATACTGGCTTAATGTATGGGCTTTAAATACCTAATTGAAATTTTGCGTTTTCACCCCAGATTCTGGGAACGTTTCAGAAATTTTTCCAACTTGAGCTATACCAACTGGGTCAGCTATAAATGGCAGTAGGTATGAGAAATGTATATAATATATAATAATATTTATTTCTTAGTCTTAGTTGCTTTCTCCAATTAGAAAAAAATAGGAGTGATTGGTAGACATATAAAACGAATTTGAATTATTTTCTGTCTTGTTACCTGAGCAGTGTTATTGAGCCCTCACAAGTAATAGGTTCCAAGATAATTTAGGTTTCTCAAGCCAATTGTCCTGGCTGTGGGTAAGTAGGTAAAACCAATTTATTACCGCATATTTTCTCCGACATTGCTCAGCAAATATGTTCTCCTTCACTCAACATAAGCAAAAAAACCTTTTGGATCCGCAAGCAGGTCATAAAACGTAGACTGTGTTTGAAAACACGCTCATCTACTAAAACGCTGTATGTGCCAATAAATAATTTACTAAAGACAGTGTGTAAAATTTCGCCCATCACAAAGAAACGCCGACAGGCACTGATGGCCTGTTTTATAGAGGATCGATGTATAGGAGCCATCTCAAAGCCACAAAGTCCCAGGTGGGAGGAGCAAGTGTCCATCGTAAAAGTGCTCAACTCCTCGGAAAATTTACAACTATCGCCCGCGAGATTTAACGACCAGTTTATAGAACCAACGCTTTTAAATTCGATATAAACTTGTTTTGTCACTTACAGTGTTCATCAAAGTGACAAACGACTGTAAACAAGACTGGAATCACTCTTGTCCGATCGTTACGCCATTTTGAGTTTATTCGCAGATAAAAGCTAGAGGATTTATAAAACTAAAGGGAGTCAAAATAGAATAAAGGATTAGTTTTAAAAGATAACATCGTTTGGTCCATATTTATTGATTCGTCTGGTATTGCTCAGCATAGTACATTATTAGGTACCTACTGAGTTGGTAGGCGCGTAATATTACTACAATAGGGATGATACCTATATCAAAAATTTATTATTTCTAACTGATTATTAAATATAGGCATCAATTGACATCCTCGGTTAGTTTTAAGTTTAATAACCATTTTAAAATAAAGATTTAAAAAAAAAGTGCGTTGAAATTGTATGACGCCACAGCTCACAACTATGAATTTCATACAACTTTCATACTAGAAGCGCGTTTTTAAGTTTGATAAAAAGTTGCTGACAGAAGGATAAAGTGATTGAGATGTCATCATCCCTATTTAATAAAAAAAAAGGTTTGCAAGCTAGGGCCGTCAAAAAATATTATAACCTCAGCCGTTTTTAACAAGGAATGTGATTTTATTATTATTCAATTGAAATTAATAAGACTATGATAGGTACGTATAACTACTTACGTAACTACCTGAATCTTGTTCTGTGGATGAGAGCGCAGGAGACGTTTATAGATTAATGTGGTAGAGTTCTGACATATAACTAAGTTCTGACAATATCACAAGTGGGACAAGTTGTTCCACATAAAACATATTTTATTTCATTTCAAAATGACGACGACATCGGCTTATGTAATAATATTATTATATAATCGACGCTAAAATAATTGACGTCAGTCCAGTAAATAGTAAAACTATTGTCTTACCTTTTCACTGATGATATCGTTTTGTCACCTGAAACAAATAAATGCATGGGTTAGCTAGTTTATCTCAACTTACTGTTCATAGTATATTTTAGTTCAACCTTTCAGTTCATGCATCAGCCATCAAGAGCTTCGGTTACCTGACCTTATGAAAGCTAATATTTTTATATGTATAAGATTAAGTCAGTGGCGCTAGGTTAGGATATTTTATTATCTGTCCTATGTACTATAATGGTATATTGTATGCTTAGGGGTGAAACAAGACGATTTCAGACGAGGGTGAAGTTGCCTGTCTGAGCGAAGCGAAGCGAGGGCTGACATCACCCAAAATCTGATACCATGTTTCATGCCGTGGCGCACACACTATTTTTCATATAATCTGCATTCAAAGTGCTAACTTTATTAAAATTGTATCTCTTATTTTAGTTGCTAGGCTGTTGTTTAAAAATATCATAACTGTCGGTTTAGTAGATGGGTAAAATGACAATTTAAAAGGTTTGAAATAAACAAAAGATACTCTGACAGGATTGAAAGGAGCGCTGCTATGTCATTCGGCGGGTAGAAAACCATCACTCACAGTAATGGTATTCTACCCGCTGCATGACGTATTCGTCTGAAATTGACTAGTTTCAGGTGGCTCAACAGGCATCGAAACTCTCATTTTCAATGCAAGTTATATGAAAATTAAATTAATTTCATTAATATAATTACAGATATTATATTGAGATCTTACACTCAGTTATGGACTATATTATTCCACCTAACTATAAAAAAGAAAAAAAAACTTGTAAGGCCACAACCAAAGTTTGCAATCTATAATGTTACCACTCTGTTGCACACGACAAAGAAACTATATTGACAGTACTTAAGCTGTCCTTTCCACAAGGAGTTCAGTACAAGTATGAAAGGGACTTCAATATATTTAGAGCTTAGTTATTTTAGTTTGGAGATTGACCTACTCCGTACTAATATTTTATTTTTTATAAACGAAACTGTGTTTGCTTGTAGGTGTGTTGGTTTGTCCTTCAAGCATGCGAACAATAAACTGATGTGACTGCCTGAAGCGTGCCATGATAATGCTACTTTTTATCCTTAAAAAATCAAAGAGTTCCAGAGTTCCCCCGGTATTTTCAAACCTAAATCCAAGCCACCCAAATCACGAGCAACAATTTTAGTTTTATAAATACAGATTTAAGTTTTAAAGTTTGTAACTAGGCAGCAATATTTATTAAGTTGCTCCCGTAAAAAGGGGGGTAGGTAGAAAATTTTAATTTCACGTCTAGAGGCTGGGGGTGCGGAATTTGTGTGGCATAATAAGTGAGATTGTTGCGAAATTTGCTACAAGAAAAAGAAGGAAGAAGGAGGGCTTACACCGTACTAGCTCGTAAGGACTTATGTGGACTTGGCTGGGTCGAGTTTTAGAACATTTTTTATTAGACCTATGTAATGAAAATAATGTAGTTTTTTATTGTTATTAAGATATTGATTCTTGAATTTGAATATTATGAAATACATATGGCACGCTTGTGCTTAGTAGTTTTTAGGTATCTAAATGATATAATTTAAACAAACAAAATAAAAACATCACAACAATAATTAGTGTCGCTTCAATTTCATTTCAAGCAGATCCAAAAAAAGTTTTGAGGTTAGGTATAAAGTACTAAATTAATTATTGAGCAAAATTGATGCAAAAATCACGAATACGATAGATTAATTCGCACAAAGCTTGCAGTCTGGTACATTGGCCATTTTTATACTGAACTAGCGGACCCGCCTCTGCTTTGCTTGGGTGAAATTTCGAAAAATCCTCCAATCCAATCCAAATACCAATTTTCATGGATATCACCCGAAAAATGTAGAACTTTGACAAAACTTTCTTCCCCTATTTCATCCCTTTGGGGGTCGATTTTTCAAAAATGGTGAGAATACCACATTTAATCGACATAACTTGAAAGATGATGGTTTTTTCATACAAATTTCCACACTGTATTTCACTGGTGGGTGGAAGTTTGAAAAACCCTTCCCTAGTGAGCGCCTACGTCATAGAAGGAACCTACTGTCAAAGTACTTTCAAGTTTCTAATCAGGCTGTGCATTGATTTCACCAGTCAGATAAACGATGTTATAATACATTTAACTAAAAAAAACTGTGTCGGACAAAAGGTCCACAGGAGACTCAAATTGCGTTTCCCTCCAATGCGGACATTTTACTATTTTATATATATATATATATATATAACTCCATAGTAGGTTTTTGCTGTTCCGCAGATCGCAAGATAAATCAAATGAAAGAGGTAGGTATGCCGTAATCTTTCATGCAGACCAATTTTATGGCCTCTTTTGAGAGGTCAATTTTATAATCGGTTCAGAAGCGGATTCGAAATTCATTCTGCAATATTATAAGGCATATCCATACTAAGCTAGCGTCTGGCAGCGGGCGCACGTGTAAGTGGCAGCTTCAATATTTATGTGCAATTTTTCCAACGCCCTCCCTTCCCACCGCCCGGCGTCGCTTGATAAAGGATGCAGCGATCCTTCCGCACCGGAATTGCTTAATAATGCTTGTTATTATTAATACTTATACGGAAATTGAACATTAACAGAACTCTTAACAAAGCTACACATATTATCATTACAATAACAGATTATCTGAGTAGAAACTGAAAAACCAGATGATGCCCACGACTTCGTTCACGTGGATTATTTTTTTTCAATTCCAGCGGGATCTCCTCAATATTCCGGGATAAAAAGTAGCCAAATTTTATCCAAATCGGTTGAACGTATGGGTCGTGAAAGCGTCGCAGAAAAACAGACAGACACACTTTCGCATTTATAATATTAGCATGGATATGTTCAACATAATTTTGAAAACTGCCATAACATTAATCACATCGAAGATTTTATGTATAAAATTCAGGTAGACAAAATTGTGGCCAATGAGAGCGGATGCCGATCGTGGAGCCATTACAGCAAGTGATGCTTATTTACCAAATAAGACACTGTCGTCTTAACCGCTTGGCTATCACCGTTTGGTGTGGTAGAGATGTGACCGGTAATGTTATACCTATCCATACAGCTTTAACTAAAATAGAAAAAGTAAATTAACACTTTTACCGTATCTTTATACGCAGCAGCATGTTAAGTTTAACAATATGACCGGGTGATTTCGTAGTTGAATGACTGAACTTTGAACTATAAGAGTTCAAATATTTTCGGACAGCATAATTTTGTTGTAAAACAATTCACAGTTACAGTACCATAAAATAAAATAAAACTCATTAGTTGACGTCTACTGGGACACTGACGACGATAGGTACTTTACCTAATTGTTCTACGAGATCGCTACGAGCTACGAGAGCACCTACGACGTCCTAGGTCATCAGGTGAGAGTTGAAGCTCCTGCGACTTTTTAGGTCATCAGGTTTTCTGCTTTGATTACATAAATAATTATTCATTTTAATTTATTGCCTTACATTATTGTTATAATGTAATTAGATTGGAATCATTATTATTATTAAGGCAATGTGTAAGCAAAGGTGTATGTAAATGTATGTGTATATAAAAGTAGCCTACTTAAGTACCTATTTATACGCTCGTAAACATAAAACAATAACGATTAGAACTTATACAGAGGAAGCATTCGATTAGAACTCAATAAAATGGATAAAATAATTTGAACACAGCAAGCTATACAATAACTATCATTCCTTCATCCACATAGAGTCTGGTATAGTAATATTATTCAAATAAAAACAATTTCAATTTGTTCCCAAATTGAAACAGAGAGCAGGCGGCGTGTTATTACATTTGGGCGGAGGTTAGCTCCGGTAGAGCGTGTAAAGTGCCGATAGAGCCTTCCCGCCCGGCCCTCTCATTGCCTATAACACCGGCTTTGGGCTTTCCTCAAAAGCCTCCAAGAACGCCTCAAATTTAGCGACTTTTCGCTCCCAATACTCTTACGCGACATTTAAGCGGTGTATGCTACACTAGATTTTAACCCTGACTACGTTCTTTTAAATTCAAAAAAGTAACATATTTATATTTATATTCACGATGGTAAGATGATAAGAGTGGTAAGTGTTATAGAGATGAATGGGACGGTACCTATGAAGGTACATAATATTATTCCCACCTACCTGCTAGTCTTGCATCAAAATAAAATATGATCGGAGGATTAAGCTTTTTGACTTTAAACTTTGCACTTCAAGTTATTTTTCTTCAGATTTTCCAGATTAGCGTTTAATTAAAGGTCGCGTACTCACCAAATTTTGCTATATTTAATTATTTCCTTTATGCTGTAGATAATCTTGCTTTTCTGTTTCAGGCTATCAACAAGTTCACCATAACATTTTTTCTCATCTATGGCCGAAAAAAACAGTTTACCGAACCCGTTCATACGCGTGAACATAACGATTGGTCGTGTCATTTCTGCACAATGGGGTGATAGTATGGGGATAATCAAGGCGGATATTTCTTATTTAGCGAAACATCGCACCAAGAATTTCTTCGAAAGTCCATCGACTGGATGGTATGTCTTTTTCCATGTGGACGATGAATTTGTTTCATAGCTGAAAAGCTTTGTTATATTTGAGTCATTGGTATTTGGTAGGTACGTATTAAGCCTTGATGATTCATTTTTCCTAAAGGTACCTTTTGTAACTCACATTATGTAACTCACATTTTCACAGTATGCAATCATAGGTATTTCATACTAGTTCATCATTCATATTAGAAATGTTTATTGTGTGTTGTTATTGTTGTTGTGTGTGTTATTGTTTGTTGGTTTGTTCTTCAATCACGCTGCAATAGAGCAGCGGATTGACGTGATTTTTTAATAGCTATAGGTAGTTGAGGCCCTGGAGAGTAACATAGCCTCACTCTTTTCATACATACTTTTTATGTCGGAAACTTGAGGAGTTCCCGCGGAAATTTAAAAAAACTTATACCACGCGAAGTTTCGCACTTCAGCTAGTTAGTAGGTACATCAGTTTTTACTTCAAAAACCTTCATATTTTAGCTATTATAAGGTATCTCTCTATAGATTTGAACTTGGGTATATTTTCACAACTTGTGTCTTACATCTGAAATACTGATAATTTTATATTATGTAGGTGTATTATTAGTTATTATAATAATTTATGAGTTCACTTTAACGGTCAAGTTCATAACAACGTTAAAAGGTTTTGATTTTGGAATCGGTGATATTTGAATCGGCAAATTATAAATCAATATGAGCCCACGCAACATATTGAATCACGTGGTAAGAACACGTCTTACTAAAAATTTTATAAAAATATTCTACTATAATTCTACTAGAAATCTATCTAGAGCGCGAGCCGTAAACAGGTGGGTAAAAATAGAAAAGCGTTGGTAGTTCTACGTGGACGCATGTTCAAAGCTCAATGATCTAATGCTGACCGTACGGTGCTTCTAAATTGGTATTTGAATGGGCGAATAACGATGATTCAACGGTTTGCAATCTTATAAGAAAAAAGCGACCATATACTACTAGGTACTATAACTATACTAATATTATAAATGCGAAAGTTTGGATCGATGTATGGATGTATGGATGTTTGTTACTCAATTACGCCCCAACAGCTGAACGGATCTGGCTAAAATTTGGCACAGAGATGGATTATAGTCTGGAATAGCACATGAACACAACACTTTTTATCCCGGAAAATTAAAGAGTTCCCGCGGGAACCAAAAAACCTCAAAGCACGCAGACGAAGTCGCGGGCATTCGCTAGTAGTACCTATATCAGACCCGGACGTTGTATAAAACATGTCTCCGAATAACTTTTTAAGGACGTAGCGGCCACAGACAAATGTGGACTAATCTAACTGGGAAAATAGTAATTGTGAATAGACTGAATTTTTTTAAATAAAGTATTTAGCAATAAATTAACATTCTAGTATGCTACAGTTCTTCTGCTACGATCATTTGTAACATAACTCTTCTTCAATAAGTTTTGGGTAACTAGGTAGGGAGGGGTTATAATTGTACATACTAAAGTGGTTATTGTTGAACTATCTATCGAGGTAGGTAGGTGGATATTGAAAGCAGCAAACATTCAGTTGTTGGTATTAAACTTAAATTACCTGTTTTTAAAATAATATATTAATCTTTCATTGTTACACATTGAAGTAGAATTTTAGTGTTGTTACATATAGCTGCGACACTATAGTGTAGTGACATCTATCTATAGACTATTAAACTAACTAGATGACCAACACACTGGTTTTCTATGCGACAAAAATTCACACATTCGTTTTGACTAAAATAATTTAGATTTTAATTATAATATGTAAAGGAGTAAGATATTTTACTTTAGTTTTAATTACATTACTCATCTTGTTTCGTAAATAATAGGAATATATTTTCCTTTTGCTTCGATCAGACCAGTAGGTAATTTGGAGTCTTGCGTTTAGTGTTACGTACTAGTAACGCCATCTCCCGTAGGGTTGAAAAACTACATAATATCAAGGTTGCTGCATTGTTCAGTAGGTGCTACTCCGTCACATCTCCGTTGCCCTTCACAGTTTCGGGTTAGTTTAGAAAACCTTACAGCTAATAATGCCGAATATAGTCCTGTTATTAAAAAAAAATACTACTGAACTGATTTGGCTGAAATTTTGCATGGACATAGTTTGTACCTTGAATATAATAGTTCCCTCGGGTATAATCCAGGAGGACGAAATCAAGGGCGTCACTTAGTTTAGAAATTTTCATTAACATTTGGTTTTAAGTACCTTCTATCGTCTCAATTTTAACAGTTAGGTGGTACAAGTTTATCCTTAAAACAAATACCTACTCTACTATTATTGTGGTTTGAATACTTATACAAGCTTTGTTTGAACAGAACTCATAAAACGTGCTCATTGTGCATTTTCCAGCGTTAAATGATCGAAAAACAAATACCTATCTAAATATGCAGAACTGGCTGAAATACACACCAGAAATTTGGTATGCAGAGTTATGTAATTGCATCCCGGGAAATGCGAGAGGGGCTACTTTTGATTCTGGAAAGTTAAAGACGTCTCATAGGATTTTCAAAAACTTTAATGCATCGGATACGCCGGCGAAGTAGCAAGCTTCATCTTGTAATTTCATAAAGTTACCTTATGTAATTTGTTAAATTTACCTTACATCTATACTTAGTGATTCTGTTGTAATACATCATTTCTAAATTAAAATAAGATTTCTAAGTGTATTGCTATCAATTCCCAACAGGTATATACCCTGCGGTAAAGGGATATAAAAATGTGTAATGCTGTTATCTTAGTATAATATAGAAATCGTGTACAACAGAATAAAAATATGAAAAAAAATGTACAGTATTTAATAAAAATTTACTCACACAATAAATCATTATAGTATATCATTAGTGCTGTGATAGTAATCAGACTTTCGAGCCGCTTTGTAAAACAGCGCTATCAAGATTTCAATTACACGGTGATTTGCCACAGGCCCGCGTGTTATGCGCACATTACAACAGCTAGGTGCCGCGTTCCGCACACACCACATTGTCTAAATAATGAATCCATTCTCACGTTCTTCGCTGATTTACAACCCCACACAAAACCGCTATAAGACTCCGTAATGGCGCCTACCGCAGCCACTTTATTTTTGGACCTTTACATATTTTTTTTGACACGCGACGATTTAGAATTTTTATCACGTAAATTTTCCGCTCGAAAGGGAAACCCCTATTGTCATTCGGCGCGTACAGCCCGTTTCCTCACAAACACGTGTTCGATGATGTATATATACTTATTCACACTGGCATATAATATAGCAAAGTTATTTCAGTCACGCGATTCTGTTTCGGTGGGTTAAGAATTTTTGGTCTGCTGTAATTTTGACGTTTTTAGGAGTCTACAATGACTCAATTAAGAGTAATTTATTGGAGATTGACATGAACACAGCAGTTTAAAACTATCTAAGAATATAATTGACCAAGCGAAGCGAATTAGGTCTCTGAGTCTACTTGAGTGAATTTGCACTTGTCCGTCCGTCCGCTCGTCCGTCCGTCTGTCAGAGCCTTATAACTTATGAATTACTGAACGTAATTACTTCAAATCCGATGGCCCCCAGCCGAATATGGCTTGAAAAGTTATACAAATCTTTATTTCAGGGGGACTCTCATAGAAGCTAATGCGAAGTAAAATAATTTTATAGCGTTACATAGGATTGCGGTATATCATTTTAAAGATTATTATTAATTAGGAATACAGTCCAAAAAAATATATTTATTTTAATTTTTCCCCTAAAATTGACGAAATGAGGGGCTTTCAAAGTGGAGCTTTTCTAACGTCCAGAGTTGACCTAAGAACTCTCAATTTTCTGAAAGGCTGAGCCTGAAACTGTACTTGAACAACAAATACTAAAATAAGATAAATATTTTATGGAAACTAATTTTTAATGACCTTCAGTATTTTAACAGAACTTCACAATTATGTCAATAGATGGCGCTCTGTAAAAGTTTATTCGTTTCTCCAATAACTCTTTAGCTCTTTTGCGTCTAATGTTAAAAGTTAACTATTACAATATGTTATAGTTAAAACTATCTTATGGATACTGCGAGGTCTCAGTTCGGGGCGAACCACTAGTACACCTATATACCTTCTTTTCTATTTTCATATCTGCTTTGGTTAAATCTCGTAAGCAATTATAGGTCATAATTGTGGCTTATTCTGTTGCATCTATTTTCTAAGAGAGAACTAAAATGATAACTCTAAATAGACTATTGCTTTTACTCTTATTACGTTGTTTAAGGAATAGGATAACACTAAATTTAAAGCTTTCATTTCAGCTTACAGATTATGTTCGACAAAATAAGCTACATTCGTTTTATGATACGCTGTCATGATAAAGCGTATTTTGCTGCAATTATACATGAAAGAAAACGCTAACTTGTTGGAAATGTCAACTTTGAGTCACTAGCCCCGCTAGATGTTATTATAATATGCTAATTTAAATACGTGCCTTTCAGTTTTCTGGGTCGACTGAGAATTTTAAAGATAAAGGAAACAAAGGGAACCTTAATAGCTGAAATGTCGTTGGATATTAAAACCCTGAAAACGTACTACTTATACTTGTTTAGATTATGTAAGTTATCCATCGGTTAAAGCACCAATAAACAGGCAGTTTAAAATGCAATCTTATTTTCGCAACTAACTTCATCTAAATATATCTACCTAGTATACCTACTAATCTCGACTTCCTGTTCGAGGGTTTTCGGGTTTGATCCCCGGGCACGCACCTCTAACTTTTCATACTTTTAACAGTTTTTCCTTTTTTATCTAATACAAGTTAGCCCTTGACTGTGACCTAACCTGATGGTAAGTGATGATACAGTCTAAGATGGGAGCGGGCTAACCTGAAAGATATATGGCAGTTATTATAAACCCATACCTACCCCTAATCTAATCGGATTCTACACGGCATCGCACCAGAACACTAAATCACTTGGCGGCACGTCTTTGCCTGTTTGTTGGTAACAAGCCACGGATGAAGCCTCCCAACAGGCCAGACCAGAAAAAATTCAGAAATTATAAATTCCCAAATTGACTCTGCCGGGGATCGTACCCGGGACCTCGCATGTTAACGCATGCTCAACAATGGGCCAGCATCAATGATAAATTTATTGTGAGGTAAGTAGATGCAATCAATTATACTGGACACAATTTAATGCAATTATTTTCAAACTTATTATTACGAACAGTCGTACTACATGATGCATTTTACAGGGCAACTGTAGGTAAACAGTTTTAAATTGCAACGAATTTGACCTTGCAAAAATCAACTAACAGCGAGTAAATTATATAGGTACGTCCTTAGGTACCGGAAACAGGAGCGATTGAGAATAATGTGGGCGGCTGAAGTACACTGCGCTCCCGGCCATAAGTATGTCAAGATGCAATAAATTAATAAAAATCTTAATATACAGGATATCTTTATATAAGCCTGCCGTTATGTGACAAGATACAGAATGTATATGTATGTACAGTTGTTTGTGTACAGAATTAAGCATTTTTTATGTATTTTATTTTACGTTCATAATATTTCTATATACTCGAAATCAATGTCTTAAATATCTAAATACTTTCCTTACCGCACCTGTGTTCTTACCTTAATAGATAATAAAGATACAAATTTATGAACGCCACGTAACGTTATGAGACTAGGTATTAACTATGAAATATACTGATTACGTAACAGCACTACATACAAAGTTTACCCTGGAACCCTGTGGCTCTATCGCAGAAATCAATCGATTAGTTGATATCATCATAGAATCTTCTAATGAAATAATACAGTTCTACTGGTATATGATCCGGTATAAGAAATTTATAGGGGAGAAGTGGCATGAAAGAGCCAGTTTACTAGACGGAGCAAAAATATATACTTTTAATGGAAGATATGATGATTTTTTGTCTTAAATTATTACTTATTTACTAAAGTAGATAATAACATACGAAAAAACCCTATATATAAAAATCAACGAAATATTCATTGAAAAAAATGTGTCTTTTGGCTCTTTCATAACATTTCGGTATTGAAACAGCTACTAAAAGTTAAGAAAGAGTCAGTCTGTATTATAAGTGTCATTGTTAAAATTATGCAAAATATTAATAATTATTGAACTATTAAAAAAGACAATTCTAATCGAGCCTCGATCTTCAAATGATTAAATCTTAACATATTAGAGGCTTATTTTTTATTAATAACAATTTAGAAAATGAAAAAAGGCTCACTTTGATCATCAAAGTCTTAACTCTATTTGCTTAAGTTTAGTATTCAGGCTATTTAGGAACTTTGGAATATATAATGTAATTTTCTTAAACATAGAAACATGTCTTCTTGCAAACAGGATCCATGAGCCCAATCAGAACAAATTTTGCACTGAAACCAAACTTGATCACTGTTTTCATACGATTTGCTACAAACTACACAATCATCACTATTTTTAATTGTTTTGGAGTATGTTTTGCTTCGAGAAACCTTTTTTTTTACTTCAGCCAATAAGAAGAGTCAGACGAATCAGAGTCATCTTGCAGTACTTACAGAATTTTCTTGATTTTTAGGTTTTTATGGACTGTTTTGTGGACATTTTCTTAATAATATTTTTTGGTTTCTTTTATTCTTTTCTAATTTTGTTCTTTTCGGGAATGGCAGTCACGATGGCAGACGACATTTTTCAGTTAAGCATATTCTCCTAGTCTGTTGTAAAAATACGCCTATTTTCATCAGAAGCCTTTACTTTTTAACTATTTTAGCTAAAAATGCCCTCGATATGTTTTAGAAAAGTGCAGTTTTGTTTATGGACTGGCCTTCCTCTAAAACTTTACTGAATGATTCTTCAATTACCAATTTTTGGGGTCTTTTTCGTTTTTTAGACTAGGCCTTTACGAAAGAGTCAGCTCTTTTATGGCCCATACACCCGGTTCATTCATAATTTATTTGAAGCAAAATACTTACTTTTTAGTAGCAAAAAATTTGACTTGATGTGCTGGTGTCCGTTGGTTTCGGAGGACTGTCAAATGTTTGTGGGTGACGGAAAATTTGTGTTGCCACTTAAAAATAAAATTACCAACCAAATCCGTTCATAAACTACCAAAATATTGTAAGTGGCTTTTTCAACCTGGCTCCTTCATGCCACTTCTCCCCCTCATCTGTTATTTATTTGTGATAAGAAATAAATGATAGATAACATACTCATTGACATCTCGTGAATAGGTTGCCTAGTTAAATTGCGTACGGAAGATCTATATACATAAAATCGTTAAGGGATCAACGCTCAGCCTAAGGCGCTGGGGTTAGAAACTTGAAATTTTGATATTAGGTTTCTTTTGTGACGTAGGCGCTCACTAAAGAAGGATTTTTCAAAATTCCACTACTAAGGGGGTGGAATGTCAATGAGTATGTTATCTATCATTTATTTCTTATCACAAATAAATAACATAATGAGGGTATACATTTCTTATACGTTATCTTCTACTTAGTACATAATATAACAAATATTCTACTGACCAAACTTGGGACAATTCTCGAAAGCCCCAAATAACTTCATCAAGGCATAGTAACATAAAGAGGTATTATACATGCGGCTTATTTAATTGTTTAATTTACCTCTGGTATAAATTTCACTTGGCTATGATACATTAATATTTTTTATGAAAAACAATATTATGCTGGTCCTAACTCTAAGATTTTTGTACTTAGTATTTCTTTATTTGGGTAAGAGTCCGTTAGAATGTGTAAATAGTGCATAGTATAATACATTTATGCACATAGAAGTGCACATTGACACAGAAGGTCTATTTTTACAGCGTCGTTCTTGAAGAATTCGTTGCTTTACTGGAGATTAAGTTAACACCGTATTTACAGCACCAACCGGCATACAGGATATAGTAAAACTAACGCACTGTCGTGTGTGTAAACTCACTACTACAAATTTATCAACGCCATTGTCGAATAACAACGTACTTATAGATAATTAGTCGAATCGGATTTTTTTAGATCTGGAATATTGTATGTGATCTCATTCGTACAAATACATACGCCGTCACCGTAAAAAAAGGATGGATAAAACAAACTTTAAAAATGGATCGCTGTGTGAATGTAGCTGCTGCACACTGTACACACAACCTGTCACAGACAAGTATATTATTATTAGGCTGGATACAACTATATGATAAATATTTGTTTATAACATCACTATTAACTTCTACAATGTCTTTTTTCATTAGTTCTGCTCTTTTTCTTTCTCAATGACCAGTTTCCGAGTTAATTAAACCGAAGTTTGTTTTCTTTTCAGTATAGCCGCTTTATTCATGCGATGTGTATCGTTTTAATTTATACGTTTATATGCCTAAAGTTGAGAATTTTCGTGTTTTCCTTTATGTTCTACTGGCGAACGCCCGCGACTTTGTCTGCGTGGTTTGAGATTTTATGACTCCCGCGGAAAGTCTTTAAGCCTAGCCTATGTGCTATTCCAAACTATAATCTATCTTTGTGCCAAATTTCAGCCAGATCTGTTCAGTCGTTGGGGCGCGATTGAGTAACTAACATCCATACATCCATACATCCATCCAGACTTTCGCATTTATAATATTTTATTCCTAAGATAATAGTTAGTTTAATTAATTTTGGCGAATATAAAAGAGTATCTAATATTTATTACTAGGTACATGACTGCTTTCATCGTTGGCATAAACGGCAGTCAGTCTTTTTCAAATTAAAATACATTTTCAGACAGCAGCCGTCTGCGCTAGGTCCAAAGTCCAGACGAATGAAATTGTAACCAATAAAAATTTGTCGTAATTGTCGTAACTTTCTCTTACAATATAAGTTCCCATACCTTTAATTAAACTGTCATTCTTAATATGCATAAAGTAAGAGGTCTGACATCTTATCAGTTTTATGATTACAAGGTCGTAAAATCGAAAACTGCGTTCCGCGAGTAAGATGTGGCAGAAGCCTAAATTGTATCCCTTAATGCAGTAGGGTTGACGAGGGGTGGCACATTGTTGCAAATACCGGTAGCTCTGTTAGATGGGGCTACTGTATTTTGCAATTTGGTACCTAGTTTTGCTTTTGATGCATAGATGGAGCTTTAGACGGATTTAATGGAAGCTATGCGTTTGATTTGAGAATTAATATACAAATTAAAATTACATTAATTTTAAATAACAAAATGTAAATTATAGTTATCTATTTCTGAAATACTAGTTTTTTTTTTCTATAAGTAAGCACTTGACACTTTGCGAACTCACCAAATCATAGACGTACCTATTATTTACTATGTCATTGCATTAGGCTAACCTGTAACAGTAACAGAAATTGTGCGTACTTATTCCTTGCCGCCCTACAGTAATTTTATCTCTTGTTTGATAAAGTTCGATGCATGTCACGAGGAATGGAAGGGCATATTATAAGACAACTCTGTTCTAATAGGTGATTGAAAAGTGCTCACAGGTGCAGTACCTCTAAGTAATTTCTCTTTTCTTCTGTTTGTTAACTTTAATAAGTACTTAGATGAAATTTTGACTTTAATTAACATTAGAACTAAATTAAACATTAATTGTATTTATTCCTATAAAATGCTTATAACATATATTTAAGTTTATTACCATTATATTACCATTACCATTGTTATATTACTTATTTAACACTTTTATTTTATTTATTAAAAGTGAGCAGTTCTGTTTTCGCTGGCGGTAATGTGGTAGCGTACCTATATAAGTCATAGGTGTAAGTAATCCATATTACTTACTATTACTATACAAATTTTGTTTTGAAAGTGTGTCTACTACTTACGCTTTCAAGACCCATCTTTTCAACTGATTTTGATTCTTGGTACAGATATAGGTTGAATCCAGGTAAATTAAGAAGTTAATTCCCCGGGAATAACGCGGACAAAGTATTTAAGAAGACTAGTATTTTTTTTTTTTTTTTTTTATTGAAAATAATACAATAGAACTTAATGCTAGCTAGCCTAACCTAATTACTATATAAATCATGCCCACGTGGAATGGTGGCAAGAATGCTGGCTGCATTTCCGCGCTGGACAGCCAGGCTGATCCTTTGCGCAAAAAATGAGCCAGCCCTTCTGTCACCAGATGAGGCAATTAACTGCGGTGAAATATCTCGCAAAAAATTTTTGGCACTAAGACTCCACGGCCCAAGGGTCTCCACGGCAAACGGAACAAATATGTAACTCTCTATGAGAGAGGCATACTTCCGCCGCTTGCCGGTTTCAGCCTTTTCTGCTGCGGCTCCCGGCCTTGATGCTGTCTCCCTGATATGACACGGGGCCAATGTGTCTACGCATGTTGCGTCCCACATTAGCGCCCGTCCCCGTTCCCAGGGAACCAGCGTCAATCCATCAGGTCTCTTGCCATCATCCCGACTAATCCCTGCCGGCTCAATGAGCGCAGGAATATCTATGGTGGCAAGAGCCCTTTTGATCGTATCATTGAGAGAGCCATGCCGAAAAAGCCTACCCGCGCTCCTTTGGCAAGAGAGTCCGTGAATTCCAAATTTATCGACCTCTTTTCCACACGGACATCTGTGCTCGAAGCACAGGGGTGTTCCCAATCTGAGACCTAGAGCCACACGAAAACTTTCATTATCTAAAAGAGTGCCGAGATTTTTCGATGGCAAGGCATGAAGCCAATACCCGGATTCTTTTTCAGATAAGGCTAGAAGCCTTGCTCGATCTCTTTCACTTGTAAGATTTTGAACCAAATTTGTATGTGTCAGCCGAACCAACGGCACATCCCAAAGTTTTTGTGTGAAACATTCCTTCGGGATATCGTCATTGGGACACCTGACCTTCCAACTCTCTAAGGCCTCTGTGGCATAGGTCAGTGAAACTGAATTAGAATTAAGAATCTGAGAACTAAGCTCTTTTATACTATGCACAGAGGACAGAAAAGCCGGAAGAGCAACACTGGAAATTTTTCTCACGCCGATGCCACCATACTTGACAGGTAAAGTAGCTTGATTCCAAGACTGATATTTTTACTAGTATTTCATATTTTTTTCTAGTTTATTACACAAAAAACAGTCTATCACTTTTTCTAAATTTTTATTCCGTTCGACGTCTCCACAACCAGGTAGAAAACAAATCGCCGTTACACAAACAATGCGTCTTTACAATTCGACGCGTTGTTTTAGCATTATCTGTTTTGCCGTTTGTTGGGAAAGGGTTGAGTAGACAGTGTTCAGTGCGCATTGTCCCTTCAATACCTTAGCGATGTTCTTTATTGACCTCCCGGTGGTTAATTACTGGTCAAAACAGACTTTTACTGCGTTTAATTTATCTTAATACTTGCGTTGACTACACTCCCTGTATACGCTGAGTAGAAACTGAAAATTATACTTACAAATGCAAACCTAGGAGGTATTTTGTGTTTTATAAATGTGAAAAATGCCTACAACCTACCTGCCTACCTACCTACTGCCTACCTGTTAGTGGGTAAATACACTAATATAAGACAAGCGAAAAACGCTTCCCGCAGTATTTACAACTGGCATTACGCTTTTGAAAGTCTACAGACTACTACTACCTAAAATAAGTTTTGCTTTAGTCACATTTAAGAAAATTATCTATACGCTGAGGACGTATTAAATATGGAATAAAAAATAGTGAGTACCTAACTATTAATGCAACGTTGAGATGCGTTTTAACCGCAAACTTTAATATTTTCATGTCGGTTCTCTTTGTGTTTATGGCTAGCTTCTCTCGAATGAAATTCAAAAATCGTTTACCAGTGGTTAAGAGAAACGATTTTTCAATTTCATTCGAGAGAAGCTAGCCATAGATAGAATATTTTATAGGTACATAGGTAGTGTGAAAAAATAAAAAAAAAAGTATAATTAATGCACAAAATTAATAAAACGAGCCTTAAGTATAGGCGTAGAGTTTGTTCTCTACTGAGAGCACCGCAAACACCGGCCCCAAATCTATGTCTTACCTTAATGCTTACATATTAATAATTTTGGCAGAAAAATAAAATAAAATAAAAAATTATAAATATTAAAATAAAATTAGTAAGCTAAACTCTATGAAGCATAGAAAATTACGAATATCGTAAAAATCAGTCGCCGTATACAAAGCTTGTGTACAATGCAAGAAAATTGCACAACGAATAACCATAAAACCATCTTAGTATTACCCAATCCTTTGAGGTGCAATAAATATTGCTGTCAGTATCATTTCAAACCCTTTAACCCGTAACAGATTATCAACCTTAGTGCGAAGAGTACAGAGTGTGTTTTTATAAAAGATATTTTTAAAGGTATGTATTTAGAGAGTATTGTTAAAATCGCCCTGTAAAGTAATTACACGACAAAGCAGCGAAGAGAAGGTAATAATCACAGGGCGCAAAAACGCGTTTCTACTCAGTTTACCTTTGCTTGCAAAACTGTGCGTTGGAAGTGTTATGTGTGTAGTTATCATAAATATTGATTTTATGTGAAATGGTATATCTTATGTGTAATGTAGTGAATCTATGGATGCGTATTGCCAAACATAGTATTAATACCAAGTAATTACGATTTTATGACACTCTTATCTTTAAAACAGACTGCCAGAGTTGACTTCAAAACTATGTGGGTAGTAAAAGATATATTATGATGGGCTGACCTAAACTATACAAATCTAAATAGAAAGGAACTTAGATTTTTATAACTTATCATTCATTATTCTTACTTCATATTGTCATTTTGTTGTTATTTAATTTCTCAGAAGTAACACAACTGAGATTTGAGCGATACCTGGATTTTTTCACGATTGGTCCTTATTGGTAAGATCACACAGATTTTGCATGAGTAAGTGGTAAGTAAGATTCTTTAAGTGATCCCTATTTCAATTGGCCATACTTATGTTAACGTTCTTTTGCTGATTTCACAGTAAGACAGAAGCGAAGTTCAGTAGTGAGCTGAACAGTAAGTACTGCTAGCATGTGAACGCGCATTCACAGCAGTAGAATATCAGAATATTTATCTGTTCTAACAAAACGCCTGTTCACATTATAACAGCACTGCCTGTCCCCGTGTAAAATCGGCATTTGCCTTGAATTGTATTTTCCCTGTATTGTGTGATGTTCCCTAAAACTGCATTAAACTGACTCATGACTACGACTGGGCTATACAATCTATAGAACGTGACCTTCCTAGTTCCTACCTATAATTTTTATCTCTTGAATAAGGTATTCTACCATAGGAATAAAATTTCCTTTTATGAATTCAATTTTATAATCGTCAAAATCCTCAGAATAGACAAATCAAATCCACTCAGAAAATTGTTCATTGTAAGGAGGAATATAAGAAATAAGTATATAACGTTATTTGTAACAATCAATGAAACTCAAGTGCCTGTATTTCTGCCACATTTAAACGATATTAATTTAGTGCGGCGCTTAGATATCAATAAAAGCATTTCTGAGGTTTCGCCGCCATAAAGTGTCCCATAAAATATTTTATAGTCCATACGTACATACATTAAACAGATACCAACAACAATAAATCATTATTAATGCACGTTATAAACAAAAGTCGGGCAAGGGTTTGTTTTCGTAAATAACTTTATGACATTTATAACCTTAGCCTGGCGAATTTTATCGATATGTTAGATTTATTTAGTTCACGTTTTAATATGATTTAGGCTTCCTATCATCGTCTCGTTTTCATACATTGTTACTATCGTAAGTAATTTAATATTGACACTGGGTATGAAATATTGTTATGTAGCCATTTACTTATACGATTCAAATACGAGTGTTTCGATACTAGCTTATGGATTTAGAGTGATTAAATAAAGTATCTGAATCTGAATCGGAAATATACTCACTTCACATACGGTCTACCTAAGTGGATAAATATTCCTAAACCCAATTAAAAATAAATAAATAAAGGCAAATAGCAGAAGAAATATAGACATTGCCCTTTAGGCAAAACAACCTTAATTTTAATGAACATTTGGAAATGAAGCCCCTAAGTTCGATTTAAGATGTGACTCTAAGTAATATTAGGTGAAGAAGATAAAGGTAGCGAAATGCAGATCCTAAATGATAATGTTGCGAGCTCTTCCCCGTAAAATAACGTTCAAACCATTATACCTACCTACCTCACCGCTTAATTTGCAAATCGATGGCTGGGTGTGAAACGAGAACACATTTTGAGCCCGACTGTACCGTCAGTCCTTACTCAGTCTGACGTTATGGGCGCTTCCTTACAAAGATAGTGTTCTCGTCAATATTTCACGTGTATTTATGATACTTGCCTGTATCCGTCCATTTGGTACCTATATAGTAGATACTAGGCAACCTACGCCATGAGGTAGCGCGCATAATTTTCGGCCCGTCGATGTCTGAGGATGTTGCATTTTAAACATGAAAACACTGAGGTCCTGACTATAGTGGGCTGGGGATTTCGCATGGGTTTTATATAAAATATGCCAAATTGTGCAAGCAGGAATTTTGCCTAAACGTGCTATAAACATTATTCGCACAACTGTATCGTCAGTCCTTACTGAGTTTGCATTATGGTAGCCTCTTTACAAAGATAGAGCTCTCGTCATTATTTCACGTGTATTTACGGCATTTGCCCGTATCGGCGACCGTTTGGTTTAGAGGACAGTCTCAAAAGGTACTCGGTAATTGCCGGTAGGTGACTCTCAACTCTACATCCGAGTTAGCGTGCTTAGTTTCATGATACCTGTCCATGAGCAAAATAAATTCATAATGCTGATCGAAATAAACTGAGAACTACAAAAGTACACATGCATCTGTTGAAGAAACGATTCATGTTTTCATGACGAAGTTTCAGAAAACGACGACGTCTTTAAAGAATAAGTAATACTTAATAAGACTAAACGTCTTGATGAGTTTAGTTAATGAGTTGTTATACATTATATAATTCCATCTGTTTAAGGAGTTCGTTTTAATATAAATTAATTATGATACAAAAAATAAAATAAAGAAATGCTAAATTAAGAAAAAACTGTTAATATAATAATTAGTATTATATTTACAAAAAATACACGCCATCCAAGTGATAGTTAGTAGGCATGGTGCCCAAAACACTGCCGCTATTATCTCGTTGAATGGCAAGGCTAAGCCGTTGGACTAAACAAGCGCCAGCTCTTTGGTCACCAGAGGCGTGGATCAGTTTTGGGACACGACATTTATAAACAATTTAAATTTTCAGTTTTTCAGTTTTTTTTTATTGAAAATTTAAATAGACGTAGGTAGGTACTGTGGTGCCTAAATTTTAATACTTTTCTCGCCATGAAAAGTGTCTGCTTATCAAGTCAAATTTGGTATTAAAATAGTGTGTCAAGTAAGATAAGTATCTTGAATATTTTTTTTCAGAATTTATTTTCCTAATCCGTCCCTTACATTGTTACAGTTCATTGAGTCTTTTCCCACTACAGTATCATAACATTGACCGCCATTTCGAACGTCCGCCGCCGTTTGGAAAACCATAAATTACTTACATAATCTTTTCATTTGTACATTTTCCTTTATCGAATAACGTAGGCTTTCAAGGAAGTTTTGAGAACGCGTAAATCAATACTCAATTTTTTTTTGAAAAACGGTAAGTAGGTACCTGTGCAATCATTTATTAGGTACTTTATGTATTATTTTTGAGTATTGAAAATAATAACATACCTACTCAAAGTATATAATTTACACGATAGTTGTCACATCCATCACACATTTTGGCTTCTATATAATTATCTCTTAGCATTTTCCTAGCATTTTTACCCTTTAACTTAGTTTGAAAGGGAAAAGGAATATATTCATATTGACATTGTTTTAGAAATCAGTTCAAAGAATACCTAAATCAACCTCATATTATTTTTTGAATGAATATGCAGGAACTTTGCATCAGTGAAAATATTCTAATTATTATGTATATTAATATTATATATTCTCTTTCATAGATACCTACTAAAACACAATATGAAGTGATACCACTCGTGTAAAGTGTGTTTATTTGAAATTTACGATTTTCTTGGATATAACAAACTCCTAAGTTAATGGCTATGAAATGTGATATGAGTATTGAATATGAATATCTCGTGTGAAAAACATAAATAGCCAATGCAATGTGCAAGTAAGGTTTTCAACTTTATTGATGGTGGGTGTGGGTTAGTGCTTGAATTTGCTCTTCTATATGACTAGCTTCTTCCCAAAACATCACCTGCTTGGAACTGTTTTAGTTCCAGAATACCATGTTATCTCTTACCCAATTCAATCTGAATTGTCAGCCATTCAGTCTTGAAAAGGATTCAAAAATTGACTGCAAGTCAATACTTCAGACGCTTCCGTTAAATTAATGCGAATTTTAACTTTCAATGATACAAATAATTATTCAAATAAAGAATAAATAGTGAAATAATGTAAAAAAAAAAAATTAAAATTAGACCTACCTATATCAAAGATAGGTTGGCTATAATATATCAAAAGGTAGGTATACCTATTTAACAGTTGGTAGGTAGCAAACTTCATACACTAGTTTTCCCATTCTCTCGTCAAGGGTCGTAGATGGCAAAAACCAATTTAAAGTTGGCGACCAACTGGTTAAAAAACAAAGTTCCTTCCAACTATAGTTACGCAGTTGAGCTCTTTATTTTTACTTATTTTATAACTCTGCCCTTTACGAGGGACATCTATGATGCGAGGGGTTTTGTTCAGTAAAATACTGAACATTAATAATATTTTATATATTTTTTATTATTATTTTGCACTCATGCTCTGTCGTTTTTATAATTTGCTTGAGCTGTTGCCGCTAAGTACCTACCTACTACCATAAAAAATCCAATATATACCTTAGAAAATTTTGAATGTCTCAGAGATCGACTAGATAAATTATTTATCTTTTGTAAATAAAAAAAAAACAACGACAGTAAATTATTATTAACGGACAACTCCAAACTATATGGTTTAGAAACTTGAAATTTAGCTCATTATTAAGAAACGTTATAAATTCAGCTTTTAGATAAAGATATTTGACAGTTTCTGTTTTATTTAGAAGAGCGTAAGTGATAAAACTGTAGGTAAACTAAATATAAAATAATAGAAGAAGAAGCTACGAGTAGAAAGCTGAATTCAAATAATATGCAGTACACTGAACAATTCAAGGAGAGGTGACTGTAGAAAATTGGAAAAGTTCTAAAACAGATAATGCCGGCTACGTGACGGTTCGCGACGACCTTAATTAGTGGGCCTTCATTAAACAGACTATTAATAAACATTCGCCAGTTTGACCCCCGCTCTAATAGAAGACAACTTTCTTATTATGTGCTGTGGAGAATTTTAATCGTGTTGATACCTACAGACACTACTTACGACCACTTGGAATGTGTTTGTGTCCAATCCCAATAAGAAACGAATATATATATAATAATATTATAAATGCGAATGTTTGGATGGATGGATGTTTGTTACTCAATCACGCCCAAACGGCTGAACGGATCTGAATGAAATTTGTCACAGAGATAGATTATAGTTTGGAATAACACATAGGCTACCACATAAAATTAAGGAGTTCTCGCAGGAACCAAAAAAAAGTCAATCCACGCGGACGTAGTCGCGGGCATCAGCTAGTAATTTATATTACTAAGTGAACTAGATGGTAACCGCGTATTTGTTCACTGGACCGGAATTCTTATGATTACATAGTCACTCGAGAGAAAAGTGTAAAATGCGAATAGCATCTAGATATTATCTTAGTATTAATGAAGATTCAATGTTACCATAACCATTTATAATACGCGATACGCACTTAATAATATTCCCATGTTATTAATACGAAATAATTACCTTCTTTTAATTTTCGCATTAATTTACAATTGAATTCAAATTAACCAAAGGTTAATGCCGCCATTTAAATTGGAATAACGATTACGAATACAATTACCTGGAGCACGCGCAATGTTAGACTAGGCGATCAATTTCATTGATAAGGGAAATTAATGTGTCTAGTAATATACCATGATTATTTAAATTGTATTAAAATTATGTAAGTTGTTAAGGATATTAATTCCTTGTTTTGCTCGCTTGGTTTTTAATTAGAACTTAGTTACTTAAATTTTCATTCAATGTCGAGCTGGCTAACTTGATTGCGAGTTGCGACATCATTTTTAGTACGGTGACACAGTAAATTATAGCTGTGGGCTAACCCTGCATGCGGTTAATAACAACTATACAAGTTGTTATTAAACCCATACTCTTCCGCCAGACTTTACCAAAATCAATTTAGAAATTGATAAATTCTCAATTGCATCTTATTTCTAATCCATACTAACATTATATATGCGTGTGTATGTCTGTCTGTCTGCTACGCTTTCAAGACCTATTTGTTCAACTGATTTTTATCCCGGAAAATTAAAGAATTCCCGCGGGAATCAAAAACCTTAAACCACACGGACGAAGTCGCGGGCATCATCTAGTGTACTCGTACCTATTTACCAACCATAATAATAACAATGAAGATTTCAAATTACTATTTAATTAGGTATCTACCTATCTAGAGGAATAAGTACCAAAATCGTATATAGGTACAAATCTGTTTACTTGTTCATCTCTTATCCAAAGTGGTACAGTAATAATCGTCATCATTAATAAAATACATAAATGATACCTACCTACCTACTGCGTAAATCGTTCAAATAAATTACAAAAATGTGGCTTTGTAATTTTCTACTCTTCAATATATTATGTCAATCTCATCTAATTGACTCTATCTAAAAGTAAATGAGTTCTCTAATGGGTACTGTAGTCTGTAGTCTGTACCTACTGCTAAATATTGCCTGTACTGTGTCTAGAACATTGACCGAAGTAAATACGCTTCTGCTCTAAGCGATGACACTTGTATGTACCTAGTATAGTAGCTATGTACCTCGTTGAAATGGACGATAGTCAAACAGGTGCACTATAGAAAGGCACTACGTGCAACTCCGAATTTCCTCCACCTCTAAGTTCGGTATCGTCTAACTTTCAATTATGCCGACAGTAATTATGTGCCGGCAGTAGACGGCGACGAAGTTCGCTTCTATTAAATTGCTTTACTTTTATCGCTTATAGGATCGACTTAATTTTTGTAGACGTTCGTACAACGTTCTGGAGGACCCTTGCCGGATTTGCACTTCAATTTCGTCTGGAATTTTAATAGATTTCAGTTTCGCCTAAATGTCTTATTAGGCATGAATAAATATACAATTTTAGAAAGGCTTTTCTTGTCTGGAATGGGAGGACCCAGGTTTGGAATTCCGGCTGAGAATTTATTTCCTTATTTAGCCGCTCAGGAGTGTAAAGGTTCATTGTAATAAACTGCTATAGTCTGATCTAAATCAAATCAAGCATTTATTATTGAAAATGAACGATACCATCGTAGGTCATTTAAAATTCAAATAGATGAATTAATTGTTAAAGAAGACGTACCTAGGTAATGATGATAAACCTAATAAATAATGAGCTCATTAGGTAAAATAAGCCGTACAGATTTTTTTTCTACCCATAGGCAATAATAAATAATATATTTAAAAGGATAAATATGAATAATTATTAACGATACACGATAACATTTTTCAATTAATTAATACTTACAATAAAACATCCAAAACATCCGCCTTTCAATACCTACCTCAAAGCTCATTCGTTAATATCAATGTAATTGATATGTCAACGAAGTATGACACCTTTATGAAGAGGTGATATTTTTTAAACAATATAGGTATGCAAATTATACGTATACGCAGGAATTAAACGTGTTTTCTCGATAGGCAAGTATTATTACGTCCGCCCAGAAGGGCATTATCCGTAAGTAGAATATCATAAAAAACAATATTAACAGCGAGGTTTAAGCATGACAAATCAGAAGTTTTTTCAAATGCGATTTCATAATGGTTTTTCGTTTAAATTGCTTAATTACGTGTATAAAGCACATAAAATACAAAACGTATCTATCCACGAACCGAAATACTCGTGCCTATACACATCAAGGCGATTTTAAAGATTATTTAATTGAAAGCATGCCAATATATCGTAAAAAGCTGTAATGTGTCATAGGAATGACGTTTGACTCAAACGTTTGCCCTGGCTTGCCACTTTTAATGGCAATTAATGGTCTTTGTAATTTGTTAATGCCATGCGTGTCGGATGCCTTTAAACAATGAATAGCTGGAAAAGTTGTACTTAATTATTTTTTGGATAAAATAGTCATGCAGTGCTATTAAACAAAAACTTACACGCCTTTCTAATGTCTATACTAATTATTTATTTTCAGCCTTCAAAACGTTTTAATAAAATCAATAAATATAACTATTGTATGGGGAATACAATTTATTTATGGTATTTAATACCATAACTAATAGTGACGATGCAGTTAAATACGTAGGATCATCTTATTTTTCACACTTAAATGATTAAGCTATAAACTATCCGACTTCCAATTAATACCAATCGTCGATTCGTTAGACTATACCGACGTCTTTGCATTTCGAATGGACTGGCGTGAAATTATTTTTAATCATGCTATAGAATTACTAGTTTGAAGTCGTTTCAGTTGATAGGTGCTTTCATGGGGTAAGTTTACCCTTAGTTAATTTAAGCCCGCGCCTAAGTTTGGAATTGTACCTAAAGCTCTCGGATCATGTCGGGTGGCATATTGCCTTAACAGCTTTTAAAATACTCTCACTGTATGTACCTAATTATTGCAGTTAGATATCCATACTAATATTGTAAATGCAAAAGTGTCTGTCTGTTCCTTTTACGGCCCGTCTGTTAAACCAATATTGTCAAAATTAGGTACATTGTAGCTTGAATCTCAGGAAAGGACTTAATCAAAAAGTTTTATCCAAAAGAAACAAAGAGTTAACTCACGGGAATTTAAAGTCTCCTATGTCTATACCTACGAAGTTGCAGTAATCATCTACTTACATATTTGGTTAAATTATCACCGAAACAAAATAAAAGAACTCGAATAGATTTTAAGGTTATATGGCTTAAAGCTCATTAAAGAAGAACAAAGGACACTTAATATCAAATGCAAAGATCAATTTCAAGAAAGTAAGAAGAAGATTTTTTTTAAACTTTTTACATTAGGTACATTTGAAAATGTTTACACTAATTAAAGGAAATTACCCTTACAAATCAGCTGTTCTTCAATATTTTTGCTCACCTTCTCGTTCATTTCTTGCAATTAGATTAAAATTTTGGTCAGGATGGGCACAAGCGATCGTTGTGGTCTGTTAATAAATTAAATAAAAAAAGTTATTGTCTCCAGAGATTTGTATGGCGCTTGTTAAATTTATGGCGCAATAAGGAAGTGTCAACTCGCATATTTTGACGAAAGGATTGAATGGTTCATTGTAAGGGATCTTTGTTGCTTTTTTAAAGGTCTTTTGATGTCCCAGTTAATGTGGATCCGTTATTGTTGTACACGTCTCTATTGTTTCTCTTATACGCTTTATTATTTGTTTTTATAAATTGAAGTGCCATCTTGCCTTCATTTTTTAGGTACCAGTAAGTAATTTTGAGTAAAAAATTCTTTTCACGTTCTCTCGATCTCTTCTCTTTTCTCGAATCACGAGATATAAAACTTCTTATGACTTTATAGGTACTTTGAATTTTGAAATTTACCTATTCAGTGGAATTTTATATAGCTTACATGATTCACCCTCCAAATACTATGTAGGTACGTAAATGCATATCTATTAATTATGTCCAGAAATAAGATTAGGTAATACTTCCAAAGTCCCAACCTAAAACTACAGAACAAACCGCTGGGTCTAGAGACGTGTGATTTTGCATGTAGGTTCCCTACATATAGGTTATATCGTTAGGTTTTTAAAAATCCAACTGAGCTATCTCAGGGTGTGTCATCTCGAACTAATAACACTGTCATAAGTTATTTAATACAATAATACGAATACTCGAGCTACTTCTAAAATTAGAAGTGATATTTATGGCACTTTTCCGAGCAATCCACGCGTGATAAGATAACTCAATAACGGGCATGAATATTATATCATAACGCATTGCGTCCGTGACGGGCCCACGCTCATTTGCAAAGGGCACAAATGCATCCGCATCTGCATTCAATGCGAGCAAAATTGTCCACTCGTATATCAGACTATTACGTCTGATTGTAAACGCTCCTTGAATTGTAAAACGGGGCAATAACTACTTACTTAAAGACACTCTGTGTCACCTTGAAGTTCTTTATTTGTCTACTTGATTATCGCCTCATGAAAACCTTATTAATTCTCTGTAGGTAATTGGTAGGTACTTCATGAAGGTAGACTTGACGATTCGAAGGCAAATGTAAAATTTTATTTGAAGAAAAATATTTGAATTTGTAGTTACCTTTCTTGCTGTTAGATTCAATATTTTTAAACCCCACCACGAATAAATTGCAATCATAATAAATTATTTAATGAAATGTATTATTCTGAATACACATTTCCATTTCTATTATGTAATAAGTTGACTATTTAATTGATTTAATCACCCACTTTCATTCCTAAAATACCTTCCTTTCATTTCATGCCTTCATTTCATTCTTAAAATAATTCCTTTTTAAGGTACTGTCGGATATTTCGATTATTCTTTATATTAACAATATCCATTAATTTCACGTCCCTACATTGGTGCCATTGGAAATAAAGTATGTTGCTCGTGCTGTGTCTACGTGGCACCTATACCATGAATCCGATATTAAATTTCCTTCTCATGCTAACAGCTTGCATATAATTTTAGACGCATTCCCGGGACTACATATTATTATACAACTTATTTCTATAGTGCTTTAATAAATGAGTTTTCCGTTTATCAAGCACTAGCTGATGCCCGCGACTTCATCCGCGTGGTTTGATTTTTTTTGATTCCCGTGGGAACGCATATATTGTCCGGGATAAAAAGTAGCCTGTCACTCTGCAGGTCTGCAAAATCACGTGGATCCGTTGCGGCGTGATTGAAGGACAAACCAACAAACAAACACATTTTGTACTGAAATAGACTTTTTTATTTTGAACAAGGATTTTCAGTATGTTACAAACGGATATAGCCACAGCTTCGTATACGACTGACAACAGAATTTTGGTACTCGTACATTCTAATTATGGATCAGAGTGTTGCAGTTGTTCCTGTAATAAGCCTTACCCCCTTTGTACATACAATAGGTACATATGCTCAACATGGCTGCAGCTTATCCATCGGACGGAAGCTCCCGACCGACGCTTCACGAGATCCGAGTGCCATTGTAATGCAAATGTGTCCGCTGTCTGCCTCCAAATTACCCCTTCGGTCAAGCCGGGGCACCGATGACCAGGCATTAGAACCCTCCGTTTTAAAACCGACCCCAAAACAGTCCCAACCAACAAATTTAACCTTTATATGTCGAATCCGACGATAATTTTTCCCTTGCAGACACAATATTCGGCCATTATGGACATATTTCACAGAAATATAGTGTCTCGCTAATGTGATAAAGTACCCGGAGTGCAGGAATGGCGGGGCGATTGTCTGGACAGTAATTATGGGGCATCGTGCGGTATTCAGGCAGATTACAACTCCAGACGTGAGACGACTATAATTTCTTGAGATATTGAACATTATTTATGAATAAATGTACCTACTTATATTTGACGCAATTATGTTTAGTTACGGTCAAGATAGTTAATGGTTTTATGAGATACTAGCTGATGCCCGCGACTTCGTCTGCGTGGATTCAGCGTTTTTGGTTCCCGCGGGAACACTTTAATTTCCCGGTATAAAAAGTATCCTATGTATTCCAGACTATAATCTATCTCTGTGCCAAATTTCATCCAGATTCGTTCTGCCAGTCTGGCGTGATTAAGTAACAAACATCTATCCATCCATACATACATTTAAAATTTTTGCATTTATAATATTAGTATAGAAGTGCGATGTCTTGCTACGAATACGATTTTCTATAGAAAACTGTCGATAGGATACTTAACCTATGGCACTGCTAAAGTCGGTAACGCTTTTGAAGTCTTAAGATGTGATCCTAGGTAATTAGGTAGGTACCTACCTACTATACTTTAATAATTATAATTTATTGAATCAGTTTCATTAAAATGCTAAAATCTAAATATTAAACTAACTATAAAATAAATTTAAAACAAGTCCTTATATACCTCATTACAAAAAAATAATAATAATTATACTACCTTTTCTGCTTTTAAAAAATGTTTTGTGTTTTTTAAATTGACAAATGTAATTTTTAGAATACATATGTATTTCTAAAGACACGAATTTCATTTAATTATGTGTGTACCTAATCCAGATACTAACCAAGGTATTAGCATTATAATAACTAAAGAAAGCTTTAGGGTTTATGACCCTCTTGACCCATAATATTATGACTGCGTTTTATCTAAATTCGCATAAATCCGTAGGGATGGGTTGTTGTACTATACTGTTGTGACTTGTGATGTACTTGTTTTGTTAAAAACAAGTTTCTATTTCACGATATTCATTTGCTAATAATTGACTTACTTGAATTTCTTATTGAGATGAAAGGATTTGAATATGTTTGTGATTATTATCACGAATACATCTACCTAGTTACAATAGGTATAAAATTATAATTAAGTATAAATTAAAGTAAAAATTCATTGAGCGTGTAATATTTCTCTATATACAATAATCTACTTAAAATTAGAAACCTTATCTCACAAAATGTTTCTCACATTGCAACAAATTTTATATTCAAACCAATTCAAAAAGATACAACAGCGTATTAGAAAGAACAGCCTCTTCAGTTCTTCCATATAAATAGTGCATAAAATTTCTAGACAAAGCATACGTACATAAAGTGTATGTAACAATGTAAAATAAAGATAAAACGGAAACAATACGAGGTGTTTAGCCCAGACGGTCTCCCTTGGGCACAGCTCGCAATTTCATAAAACGGGTAATCCTATACCTACCAGTAGGTATACCCAACATTCCCTGTCCAATCTCCTATAAGGAATGTACACTGCGAGCTCAACAAAATTAAAATGATCTGCCACGTGTCGAACAATGTATTTTCTGAGTTGGAAGTGAGAAATACGGGCGAATAGAGGAAGGGTTCATCCTAAGGTGGCTGGATTCTGTTGGACTCGAATAACGAGACAGTGTAGAACAGAATTAGAATACATGCACTTTAAGCAACTGCTAATGTGTTTTGAGAATAATTTAATTGTCTCACTCAAACTAAACTAATTAAACTAATCAGAATAATCAAAGATTGATAAAATTTTCACAAAATAATTTATTAAAATCTTGTAAATTAAAGAACTTAAGACTCCGTTCTATTATTCCAGAAAGGTATACACACCTGCATACTTTTGTTAATTAAAGAAATGTTATAGGTACCTATTTGAACTTTGAATTTAATGATATCTACATAAGCATGCTTTTGTTTATAAACAAGTCGCGCTATTATCTGGCGTCGCTCCAAATGTTTATTTAAACACGTTTATTGATATATTAAGCCACCAAAGTAGACATCGATAATGTCGACCATCGATAATACCTATCCACCGAAATAATGTCTCTAAATTATAGTTTTAAAAAAATGTTGGAACTTTATAAATTTCAATTTCACATTAATTTCGCATCAATCATTTAGGTACGCAACCATTTAATCTTTTATTAAAGCAAATTTTTTGCAAGCATATGAATTCTTATTTTAATCAAATGAGTTGAAACCATTTACAGAGGGCCACAGCAATTAAAAACACTGATAGATTCCAATATACTTACGCTCATTTATCATAGCGATGGCTGTAGAAATACATGATCTAAATGGCCTTGTATAACTCTTTTCAATGTTAATACACCAATCAAACTTGAACCTCCGCTGCTCTCACGCATCCCACAAATAAAGCTAAATAGATCGAGTTCAAAGAATCTTGTAGTTCAACTAAAAATGGCTGAACTTCTATACAGCAAACTGCGGGCGGTATTATTTAACCGCGCCATATCGATTTATTTTATCCCAAACTGCCGCAATTATGACATTAATTTAGATCATAAAAGCTATAGAATGTTCATTTAAGACGTTAGAATCGAATAACTTTATCCGATCCGATGCCGCGTGAACGAAAACGTTTTCGGTCGATATACTTATGCGTAGCCTTTTTTATTTTCTTATTCTCGTAGACATAAGGTGTGGGAAGAACGCCGAATAAGGCGATTATGTACGGTTGATCAAATACCAGTATACACTGAACGCTGGGCGATTCCGAGCAACTGTCCATGCATTACAATGGTTCAATGCAGCACAATCTTAACCCGGACCAGTTATGTAGATATCGATGCTATAAGTTTAGTATTTAAAGCTCTGAACATTTTATATTGGAAGGGTGATTATCTTTGTGGTTTAATTTGCAATCGGCCTGCAGATTATTATCGCTGTCGTTTTTCTTAACGCTTTTGCCGACGTGCTTGTTCTAGAGAGCGTTTGGTCTGAGATCTAGGTCCTATTAATATTTATTTAAACTATCATTTGAGAAATCATGAACTCAATTTCTTACTATGTTTATTGGAATTCGTACTCAGATACATTTATGTACCTACCTACATCGCATATTGTAGTACCTAGGAACCTGCCTGAGTATATAATATACCTCCACAAGCTAAATTAGATATTACCCCACAATGAATAGTTTTTTCGCAGTAGGTACGCCAGGAAAATATAACATTACTTATGTGGTTATTTCGACAAGTATATATACAGTCTATTTGTAAGTACCAATAAACATTGGAATATTATCTGATTATGTAGGCATAGATTTCGCCTTTTATTGCCCGTAGTGCAATTTGTGTCGTTACCACTGATTGTCAATGAACAAATCAAAAGACATCGAACGTAGCACATAAATATCATAAATGAATACATGTTAAAATAATTAAGTAAGTAGGTATGTAATTCCAATCAATTTCGTTTGCCGATACGCGTTATCTATGTGCCAGTTATGAGTGCATATTCATTAGTACATTAAATATTTAAAACTGTCTTAATCAGTTCGCATGCGAATGGTATTTCGATACGTGTAGTTTTATAAATTCTCGTATTTAGTGCTGGGTACCCGGTGGCCTAAGGTAGAGCGAGATAAAGAGTCCATTAGCTCTTACGGTACCGAGGAAGGGCTGAATTTGCGGCCGACACGGGGTCATTAACTGACAATCTCTTTAAATCACTTGTAGATCCTCCCTGGGGCCAACCTGGCTTATTAAGGAGGGTGCGCCCGGCCTGTTTTGGAGGTATTAAGAAATTTCAGCCTTACGCTGCATAATTTCGGCTGGTATTTTTGAATATTTTCGTATATTTCATGTTTATAAATAACTCCAATCTATATAATATCTACTAGTGAACAACTTGGTGGTTGGATATTTTTTTAGGTAGACATGGTTATTTTCGAATATCTATAAAATCTAACGTAGGTACTCCTGTGTAATTATGCTTTAGCTAAATAACTATTTTAGGTATCTGTAATTTCTTAGGTACAATCTTTACAGCTCGTCTTTACTGCCTCGTTGGTCTAGCGGTTAGCGTAGTCGACTGCGGATCACGAGGTCCTGGGTTCGATTCCCGGTCGGGCATAAAAATTGTTAGGTATTGGGTTTTTCAATTATGAAATTCTCAGTGCCAGCCCGGAGTTGGAAGTTGGCGGTGTTTCACCCCCGTGCCTCGGAGAGCACGTTAAGCCGTCGGTCCCGGTTATTATCACTAACATGATAATAGTCGTTAAAGCCCGCCAACCCGCATTGGAGCAGCGTGGTGGGTCTAAGCTCTAATTCCCTCTCTCCCATGAGAGTGGAGGCCTGTGCCCAGCAGTGGGACGTTAATAGGCTGTAGTGGTGGGAATCTTTACAGCTACCTATATAAGAATAAAATTATTATCTTTCATACCGATATACCCTCATAATCATAGCTACTTTATGATAATTGCATGGTCCCATACATTACTTAATGGTAAGGAGGTAACCTAAGAGCATAGAACCTAACATTAGATACCTCTGCTTGAATGAATTATATTTTTAATAATATAGGTATGCTACTTAAGCATATAAGATAACATTTATTGATTTAGGTCCACATTCTACATCCGTATGAAATTTGGTAACTACATAACAAGTCAAGGGGCAATCCTTTAAGGTAGGTATATTTTGGCATCCCTAAGTTTAATTTAAGATATAATAATATCGTGTCTACTTCATTCTTGCTACGCGTGAATACTAAGTACCTAATTTAGATTTTTGAACAAAGCCAACGACTATCCGGGATCGATCCGCGCCCCTCAGTTCCGGTCGTATAGCGGACCCAATTTAAAAATCCCTGGCTAAAGACCGTCCAGTTTATGCAAAGTCTCCGGATTATATATATCATTACGAAAATTGTATTGAAAAGAAGCGCTCCACGCATTTTTATAGATCAAATTAAATTGGGTAAGTAGGTACGTACCTATAGCAGGTAGAAGTAAGCTAATTGTGTATTCTTTCCTCGCTTTCAGTGTCCTTAATCCGCCCTCCTCGTCCCCCCACTCCTTGCTACCCCCAGTTCCCCAACTAGGCGGAAACTTTTAAATGCGATGCCAATCTTTGTACTTGTCATGTATTACAGCTATTAAAATTGTTTATGAGTATCACTTAAATGTGATCGCGAAATATCATTAATAATAATGATTCCTCCCTATTGGGAAGTTAAAATTTATTTAAAAATGGGTAAATAATAGCTGATGGTCTCGGTTTTGCTCGTATTTAAAATCCTGTAGAAACGTTTTTTTCCAGGTTAAAGTGTAGGTACGCTGTTTCCAAATTTAGGAAAAAAGTTTTATTTAATTTGATGTACGCCATTCGCCCTGTGCCAAGTTTCGCCTAGATTAATTCAGTGCTTGAGCCATGAAAATAAGCAAACAAAGAGACACACTTGCTCATTTATTGATTAGTATGGATAAGCATGCGAGATGGATAAATAAATCCTACTTAGCTGTGGAAGATGGATTTTAGATTTATAGATAAGAGCCAAATATTTCATCAATTATTATAAAATAACTCGTGTAAGAAAGGAGAAACTTTCAAATAGATAGAATATACCTAAACCAGTTTTATAAAATTCACATATACCTATAAGAAAATCCAGCATAATGCAGTGGGACCCAATGGGTAACGGTAGTGAGAAGAAAATTGCTTGGGAAAAATTTGCATTTTTATTGAAATTTCCACTCTTGGTCGCGGATAAAAACTATGTCTAACTACGTACCTTAAGCTTTGTATAAGCGTATTGGCGACTCTGTGTTGGTGTCTTCGTTGTATATAGATACGCTTGGTGTGGGAAAGTGTGCGGGAGGCGACGGTAGAGTTGCGACGTCGCGTATCGCATGTTATCGATAAAACTTACCTTATCTACGGTATTAAGGCAAGTTTATAATTTATTTAAATATTAAATTAATATTAATTATTATGATCGTCAATTCTATTTGTACATAGGTAGGTACGTAGAAGCTGTTAAGCGGTAGGAACATAGTAAGTCGGAATTATATTATCCATTTATTATTTTCAACGCACTTGAGATTTCTTGATGATGATTATTGTTGTTATGCTTGCTAGATCTTATAGAAGAGGTTTTCTTGTTGTCACAAATTAAAGTTAAGTTAAGTATGATTTCAATGGCATGTACCTAATATTAGGGTAGGTATAGAATGCCGACAAATGCATTGGTATTATAATGCGACATTATTCGGCCACCGATATCGATAAAATGATCTAAACATGAACATCTCTACGGATAGCAGACGATCGCTATACAAACGTTGACCTATACATCAGTTGACTTTAGGGTAGGGATCATAATAGGAATTTTCTCCGTCGAATATGCGCACCGTATCCGATACCCTTTTTCACTTGTATTGTTTTTATTTTCCAAACTTAATGAAAGAACTTGTCTCGCCCGTATTGCATTTTCAATATTTCCTTTACCTATAGGTTGTATTCCTTTTTTCCTTTTGGGTTATCAGTTTTTATTATGAAACTGAAACTAAGATAAAAGAAGAATAATTAGATTTCCATTGAGAATTAAATGAGAAGGTATATAGGAACTAAGAATTTTTCGTAATATTCCTAGTTTAATATCGGTTATTTTAAATATCAGTAAATTTTAATGATTCGTGTTTACATAATAGCCGTAGATAGGTCGAGGTAGAAATCTTGCGTCTAATTCTTCCCAGTCATTCTGGTTATTTTCGGGCTACCTAAATAATTATCTACAGACATACAAAGTTAAGTTCAAGTCAAAGCTGCCCAAATGGTTTCGAATGATAAAAGTTTATTAGGATACTTGAAGAAGAAATAAATAATTTTCCTACTATCCATTTTTCGCAGTTTCTAACAGGAAAACATTTCAGAGGAGAGAACATCATTAGCTCTAATGATACTGTTTTGGTACTAAATCAACTTCTTAAAGGCTTTGTTTTCCCCTAGTTGCGGTTGTTTTTTCAGATTTGAGTAGAGCTTGACGACGAGGTAAATTATTTTTGTGTTATTTTATAAGGCATCCCTAGTCCCTACTTATAGGTACTATTGTACCACTTATTTAAAATATGTCGCTTTTTCAAAACAAGAGAGACAGGGGGGATCAGACATAGGTAGGTACCTACATTGTATTTGAGACCAAAAATAAGAAATCATTATGTGTAAGTTGACGACCTCTGTGGCGCAGTATTGACCGCTGTTGATTTAACGCGCGGGGTTCTCGGGATCGATCCCCAGCAGGGTCAATATGAGAATTTATAATTTCTGAATTCTCCCTGGTCTGGCCTGGTAGGAGACATCGGCAAATCCTACCGGCAAAGACGTGCCAAGCGATTTAGCGTTCCGGTACGATGCCGTGCCGAATAGGGGTATGAGTTTTATATAACTGCCATGCCCCTAACAGGATAGCCCGCTGCCATCTTAGAATGCATCACTTACTATCAGGTGAGAGTCAAGGGCTAACTTGTAGTGGATTAAAAAAAATATATACTAAGTAAGTTGTTCTTGAGAATAGTTGTTCAATTACTACAGTAAATCTGGGTCACAAAATTTGAGATTAACCTTTACCACCCATAAATGTAGCAAATCAACTATAAATTTCAGGTGTATAAAAACTTACTGCTCACATATCGTTTATTACTATAATATAACTAGTATGTTGTTTATTAAGCAAAGTAACTCGTCTTGTAAAACAATGCTACTGATCGGATCACGTAAAAAATACTTATCACATTCTATCTACCTGGTCCTTGAGATCATTTTTGCGTAACCAGACTCATCAAGATTTTATGACGTAGGGACGAATGTTTTACGATCTCTTATCGAATCGAAAATTTTCTTCAGTACAAACAACATAGGTACAGGAACCTACCTTATTCTAATGAGTAACCTAACGGTGAAATGTGAGTTGCAAATCATAAGATTTTTCGTGTTAGGCTTATAAAATACTTATAAAATACTATAGACTTCTTATAAAATACTCTTGGTATAATTTAATTCTCTTTGTCTGATGAGAGTGTATTCTTTTGTTGAACAAAGGGCTGCATGGGTAAAGTGAAAACTTAGAGATGTAAAATAATACAAGTAAAAATGATGCGAAGGTTAGTTAAATCTATTCAATAATAGTTTACATAAACTAATAATCTCCTTTGACGCCCTTCTCTTTTATTCGTGATAAAGCAAACACCGCTTTGAGAAGATAAAGAGGAGAAATCGACCGCAACTATATAAAGGTTTGTGGCGATAAAAATAGCGTGTTTATTTGCACGACCTACATCAGTTTATTTCTTGTGGCAAAAGTTAAAGAACAAAAATGAGTCTACCAGCGGAAAAGTTAGGAATGATTTTTGGACACAGCAGGTCATGCGTTTGTGATGTTCTTGAATGAATAAATTTGAACTTACATTCTCTCGTATCAGTAAATTCGGTTCCCTATCTTGAACATTTTTTGTCTAAAAATGCGATTTGAACTTTGCATAGCTTATTTTCTTCACCTACTCATCTCAAGTAAAACCAAACTATCAAAACAAAGTAAAACTATCAAGCTTTTTAATTAAAGCCTATAGGTAAATACCATACAGGTGGCTTTTGTTACATAAATTAGTTGTTAAAAGTATTAAAACACTCAATACGACGGAACGAAGTTTATTTTATTTTATTCTTGAATCGTATGCATCGTTTCGTTCATGGCATTAGTGCCTGCTCTATTTTTACAATCCATACCCAGTTTACATTAGCTGATGTTATGTTACCCTGAAAAACTTATCGGTTGATGAAAACTAGTACATATATGTTGATATCAATTTGATTGTGAAATTTATATAATAGAGTATTTTTCAATCACTAAAACGAGCTAAGCAGTGACTTAATGGCAAATCGATGAAGCTAAAGGCTCTATTTAGTTGCTCATAAAAATATGTAACTAAAGGTTGAATTCTATGGTACAAATTACAATAAATATAATACTTTATTGCTACTGCAGGTATGATTGTGTAAATAATGTTGGCTTTTTCTAATTCCTTATTTTCTTTATATGCTCAAAAGAGATAGCTGCTGTATAAAACACCATTCAATAAGTTACGATCGGTATGAAGACAGTCGAAATTCTTGAAATTTTCTATTAATCGGAGTTTCCATTGCTCTTCATTGATTTTGTCGCGTTTTCGTGTCACTGGTGCTTTAAACCTATTTTTTTCTGGTTTGTATTCTTCCTATTCTATTTCTTGGTTGAATTAAAAGAATTGAATACCTAATAATTATAAAAATTTACATATTATTTACTACGGTAGGTTTTTATATTGGTTGGTATGGTCCATATATTTTTAATAGCTACTAACCGTATTTTGCCCTTCATAGTAACCCACAATATTTATGTTACAACGTAATATATCCGTAACATCTCTACCCGTAACTGATAATATTTAGTCATTTGTTTTTATTAGACGAATAAAAGCAATTTGGAAGCTCATAAAGGAGCGTCGTATTGGATGCGAAATGTATGCTAATGATGCACATAATTGGCGAAACTTCCTTCCTCGATAGAAACATTCGATCATATAGATAGACGTTAAGCGTAGTTATCAACTGCAAAGCTCATAAGAAATTCCAATAAAGAACTCCATGAAAAATTCAAAAGGTCCACGACTTCGGAGTCACGGCGACGAAAGTGAAAAAAAAAAACGAAAACAATAACGTGGGTTTAATCAGTATTCAGTGTTCGACGCGTCTGTTCATTCCCGGTATTTTTGGCAACTTCGAAACCGGCGATGTTTGCCGAAGTCAATGCAACGACATTGCAAGTCACGTTCACTAATTTATAAGGTATGTAATTAATAAAATTGACAACACAACATAAGAGGAGTCACCCTTCGGTCGGAGAAACAGAGGTTATTTCAGTTTTATAAATACTTATGTACGTCAGTACTTATAATAGATATATAGAAGCGGCAATAAATTGATTTCATTCGCGCTGATACTAGCATGTACCAGTTCAATTGAAATGTGCTATTAGAACTCGCTTACGACATACCTACCTATTATAGAAATGGAATGGTACCTAATATCTTTGAAATTACTTGTTAATTATTAAACTTTGCAACCGAATTCAATATTTCGATAAATTGATGTGGAAAAGAGATCAATAATAATGTCCCATTTTATTAATATGTCCAGTAGGTAAAAATATTTTAATTATAATTAAAACTTATAAATATATTTTTTTTTTAATTTAGATAATATTTATCTTGAAATGTATTAGATACAGTAACAAGTATAATAATCTTACTAAGCTTTAGTAATATAAACTCAATGACTACCTACAGCTGTAATAAATTTTAGCTTAAGTACGTACCTAATTAAAATTAATATTAAGCAACGACCTTCATTTACATAGACGGGCCTTGTCAAACAAAGAATGTGAACTCATTTTACTAACGCCATCTAGTCTGAAAAGCGGGATAGCGCTATGGCGGGGACAAAGACAGGCTTATACGGGTGAGGGGCACGCTGTACAGGTGGCACGTCCAATTTTTTTCTATGAAAGGGCCCATCTAGTACCTTTAAATATATCGATGATATTAAGTAGGTACCTACCTATAATTTTCGTGAATTAAACCTATGAAGTTATTAGTTTAACTTTAAATGAAATATAGGTATTTTGGTATAATATGGGTAGGTACATAATAATAATAGGATTGCGCCACACAATTTGTTCATAAAGTCCGTATTAATAAATCATTTATCCAATAAAATTCATGTGTCCTCTATTGATATTACAAGCTCATTACATTCAGAGCGAGTAGCAAGTCGGTCAAATACCTGCATTTTAAATTGAATACCATGTGCTTGCCAGCAATTTATAAGCCCAAAGTGAGTGCTTTATTAAAGCTAATAAACTGCCGGACTAATTTAGTATAATTGATATTACGCTGTCTGTGTTAAAGAATCGCATCTCGGTTTGGACGTTTAAAGTCCGTAGGTATTTATATTTCATTTTCATAAGAAACTTTCGGGCTTTTTCGATAGGATCAATATTGGTCTAAGCGCCCAATTACACTAAGACCAAAATCTGTTTGTTTGAGAGTGAAATATGAGTTTGCTTCTAGTAGAGCAGAGTAAAAACTTAAAACCAGTGAACAAAAGTCGTTATTGCTCACTTTATACTTACCTAAAGACTTTACGTTGGCCCACAATAAATATTTAAAAAAACGCGTATTAGATACATAAGTTTTGTCAACGTATAGTTAATATATTTTTTTAACATACCTACCTATGCCCATGTACCTATCCTAAACAAACGATGCCCTTTCAAATTGCAAATGCGAATTCTGTTACTCTGAAAATTCCCTTTATATTTGAAGCTTCAATTGCTGGTACAAATATTCAGGCGAACGCAACAGTTTCGTATTGAGCGGAAAAAGAAACACTCAAAGGGAACTGGAATACGACAAGAGCTAGGTTTGTTTTGCATTATAGAGTAGAAAGTGTATAGAATCTAGACATATCTACTTACCTACATAGATATTTTTTCTTGCCCTAGCCCTGGACTACGATCTCCCCTGATGATAAGTAACTAATAGTAATGATGTAGTCTAAGATGGTAGCGGACTAACCTGTTCGGGGTATGGCAGTTGAATTAAACCCATATCCCTACTTGTTTTTTACACGGCATCGTACGGGAACACTAAATCACTTGTTATTTGACTTGTTGGCATGACTTTGCTGGTAGAGTGGTAACTAGCCACGGCCAAAGCCTCCCACCAGGCCAGTCTAGAGAAAATTCAGAAATAATAATTTCCCAAATTGGCCCTGCAATCGAACCCGGGAACTCCCATTTTAAGACAAAAACGCTCAACACTGCGTCAAAAGTGTTGTCTATGTAAGTATGTATTTTAAAACTAGATGACTCCTGCAACTTCGTCCGCGTGGTTTTTTTTTAAATCCTAGAAACTTATTGATTTTCCGATGTAAAAAATAACGGTACCTATACTTACCCTGGTAAAAGAAGAAGTAGGATACTTAGGTACAGCTACCCCTATTTGAATCATAGATCTACTCATATTATTTGGCAATTTCCATTAGCTCGCAGTCCCAAAACGGATTCTTAGAAAACCTATTTGGTAAAAGCGTCACAGCAAATTGACAGTGACCTAAACTTAACTCAAAAGTATCGAATGCTCTTATGATGAAAATTCAAATAGAACTTACTCTAGCTCCGTCTTTATAACTAAGATCCTCGTAGGTAATGTATTCTGATCGCTACATTCTTTCAAGATCAAAGTTTTCAACGTATTACATCTAAAAGTCAATGCAAAAGCACGTTCATAGGGGATGAAGTGGTGTTCTGCTATTATTTTTTTGTAAGCAAACGTAAATTGACTCCCACAGAAATAATTGCATTATCAAGTAAGTACCTTTTTTAATGGAATACATAATATCCATGCTTAAACACATGTGTTATTAATTATGTGTTCAATGGTATTAAAATTTTTTAATACCATTGAACACATAATATTTCATACTTTTTAAATTAAAACATCGAGCAAACGAATAGGCAGTTAGCCTGATGACAAAGTTGGTAAATATAAATACCGTACCTATATACCTACCTAGCTCATATGCATGCCTGCAGCAACAAAAGAAAAATGCCAGTGTTTCTGAATTTAAAAGCCAAAAAGTATATTTTGTAATGAATAACATGCATAATTTTTTCAAATTTTCGATGGTAGACTCCATAATTACTATATTTCACAAATAACTTTCTAACCAAATTGAAACAAAAGAAATTCAAATTTGAGGTAACGGTCTTACCACAAAAACTTTTGGTAACTGATGATTGAATATACCTACCTACGTATTGATCCCTCATAGACCCATTTCCGCAAGGCCGTTTTCTATACCAGGGGCTATATTATACCATCGATTTATATTGTTGTAGTTCGTTTTGCAGAATTATAATCTTTGACCGAGCGAAGCGATGGTCTCTGAGTCTACTTGAGTGAATTTGCACTTGTCCGTCCGTCCGTCCGTCCGTCTGTCTGTCAGAGCCTTATAACTTCTGAATTACTGAACGTAATTAGTTCAAATTTAAATATAATATGTAAACAGATGGCTTCCAGCCGAATATGGCTTAAAAAATTATAAAAATCTTAATTCAGGATGGCTCTCATAGAAACAAATGCGAACTAAAATATTTTTTATAGAGTTACATAGAGTTGCGGTATATCATTTTAAAGATAATTATTAGGAATACAGTCCAAAAATTTTTTATTTTATTTTTCCCCTAAAATTGACGAAATGGGGGACTTTCAAAGTGGAGATTTTCTAACGTTCAAAGTTGACCTCAGAACTCTCAATTTTCTGAAAGGCTGAGCCTGAAACTTGATCAATTATTTGAATTGTATCCTGTACTTGAACAACAAATACTAAAATTAGTTAAATATTATATGGAAACGAAATTATTAAATTTTTAACGTGCTTCAGTATTTTTAACAGAACAGAACACAATGATGTCAATAGATGGCGCTTTGTAAAAGTTTTTTCGTTTCTCTAATAACTCTTTAGCTCTTTTGTGGCTTATGTTAAACTTTAACTTTAATACATAGTTAAAAGTATCTTATGGATACCGCGAGGTCTCAGTTCGGGGCGAACCACTAGTTATTTTAGGGACCTCAAGGTATGTTACATAACACTTTCATTTTAGAATAATACTTACCTGCTGCTTAAGTGATGGTAGTAACTCCCCTGACCTTTTCATGTCAACCCTATCAAAAATTAACAGCAAATATTTAACTAAATCTGTTAGGCAGTGTTGTGCAAGTCAGCCTTATAGTGTCTGTATCTATCAGGTTAAACATGAACTATTTTAATATTAATAATTATACCTACGTTTAATGCTTCCTGTAAGACTATGGAAGATAAAGTATATAGTTTTAAGCATGTGAATTAAGTATATTCGTTCATCTTGCTCAGAACGACTAAGTGAAAAACGTTTAAAGAGAATTATAAATAGCTGATACAGAGTAAAGGCATAGGTACATTAGGACTTTACTTTATCTCGTGCGCTATAACAAACAATGTTGCAAAAAGCATTTACGCGTTTACAATTTAATATGCTAAATACCAAGTAATTTACCATAAACTCCAAGGTTTCGCAGTCTTTGAGACGTACACGAGAGAACGTAGACACGTTCTCTATTACAGAATATGATGTTATAAAATAAATAAGCATAATTTATATTATATCGTTATAATCAATTTAAATCGATGATTTCATTTATTAATGTTTAAAGTTATAGCTATGAGTTATTTAAAACTTGTCTACATACCAAGTCAGATCTACTTCTTCAAAGCACAAGACTACTTACAGTTACGAGGAACGTCACTCAGTAAGTATGGTAATCTCGATGGATAAGTTATGTTTGAATACTTGGATATCAATTCGGAAAATCGTAGCAAGAACTATAGATGGATTAATATTCAAATATCAAATTACATATAACTGCTTGGAGTAGTAAAGTAATGACATAAATAAAATAATTAGTCTTTATTACTTGTATACCTTTAACGTTTTAATTAGTTGTACCTGTAGGTATGTATAACGAATATTATTTATCATGATAATACCTATGTGATTTGTAACAATTGTGGCACATGGCATTGAAAATGTAGGCACAATAGATAAGACTAGACGCTAAATAAGCAACCTACATAGATATCTAAAGCCGACGACCCCGCAAGGACGGAATCCGTCATGTTGGGTCAAGGCCATGTCATACGTCACACGAATATCTGCATCTGTGATCGTCTACATAGATACGCAACTGCAAAGCACAAATGTAGCTCCTATGGCTTGGGAATAAGAAAGCCGGTTTGGAAGGGTAAAAATAGTCAGTTCAATGACCTCCACTGTAAAGCTGTTACGCTCAAAATATAATATAATAATATTATAATCGTCGCCATACCTATGTTGGTAAGTAGGTACCTACGTACTTCGGGTTTTGTAAGTTTTATTTTTAAATAATTTCTACAGTTTATAATAACATAGCTACAATCGATCTCGTAAGATTAAGAAGTTTATAGATAAAATTAAGAATTATGTAGATACTATTGTGCAAAAGTTACATATACACAATATTATAAACTTACCTGTCCTGTTTGATTTATGTTTATATAATTATGTTTTTATAATAGCTAAATGTGAATGTTATATTCTTTCAGATGAAACATAATAAATCTTTAAGCAGGTAGTTAATGAAGGCCAAAACGAAACCAACGCAGGGAATCGATGATAATAACCATAAATTTGCGATTTCAAATAAAAATTACAAATGTATGGGACTAATCTGTAGACCAATCACATAAATAAAAGAAAGAACAGATGCGCGTAGCCCTCCGCCCGTCCAATATTTTTATTCCAATTTTTATAACAATAAATTGTAGGAAAAGGAAAAATTACAGTCGGCGTTACAAAGCCAGATACAGTTGTTAAGGCGCACGGTGGTCTTTTAATTATTTAGGATAAATACCTATGGCAGAACTTCATTAAAGAAGCACATGTAATTTTGTTATCATAAATAATAATTTTTTGACGTGGGCCAGTTATTTAAAACTTTAAGGTATAATTTCGTTATCGTAGAAAATTGGTAATGAGATAACTAAATGCGTACCTACCTACATATTATACAGTAAGTAGGTACCTACCTGCATATAAATAATACTAATAGGTATTGGTACCTACTTACCAGTATCCAACTTTATCTCAATAACAGACAATCAAAATTAACTTTAGGTAGGCAGAATACTTAACTTGTTTTACCTATCCTTAATTACCCTTTTTTCATCCACTACAATTAAGCCCTTGACTGCGATCTCACCTGATGGTAAGTGATGATGCAGTCTAAGATGGTAGCGGGCTAACCTGATAAGGGCATGGCAGTTATATTAAAACCATAACCCTATTCGGTTTGCCTGTTCTACACGGCATCGTACCGGAACGCTAAATCGCTTGGCGGCACGTCTTTGCCGGTAGGGTGGTAACTAGCCACGGGTGAAGCCTCCCACCAGGCCAGACCAGGGAAAATTCAGAAATTATAAATTACCAAATTGACCCTGATGGGGATCGAACCCGGGACCTCCACACCCTCATAGGTTATTGTAGATATACTACCTAATACCGATAAAAGTCACGTTTATTATATTTTACCAGTAGGTACGTACAAAGTAAGAGTAGGTACCTATATACTTAACGTAGTTTATTTAAACAGTAAACTGCATTATGAAATAAGAACCTACTTTTATCCTTAGTAGGTAGTTAAGTACCTATCTAAGGTTATCTAAGATTAATGACGGAAACTGTTGTTATTTATTAGTTAGTATTATTCAGGCTAAATAAAACCCTTTAAAATCAATGAGAATCTTAGCAATTAAAAATAACCTGTAAGTACCATTAAAAGATTTAGGTGACTAAACTCAGCAGGCCATCAAAATATCTTAACGCGTCGTCGTCTATCACTTTGGATTTTAAATGTTCCCTTACCAGATTAGGGTGCATCCTAAAAGGTTCCAAAACGATAACATGGAGTACAAGAATGCCGGTCGAAGAGCATAGATGCCTCAAGTACAACACTTTTTTAAATATGCGATTCATTAAGACTTAAAGCAAAGGTTTAGAAGTTAGAATGGTATATCCTAATGCAAGAGATAAGTTTGTAAATTCGTAGCAATGGTGGACCGATGTAGCGCTTGACGTCACTCGGCCAATGAGCGTGCCCGATGAGGCGACGGCAGCGCCACAAGATGGCTGCCGTCGGCTGATTGCCGCCGCCTTCTCTGTTTAGGCCTAAAATTACAAACAAGTTTTTATTCTTTCGATATAGGTACGCGTGTTTTCGAGAAAAATTACACTGTCGTTTGTTAATATCATTAATGATAACTGTGATAATATAATTTTAAAATCTGTGGTGATAATATCGGTGTCAATTGAAGGGTTACTGGCAAGTACTTAATATGTAGGTATGAAGATTTTCCTAACTACCTAATACATGCATTATTTTTGTATTCCGTAATTTTAATTTATATTATAACCTTTTATTATTTTAAATGTACCTACTAAGTAAATAAAAACAAGTAGGTACTTATTTATATTTTTATAATATTGTTCTTAGTGCCTGTTATAGTTTTAAGTTAGATGCCTACCTTATTCGTGTCCTATAACCTTTTTCTTTTGGATATTATCTATTTCTTATTAGAACTTTTTCTAACTAGAATAAAAACTCTATCTTTATACCTTCTTTTATTATAAGTTACATAAGTGTAAGTTATTTTAATGAAGACCCGTCTATTTAAATACTTATAGCTACGCCCTTAGATGTCTAGCGTCTACCTGCCTTTAAGTTACCCTTTTGTACCTAAGTATACACTTTAAAAACAACCGTGTTTAGAGATCAGTAGCAAAATTGTTGAAAAGAACACTGATAAAAATGTGACGGGCCTTAGTAAATACCTACTAATTCATGGATTGAAAATAATCGTAAAATTGAATTATCAATACCTACTTAGTAATAATATTATTATTGCAAGTTAGTCTATAGTTAACATCCCATCTATTAGACTGATACCTATAGACGAAATTTGGTAGGTCTTATTACATTGATGAGCTTGCATCCCGGTAACAGGCATCATATTTTTACTAGGTAGGTAAGTACCTACCAAACTACTTAATATCCCGGTAATTCAGATATATCTCACAGGATTTAGAAAAATAAATAAATCTACGCGGAAGAAGTCGCGGAAATCATCAAGTACTTAATGAAAAAAGTTTATCTAGTGCATTTTCGGTATTGGATAGGGTTCCGCATGGTCATGCTGCTTATTTGCCAATAATTTTGATGGTCTTAATTTCCTAAATGGTAGTAAGTAGGGGAGATTAGTCCAAAACCGGGTAGGTAGGTCTGGGGTAAAACCAATGCATTTTTGCTCGTTGCCGTTGAGTAGGTAACTATCTTGATTCTTGATTAGGTTGTCAAAAAAATTTCAATAGCGCGGAATACAATTAAATAAATAAATAGTTACATAATACGGTGTGCATATTTAAATAATTTTTGCACGCGGCTAAGTAAAATTTGTTTTCTAGTAGGTAAATGTTAAGCGTGTGCGAGTTGAAGTGTAAATAAACGTACCTACTTAGGTAATGTTTTTTAATTCGGCATGATTTTAGTTTATTCTTTCTTTCAGTATCTCTCAAGTGTGTTCGGGGTAAAACCGTACGAGGTCATATCGGTTTTGTGCAAACGTTTATTGTATGTTTATTTTTTTCCGATTCATAACGTATTTCCGTTTTTACTTAATTAGTAAAAAAGGAAATACGTACAGATAACATAAAAATGACCCGGAAAAACAAAAAGATCTAGTGCTACCAGTGTTAAGGGGTAAAATCTAGTATAATATTTGGGTATACTTAAGTACGCGGTTTTGGGCAAGCCATTGGAAAAAATAAAGTGGTGATCTTAACTACGAATTGATTTATAAAACAATCAAAATATAGAATCAGCACTTAATTTAATTTATAAACATTGAAACTTATGGCTTATTACATATTAGTCCTATTAAGCGTTCCGGCTTCACCCAACTTTGCCCTATTAGTCCAAAAACTGAGTGAGAAATCTCGAAATAATATTAAAAATTTATAAAATACCATATACTCACTCGGGGGAATAAACCAAAATATTCTTTTCAGCCCTCGTTTTTCATATTTAGGAGGAACCGTGAAATATGCTTTACGTTGTGGTAACCACCTTCTATTTCAATTACTGTAGGTACAGCTACAGATGAAATAATAGTTACTGTTACAACAGTACTCATATAGGTACCTAGGTGACAAAAGGGTTTCTTGTTTCACTAGGGAACCCTAAAAGCTTTACACGAGTTGGTGAAAGAACTCAAAATATTAAAGTAACATGTCACAGCTAATCAACCAGAACATAATTCAATCGTTTCTCAATAAAGACTACATAAAATATCGATCTCGATGTGCTGCAATGTAATTCCAGTTGGCAGAATTATTGATTCAGTGTTTGCAGTAAAATCGCTTCAATTTATCGCCGCCCGCGTACGCCATAGCAAAGTCGAGATCAAAGGATTCCTTTTGAGAATGCAGCGAAGTGCATAATATACCTATCGATATTAAGACTAAGGACATCCTTGCGAGAATTTACAGCGGATGTTGCACTTTTTAAATATTTTTTTTAGCTTTTTCTCTCATTTATTATTTCGTATTAGTATTTTCATGCGCAATCGGTAATCGGCTACCTATATAAGTATTTTATGTAACTGTAGGAACTATAACTATACTAGAATTAGTTGTAAAAATATATTTTTCATTCCCTAATTCACTTAATTGAGTAGACAGACACCTAGGATAGGTATACATTTTACAAGAAGTTGAAAATTGATTGATTAGCTATATTTTCAGCAAGTTAGTACTGCTAGAAAACAACTGAATTGTGATATTGGAAATCCTCCGTAAAAGAGAGAAACGATATTAATAAAACATAATCCTGGGGAAAAAAACATATGTTGTAAAATTTTAGACTAAATTAGTGACTTTTGAATGGGCTTTTATTCCGCTTCACCTACCATTTTGGCTTTAATTGTGCTTCAGCTGTTTCATTGTGCTTCTCGCTGTTCAAAAATACTCTTTGAGCTATGATAAAATATTACGGACGAAATATTTATTATCTGCGTAATACATCACTGTTGCCGGTTGACGACGTTTTTCATGTCGTGCTAGTGAGTGCGGCTCCACATTATGTGAGTTTCACGGTTTATTTATACGCCAGACAATTTTTTACCTAGTGTGATTAAGCACTTAGACAGCTCTACGTGAAATCGGAAAATGTATTAGTAAAACTTTGTTTTATTTAGGAGATATGTAGTTGCAACTGTGAGCCTGGTTCTAAATGTCTTTAGCTGCCTAACTAGACCTATTTAAAAAATTTAAATCAGTGCATTTCATCACCATTCCATCACACTTTACGTGCTAATTAAGTAAGCTGTTAATTAAATACCGTTTATAAATAGGTAATATAATAGACACTAAAGTGTGTTAATTGAAAGGCAATCGCTAATGAACGTAGAATAAAATAGGTATTATAGGGCCCATGAATTTACTATTTGAATAATATTACGATCTCCCTAGATAAAGAGTGCAATATCTACCCCTTTTGCAATATTAGGACTATTCCTAATTGCTAGAAAATTACCTAGGTACATGTTGAATTAAATTCTTGGCGCAAGCCTAAACGGTTTGGTCTTGTAAGAGAAGAGACATATCCTGTTTTCGATTCCCGACTGGGTCAATATGAAAGTAGGCAGATAATTTTCAAATTTGATTTACTTCTGCCCTAGGCTGGTTTTGAAGGTTTAAAGCTACCTACCTATAATGCCGCGTAGAAACTAATTGTGGGTTTTAATGATTGAGTGCACTAACGTGCATGTCTACCTATTCCAGGTTAACCCACTTTTGTCTTAGTCTGCACTATCACTTACCATCTGCTAAACTCGCAGACAGTGCCGTGAATAGGGCGGAGCCTCCGGTGCCCAGGCACAGGGCGTAGACTCTGGGGAGCGCAAGAATGGCCAGACAAGGCAGGACTATTATTTTGCTTACAGTTTGCTCCTGATAAGTTCTCGCTGCGTGCTTTTCTTTTTTAAAGTAAAATGAAAACGTTTATTATGTATATTATTTATGTTATGCTACCTTCCTTATTCAAAACTCTACCATACTAAGTACTTAAAATTAAATTAATTTAGATACAGTTTACTTATAGTGAAGAGCAAAGTGGCCTAAAAATTAAATCTTAAGCATCAGGGTGAGCAACGCATTTGCACCAGTGAACTTGCGTTTGAGTTTTAGTGAGTGAGACAAAGTGGGTGGTATAATAGGCGAAGGATCCACTTAAATAGCTCGTCTGCTTGTTTGCCCACACCAGTTCTAGTTCTTTAAAAAAATAGTTTATTTTTCCAAAATATTAGATAATTGGCACACCAACACCAAGGTTCTTGTGCTTTATTTTATCACCCTGAATGACATAAAGTAAGCTTACACATTGCATTGCTCTAGCTTGGGTTAGGTACCCAAGCTATATATAATATCTAAAAAAAAACGGCCAAGTGCGAGTCGGACTCGCGCACCGAGGGTTCCGTACAAACCTGTAGTAAGTTTAAAATTATTAAAAATATTTTTATAATATGATGTAACTAAAAATTTATGCTTTTCACAATTTTTCCTATATCTGTGCTATAAGGCGTTGCTTCGAACCAAATTTCAAGATTCTGAGTTCACGGGAAGTACCCTGTAGGTTTTGATTCCCTTGCAAGTGTCGAAAACTTGCATAGTAAAATTTTTATTATATGATGTAACTAAAATGTATGCTTTTCGCAACTTTTCCTTTATCTGTGCTATAAGACAATGCTGCAAACCAAATTTCAAGATTCTGAGTTCCCAGGAAGTACCTTGTAGGATTTGATTCCCTTGCGAATGTCGAAAATTTGCACAAAAATATTTTTAATATATGATGTAACTAAAATTTATGCTTTTCGCAATTTTTCCTTTATATGTGCTATAAGACTTTGCTTCGCACCAAATTTCAAGATTCTGAGTTCACTGGAAGTATCTTGTAGGTTTTGATTCCCTTGCGAGTGTCGAAAATTTACATAAAAATATTTTTACTATATGATGTAACTAATAATGTATGCTTTTCGCAATTTTTCCTTTATCTGTTTTTTAAGACGTTGATTCATACCAAATTTCAAGATTCTGAGTTCGCGGGAAGACCCTGTAGGTTTTGGTTTCCTTGCGAGTGTCGAAAATTTGCATAAAAATATTTTTATTATATGGTGTAACTAAAATTTATGGTTTTCGCAACTTTTCCTTTATCTGTGCTATAAGATGTTGCTTCGTACCAAATTTTAAGATCCTGAGTTCACAGGAAGTACCCTGTAGGTTTTGATTTCCTTGCGAGTGTCGAAAATTTGCATAATAATATTTTATTGTATGATGTTACTAAAATGTATGCTTTTCGCAATTTTTACATTATCTGTGCTATAAGACATTGCTGCTTTTTACCAAATTTCAAGATTCTGAGTTCACGGGAAGTACCCTGTAGGTTCTGATTCCCTTGCGAGTATCGGAAATTTGCATAAAAAATATTTTTATTATATTATGTAACTAAAATTTATGCTTTTCGCAATTTTTCCTTTGTATGTGCTATAAGACGTTGCTTCGCACCAAATTTCAAGATTTTGAGTTCACTGGAAGTACCTAGTAGGTTTTGATTTCCTTGCGAGTGTCGAAAATTTACATAAAAATATTTTTGTTATATGATATAACTAATAATGTATGCTTTTCGCAATTTTTCCTTTATATGTGTTATAAGACGTTGCTTCATACCAAATTTCAAGATTCTGAGTTCACGGGAAGAGCCTGTAGGTTTTGGTTCCCTTGCGAGTGTCGAAAATTTGCATAATAATATTTTTATTATATGATGTAACTAAAATTTATGCTTTTCGCAATTTTTACTTTATCTGTGCTATAAGACGTTGCTTCGTACCAAATTTCAAAATCCTGAGTTCACAGGAAGTACCCTGTAGGTTTTGATTCCCTTGCGAGTGTCGAAAATTTGCATAATAATATTTTAATAAATGATGTAACTAAAATGTATGCTTTTCGCAATTTTTCCTTTATCTGTGCTGTAAGACATTGCTTTTTACCAAATTTCAAGATTCTGAGTTCACGGGAAGTACCCTGTATTCTGTCTGATTCCCTTGCGTGTATCGTAAATTTGCATAAAAATATTTTTATTATGTAATGTAACTAAAATTTATGTTTTTCGAAATTTTTCCTTTATATGTGCTATAACACGTTGCTTCGGACCAAATTTCAAGATTCTGAGTTCACGGGAAGAGCCTGTAGGTTTTGGTTCCCTTGCGAGTGTCGAAAATTTGCATAATAATATTTTTATTATATGATGTAACTAAAATTTATGCTTTTCGCAATTTTTACTTTATCTGTGCTATAAGACGTTGCTTCGTACCAAATTTCAAAATCCTGAGTTCACAGGAAGTACCCTGTAGGTTTTGATTCCCTTGCGAGTGTCGAAAATTTGCATAATAATATTTTATTATATGATGTAACTAAAATGTATGCTTTTCGCAATTTTTCCTTTATCTGTGCTATAAGACATTGCTTTTTACCAAATTTCAAGATTCTGAGTTCACGGGAAGTACCCTGTATTCTGTCTGATTCCCTTGCGTGTATCGGAAATTTGCATAAAAATATTTTTATTATGTAATGTAACTAAAATTTATGTTTTTCGCAATTTTTCCTTTATCTGTGCTATAAGACATTGCTTCGTACCAAATTTCAAGATTCTGAGTTCACGGGAGGTGCCCTGTAGGTTTTGATTCCCTTGCGAGTGTCGAAAATTTGCATTAAAAATATTTTTATTATGTGTTACTAAAAATGTATGCTTTTCGCAACTTTTTCTTTATCTGTGTTATAAGACGTTGCTTCATAAAAAAATTCAAGATTCTGAGTTCACAGGAAGTACCCTGTAGGTTTTGATTCCGATTCCCTCCCGAGTGTGGAAAATTTGCAGCATAAACGGCTGTATCTTTTGATTGCGTTGGCTTAGAAGTTTAAATTTTTGACAGCTCCAAAGGACAGTAGACCTGAGTACTTGTTATGAGTTTCAACTTGATGCCTCGGAACCCTAAAAACAAGGGAGTAGTTATAGAAGCTCGCACAGGGCGCAGAAAAGGCTATTTATAGCACCGCTCACAGTTTTTTTCACCGCGTTTAAAAAATCTTTTAATTATTCTAATTAGAATTCAACGCGTGTTATGCTGCAATGAAAATCTATCTTGTTGTAAATTTAAACAGAATGCATTACAATTATCCTGATCTGGATGTTTAAAGCTAATAGTTTACATATTTAAATCGAATTTTATTAACAATTTTCTAAGTACATTAGGTAACTAACCCTTAACCACATACTACAAGTTTTAAGTCACACATTGGTACCACCGGACGTCAGTCAATAAGACCGCTCACCGACCCGCTTTAATTTTTGAAGTAGTTTTTTTTTAATACTAAAATTGTAACGTTTGAATGAAATATTTGAATGCGAAAACTATAGATAATTTTATCTACTTTATTATAATATTATGTTTTCATTATATTTAAATTATCATTAAATTATTAGTTTCATAATATTTTGCCAGTCCGACAGATTTTAAAAATGAATCTTCATTTTTTCTGTTGCAGGCGGACGATTAGCGGGGAGTTTGGATCGTGTGGTGCCACCCTAATTTTTTCATGTTCGACCCCACCCCTTCAAAAAATCCTTAGCCCATTTAATTTCTTGGTGGCTGTGGAATGAAACAGTTGTAGATTGATCTCTATAGGGGAAAGTATAATACAGATACCTAGGTATGTAGGTACCTAAAGATAAAAATAGTGGTAATACAAATATTATCTACCTACGACCTGGGGGATTACTACCATTATCATACCGGTTTTATTTCAAAATATAAGTTTTATGTCACGCGTCTTGACGTCCCATTTATAAAGATTATTTGTATGTTATTATACATTTATATAGGTAATTATTCTTAAACACAAACGTCAATAACATTAAAACAATATGGATTTAAGTGATGGCAGTATACCCCCTGAGAGTTATGAGTCTAGTAATGGCTTCCTATATGGCTTCCTTTTGCATTTGAAATATTAAGTAGGTATACCTACCTAAATGCAAAAGTAGGTTTTGTTTTTCGTCCAATCACGCTGCAAATGACCAACTCATCGACGTGATTAAACATGAATATAATTTAGGACATGGAGAGTAGGTATGTACCTACATAGGTTGTATACTTTATCCCTTGAATTTTTAAACCCTTAATCGTAGACGAAGTTGCGTGCATCCAAGGATCAAAGGAGCTATATATCTTTAGGACGTTGGTGCCCTATAGATATATTTTGAAATAATGAAAATAGAACCAATCAATTTTTAATGGAAGACCGGAAACCCTTTTCAACAAAAATTGTCAAACAATATTGCTAGTATCTTCTTCCCTCAGATATAAATATATTCTCATCATCATGTTAACAAGGAAACGTGGAACGTAAGTATATTCACCAAGGGAGCGGGGATGTAGATAACATCTATGCTTTTAGCGAACGAAACAGGTGTTGCAGACTCCTATCAGGTTATCGATATTATTATCAGCATACCTAATATTTTCGCGTATTGTAGGCATACCTACGCCAAATATGCGAAGTGTAATAACGTCGCTACTGAATCTGAACGTATGTAAATATGGGAAAAAGTCAACAGAGGCCTAAGTAAACTATCAAAAAACATTACGGGGTGCAAATAACAACGATCATGGCGTATGTAATGAAATCTAGCATCGGGATTAGTCGTCCCGTGGTGCGGCGCGCGCCGCGGCAGCCAGGGCGCAATCGATGGCGGGCCGGGACGCGCGCCCCGACGCTAGACCGACAGACGCCCAGAGACGCGGTGCCCGAACACACGTCCTCGCTCGCGCGCTGCCTTCGCCATCCACCAATGTTTACTTGTCGGAACAGCTGACCGACCGGTAAGTCACGTGCTTTATCTCTCCAACGCGACCCATCTCGAATCACTTGCGCAGTGTTTTGTACGCTTTCCTGTGAACATTCTTATCATCCGTTTGTGCAACCGATCCCAATGCAAGCCCCCTGTAATTTTAGTCGCCCGGCTCGTAAATTACGAATATAATACCCTTGCGCTTTTTATTTTAGTTCTATTATATTCGATCCCTCGGGAGTCTGAGCGCACACATCGACTTCGAATTCCTTAGTCCCCACGAATGGTGGTTGGAATGGCGAAGCTTTTGTAATGTATCCTTTATCTGACACAATAGCTGTGGACAAAAGAATCTGCGGGCTATTGTCGTCCCACCTTGCTCGAGGAGCAGTAAAAAAATAATGTTCGCTGTGCTACCGACCGTAGGTTTGCGAAAATAATTTTTGCAATCCAATCCTGTCTTTTTGCAAGTCTCGTAGCTCTGTGATTGGCGTTTATGGAAACAAAAGATGCTTTGTTTAGATTTTGCACTTTGTGAAACAATTTTATCGGGTGTGTTTATTTACGACTTCAATATACCTATGTAACTTTTCTTATTATACTCGAGCCTTCAGTTTAGATAGTGCAACTTAAGTGCTATCAGTGTAACCCCTTCACAATGACGGTCTGACATGTTATAAATCGGTTTCTTTATTTTATAGGAGGCGGTCCCTGAGGTGCTGTGTCGAGTGGGAGTGCCGCGGTCGGTAAGCTTTCAAGATATTGTGTAGACTCCTATATTGTCACAGATTTTGTCAAATTTACTTCTTACTTTGTTTTAGGCTCTAAACACTTAAAATAAAACTTACCTACTATCAAAACTATGACTACGACAAGGGTTTGAAAAATTTACAGAATTTTTTAATGCTAATTCTTACCATATATTCCAGATGGTCGGCAGCAGAAGAGAAGAGAAGAAAATGCGTCGCCTTCTGTACGTATACTGAATGTATCCTGAGTGTCTGATTCTTTCCGGTATACCTTCAGTATACGTAACAGAAGATGACACGTGTCATCGCTCGAAGACCAGATGCAGAAGACTCGTCGTGGAAGTTTCACCATCTTCTTTCTTGTAATTTTCTTGCTATTGTGTCTCTATTGTTGTATATTTTACAATGTATTTTGGATATTTTGCTTTATATTTTTTTATCAGATGAGTTATTTATTTTATGACTTTTACTTGTTATTAGTAAGTAATTTAAGCTTTTATTACTCTTAAACTACTTTATGTTATGTAATTTCAATAAAAGTTTATGATAAAATAAATGACAATATTATAAATGTACTTATATTATAATTTTATGTATCTTATCATAATTTCTATGTTAGGATAGTGCATTTTCTTTAAGCTATAATAATTATAATTATAATTAAAAAAAGGAATATGTACTTAAATCTTTAAGTATTGCATCATCCAAATTTGTTATACTTATATAATATTGTAATAAATTATAAAAAAACTTTATAGTCTCTTAAAATGGTTGTTTTATTAATTAGTCTTAATTTTTATTACATATTAGGTAGGTACATATAAACATTAGCATGCTATAATCATAAATCTTTTTCATCAGTTTTAATCATAATTATAAATCAAATAAACACATTCTTAGAATACTTAAACTTCTAAACTGCTAAATATTATATTCTGTTTATCTTATTTTGATTATCATGTAACAGATAAATTTAATTGTATACAGTGCTAGTGCAAGTTCTATTGAACATGTATACCTAGGTAGCTATGTACCCAAACATAATATTATACTTGGGTTGTAACTTGTAAGTATTAACTTTATCCCACTTCTTTTATTTTATATTTCTTAGTTAAACGCCCCTTTCAGTAGGTAGGTACATATATAATTGAAAAGTTTGCAATGTATCGAGTTAAAATAGTATAACAACTGAGCTATTTGAATGTAGCGTAGTAGCGTAGCGTAGTACCTACTTACGTAGGTGGATTATGAAGGTAGTGAGTTCTGAAGATAGGTAGTCCCCATGTAGTCTAAACCTACCTATTATCAATCTCGTAGCATATCAGTCCACAACGGCGCACCAAAGTAGGTACCTATTATCACAGTTTTACGATTATACAAGCTTCTATAGAATCCACTTATCTCTACCAATGAGAAACAACGCGCCAATCTTAATTTGTCTTTACAAGTTTTCTTGCTAGGACTTATTACATAAGTACATCTTTTTATCTATAATTAGTTCAGAAAAATAAGAAGTAGAGATAAAATGCCATAGGTGTATTGTAAGCAAAGATAAATAAAAGAACTTTCTAACACCTCGTATAGGAATTTATTTCTAAGTTAAAATTTTGAAACTGAAAGTAAGCAGTACGGTGTAGCCTTAAATGGAACTGCAGCTATATCTTTAAAATATCATCGTAGATCTGGAAAACGCTGCAAATAAAACTAATGGATGACTTAATAATATAGACAAAGACCTACAGCAGCAGCAGATTTAGCTTTCCGGTAACGATGCCATGTAGAAACTGATTAGGCAACTGGGTTTAATATTACTGATAAACCCCTATAAGCTCAGCCCGCTAGTCGCTAGCGCTTTCATAATAAAATTAGGCTGTACCTACCACTACCAGCAAGTACCATCCAGAGGGCATAGCACACAAGAGCTAACTTGTAGTAGAATACCATAGAATACTTAAAAGTACCATACTAATATTATAAATGCGAAAGTGTGTTTGTCTGTTGGTTTGTACTTCAATCTCGCCGCAACGGAGCAACGGATCGATGTGATTTTTGGCATGGGTATCATTTATCCTGGAAAATTAAGGAGTTCCCGCGGGAATCTAAGAAACTTATAACACGTGGGCATCAGCTAGTAAAAAATACGATTAAAAATAAACCTAACATATAAGACGAAAGTAGGTTTAACATAACATATAAGAAGAAAGTAGGTTTTAGATAAAGGCTTTCATGTACAAGTCTAATATTAATAAAAGCGTATAGATAGTCGAGCGTAACGCCGGCGCCGAGAGCGCTTCCTGAAGAGGAGCGATAACATTTTACGATTACGATTGCTTGTCGCTCGTGTAAAACAGGCTTTTCAGTGTTTGGTTACACACCAAAACTCATCAGCGGTAGGTACCTACTTAGTGTACCTAATGAAGGGCTGACTTGGTAGAACCGCCTAATTACGAAATCTGGAGTAGGTAATTTATGCACATAGAACTTCTGTGAGTTAGTAAGTATTTTTTTAAGTTAAACTCCCATAGAATCGTTGTGATTTGAAAATTAGATGAACCGAAAAACGAAACAAAAAGTCGTAAGGAAAAAAGTTCGTATTGTATTTTTTTTATTATTGTCTATTATTGCTTTGTCATAGTTTGTCACCTTCTATGTAGTATTGAAAAATTATTATAAATTGAGGTTGAACAATAAACAAATTATTTTAAAACAATCTGTTTCCTGAGATAATATCCACTTAAACAAAAAGGGACACCAAAAATAGACAAACATATATAGGATTTAGCCTGTGCGAGAATGAGATACAAGTTATATTTATCTCATTCTCTCGTAGGCTTCTTTTCTGAAGTTTTACTTCTGCCGTGTGTGAATTGCACACACACACTTTTTTTCTTTTTTCACTGCTGGACATAGGTATCTTGTAGGGTCCTCCACAAGCCACGACGGTCTTGCGCCGCCTGCATCCAGCGCATCCCTGCGACTCTCTTGATGTCGTCCGTCCACCGTGTGGGGGGTCTTGCTGACGCTACGCCTTCCAGTGCGGGGTCGCCATTCCAGCACTTTAGGACCCCAACGTCCATCGGTTCTCCGAACTATGTGCCCCGCCCATTGCCACTTCAGATTCGCAACTCTTCGGGCTATATTGGTGACTCTGTTTCTCCTACGGATATCTTCATTTCTGATTTGATCACGTAGGGACACTCCCTCTCCATCGCCCGCTGAGTGACCTTGAGCCTTCTTATCAGGCCCATAGTCAGCACTAAATACTTACCTAAATACGCAATAGCCTGTGAAAGAAGGTACCTACAGAAGAAACAGGGTAAGTACATAAAGGCAACAATTTAATAAAATATTTTTTAATAAATCTTGTTCTTAGTTGAGATTAAAATATGTACCTACATATATACTATACATGATACATATTAGGTACTTTTCTCCTTAATTTCATTAAGAATGGTTCAGTAGCTACTAGCTAAGCTTCACTTTGTTACCTTTTTATAAGGGTAACAAACAGATATACTTTACACAATATTTTAATATCAAAGAACTTCTACCCTGTGCTACGATGAATTACATACCTAGCGCTACGACTTACTACGAAGGAAAAGTAGTTGTTATCGTACTCTGAAGCCCTTAACTTAACTAAATAAGCGATTAATAATCATAAATCCTATAGAAAATATAAAGTGTACTACATAATTAAAACCAGGAATCAAGCCCGGACCTTAACGTTCGCGGCAGTCATCTGTATCTACTTACTGCTAGCGCTACGCCAAAATGGTTGAGTAAAAGAACTTCCTAGGCCCTGAGAGAACTTTTATAGGATAAATTAATAATATTAACGAAAATAATTTATTTAATTAAATGATAATATTAAATAATAAAACTATATTATAATAATCATCAAATTTTAGTTTATAGTAGGTAGATATAGGTAAGTTACTAAAAATTTTATGGAAATGAAAATGCTATTTTACTAACTATCTAACATCAAAACAAAATTTAAGTTAAAGACTTTAATACAATATACAGATTTAAGTGCAACAATCTGGAAACCAGGTACTGTTGATCAAGCACTCAGCAGATATGAAGGATCTTTTTCAAAAGACAGCTTAGAAGTTGCAATTCAATATTTAAATACCTAGGTATAAAATTATAACTTCATAAAGGTCAAATACATAGGGTTGCAACCATATCGATAACAATGTGATATACCTTCTTAAGAGAAACAATTGAATAAAGAACATAAAATTAATGTAGATTTTATTTTTGCAAGAAATAGTGACGTGCAAGAATTAGTAGATTTAGATCATTTTCGTTGAAGCGCCATCTATGTTATTACAGTGGAACTTCTACGTATCTCACGTGAGTCTACGCATCAGGGTGAGCTTATGCATGCACCGCTAGCTTAGAATAACTGTTTTATATAGGAATCTTGCAACAGCTTTCCATGTTTGCAGCAAAAGACAAAGCTTTGAAATAATTGAAAAGCTTTTAGTATTTTTAAACGAATTGAAATAGAACCTAGCTATACCATAACAACTTCAATACATTCCAACTCATCTAATAAAAGTCAAGAAAAAGTTTCAGAAAGTTTTTCAGTGGATTTATTTCATGTAAATAAATGACTTGAGATTTAACCTAATTAATGCCATTAGTCTAGGCCACAAAGCTAATCGACCCCAACAATAACTCCTCAGTCGACGAAACTTTACAGAATGATTTAAGTATCATGAGTACCGTATATTATAAATATCCAATAAACATCAGAAAGGAAATAAGGTTTTATGATATACCTTATTGTTAAGGTAGGAAGGGACATTATCGCGTAAACGCAGTTTAGGTTTGATAGTAAAATCGGATTAGATATCGATGTTTTGCATGATTATTTCGATTGATATTTCGGTTTTGAGTGTAAATATACTACCAACAATTATTTTAAAAAGAAATCGATAAAATATTCAGTCATAAATATTAAGTTTTAGATATAATCACCTATCTTTTTTGTTGGATATTGGTTTGTATTATCTAAATAACATACTACAACCCTGCCAAGTTTCAACGACTGAGGATTTAATGTGAGGGTCTCCATACAACAAACCGCCCATTGCCTAGACTAGGTACATTGTATTAATTCATAATAACTGTTAAGAAATATACAAAACTTTTTAAGAGATTATTTTTAACCAAATGTAGAATTAAAATAGGGCAATAGAACATAAAAGCATTAAAAATTGAGGCCTTTTTTAAAAATCTTTTGATTTGTTTGAAAGATGCACAAACAATAAGCCATTGTTTTATGGGAGAAAGTTTTTACCCCTTTGCGTTCGAGGTAAGACCAGGAAGTTAAGGATTTGTAACAAAAAAGAGAAAGTTACGAAAGGTAAATAAAAATATTGTGTGCAAGCGGCCAATGGGAGGGTTGAAATGCGACTTTCTAATTTAGGTCAGATGTTGTCCCATCTCTTACATCATTCCTCTTGTGACTTTGGCAGTGATATAGTTCAAGTTCTCTAGTATTTATTAACGAATAGTAAGATATAGCGAATATTTATATATTAGGTTTCTAAGAACAACACTGCTTAGATTTCAGTCGAATTAATGTGCAAAATATAAAAGTTAGATTTTTTTAATGTACCTACTTAAAGTGTAGGCAATTTAAGCTAGTGGGAGAGAAAAAAATGTTTGAGGCCTAGGGAATTTCAGATTTTTAAGCAATGAATAAGTAATAACTGAAACAATTTTTATCTGGAATCTACAAAGGAGGTAAGAAGTAATTATTTGCTTGTGCTATGATCCTACTTAGTGCGGTTTTTTTTGGTTGTTAGCTTAATACGAGACGATGATTAATGTTTTATAATTTGACACACTTTACCTATAGTAGAAATATTTTAGTTTTCCCACTATAATAATGAAATTATTATAGTGGAAAGTTTTATTTATGAAAATAATATTATTTGAATATCCTATTCGCTATTAGAAAATTTTCTTACAAGATTTGATACTCACGTTAGAGCACTTGCCAACCGTATAGAGTTGGCGGCTTGCCATAATAATATCGAGATGAAAAAGGAAGAATCCAGACCCAGCATCTGAGTACATAAAGAGTAAGCGAGACAAATATATCTTTGATCGTGTGGCTGCATGGCCAGGGTATCGAGCGGGCTGTTGTCATGGCAACAGACAATGGCTTTCGGGTGCATAATATTTTAGGCTGCGCCGGTGTGAGGTGCGGGAGGAAACGATTGGGCGGCAGCCATCTTTTTCCTTCATAATTATATTTCCAGTTTGGTCGAACTCTTTCAGACTCTAGGGCTATTTTTTTACATATACGCCACGTAGAACATGGAAAATCAGATGCAGCTTTAATTTTTATTCCCCATTTTTATGTTTAATTGAATTTAAATATTTTTTCGAACATTATCAAAGAGAGTCACAAGCGTCACTTGTACATACGCTATGTTTGGCCGCTTTGAAGAAGTACACAAAGGTTGCACTAAAATGTATTGAACATAGATGTTGTAAATATCTGAGTAGTTGCCTTAATGAGGACAAACACAAATAATGTTAAAGACTACAATGTTAGTTATTATAGAATATTTTGTTCTATGATATTCTGTACTGATTGAATATTTTATTTAATATTATAGGTAAATTTTTTAAATTTTATGTCTAGAGTTGGTATGTGCCTGCTAAATTGGAATGCCATTATGTATAGATAGGTCAAACCATAGTATATAGGTACATTTAACGGGATAAAAACTTACATTATAATGTATAAAGGCACAGGTTGTTATAATGATAGGTATAGCACAGGTTGGTTCTTTGTATATGTAGCAAAAAAATCAGAATTTCCACCCGAGCGAAGCCTAATATAGTGAGCTTGTAAGAGTTTCGCCTTCGTGTCTCGCATATACTTACCTAGTACCTTCCACTTAATATAAAATGGTTTCCTCTATAAATTTGCCATATACGTACCTATATCTCAGCGAGAGGCTGACGTGGGCCGATCTCTCTCGTAAAACCTGAGATTAATGCCAGTCCTCCTGCAGGGTCTTCTCGATTAAGCGATACAACGACTTTGTCGGCGAAATTTCGGACATTTTTATTTATACAATAAAAGTCTTGAAAAACGCAAAGTGGGTCCCTAAGTGTTCACTGTAAGGAATTACAATCAATGGAATAAAATAATCATCGGATTATTTATAATTAAGATGAAGCCTTCAGATATCTACGCAAAGTTATTTGGCATATAGTCTATTATGTAAATTTAAAAAATACGAAAAATCTTGTTAGTTTTAGGCTTTTTTTTGCCGAATATTATTTATTTTATTGTAATATTAGTTACTAAATTACATTCGGAATAAACTGATAATCATTTTTCAATTATTCAATTTTCGTCTGTGAACTTTTAAGCTTTAGAAATTCTCAACTTATGAGTTTATTATCTAACTATATTATTATTATTATTACACTACTAAAGAATATATATCATATCGTATTGTATCTATAGATAGAGCGTTCGTAAAATAAAAACAAGTGCTAGGAAATAACTACTGTGCCTGAAATACGATAAAGCTGGTTTTACACAAAAATCTATCTGTTCTTTTAAAACCACAAAGATAAGCTACTAAGTTTTTCATAACTGTTTCCAAAGTTGGCCGTAAATGTACCTAAGTACTGCCACACAGCAGTTATAAATTGTGTAGAAACATTAGTAAACAGTAACTTAAACCTTTACCCTAAAACATTTACCTACTAAAAGTATAAAACATAACACTTACAGGTACAATAGTAATGTTATAAAATGTTCAATTACGTATAAATAGGAACATTTTATAATTGCTTTGTGTCAGCACCAAAGCATTGAAAATGATACAATATTTCCTATTAAGTATTACTTAATTTGCTTACACATTCCACCAAGCTAATAAACATGTATAAAAATACTTCGGAGTTAACCTTCTCAATTTTGAAATGTAATAGGCAATTTAATTGTAAATGTCTACTACTGACAAACTGCTGAGGAATGCGTTTTCAGTGCCATTTAAATCCTTTTCAACGTCATGTGTGGAAGCATTAAGTTCGTCTAGACATTCCCCTTCAATGCTCGGTCATAGCTCGGGGCGAAAGGTCGGGATAAATTGAAACAAAATTCCAAAGGACGCGTCACTTTTGGTGATATTTACACTAGCATTTACTATTATTTTTCTGCCGAATAGCAAATTCTAATGCCTACATATTTTCTATAAATATCAGAGTTAATAATTTTCCAGAGGTTAGATCTTACTGTACCAGGTCTAAATTATTTCTAAGTAGTCATGAAACTGTCATAATATTTGTAAATTTTTAGCCTTTTATTTTTTTGCTTTGTAGATTTTAGAACTTTCATATTTTTCAAATTTTTTTCTATAAATAAATATTATACATCATAGTAATCACTTTAAATTTAGCAATAATAATTATTGAAGTTTTACTTCATTAACAAGTCCATACAATTAGTAGTATAAATATTTACTAGAATGTCGGCCTATCTCTCTGTGGAATTTTCCCAGCCCATTCAAAAATTTACGATTATATTTTATAGTAGGTAAGTAGGATGTTTATTTCTACTTAGAGATTAAAATTTCTTGGCTTGCTTCCGCAAGAGACCTATGTACAACAGTAGACGTCTTTTGGTTAACGACGACGAAAGATTCATACCGGAGGCGAACAAAGGCTACTTTTTAGCGCTGAAAATCAAAGATTTCCCACAGGGTGTGTAAAAACCTAAATTCACACACAGGAAAAGTCACAAGAATCATCTAGTTAAACTTTTTATAAGAATTTGTCTTCCTAAAAGACAAATTATGTCTATTTGTTTGCCCTTCGACCTGTTCACCTAAAATCGTAAGAGTGACTTCCTTCTTTCCTTCATTGCTTACATTTGTTGTGACTGTTGAATATACCTACTCTATAAAATGGATTAGAAGCGAAGCACGTAAGTGAATTAAGTATCAAATTTATTGTAGCATCAGGCTACACGCGAGACTATGGAAGGTTCCTTCAAGTTACTTTCACAATTTCTCTAATATATTGACTTTTAATACCGAAATGTGTCTCCCGTATAATAATTTGTTGATATGACAAGTTAATGATAATTCTATAATTTGTATTGTAGGTATATCTTCATGCATTATGCAGGTAGCTAAGACATGTTAAATTTAAAATATCAACATAGTTAATATATTATATTATACTTACTTAATGATTAATTATTTTATTAAGATCAATAATTTAGTTATTTGAAGGAAATCATATTTTGTCTCTCATAATAAGTAGATAGCTAGTGTAAAGAACAAATCGACGGAAGACGTAATTTATTCGGAAAAGGGAGTTCTTACAATTCCGTATACGGCCCCATCAAGAAACGTGTTCGAGATAATATCGTTCCGAAGGATCAGTTGCCGACACCTGATGCCCTCCATTCCGCCCCTCTAAGAGTATGTTTTTAATTTGGAAATCTTATTAAAATTAAAATGTTGCTCTCTGGAAAAATATTGCACTTTTTAATCAAGGAAATCTATGCGTAGCATTTTTATAATGTTTCTTTAAAATTACCTGTTTTTTGTTATTGTTTAAACAAAACGATAATAATGAAGCAATATGATACCTGAGATTTTATCTGCTTGGATTTAGATTTTTGAAAATCCTGAAGGAACTTTTTTTCCCGAGATAAAAGCGTATCTAATATCCTGTCCGGGGTGTATATTATCACAATCGCTATATCTTTATATTATATCGAAATCAGTTGTAACAATGGTCGTAACAGACAGACAGAGAGATACTTTAATATAGCTAATCCCTATATTAAAGTATGAAAGTATCTCTCTGTCTGTCTGTTGGCAACCTCAATAAAATTAACTATATAGTAACAATTTCCTGTAGTTAGTTGGTCAAAAATCAAAATAAAGTGGGTATGTTCGTATGTAATCTAATCGAGATACGAGTATTTGGTAATGAAGAAAGTTGGTATCTCATAATAAGAAGCTGAATTAGGAAGAACTAAAAAGTGGCTCGTAAAATACTGTCCGGGCTGTGTGGGGGAGGGTCGATCGTCGGCATGGAGGACAGCGAGCACTTTTATTTCATGTGACCTTCTGCCGATTATTGTCAGAGAGAATTCTTAGTCTTTCAAACAAAATACTTTAAAAGAAATTTAGCTTATTTAGCTTATGCTTTCCGTTGATATTAAAATTATCACGTTACCAAGTCTTTTTTAAATAAATAAATTCTTAATCATGACAGCATAGTTACATTTACACAATAAGATTAATATTTGAATATATTCTTTTTTTGTGGCAAAAAGGAAAATATCCTTACATTTTTATGTAAGTACATATACGGGTAGATAATAATATGCATAACCTTGTCTGTTATTCAGGGTCCTTCAAAAGTCCTCGATTGACCTCAACGACTGAAACTTGGCATAGATAAGCTTGCAGACTGCCTACGTGGTTGGGTCTTTCAGATAAGAAATTTTAGAAATCTAATTTTGTGAATTATGTATACCTACTATTACATAATATTTACATGAAAGTATCATTTTACAATATTTTTATGAGAGACTAGCTAATGCCCGCGGCTTGGTCCGCGTGGTTTAAGTTTATTTGTTATTCCGGCGGGAACTCCTTAATTTTCCGGGATAAAAAGTAGCATAATATGTCACTCTTCAGATCCTCAACTATACCCATGCCAAAAATCGCATCAATCCATTACTCCGCTGCGGCGTGATTGAAGGACAAACCAACAAACCAACAAACAATTACACTTTCGCATTTATAATATTAGTATGATTGCTATGAGATACGGATAGTTACATTTTTATTGCAAGTTGGCTTTCAATTTTATACCTACTTAAACTACATACATATGTAGGGTACCTTTATTTAAACAACATATAGAAAAGAGCTAGTAATAAGGTATAATACCCTATTTATAATTTCAATTTACAATTTCATTTAATCATTGGCCCATTAATATTAAGTAATTAAACGCTCTTAAATTCGACATTGTTTTGTTTAATTTTAACAAAATCTTTATATTATAAATTATAAGTTTTTGATGTTAGAGACTTGAAAATCGGGATTTAGGTTATTAGTTTTAAAATATAATAACCTGTATAATAAATTTTACGATAGTTCACCCCAAAGAGATGAAATGGAGGCTGTAAGTTTGTATGAAAGTCCTATGTGTTTGAAGTTAGAGACCTGAAAATCGGGTTGTAGATTATTAGTTTGAAATATTAATAACCTGTGTAAGCAATTTTACGAAAATCCACCCTAAAGGGTGTGAAATTGGGGTTGGAAGCTTGCATGTAGGATATAAGTTTTTAAAATCGGCATTAAGGTTATTACTTATTAGTTTTAGCCGCTATATGTATCTACCTAAGCTTCTTGCAGCGGGAAAATCTCATAGGAAATCAGAAATTGTACGCGGACGAAGTCTCGGGTGATCTCTATATATTTTAAAAAGAAATTAGACTAAAATTTATCTGCCGCATCTTAGGGGTGCTAAGTGTAATTTGTCACTCAACAACTCTGGCAAATAAGAGGCTCTGTTGACTAAACCGTAACTGGGAGGAATGGCCTGTAATTATGTTAATCCAGAAATAAAGTTATGCCACCGCACTTGTAAGGGTCCGACCCAACCCTACTTATGGAGCGACGTTTAGCACACTTGCCCGCGTCTGCAATATGCCATCTAAGTATAATTTTCTCTTTACAGGCTACTATATATACATATTTATATGCGCTGAGAGGTTTGGTTAGTTGTTTTGTACGGGTTTAATCCCATTAGTAAGTTCTATAGAGGTTTTCGGTTCGTTCAGCTCCCCTTTGTTTAAGTTTTAGCTAATTATAGCAACAATCGTAGTGGCATAACTATGTAGGTAGGTATTCCGAAGACAGTGAATAAATGGATCTAAATCTGGATATTTTTGAAGCCCTCGTGGTGGATTAATAGAGTATTCATCTCTAGGATACCCTACATTATCCTATTTTCATAATATTAAGCTAAGCTGTCAGTCCCTGTTTTAACGTGACGGTAATCGGTAACTATTTATATGTGTGAGTACCTAGTTAAATCTGGGGAATAAGTAGGTACTAGCTCCTCGTTTAAGTTAGGTTGCGTAGGTCAAATGCCATATCGATTCGTTTAAGTAAAGTTAGACTATCTGAGCTGTTTTTGTTGAGAAAATGATAGCTAAGTATTAATATATTGTAGTTGTAACTGAATTAGGTAACTAAAACTTATGTAAGTATTAAGTAGGTGTAATAATATCGTTATTACGAATTGAATCGGCTTTTGGTATTTTTTCATCATCGTATGTCCGCCATGAATGAAACAATCATAATATAATAGGTATGCGTAGGTTATAATTACGATATTTTAATTGTTTTATGTAAATTAAAAGAAACTAATGGTGAAACGTTAAACTTATACACAAAATACTTCTATTAATGTGATATTGAACTACATCTATGATGTGAACCCATTTTAAATTATATTTTAACTACAGCTAATGATAATAATGATAGTTGATGTAATCTACCATGAACCCTTATAAGTTTGTATTTGTTGTGCGGAAACATTATTCTGTAACTGTTCCACGTAATGTATCTAATATGTAGATTGTAGATAGACGTAAGGTCTGGAGACTGTTTCATACAAAATATAGGTAGGGAGCGCGGGCCGAATATGAAACAAGGTAACGTTGGAAAAATCGTCCGGATATAATATTAATAATTTTTTCATTTGATGTGTTGCATTTATAAAATATCATTTGCATTATACAAGTCATACAAACAGTACTAAATTGATCAAAGGTAAATATAAGGTTTTCTACATTTGAAGAATATTTTTTGTTTACCTACTTTTGATTTTGTTATTTCCATCTACCTGTCCTATTTATGTTGGATCCGCATTAACGCGAACGCGTACGATTTCTACCAAAATAAAATGCTTTGAGATTAGGTGAAATTTCCACCAAAAACCCCGAAATAAGTATTTATTTCTTATGGATATTAATGCCAATTTGTCTTTTTATACATTTAAGGATTAATTAGGTATAGATTTAAGATTTGAGTTAAGCGCCTAAATATTCAAGAACCTAGTTACATAAATACCCACGTATTTTTCACACAACAAATTTTAAGGAATTATATAAAATTAAAAACAATTAAATCATTCGCAAAATTTTAACTAGGTTTCGCCTTCCAAACGAACGAACTCTAAAATTAGTAAGGATGTCATAATATTAAAATATGCAGTGAATATTAAAGCAGTTTTTGCAGACGGTCAACGTAGACGGACGAGTTGCGTGTGCGCAATATTTCATTGCTCTAAAAACACACGCATGGTTTCTGTTAGCCACTGTTTGAACATTGTTAACGATATTTCTTCGATTAGCGCACTTATCGATAGACAAGCTTTTTCTTCTACAACTTTAGTTAGGTATACTTATAAAATATTAATTACTCTGGCAATTCAAAGAGGTAATTGCGCCAGTGTCTTGGAAATCGAAATAATATGGATAAGGTTGGACGGTGTGTATTTTATGTATTTAAATAGGTATAAGTTTAATTTCTTTCTTAATTTGATTAAGTTTATTTATTTATTTATTTATTTAATTTATTTGAACTACCAACAGAATTACAAGTAGTAGGAATACAAAATGTTGAATGGCTTAGGCAATAGGTAACAAGCAATTCAATTTATAGGTAGTTACATCATGCACATAGGAAAAGTCGTACATAACTGACACAAGAATACATTGGGGAATCATTAATAAATAATTAAGATTACTGATACAAGACTATAAAAAATTAATGAAAATAACTATCAATAATTATATAACATTCATTTTAACTATTGTTTAAAGGAAAAAAAACTGGATAAAAAACTTAGATGCATAAAATTTATATAATACAGAGTTAATAGTTTTTTAAAATCATGTATAATATTACCTCAGAAATGGCTTTTTCCGATACCTTTTTTGGATTGCTTCTTTTTTTGCAGCCAGTACAATAAGGGGTGCGATGGGTTTCACAGATAACCATCCTTACAAATTGTGCCCCGTCTCATTCGCCAAATTGGGTGCATTTCCACGCGGAATTCTGACACACCAGCCTTGAAAACACCCCCGTTATTGTTGTAGAGCATTCTACAGTTATTTGATGACATGTAATCTTGCTGTTATTGGTGTCATTTATGTTTCGTATAGTGTAATTTAATGTAGTAATACTCGATAGATCGCCGCTCGATGGTTTTTCTTATTGGTGAGCAATTAAGCAAGTACCTAAACGAAATTTTTTGCACATAAGTAGTACCTACCTCGCAGTTTGGAAGGTGCGTAATGATTTTTTCTAAAACAATATATCATCCCATAATTTCATTCAAAGTATTATGATACTAGTTGCATCAATAAAAATCACATGCTCTTACCTAAGGCGCCTAGCGGCGAACGTTACCACGATGTTACAAGGGCATAATGCTCTTAACAGACCATTAAATCACTCACCCTAATTACTATGTGTATGTGTTGAATTCATAAATGAACATGGTACAAAAATAAACAAATGTTGACGAATTATAAATACTCTAGCAAGACCTGCGGACAATGTCAAGATAGGCAAGCAGGCAGTCGTAGCAGCATCGTGATGCTATCGTTTCTACGTTCTACAATATAAATATTTCGACACCTCAGTCAGATACAATAGAAATTGAACCTTTTTAAACAGTGTTTAAAGTACATTTTTGATAGATTATCAAAAGGTCGTGAGTAGCCACACCAAAGCATGGGCTGATGACAGGACGACCGCAAGAATCGCTACGGCGCGCGACGAATAATCCTTACACGTTTTATTGGTCGTAATTGTTCTCATAAAATGGTAACAAAAGTTGTTTTAACGTTCGGCACGAAAGGAGACTCATCTCATAGTAGATACCATAACGAGCCTAACTTTTACGAATTAATGTGGGAAACGGTTTTATGAAGTTTTAATTGATTGAAAGTATTAATAGTGGAACCGTTTCCGGTAGTCCTTTATCGAAATGTCTCAAATCGATAGTTTTTATGTTTTGATGAAAATTTTGATATATACTAATATTCTCTCAGTCTGTCTGTTCTGTCCAATCTGTTGGTTGGCCTATATGTTGGTGAAATTTGGTGGAGATTTAACTCACAGGTTGCATTCCGGGGAAGACAAAGGCCACCTTTTAAGTTTCTCGAAAAATCACGGAATTTTTGAAAACATGTCTAGTTTAATATATACGTACCGCTCATTCGTCGGATGGTTTTCTGAAAATGCTTTCTAAGTGAGGGACGAGGTTGTACGATCTATATAAAGAAAACCTGTTTCCAATATCTCAAATGGCTAGATCTAATAACAGACGTACGTTGATAAGTTTTTTGTGTTACATATTATTATTAAGAATATGTTTCCTAAAATATTTATTATCTCAATCCCGGCAGCTAAACGAGCTGCTCTCATAATAATTAATTCCGTATACTTCGCATCGTGTGAACCTCAAATACTTAGGTACCTATATCGAAGAAGAGGCAAGAATTTAACATTCATAAGATGAGGTTTAAACGTGGAACGGATGAAGTGAATATATTAAAATACTTAATTATGGTTCAAGGGAACATAATTCGCGAGTAGCGCCGTATGCGTGTACCAGCGGCTCACAACATTGTTGCATTTCCTCGGAACGGGCTTCGTCTCGCATAAACTCACCTAATCAAAATTCTATCGAGACCCTTCCATGTTTTTCACGGAATACGACCGTCTTTACTATTAACTCATGGACGACGAACGATAATCGATAAATGCTTGGTAGTTGAACTGCTTGGGGAGCTCCGTATTTCTTTTACCTCAATTTGAAGATGACCTACCTATATTACAGCTACCAGTGTATAGGTTTGAGTATGGGAAAGTGCCGTCAGTATCGTAGGCGTAGTTTGCCGGTCGTCATCAGATGCCATGTGACTCACCGATGACCGATTGTTCAAAGCTAAATGTCTATAGAATCGATAACTCAAGCGTTTTACAGCCGACTCCGTAATATATGGGGCGTTGCGAAATTTTCTTTGAGTGCGCCCTAGGCTCGCGAAAGAACAAATATTTAACTCTGTCGCATTTTGATGTATGAGTTATTTTTCACAAAGGATTTGATGCCTAAAAGAAACCCACACAATACCGTTATTTATTACCAAATTATTTAAAAAATATATATTAGCTGTCATAGGTAAAGAAAAACTGTATTTAGGCACCTGAGAAAAAATAAAAGAAGAAGAAATGTATTATTTTTAAAAATTCTTTAAGATATTATTTAATTCTGTTATACAACCAAAAGCATACGTGGGAATTGACTTGGCTTTTTGCTGTGTTTTCGCAAGAACTATAAATAATTCTAGCAGTTTGGTTCGAAGGGCGTACGGCGGGCCGCCGCTTACTTTTTACACTACATATAAACAATCCTGTCGGTCGTTAAAAAGAAAGATGAGCTCTAACTGCCCTCGTTTATGACCACTAAAGTTGTTGGCACGCGCCGTGCATCGCGCGACATTTCTCACCTGATAAACCTGAGAACGATCGCTTAAAGTGTCATCAAAATCACGGTAAAAATAATATAACTTGCTTATAAAACATATAAAGGAACAAATGGGAGCAGGCGGAGCAATACAATGTGTGTTGTGTCTACAGCCTCGGAATCTGTGTCAATACCCGCGTCCTATCTAATGGATGTGGCAGATTATGAATGATTCATTAAGCAAACAGCACAAAATATAACCTATAAAAAATGGGCTTAGAGTTTGATGTATGTAATACATAAACATCATTTTCATTATGTTAACAAACTGGCGGAAACCAGAAAATTACTTCAGCCTAATGGATGCTTTGCGGCGTTTTCCCTCGAACAAGAAAATCTCTGTAACAATCCCTATTTGCTTGGTTTTTCTGTACAAACTTCTTACATTTAAGATGAGAACTTTGCCGCTCTCGAAATAAAAATACTTACGGGAGGAGGAAACAAGTTTTGTACATTACTTACGTATAGCTAGGTAGATATTTTTGAACAGATAGAAAGGAAACGTGGCCCGACGTTGGGTGAGTGCAGGTAGGGAGTCAGATAACGTGAGTTATAAATAGGTAAACAGCATAAATAAAAGCGGTTGAATCGACTCTGAGCCACTAATAATCGATACGCAATCGGGTTGCTTTTAATCTACGTATCTCCAACGAAACATGGTGGTGGAAAATGATCCATAGGATTGAGTTAAAAGATCGCTTTTCCTTTGGGACATCTGTCGACATATTTAGCGACATATTATATAGATATGCGGGATCACGCACACATGATCAAGTTAAAAAGTAAGTAAAAGACAGTATTAAGTTAAAAAGTCACATACTTCGGGGAATATTTAAGCATGATTGATTGATAATAATTTACAGATCCTATGAAATTATAGTACCTATCTATTAATTATGTGTACCTACTTAAAAGTGGAATAAAATAAATGCAATTTATGAAAAAGGTAGAGAACAAAATGACTACCTAATCAATACTAAGCATATATTATATACCTAGCTCCTGCCTATTTAAGTAGATGCCTAATCACACACCATTTTTGCACGCCAAGCAATTTTGTACCTACCTAATAAGGAAATCTCTTTTTTTGTTTTCCCAGAACCTTTACTTGTTTCATCCGGGTGTCTTTATGAGAAAACTTTGGACGAAACGGGGTCGTGTTCTTGAATAAAATCTGAAACTTGAATCCAACTTTGATAAAAATTTCAAAAGTAAGCACTTTCATACTTTTAGAGACCTTTTAAAAAGAGAACGAAAGAAAAATAAGTCCTATATGAAAAACAATATTTGGTCGTCAGCAATTTTGAAATTTTAATCCGGTCAAGTAAACCTACTGCACTTTCAAAAAAATATGTGAGAGTTGGAAAATATTGTTCACATACTCGAAAGGTTAATAGCTACTAACAATTATTATAATAAGAAGAGTTCGGTGCGCTGGTCTGGAATCGGAATAAATAATGGTTGAAAAAAAAATACAATTTTTACGACCGAACTTTATAGCATTTTTATGTTTTCACAATTGCCAGTTGATAATTCGAGCCGCGTAAATTCTAGCAAAATATGTAAGCAAGGAGTTCCAAGTATTAGCATGCAAATTGAAAGTTAATTTACTTATGGGTATATGGTACCCTACATTAAATCTAGGGTTTCCAATGCCGGGATCCCGGTATTGGCTAATACCGGGATCCCGGACTTTTTTCGTCCGTTTTCAATACCAGTAATGAAATGTCTAATACCGGGATACCGGTATTCGTGACACTATAAACGAAGTAGTAAGTTTAAAACTAGTATCGCACATTAGCTCAATAAGAGCACTTTTATTGCTTAAAACCAGTGAAGAAAAGTCACTTTTGATCACTCAGAGGGAAAAAATAGTGTTTCAATTTAGAACCCTGTGGCTTGGCATTTCTATTTCATTGACTCACGAAACGTTCAGAAATCTGTTTGGAATGGAATATTTATTTTCTTCTAAAAAATAACTATTAAATGTTTAATTAATTTGCGTTTTGACTAAACTATGCATATAAACGAGTAAAAAAATGGCATTTCTTCATTGAATTTAAGCAGAAAAGTGCTCTTTTGGAGTTAATGTGGTGAAAAATATTTTTATGGAAAAACGGTTTTTTATGGCGCAGTTTCCTTCGGAAAAGACTAGTTAAAGTTAAAAACAATTTAAGTTTATCGCAATGAAAAAATCTTTCCGGTAGGATTAATACCGGTATTCGAAAGCCCTACTTAAAACACCTGTAGGAGATCGTTGCAATGAACTTATACTTAACGTAGTGCTTTTGGCATAACTAAAGGATTTCTATCCTGGTGGCTTCTACACAGCCTACTTACTAGTCGAGCGTTCAAGATTCAATCCCTGGGTGACAAGTTAATGTGTTTTTTAAGCAATTATTAAGTAAATTATTACTTGCAGTACAACGGCGAAGGCAAACATCGTGATGAAACTTGCATACCTGAGAGCTTTCCATAGTCATTTTCTTAAAGATTATATTAAGTCTATCAATCCACACTTTATCAGCGTAGATTATGGCCAAAACCGTTAACGTGAAGTGTGGTAAAACTGATTTATAATTTAATTTAAAGTATGAGTAATCTCATTAAAAATTGGAATTCTGTTAACTAGTTACAGGTAATCAAAAAGCAATAAAAAATTGTAGGCTATATTATTGTAGCGGGGATAAGTATTACGGGTTAATGTCCTCCATTATACGGTATTACCTACCTACTGTAAACAGCGAAATTTATACTAAACCAGTTCGGTAAGCTAAATAAATTCATATATGACATTAATTAGTTATAAAACAAAATATATAGTAGCATGCTTGACAACCATATTTTTTACTGTATTTGTATTTTAATATTGTCAGTAAAATTAATTCACGTAACTTTACAGAAATACAAACCATGAAATCTGGTTAAGTAAAAATGTACCTAAATAGATAAAAAATTATTAAATCCGGAGCAAAAATGTTGATTGGCCAATAAGCAGATTAATTTAGGTATTCAAGAGGTAATATCACGGCGAGAGTGCGCGATTCAGCCAAAATTAAATCATTACCGACACCTGCGCTCCATACTGACGCTCCCGACCAACTCTCGCTTCGTCGCAATTAGCTTTTGGCGGATTTAACCTTTATATTGGGATGGGAACTCTATATACCTATATCTGGGTGTGTCCGAAAAATGTATTTGCTATTTTCTCCTTATATATGCAGATATGGTTAATTAATCTGAAAAGAATATTAAGTGACAGACGTATTATTAATAACTATCTGATGCCTGCGCCTTCGTCCGTGTGGATTATTTAATTCCCACGAGAATTCCCTAATTTTTCGGGATAAATAGTAAGTAGTTTATGTCATTTTCCAGGTCCTCAATTATACCCATGCAAAAGATGGACAAACCAATAATCCAACAAAGACAAAGCCGCGGTATATAGCTTGTTTTAAAAATAGTGGTATTGTTCAATATATATGCAACCTTTTTCGGTCGCAATATTGCTGGCACACTACACGACACACCACATTTAAAAACCTACACACTGATGGATAAAAAATATAAGAGTATGTATTATATTGCGGTCGGGGTACGTTGTGAGAGTGATAAGTTGTGCTACATGGACTCCTGAGCGGTGATTGCGGTACCGAATCCTGAGATTAACACGAAGCAACGGGCGGGTGAGTTTAGGGCGTATTACTATTTATATAAGTATTGTATTATAATACAGAGGAATTCCGGTTCCATACCGGCCCAACGGCGGACAGCAGACCAGCGGCAAAATATCGCTTTTAATAATTTACAGGTATTTTATATTATTAAATTTAAAAATAAAATTTCATAGGTAGGTACATTCCTTTGTGAGGGTCTACCCTCACTAAGTATTTAAAGTAGGATAATTTCATTAATAATATTGCATATTAAAAAATTTGCATTGTAATAATTTAACAAAGAACACTTATGTATCTAATACTAACTGTATTTTTATGTATTTGCCAGGTACCTACATCATCACTACATAGTTTAAAACAAAGTCGCTTCCCGCTGTCTGTCCCTATGTATGCTTAGATCTTTAAATCTATGCAACGGATTTTGATGCGGATTTTTTAATAGATAGAGTGATTCAAGAGGAAGGCTTATATGTTATGAGGAGGTTTCTAATGTGATGTCGTAAATAAACACATTTTTTGAGCTTACATTGCAAACGCTGGGTGAACCCTACGAGATAGATCAAAATAATGTATTACAGTATTGTACACCTTAAAATAGTCCAAAAAAAAGTCCGCAATATTATATGTCTATCTCTTAGAGATAACCCATAATAACCATTTATATCCTTTACATTTTACGAGAAATAATGGCTTATTTACGAAGCGATTTTAAGCAAACCAGCATTAATCCTTATCCAATTAAGTACCTTAAATACATTGTTCATTTAATATAGATCAATATGGTCCTGTACAGCATGTAATTTAAATGAATATTTTCGAAGATATTACAGATTTAAAATGCAGGAACATAGCGGTTGCGGCGGTACCGGCCGAGGGCGCACGCGCCCTCGTTTTTTGTCTAACGACATAAAAAAAGCTGTGAACGTTGTACATAAAGACATTCTGTAATATATTTAATATCAGCATTGCACCCGTGCGAAGCCGGGGCGGGTCGCTATCATTTTATAATATGAAAAGTTCTATCGACCTTATTTAACAATTATTCATAGGCAATGTGACTTTGAACGTACCGAAACGTATTCTAATCGACATATAAAAAGGTGATCGTAAGGAAAAATCAATGGACCTCTAATCTTTATACCTGCCGATAACCATTCCTATAATAGACTTTAAATTTATGACGGTGTTTCATAGTTACTCCGGCCTCCGACCTGATTTAATTCGAGGGGAACTAATTCATTACAAACATATAATCGAACGATTAGTTACACGTGTCGACAGAGCCTCGCATTATTTATTACACCCAACATTTTTCCCCGGAGATTTTCTTAAAAATATTTATCCAATATACACAATCGGTGCCGCCTCATCACTTATGAAAAATCGTTTCTATTCCGAAAGTCCTCTATAAAAAGCTCATTCCAAATTAAAATTAAGGCCTAGCGTAACTAATGAAAAGAATCTCATATTATTTTAAGTGAGAGTTATTGTAAAATAGACCCTCACTTCGAGGTGTAGAGTAATTTTTTGTGTATCGGTTGTACTTGCTTCAAAAGAGCGCTTGTCAAAATAACTAGTTGTTTTTCAAGATCCATTTGGTTGGCGGCCTTACCTACCACCGAATTGTTAGATGTATAGAAGAACAACAAACGTCGATATTTTAGTCATGTTAGGTAGAACGCTAATAGCCGTTTAAGCTTGAAGTTCCAGATATACGTTATGGATCATTTTTTATGGTACCAAAGCGTTCTGAAGTATATGAAAAAGTTGAAAAATATGTATACCCATATATATACCCAACTATAAGTGTATTTAAAACTTAGTTTAGCTCCCTACTACATTTGATAGTTAACAGGTTATAGTGTTTAAAATCACACGTTTTTACGTCTTTGGCATTTCCTTTCAGATTGTAAAAAATGCCGCAAAACTGCATAATTGAACGAATCATAGTATGAAATGTATTTTAATCTATATCTTGCTTTGTATACCTAATATTTTACAAAATATCAGATTGGGTAATACCTGCACATAATCATATGCTATCGCAAGCGATTTTTATTTCAGTCGTATGACTTTTATTGGTAGGCATATCAAACGACTTATGTTAATGGATAAACATACATATCTACCTACATACACCAAACGTACACGCTTCATCGAGCAGGCCCATTAACATCAAGCATTATGGAGGCCATATCTTGAGCCCCAAGCAATGCCGATAGCCCCAGCGTTCCATTAAAAGAAACCATAAAATTACATTATTATGTGTTAATAATTTCAAGAGAAAGAACGGCCTCTCAGTTTCCCGTTTGACAAATTAAAAAATCGTTTACGTTCCTCTGTGGTAAATCTTTATTTATTACGCATCTAATAATATACGGTACTTGATTTAAGAAAATCCGTAATTAAACATCGCCTTATGGAGTGTGAAAGCCTTCGTCAGTAGCTTTATTTTACTGAACTTCGATACCGGCAGAGAATTGAAGTTCGCTACATATTTCGATGTTGCGAAATAGCATGCATCATCAATGCATATATTTATTGCAATATTAATAGCCTTTTTTTGAGATTTCCTTTCATCTTTTGACGTTATATTGACCCTGCAAGGCTCTTTATTAACGTTATTAAAACAAGAAACATCTTATGAAAATTTAATGACTTCGATGTTTACATGAAAGAGTCGTAAAATTCGGGAGTTATAATGTTAACGCAATCGTTTTTCAACAACTCTATTGTAAATTAAAATAAGATATAAAACATGGTATTTTCATAACATTATATACCTTAGTTATATAGTTAGGTATTACATTAAATAACCTATAATAATAATATCCAATTGCGTAGGTACATAACGTATTACGCAGACAAAAACAGCATGAAAGAAAAGGTCGGGTTATATTTAGTCGGCATATATTTACTCGTCGTAGGTAGATTAGGTCTACGGTCTGATATGGAAGGCTGAAAGGCAGTTAATCCCAGATGTCTCATAAAATTAGTATCTAAGTACTTGTGGATGTTATCAAACCTGTTCTGATCGAGCCGAACTCACAAGCGGCCGGTAGGTATGCTTAAAACCAGCATCAGATTGCGCCTGACACCTTATTAACTTAGGCAGATAAGTATACTTGGATTGAATGTTACTAGATCGGTGGTTTCTTAAGTAGTATATAAGCAGAATAGGCGCGGTGCCGACGATCTTATCGGATTATTTTAATTCCGTTTATATTTAATTAATTAAAATTATGCCTCTAAGTAAGTTATCTTGTAATTGTAATATGTATATAAGTAAGTTATCTTGTAATTGTAGTATAAATATCTACTTATTCCATTTTATTGGGCATAATGAATGTAAAATATACTGCAAAAAGCCAATTAAAAAGTTTCCAAATGAGAAAGAATGTTCGAAGACACTCATGTGTAATCATATTTACCAAAAACTGTGTAGGCTCATTAAAATGTCTCATTATAACTGTGACAAGTGGACTTTTATTTCACTTTAACGTAAGCAAATTGACAAAATCAGTAGGTGCAATAAAATGTTGTTTTATAAGCTTTAAATTAAACATAATGATAAATTTATAATAATTTGAACTCATTAATGCGACTTTGATTGGTTAACCCGAAACTGTGGCCAATCTCGAATCTAAAATTGGATTTGTTCCACAAATAATTTGCATGACGGTGGTTGTAATACCTACCACATTAGTCCTTCCTCGACCGCTCTAATAAAGTAATATTTTACCTTATTAGAGATACCTCGCGCAAATATTGCGCGTTAGCGGAACAGAAAACTATGTTACTCGGTGAGAAAAGTGACAATTTTCGAGCATACCTACCTACCCTACCCAGTGGTTACTTGGCTCGGCGGGCAGTGTTTGTATACCATCAAGTGGCGCATTTTATGGCTACACCCGACAGTAACTTACCGCAATGAGCCCTCACTCTCGCTTAATGAGACAGCATCGTTTTAGTGTCAAATGTAACGCGGTACAATGTTGACGCAATCCGAATTATAGTAAAATTGAATGCGACGGTACCTACTATACAAAATTGCTTAATCACACATATTTTGTGTGAAGCGCAACAAATCACTTGCGATTTTCGTGGGATTCGATTTAGGCTGACTCACGTATATGTTGATTATATTATATTTATAATAATTTTGGGATCGAGATTATTCATTATTTACTCAATATTTGGTAACATTTTGTGCCTAAGACCGTATATTAACGTAATAGATAGGCACTTAGAAAAAGATGAAGGAACAAAATTATCGTGTTGCATTTTTTATGCACTTAATTTACCTACTTCACTTGTTTTTTAATAATATTATGTACCTGCGTAGTTAGTTATGTTAGTTAGGTTGTTAGTTGGGTACCTACCCAACTGACTCCCTATGCTTGCAAAATCGGTAGACAATTTAAAAAATATATTTTCTAGCTACTTATTTTTCACTTTTCATATTTAGTTTTCGTTATAATTTACTGTTCATTTTTATTTATGTCTCCTTTATATTAACCTAAATAGGAACCTATTCTTTTTATATTTTTTATTGTTTAGTTATTACTTAAAAAGTTGATAGATATTATCAGTAGATGTACTTACTTAATATTATGAATAAATAATAAATTTTTCCATGTTTGATTTGACAATAGGTTGAATATTTCGTCGTGTACCTACATAAATCATCAAAATCACAGTTTAACAATCACATCTTCTAGTCAGATATACTCTCCCAACTAATTTAATTGGACAATTTATTAAATTCGTTTCTAAAACTGTAGTAAATCTGAAGTCACAATTTGTGAACCGTGTCATCGTTATATCGAATAAGATAGAAATGACTCTATGATGGACAATCATTTACATAGCCTCGTGATATATTATATATCAATTGAACCTCGTTGCTTCATATAACTTATAGTATAATCAAAAATGTCCGCAATGATACAAACCACATCTCAAATGAGGTATCATTGTTTATTATCGTGATGAACTACTATTGTCCCTATAGCAATTGCTTCTATGGCTTGTTAATAATATCTGTCTGCGTGACTACTTTATTTGAGATCACCGAATAAATATCAATTCTGGCCACACTGTTAACGTTTTATGTATTGAATGATAAAATGTATACCTAATGTACACAATAGGATCTTATGACACCCATAAAAATACCTTTTAAATATGCTTCAGTAAAGAGATAGAAAAGGAAGCTTTAAATAAGCTTTTCGGAAAAAAACTACGTTGTGCCTGCCCTTTTAGTAAGTTGTATAAGTCAAGTAATTTGATTGAAAAATTTACTATTCTCATTTTAAAATTATCGAGTAACCATGACGTCATGTTTGAGGTCTTATCTAATAAGATGTTTACAGTCACATAAGTAATTAAAAAAAATAGTTACTATTCCTAGCGACTTACCATCACAATGAATTAAGATAGAAACTTATAAGTAAAGCACATAAGTAAACAAGAGAAAGAGAAAGAAAGAAAGAAAAATCTTTATTTGAGACACTGCACAAAAATAAACTTAAACTAAACACATACAAAAAAATCAACTGCATTGTACAGCAGTGCAAGAAACAGGTAAGCCACTCAGCTATTGTTGGGACTCTGGGCCTCTCAGATACGAAACCACTATAGTGGTGTACATCTGAGGTACCAGGTGCCCCAACGCTGATTTTCAGTAGCCGCCTTTTTGCGAACGTCATTGGCATAGTAGATAGTAGTAGTATCTGTTTGGCAGAAAATTGTAAAGGCAGAATAATACCTAAGGTAGAAAAAGAAAGTAGTAGACGTAGGTTGTGATACACTATATACCAGCCCAGATATTGATTCACTTCATAAATTATTAGGTAGGAAAGTATTTGGAGTTCCACGCCTTATCAATTTTGTATCGATTGATATACCTAATATGCTGCTCCATTTACCACAGTATTAGATATGTCTTTATGAGAACTACCAGAAGATAAATAACGTAAATTTTCAAAAGTTCCGTGGTCAAAAGTGTTATTGGTTATCTATATAGATACGAAAAAAGTATAAACCTTCTAAATATTCTCACCGATACGAGGAATAAATGCATAGAAAAATTCTTTCTTGTTAAAGGAAAAGCGGGAGAGGGCTCGGGCCACACGTCGAGGATGTCTACATATTTTATTGACCCTGCGCTGCACAGCTGGGCCGGCAACGTCGGGATGTATCTGAAGATATCTCACAAAGGATGTATATGTCACCGTAAAATTGTAAAAACCGTTAGATAATAATCTAACTAGCGATATTGTAAACTGTCGAAGATTGTAAACGTTCAATATTCTGAGTGTAAATTTTTGAAATATTCATTGTATTTACGTTTTCTTGTCTCTTTCTTGTAGTTTAGGTTAAGGTTCGACATAAATAATCGGGTAAACTTAGGTTTTATTGTGTTAATATACCTACCTAACAAATTCCAATCTACCGTAAAATAATGCGTTAAATTTTAATCTTTCGACAGTTTACAATATCGCTAGTTAGATTATAATCTAACGGTTTTTTCCAATTTTACTATGACATATATATTGGATAAACGTGAAAAATGAACTGTATATTATAGTACCTAAGTACCTAATAATTCTGCAAGAAGAATATTGTGAATATTGTGTTGGAGATTAATTAGAAGTCTCACTTGACGACTCAAAAGCACTTGTACAAGTTTAAAAACTAATAGATTTTTAATTACTTATATATTTATACATAACATTATTATACAGTAAACAATTGTTAGTTAAAAACTGTAAAGGCCATAAAATGATATTTGTTTGAAAGTTTGTTACATTTTTAATAAAATAAAATAATAGAATGTGGCAAATCCTGAGTATTGATAGGTCTAAATTACGTACTATCCTTTTCCACAGAGAGTATAAAGATCACGAGACCTGTTATTTTAGTAAAGCTTAGTATCAGTTTTTATTTTTGTAAATTCATAATTATCCCATAAAAACCATCCAGTCTATCATTATCAAAAAAGGGAAGGAATAGCTTGGTAGGACAAAGATAATTATCCTACCCACCTATTTCTTTATCCTGAGACTAATCTGATTTCCCCCATACCCTGTATACCAGCCCCTGTATTTTACGGCGTATCAGTCGGTACGGTATTCCCAAACTGCACTTCAGAGCTCGACCGGCACATACACTATACCTAAGCATATGTATAATTCACATAAATATATGTACAGCCACGCACCGATGCATACAAAATACTAGTGGTGCTACTAATTCTAACCATTTTTTTGGACAGACATTCCAGACTTTTCATATGTCTAGCTTATGCCCGTAACTTCGTCCGCCTGTACTATAAAATTTAAATCCCCTATTTAACACGCTAATAGGTTTAATTTTCAAAAACCCTCTCTTAAAGGATGTTTACGTCATTTATAATAGCTATCTGCACGCCAAATTTCAGACCGATCCATCCAGTCGTTTGAGCTGTGCCTTATTAAATCAGTCAGTTAGTCAGTTAGCCCTTTACTTTTATATATTTAGATAAATATCATTAAATAAAAAAAATATTCGTGATACCGAAAATCAATAATTAATATTGATGTATAAACGCGATAACAATGTTAAAAGTTGGTATGAGGTAGGTAGGTATTAATAAATATTGAGACAGCTATCATGACCGTTATAGCAGGCGAACAAAGTTGTTCTCCACTTGAAAGATAACAGTAAAAGCTTTTAAAATTCTTTTCATTGCTTTATTTGATCAAGCTTTCGCTTGATTGTTGAATTAAGGGTCGGATACAGAAGGCGGTTATCCTTGAGACGGTGCGAATTGTGAGGAAGTTCCTCTCTCTGGAGTCCTGACCACCGACTACATGGGTCTTTAAGGCCCCGCAGTGGACGGAAGTTTTATAGGATTTTTTATATGTGTTTTGTATAATATTTATGTAAAACGTGTTTAGAAATAATTTTATAAAAATGTGTACAAATAAATGGGAGTAAAATGTAATAATAATTAACAGCTGGGTATCAACAAAATCTTTAAATTCAGAGAATAAACAATAAGTTTACTGCTAGAAAATGTATTATATTATTTTAAGGAAACTTATTAAAGAACATTTGCAAATAAGAGAACATATCTTGCAGTGAAACCTCAGACTAAAGTTTAATTTCATATTTTTGGTAAAGATCCAATAATTGGTTCCTTTATAAAGGAAATTGCAGTATAATTCATGTATAGTATTGTTAATGTAGATTAAAGTTTAGTTGTTAAGTATGTGATTACTATAATAATTGTAGATGCCAGTTGCAACACGATAAGGTTTAAATAGGATTAAGTTACATGACTGCTTTATAATGGTTAGGTATCTATAACAGTAATTAGGCAGAAAGATTTTTCCAGTACCTACCCTAAATACTTAGGTGTGAAAATTGTTATTAGCATAACTTAATAGTTAATTATTATTTTTTCATGCTAATGGCTCTATATAATTTACTAGCAGACTTGCCCGCGACTTAGTCCGCGTGAAATAAGTTTTTTAAATTCCCACGGGAACTCTCTAATCTTTTGGGATAATTTACACTCACGAATAATGTGGCTTTCAATTGGTACCAGAATCTTCAAAATCGATTCAGTAGATCCAGAGATTACCCCCTACAACATCGCAAACGTTACCTCTTTATATTATTAGTATACCTAGATATACTCGTAGATTACAAAGGTATTTATAATGAGACATAATATCTAAGTACTGGTTTTTAAGAACAATATCTACATTTTACCTAACTATAACATGTAGGTATCAATAAATAAAGTGTGGAAGGCAATTTTACAAAGGGGAGCTATTTAGGGGAGGGATAGATACTTTCTATCTATCTAAGTATAGATAGATAAAAAGATCTATCTATCTTTACTTATAATGAAACTGTAAATGGAAGATTTCTGTACATTTAATATATTCTGAAAATTTTATCGGAGTAAGTTTTACTAGCGATACTGAGCCCAAAATAGATTTTTATTTAATTTTTGTCTGTCTGTCTGTCTGTATGGCCACGCAAATCGCAAAAACTAATGAACGGATCTAAATGAATTTTGGCTTAGCGGTAGCTGATACTCCGGGCTGATACTATTATAGGATAGTTTTTATCCCGATAGAAAATAAGGTTCCTCCAGGATAGGGGGTTTTTGTTGATTTTACTCCTTAACTCAGTCAAATCTGAACTGATTTTAATAAATATTTCTTTATTAGAAGGTATTTAACTTCAGGTAAGTTTTGCCCAATTTTGGTGAAGATTTGATAAATATTATCAGAGATAGAGGCCGAAACTCCGCAACAGATATCAGCAATTCACTTGATTAGGACTTAACAATATCTTTTTGGTGGCATTTGAAGGAAATAAAATTATTTATAAAAAGTTGCGACCCAGAGAAAATCTGTCAACAGCTGTCAACATAATTTACTGTTTATATTGGTATTTCCATAATATTTCGATGCCATATGTTTGCCTGTGATATTATGTGGATTTAATTTCGTGTATTTAAAATGTCGTGACTCAATCTGAAGTCTGAACCAGAGTTTAAGTAGGTTGGCAGATAACGAACTTTGCTACAGAAGTGTTATCTGCAGCAGTATCTTCTGGAACGGAATCCTCAGTAAAGAAGCTCGAAGACAAATGCCGTAACCAAGAGCTTGAAGAAGTTTATGCAACCGCATATTTGTGGCCTCATTAAAAATATATTTATTCAATTTAGGTACACTGTACACTTATTGAATCCGATTAGTTATAAAACATGATGGCGATAATCAGTTACGGTATTTGTGTTTAGTAAAACTAAAGCTAGAGCGACCGGATTATGTCACTGCATACAAGATGGCAAAAAGTTATCAAATAAAATGGCACATACAATAATTAAACTTTGAAAAAAAAAGTCTTGAATTTGTATATAAAATACGAAGAAACTTTTTTCTCGACCATATTATACTACTAATATTAAAAATGCGAATGTTTGGACGGATGGACGGATAGATGGATGTTTGTTAATCAATCACACCAGAACGGCAAAATGGATCTGGATGAAATTTAGCATAGTGATAGATTATAGTCTGGACACGTAGGCTACTTTTAATTCCGGAAAATTATAGAGTTCTCGCGGGAACCATAAAACCTCAATTCACGCGGACGAAGTCGTGGGCATCAGCTAGTTATAATATAAATTACTTTAACATGTCTGCTTTTCGGGGAATTATTGGCACGTAGCTAAAGGTTTCGTTAATTAAGTTGATTTAGTTGAAGATAACGTGCTGTTAATTGATTTTAATTGCCAAAGCTACTATTAAATATGTAAATATGTAAGAAATAAGCTACCTACTTAAAATTATTGCGTAGTGTTAATTTAATTTATTCCAGTATATTGAGCTTTGTCACCTGCTTACAAATATATTTTTGTTTAAAATTAGTAAGTAGGTATTTATATCTACTAACGCATACAAATAAGACATACCATTGAACGTAGAAGTATAATCATAAATTAATGTAAGGGCGCGCTTGGAAACCTTTTGACTATTGACTAATCAAAGATTGCGAACATAAACTTGAAGAGGAATATTATACCAGTTATTTTACCTACTACCTACTTTATTAATCATAACTATAAATTACTATAACTACAAAACACGCATGGCTTTATGATAACTTTGTTCATTTTTGTATTTAACACAAACTAAATCTCCATTCTTCTTCTTTCATATAAAACAGTCTTGTTTAAAGCTGATATAGTACATAATAGTTTTGTATATAAAAAGGAAATAAATGTGTTACCGATTTTCTTTATTATACCTACTTACCTATTCCTTTACATAATTGGGTATTTGACTACTAGTGAAACAAATTATGTTTTAGTGATTATAACACATAGACGTGGCGCGGTTGGTGAGAGCTAGTGCCTGAAACTGGAGGGTCACGGGTTCGAATACCGGCACGCCACTATGTTACACATAGACTGATTATTAATGATTAGTGATTATTAAATAAAGGATCTCCCAAAAGTCGTAATATCCACGTCCCTTGCTAGTTTATTTTGAATAACCATTTTAAACTATCAATTAAAGTAAAAAAGTGCGTCGAACTTTGATGACGTCACAACTTAAAATTTTATACAAAATTTATACTATGCACGCGTTTTGATGTCTGAAAAAAAAGGTGGTGATTTGACTAGTTGTCAAATACCCATTTTATACCTATATTTCAGGTACATCAGGCAGGTAAGTACGTACTAGGTAGTCTAAGTACTGATTGGTAAGACAAGAGTATAAACGATGCCGCCGTCGGATCCATTTGTTACAGTTATCAAGTGGTTTAGGAAAACTTACTTAGATAAAATAATAAAGAATAGTGTATACTACAATTTGCTGATAATTTAACTAGTGTTTACCTGCAAAGGTATGTCCTAACTACTGTTACTTTCTATTGTAGCTTTCTATGATAAATTAAAACCTATCAAATCTAGTAAGAACTACCTACCTACCTACTAAATAAAACAAAATATAGGATAGGTAAATAGCTACTTACCTTCTTGTAAAAGATTTTAATACCTACTAATTTAAAAACCATAAGATCCAGTCACCAGGGACCAGAATACTTAATAGAACCTTTCAGGTACAGAAGAATTACTCCGCATAGACGTTATAAATAGCGGATGTGATACAAAAAAAATAAAATACAATTCAGCTCGCATAGCGCTGCGACTGAAATTATTTAAGTAACTACACATCTCATCTATTTCTATGGCGTAACTCTTATTTCTTACGCGGCGCCTGTAGCGTTAGGGTTGTCTTTTAATTCATGTCCTAAGAGTTTAGTATAAGTCCGTAATATCTCTAATAGAGTTTAAATGACCAGGAACCAATATCGCTTATTGGACCTACTTATTTCATTCATCTACGAGTAACGAGAACGAGTAATGTCAAACGTATTTCACAGTGCGCGCGTGACACTCGACTGATACGAGTGCCGTCGACGGATTGCGCCCTTAGGTATATTACTTTGGCCACATGCCATGTGAGCTTGGCCTGGTCAGGGCTTACCGTGCTCTTTTTAGGGATATAACTTTAATTCTTAACTTAACTGTCTAGACAGCTATCATAAATAGGTGCATACCTACCTACATAGGAACATCTATAATTTTTTTTATTCCACGACAAGATAGCCCTTGACTGCGATGGTAAGTGATGATACAGTCTAAAATCATACCGGAACGCTTTATCACTGGGCGGTACGTATTTTCCGATAGGATGCTAACTAACCATGGCCGAAGTCACCCACCAGACCTGGCCAGAGAAAAATTAAAAATTCACTTTCAAATTTGATTTAATTACAAATCATAACACACAGATCATCATAATATCATCATTTCCTCAGCCCATCGACGGCCCACTACGGAGCACGATTATCCACCTAGAATGAGATGAATAGTAGGTAGTTAAGTACAGTGGCGTGCAACTCATAGAACCATAAAAGCACGCTTACCCTAGCTGCTACAATAGCTAAATGCAAATTTTATAATACGATCTGCTATTAAGTAGGTTTTTTACTTCTGTAATGCATATTGCATACCTTGGCATCAAACCATATGCACGTCACTGGGTAGGTACGTCTCTCGGGTTCGATTCCTGGGTCGGGCCATAACAAATACCTACCTATTGGGTTTTTCTGACTAGAAATTCTAGCCCGAAGTTAGGAAGTTGTTGAGGTTTCACCTCGTGCCTCGGTGAGCACGAAAATAAAAGAGCCGTCGGTCCTGCACCTGGTCTTTCTCCGGTCGTGTCGGATCGTGTCGTGTTCCGTCCCATCGGGCTGTGAGAGTATAGGAACAGAGAGTGCACCTGTATTTGCGCACACACTAATTGTGCACTTTATATATTATATCTTATTTATTTATAACTATTATTAATCTCTGTGGAGATTGGCCGCCGTGGCCGAAATTCGGTCGCGAGGACATTAAATAGCCTCATACCGATAGATATTTAATTATACCTACTAGGCAATACCCATGAAAATCAAACTGAGAATAGCGATATTAGTTTTGACCCAATAAAGTCCTAACAATGCACCTAGTAGGTAGGTTTAACGATTAAATAAGTATTCAAACTACAAATAAGAAGTATTAATGACATTCTAATTTGGTATTATTAGCCCATTATCATTCAATTTGAGACCAGTCACACCATAATTAGAACTAGATAATGTAATGTAATGGCAGCGATTACATCCCTACATCCACAGGGTTCAAGATTAAGTATTTATTTAATTTTCCAGGATGAAAATACCTGGATAACTTTCCGGGATCTTAAGTCCTTCCCCGGCTCGTAGCAGGCCGACATACAGACAGACAAACACACCTTCGCTTTTATAAAACTATTGCTGGAAATATAAAAACCGCACAGCTAACAATAGGTAGGTACCTTGTTAACATTAACTTGATAACATGAATACCTTGTTATGTACCTACTACCACTGCCTCTGTTCGTCTAGTGGTTGGCATGTTCGACTGCGGCCGACCAGGTCCCGGGTTCGAGTCCCGTAATTAAGTATTGGGTTTTTCTGACTAGAAATTCTCAGTACTAGCCCGGAGTTAGGAACTTGGCGGTGTTTCACCCCCGTGCCTCGGAGAGCACGTTAAGCCGTCGATCCCGGTTATTATCACTAATATGATAAAAGTCGTTAAAGCCCGCCAACCCGCATTGGAGCAGCATTATTGTTACAATTACTAAGACTAAACCTCTGCTAACTAATCTATCTCCTACTTTAAATTAATTAAGTAGGTTTTCCAATATGAATATTCCTAAGATTGACAATTTTTTTTGTTTGTCTTATTAGAATCCATAATATTAATATCTAGTTCCTTATCGACTGTGATTCAAATATTTACCAAAATGATAGGAAGACGTATTTAACTAAGCATGTATAGGTAGGTATTCCTATAAATATTGGATATTAGTATCTAAAGGTAGAGAAAATTCACCATTGTCAAAATCATTGGTCTTATAAATAAGTGACACGTAATATAACATAATAATTTTATGTAGGTGTAAATATATTTTATTACTTTGGATGATTAAAATTCATTATACGATAATATCTATTTTTCTTGCTTTTGTGAAATATTATTACGATTTTCGAAGTGAATATTGTTTTTTAATAAAATAATTAGTCGGACTCTACATTACTCTACAATAACTCATGCTCCTACTGCCATCTGGGTGTAGATAGCGGAACTACTACTCAAACAACGCCATCTATCGCCAAGCTTTTACATCAGGGTTACAGGCACGACTCTACATTCAAACACTATAGCTTTCCTCGTCACTCTCAAGCACATTGAAAGGGAGCGGTAAATGCCAAAGTTTATCTGTCAGACAACATTTCATGTCATCTGTGCGCTGATTGGTGAAAATGAATGCACGTGTGTGAAATTTTGCAGATTGCACCAATAAGAAAGCGGAAATCTTTTCAGATCCGTCGGCCATAATATTTAAGGCGGGGTTTCCGGATAAGTTCCTCCTTTATATTCCTGACGTATGCACTCATTTGAGCTATGAATCATGGCGTCATGAGTTGCGAGCTGCGAGTATTTTAAGAAAACTGCTGAGATTTGCTTTCGTTCCAATATTTTTCGGTGAAGTACGTGCCAAATTACATTATACATACGATAAGTATGCTTCTTCATCATCTATATTATTCGGATGTATAATTTACGGCTTACGAAGAAATAAACGCTCTCTTGAATCTGTTGAGTGGCACTGATTTAATATCTTCTATTTTAGGCCCTTTATTTGCTGTAACAAAATTGTAATAAATAGTCATGTTATAAATATAAATAACTTTTATAATATGATCTATTTAACTAATTTTTTAAATTGAAAAAGATTTAAAAAGTTAGTGTTTGACTCTACAAGGTTTAGCTTAGTTAGATTAGAAACTACCTAAGTACCTACCTACTTTCGTAAATGTTTATTCTTTTTATTTATGAAATACACAATATCTACACTTTGGATGTAAGTAGGTACGTTGACGTATAACTTAAAATAGGTATTTTAGAAAATAAAAAGTGTGTATGACTTTTAGGTAAACATGGAAAATGATACACACTTTTTATTTTCTAAACTTTAACATTTTTTAGGATAACTTTATCTTGAACTGGATCTTCAACCTCCATCAGATTTTATTGCAGTCAATCATAAACTTAGTAAACAGCAATAAAATCACGTTCCTACCTCAACAGGAGCGTCGTTGTCATAAATGCATTTTTTATATACAACAACACAGGTGACCGGTAGTTTACGACCGTCGCGTGTCGCTCGTAAAATTACTAGCACATTAAAACTCGTTAAATGCCGTTTAATTTTATATATGCGGTTTTTAATATGCCATAATAAATCTATTAAATTAACAGATGCCCGCGATTTCGTTAACATACCTAATAGGGAATTGTGTTCGTTTAAAAGGGTAGATTTTAGTAGGTAGAGTCACTGTTACTTACTATAATTAAACTTTACACAATAAGTAAACCGTTTGTGCAGAAAAAAATTTAGTTTTGTAATTAAGATATCCTTAACTTTACAAAATAAACAACTTTATTATAGATTTAATTTAGTTTTTCTGAACAAGAACGGTGACCAATTTCGATAAAACATTTTCTATGTAGGTACTTAGTACGTACTTCTGATTTTAGTCTAGGTACCTATCTATTTTTATTTATATAATATTTGTGGGTATTAGCATGTCTTTGTCCATTAATATCCAACGTATTTTTCATTGCTGAGAAGAGAAAAATTAAAAATATAACCGACTTGTAATAACTAGATATTGGTAGATACCCTATAAACTTTATACAGTGGAGTCAATCAGATATTGAAAGAAAATCAAAATCAAATCATAAGTGATAATAATTATAAAAGGTAGTAATTATGTCTACCTTGTTCTGAAACAAAATTTCCTGTTTTTTTTTTTTAAAGAAAGGGTGTTATGATTTTTGATCATACCTACCGATAGCAACCTACCCCAGAAGCTCTGTTAAAATGGAAGATTGGTCTCCACTACAGGCTTAATATAAGCTGCAAAGGTCATAAAATATATTTTTTTTCTGGAGTAGGTATAATAATATAATTTATTTAAAGCAGCTATAAAAATACCGCCTGTGAATTTGAACAAGAAAGCCTGCTCATATTCAAGTTTGTCGAATTGAAGTGGTTATATACCTATGTATATACCTACAGGTATTTTTTTTAAATACAATCTATGTCTTGCAGGGCTGTTTTAAGCGACTTCTAGAAAGGAAGGGGTTCTTAATAGCATGCCGAAAAGTCTTGTATATTGTTGTTTGGTATGAAATACTACTGTAAGATAGATAGATACGGTATCTCGACCGAATATTAAAAAAATAAGCATACAAGTAGATAAAGACAGACTTCTAACAACATACCTAGCAATTTCTATAGGAAAGGATGAATAAATAAATGGATGGATGTAATGAATAAATTTAAATCTGTATGCGTGAGAAATACACATATTCTCGCGTGTATTCGTAAAAATTGTGTGTTGATTTGTGTAGCAATATCGTATCATTCGTCTTTCAAAAAGGTCTTGACACGCAATATTCATCATTGCTATTCGATAAAGTACCTATGTAGAATATAATATTAGGTATTTTTATTTAATATTATCAGTAATAATTAATTAAGTAGGTAATTTATGGAACTAGGGCTATCTATATAAAAATAAAAGTAAGTACCTGCAGCATGTTTTTTAACGTGACGCACTAAAAAGATTAATATCGTTAGGTACTAAAATATGTGCCTATCTATCTACTTAGGTATTTAATTTATATTATTAGTCATCGTTATTTTTAAAAACCAGTCGGAAGGTACTTTACTTTTCTAGATGTTCATTTTCAAAAACCAATAGGTAGATGAGTGAGTTTGAAATTATGACTCTAAGTACATTTTTTCACATCAGCCGGCTACTTTTCCATCTACACTGTACTACTTTCTATCTCACAACATAAAACGTGTGCGCAACACTGCTTAAACTGATTTAGTTTTTAGTGATGCTGTCACTTTCTGATAAGTATATTCCAGGGTTGATATGAAAAGGACAGCTGGTATAAAAAATTTAACTTAAACACTTATAAATACCCAAGAATAAGAAGTAGGTAGTAAGATATTAGCTTAAGTAGGTAATACCCTACTTATTGGCATCTATAAACCTGCAATAACAAAATATATAAAGGTGTTTCAAAAGCCTCTATCTACTTTAACCTATTAGAAATACCCGTAGGTACAACGTAGTTAGGTAGGTATGCGTTGAAGCAGTGGCGTGCACTGTTTTTGAAGCTAGGGTAGGCATTAGTTAGTCAGAACACCAATTTACTAGCTGTTTTGATTTGGATAAGCAATGCTTTTACGCCTTTAAGAACTGCGCGCCACTGCGTTGAAGATGATTAATAACTCAATCAACAAGAAATAACAAAATAACTTTTACTACATAACCGAATGTAGATAATAGTATAATCGATTACAAGAAAAATAAAGATATTACAATAAAAATGAATATAGAAGCGTATCACTACGCGTGATTGGCTCTGCCTACCAAATTAAGGTGCCTTTCCACCAGCGATGTGCTACGTTGTTAACCTACGGATGTGTGTTACACTCACCAATAGGAGCGCTTGATCGAACATATACTAACAATACAGACTACATTAGCACTGCACATCAACTACAAAATTGCAGTTTCGAAGCAGTTTTTCTGCAGTTGGTAAACCTAACCGCAATATAACAGTATTTGAACTGTGATAGAACTGCACAGCAGTTGGTTAATTTCCCTTAGAACTACACACCGACTACCAGCGGATTGCGCAATCAGACTGCACTTTTTCTGCAGTTGTTATAACCGCAATATAACAGTTTTTGAACTGCGATAGAACTGCACAACAGTTGGTTAATTTCCCTTAGAACTGCACACCGACTACCAGCGGATTGCGCAATCAGATTGCACTTTTTCTGCAGTTGTTATAACCGCAATATAACAGTTTTTGAACTGCGATAGGACTGCACAACAGTTGGTGAATTTCCCTTAGAACTGCACACCGACTAAGTACCAGCGGATTGCGCAATCAGATTGCATTTTTTCTGCAGTTGTTATAAACGCAATATAACAGTTTTTAAACTACACAGCAGTTTGTTTATTTCCCTTAGAACAACATACTGACTGCTAGCGGACTGCGCAATCAGATTGCAGTTTCGATGCAGTTATGCCAACCGTACAATAACTGCGACAAAAAAGCAATTTTGCAGTCCGTCTGTCGAGAACTCTAGACATCCAGGTATGAAAATCAAGCGCTCCTATTGCATTGGGTGGAAAGGCAGCCTTATACCCACTCGAGTGGTCAAGCATAGCGTGATAAAAAGCTGTCTGACAAGTAGCCTTCAAAAATATTGTTTGCAATTACGAATTGGTGCTTTCACACTCCATCGGGCCTGAGATTATTATCAGACACGAATTGTTTTTATTGCTCACCGGTTGTTTTTATTTTATGGAGTTGTTAACAAGAAACATTACTAACCCAAAGTGGTGGTAGATACGATGCTATAAATAGATTTTAGAAAATAATAACCGCAGCATTCGGTATCTATGTTAATTAATTTGCTACCTACTACTAAATTAATGATTACAAAGGTGTTTACCTATATTTAATTGCTCAATTCTTATTGGGTTTTAAAAACTACCTACTGGTGCTACTGGTTGGTGCATGGGTGGCTGTAATTCCTTTCATGAATAAATAAATAACTAGTACTATAAATGCGAAAGTTTGGATGGATGTATGGATGTGTGGATGTGTGGATGTATGGATGTATGGATGTATAGATGTATGGATGTTTGTTACTCAATCACGCCCCAACGGTTGAACGGATCTGACTGAAATTTGGCACATAGATATATTATAGTCTGAAATAGCACATAGGCTAATTAAAGAGTTCCCGCGAAAACCAAAAACCTCAAACCACGCAGACGAAGTCTCAGGCATTCACCTACATACTTTCATTAAAGGTAGAAATGGATTAGAGCAGTAGGTACTTTAGAATATGCATTAAAACTTTATAGGTAGGTATTACTAAATGTTTATATTAGTTATAGCTCAGTAGTATTTTTTTTAATCGATGATAAGTTAGCTGTTGACTTAGATTTCATTTGATGATAAGCGACAATGCAGATAATTATTTTATTGAGTGATACTAAGAATAGCTTCATAACGCAATCTCTCGATTAAGAAAGATGGCAATCCATTTAGCAGCATCTTGTCTGTACCAACTGGAACAGATGTCAGCGAAAATATAATAAGGGACAGAAGCCACCGGCGACCGACCCTTTTGGACCTGCGATTAATGATACTAATTCGCAGTTACCTACCCTCTAGCATTTTTCTTTTGAATTTAGAGTAAATTAAAAAAAAAATGGCCTTTAGTAATGATTAGGTACCTAACAGTTAGAAACTTTATCTTCGTTTTCATCGAGCTCTGCCTACCTAGACCGAATAAAGGTGAACCTGTAGTTAAATCTATTAATTCAAATTGCGCCTACACAATTTCAGTAAGTAAGTAAAATGAAGCCACATAACAAATTAAAATATCCATAAATATTACCTCTAGGTAAATAAATTTAATCCACTTATGTATAATTAACAAGTTTTCTATAAAATAATATGGCTTTAGTACATCTGCCTAAGGTGTCTTTGAAGGATTCTTATATTTAATTAATTACCTTAAAAACATGCTGCCCTGGTCATCCATAGTCCTTGAATCTGTAACAAAGACAAATAAAATTAGGAGAAATTTACTCGCTACCAACTATAAATATACTTAATACCTACACGAGTGGGTACTCGTTACGAATTAACAAATTACGTAAATGGAAACCTTGAACGCGTCCAAAATACGCGTAACGGTGTGCTGATTAGATATGCAAGGCTCGTTGTGGTGATCACATCATGGGAGCACACCCCGATGTCCTTGTATTGTGTGCTGCACTACGTTTCAATCCGACGTCGTAACCGCATCTCATCACCTGGTCGATCCGTCACCGATGCCTCACACCGTAAAACCCGTCTGCCTCTAGTCTACTGCTTTTACGAGCCAATGCCTATAAAAATAACCGTCTCGTATAAAACTGCGTGCACACGCTATTATTATAAATGTTACCGCCTTTACGACGAGTGAATATTTACGTTTTTATTTCAACCGTTTATTGCCCGTTGTGCAACTTAATAGCACACTTGAACTTGCCGGGCTAGTGACACCGTTTGATCCAAATCGCGTTTTATTGTTTTGCTCAATGGACGGACGAATTTTACGATCGTGGCGTAATCTGTGACGTGGCTAATATTATGAGACTTTAACGTACGCTGGACTGACTCATGTCTCATTTGATACGTCGTAACTTTCCGTTTCTAATTCGCTCTTTAAATTGCTTGCCAACATTCTAGTTTTTTAATACGATCGAGTATTTATATGTGATACGTTGCAGGTACTATGATCACTTTCAGCTCAATATACGAACACAAACTTTTCGATTAATAATCCGAATTGCTTAAAATATTATAGGTAAAAGGATATCATTATCCCCGCGTTATGTAGCTTGCAAACTTTTCGTTTCCATAATATATTGTTCCCTCGGGTATTTACATTTCGGATAGGGGCAAAGCGAATCGTGCCAGAAAAATGCCCTTTCCGTTCGGAAAAGTAGTATTTGCATTCATATTTCTTTAGGAAGGTAACATTTCTGGGGAAACAAATAATAGGTCGAATACATCTGGGTCCGCATTAAGGGACATCTTTTTATTCCCTTTGAGCTTCGGTAAATATTTTTGTTATTATCTTGTGTTTTGCTGGGGTTACGATATGTATGGATATTTGAAGAGTTCTATTTGTATAAGAAACCTATTGGAAGTTCGACGTTTACAAAGAAAATTACAAAGGAAGGAACGTATATACGTCATTGTTATAGGAAAACTATCCTGGCCTTTCAAGAAATGCTATTTAGGATGTTTCTTCGTTTATTTAGCTAAACATCTGGGATCATCTATATTGCCTACATAGTAAACATCTTTACATAAAAATCTTGAATAGCAATAAGGTAATACAAATATAAAGTACTCTGGCAACTTCTTTGTTACATGTACGAAAATACATACATCCATTTAGTTACCTACTCTCGTACAAAATTAAATGAGACCCAACCCAAAAACACATTACCAGTATAAATAACTGCCCACATAAGAACATTTCTTCAGAGCAGGTATACATGATACCTGGTGAGAAATCCGAATGTATTTAAATTCTTAATCAACGGATCGGACGTTTAATACATAAAATGCAATATTAACACCGTTTCTGCATTACGAATATCCAAAAACAGTTTGAATGCACGAATAAAATCTGCAATATTATGTGACGGAGAGACGTGATCTCACTCACGAGTCGAATGGCGCCTTTATAAAATTTCGCATTCATTACCTTGTTTTCTTTTTCTTGCGGCGAATTTTTTAAGCTGAGTCGATACGTGTTTTTATCCTCCAAGATGGGGTGCTGAGATTGCAGGAGTGGCGTGGTAACGACAGCAAAATATAACATTCGGTATTTTAGTGTCGCTTTCTTTCTTTCTTGTTAGCTTTACGATTTAGGTTCTGAATTTATAAGGTTTCTATCTAATAATAAAGATTTGAAATAATCTTTAAAAAGTAGTTATAAGCCTACGGTCTCCATTTATGAGTGCCAGCTATCTCTGTAGCAAATATCATCACAAACTGGTAAAAAGGTATCAAGATACTGTCCCACGTTTATACTAATAATAAAGATTTGAAATAATCTTAGTAAATCTAAACCGTACAAAGAAATAAACACATACATAAATTTAAAACTACTTATTAACAATAATAAATGCCGTACAAATGATCGTTGATGGGAATGGTTACTTAAACATTGGTACTATTTTCTCGCTGAATAGCCAGGCTAAGCCGTTGGGGTAAGGGCTTCAAAACAGGGTGACGGCAGGGGGTGATTATCTCTGAGAGCGGCCAATGTCTCAGTAGAGTCAGCGGCCAAGACTTCGTCTAAAAAAAGCAACTTGGCAGCATTCACCGTTTCCATATTAAGATAGTAGTAGGTAATCATACTTACTCTATTGTACTAACTTTTGTCTAATTACTTTATCCTGTTGATATTGTATATTAATAGGATCAATTAAATCCTTCATACATACGCTGCTACGATATTACGATAACGCTCAGCTCTCCAAGCTCAGCTTGGAGAGGTTTAACTTTTTCTGCGAACGCTCCACTAAAAGGCAAGTTGCAAGAAATGCAACTCCTTTCAACGTTAGGAAATGAACGCTATTCGTATGCTTGGAGTTAGCTGACCAAGTAAAATGCCCTCTTGGTTCACAACTTGCCACCAGTAGAGGATTTCGATTTAAAATTCTTCTCCCTTCATTAGCTAACAGTTTCAATACCCTTACTAGCTAATACCCGCGTGGATTGAGTTTTTTTGGTTATTTGTTATTTCAGACCATATTCTATCTCTGTGCCAAATTTCATCCAGATCCGTTAAGCCGTTCTGGTGTGATTGAGTAATAAACATCCATCCAAACTTTCGCATTTACACTATTAGTGTAGATTTAGCGAAAATAACAAAGATTTGTTATATGCTATTTGAGTATCTATGCTATATGTGCAGACGTACTTGTAGCTTCATAGTAGATGCTTTATAAATCGGCGTATCAAGTTGAGGCAGCTTATTCGCCTGCCATTATTTTATACTTACAAAACGTAGATCAACCAACACTTGATAAAAGTTATTTTCTTATACTTTATGCTAAGTATAGGTACCTAATACCTATATAAGTTTCGTTTGTTGGCGTGTTTTAGTTCATTTTTTTAAACCATGAAAATTCTGATTTTTGGGCAAAAAAGTAGTTATAAGCCTACGGTGTCCATTTACGAGTGCCAGCTATCTCTGTAGCAAATATCATCACAAACTGGTAAAAAGGTATCAAGATACAGTCCCACGTTTTTACATTCAGAACATTAGAATGGGCTATCTACAGCTTATTTTAAAATCGTAGAACTATCAATGCAACACAGTTATTATTAATAATATATATATATGTTCTACGCTTTTATTAATTATTATCCCAGTCCCACCCATGTAGGTATTCATTTTAATAAATCATATGTGATTAATTAAAACATACTCATTATACTCATTATAGTAAGGAGGTATGTAAGTAGTACGGAAAAATAAAACGCAAATAGCGTGCAATCGAAACAATATTTATAAATTGATAGGTAGGATTTAGCGAAAGACCACTTCGAATCCAAAGTGTTAGGTACCATAAGCTTAGCGAAATAAGATTAGCGAAAAGTCACATAAAGAAAGCTGTTTAGTGCAAAAGCTTGCCAGAATAATTGAGGTTAACGGCTTTTAATTAGTGGTCACAAACTGTGTATGGCATTTACGTTATGTTTCTTTGTTTATTTACTTCTGACCTTCGCAAACGATTTAAACTAATCAATCATTTTATTTATCTTATTATTAAACAGTTATAGTGGGGTGACTAGTACTTGAGCTAGGCAAAACCCTGTGTTTCAAAACACCAGGCCCATTCCCCAGATTAAACCAGTGCAAAGCTTAAAACACTACATAGAATGTTGCATTATACCTATTACGTTCTATCTAAGTAATCAAAATATTCTCGCAGGAGTTGAATACTCCTTATCCTAAAAACACAAAACACACAGGGAACCGCACCCGCTCCCTGTGCGTTTTGCCCTTTAAATCCATGAGCGGATCCTTAATTTTGCCGATGATCAAACAAAATAACATATTAAAGTTTGTTTCTAGTACCTACACGTCATTGTATAGGAATAGTCACCACAGAATATCTACTGAAGCATAATAATGTAAGTATCTGATACGATTTTACGAGTAAGTATTACATCGGAAAGAGCTGCTAATGAGATTATTTTAAAAGAGAGTAAGTACCTATATCGTTGAGAGTTCGACGGAAAACAAAGAAGCTCTAACAATCAAAAATAGAACAACATGGTGGTGTAACCAACGTTCTATGCGTTATTAGATCGAAAATACACTACGGACCACAAAAAATATCTGGTGGATAAAAAGTCCTCGTAACATACTTTTATACCGAGCTGTATAACAGACTAGTGCGACGGGACAAAACGATCCAATACCCCTCTGATGCAAACATTCTGTCATGTCCGGTCCCGGGTGCGTTTTCATCCTAAATACCACCAAGTTGTTTTGCCTATTAAAATTTAGATGAACGCCGGTTGGCTGCTAGCCAGTTATGTGTTTAGGGCACCCCTGTAACAGTGGACTGAGGAATAATTTTGTGTTATCTATTGCATAATCGAATAAAAGTGTGTCAGTCTGTCTATTTGCTACGCTTTAATCGCCCATCTTTTCAACAGATTTTGATGTGGAGGTAGGTTACAGAGAGAGAGAGAGAGGAGACAGGCTACTTTTTATTCCGGAAAATTAAGGAGTTCCACCGAAGAATTAAAAAAAAACTTAATCCACGCGAACAAAGTCGCGGGAACCATCTAGTAACCTATAAACCAAAGAAATTAGACCGGTCATAAAAAAAAATTGTCTTGACTCTTTTAACCTTTAGTAATTTGTTAATATTCCATAAAATATAACTTGATTATAAAACCTAACACTGTGAAATAATTAATATAAAATAAGAATGTTCTGAAAGTCACTAATAATAACTTAGCTTTAAGTCTTTGAAAGCAAAGGACAAGGATAGGCAACAAGATTTCTTTATTTAAATTACGAATCTTTCAAATTCAAATACAAATTCGTTTTTTTGCAGAAACATGTTGTCATAGATTCAGGATTGATCTCCGCTGCGCAGCGGAGACCAATTATAAATCTATGCATGTTATATGTAAAAGGTGGTAAACAGAATGACAAAAATAATCTTTAAAAATGAAATCTTTATGAAGCTTTTATTAAACACATGATTTTACAAATAAACTTTGTTTGCAGGCTATGTTTCGAAAAAGAAATTTGACCGTAGTTCACAGTTGCGTGCATAAGTACCTAATCATTTGTATAGAACTAGTTATTACTTGCAAGAATGTAGCGGAAGATATGTATCAAACGTAAAATAATGAGAAACACTTGTTTTATAACCCATGTAATGTAACAACTTATGAAATTACTATATTTTACTTTATTTACATATGTAAGTAGAGATTTCGGGAAGTGTGATCATATAAGTGTGAAGTAAGATTAAATATTTAAAAGTTTTTTTGTTTTTTATATCCACTACAAGTTAGCCCTTGACTGCAATCTCACCTGATGGTATGTGGTGATGCAGTCTAAGATGGTAGCGGGCTAACCTGTTAGGGGCATGGCAGGTATATTAAACCCATACCCCTATTCGGTTTCTACACGGCATCGTACTAGAACGCTAAATCGCTTGGCGGCACGTCTTTGCCGGTAGGGTGGTAATTAGTCACGGCTGAAGCCTCCCACCAGGCCAGACCAGGAAAAATTCAGAAATTATAAATTCCCAAATTGACCCCGCCGGGCATCGAACCCGAGACCTCCACACGTTAAAAGTTTATTACAGTTTATTTAGAACATATGTATCAAACGTTAAATAATAAGAAACACTTGTATTATAACCCATGTAATGTAACAACGTATGTAATTACTGTTATTGACTTTATTTACTTAGGTACGTAGAGATTTGGCGAAGTATAAAGTAAGATTATACGGTTATGAGTTACTTAAGTAATGTAGCAAAAAAATTACTGCTATGGACTTTATTTACTTAGGGACGTAGTGATTCAGAACTGTAGTAGGTAGTTTATCGTGAGTAAGTGATGCAAAAGACGCGAGAAACCTTTTTGTCATTGATTCACACTATCTGCAATTACAACATCACCGACCAACGGATTTAGGCAGTATTTTTTCAATGCAGCCGATGCGAATGAATTTTTGAAAGATCGTTAGAAATGAAACACTACCATTAGTAGCTAGATATCACGTAAGGCTGGTATTTTAAATTATTCATATAAATGAAATATCAGATTGTTTTGGATATTTAGTACGGTTGAAACATACTACAGACCACTAAATGTCCGCGTGAAAATCTTCGTGATTTTCTTTTATTTATAAGGAGCGCGCACACTTTGCGACTGGGCGAAATGTTTGGTCTCTAGTGTGTATTTACTCTACCCTCTGACGTTACTGACGTCATTTTGATTATAATTTATTTTGTTCTGGCATTTTGCCACTTTGGCACGCATAGCTTAACGGATGTAGAGTCGATGTACTAACTGACTTTTCTTTAACCAGAAAATTTGTCTTATTGCAAATGAAAAGAAAATATATAGTTCGCAATGTTTTTTTAACGGACGTTAAACCATCCTCTTTGTCAAAGTTGTAGGAATAAGTATGATGTAGAATAGGATGCTATGGAAAAGCAGACATCACATAGATTATAATTATTTTGTTTTCATTTGAGGTTAACTTACGTTCTTATATACCTACTTGCATAATTTTAAATACCTATGTGAAATAAACTAGTTAACTAATCTAATCTAACTAATATTATAAATGCGAAAGTTTGGATGGATGTATGGATGTATGGATGTTTGTTACTCCATCACGCCCCAACGGCTGAACGGATCTGGCTGAAATTTGGCAAAGAGATAGACTATATAGTCTGGAATAGCACAAAGGCTACTTTTTATCCCGGAAAATTAAAGAGTTCCCGCGGAAACCAAAAAACAACAAACGGCGGGCATTCGCTAGTCTTCTAATAAAATGGACTAGGTACACTGTGGAAGGAAATGAGATTTTTTTATCTTCAGGTGAATAAATTTTTTTCTTACGTATAAACTGATAAACATTCAATCAATGCTTAACACTGTCACGATTTTCCTTATATTATGCCTTAACACGAATTCTCACCAAAAAAAATGGAAAAGTGTGGAGTTCTCACGACTACGTACATGCTGGTACCTAATGCTAATTAGATTGTAGCCCTTGTTGATTTGTTGAATCATGAATTGAATACAGATCAATGTTTATTTTTCTTTACAAAATAAAGGTCTACTTCCACTACAGAGGCGCGGCATGTAGCGGCAAATAAATCTTTGTATGAGGTTGTATAGAGCTGAACCCACTTGCAACAATGCACTGTGCGATGCGGCCCGTAAAAATCCATACAAACAATATTTTTCCGCTACGAGCCGGTCCTCTCCGTGCATCTCAAGTGAGGCTAGACCCTATTACCTGTGACATCGCATGCGTGGATTAAGTTTTTTTACTCCCGCGGGCACTCCTTAATTTTCCGGCATAAACAGCCCATGTCCCTCCTCATATGCAACATAATATTATCACAGTACCAAACATCAAAATCGGTTAACCTGAAAGTGCAGCAGACAGATTCAGTAATATTATTATATTATAGCGAACCAATTATACAGATACTTACGAAGCTATGAACAATTGCTAAGCCTCATACAATATACCTCCTAAATACACTGCAGTTACAAACTGAGTAGTTACGAGCTTCTATACCCTCAAACACTACACACGTAAAGACTATTCTCCAACTAAAGAAGTTTCTTTTTCAGAACCGAAATATTTCTCACGAACCTATTTTTTAATTACTACCTCGACACAATGAAACCTTCGTATTAATTCGGTGCATAGGCAAGCTATCGAACAAAAAATAAACCAATTTCACTATGTATTTTTTTGTACAGTCTGCCCAATTAAATAAATAAAGTACTAAAGAAAACTTCGAACGACCTTAAAAACGCTAAGACTGAACAAAATACCAACCAACCGTTCCAACCAACCAATCCAACCGTTGTTTTTACACTAGTTAAAATCTTAGTCAGCTATCAAGAAACCTCAGCTTTTTGCTCAACTTGTTCATATTCTAGGAATATTGTGCATATGCAACGCGAAACGACTCCCAAAAAATCGTAAAAGTTGTTGTAACAAAAGTTGCGTTTGTTACTCTATTGTTTTGGACGTATCAAAAAACACCTTGCCTTGTCATTTGTTTCATTCCTTTGTAGTATTTTTATAAAGAAATTGAGAGTGCATTGTTTAATAGCGGGCCGTTTAACTTTTTGTTTGCCCTTTTTGTGGGATCATAAAAATGTAGAGCACAAACAAAAAATTAGACGAACCCTTCCGCATTGCAACAATTATTTACTTACACTTTGAAGGTACGCTTCAGTTTCAAATTACAGGTGAAATAGTGAAGGTGGTTCTTATTGTGATAATGTACCTTTTTGTCTACGACGTGATTCTAATTGCTTTCTTTTATACCCAATCATTGATTTATTGCTACAGTAAACGTGCCGGCCTCGCAACTCTACAATACTCGTACCTGTGGTTTGTACTTTGAAATCATAATTTCTGTATCTCATTCTTTTTTAAGACATCATCATGATATGATATTAAATAAATTGCGAAAATTTTAAAGGCAAGACTTACTTAATTTATCAATTAAATATTTTTTGCATAAACAGTGTGGTAATGCATTTTATGACTAATATAATGACTCTACTTATATGTAATGTGCTTTTTTACATTCGATAAATTGTGTGATTCCTATCGGATATGTTAATTTATATAAAATTCATTTGGTACTGCAAACAGCGATGACTCGTCGTTTGTATGTAGGATTATCAACATAAAATAGCAAAAAATCGAAAATCTAGAATAAAATGTAGTAAATCTGAACCATTTCCAATGCTAACAAATGTGTTTTGCCATAATACTTACGCGAAAATAGTGCAAACAACAAAGAGGATCGGCGCAAATGACACGTAATTTCATATCGGCGTGCACAATTTGTTTTCATGTAATGCCCTCGCGTTTGTTCTATTCCACTAGAGTATACTATTTATCGTGTATTTGCCAGAAACTGTAGTACAATATTTGCTGAACGTGTCTACCGACCTGCCAATTGTAACATATCTAGGCGTGACACGTTGCAGTAAACGACATTTCTCTGTTATTACGTGTGTTATTATCTCGTCGCCTTTTCTTTTGTTGCTATAAGCCGTTGATTACTCCACCAGATCAGTAAAGATGTTCATTTGACGTCGGGAGCCAAAATAGAGACTGTAGGGTGTCGATAACGTAAAGCGTAGGTACTTACAATAAAACAACGTGAAAGTAACAGGTTTATACATAGGCGGTAGGGTATACATAAAATACATTACGATATCGATTCATAGTTGAAAGGTGATTCATATCTTGCCTACCGCATCGTAAGATATTTCCATTACCATAGTATTCCTAAAGTGGAAAAGATTTTAAATGCAAATGTAAACATTTCGTTTCTCGTAATTTATGTTTACTTAATCCTGATGGAAAGATGCAAATAGAAACAGTTCTAAAATTGGACGGGTTTCTTTACTAACCAAAATAGCGGATCAAGAGATATCGTTCTGAAAGACACGATACATGGTTTTCATTTTATTTAATATCAATTCTTATGTTTAAACTAATTCAGCTTATTTTTGTATGTCGCAGTCTTCAAAGTTTTTCACCGCAGAATATAGCATACCTCATGAGTACCTACTTACCTACTTTTGTTTATTGACTTTTGTGTAATAATGACGTTGTTGGAAGGTGTGCACAAGGTTCCAATTTTGCAGTGGATTTCAAACAATATGAATATTGTTGGGTAGATAGGATTTGATGTCGCAAAAGATAAGTATTCGCCTCCCCGAGATCAGGGCCTTAAGTGTGGAAGTTTGATAACACTAAATTCTGCGATGGGCAAATGACTGCGAAGAAGTTTATAAATGGTCCAATTTCACAGATCGGAGGCGGTTAGCTAGCGTGCGATATAACGAGAATTCAGCCAAGTTAAGAAAGTTTTAAGAATCGTAAAGTTTTAAAATTAGATCTTTATTTTTTTCGTCACTCAACTTATTTTCCCAAGTTCATTTAACATAATACGCGTATTATAATCATTATTAAATATTCCACTTATTTCAAATAGTCAAATTCCACTATGCTGTCCAAGTGCGGATTTGCAGACTTTACACACCGTTGAGAACAGTATGAAGTAGGTACTCAGGCATGCAGGTTTCCTCACGATGTTTTATCGTAGGTACTTATCGCCGTTAAAGCAAGCTTAAAACGCAGATACTAGCTCGGAATAGTTAGAGGTAGCTACTCCACTTACCTCCTACCTTTTCTGCTTAATTTCATAGCTTATAACTATGCTATATGCAGGTATTTATGCCATTCAAATATTGTTTTACACCTAAAATACCGATAGTACCTAATATTGATATAGCTTGGATGTAACTGACTTACGTAATGAATTATTTTGCTTCATTTTAATACGAAAACATAATACCAAAACATGGTAACAGGTATATTGATGGAAACTTGCATGTAAGCGGTAAGCTTTCAAGCCTTCGCCATAAAATGCATGATGAATGTCGACAAGCCCTTGCTTGGTACCGTTGCGTCCCCACTCTCAAGGGCTGGGCTCGCAAATAGCCACTTTATCAAGACCTCCCTTTTTCTCCTTTCGATGAAAGATCATACGATTTAAAGGGGAGTTAGTAGGCCGACTCACGGATCTATTTCTTGTGGTCACTAGTATCGAATATCGGAATGGGGTTCGGTGCACTCGGCACCATGTTTTAACTCGATCACTAATGGAACCGATTCAAGTTCAAAATGGCTGAGTTCTTTATAAGTAATGACACGTGAGATGGTTAAAAAAATAGATACCTAATTTGTTTCCTATGCGAGTAATAGTTATCTATACCTACTTATCTAGCTACACATGAATCCTAATTTTTTAAATGTACCTTTTTTTATCCACTACAAGTTAGCCCTTGACTGCGCTCTCACCTGATGGTAAGTGATGATGCAGTGACTAAGATGGTAGCAGGCTAACCAGTTAGGGGCATGGCAATTATATTAAACCCATACCACTATTCGGTTTCTACACGGCATCGTACCGGAACGCTAAATCGCTAGGCGGAACGTCTTTGCCGGTAGGGTGATAACTAGCCACGGCCGAAGCCTCCCACCAGGCCAGACCAGGGAAAATTCAGAAATTATAAATAACAACAGTGTGGCAACAGCGCTACACACTGCGCCACGGAGGTCGTCAATTACCTATTATGTAGGCCTCCAATTATTAATTTGATAATTGTTTTATCGAATTATTTATTGACTGAATACTTATTTAACAAATAATATAATATAAATATAATATAAGTAGGTAGTTTTATTAATCCAATGTTCGTCGTTGTATAATTATGTACCGAAAAATTTAAACTTTTCAAATGGAATACAATAAAACTCATCCAATAATCTTGAATTTAAGCATTGCAATATAAAACCCGCTAAAAGGTTCCCAGCGTGAAACAAAAATGATTCGATACAAATCTTGTAATAGCGTTTCAGGACCACCTGTTTGACACATGGACATACAAACTCCCATTTTATGTAACGATTTTAATGTCGAATTCCACATAAATTCGCATTTTTTATTTTACGCATCGAATTAATGTATCGAAGATGTGCTTATGCGTGATAGGACTGTCTTATTTTGCCTGAGACCTGATCTTTGTGTAATTTACAAAATAACCGTGTCATGTTACACACGGGTAAATACCTATGCTAAATTAATTTGTAATAAATTCCTTATTTTATGTCAGGTAAAAGGTACCTGGACTCACGGAACTTAATAACTACATGTTGCATTAAGTCTGATTTACAGTTTACATAATAATTGGTTTCAAGAATTTAAAGCTCTTCGTGTCAGTTACTCACAACATACTATATTGCACTTTATTAGCATAATAAATGGCATAAAAGTTTAAACTTATTATTATAAATAAGTAACTTCCAATACATTGATAGTAAATTAACTATCTAAGTAGTTTAAGTATAGGTACACGTAATATTCCACATAGGAACCTAAATATTACATGAATGATACAAGTGTTCGTCAGCTAACGTATCCTATAAAATATGTATACCTACTTAGTTTGTTTCTTTTTAATCTAAAGACCAAAATGTATGGTTTGTTTTTATTGCTTAATGGCATATTATTAGCATTATATAGGTAGGTATTTACCAAGTAAAAAGTTGATACTTGACGTCGGTATTGAAGTAAATGGTACCCAATTCCAATTTCATTAAGTTAAAACAGAATTTATCTGGACCAGCAACTAATAGCAGTCTCAAGAGGCTCAAATTAAAGAACAGAACAACTTTGTAGCTACTGAATTATCTATTGAATAACGCCGTGTTACGCAAATGTATCCTTAAACCCTTCGAAATTAAGACTCTAGCAGTGTAGACTGAAAGAAATGATAAGTTAGGCTTATTAGTTAGTAATCCGAATGTTGGCAGGAACAGATGCCCCCAACGGGTTGTGTTTTGGGCAATCGTTTTGAAATGTGTAATTATTTTGTTTATATCCTTCGTCTAAATGGGTTTCAGGGTGGTATATTCATCTCGTTTCCTTCCTTTAATTTAAACAATTACTTAATTGAAATTTACTTCAGATGGATAATCAAATTTCTATACATATACCTAGGTACAAATTACCTTCAAGATGGAGTAAATTTACTTTCTTGGAAAATTAAAAACTAATTTCGGGTTTTTATAAGTAATCACCGAAATACATACTAATTTCATGCCTCTGTAAACTTTTCTTAGTTTTCTACAATCATTAACTTTTACTCAGTACCTATTTCAAAAAAATTCATGAAACTTAATATCTGCTAAATTGACGACGTTAATACATAACTAACTACGCGAAAGTTCAACGGAAGACTCATTTTATGATAAAGCGTCGGTTTCTTCTAATATTTTAGCTAGAAGATATTATTTCGTGAAAACTCGAGTGGTCTCAGCAGTGTTTATGTCTATATGTAACAGTCTTTCAACATGGCCGAGACGCCGGTAGCCGAGTGCAGGGAATTCACTTGTGAATGTAAACTCACTCGTGGTCCAAGTGAAAAGGAATGTAAAATGTCATTGCATAAAAGTAATTGCTTATCGTATTTTGATCTCAATTTTGCCAGATTTCTTCTAATTATGAATGTATTGACGAATTTATCAGAACATTTTTTTAAAATCCCGTAGACACTATTTTATTTTCCGCTTTATAAGTTGAATGATATAATATCCGTCTCCACGATGCAAGCAATTTCTGTACCTATTTCTCTAAAGCAGCTTAACACAATAGATAACTGACAGACAGACAAACTTCCGCAATAAGCATTTATTATAATATTAATATGGATTGCATTTCTCTATAAGACAGGTGGGTATATTTTTACCCGACCACGGCAAAGCCGAAAGGAAGGATTATGATTTTAGCAGTCTATATACTCGTATGTAGGTATGTTCGACCGTAGCGTCTTAACTAATGAGCAATTACAGTGTTTCCTTTAACACATACTACTAGTCTTAAAATTATAATTAAGTCTTGTTATCTTATTTATTATAGAGGTTTATTTTTTGAATTTGCATTATTGTTACATTGTTTAGAGCAAGGTTAACCATTATGTTCTCTATCTATGATAACTTCCTTCTAAAAAATCGTGAAATAGCTCTCTCTCAGCAATAGGGCTTCAAACACATACGATAATATTTTGAAAACGCTACCTCTTACAACTTGATATACAATAATAATATGTACAACCACTCAGACCTGTTTAACAGTTCCAGCAACTAAAGGCCAGCATTAATTACTAGAAGGGTTTCCTTACTAGGATATTGTACCGTCTCGAGTAGACTCTCTATTACCTACCTAGTAGCAGCTACTACGAGTAGGTAAGTAAAGTTTAGCTGAGTACCTATTTACTGAAAGTGAACATCTATTTACCTTCCTAACGTCTATCTTTACAAGAATGTTCTAAAAGGCTTTGTAAACTCCTTGAACAACGTGTTGGGCCAAACTTGTAGAGCCATTTATTGGCGTATTTTGGCTGAACATACGGGTAATGGTGAGTTAGCTCAGCGAATTGGCTTGAGGAAGGTATCTCCCGTTAGTAAAAAAGACATACTTATGATATCATTAAATACATAAAAATATGCACTGCAGGTACCTTACCTACATAAACAAATATATGTGTTCTGTTACTTCAATTTTCATTAGTATGTACGTAGGTATGTCATGGAGAAAAAAGCAGCGGATTTTATAAGACCAAACGTTCGACAAAACGTCAACGTCAGCACTTTAATATGGAGTTGCACAGACAGGCGCGGCAGAAAAAAACGTCTTTCACCACACCACAAAAGGGGTCATGTCGCAATGACATTTTGTCCAGTCCCGTCCCTATTGTGTTTTATCCCGAAGGATTCTAACAAAACGGTCGTGTACCTATTGTACGTCATATTACTGGAGGTAGGTATCTTTAGCCTGCGTACAGACCACCGGTTTTTATCCAATCCAATTTAAGCACAACTTTAGAGTTGTGATATTTTTATTACTTTCGATAAAGTATTTGATATATCGAATCCGATGTTCGAGACTTTGTAAAGGTTATTTAGATTAAAGATATCTACATAATAAGTTAAATTATGCAAATTTCTCGTTTGTATCAAGATTGCGCCGTTCAGTGGAATTTAAAATATAGGTACTTTTCAGATAAACAGACTCTTAGGAGAGTTTCATCCATTTATTTATCCAATCTACTGAAAGATAGTACTCACTGATTTAAAAATAGCAAATACCTGTTTGGATTTTCTTGAGATTTCTATAAGGGTCTTAATGGTCGGTTATATACATAATTGCAAAATTAAAATTAATATAATAAATGATTCATGCCTGAATGTTTTAAATTTTAAAATTAAATGACATTTATCTCACTCACTCACTCACTCATTGACTGACTCGCAACGCCCAGCTCAAACCCTAACCTACCTACCTACCCTACTTACTAAACTTCGAAAGCTGAAATTATGCACAAAGGTGCCCTTTGTAATGTAGACTTTGATTATGGATCATACCTAATATCTACAAGAGCGATGTCGCAGGCAATAGCTAGGTAGGTAGGTATAAGTAATACCTAAAATCTCTACCTAAGTAACTTATTAAAAAAAAAACGTTATACCATAAAGCTCTAGCCCCACTACAGAGGCGCGCGGCACGTAGCGGTATGTATTATTTGTATGAGGTTAATTAAATTATAAATTCACAAATTGACCCTGCCGGGGATCGAACCCGGGACCTCCGCGCGTTAAGATAACAGCGCTACACACTGCGCCACGGAGGTCGTCATAAACGCCCTGCCAAAAACGAACTAAAAAGTTAATTAAAAATCTAAATTAATCTAGTTAAATTAGAATCTTATTCACATTTTTATTAAATGATATTTTTTGGTGAATCACTGGATATTGAACTATAGTGTTATATATTTTTGGAATTTACTCATCATTTTCTAGATGATGATTATATACATTTAATCTTAATTTCGATTTTTTTTCAACTTTAGTCTTTAATGCGGGACCATGGTTACACCATCAATTTTTTTTAAATTTTACTAGCCAATGTCACCCGGAATAAGCTACGGATTCTCACGATACCTCATTTATCAAAATCGGTTCAGGCGTATAGAAGTTATGGTGGAATATACAAACTCACATACATACATGCATACATACATGAACCCTGAAAACCATATACTCCTTTTTTCAGGCAGTCTTAAAAAGAAGCTGGTATGTGAATTCTTAATTGAAGTGCTTTAATCTACATAATCCATTGTTGCCTATCTACAAGGTATACCTACCTAGCTATTTTATAGAAATCTCATCTCGACAATCATCGATCAGACGCTCGTTTTCGAATATCGGAGTTCGTAAATTCGGGTATTCGCATGCAGATCCTCGCGAATGCAACGTGGATCCTTTTGTAATAAGTTCCCTGGGGAGGTTCACCCCTTGATAGAAAGGCGAACAAATAGAAATGAACCAAAGTTTCGTAGCGAGAGCGGAACGACATTTTCCAAGTTGAAATGGAAAAGTTACTTACGGGCACGTTGGTGTCTTTAGTTAGTAATGGATAAAGTAGCTTGAGTCTATCTTATTATTTACCAATGGTAAAAGATTTTACATACTTTGGTACATAGGATTCTTTAAGGGTATAGCCACAGAATAGCTAAAAGTATAGGTATAACGATACTTGCACTTTAAGGGTTCGGTTCCGTAGGCAACAGGGAACCCTTAAAGTAAAGTACTTACGTCCTGTCCTTCTGCTTGTCTGCGGCTTAGTACTACTAGAAATCTGTAATTTGGCATGGGTATATTTTTAATACGTCATTAGTAAAATAAATATCTACTTGAAAAAAATTTTTTATGATACCTCCCTTATAGGTACTTAAATTGGGCATGATTATTTTTTTCTCGTGTATCCCATAGTGTGGAGTATCGCTATATAGGTAGTGTAAGATATTGCGGGTCTGGGATACCAATTTTTGATAATGTGCTAATTTTCATTTGAGTCAAGTGTCCCCAATCCCTGATAGTTAAACAGTGTTGTGTTTGGATATGTGAAAATATTCATGGCAGTAGTAGTTATACTATTATACTCGTAACTATCAGAGCTAAGTAGGCTTTACAAGTGAACGAGTAGGTAATACAGACGACTAACGTATAAAATGTCCGTGTAATATATTACTAATTAAGTTATTTTTCCATTTTATAATGCAATTTTATAATTATTTAAATGTTGAAGATTGTTTGTTGTATTTAATATGGTTTGTTACCTGAAATAAAATGATTTCAATTTGAATTTGAATGTTGACAGACAACTACGAAACTCTACTGGGGCATAATTAACATACTGGGGAAAATGAGAATTGATCTGTGTGAAAATGTTTCAACTGCCCTATTGAACGACTATGCTAAGGCTGCTGGGGCCGATAAAACGTTTTTCCCATCTGCCACGGTAACGGGGCAGAGGCACCGGGGCAGATTGAAGCGAGTCGTCATTCCAATCATTCATGTGATATACCTATTATTTTATTGTATAATTTCCTGGTCTAATATTAAAAAAAAGGCATTTCAATAGACTATTTCCAAAATCTCAACCCTATCAAACATTTCAAGTTTATACTTACAAATAATAGTTATTTCGTAAGTAAAGCCCAGCGACTACTATCTTAGGTACTTATTTATTTATATATCTAGTACATTAATTATAATATCAATAATAATAACCTTTCAAAGGCTATCTCGAGTGTGGTAATCTAATTAATAACTTGCACGATTTTCTCATTACACAAGCAATCGATACTAGTACGTTACGGTCGGTTAACTCAACCATTTTGATCTTAACCACCACGTGTTACGATTATGCGTAGTTAGTATTGAACGTAAATGCTATATCAATTTGGGTTTCAAATTTCTAATATTGTCGAGACGTGTAATGATCTTTGGTCACAGACAAATGCTCATCAATACAGTATAGTTATACATCGCTGTCTCGATGTATCGAAGGAAAATTTGTATCGGGTGAACGGGTGCCTTCACCCGTTTTGAATAATCCTGTGGAAACTTTTGATTTTCTGGGTTAAAAAGTAGCTCTTCCTTTCTACAGTCACAACACTTTCGCAATTATAATATCTACTAGATAATGCCCGCGACTTCGTCCGCGTGGATTAAGTTTTTTTGCTTCCCACGGGAATTCCTTAATTTAACCCGCAAAATTGAAAACTTCCCGTGGGAATCAAAAAATCTTAATCTTTGACTTTAACTTAAATTCACGATACTGATATAAAAAATTACAGTATCTGTAATATCAAAGGAAAATATACCTATTTACCAAAGGAAAATTCTTAATGTATCACAAGATAACGAGGATGTAGTTTATAACAAAAAGTAAGTTAACCTATGTTAACCCATCTAAAATTGTTTCTAATATTTCTATAGTAACCTTACCTTTGCCACACTTGGGTGGCCCGGACGGAAATCTACGAGTCTCTCTAACGCGAAACTATTTCAATAAGAAGCAATGTTGCCCTTCCGAATAAACACCTTTTTCTACGATTCTGATACGAACCGCTAAGGTGTGGAATGCACACGTATTTTCTGCCATGTATAACTCAAGTACCTACTTAATCAGGTACATTGAAGGCAAGAGTGAATAGGCATTGCTTTGCATTGAGCATGATTGTCGTTTAGCGCAAGCCTAGTCTGCAATAAAAAAACCGGTTATCTGAGAGACTCGCTTACAAAGGGTTCCGTACCACCACACAATATAAATTATTTTAGTAAATACAAGAAATATGACATAACAATACGTAATCAGCTGTGAAATAATTGGCTTACATAATATGGCACTAAACTGGTAGCGGCTGGCAAACAATTCGACACCCTATGAGGAGCCCTAATAAACTGATTTGTATTTATATTTCGGTCTTGAACAAGTTGAGTTAATTATAAATAGCAGGCATGTCATGGGAATGAACTGTAATACCTTCAAGGCATACAAAATAGAACTTAATTCCCTAATTAGGTATCTAATCCCATTCTAATTAGAAACAGGCATGGATTAATTGAAACCTCGAGCGTACCTAATGCCACCCTCTGCCTTCGAATCGTATCGTGCCCTATTATCTCCTATAGCTACAGGCTGAATATTATCGACCAAACAAAACTAGTGTTTACTAACAAATAAGACGAGTGCTGTTATGCGCATGCGTCAATGCAGATGTGTGCGAGACTATAAATATGGCGTCACGTCTTCCAGTCGCCGACGGTTATGCAATACCGTTTAATCCAGAAACATCTTCATGGCTTGTACACTGGTTAGGGAAAGAAAAACCATCGCAATTAATGTCACGTCAAAATCACAGAATGTCTGAGTTGTCACGTCACTTCATACATTAGGGATCCTTTGAGCATAAGATAAGCTTAAGATCACAATTAAATGTTAGTCAGGTACCTACTGTAAGATCCCCACAGCACGTTTACTCGGTTTTCGGTAGCTTCAAACATAAAATATAAAATAGGATAATTATGCCTTATTAGAATTAAAAAAGGCTTAATGCATTCACTGACTAACTCTTCCACGCCCAACCTAATTAGGTAACTTACCTAACTCTTGAACCTTAGATTAGCTTAAAGCTCAATATTTTATACTTTTAGTATGTAGACAAGGAATAGGACCGGATTGTTCGAAATCATACGGAAGCAAAGCCACGGACCTTTGATAGCTGGATAAAACTTAAAATAGAAAGTAGACATAAACGCAAATGAGTTAATAACTATACTAGGCCTAGGTAACGGATAAAAATCTATAGGACAATAAATCATCGTCGCAAAGCGTGAAATTGTTCTGTTTTTCCGTTACAATTTACGAACTTGGATATAATAATTAGGAATGAGTAGATTTTTTTTCCTAAAAAATATTTCATACATAATATTCGCTAAGTTATTTTTCATATTGGGAACGGAAATCATTATTCAAATTTATTCAAGTCAGAATCTCGGTGGAACAAAACAAAATAGAAGGTTTTGTCTGAGACAAAGTTTTGAGTTTGAATACAGAAAAATTTGAAAAAAAATTAGAAACTATCTAAAAAATCTAGATTAGATGGAGCTTGTGAAAAATTGCTCTTGGGAGGAGTCTAACGCCATCTATCCAAAATCCTCGGAGGCTCTTTAGAACCTCACCGAATGCTACGGGACGTTGATGATTTTTTTTTGTTTAATAATAGTTGAAGAGAGATTTTAATAGAAGTGGGTAATTTACGTTAAATGGAAGTTGTATTTGTATTATTGATCTTTTTTATAAAGGGTACCCGCATCGCAGGCGTATTATGTGCGATTTTAATAGTGTTTATGTTCTCAAATAGAAGCGATGTTATTTGGCAATTTCATTATCTTATGATGGTTATTATACTATAAAACATGCTGTTTAGATACGTTGTTCTTTTAATTTATTCAGCGCATTACCAGAAACTATAATAATGAAAATGAAACCAGTCTTTTTTAAATTAAAATGAACTACTTGTATTTTTTAATAAAAAACTATTTCTCCGTGTAAATACATAATGCAACATAATGTTTTATCTTAAAATATCTATTAGATATATTTTAATTCATAAACAAGTTATACTGATTTTTGACAAAAAAACTTGCACCCTATTGACATAAATAAAAAAATATCCTACACCGTCCCGAAGCACACGCTGAAAGCCAGTTTCCTTAGCGAAGCCTTTTTAAGGAAGCGCAATCACACTTTCTGTTCGTCTCTTTCCTTAATGTGTATAATCAATGGCTGCATAAAAGAGATACCACTATACATAAACAACTATGAAACTCGTATGAAACATACGTCATCGTTAGGATAAACGACCATTCAATTTATATTTAGGTACTATATTTAGCTTAGAAGCTTTTCAAATATTATCAGATTATTTTTGTAGTCTACGATCAGTTTATATAAAAAAAATGATTGCCTGTCCATCCGTCTTATTCCTTATCGATGCTTTCACGCATCTTTCATCCGATTGAGTTGAAACTTTGTACAGTTTTCGTGACTTCCGACAATATTTCTGAGTTGACTTAGTAATAATGTTATTATTTTATATAGTAACATTTTTATTGGTAAAAAAACCTCTCTTTTTTTCATGCAGCTATTAATAATTAGATAATTTATAAGATATTGTTATTCAAAATATTAATTTAGCACTATAAGAAAATACACCTATTCCTTATCAACAGAAATATAACTTGGTAGGTACAACTACAAACTAGAGCATAAAATTATTTCTCGAGTTTCTTGTCGGCTCTTCTCAGTAGAATTTTGAGTTTTCCGAACCGGTGGTCGAGTCTCGTATCATAATCATGTGACACAAGTTGTCATACGTGAAATAAATAAATCATTTGTCACTTATCATTTAAAATTCTTGTTAGAAAAAAGACATACGTAAGCAGTAAGCACCTACAGATATTATTATTGTACTGCTTTGGGAAGCAACGTTCCTACGTAAGCTTGAAAAATTTACATTCTCGTAATTTGTTTTTCTCATCACGTAGCCAGATTAACAAGAACACAAAATATACCGCGCCAAAAAACATTGTCACTTTTTGCCCAAAGTGTGTTACGTATCGCCTTGAGATGACTTTATCTCTTAAGCCACGTAAGTTATAAAGGCTAGGTACATTTTATAATAATTATTCAAATTAGACCTCGAGCTCATAATTTTTTTCTCGATGCTGTAGAGAGATAAGTAGATTAAAATAAGTAGGAAGACTTTGTTTTTTTAAATCCCAATTACCTACTTATTTTTTATTTTAAATACACTTCCACTATATACGAATTTTTAAAATTTTTACGTATTGTGTATTATCAAATAAGTTACTTCAATAATAACTGTGGAAATGGATACAAGAAAGTATTTTTAAAAGAAGTCCTTCAATTTAATTTTTAGGATAGAAATAAAACTAATGTTTAAATGTTAATGAAAAGTTTCCAAGCATTTATCATTGTTATTGTTTATTAACTCGTGAAAGCGGGTCATCATAGTGTCTTTTTATGATTAATGAACACATAACTGCCTATTCATTACGATAAAATTATTTTTTTAATTAATTTACTAAATATAGTTATCAAATTTTTAGAATTACCAAAATTATACAAAAAATGCATATTAAAATAAATAAATAGCCGGTTCATTCAAACAGCACTGAAGTATCTGATAATTTGCATTTGAATATTATTAGGTATAGGTACGTGTACCTATAGGTACCTATGCGGTACCTAATAATATTATGTGAGCGATAATACAAATCGGTATTCGAATAAAACCTCAAAGTTATTTTAAACATTTCAAAGCACCAAACTAAGATAAAGGATACCATATTTACATTTTTTTTTAATATATAGCGCTTGGCTACAATCAGACTTGCTTGCAAGTGGTGAATTATTGAATTGCTGTTTAGCAGAAGTGAGCAAAGTGGGCATGAAAAAGTTAAGTGTGCGTGTAGGTACTAATAGATGAGGGACGGTGTCTTTTTTGGAAACAACCCAACTATTTTGCAAAAATGCTTTATTTACCTATGAATAGTTATAGGCACGGACTAATGTCCGTTTTCACCAAAAATGTCAAATTTTATTTGGTGAAATCGGATACATACATGTAAAATACCTAATAATACTGCGCCCAATTCCACACATTCAAACTTTTAAAAGTGTCATAAAAAGTAAGTATTCTTAGGATACCCGTTAAACCAAATTTTGCTATTTAGGAAGTCAAATAAACCTAAGCTTTAGCACTTTGGTTAAGTCACGTCTCGACTCTCACGTCCTTTGAGTTTCCAGTTTCCACCGGTTTTATTTTGTTGCACGAATTTGAATCATACGACATAGTAAAATAGAGATGAGTTTGAGTTGTTATAAAAAATACTCTACTCCAGATTTGTGGCGAGCTGAAAGTTGAAACTATGCGTTGGTGACAGTGCAGAACCTGATGCTTCATCACAGAATAATTACGAACATTATAATACTCTCATTTTCTTCGTTTCTTCCGCAGAAATATTATTCAGAGAAATATTTACGCAAGCGTCATGGAAGCGCGATGTAAATCGGGTAAGGGCCTGGACAGACACAAAGCGCATCGGTAGCCTGTACATAGACTTGCCTGTGGGCACGCCAACACAATATATTATCACTGTCCTCCGCCATTCTTATTCAGTCACTTTTTTCTTAAGGCTTTTTGACAACTTAAATGGCATAGTGGTTTGTTGTGTTCTGGTGGAAGGTTCTGGTGCGATTTTCGGCTTTGGCAATTAAGTTTAAGTCCTCCAATCAGGTAAGCCGGTTACTATCTTAGATTGCCTTATCACTTACCACATATCGTATCGCAGTCAAACAGTATGTACTATAGTCATCAAATTGTGTGCCTACCTTCTGTACTATTTGCAAAATGTTCCTAAAAGCAATTGTATACAGTGATAAATCACGTCACTATGCATGAGCGCAGACGAGTGTGACTGTGCGTGATATTAGTAGCGCACCACATTCATAATATTAAGTCGGTCAGCTTGTTATTACAATATTTAAGGTTTTACACGTTTCTGTTACGCTTCGTAGCCGCCGCGCGCTTTTTTTGTCCAAGCCTTCATACGCATACGTAACCTTGAGCCCACTCAAACGTAAAGAGGATTAAAATCTACGCTAATTAACGTTATTCTAAACGAGTAATAGATTTTTAAAAAATCAACGTACGAATTTTTATTTTTCGACCTTCAAAAGTTCAAACCCAGCCGGCCGACTAAACGCCAATAATTACCACCTGCTACCACGAAAGCAGGCGACAATTTGCTTGCATGTTGTATCCGTCTCTGTCTATCGTTAGTAAACAAAGAGGGAGAGCATACTGGCGCACCATCCCCTCGTACCGTCTGCGCCAAATGTCAATGAACTAATCTGGCTTCAGTACAAAATACCGTAGTTTGCCCTACGTCCTGGATTACAGCGTAAATAATGAGCCCGAATTTGTTTTGTGATATAAATAGGTACTCTTTACCTACTTGTTTTTGGCTAGACATAACACGACCTAAATGGATCACTAATTCACTACCTACCCTAGATAAGTGGATTATTTTAAGACTATTATCACGGAATTGGTAATAGTACGTACTAGGTATATACCTATAAAATATAGCAAGTACGTAATAAAGGTACCTACTTAACACTTATCTTCATATTTATTCCTTTACAGGTAATTTTATTAAAGAATTTAAATTTAGAGAAAATGTAAAACATTTATTTAATTTTTTAATAATTATTTAAATATTACTGAAACTTAAATCAAGCTACGCTTAATAATGAATATAAATATTATTCCAATTTCAAATTTAATTTGTTTAAATAAACTATTACGTCGATTTTTTCAAATACCCATTCATTTTTGCCTAAACTAGCGGCACGCTATGATGGCCGGTTTGACGTTTGTCCGCTCATGAAGTTCCGTATTAATTGATAACGACTTTGAAGGAAATAATTGTATTACTTTATTGACGATAGTGATGTGCAGAGATTCATAAATTTTATCGAATGTAGTTTTAGGTTTAGGACTCAAAATTTATTTATTAAATTGATTTCTTAAATGTATACAAGTGTAGAAAAATCAGTTTGCACCATTTAAGGGGTGAATGTACTTGTGAATATGAACAATTTTCACTATGTGGACAAACCTCTGAAATCGCAAAAAAATATCAATAAATTTTTAAAAATGGAATCTAATACGATCGTCACATAGGATCGCTGGCTAGCACAACTACTACCTCCGGCAAACTCGCGTCAATGCTCAATGCAAAACAAAGCAGTTTCGAATTGACGTTGCTTCGAAAAGTATAAACTGTCAGTGCAATGCGATTGTGATATAGTTTTGACCTGGCTTTGGATTTCAAATATTGATACTGCATTACTGTTGACCCTTGCTCGTTAATTTGGACTCTGTTCAAGCCCTTTGTTGTGGATTTCGTCGATATGACCGAACGTACGCAGAGAACTGTTCTAAATAGTCAGACACGTGAGTTCGTAATACGCCTTCGTAACTATTTCGATCGTGAAGCTCAAAATGGAGGGCCAATTTTACCTATAACGTCAGTGGTTGAACGCGTAGCTGATGCGCTTAATATTGGACAACGAACTGTTAGACGGATAACTAAAAAAAAATATGGCGAGACTGGCACAGAAGAAAATAAACTTCACACACCAAAAAAGAGAAAACGAGCAAAACCAGTCGTAGGCATCGATAGCTTTGATGCCGATGCTATCCGAAGACATGTTTACGGCTACTATTTACAGAAGGAGTATCCAACAAGAAAAAAGTTGGTGCATTCACTGAAGGAAGCTGGATTATTCTTCGGTGGGGAAAGTTCTTTAACGAAGATTTTGAAGACCATTGGATTTCGATACAAAAAATGTAACAAACGCAAAATATTGATGGAAAGATTTGATATAGCGATGGCAAGGTATACTTTTTTACGGCAAGTGAAAGAAATCAAAAATTGGCAAAATGTCGTGTTCTTGGATGAAACATGGCTTAATGCTAACCATACTGTAGGCCGTTCTTGGAACGATGACACAGCAGCATCTACTTCCAAAGTTCCTGTAGGAAAAGGATCGCGACTTATAATTTGTCACGCCGGAACCATCAACGGGTTTGTCGAAGGTTCTCTCATGGCTTTTGCGTCAAAAACCACTGGAGACTATCATGAAGACATGAATGGAGAAAAGTTTACTGAATGGTTTACCTCAATGTTGTGTAGCCTCCCTGAACCATCTATTATAATTATGGACAACGCCCCATACCACTCGATGCAAATTGACAAGCCACCTGCCCAATCCCAAAAGAAAGCTGATATCGTCGCATGGCTTCGTAAAAATGGCGTAGATGCAAACATGAATATGTTAAAAGCGGAATTAGTACGTCTTTTAAAAGAAAACAAACCAACCAAGATCCGATACGTCATTGACGAAATAGCATTAGAACATGGGCACAGAGTTATACGGTTACCGCCTTACCATTGTGAGTATAATGCGATTGAGTTGGTGTGGGCTCAAATTAAGGGATATGCTGCAAGACACAATACAGAACCCCCATTTACCACAAAAAAAATGCTAAAATTATTAGAAGAAGCTTGTGAACATGTGACTAAAGGAGACTGGGAAAAGGTTGTGAATAGAACTGTTAAATTAATAAGGGAAGATTATGAAAGAGATGTGAAAATAGATAATATTATAGAAAACGAACATATAATTATTAATGTATGTGATGATAGCAGTGACGACAGTGAAAATAGTAGTATGGACGAATCTGATTAATTATGGCCTTTTGTGGCACCTTTTTTGGTATCTTTTGTATTCATATGTTTCTTGTGTGCATATAAAGTATGTATATTCATTTTCGTTCAAATATTCAGTTCGTTCAAATAAATTAAATAAACATATACATTTTTGTTTTATTAAACCTATTTAATCAGGTACAAAAACAAAACTTAATTGTTTTTTGTTCGAGAATAAATTGACATTCCACATCACTATTGTAATGTGTCAAACCGGCCATCATAGCGTGCCGCTAGTGTAGGTACATAATCACGAGCATAAGTTCACGTTTCCATATAGAAATGCACTCAAACTACACACCAGCGGGCGCTGACCATCGAGACATCATAAAAAACCTACGTGGGCTACGTAATATCCTATGAGTGACACCTAGGGTTGCCAGATGGTCGGGATTCGTCTGGATTCTCCCGACATCCATACTAATATTATAAATGCGAAAGTTTTTCTGTCTGTCTGTCCATGTGTCTCAACATAATATTGTATAGTTGGTCAATATCCATATCCATACTAATATTATAAATGCGAAAGTGGGTCTGTCTGTCTGCTACGCTTTCACGATCCATCTGTTCAACCGATTTCGATGAATTTTGGTAGAGGTATTGGTTGTATCCCGGGGAAGGACATAGGCTTCTTTTTATCCCGAAAAATTAAAGAGTTCCCGCAGAAATCAAAAACCTTGATCCACGCATACGAAGTCACGGGCATCATCTAGTTTTAAATAATCTCCAGACTCCCGACAAAACTCACAATCTCCAGACAAATAACTTCTCGGATAGCTACCAATTTAATTTAATTACAAAATAATAATTTTAATTTCTTAATACTGCCTACTAAGGGATCCAAATTAGTGGACTCAGTACAGTCCAAAGCAAACCACATGTGGCAACCTAAAAATTACGTGTATTTTAATTGTTTGTGCCAACAATGTTACCTTGTAATTCACAAAATACACTTATAATTTTACATTTTCATTTATCATATTTATTTCTCCCGACCACAACCCCAAAATCCCGACATTTTCCAATTTTGTCCAGATATTTTGGTCTTCCGATCTGGCAACCCTAGTGACACCAGGTGACTATAATGACGTGGCTTCGAGTACCAATATGGTGAATCAAGTATCAACCGGTCAACCCGCCTGGGGGCGCCTTTACACGCATGTTGAATCTATACTAATATTATAAATGCGAAAGTTTGTATGAAAGGATGGATGTTTGTTACTCAATCACGCTGCAACGGCTCAACGGATCTGGATGAAATTTGGCATCGAGATTATATGCTGGAACATAACTTAGATTACTTTTAATACTCAATACTCAATATTATTTATTCAATATAGACCGTACACTGTAGGTACACTTATTGACGTTAGAAGTTACTTGCTTATAATTAAAATATTTAATTCCCTGTCTGCATGCATACAAACATACTAAATTATGTGTCTTTATGTACCTGGGTATATTAAAGGTATAAAATTATAAAGTTCACGCATTTTTAGGTAATTTACGTATATTCAAATTGGTCACTTACCTACTTAAGCAGATAGATATCGGTAGGTAAGGCGATATCATGCACACATACTAATATTATAAATGCGAAAGTGTGTCTGTCTGTCTGCTACGCTTTCACAGCCCATCTGTTCAACCGATTTTGATGAAATTTGGTACAGGGATAGGTTGCATCCCGGGGAAGGACATAAGCTACTTTTTATCCCGGAAAATTCAAGAGTTCCCGCGGGAATAAAAAAAAATATCTCCTTAACCGATTTTGATGAGATTTGGTATAGGGATAGTTTGATACCCGGGGAAGGCCATAGGATTTTTATCCCGTAAAAGTTCCCTTGGGAATCAAAAATCTTAATCCACGCGGACGCAGTCACGGGTATCATCTAGTTTACAAATAAGTACGTGGGCAAGAGCTAGTCTAAACCATTATCAAATAATCTATTCCCAAAAAAAGGTTTAATTAAGACATTTGCATTGCGATACCATCTTGTAGATAAGTCCGTATCATTGCGTACTGAATAACTTTAAATAATGGAAATAAAGTGATTGTTGTGAATAATTAGGTATGTTAAAATATTCCACGTTTTCCTACTGACTATAATATTATTGACGAAATTTTGTATTTTAATTGAGCAAAATTAAGACGATGCGAAAAAAAAACAAATAAATTATTATTGAATATTTAATTTACAAAAAAAAAACCGTTAATTGTGCTCCAAATAATCTTATTCAAATGAGTCCAACTTTACTCAAAGTAAAGTGTTTGATAAAGTTCTATTTTAAGTTCCGGTTACCATGTATAACGTCGCAAGTGAAAATTTGAAGATCATGATACCGACTCGGTATCATAATATTTTATTTAATTTACTTGAATATAAATGAAATTCTAGCGATTAACAAACGAAGGTAAGTCATTAGAAATACAATTACAAAACTTATTTTCGTACAACAATTTTGTTTTAAATAATATTTAGGCTGATTTTGTCTGTTTGTCTGTCTATCTATCAGTCTGATCGGGCATTACGCTGAAGCTACGTGACGGATTTCAATGCAACTTAGCACACTTATGACTAACAGTTTGAGTTATAGGATATTCTGAAAACTAAAAGGGTTCGTTCGGGATAGGGATGAAATACTTTGTCGATTTGACTCCATAATTGTTAAATCTGTGCCAATCATGGCAATTTTTTTTGTTGATAATTTGTAACCTCCTTAACGGGTAACAACAAATCAATCGCTATCAGTGTAATAGCTTAATAATAAGATTTTTTGTTGGTAAAACCTACATTAGGCAAATTCAGCCGTGCGAAGACAGCCTGGGTCATCTAGTTTATTTATTAAAATTTGAATAAATGAATTAAGAATTGGAAACCTGAATTGGAATAAAGGTGCCAAATAATAATTGATTTTAAGAAACAAAAAAAAATAATCTGAATGGAATTTAATAGTTTTTCATTGCTACCTAATCACATATATGTAGAATTTCATCTTTATATTGAAAATTAATAAGGTAAAAGATCCGTCAAAATAGTAACGGATACGGATACGGATATTTCTTCACCCGCGGATATAGGCGGATACGGATACGGATATCCGGCACATCACTAATTTATTTGTAGTACAAACTTCATTATTTACCTGCTTCCACATTCAAAAATTGATAAAAATTCTGTGTGTCAGCTCCGATGCACGACTGGAGTTTACTCCTTACGAACGATTATAAAATATAATATAGATGAATAAATGAGGATAAATGAACGCATTTTTATATTACCGAAAGCATGCATGGAAACATAAACATAGCATAACGTAACGTATCGGAGAAAGTTTGATTTTATTCCTCATAAATTTTCATACCCCGGGCATACATATGAAAATCGATTCTTAAGCAGTAAACTTCAAAAACTTCAAAAAAAAAGTCGTGCTTAAAATTTCCAGATGTAACCGTCTACGAAAGCTCCGTAGCAGTATCGTTCCATTCGCCCGAACTAGATGTCGCTGGCAGTCAGTCCGTAGCTTGGCTTCTGTTTGCCATTCACTCATTGAACATTCTTGCTCGTGTGTGTCTTACGTTTACTACTCACACTTACTAACACGTGTAGACTGTATTTACGAAGGGTTCTTTACGCACACACTGTTACTTTGTTATCAGCGTTCTACGTCGGCGTAAGCGGTACATAAAGCGTACACTGTCAGTGTGTAAATGCTATGTTTGTGGCGTTTCTGTGTAGTTGTGTTATAATACGGGAGTTTCCAGCTATAGCGTCAATAGATGGCGCTAGTTCAACGTAACTTTGTTCAACAAAGTGACTGTTCGAGCACACTTTTTTTAGAACATAACTAGCTGATGCCCGCGACTCCGTCCGCGTGGATTGAGGTGTTTTTGGGGTATGAAAAATAGATAGTAGCCGATTCTCAGACCTACTGAATATGCGTATTAAATTTGATAAAAATCGGTCAAGCTATTTCGGAGGAGTAGTATAGTTACTAACAATGTGGCACGTGAATTTTTTATACAAGAAGAAGAAAAATCAATAAATGTCACATCAATCAATTCATTGCAATAAATGAAATCACCTACTAATATTTTAATTTAAATACAGTAATCATATAGATATGATATAAATTAAGTGGGAAGGTAGGTACTATATTATGATAATATCTATTTTTCAAATAGCAAAAATATCTACAATGTCTTTACTTACGTGACTTATTTCCTGTTTTATCTAAGTATACCTACGAATATCGAGGCCATGACTGCTTTTATTTAAAAAAATATCAAATTAAAAGAGCTTTTGACCCGTACATAATAAATGATTCATATGTAATAAATACTTCTAGATGAAATGGAGATTCGCATATTTTAGTTCCAAGGTAGGTATTACTGGGTAGATGCTTACTAAATAGCTATTCGTACTTTGGCGCTTAAGGTACCTACTACGATAGGGTAGGGTACCTACTTTATAATAATAATATGATTTCTAGGATTGATCAGAACTTCAGAAGAATAGGGTAACATTTTGGTATAGTAATGAATTTCTATAACATTCTTATTCGTAAAAGAGATTAATCAGGAAAACCTCGAGCACCTGATTAAAAAAATTGTTTCTCCAGCGGCCATTTTATTAAACTATACTTATTGATTGGCAGCCAAAAATCAAATGTCACGCTTAACCTTTCCCTATTGGCCCACTTTTTACATTGGGGTGACACAATGGGTCCGCTTTCCCCTTTTTTGCTACTGGGACCCTTTTGAATATGACTTCTGTATGCGGAATCTCACAGATATTCCATTACCGACTATTAGTTTAGATGGCGAATAGGGCAAAAGTGTCATTTGCGAAAAGTTAGTTTCACCTTTTTTTGGACTATTGAACATAAGAAGATTTCTTCTAATCGAGGTAATACTGCATTTCTAATTAAGTTTAGGTACTTAATAATCTTTCGTTTTCGGAAAAAAGCTATAAAGTATCGTTCCTTCCGTTGTTTTGTTTTGTTTAATTTACTATACAATTTTCAAGTTAAAATTAATCGTTGTTTTTGTAATTAAAATTAAAATTACCTGTTAAAAAATGTAAAAAATCCATAAACATTCGAAACAGGTAGGTATTTTATTTTATTATTATAATATAATTAAATAATATGTCTTTTTATTGTAAGTGTTAAGTAGGTACATTCTCATGGCCACTGGCCCATCCGTTTAACTGATTATGACGAAATTTAGTAAAGATGGCATTCAGGAGACAAAAATAAGTTTAGTTTTTGTCTCGCAAAATTTAAGAGTTCCTATGGAATTTAAAGCTAAATCTAGGCTGACTAAGTTGCGGTCATCAACATGTATAAAAAAAAGAAAAAGGATATTCTTTGAGGATATTATGTAACTGTTATAGTTTACTATTTATAAAATCAATCCTTACAAACCGTAACACTTTCGCATGCTTAGAATTATGTTATGTGTAGATACCGGCAGCCAATCCTAAACTAGAAACATCTCGATGTGGAGCTGGTAGGTGTGTATATTTCCTGGGTACAACTGACTTTGCACATCCCCTAACTTTAACGGCAACAGTTAGGTACATCTTTATGACTCAGCACTATGTCCGGCGGGTGCATAGCTCGCCGTCTAAGTCTCTACCACTGTGAGTGGGTACTAAGTCTGAAGCTCTGGTCACACGCATAGCGAAATTGTAGCAACGTGAGACTAGATTAAAACGAGACGCAGTAGCAACTTAAACAAACGCTACTTATTCGCGGTTTTAATTATGATCATTGAAATTAATGTGGCATGTTTCTGCCAATTTGTTATCAAGCCAAATTATAAGAGCCACCTATTGAAATTTGTGCGATTTGAAACATAGTTTCAATGCACACAAATCCTCCCACAAAATTTTTCATAATAAACTTCCCTTATACAGGGTTTTCTTGTCTACTGCTCTGTAAATTCAAAATTCAAAATGTTTTTTATTCAAATAAACTTTTACAAGTACTTTTGAATCGTCGAGTGAATCTGCCACTGGTTCGGAATGATATTCCTACTGAGAAGAACAAGCAAGAAACTCAGCGGTTGCTCTTTTGAAAAAATGATAATTTACAACTTCATTAATTTATATATAAATAACAGCTGTCCTTAGCAATCCGAGCGAGTCAAATCCATGCTCCTTTGTCATTTACGTTGCTATTTTAACTTATAGGTACTTACCCTTAACACAAATTATACCTACATTACTGTGTAAGTAATTATTATTATATTTACCATTCCGTAACCGCGCTAATTAAGTTCAGATCAAGATCGCGCATCAGTTAAGTTAATTATAAGAAATCGCGGCATATTTTGCAAAAAAGCATCTAGGTAGCCGCAACGATTGTGCGTTGGCACAGCGCGGAAGTATTTAGCTATGCTGCTGTTACTTTCGTCCCGCTCTGTGTTTGTTCGGACTCTAACTATGTAGCTCGCCGTCTGAACTCTCAAGACCCAACGACCGGCGACCGTGAGTATGGAGTCTTAGTAATGAAAGGTCATTTGTGTAAAGTGTTGTTCCCGCTGCATTATTGAATACCTACCTACCTATCTATTATCTATATAGCTTCCAAACGGACGAAGCTATTTTGATTAAGTTTTTTTTTGTTGGAAAAGGTTACTTAATCGAGTATGTTCTTATCTATGATTGAGTTACTATATATTAAAGATAGATAGATTAGTATTAAAGATATTATATGCAAGTAATGTAATAAAAATCAAGCAAATTATTTACTTACAATTGAGACAATATTCTCCTGTATGAATTATAATCATTATGATATTTGTACATACGTTCCTATTATGTAAACTGTAAAGTACTTAACAACAAAGCTCAGGGCTGTGAACAAGTGACGCTTATCAACTGATATACTGCTAGGAGGTCAATGGCTCTTCGGTTCGATGTACCTATCTGGGAATGACCAAACATGTCTCTTGAGACATTCTAAATTCTAATAGAGTACTTGTTATACTTCGTAAATTCCAAAGATGTCTATCCGTATGCCTCATTATAATTTTAAAATAAATCAGTTGGTAATAGATATCCCTTATCTTGACACAAACATTATCATTTAATTAACATACCTGCTCAAGTAGGTAATAATTTAATCCATAGTATTAGATTTTTTATAAGACTCGACGTTTTTATATTTATACCTAGTATAGGTACCTAGATTGTACGTACCTATCCTGAAAACGAATATTTTTATCCAGAGATACATTCAAATAATGTAAAAATTTAAGAAATTCGCTGATAATAATACGTAGCAAATTTATTTAATAATTTATACGCGATATATATATATTTATATATATTTATAATAATACCTACATCATGGCTGTCAATGCATCTTTAAGTTTTTTTACAAACCTTTGTAAAACATCGTTATAAAGGAAGGAGGTTTCTTAAGCAGTTTATCTATTAAATTATGACATAATAACTATATATGGTTGAGAAAAATATTTCATGTTTTCAAGAACTTTAAGCAGCCATTGTTTTATCTCAAAACACAATTTGAACAATTTCACAAAATATAATATTCAAATACCTCTTATTTCACCTTCCAAAGCAATTTTTCTCTTCATTGAAAACTAAGTACAATTTACAATTTACTAAGTATGTCATTAAATTCCAAATTTTACATAGGTACATTGCCGAATTCATTTTTATTAAACATTAGGTGAGTAAATAATGTAAGTACTACTACCCAGTTTTTGTTTTTGAATTGCTTGCTCATTTTCTACACTACAACTACATTCAATTAGGTTCCTATTTAGGTACGTATCCATAAAATACTATTTAGAACAGTGGAGATAAACAGCTAAATGATGACGGTACTTGCCTACAGCTACATAAGCATTTTAACCCTTTTATCCGCGAAACAGCAAGGCTTCAGAGTAATTCCCACTTGATTAAAGTTAATACAATTTTCCAGTAGGCATGAAACGAGTGCCTCGCTCCATAATTTTAAAGTAAGTATTGTTTTAATCTTACGCGGTTTGCATACAGATGGTAGATATTAGGTAGGTATATGTACCTATTTATTAATTTTATATGACAAAGACGTAGGAAGATAGAAATAAATTGAGGTGGATTTTTTTAAATTTATTTTTATTGCATTCGTAGGTACAATGTAATTGTAATTTAATTATTCGTAACTGTTTCTTTTCTTTTTATATAATATTTCAATAATAATCTTCGCCGGGATGCAACCTACATCTGTTCCAATTTTTATCAAAATCAGTCGAAAGCCGGAAAAGCGTAGCAGTCAGAGAGATGGACAGACACATCTTCCATTTTTAATATTAGAATGGATACTACACTAAAAAAGATACATAGGGATGTTTAATGTAACCTTTAGGTTACATTCATTAGATTAATCATAAATAAAAGTACACGTACCAGTACCTACATAGGTACCAAGAAATAGAAAGGCATTTTGTTATGTGCCTAGAAGTCGGTCTTTTGTAAATCCATGGTAAGAATGTACCTAAGGTTTAGGTATATGGAGTAGGTATGTGGTAATCAAACTGGAAGCGCAGGCCAGATCAACCTAATACCTACGGATCTTTGTAAAAGCCTTTGGCTTATTTGTTGCGTAAGAGACTGCCTTAGAGAAAATATAGCTGAGATATGTAGGTAAATAAGTTAGATAGGTTTCGTCTCAGTGCCAACATTACCACAAATTTCATAGATAGTGCACATTTGTATCCATGCCAAGTTTGGACGGAGCTTTATAAATAAGCAAATAATACACTTGATTACAGCAGGCCAGTATCAATATCTAGAAAGGTAAGTAGTCTTACAAGATAAGGTATTAGATAGGCATTAATAATACTTAACATTCAGGTTCAAGAACCAACTCAAAAAAATTCACACACTTTTTGTTAAAAATACCAATTTGAATCTCTTAAACATTATTATTGACTGATTAAGGGTGACAAAGACGTAAGAAAAATAACCCGATTATTTAGTATTTTAGCTGTATGAAAGGAAATCCACGTGGGACATAAAGAACGTGTTGCGAACTTCTGTCGGGAAGTTTTGGTAGGGTAATTTTCATTTCGTCGTATTTTACCGGATTTACATGTATTAAATGACACGATGTCTAGTGTATTTACCATGTACCACATTTTAGCAATAGATTTACTAAATTAATTGAAATTATTAACTGTTATAAGGAAATAATGTTTTTTAAGCTAGATTTTTCATTGTATTTAAGTACCTAGTTAGCGTGCATAATCAAACGAAATAAAATTTTATAGCCATTTTAGTAACTGTGAGGGACGAGTGGCCTAGTTGCGACAACGCATAGGTATCTGTCTATTGCGATTGTTAAGCAACGTTGAGGTAAGTTGGTAACTGGATGGATGACTTTGGCCTTTTCGTTTCGTCCGTGCCTCGGGCAAAACGTCAAGCCGTCGGTCCCGGCTACTATCACTAACATCTGATAATAATCGTTAGTAACATAAGAGTAGTTGAAATAGCACTCTTAGTCGAGTCGTATGCGGAAGAACCTGGAAACCCACCGCATTATTATCCCAAGAAAACCCTATATAATTAATGGAATGGGGTCTCGACCCTCAATAATGAGGAATACGACGCAGAGAGAGAGTAGTAACTGTACATTATTTAAATTTTGTTAGTAGTTTCAGTAGGAACATAACTTTTCCATTAGTTAAAACAATGTCTCTCTTTAGATAAAATTAGGACAATTCAATGATTTAAAATATTTTTCTAAAAAGACCCTCGGGTCAAACTTTCTGAACGTAATAGTCATTTACATACAAATGAGTTTAAAAACCTGTACGCAAAAGTTATTTAAGTTCCCGTACCCGTTGTTTCTTTTGCGAAAATATGTCGTCATTATAGTTACGGGTAACTTCAAGTGGACATAAATAAAGGCTGAAATATTTGGCGGTCCCATCTCCAAAGGCAGCGGGCAGGCTGCTCTCAATTTTACGTAGCCCTAAAGACATACCAATAGAAATTTTATTTTATGCATCATAAAGTTGAATCTCCTTTACCACAATCTAAGTAACAGTTGTACACATCAATAAAAGATAATATACCCTCGGTATACCAAAACAAGGCCTAATTTTGGTAAACAAAGTTGGTCTTGAGGGAGATACTTGACAAAATTTCTTCGCAAAACTGTTCTGTCTCGGCATCAGTTTATAAAGAACTTGGATTAATAATTTCCTTTTGGGGCTTTACAAAATATCTGATCTTATAAGTTATTAATTAAAAAGAGAAAATTTAAAATAAGCTTGAAAGTTACCGTTTCGTACCTGAGCAAGGTAAGTAGGTATTAGCTATAATAGACGTAGATACATATTTACACTACGCGTAACTATCTACTAATATGTAGGTACAAGTAGATAACTATATAGGTACTTAGTTTTGATTTGTAAAATTAATTTTTCTATAATATCAACAATAAAAAAATACCTAACAATTTCAGCAGTATAAGTAATTATTAGAATAAAGTAAAGACATACTTAGTTCATTTAGAATGAAAAATATGAAGTAAAAATTTCAGACACAAAAACGTACACTAGGTACGCCACGTATACTATTTGGATGTCATGAACATTTTCCTTTTATACCTACTCCTGTTTTTCCATTCGGTACCAATTTCTGAGTCACATGCAATGTACCTCCGCACAATACCGACGAAATAACCAACCCATTTGGGAATCGCTACCCACCTTTGCGCCTTAATACAGCTCAAAAGATTTGCCCTTATTCTATTCCTACCTTCATCTCTACAAGGATCACGTAAAACGTAAGAATGACACACGATGGTTTTCCTTTAGGCTCCATTTGACGGCCCGAGAGACTTATTATGCTGTGTACACGAGATACGAGAAATATTTGTTCAAATATAATCAGGGATGCGAGTTGCGACCAAACAAGTTTTTTGTTTTATCCAATATTATGAACGGGTACGATCTTCTGTCGGAACGCAAATGTTTAACATCATATCGGCACGAGTCGATTTATCCGACTTAGTATGGGTTTGCATAAAATACGTGATTGGATCGTATTTTTGAACGGATCAAGCGAGGATTACGGGTTACCAACCTACTCTTTATTATAGAGTATACAATATATTTGAAAAGCTAATTCGATCTTGCTATAGGTAATTGTAACATGTATTAAATTGGTAGTCTCGAATAAACTCGAAATAATAGTGGCTATCCCTATTGTGAGTTTTGCTCGCATTCCTGTAAACAAGGTAAATGGACAGGCGCTCGGAGCCTCAATAATATAAAACATGCGCCCATATCGCCCCCACCTGTATTTGTTACCACCCTCGCCCACCTGCGCTATGCCATGTCTACATCGAAGTTCATAGGATGTGTACCTACCAACTATTTTTAGCATAAACGAAGCAAGCTGTCTTCGCTTTGAACAATATCTAACCAATATCTGGCGAAAGGGTAGGGACAGGCATAAAGAAAATAACTTTCGACGTTTATGTTATTTACCTCTTTCATATCTGCCAAAGGCAATCTTATAAAACCTAGGTAGGTATGCTAAAAAGGAGTTATTTAAAAATATAAAATACATATACTTACGTTTCGTTTCGTTGGACATCTACTGAGATAAGGTTTACGCATTTAGCTCACAATCTTACTAAATAAAATTAAATTCTTGTAATGAAATAGGTAGGTAGGTACATTCTGTAACCTGAACTCAGTAATTATTTTCATAAAAACAGATTTTTCGTGTGATATTAACTATTATGTTAAACTTTTATTATGAATATAAAGTCAAAATGAAAATAATTATATTTATTCAAAGTTGGTACATACCTATACATGTACACTTTAGTGAACGTCAAGTACCAATAAAAAGTATAAGACGTGATAATAATGATGTTCTTACCATACCTCACCTAAGATTTTGGCAACTATGCCTAGTACTTATCATACAGGATTTGGTGAACAGTTGCTACATTTTTGATCTTCAAATATAAATTATTTTGGTATTTCTTACCAGACTTAGGGTGTCAAAGTATTTAGGTGGCCGTTATATTTAATTCCATATCTAATATTTTCAGATGGAGAAAACAAAATCGACTTAATTCAAATGCAGTGTAAGAAACTGAGAATAAAATTAAAAAGGATAATATTCTCTCGCAGCAATCTTCAGACGGAGTAGATATTTCAGAAAACTTTGAAACAAGTTTATTTAAGCACGTTTGAAGACTCGAGTAAGTTAGTCATTTTCTACGTAGGTATCTACTTCTCTCGTTAGTTTAAATGGGGAAATTTTATCTACTAAACAGTTTTAGTTTCACTTTCTATATATATATAAGGCATAGATGATCTAAGTTTTAAATTGAAAGATTAAAACTCTAGTAGGCACCTACTTATAAGTAGTAAGAAGAGGTCGTGTGAGAAATGAAAACTTCTCATAATAGTTGCGAAATTATCTCATTACTACAATTAAAATGTAAGGGTTAACACTAATACATGGGAAGCTTTTAAGTTGCCAGCCTCACCTACTTTTACCTAACTTAGAATTATTAATTGTGAGCCGCACATATTTAAAGATCCCTATCTATTAACATTTAACTATTATTTTTTCTGTGATGTTGCATCAATTTTATTAATAGATACGAATAGAATAGCTAGCTCAAAGCAAATACTGAGGGGTCGTCATAGGAGGTTTCCAAGTTTCCTTTAAAAGGGGAAAACATTTCTAAAATCGGATAAGGAAAATAGGTTAGAAAAGGATAGAAAGTTCTTGATAGGACAAATCAAAAAGAACGCTGGATATTTCTCTAAGTGTAGAAGTGTTAGAAATGGTAAGTAGGTACGTACTATGATCTTCTCAATTATAGCGGTAAGTCGATGATTAGGCACTCATACAAAAAGAATTCGAAAGATTATCTCTCGCATCTTCTCATTCTGAATTCTGTGTCTGAAATATACAAACACGCAAACAGCTAATCGTGTATATTATTTGTATTGGAAGTCAGGTGAGCAGCCATCGCGCCCGCATGTTTCCCCACCTCTCCCCCCGACAACGACATGTAAATGAAACAGGCCATGCTAGAGGCTCGAGGGCCGACAGTTGTTTATCTCTGATTGGCTTCATTTATTACTAACTAGATGATGCCCGCGACTTCGTCCGAGTGGATTAAGGTTTTTTGATTCTCGCGGGAACTCTTTAATTTTCCGATATAAAAATAGCCTATGTCTTTCCCCGGGATACAAACTATCCCTATACCAAATTTCATCAAAATCGGTTGAAGAGATTTTTTTTAAATTCCTGCGGGAACTCTTGAAATTTCCGGAATAAAAAGTAGCCTATGTCCTTCCCTGGGATACCTAACTCTGTACGAACTTTCATCAAAATCGGTTGAACAGATGGGCTGTGAAAGCGTAGCAGACAGACAGACACACTTTCGCATTTAAAATATTAGTATAGATTTGAAAGACAGGTTCTAATCCCAAATGTAATCAGCCTGCAGTCTCATTAATTTACCGTATAAGCACCTACCAACCTACTTCGGTTGGCTTTTACCATAATTACGTGTGCGGTTTCCTGGTCGATTACATTTTCCAATATGGCTTAACCGTAACGATTTTAAGAACACTCGACTGTAATGAATTTTTTTTGGCGCCAGGTCTTTTTTCTGCGAAACATCTTTTAATTAATATTTTTTTTCTTCTCTTCACTTACGATCTTACGAAATTTAACTATAATGCTTATAAACATAAACAAAACTGTTTGATCTTTATGAAAATTAAAGCTCAACTTGGTCATTTCTTTCAAGTAGGTTAGTAGTAACCTAAATACGGGACAGAACGCAGAAGTTTGCCAACATGCAGTCCCAATCGATAGAGTTAGAGACACTCCCCCGAATTGAGACCACAATTTGTCGGAAGAGCCAAAACTGATTAAAACTTGGCGCATCCTGTTACTTAGCAAGCTGAACGCGTAGGTAGATAACAGAACCCGCCCCCATTACTTACTACATCATCAAATGCCAATTAATACCTACCTATCTACATTGTCAGTACTTACCTATAATAAAAATGCAAGTGTGTCTAATCGAAATAAGGAGTTGTTCAAGTACCACCGCCAGCCGTTGTCACCCACATTATTACCTATTCTTGCTATCAATACCATAATTCAAGAAATAAATGTGTGCTATACCTACTTAGGTACACGGCGTAAGTAAAAGACGATGTTGAACCGGTTATTTATGTTAATTGAGTTACAATTAAATACAACCTCGATAAAGTACAATTGGACTTATTATACCTAATATTAGGTAAGACTTTACTGCAAAATCTTTTCGAATTTTCCTTCCCATTCATTATTCCTTGATGGTAACTTTTTCATCAAGGCAAACTCATGTGTAGGTACCTAAATCCTACATAACCCGATACCCCTCCAGGAAGTCGGGTATCTTATGGAGATTTCGCCCCCGACAACAAAAAGAAGGTGCCTATTTTCTAAAGTTAGCCTTATGTCTATCTGGTGATTTCATTGTGACAATAAATTATAATTTTATGCTGTCATGTCTAAGCAAAGAATCTCAGTCCAAAACCAATATTGGATAGGTAAGTTTGTTTGGGATCGAATATTTCGGATCACATTTCCATATTAGAAATATGTATTGTGACCCTCCAGTAGGATTTCGCTTTTGCGTCATCCTTATTAAAGATAGGATCGATTTCATAAAATATTTATACAAAACTTGTTCAATTTAGAAGAATTTATATACAAAAATTACTCGACGACAACGAAATGAAAATGTTTAGGAATTCTTTTTGGTTTACCTACTCTTCCCTTATATTGGTAGATGTATCTATCAATTCCCTTCACACTGAATTGATTTGATAGCGCTCCGGAATTATATAATGAAGCACCAGCTACAAACTCAATTCACAATTGAATGACCGTGCAAGCTGGGCGGTCGAATCGGTGCACTCAATCGACAGACCTGTATACATACAACGAAATCATTGTATAGTTGCCTCAGGTCACCTCGCAGCAACATTGTTGTGTATAAGGCAACAATGTACTTCTCTTTTAGGATTCTAAAAGTGAAGAGACGCGTGCCGCGGGCCGTTTTATATGTTTAAAGTCTTGCCTAGTAATAAAACACTGTTAGGAGATATTAGTCATATGATCGAGCTAACAAAATCTCCATAATTTGGCACTAAGAATATTAAATTTATTTACTCTGAAGATGGAAACGCTCACTCTTCACTTACTGGGTAAAATAAAAAAAGGTATTCAGAAAATTGGATAATACTTACCTAATTGCTTACGCTTTGTTATAAAAAAATAGTTTCATCCAAACTTTTCTTAGGCCATTGGGGATACCTATAATTATAATATGTTCAAACAACAAGGCGTAAGTATATCTATTAAGTACAGGTTCATTTCGTATAATGAGTTAGGCACATATTATACATAGACTGGAATATGTTGTAACAACTTCATTAATAAGACGACGTGTACCCGGTGATCCACTCTTACGCCTCATGGTTACAAATCCGAATGTAGGAGCTAAATGACTATTTTTCGCAAGTCACGTCTCGCCTCGAGCTTATCTGGCGTTAGGTTTGATGATAATAAGTGATACCGCGAAATATCGAAACTGAAGATTTAGTATAGCTGGAAAAACCTGAAAAGTATCTATGTCATGTCGTACTTGAGAATTATTTATTAGGTACTTATATCAATTATGAATATAATCATACTCGATTTGTAATTAAAACATATGTAAATTAAGTAATCCAGTTTTAAATGTTAAAAAATATAAGTTCAGAAAACTCCAATAGGTATTTTCCCATACAATCGTGATTTTAACCTTTGCCAACGTAAAAAAAACATTTTTTCTGCTGATTTTATACCTAGCCACATACATAAGTAATAACGACTGTATCTGTTTGTAGGTACTTATTACTTATCTTATTTATTTAGATACTAGATGATGCCCGCGACTTCATCGCGTTTTTGATTCCCACGGGAACTCTTTAATTTTCCGGGGTAAAACGTAGCTTTTAGCTTTCCCTGGGATACTACCTATCCCTGTACTAAATTTCATCAAAATCGGTTGAACAGATGGTCCGTGAAAGCGTAGCAGACAGACAGACAGACACACTCTCGCATTTATAATATTAGTATGGATACTTACATATACGAATATTATAACCTTTTCTAAAATAATTAATTTTAATCAAAATAGCTACAAAAATTCTACATTTTCCGATAACTTCGTCTGATCTTACTTAATGTCGCTACAGTTAATTATTTAGATAAAAATTGTATGAGTATTAGGAAAATATTAACGTTCACGAATTAGGTAAGTAAAATAATATTGGATAAGCCACATCCAGTTGCCTGTAGTATTTTATCCGAAGATCATTTACGGCGCGTCCTCTCAGAGTCAATATCAATAAATGGGAAGTTGGGAAATTGGATGTGTTTCGACTCATCGAGGCCCAAGCCGACACCGTACGGAATAAGATAGTAATGAGCTGATCTTGTATCACTCGTAAAAATATGGCTTCCGTTCTATGACTAAATATTTAACAACACGTCTCTGAATCTAATATCTATACCTACCTACCTACCACATATTCGCTGTCGACACGACTGCATACGAATATTGCAAACGCGTTTATTATTGTATTTTTATACGACTGCCTGAAAAAAGGAGTATATTGTTTTCAGGGTTCATGTATGTATGTACTATGTATGTATGTAAGTTTGTATATTCCACCATAACTTCTATACGCTGGAACCAATTTTGATGAATGAGGTATCGTTAGAATCCCTAGCTTATTTCGAGTTATTTATGCTAAGATTTAAAAAAAAAATTGATGGGGTGACCATGGTCCCGCATTAAAGACTAAAGTTGAAAAAAAATATCGAAAATAAGATTAACTATATAATCATCATCTAGAAAATGATGAGTAGATTCCAAAAATATATAACACTATAGTTCAATATCCAGTGATTCACAAAAAAATTGAATAAGATTCTAAATTAACTAGATTTTTAACTTTTTAGTTCGTTTTTTGGCAGGGCACTCGTATTTTTAAATTTTTTTAATCATGACTTGTTTTATGTTGTCGCTGTTAAATTCTACTTTGATATGTTTGAAGAATCTCCATTATATCAACACTTAATAATAGACGACTAAAATAATACTTACTGAGCTGCTATGTTCTAATAATTTATGTACCAAAGTGTTTTATAATTTGCTACTCCCATTTATTTGTACATATTTTTACAAAAATTTTCTAAACACGCTTTACATAAAAATTTTAAAATACCATACAATACCCATTTAAAAATAATCCTATAAAACTTCCACCCATTGCGGGGTCTTAAAGACCCAAGCAGCCGGTGATCAGGGCTCCAGAGAGAGGAACTTCCTCACGGTTCAATTCAATTTACTTATTGTTACTTATCTAATAATATTAGCTTTTTACTAGACAAGTTCTTTACTAAACAGTGCTTAAGTAAAACGATAGAGTTTCAGAAGGTAAAGCATTTAGGTAATAGAAATTTACGTACCTTTGTATCCATTTGTCATCCATGTGGATAATCCTGAAACAAAATAAATTTTAATCAATTTATTTCATGTTCAATTGAAGGGTGACCTTCCATTGTGTCTGAAACGAAACCTCATGAACATGTGTATTCTACCAACTCTCACATAATATGGTGCTCAGACTTGATCCCTGACGAAATCTCAAAAGTCCAATATTTTTACTTTATTTATCGGCTTTGCCAAAGAGCCATGGAACGCAGCATACTAGGTTTAAAACTAGATCGTGTTAAAAACTCAGACATACAATCTAAAACGCTAGTAATCGACGTTGGCCTTGCACCAGCTTCACTCAAATGGAACTGGGCTGGTCATGTGAGCCTTATGCCAGAAGACTTGTGGGCTAGATCTGTTTCGTTTTGGACCCCCCAAATACATCAACGCCAGCGTGATAGGCCGAGGCTACGATGGCGTGATGATCTAGATAAATCTCATGTTCAGTGGCCCATAGAAGCAAAGAATAGAGAGTCATGGAAGGATCGGAGGGAGGCCTTTGCCCAGTCGTGCAACAGCATGGGCTAGATTGGGTTGAATTATTTCATGTAACAAAATAATAAAGTCGCTCTGTTCTGTAGCATAATAGATGGTTAAGGTTACGTTACGAATGCCGTTGGATTAAAACACCACAAAAAGCTAAAAGAACAGATTTTAGTAACCATCTTGTTAACATTAGGTATACAAAGAAGACGAAAACTAGCTCAAACAACCAACATTGCTTTTAATTATTGGACAAAGTGTGACGGTATCCGTAGGTTAACATTAGACCTCTCATGAACCATGCTTGGAGCTCAGACGGGAAAGTGTCGTTATGGAAAGTGACGTGATAATTAGTTCTTATAGATGTCCATTAAGAAAAAGATATAAAGATTAATAATGTGCGTCATAAATATCGCACAGCTTATTCTAACATTTCATCTACAATTTTTGCACGTTTTGAATAGGTAGGTACCCAGATGAAAACTATAGAAGCACGTAGATTTAATTGTGTCTGTCTGAACATTAGTAGAATTAGTAGACACATAGAAAGTTATGTCAATGATCATATGATCTTAAAAGAAGACTCGTATTTTATTAAAAACATTTGCATATTCATACAACTTCTAAAAGCCGGTTGCATCAGAGCATCAGCCTACAGTGATTGATTTGACATTGACACCGTACGCATGCGTATTGACCCTAATTGGATGCAGGGGACACCGATGAGAGAGACACGCATATAGTTTAAGATACAAATGAAAGAGACGGGTATATTGCACACATACTCGGAGACAGGTCAGAAACATGGCTGCCGGCTGCAACTGCATAACATTATAACTATACAACTAAAGCTTTTGCTTGCACGTAGAATTTATTAAAAAGTAGTGAAATACAGCCGCTCGTTATTTTAGGTACCTATCCCTATTATTTATTTTAGCCAAAAGTTATTTTATTAAAACCACTGGTAGATTTTTTTAAATAAAATGTACTTAGCTTATTTACGTCTCCAGGACATGCTCCAGGATGCAAGCATTTTTTATACCAACTTTCATTAATGGGCCATCAAAAGGTAGACAGACAGACATACTTTTGCAATAATTATAAAAATAGTAAGGATATGGATCGAACAGGCCCAATCTCTTCCCATAAAAATTCTTCTTCTGCAAGTAGATATCTATTTAAACTGCTATAGTACCTAGGTATCTACCTACCATTAGTCCCAGTATAACTCCCAGTAAAAGGTTTATAAGTTTGAGTACCTATTTCTAGTAAATCTAGAATCTAGGTGATTTAAGTATTAAAAAGCATTCCAAATTCAAATATTATCTTAACCTGGTAAACAAAGGCTAGGTACCTACTTGCCAATTTGCACATTGTACATAAGTAGGTAATTGCGTAATTTCCAAACTCTATCAAACAAATAATTAAGGTATCTATCTAGTAGGTACACTTTAATACCTAAGTACTATAATTTAAATTTAAAACAGACAAAAATGTATCTCATAGTAGTTAACTCACTTTGGCACTAATCACATCAATTATACTGAACAAAGTAAATAAAAGTTTAAACGGATTAAAGTCAGAACAAGGGTCGGAAGAGGTGGGTGGCGCGCGGGCGGAAGGGATAATTATCTCCTTCTATTTTCCCTTCTAATTTCACGTTGGTCTGCCTTAAACGTTGTATGTGTAGTCAAGCGACTTTGTAATTAAATCCATACTAATAATAATTTTTTTTGTGAGAAAGTGGGTCTGTCTGTAACGTTTTCACAGTCCACCAGGCAAAATCATTTGTGACAGGTTGCATACTGACGACAGATATATGCAATTTTTTTATCCAGGAAAATCAAAGTTCCACGAAATCCACGAGACCCTAAAAACCCTAAATTTACGCGATATAATTAATTGAGTAAACGAACTTGCCTGTACGTGTAGTTCGATCATAATCAATATTTATACGAGGGCTTTGTCCGAAGAGATTAGCATAATACGAAAAAGTTTTTGAAAAAGACTTGTGTCTACGATTCCCTTGAGACAAAGAGGTTTATACGTATAGGCAAAACAATAGCGGCTCTTCAAATGAGGAGACCTTGAATTCGTCGCCTCAAACGAGGTCAATCTCTAAAAAGAGCGAATGGTTTGTAAATGGCAGTAGAATAATGGTTTTATATCTGGTCAAATTTTTTTGGCATCATATACGATTGATATTGAAAAACAAATTAAAACTAAATTAAGATAACAACGCGAATTAGCAAGCCCTGGTTCCTTAGGGTTATTTTATTTTTATTTTCATAATAAGTTAATGCTGTTTGGTAGAAGTGTAATATTATAAAATTATCCATAAAAATTATTATTGAATAATATTTAAATTGACATTATAGTAATTTTGTTAATAACTTTGTAAAATTTTGTAGCTTATAATCTTAACTTAAATCTAACTTCTTAAGTAATTTTTGTTTTATTTTATGCCAGACACATTTTGAATTTAAATTTTATATTCTTAAATTGTAAGATATTCTAGATAATTTTAAACTTAATGTAATATAATCTTTGCACACTGTCTCTGATAGGAGATTGTGTTTGCGAAGTTTCTACTTTTCACAGCTGTTATGACCCACAATTTTGCAAAATAAATGATTCATATTTATAATAATATTAATATCATAAATATTACCTACATTAGAAAAACACTAAATTCTTAAACTTCGCTTAAAGTTGGAGTTCAATTAAACACATGGTGAAAACTCTGTTAATTATCTTTATTAATCAGAAAGCTCGAAAATGTTATAATTTTGAAGAGAGAAGTGTGGGATTAGCATATAAATTGAGTAACTTCAATGCGTTCGCCTTTAACCCTAGTTAACAACTCAAAGTGGAAGTATTACCATTACCATTTACAGTGGGTCGGTATTTACAACATGATCATTTATAAATATTATGAGCACCTACATAAACATTTTCAGTGAGCTTAAATATGTGCTACAAAATGGCAGCTGTATTATAAAAATGTATAGTATTTTCACCAAATCTTCTGATCAAGATAATGCTTTCTGATTAATTCGTTACAATCACGAGCTCTACGGACTTTTTTGAAGAACTATATATCGTCAATTCATCATTTAAAAGCGCTGCAACTGGAAAACATACGAGTGTGGAGAATCACTGGACTTGAATTTGAAAAAAGTGCGATGCAAAATTATACAGTCTTATCAGTTTGCGGAGTAAAGCTTTAGTTTACGAAGTTAAACTTCTAAAAAGCCATCAGAGTGCGTGCAAATATGGCGAGCTTTAGGTATATACTTGAAGAATAGCGTAATTTGATAGATAAGACGCAGAGACAGGCGGTTGTGTTCCACCACTTGAACTAGCTGGTACCCACTTGTACACTGGTTGGTCGATGCATAATATATTACTGAATATCATATTACTTGTTTTGTATTTTAATATTATATAAAAGTAGGTACTGTAGACTCGTGTGATATGATCTAAGTGTCGAAAAAAATTTTTGATTTCAAACTTTTGGAATTATAAAAAGTATTTTTGTCTTTAACGTAATTTTTCAAAGCTACTTTAAAACAATGCAGGTTTCTTAATTACGAATCGAATACAAATTATTATAGAATATGCTATTCTTAAAGTTCAAAAGAGATCTTTTTAATTTGCTAAGCTTTCCTACTTGTTATTAATCTAACATAATTTCTTTGAAGTCCGTATGAGGAAAAAGAACCTACCCAATCCTAATAAGAGCCGGAAAAGGCTACAACCATTATATTATATAAGAGCAAGTGGGGCTTTATTGAATCTTGTTTGAGATAAACAACCCGAGAGGAAAACGACGCGGCGGATAACGCAAACATGTTAATGAAATCAATTTCTGTTCCAGGGTCCGTTGGAAAAAGGAGGAATGCGAATACCCGGTTCAAATGCCATTTCCATGCAAGTTTTTCTGATTTACATACGGATATTGGTTCGGAACTTCGGACGTGACATGCATTCAGTTGGTGGACTTATTTGCGATGTCTCCGAAATCGCTCTTCGAAGATTAAAAGATATTCTCTTCCTTACCTATTTACATAATGGAGGAGACGACATGACGCCGTGACTTGTCACCAAATAGGAATAGTAGGTACACGTCATGAAGACCCTTTGTACCAGGATGATGAGGATATATACTTATTATTTTCGTCTTGAAAAATCGTCTATTTGATGCAAAGACACTTTGGGTTTCTAAATTGTCTACCAAGTGTTCCTTGAAATATACTTCTACACATACGAAACAAAGGAGGTTTTGTCGAAATGAGTTTCAAGTATTTGCATTCACCTGCAGGCTAGAGAGTATAATGACTCTTTATCTAGAGGGAGGCAATTATTGTGGTTGTGCTAAAGGCGTTCTACTCACAACTTTTCTCGTTGGCTCGTATGTTTTAGCTATTTAGCTAGTCCGAGATAAAACGAAAAGGTAAAATAATGGGTGTTCATCTAACTTTTACCTCTCGAGTCAAATTACAACTGCGTGTGTGGAAAACGTCTGGAGATAAAAACGTTCTCTAGGTAGTGAGTTTTTATAAGTTACTTTATTTGGAATTCACACAATTGCTGTCAATGTTTCAACTTTCACTTTTAACAAAAACAGTTTTTTGACTGGGACTTATTGGTGTCTAGAAAAAATTGGTGATATCGACTCACAGGGATCAGGTAAAGGCTTGAAAAAAATGGGTCTAAGTTTTTAACCAATATTGCTAAGCTTTTAAAGTAGTTCTTGTTCTTCTTTTAATAAGACGGATAATTATTTTTTTCAATGCTTATATAATACATTTCATGCTCTAAACATTTAAAAAATCTTTTTAATCATAAACTAAGAATCTCAAACATAAAAAAATGTAATAGTAATAATTACTTTATCTTTTTAATGATATTGTTCTGTTTAGCCGCATAACTAAGAGTTGTTTTGACGAGAAATGATACACTCAAAAGGATAAATAAAGTATTTTCGTTCTTGTTTGCGTGTTATTTGCCCATCCTCTTGAGACGCGGCTGAATTCCCTCAATATATATTCAAGAAAATATGAACTTTGTCGAAGGAGGGACAACTATTCCCCGTCTGATACAAATTTCACGAAAGCGACTCGTGTATACATTTTGCATGAGCCTTCCGGGGTCGGGAAAAACTTCGAAAGCATCACATTTTCACGAAAATTGTTACCCATTCTATATGATATTTGCTACAGTGTTCTTAAAATAAACAAATAAGAACTTAGGCTTAAAACATGACTAGGTATATAGATCTTTTTTTAGATACATACTTACATAAGTATGATACCTAATTTACTTAATGTATAAGGAAATAACAATCATGAATCTAGATAGGTATGATTAGGGTTGACATTTCATTTTATTGCTACAGGTGAGGTTGACAAAAACCACTAAAATACGTGCTAAATATCACATATAATTGCTAATTGGAATCATCTGCTTCTTAATTAGATGATTCTCTAAAGTTAGTTTGTATTCAATTGTAATCATCTGAAAATTTAAGAGATTGGGTGTATTTTATTTTCTTTGGACTTTTTTCATTCTGTAAAATACCTGATCGATATAATTATTTTTATTTGAATATTAATTTTCATTTTTATATTTATCAATATGCTAATAAACTCACATGCATTATCATTTATCTTACTTTTTTTGTCATAGTTTACCTACCAAAAACAACAAAATACCATTAATCTTTTACTTTGTACTTACAAGTCTTCGATTTGTCTTTGTTTTTGATTTTATTTAAGTATATTAGGGGAGTTGTGAAAATAAGGTTCTACATTAACATTAGCAATATAATTTTCAGTAAGTATTTATTAAAATAAACGTAATCATTTTAAATGGCAAATAAGAATTTAAACGTGTACCTACATAATATTAGGTAAGTCTATTAGAAGAATGACATAACAAAATAAAAAACGCACATCAGAATTCAATTTTATTTAACATCGGCGTTTCCAGACTCATACCAAATCTTTAAAAAGTTAGAGCCTGTCCAAACAGACCACAACAACATATACCATGTCTGTGTCTACGGTAACTGCCAGATAGCGATGACATGCTACTGGCCTGGCAGTCTCCACCGCACAGGCCAGAAAAAAATATTTGGTACGTCAAAATACGTCATATAAAACTGCATCTAAGCTGCATCAGTATTTTTATGGTAATGAGTCCACTGGTGAGTGTGGCTGTGGAAGTGGCCCGTTAATGCCGAGCCTAAAACCTACTTACTCTGTGTTCAGAAATTATAATATAACATGAAATTTCAAAAGTTCTCTATTTTATAGAGATTAAAATAGAGAACTTTTGAAATTTCATGTTATATATTTTTAATTATTATTGCAAGCACCTAAGTCACATGCAAAATTTAAATTTGATTTTATTTGAGCTTTTATTTGCATTCGTTTTTTGATGACCTTTCGTATTGGTCATTATTTTTGCATGAACATTATTTTTGGATACAAAACATAGACATTGTCAAATGGAGACATTCAAGGTTATAATTAAACTTCCCTGATTTCCAGTGGTGTAATGGTAAAAGTCAATTTCGTTCTTGATATTAAACTATATTTTTAAATCTTGAAGACGTGACAATTCGTCAGATGACTCGCGTCTAATTCAATTTAGACAATTGTCGCAGTCCACAAAACTCACTTTGCTATATTTGGCAACGGTAAGTAACTTGTACACACACAAGGAATACAGATTGTTGATTATGTTAATAGTACCTAACTTTGTGAAGATATCCTAGTAAATAAATAATATTGTGAACATATTTTATCTGTAGGTATACCTAGATACTTTTATGTTTATGTAGGTAACTAGAACAGATAATAATTATAATATTATTACAGATATAATTACTGTCTTCTAGCTGCTCACTATAGGCATATTCGTAAGCAGTTTATTTATAAAGTCAGAGGTCCTGGAATAAGCGCAGAGGAAAAATAAAATACCTTTATTAAGGTAACAAAACAGCTAACAAATTGTACCAAAAGTGGGTATATTTAGGAAATAGTGCAAGAAAAGGAAAATTGAAACAACAATGGTGTGTAATCCAGTAAGGCTACGTGTTCCCGGACAAATTGGTATCTTTTGCGCACAAAGGTAATATTGTTTTCCCAATGGCTGCACGAATAGGTATATGTATGTGAGAGAACTCTGTTCATTCTTGTAAATGGTTATATAGTATAAAGTATGAGAGGTATCTTAGGATTGTGTGAACATAGATAGGTCGGTAGGTACGATTTCTTAGCACGTTGGAGGGAATGAATTATTTATAGGTAGGTAATTCTTACTTGGGTTCTAAGTACTTCTGATTAATTAAGGATTACTTTTCAAGCCAAAAACTGCCTGTATTACTATGTAATATTATTTCTGTATAACTAACCAAAAAAATAAAATTAGACATAAATATTCGTCTGGTTATTCTCAATACTGAATAGAAATTTATTTCTCTTTGTGTTTCAAACAAAATGATTTAGTTTTTCGCATCGGGCTTAGACGAGACGGTGGAATTGGTCCGTCGAAAATAACAAACGGACGTGCCCTGCAACTGAGAAATATTTTTAAGTCACCCTACCCAGACGTATACCTACATACAGTTACAGATATGTATCTACAGTTCGCGCGAGCTGAATGCATAGTAAATATATGTGTTACCATACATTTACCCTGCATCCAACTCGCGCGCGAACTATAAGTACATAAAAGGTATAGTTACCAAAAATTCATTATTGAAATTAGAATTATTTGCCTACATATTTTGTTAATCAAACACATTTTAGTTCATTTAAGCAACTGAACCGATTATAATGGGTCCTTGAAAGAGAGCTACAGGGAGCTACAGATATGAGAGTCATGATTACTGCAATAGCTGGAAACTCTTTTTTCATCACTAAATGTGTTTCATTATATAATATGAATGTAAGCAAATTGAAATTGCAGGATAAATCTAGATAGCAGGTGTTATATTATTCACTTTTTGTCTTTAAAGACATCCGCCATGGAAGAAACGACTCAGAACCAACTGGATGTAAAATAAATGTCACAGAAGCTAATCTTCATAAAAAAAAGTAGATATTATAAGGACTATTTTAGCGTGCATATCTATCATGAATGCTCACATTGTTTAGGTCAACGTGTAAGCTTGCTCAGCCGACTTTATCGACTCTACCTACATGCCATATCTTGAAATCCATAGTAAAATCAGACTTAAATACAAAAGTGTGTTTGTTGATTAGTCCTTCAATCACATCGACGTGATTTTTGCATGTGTAAGTATAATATATAGTTCAATTTCAACTTATTTATTAAGTACCATAGAAATTTTTACATTTATTTGGTTACTTAGCACCCCTAAAGCCTTTTCGACGAAGGCCCGGAGAGTGACATAGTCTACTTTTTATGGGAATGGGGGAAATAAAAAACCTATTCCACGCGGACGAAGTCGTGTGTATCAGCTTGTCAAACAAATCTTAGCACGTCCATAATTTCCAATTGTAGGTATGTATATGTACCTTATCCTTAAAGGGATTTCGATTAGCCTAAATTTCACGCTATTAAGATATTGTTATTGATTCGGTCCCTTTCATAGAAATATAATAAGTCATTACTAATTAGATATGCATCTAAAAATATTAAACCATATATATATTATAATTTTTGGTAAATATCAAGTTGAATATGGTTATGGACCAAACTCTTGTGACTGTTATTAATTATATTATCACTCAAGTAACTTATTAAAATTAACCCTGGCAAATGTTCAAAAATAAAAGAGTCTTACCTTAGCTAAGAATTTAAGGCATGTACTTAGCGAATGTAAAACTTGAGTAGGTATTTAAGCCTGCCCTGCACCGCTAGCGATTATTACCAAAATACCTACTACACGTTTCGTGGAATAATATTAATTGGGATCCATCCCACTTAGGCCCAATACCCACTACGAACAAAAAGTCCGCGAGTGCACCTTTATAATTTATATGGAGCTGGAGAAACGTGTTACAACGTGGGTGTATAGCCTGGACGTTTTGATCAGTCCCGCCCGTAGTGTGATTTTACCCTTAATCGTTTTGTATTTAGGACTGCAGTGAGGTTGCTTATTAATTTTATTACACAAAACCCAATGACCGGATTCAACGGAAATCACTTTAATATATTTTCACTATAATTGGTTGGACTTTTAATTGTAACTTTAAGCATTGGTTATGTTGCAAAAGTGTTTTCCAGTAGGTATCTTATTGCTTAAAGTAACACTCAAACAAACGTTTTTAGATAATATATTTTGTAAAGTACCTACAGTTGGTTTAGTAAGTAGATTAGCTAGAAGTTTTTTATTGTAAAGTTTTGATGTAAAATATGTTTATTAGGTAACAGTGCCATATTATACTTCTAGAATTAAGTACCTTCTATTAAATACCTTATTATTTTTGCTAATAATTATCTATGACACTTATGTAGGGTGCGATTGTCTATTAAAGGCTTGTCTAAACATTATAATACAATAACCATATTTTTTATCCCCAAGTAGGTACCTGTACCCAAAAAAATATTAATATTATAAACATAGGCTGTATATGCCAGTGCCTTTGCCTCATCCGGTTTATTGTCCCGCTCAATTTCGCGTTCCAAAGCTGCGGTGCCATATATCGTGGCATCAGCTTCAAATTTGAAATTGGAACGAACAGAAGACCCCAGTAATGGCCCAAGTTAGATGAGGGGGCGGGTGGGGGAATTCCCTCCCAGCCGCACTGAAACTTGAACTTTGACTAAATTTACAGGCTTCAGGCATGTTCAAAATAATGAAAAAGAAAGTTGTTCTCTGAGAAAAATAAAGAGGTACTTCAGATAAATCGGGGTTTTGATAGGTACCTTATGATGGTAAGTTTATAAGTTTGAACACAAGTTTTTTTTTAAGTAGTTTCCTTTTAAATTATTTTTATATTTTTGATCTTAATGATAATTTTATTATACTTAATTATTATTAATGGTAGGTATATTAATAGGCGGTTGCATTGAGTTTTACTCCTATTAGCCACTTTTACAATCAAAATATAAAAGCGCTTTATGGCCAATTATAGTATTTTGCACTAACAAGGTTGAAAAGTTTGATAACTCAAGCCCTGAGGTATTAAGAGCTTTATAAAATTACACAGTAGCGCCAAGCCACAAAGACGGAAAATTATACACTATTCAAGATACGAACCCTGTAAACAGCGCCATCGTGCGGTGAACGGCTGAACCTTTTCAATGACTGTTTTTACGACCTACCTTGAGCTTGTACGCGTAAAGGGTCTCACGCACACTGATTTAAAAACATGTTCCGAATTGTGCGTGTGCGTGAAATTTTTATGTGTTGTGAAGGCCCATGTACAACGATTGCTCCATTGTTGCAACCCTTAAGTTGTCTACTGGTTAGATAGATGGCACTAGCGGTATCGTCTGTAGACAGGAAAACTTTGTTGAATCAAGCAGGAAAACTCACCGAATATGAGGCGGGCGGACGGCGCGCGTTTATTCACGCGTGCTTTCTTTCAAACTTATTTGGACAGTTTGAGGTTGAGGCATGATGTCTGAATAGTATTTTAACATTTTAAGATACACTGCACTATTTTAATTCATTTTATGAAGACGTGCTGTCTAACGCGTGGTGTTTTCATTACTGTGCTAAAAATCGTAAATTTTGTTTAACTAAATAAAAAACATGCCGCATAGAAATCTGGAGCGAAACTGGCCTGGCCATTGTTTAGTTTGCCGATTTATACGGCTCGGTTACACTTGTGCCTTTTATTGAAGCATTACCGATAAAAGAGCCATAATAGGTTTTATAGTCAGATTTTAATGGCGATATGTAGCGCAACTAGATTTGAACTGGGCTCACTAGGTTAAGTGTGCTGCAGCTAAAGCGAATCTTATCAGGTAGGTACCTTAGAGAACTTAATCTTTACATACCTACATACACATAATATTTTTTAGAACCTGTATAAAAAGTAGTTACGTAAGGTAGGTATCTACCGTAAAGTAGGTCTATATATCTACAGTCTACTATAAGAGTTTACTTATACCTACCTATTAATATTACTAAAACTTTGTTTCAGCGAAAGTAAATTTTTAAATACTCCATGAATTAAGAGCCATAAATTCTCTCTCAAAGTGGTTAAACAATCATAAAACAGATTTATAACAGATGAAAAACATTAATTAGGTATATAAAGGTAACAGCAGCTTAATAAAGTTCTTAAAAGACACAACGGAGTCAACAAAATCGAGTATCATCTAAGGCTTTAATCAGAATCGGATTTGCTTATCGAGTTGGAAGGATTTTCAATCGCGATCTTTTGATTAGCAATTCTACAACAATGGCCGGCTTATCGCTGTTTATCGAGTTTAATATGCGTAGAAAGTCGCATTGGTTATCAGGGACGCGTTCCATTTTGTTATCGGCTATCGCACAGGTTACGGAGGAAATCGTTATTGTATTTTGTATATGGTGTGTATAGATTAGTTACAATAACGTTTTCTATGTGTAATGTACAACTAGATGTACTAAGTGTATTATTTTTTACACGACTGCCCAAAAATAGGAATGTAATATTTTCAGGATTCATGTAGGTATGTATACATGAATGTACCTAGATGTGTGAGTTCCTTTATTCCACCATGACTTCTGAATGTCTGAACAGATTTGGATGTATGGGGTATCGTTAGAATCCTTGCATCTTCCCGAGCAACACAATCTTTTTATAAAAAAATTTTGGTTGAACAGTCCTGTTTTTTGATTATTACCCCCACTATCAGGCCAGATATTCCATTAAACTTTTAATGTACTTCTCGAGCAGCTTGTTTGGCTTTATTTATCTAGGTAGGTAAAGCACCTACCAACCTACCCATCTTAATAATCTGCGAGTAATTTGAGTTTTTCTTTGATTTTCACATTATTACTTATGTATCTACTTCTATAATTAAGTTAATTAGGTAGATTAGAAAGCTCAACTTTGATAGCTAAAGATGTGAAAGATAAGTTCCTATCCAAACATAGAGATTACAATCAAAATTCCAAGACACCTTTAGATGTTGACATCTGTCCGTAAATGAAAACCAAATGCCAAGTCTGTGCCTACTCGGTAGACATAATAACACTATTATGACCAGAATTCTTATAAAAAACAAAAAAGGTCAGGACAAAAACATTGAGATATCTGATGATGATATTATCTCTTATTATGCAAAAGTTAATTATGAATCATTGCGGAAGTTAATTATGATTTTATTTAAATAAATTTCAATAACAGCTATGCAGCTGTGATTTATTACTTATTTAAACATAAGACTAAGATATTAGATTTTTCGATTCCCGCGGAACACCTTAATTTTCCGGGATAAAAAGTAGCCTATATCAGTCTCTAGTTCCTCAAATATGCGCATACTAAAACTCACGTCGATCCGTTACTCTGTTGCGGCGTGATTAAAGGACAAACTAACGAACAAACACATTTCGTATTTATATTTATCAGTACGATGAAGTATGACTAAATGATGCCTAAAACTTCGTCAGCTTGCATTTAAGCTTTTTGAAAATTCCTGTATTGCATTTTGTAACATTATCTAAGGATTTTTAAAAATAAGTACTTATTAGTACGAAACGGTTTTACTTACCTACTACAGAATAAGGTAAATACGGTAACTTTTAAAAACTTACATACCTGATAAACTTAGCTAAGCATGCGCTGATGAATGTTGCAAAACAATAATTTTTCAAATATTTTTCAAAATGAGGACTAGGTCTCAGTCAAATATTTGTATACATAACGTTAGAATATATCGTACCTACGTAGGTACCTATTCAAATGTAGGTTCCTATATTAATAAGCAAGGTCGGCAAATATTGTATATCAGACTAGCTTTCGCCCGCAGCTTCGCTTACGTTAAGTTCGATTTTCATACAAATTTCAAATTCATGTTGAATTTTTAAAATCAATTCTTAGCGGATGTCTACGTCATAAAAGCTATCTGAGCATAAAAGCCAGTGGTTTTAGCTGTGCGATTATAGATTAGTCAGTCAGCCAGTTAGTCACCTTTTTCTTATAAATATTATTTCGATGTAAATATAATATTGGTGTTTATTACCTGGCATAACACGACAAAAAATATATCAACTAACGGATATTTTTTATAAAAACCTTTCAGATTTTTATGAACCCTGTTAGGTTAGGAACCCTATTAAATAATAAAGTAACCAGCACAATATTTAGCACAAGTCTCTCCCAAGGGTCATCGGTGCCAGCGACCTCACACCTCAGCTGATCGGTATCGCCGTTAAACCTTTACGGCCTATGACGTCACAGAATTTTTTTTTTCTCCCATGATTTACTGCCCGGCCATAAACCCCACACAATAACTGTACCGATTGTTTAACAGTTAACCGCAATGTTTAAACCCTTTCTAGGTAACGTTATTGATGTTTAAAGGACACTTTTTGCTCTAGTTTTAGTTGGGCCAAGCCAATTCTTTGTCCAAGGAAGTCATAATTATGCAATATGCAAAAAAGAGTAGGAACTGTTTCTATGCACAAAGGTCGCATCACGTAGGCACAATTTTGATTTTCTCTAAATGCCATGACAAAAGTACAAACTGAGCGTAGGTAGACTCATTCAAATATTTAAGCTATTTTGAAGCCACAGAAAATATTGATATGAGTAAATATAAAATTGAAACATTCACATTATTAAATTCGTAGAATATACATAATAGAGAGATGCTTTGCTTATGTAAGTAAGTATTCGTTGCTTAAGCTATTTTCATCCGTCTTCCTTTGTTTTTTGTGGTAGGTACATCTATCTACTAATATTGTGGAGGAATCAAAATATCATGTTTCCAAATGCCAAATAGGTAACTCATAAAATACGAAGCGAAGCGAAAATAAGTCAGATCTAACAAGAGAAAGCCTTATATTTTCGTATAATTGGCCATAAAATAAGAAAATTGGACACTTCGTGCATTCGGTATGTGGCGGAAAGAAAACGCATTGTATCTAATGATCACTTCGAACAGCGCTAAAAATATGATGCCCGTAAGATGAAAAAATAATAACACGAGTTATAATAATAATTAATATTCTGTTATTATGAATATTTGTTTTAAATTTCCCACTGGATAAAGTTACCTAGAGTTAATCATCTAGGTAATATAGACTTATAGGTACGACTAATACCTACTTAGACCTCATGCAGGTGCATAAGGTCTTTTTTACCTCCTTAAACCTTAAAAAAAAGACATGAGAACCTCATTGATTTTCAGAATGAAAAATTGCCTCAGGTCCTCAATTAGGAAGGTACGACTGTACGAATATAATATATAGGCCAAAGTAAATAGGTAAGAATTAGTAAATGAAATAGTATGGAGCTATGGACCTACCTACTACCTTATGACACTTTTAATAATATATAATATATCTAATTATGTATGATTCCAATGTAACTGGTGTCTAGCTACCTTTATAACATTATTATTTTACTAACTTAGGCCTGCGACTTCGTCCGCGTGGTTTAAGTTCTTTTTATTCCCGTGGGAATTCCTTAATTTTCCGGGATAAAAAGTAGCCTATGTCACTCTCCAGATCTTCAACTATACCCATGCTAAAAATCACGTCAATCCGTTGCGACGTTAAATGAAGGACAAACAAACACACTTTCGCATTTATGATATTAGTATGATTTTGCAATTTTGATCAACTGTACCACAAATACCAACGACAGTAACAATCTATATTTCAATAATAAATAATTGATGGCCTTAACTTCCCGTATTGTTTTCCATTAGCTGCGCCCTATCAGTTTCAGCCCAAAGATTTTTTGTAACTAAAAATATGCAGGGAATAGTTGGAGCATAAATCATGAACTCGTTACGATTTATGAGCTTGGCCGAGCGCACCGATTGGAGCTTTAACTTTGGGTAAGGTTTCAATCATGGACTTAGAGAGTTTAGATTTGATTTAGGTATGTTTAAAAAAATACTATCAGCTAGACACACTGAACAAAAATGAGATGAACTTTGCCAATGATAAGAAGATACAGTGTTATTGACAGATTGAGGTGTACAGAAATGCTTGCCATCTTTTATTTGCTTTCACAATTTGGTGTCAATAATAATATTAGGTACCTAAATTGTATATTGCTAATTCTGGCAACACTCAAAATCACTAAAGTCCCAAAAAGGGACCATATCCTGACACAGACTTAATTTAAATCATCGTATTTTCAGCCTAGATTAGAAAACCCCGTTCACCTAGCCACTAAGACATTAGGATAGTTAGGTTAGGGTGTATATATTATGTCAATCTTAATTGAAACTTGTCTGTAATTCAAACGTAATCAGTAACGATATAATGTGACGGTTTCGCAAAACGCTTCCGCTAGTGTAATAAAAAGCCTCGCTTAAAACGTCTTCAAGGGCTTTAAGCGGCCATGACCCGTCGTTGCAGGATAGTGGGATTGGATATACGAGTATGAAGTACAAGCAGACGTAAGACACTCGTAATGACAGTTTGTTCAACTGAGCTCCATTGGGATTATTCATAGCTTGATTTGAGTGATCAATATATCGCTGAGAATGCAATGAGATTAAAGCTGTAAAATAAACTTTACTCGAGAAATAGCTAGTGATGAAGGAATTGATATACCAACTGAAGAACTGATATACCTACATATTTAGTTTTATTTAGTTTTTTCGAATCATGTTGTCTTCAGATTAACTTTTTCACACATTTTTTCAAAAATTCACCTACTCGTACCTACCTTCCTATAAAATTAATTCTAGCTGAAGCGCGCAACTTCATCCACGTAGATTAAGTTTTAAAAAAATCCCGTGAGAACTCTTTGATTTTCAGGGATAAAAAGTAGGTACTTAGCCTATGTCTTCAAACGTAATTTCACCGTACCTAACTACCAAATTTCGTAAAAATCGGCCGAAAATATTAGCCGTAAAAACGAAGCAGATAGACGGATACACTTTATACGGACTACAATTACCTACCAACATTAAGTATACCTACGAACTCATCAGAAGAGTGAAAAATATAAACCAAGGTAGAGCGTTTACTTTCCATGCTTATAAAGCAGGAACCCTCTGAATGTTTAATCAGCTAAGATTAGCCCTAAAAATTAATCCTCACTTTCATGTAAGGCGTACAGAGTGATGTGTTAGATATAGGTTATTATCCGAACCGTATTCCGAAAACGCCAGTCTCTGCACTTTAGTTTATTCAGATGTTGCAATTGAAAATGAATTCTATATTGGAAAAAATAAAGTTGTCTTTCCAATTGTAAATCGCAAGGGTAAAGTAATGGTCTCATTTGGTCGTGTGACGTGTAACATGGAATATACGAGTAGAGGCGTAACCTAAATGTCGCATATTGGTGCTATTTTCATACTTTTACCTTGTAGTTACAAGAATTCTCTTTTCATGTTTTTTGATACATAAATATCTGTTAAATTGATATTTTCTCAAAAATATCAAATCTAAGCCATAAAAAAACTACATAATATCCTTAAAGTATCTACGACAAAGGGTAATAATTTACAAAAGCATGAAATTTTACATTCACGTATCTAAAAATGTTTTTATTTAAGCTCACGTCTAGACTTATCGTCTCCAATAGTAAGTACCTAGGTACAATGAAAAAAAATCTAAATTTAAAATGATTTATCACGTGCTAGTTTAGTGATAACGAAATACTCGTATGTAAACCAATTGACCATTTTCTAAGCTAAAGCTTCATAAACATTCAGATTCATATCAGATGAACGCTCAATAACATTTTACTTGTAATCTGATGCAATGACGTCATAATAATAAAGGATATAATGTTTTTTTTAAAGATTGTCAACCCGACCTTCGTAACAGATCGTTTGTTTTTTAATTCGATACAATGAAAATGTGATCGAATCAAAGCTATATCCTCGTTACGTTCTCTATATATTAGATAGATACATTAAAAGAGAAATTAACTTAGGCCAATCAACAAAATCTAGAGACGCTCCATAATAAGACATAGCTTCTCTAATAGCATAGATTGAAACTAAGAAAGAATTATAAGAAATTCCAATGAAATCTCTATCAATGAAAAAACACAAGTCTCAATAACATTTGGATTTGAAAAAGAAATTCCTCACTAACTTCAACGCTCCGATTAACCCTTGGTTGAATTCCTTTATAGTGAAGACAAGGAATAAAGCGGCATTTTTAGAAAATCCTGCTTGAGCGAAGCCGTGGGTGGTCAATAGTGTTTTATAATATTGATGGAACGTGGATGAAGTCATTAGTAGTTAGTAGTAGAAGATTGATGAAGAATTTTAGTACCTATTATTTTTAAAAGGAAAACTGATTGATTATATTTTATAGACGTACAGCTCAAACAAGTGGGTCTAGAAATTTAGTTACTCCTTATACTAATATTTTAAATATGCGCAAATGTGTCTGTCCGATACCTTCGATTTTGAAGAAATTCGGGACAGGGATAGGTTGTATCTCGAGGAAGGACATAGGATAAAAATCCCGGAAAATTAGAAAGTTCCCGCGAGCATCAAAAGCTCCTAATCCACGCGGGCATCATCTAATAAGTACTTACTTACTGTATAAGGCAGACCTTCACAAAAAAGAGCATATTTTCGGCACTTAAAAGCTAGTTCATAATAAATAGCTAAAAATACTAATATGCGACTACATAGTACCTAATATTTAATCTACTTACATAAAAACATAAAAGGCTCTACATATTTTCTCTCCTACATATTTTTTTCCTTGGACTGCTCCAGATAGGATAGGCGAGTAAAGATAGACTCGTTTTAGCGAGTGGCTACATAGGTACATATTGGTCAGCCCATCGTTACACAGGGACGCCATGACTCTATCAGATCCCCGGGCCGCCATTACTGTATAGCTCAACTCCATGCTACTAGGCGACTACGATACGATACGATAAAATACCTAATTATTTTTACTTAGCTTACGACTGAACCAGCCGCTGTGAATATTTTGCAACTGAACACAAATAAGTAATTCTAAATTCAGTTTAAAATCCACCTCGTTTGTTTATGGATATTTTTTTACGTTAGTTAGTGGTTTTTTATTGTCTAGTCTCTTTTTTTAAATCTAATAAGTGTTTCATTTAGTTGCCTTGGCAACTATTTACTCTCAAATGTTTCATTAACTAAATAATATATCCGTACACGTCATCCATAAACTATAGCCATATTTTCAGGAACTTTCATTGAAAATGCTTATCATTTTTAAAACGTATTCGCCTATAATATAATGACGATAATCTTATTATAGTCAAACTTAATCCATTGTGGATTGCTAATATTTTCTGTAGTGTGAACATATTTATGTATTTATTGATTGCATCGTATGGAGTAAATAGCCTTCGCGACTGAGCCTGAGTGAACGAACGATCGACTAATGACGACCCGGATATTTTGACAAATATCTCATTATTCCCGGCCTAAAGATCAGTTGTTTCGCAAGAATTAAAGACTCCTCAATCGGGATTATACTATCTACCCGTTATTTTGGTTAAGCCCAAAAAAAAATGACTTTTTTTCAAAAAATATAGGTACGTAATAAGTACATCTACTTAAGAATATTACTAATATATATAGTTAGGTATACTTCAAAATACAGTCTACTGTGTCTGTTGAAACTAAGGTAAATTACTCTTTAGCATAATATTAATTATACTAACATAGAATAATAAATATTATTTTCTCCTATTGCGAGCTATGTAGTTAAAGGTGAAATAATCTTTATTCAGTTATGAACTAAAATAAAAATAAAAAACTACGCTTAAATTAATATATTTATCCTAACAGTGAAATAAAAACGTAAATTTTGTTAATTGAGATTATGCTATATTTTAGAGTTTGTAAGAATAAATTAAAATTTATGTAAAATAAAAATACTGTAGGCTATGTCCGCAAATTCGTCCGCGCTGATGAGGTTGTTTTTATTCACGCAAAAACTTTTAAATTTTCTGGGACAAAAAGTAGCCTATGTTACCTCTATCTATAGAGATAGAGGTTATCAAATTTTATCAAAATCGGTTCAAAAGTGGAGCCGTGAAAGCGTAACAAACAGACGAATAGACACACTTTGGCATTTATATTATCTTTAAATAAATATAGGTAAGTATATATAAAATTGAATAAGAATACCTTACATAAAATAATTATTCAATGAAATAAAAATAATCCAATGAATCCTACAGCAAAATGTAAATGTCGAATTATGTAACGAAGTGAATAAATCTTTTGTCAGCAGTTATTGTATTTGGGTCATACACTCTTATTAAGGATCAGTGTCAACAGATATATGCGGTCATATAAATTAATGCGAGCGTCTTGTTTTATTTTCCTCCCAAGAAATAAATACTGCCTCAATATAGTACCGATTCTTTGCCAAATGATTTCGGTAGTGCTAAAAAACAGAGGTTATTCCGACCTCGATAGACTTGAAAGAATTTAGTACCAAGTAAAGTATATCAATAGGTACATTTTATGCATGCGTTGTAGGACTCCTTCTGAAAATTTATAAGGCGCTGTTGCTGAATATTTTCTTACTTCTTACTAGAACTTTAAATACAGTTTACTAATTTTATCTCTGAAGCTCAAATGAGAATAATGCGAAAAAAAAGTTTTATACCTACCTGATTTATTTAAATGAGTAAGTACTTCTAATTTACCAAACACTATCCACGCTTAGCTATTTTTCAATTTAAAAAGTTGTAGATTTTGTTTCTATTTTTTTAAATAGATGTACTTCCATCTTTTTAGTTGTAGTAGGTATTTACATCTACTGACGTGCAGAAAACATTGCTAGTACCTATTGAATGTTGATATTCACGTGAGTAAATCTCTCAGTATGTGTCAATTAGCAAGGTCTTACGGAATGCAAACACGTCGTAAATTAGGCTTCACACAAACACAGTTAACGAGTCCAAGCAAACACTGATCGAGTGTGAAGAGCCCTTGTAACCAATAAGGGTGATGCTTGTCCCGATTGTTTGAAGAGGGCCGTTATTTGATGTATTTGCTTCGTTAGTGTACATCGAACATTGAACGTGTTTCCATAGCGGATACGTTTCCAATGCTCGTAGGATTTATGTAATAGAACTACGTTTATGGTACCTTGTTATATTTTTTATCTAGATAATATCTACAAATTAATTACCTTAAGAAGTCGGTTTAACAATATCGTTTGATAGGATGAGATTACTGCGCTGAGAAAGGAGGACGTTTTACTTCTGTGGTTTGGTAAATCTACTACAAAATATTTCATTTCTTTAGGAGGGTCCATCTAGACAATTATTATAAATTAGATATTATCTAGCTCCCTCATTCATAGCTGCTTATCTAAGACTAACATAAATGTAAGATAATAATATATGAATCATTGAATCCTCAATGGAAATAACAATGCGCATTTCGTCGCGAACATCCATTGTCTTGAAGCAATTCTTGCAAACTTTCTAGACAAACGTTCTGGTAGATTATATTCTTTAGGTATTATTACCTTTCTGTATCTTATGTTAATTTATTGTGAAATCAACTCTGCCTATCCAATTTTTTTCGATCTGCCCCTTTGAAAATTAATTAGTTTTATTTTCTTGTAAGGAAACCATAACTTTACGAAGGGTTCTAGTGAAGTTGGTGTAAATGTAACCTTTTAGAATATTGGACACATACAAGCAAGTGAAAGGTACGGGAGGGGGGCGTTTACTGCGCTCAAGGGAGGTAAGGAGAGATGAAATTGGCAGATATTTTGGATATGTTGCAGAAGATACGCGTACCATACAAATGTATTGTTTTGCCAGTTGAAAATAATAAACGAAACTAAGTAAGTATACGTAGAAATTGTGAATTGCTTTTTAAGCACAAAACTACAAATTATAATTTTAAAGAGCAAAGGCGAACTTCCTAAAATCAATATTATTGCGAAAAAAAGTATTATGTACACGTGTGTAAAAATTCTATTTTAATAAGCGTCAGGTACGAAGCTCTCAAAAGCAAGAATTTTTAAAAAATGAAGCTAAAAAATAAATGCTATTTGGTAGGTTATGTGGTAATGTCACATCTTCTAAAAATTACAAACGGGAGAAAGCGACAATAACAAAGACGGACGACAAACACAGACCAGTAAAACATTCGGCACAACCACAGACAATGAGCATCAGTGCTGCCGTAATATTCTTTCATTTATAACTGTACTGTTAGCGATTATTCAATAATGTATGCAAGAAAATTTACTTAAATAATATAAAATACACTAAAAAAAAGAGCAATCCTATGATATAAGCAATCATTGATCAGACTAAATAATTTAAATTTTTAAAACGATACAAAATAATCTACGAATTTAGATTTACTCTAGCTACCTTCGATTATATGTTTAAGAGCTAACTACTAGGCAGATTATGCATACAATCGTAACACTAAAATGAGAATTGGAACTAAATAATCAAAAAAGATTCCCTAAATATTTTATTTTTTTACCTTCAATTAGTAATGGTGAATACTTGATAAAATATAAAAAAATACGAAAATTCTTTTTGTCTTTATCTTACTTGTGTACAATCAAGATTTAGTCAATGAAGTCTATACAAATTTTGCCATTGCTCTTTAGGGAGAACTCTATAAATAACTATTAAAAACTTATCGGTTTAAAGGTTTTTTAAGTTTATTTATTTAAAGCTAAGATACGCTGCTTTAAAAGAAAAAAAACATGATTTGATGGTTGTTAACATGTCTTAGTCTGAAACATGCATTTTGTAGAGATCCCTCGGTGAACCTCAAGTCGAGTTTGCTAGGAACTTTTTATCTGCTTAATAATCCAAACAATTCTCAAAAATATTAAAAAGAAGAAAAAAATACTTATCTTCATACCTGACGTAACTACGAAGTGAAATGTCTCAAATAACTGACGAAACGTACGCAACAAAGTATTTTAAAGTGGCTCCACGAAAGGAAGTTTTAGCGAATAGGTACGGACATGTTTGTCAGTTGGAAAAGCAATATTAGTGATGTAACTTAGCCAGTTTCGCCAAGAAAACACTGCGGTAAAAATGGTATAACAACTTCGTCGCATGTAATAATGAAAGTTTCTCCATGTAGTGGAAATGCCATAAAATAATCCAACCCAAGTTGGTACCCAATGAGAGCTAAATTTGGTTGAGCTACTTTGGCTTAACTATCACATAATGGTGACGTCAACTGCCTACTAAGAACGTAAAATTAATAGCAGTCAAAAGTGTTCCTACACAAAGTCCAAGTTATACATTTATTTGCCTTCTACAAAATGGAGATAAACTTAAAAAATATCTGTTCATAGAACCGTTCGACTATCAAACCGTGTATACAGCTCCTCATTTCCTTTTTGTTGCGTAGAGAGCGTTCATTTACATAAATTTACCTATTGTTATTCCCTGGGTCGCCTGTCATCCTCGTGTAGAGCGAGACCTCTCAGACTTATTCCTGTAGGAGAGGAAATTTGATTCGTCGATACGAGAGGCCGTATCGGAAACGAGTTAAATAACAGAGCTATTCTGTTCCCTTTTGTTTTCTTCGTCCTTCGAGGAAAATGATGGAATAAATAACAAACAAACCGACGTAGAATATTGATGACTGAATTCGAACAGTTATGCGACAACCCATTTTTTTGTTTTTGTAAATTTTTTTAACATTAATCTTTTTTTGTTTATGTAAAATCTTACCTATCTACTAATTATTATCATAAAAAGTTAAATAGTAAAAATAATATTATTATTTTTACTATTTAACTTTTAATTTTGTGTCTCACTCAACTAACGATTTTTGTAAACAAAATAATATTTAGGTACTTTCTTACCAAAAAAAATCAAATAAAACACCTACGTAAAGAAAAAAAAATAAGTAATTCAAAAAAACTCCTTACTGTCGGTTCCTAAACATAGAAGCTAAATAACTTTGATATTAACATTTTAAAGCTGATGCGCAAAACGAGTTAAAACACAATAGCTCTGTACCAACCGTATTTCGGACGAAACATCGACAAGTTAATGAAAGACATTTGTATGTAACGGACTTGAGCATGTTTCCTCCGGGGCCAGATAATGGTACCTATTACGTATCTTTGTAAAGAATAGCAAATAGTTACATGCGTGACCCTGATGGTCGAAATTAAGATGCCATCGCCACTGTGAACACGTATCAATAATTTATAAACGAAGGTAGGAGATCAAGTTTTTGGGTGCCATTGAGTGCTTGACATGTTCTCGTTTTAGTGAAGGTAGATAAACCGTTAAATTACCTATTGACTTACAAACAAGTAACTCTTTCTTCGTTTTTAAAATTTATTTTGATCAAGGTTGATTCATAATTTTAAACTTAATCAGGGCAATATGAAACTGGTCGCAGACCGCAGTGTACCGGAATTGACACCATGAAATTTAGAAAGATAATATGACCCTAGTTTAATGTAAAAATTAACACTTGTCCTTGGTGTCAATGTCCAATGATGAAAGTACATACTGGTTTTGAGTAAACGACAACGACTCATGGCGTCAACCTTATACTATATTTTGTCTTTTAGACATAATAATATGTGCTAAAAATGCAAACCCGTACTAGAAAGCGCAGCGCTAGCAGCGAGTCGCAGAGGCCCGCTGAATCAACGCAGCATAAGATGATGATCTTCCACATGACGTAATCTTACGTCATGTATCTTACCTTACAAGAGACCTGTGTCAAGTATCTTACGGCTGACGATACATAAGTTGTGTACCTACAAATAAAAATCGCTTTCAAAATCAAAAAGGTGTCGAAAGCAATTTCAATGAAGACACGAAATACGGTTCCAGACTTCCATTCCCATAGAAACGACCGTCCGTAGCATTTTCTGTGAGAGGTAGCCATTTGACTCGTACTAGCTTGGATACTTCGCCTCGGTTTCGTTTAAACTAAACAGTGTTCCAGCAAGCAGCATTTTAGCCGACCTCGTAAAACGAAGTTTCGGAATCCTTTTTACCACTAAGGGACATCAGCTGTATTCAAATTTTTCGCTCAACTATTCTAGATTGTGGGACGTCTGTATACCTAGCGTAGAATGGAATTTGCTTTGTTTTTGTTGGCACTTTTAGGAAAGTATCTTTAAATATATCTTGGTAAAAAAGAGTAGAAAAAAATAGGGGATTATAGCAAATTTTTCATAAATCTAGCCATCCCAATAGTTCCTACTTATGAGACTATGGCAGAACAGATAAACTAATCTACTAGTATTCTACTGATCGAGTCGCATGATTGCGTGGTATAAGCGCGTTTAATTTTAATTTAAGTACGTGCCACGGGCTGATTAATAAAACGCAGTTTTGGATTAAAGTTTTGTTGTAATATTTTCATTAATATAAATAATTAATGAAAATATTATCATTAATCATAAAGAAACAACAAATTATTGACAATAATTTCTCAATTTCTGCGTAGATTTCAATGCGATCTTCCGTAAAACATTTCACAAGATTTTTGTTCACTATATATATTCATTATTTTTTATATTTACTTAGCCTAGGTACAGAAACAGCTAGTGGCAAGGGCGAAGCTTGTTAAGTTTTAATTAGAAGTAAGTAATTATAAAATGTATGCTTATATTATTTAATAGGTAATAAGGTAGGATCTACCTCCGGTAGTTAATAACTACAAGCACACGCTTGTAACATTAGGGCGGAAACACACCGCGGACAGAACAGGCGAAAAGTGAAAACGTCTATAAAACTTCTGTACGAAACGTCCACGATAGAAGGGAAAGACGTTTTGTCCTGTTCCCTAGTTTGAGCGGTCAATATAAAAGCAAATGAAGCACAGTTTTTTGTCCATAGTGTGTTTTCGTCCTAAATGTTACAAGCGTAGGGCGGAAATGGGTGTAGTATTTGTCTGTAATAAAAATATTGCTCAATTAAATTGTAAGTTTATCTGCAATGTAATTTGTACAGCGACAAATTAGCCTTTACTTTGTAATGTAAGTATACGAAATAATATATATGTCACCGTAAGATTGTAAAAACCGTAAGATTATAATCTAACTCGCAAAATTGTAAACTGTCGAAAGATTGTGAACCGTCGAACATTGAATGTACAGAGTGTAAAACAATCAGGTAGTGGCTTATGCACTTAGGTTCTATCGGGTTAATATACCTAACAGATTACAATTTACCGAAAAAGAATGCGTTAAATTGTAATCTTTCGACAGTTTGCAATTTCACGAGTTAGGGTTTTTACAATCTTACGGTGACATATATAATACATAGGTACTACCAGCCTAACAAACTGTAAACACGGAAGACGAGTTTTTCAGACAAGGGTATGTTATGTAATAGCTTATTGTAATTATCTATCTGTCTGCGTACAAACCTATTCAGAAAAAAAAGTACCCTTACACAATTTATTGAGCGTATGTAAAAAGCTTCCTTCCATTGTTCGTATCTATACATTTGAGCCAGATTTTCTCATCAAAGTCAAAAAAGCTTTTGTAGTAAAAATCTTCCGTTTTCTTTTCTTCGATAGTAAAATCGATGATCTTGTTTATGTTCAGTATAAAAAACTTTTTCCCTATCATACACGCGGATAGATTCTGAAAAAATAGGTCAGAGGTTTCATAGCTAAATCTCGTGCCGAAAGTACTTTTCCATGGGCAAATCTCAGAAGTTTTCGACCTAAACCATTGTGAATAGACGCGTAAAACAACGAACAACCATTCATTTAAGGTCCTCTAAGTTACGTCAGCGGCTTATGAATAAAGAGGGTCGCCGCTGGAAAAAATAAGGGAGTTATTCAAAGGAACAAAGTTTTTTTATGCAGAAAAAACGACGAGTAAGCGCTGGATTATCGTCCACCGCAGACAAGAGATTTGTGGGATTGAGCGACATAAACCTAAATTCTAATTTAATCATCCGGAAGCAATCCTGCAAAAAACAAAAGAGTTATTATTACTTTGAAGACTGTTAAATGAGTGGTTCTGTATGCAGCTGTTTTTATTATGTAGATACGTATAAGAAATCGTATTAGGTAGTGCATCTACCCACATTTTATTTTATAAAAATAATAAAATACGAGATAGATGCCCTAGGGTCCTGTGTTGTAACCATTTTAATTAAAATAAATGTTAATTTACAAATATTTTAGATTTTAGAATTGATACATTTGCCTTCACTAATAATATCTATATGATTGACAGAAGCAATTATAACAACAGGTATAATTAGATAACTCTCTATAGCCAAGAATTTGACTTATTCATTACTAAAATTAGTTGAATACATAAACGTTTATTTTTGTTTATCCCTAACATTAGCAGTTATCGTTAAAATTCTAACATTAATAAGCAGATGTCGAAGCGCCTCCCACAGCGACCCCTTTCATATGTGTATGCCTACAGAAAGGTGAAATGAGTTTTTCATGCAACAAATAATTTCCGGCCAATTCATTCTCACGAAACACGAGCAACCAGCGGATGACTTTATAATTATTTTTCACATACGAATTCGTTCCACTACATTAGCGTCCCGAAGGCTGGGACCAAATCTCGGAGAGTAACGAGATACCCAGCTCAGCGTGAAATTGTGAAATTACCGGGACGCTAGGCGAAATGCTTAAGGACTCCCATAATGTCTTGATAATAATTCTGACTAGAGATTTCAGTTTAGGTTTATTGTAACACTTTTAAACTTACACAAAGTTGGTCTGCTAATGAATGTAAGCTCTCTGTAGATTTTTAGTTTTCCTAACAGAGCAAGAAGCGGCATGAAAATATAAATTTAAAGGCAGTGTAGGTACGTACGGTACTAAAATTATCAGAGCTTAATTTAAAAAAATGTCATTTATATGATACTGAAAGAAATTGATTTTTTTATAATTAAGAACAGTTCAGTAATTTTCAAAATTAATTGATGGAATCTATACTTAAATACTTAGCTGATGCCCGCGACTCCGTCCGTGTGGTTTTAATTTTTTCTTTTTTCCGTGGGAACTTTTCCGGGATAAAAAGTGGCACTTGTCACTTTCCAGGCCCTCAACTACCTATACCAATGCCAAAAATCACATCGATCCGTTGCTCCATTACGGCGTGATTGAAGGACAAAACAACAAAGTTTGATGATAGTATGATATCCACGTGGATTAATTCGCAGGCATCAACTGGTTTTGTCATATGGCACCGACTACCGACGAGAAAAAGCAGTCGGGTCGATACTTACGCATTCCGCGTGCAAAGCTTTTCGCGTTGAGCAAGATAATGCCCAACCTCCGTGGCCCTGGAAATTTTGTCACTCAGATAAAACAGAATGTCTTTATCCCTTTTACCGTCTTTATATTTTGTAGGTTTCATTATCAAGTTAATCTTTAGCTTTTTAATAATTCCACGGGATTATTTCCTAGTTACCTATAAGTAAAATTTCATTAATTTTAGCAAAATACTCCGAGCGGAGATTTACCTAATTGGCTAAAATTCACCCAGCTGAGACAATCTTACTTTTCTTTATTAAAATGAAACTAGAAGATATCCACCTGGCCAGTAACTTTTTACAATATTTTGAACTGAATATTAACCTGGCGTCATTGGGGTTGGGTCAGAATGACCCAGTGTATTTAAGAATGCAAATATTTTTTTACGTACGCGAGCGTCGTTGGCCGTCTTCTCAGTAGCTGGAGCCAACGCTGTATTCTAAACGTTTCTGAAAAGAAATGAGTCCAACGGTGACCGCGCTGGAAGCTAAACGTGCTTATTTGTCAAAAGGGTCAATATGACCCATACTCACAATTAACGTAACAAAATTTCGCGCCTTTTTTTGTATGATTTTTGTACTGATTTTTTTTTTGGTGTTTATTCAAGTTTTTTTTTTATGTTCATGTTTTTGATTTTATAATTTAGGTCCCATATATGACTGAAAATACTATATTTTAGCGTAGTAAGGTGATGAAACTCTAAGGGATCTCAATTTTGTTAATATTTTGGGAGTTTCAGCAAAAGTTTAAATATTTTGAATAAATTTTCTGTGATTCATATCTTATTTCGTTTATTCCTAAGATCAGAGTGTAAATATACATTATAATGACAAGGATTATGAATATATTCAATAAAACATGAAAATATCGTACATTATATACCTACATGGGTTATATTGACCCACCTTAACATCCGTGTAACAATTTTGTACCACAAAGACGCCGGGTTAAGAATCTAACTTTCCTCATTAAGGTCGGAGCAAACGGAACACATGCCACAGTCATTGTGGCTGGGGCCACAACCGGAAACACGACGTTGGCATTATGTTCGTGAAAAGTGTAGTGCACAAAACTTGAGCATTACACAGACTGCAGCGAGTTTTAGTAGAAATGCTATGTACCTAGGTTATGTTATATGAATAAGTATAAGTAAATAACTTGAAATAGGTAGCTTACTGATCTTCAAAGTCGTTGAGACAGAAATGTTCTTATCGAAATTCAATATCTTTATTCCTGTAAGAAAAGGACGCTGAACTCAGAGCCGGCTAATCTTGATACAACAATGTTGCGTCTCAATTCAAAACAAATTCTATTTAAAGTTTCAGTCTTCAAATACTTCTACGAGAATGTAAACCTTATGACGCAAAAGTTGAGGATGATATTCGCTTACACGCTAAGTTACTCGTATGGTCTTTCATATCTCCGAATTCGTTTTCATACATTGTAATGTTTTGTGTTAGCGACGAGAACAATTATTATAAATGTGGAGGGGTAATTAATACCGAATATTTCATACATTAATAAATAAATAATTAAATAAATGTATCTAAGTCATAATTAAAAACGTACAGAATAATAACACTTATCCTACAACAGTGAAACTTTAATTGGGTACTCAAAGTATTTTGTATGGCGTAATAGGCCTGTATCCGCATGCCTCATACTACAAATTAGGAGTAGGGACTAGACAGAATAAAACATCTACATGAAACAATCGTGTCGGAGGGAAATGACGTGTTGTCCTGTTTTACTATTGTTGTCTGGCGGACAACATTTTTTTTTGCGGTATGTTTGAATGGAACAACGTAGGAATTTATACCCAATAAAATTTATCTATACATTATAATTTCCCTTTGAGTCCCCTCAGTGTATTGTTTTCATTATGCCATAAGGCTGATATAAAATTATTATCTAAAAAGACTCCGCTCTACTGCAATCTCCAGCTCGTAGCTAAGTAAGTGCCTTTTACGGGCGAAGTACAGTCTTTACAGTGGTAAAACAGCTAAATTATTAGTTAGGTACCGACAAACCAGTTAATCACTGAATGTTAGGAAACTTCAAGATTTTACCTGTTGCAAATAAAAAACTTCATATTTTTCTAAACTATAATCTCAATAAATGCTGATGTGTTCAAAATTGACCATCAGAATGCCTGACAAGCGTTAACGACATAAATCAAGCGGCGCGGGCATGCGCCGCCCCTGCCCGGCCCGCTTTCAAAATGGCCGACTCTCGCCTCACAGCTGATCTGCCCTTTTTCTGTCAATTTTGCATTCCAACCATTTTGGTCCCAATCCTTTTATATCCGCCAGCAGGATTAAAAATGTCTACATTTTTGCACGGACGGCTTGCTAAACCTTTTATGGAATTTGACCATAATTTCAGTTATGAACCTAAAGAAATAAAATTTTAGAGCCTAATGTGGAGTCTTTGGATGGACGTATGTTACTCGATCACGCTAGAACGGCTTAATGGATCTGAATGAAATTTGGCACAGAGATATTCTAGAATAGCACATTGGCTACTTTTTATCCCGGATACCGAAAAAACAATCAATCCACGCGGACGAAGTCGCGGCTAGTAACTTAATAATAAAAGTCGCATGCGAAGAAACAGCTTCATGTTTTCAGTTTTGTAAAGTTACCTAATGACGTAATGATGAAGCCTTATTACTTTTACTAAGTTACTTACTCTGACTTATTTGTAACTTAACCTTGGATTAATACAAGAACTCAACTGAAATTTCCATTGATAATATTGGGCACTTAATCCTCCAACCACAATGTAGCTACCTACGCACTACTGGGTCGTGAACGAAAATTTAATAACTCTGTAATCTGTTCAAAGGATAATATTTGACTTCGCTGCGAGTGTAAGTTGGTTTATTCCATCTTTATGATATTAGGTTAACTTCGCCCTGAAAGGATTAAGGCAGCTTTTAACACAACGCTTCGGGGCCGAAATAAATTTAACGTTTTGTGAAGATTATCAGGAAAAACTTGTGACGCACGGACGGGTTTAATGCATCTACTAAAAGCCCTTTTATTATTTATGAATAGGTATATCCAACAATCAACATGAGTTTACCTATAGTACTTACTTGAACTAGACTTACCAACCTAGGTACCACAATTAACTTCCTTTTGAAGGTTAGAATAGAAAGTATTTTTCAACTGAATGATAATTTCCTATATAAGTATATTTTAAAATACCTACTTATTTTTATATTTTATATCCAGTTTAGGATTAATTACTAAATCCGATCCAAAAGCATTCGGTGTGTGAGTAACTTTTTTGCATGACTGTACTTTACTTTGTTGCTCAATTACGAGTTACAATTTGAAACGAAGAATAATTAATTTAATCCAGATATCAGAACGATAACACTTAATTACTTATCGTTACATACAACTTAATACATGCTCTGAATATTAATTATCTCTATAAACAACAGCAGGAACAAGTAGGAGCAGTAAATTCAAATTATTTTGATGCTATTAAATTTTTACAAGTAATTTTTACCATCAAGTGAATAATATACCACTGAATATACTACTGCAAATAACCAACAAGAAACTCAGCGGTAGCTAGTTTAATATTAAAAAATAGGTATTGAAAAGCTTTACAGTTATTCATTATTTATTAATATAATAATAGGCCATGGTATGGTTATGTAACCATAGTCGGACGCACTGTTAACTTCAACAATAATTCAAAAATAACGGAAGAAAAACTCAATGTAAACCATTATGCATGCCAATCGCTTTTGTTCAAGATTGACAGGTGCGCATTTATGCCAGTACAGCCTTAAAACAAAACATGGTAATTTGTTTCTTCAGATGTTTTATTTTGAACGTCAATTTTATTTTATTTCCTCAGGCTCTAACTGAATGGAAGGTAATTGAAGGCTGCGAAGGGTTCCACTTTGGGGAATAATTGTACAATACGGAGGCTTGGGAGAGCTTAATATAAGGTTATGTCGGGCCTCCATCGTCCCAAGAGGCCTGTGTTATGCTTATGTAATGCTGGACCAAGGACGAAAATTATCCTGGGAACGACTTTTGTAAAAGCTGCGATGAGAAATAATGAGGCAATGGGTCCCCTAATTTGTTTGGGTATAACTTTAATTTTGTATATGAGGCGACGATTAATCTTGATGGTTATGATAAGAGAGCGTTTTGTGCAATTATTTTGCGTTGTTTATTAGATTACTTAAAACGTGTAATAGTTTGGATGGATACTTGTCCTGGTATTTCTCGTTTCATTATCCTTTATTTATCTGTGGTTAGGTAGAACTTTAGTAAATAATTATTAGTACCTAGGTAGGTATGTAATTATATATTTTTTAATGTTACCTAACAGAAGCAAGCTGATAGACACAAAATACCTAATTATAGGTACCATAAGTGTGTATGGGAAAATTAATCCCGTAAAATTAATAAATCTACTATTAAAACTTTAAATAAAAACTTAATGCACACTAAAGAAGTTACGGGCATCATATTTTAAATTATAAAAATGTAGCTTTTTGATTTTATAAACATTAGACAAGAATAGAAGCAAAAACTTACCACACTGAATAGGGGTAGCTCGGCCTCACACTGCACACCACTGAATTATTTAAAATAATGAAATGTTCGGACAACGGTCTGGGGGGGGTTCCCTTTAAAAATGCACTGCACACGAGTTTTACTACGGCCGTGCAGGTTGGTCGGACGGAAATTCCTTTTCTGGAGTACAATCTCATAAAGGTGGTTGCAACTTGACGATTTTTGGAATAACTTTTAAAGCCCTAACCTAACTTTACATTGTTAACCTGAAAAGCATGATTGACGAAAATATACCTACTTACTTTATTCTTCAACAAGTTTTCAAATTCTAACACAATGAGTAGAAATCTAAGTTTTTTAAATAATTATGCACAAAACGAATTTAAAACTCGCTTATAAACTTAAACAGCTTGTCAATCGTGTTTTACTTAACATCTACCATATCTCAATCTTTTTCAAAGTAGCACTTTCTTTTTTATACTACATCCTTAATTATTATTACTAATTGCTATTACTGCTACACTAATTACTAATACAATAAATGTGAAAGTGTTTGTTTGTTGGTTTGTCCTTCAATCACGTCGCAACAGAGCAACGGATCAACGTGATTTACATGGGCATGCCTAGTTGAGAACCTGGAGAGTGAAATAGGCTACTATTTATTCCAGAATATACTTATGTGACCGCAGGAATAAAAATAATCTTAAACCAAGCGGGCGAAGTCGCGGGCTTTAGCTCCTTAGTCCATAATAAACAACGTAAACGAATATTCATTTTCAGAAATTTCGTTATAAAAATAAAGCGCTAAAAGAGCAGAAATCTAATTTGGCCGTCAGTCAATTATTCCGTTACAACGGCTAGCTTTAAAAGTTTCATCACGTAGATTGACACAGGGAAGCTAATTTATTCTAATTAGCGAGGCATGACGTCTGAAATGTATTAGAAGAACGAAAGTAGGGATTTCAAAAAAAGACAATAGGCTATCGTCGAGTTTATTGTCCCGTCTGTCTGGACGAACAGGGGGTTGGTATCTTGGTCAATTAAAATAATTTCGTCGTCTAAAGAAATATCGACTTTTGATTATATTTGAGAATAAAATTAAGAAGTTATTGTAATGGATGATCTATACATCGATGGGAAAAACTAATGAGCTGTAGGATGTATATACTCACATACATATTTGAATTGTTTGAAATTATTTATAGCTGGATAGTGACCATAGGCTACTTTTTATCCCGGAAAATTAAGGAGTGCCTGTGGTAATTGAAAAAAACTTATGCCACGCGAACGAAGTCGCGAGCGTCCGCTAGTGTTACTTAAAAACATAAAAAAACTCGTTTTCAAAACATTAGCAACATCTCATTACACAGAACGGCCATTATAATGCAAAGTGATCTGCAAATTGGAAACTCTCTTTTGGTGGTGACATTAATTTAGCATAATCAGCTTTGTACCGCAGTTTCGATGCAAATGTAAAGTTGCCTCCACAAATGAATTTTAAGAAATGGGACCCCCACGGGTGTTCTCCGGTTTATTTACGGAAGCGAGGCTGGCTAAAGTGTTTGTATAAAGATTCGTTTTGGTTTCCAGTGTAGGTACCTAAATAATGTTTTTATATCAATAACAATTTCAAAATGTTCTCGCCCTATTTCTCTGCGTCGTATTTTCCTTTACTGAGGGTTGTGGCCCTTTCTTCCAAAAATTTTTTTAAGCACACTATTACGCTATGCACTTCGGTTCATTGTGATGTGCAGGGCTAAATTATAATCTTCTTATCATCGTACGTGTACCTACCTATATACTATAAATTATATTATGTTTTATATACCAACATTTAAAATTCATCTACCTACTGCATTACCATCTCTAAAAATCTACCTACCTATATTATAATTTTGATGTACTGTTACATCTAAAATTCGTTTAATATTATATTGATGCGGTTAGCGTCAAAATCATAGTTAAAATTATAATCGATAATGTTCATACTCACCATGTCAATGTATATGAGTCCCGTAATGAAGATTACATCTTATTAAGATATTCATATATGTGGGAACAAGCTATAATACATGATCCGGTCAGACGACCGCTCAAAAGTAGTCTCAATAATATAAATAGACTCAACTATCAAACGAACGAATAATAATAAAAAATAGACATTTTAAAAGGCCTGTTTGGCAACAAATTCATAAATACCCGTTTGCTATCTCACTATGTCCAAGTAGATGTAGGTACTAATATAGGTAAATAGCAAGTAGGTAGATCTGGAATCGATGTACCTACCTAAGTCCCTTTAAATGATTCATGAGATGGCTATTGTCCTGGGAAAGTATTTTATGTCTAGATTATGACTTCGTTGAAAAATAGGACTAAACCGTGGAGCTAAGTCACCAGTTTTACTTCCATTGTCTGTATTCTTAATACCATAATTTAGAACAATTTTGTTCAACTATATTTCTCGTCATGTATGTAAGGTAAAAGGAATGAAAGTAACAGCTTACTAAAGTCTCACCGATATAAAAAAAGTTCTTCTATCGAACCCAAGTGGATTAGAACTCGCAAGACACTTTACATTATTAGTATTTTTGCAATCTGAAATGTTACTAATATTATAAATGCGAAAATTTTGATGGATGTATGAATGTATGGATGTTTGTTACTCAATCACGCCCCAACGGTTGAACGGATCTGGCTGAAATTTGGCACAGAGACAGATTTTAGTCTGGAATAGCACATAGGCTACTTTTTATCCCGGAAAATTAAAGAGTTCCCGCGGAAATCCAAAACCTCAAACCACGCAGTCGCGGGCATTCGCTAGTAGCACATATAAAGGAAAAAATTGCGAAAAGCATAAATTTAGTTACATCAAACAAAAAAATATTTTTATGTAAATTTTCGACACTCGCAAAGGAAGCAAAACCTACAGGGTACTTCCCATGAACTCAGAATCTTGAAATTTGGTACGAAGCAATGCCTTATAACACAGATAAAGAAAAAATTGCGAAAAGCATAAATTTTTAATTACATCATATAATAAAAATAGTTTTATGTAAATTTTCGACACTCGCAAGTGAATCAAAACCTACAGGGTACTTCCCGTGAACTCAGAATCTTGAAATTTGGTACGAAGCGACGTCCTACAGCACATATAAAGGAAAAATTGCGAAAAGCATAAAATTTATGGCATTGGCACAGAAATAGATTATAGTCTGGAATAGCACATAGCACTTTTTATCCCGGAAAATTTAAGTTCTCGCGGGAACCAAAAAACCTCAAACCACGCAGTGGAAGTCGCGGGCATTCGCTAGTAGATTTATATAAACCTTTATATCTATACCAAAATACAGTACCTTTATACCTAGGTAGGATATCCATAAGTAAATAAGGTATAAAACAGACAGAGTTGGCGCAGGAAAGTATTAACTTTTCTTCTTTATTTAATATAGCACTCATACACCTGATATTAAATAAGGCAAGAGAGCTTGCAGGCGTCGACAGCCAATGATATACGCTGAGCAAACGCGGGCTGACTTACAACTATTGGCATGGACTCCGCGCGTGTGCTCTATGTGATGAGCGATTAGTAGTTACATATTCATCTGTTTTTGTTTGACTACTGTATAGTAAGTTTAGCATTACGTCTAAAGTACTATTACAATCCATACAATATGAAACCATACATTAAATTAGGTAATAATATTATCGTTCCTTACAAATATTATGCACTAGACGATGCCCGCGACTTCGTCCGCGTGGATTAAGCTTTAGCTTATGTCCTTTTCCGGGATACAGCCTATCCCTGTACCAAATTTCATCAAAATCGGTTGAACAAATGGACCGTGAAAGCGTAGCAGACTGACAGACAGACAGACACACTTTTGCATTCATAATATTAGTATAGAGTATGGATGTGAAAGTTGCGGATGAAATAAAAGAAATCTACTCATCCACATTTTCTGAAAATTAATATTTTAAGCAGGGATAATACTAGTACTAAATATATTAGTAGTAGTATAATAATTATAAATTTAACATACTTTTCTTATCATAGTAATTTCTATTTTGCAGGACAATTAAAATGATTTTTCTTAATTAAAACACATTATTCAGTCAATAAATACCTATGTACTTATCGAGATGTTCGTAATTCAGTCACTATATCTATCCTTAATAGAATTAAGAATGGTATGGTTTTGTATAGCTTCAGTTTTTTTTGGTGATTAGCTATATGGCAATTTTAATTTTATTAAATCTATTTATTTGATATAAATTATTAGGACGATTACTCACATGAATCGCTAGGCTTAAGGTACACTTAAAAATGGGAGTGCAGTTGAGGCAAATGGCGAAAACATACATTGGTCAGACAAAACACCAGTGACTTATATGGGGCAGCTTACAGGGTTTCAATAGTTCCATATAAATTACTGGTAGAGATCTCTTGTAGATATAAGTGCTTTCTTATCCAGAATGTATATTTTCTTCATATTTTATAACTTTTTGGTACAAAATAAAAAAAAAGTACATGGACTTTTCGTCCAACAGTCATTTTTTTCGTACTTAGCGTAGTGAAACCATTTTTTGGCAAGAATTCAAATTACTAAGCTTTTTTACATGGCGCTGGTGGTAGGCGTGCTTATTATGAATATTGCTGAAGACAATATTTTAAGCACAGAAGGAAGCAAGAAGGTTATCCTAGGAAACGCCCGTTAAATCTAGCATAATATAATAAAATGCAGTAAGAAAAGAAAACGCGATCATTGTTTATAAGAGTATATTTAGTTGTAAGTTGCAATTATATTAGATTTTTATCTATTTTAATATAAATTCATGTAATTAAAAAATACTTCTCAAATAGTTTTAATTTCGAAAGTCTATTATTTTTGTGAAGAGTGCTCAATAAAGTCACCCGCTTTTATCTTACGAATTACACCATAGAAATACACCTTTTCATACGTGGAACTTTTACGTAAGCTCCACTGCATTACGCTGGGAGAAAATTTATATCGGAGGTCTAGGTATGAGCCTACACATAATATATCTAGATATAATACCTACCTAAGCTACGTGGAGATAATAATAATGATGAAGTTAAACCTTGTGTAGGTATCTATTTTATAAGTAAAAGTACCCAAGTTTACCGCTAACATTTTAACTACAAATCAAATATTATATTATATCTACCTGGATAGGCAAACACGATGTTTAGGTTTATCAAAATCTATTTAAATCTACTTCTACCATTTCAAATAATTATTTAGACAAATTCATTAAAATGTCACAAACTTCTGCTCAATGATTTGTATTTTGACTTATAAAATACAATGTAGGAATTTCAAGCAGTTGATTAAGAAAATACTTACGAAATACAATCGTGCATTGTGGAGGCATCATCTCCTGAAGATGCTCCGGTATCTGAGTGTTTCACTACGTTGAAGGTAGTTTTTGGGGGATTTCTGTGGTGTGGTGAGTTCCACTGTACCACATAGATTTTCCTGTTGTCGCGGATTATAGCGAATTAAATTTCTGGTTCCTTCATTATAACGCCTGCTTCTATCCAATAAAATACTTTGTGTGTTACACAGTACCCATAGGTACCTATACCTACTCTGTAAAAAGAAGGGGCAGTGCGTCGCCGCCGCCAATCTAAATAATTGACGGGTTTCGCTGTCCGCTCGTAATTTCTTTACTGGCACAGAAAAAGAATAGAGACGACAAAAAACACTGAATTAAAATTAAAATATACTTATTCAAAAAGTAATAAATAAGACACCTGATGCAATCAATTTTCAAATTACAAATCGTTTAGCGACGAATTTTATAAAGTTTAGTAAATGCGAGAAATAATATTTCAATACACATCTAGAAATTTAAAATACAAAACAAATATAACTTCGTAGATGTTTTGGCGATTACATTAATTCATTATAAGACAATTTAAATTTTATATCCAGACAATCTTAATATTATATATTATAATTTCGAAATTTTACGCTTCATGCTTCAGGACGAAATTTTACAAGAGCACGCTTGCACTCTTTAGATGAAAAATGGACAGAATACTTACTTAATCTCAGAAAAGCAAATAGTTTTCTAAAAACCTTAATCCACAAGAGCAAAGTATCGTAGTAACCTTAAACTTTGGCAGCTCTATGCCTTTCCTTTTACGTATATAAAAGTAAAGGGTGGAAGTAAGAAGTAAAAAGACGAAAAAAAAGTATTATTAGTCTCTTACCGAAATGGAATTGGATCATTCTGAGGCGAAACTTTCAGAGTAAATTCGCTTGCATCCCACTACGCTTTACTTAGCGCTGGTCTACCATCATACTTTTACGTTTAGCTACCATTTAAGTCAATTTCAGCGAATGGAATAAAATAATATTCCCTGCGAAGCTCTACTGTATTTTCGCCTTGTTTTTCGTGGAAGTCTTCGTTATGACCGTGGAAATATTTTTACAGTGTCGGCTGCTGGTAGGCAGGATATTATAATATAGATTTGATAACAGAAAATAAACTGTGTTTTACAATCTTGATCCACCTACCTCTTTAGAACCTACTAAAATATAGAATTAGTTATGTACATATGTATGTATATTATTTATTGTACACCACAAAAACACAAAATAAATAGATTACGAACATGACAACTTAAAACGTAGGTACAATAAGGCGGTCATATCGCTAACTAGCGATGTCTTCCAGGCAACCTTATCGATACGGAGATAATGAACAAGTGGACAGTGGTAGGTGGTGCACAAAAAAAAACTTAAATACTAATAGATACTTATACTAACCAATATCATAAAATTATAATGCATAATACACTGATATATTATACAAAATAAATAAAATAGACATACGTAAGATACCCTAATTAATTACCGTAATTATTTAGGTGCCCTAATATAATTAAATATAAGGTTAGCCTCGTGTTTCAATTTCACGTATTTTTGTAATGAGTAGATGTGTAAGCTAAAGTAACAATACATTTATTTTCATAGACTGGATGGATAGTAGAAATAAAACTTATATTAAGTAAGTTCTAGTGCTCTGCTTTAGGAAAAAAATGAATGGAATTTTTGAATTACGTTTTCCATTAAATTTTTAACAATTTGATTTCCTATGCACCTTGTATCGAATGATGCGTCAATAATTGAACCAATCGCTATAGATATTACATAAATTGAGCTGTCAAATGTGGGGCGTTATTAAGATTTTAAATTCTTTATATTTTACTTTGAGCTCGCCGCTAAGATGGATAAGTTAAGGGCAAAATAATAGAGCTGGGGTCAGGCTTCATTGTAAAGCTATTCAGGAGAAAAGTTACGACCGTGACAGGTGTGATGCCGAATTAACTTCTTATATAAAGTCTCTTTTTGTATAAAACCGACAGCTTAATGAGACCGAGGATTTTCATTATGAAACCGTAATAGCGCGCGAACTTTTAAACGTTCTTTCGTGATAATGAAGCAATAGTTTGAAAGGGATAATCCCTTAATTATGAAATAGTTAAATTACTCCTCCGACCAACCTGTATGATCATTACGAAAGGTTATTCACACGATGCACTATGTACCTGCAACAAAAATATAAATTAAATTTGCATTTTAGAATTGATACTGAAATTATAGAGTTGAGAGCGGGTTCAGATATATTCATTGCGTGTTTATCTTGTTCTTTATCTGATGGGACGTTCAACTCGCATCAATGTGACTGAGATAAAAAAAGAAAAACTGATCAAGTGCGTGTCAGTATAGGGTTCCGTGGTCATGCTTGTAGATTAAAACTTTGACAAAACATTTATACAGCTTTTTAAAAAAAGCTATTTTGACTTCAGAACCCTAAAAATATGACAATGACCGTAGTTTGAAATGGGATTTAGTAGGATTTTGCTAGCCATTTTTTATGTAGGTAACGAATTGCCCCTCAATTCGTTACCTACATAAAATATGTCGAGCAAAATTCTCTTAAAAACTCATTTAAATTGGAGCTATTTCCTTACTTTTAACCTATCAGAACCTTTGATTGTATGCTCGACGTGAAGAACACAATTGAAGTAAGTGAGGACTTACAACGTAAAATTTAATAAATAAATTAACTGTCGCAAAGAGGACAGTGAAAGTGGGGGACGTATCATCGGAATCTGTAGACGTCCGCAACTGAATCGTTGCATCCAATCTAGAAAGCGGATGTTTTGAAGTCAGTGACCTCAATTGAATTGATTAACAAAATGACGCAGTTACAAAATGTACACAAATGTAGGTTTTGTCTATTTATTTACTATACATAGAACGAAAGCACACAACGAGCCAAAAATTTTGTGTAGCGATTATTTCATCCCTAAAAAATCCATGCGCGCACATTTATATGAAGTTGCATAGACTACCGCAATTGGCCATAACGTGTTTGACATACCTACAACGGGAACGCTTCCCATCGACGTCTGATTGTGGCAGTAGGTACCAGTTCGCGCGCGAGGTCCGAGGAGTCTTAAGGAATGTTGATGTAATGAGATATACTTGTAATTTAGTCGATATTACGCTATCGATACTAACATATCTTTAGTATCGATTGCGCGTGCATTGAATTAATTATGAAATAATAATTCTATGAGGATATTAAGTGCATTATGGAAGAAAAAACAAATTGTATCATAAAATTTAATTTTAATGAATGAATGGGAATAAGGAATGGGCGCACCCGCCCGCTACCTCAGCCCCCGATTCCTCAGAGCGGACTAATCGGTGTGGCGCGCGGACTATAAGTATATCATATAGGTTCGTAGTTTATTCCATCACATGCTTTATTAGCCTTGCAAAACAATATAGATATTTCCGTTATATGCGACACTGGCGTGCTAATCAACCGCAACCTAATACCTAAGGCTCTCGCCCAGTTAAAGCTATAAAAATTAATTGAACCGCGCGAGAATGTCATCGCAACGATAAAATTACAATTCACGAAGGCGCCAGATGCACAGCATTTTATTGCGAGGAGAAAATTGAAACCGCCACCGTTACGGACAATTGTTTCAAAGTTATTGTTTTTCTATTAAAACTGGGTAGCAATTCTTCCACGCAAAATAACCCTCTGGCGCCATCTTTCAGGAGGTAGGTACCCGCCTATCTTAAATCTTTTTTTTTCACTGTTATTGTATGCGGCTGGAGATGGTAAGTAGATTCTTTAGCCAACATATAAACTAAGAGCTTAAAACAATTCACATTTCTAAAGCAGCTTCATGAAAACTCGTTTAAAATAATTATTTTTCTGAAGCTAAAATAACTCATGGAGCACGTGATTTGTATTACAGATAGATTAACGTCTCCGTCTAGACTAGAGGTTAGGATAAATATGTCATCATTTTTGTCTGGGTAATTTATTCAGTGATATGTGCCAAAACTCAACACGAAGTTAGGTATGTACCTATAACTTCAGTGACAAAGAGCCAATACGAACGATCGTCTTAACATCGCTAACCCACTCTGCAAATCCCACGAACATTTTTCCTTATGTAGTTACCCACTTGGCTCCAAACTACTTCAATCAACATGACGTCCAAATGCATTTAAAAAGTTGCCAATAAAGCTGACCAAGTGCGTACTTACCTTAAATTGAGTCTCTTTATAAGCATAAAAGTATCATTCGAAGCTTCCAGCAAAAGTATCAGGTATTTTAAACATTTATTTTTCTAAAGAAAGTCCTCGCATTCTACAAAATGTCTATTGATTGAGTAAACGTGGGAGAAAAATATTCAAGCAAGAGAGGCCGATCTATTTTCGAATCAGGGATCCCGAATAGCCTATCTAACGTAAGATTACCGACCGGCCCGAAATATTTTGTACAATTTGATGAACCAAGAGCGGGCGATCATTTTGGTAGCGATATTTTTTTTACCTGATCGTATTTGCGCCACCTTATGTACCCTCAAAAGAATTATCTACAATGTGGTCTTTAATTATTTTTAAAAGATCATTAAGGTTTAACTTAAAGGGCACATAATACTAACTATTATCTACTTACTACAGAGTAAAGAGTTCGATCTCGAAACAGTGTGCCTAGTGGGAGATTATCATCCCATTCGATTGCGACAACGTTAACTACGATTTGTATGGAATTGTCAAGTGCTTGACAGCTGGCACTCGATCAACTCAATTTAAATGGTAAGTAGTTAATGTTGAATGGGAAGAAAATCTCCCACTAGCCACACAAGAGATAAGTTACGTAAATTCATGTCAAAAATAAAAATCATTCGAATTTCGTAATTTTATTTGAGTGTCATTGTCGTTTCTGACTTCGGTGGGTAGGTTTACGTTATTGGTGAAGAAATAATTTCTAAAAGTAGCTCCAAATTATCGATTAGAAAATGGTTGAGCATAAGTGCCTATCTGGGCAAACCTACGTATGTTTTAAATTACTTTACTGGTTATCGACTTCATGGTTGAAATCAATGTTTCCTTTAAGTGAATAACGCCTGACATATGCTCCTTTTTAACCCGGAAAGTGATGAGATTTGCCGGGATTTTTAAAAAAATAACCCACGCGGCGCATATTGTGTATGTGGTCTGCAGCGAGCAACAAGCTTGATGTAGGATGTACGTACGAAATTATAGTAACCGTATATACGTGCTATAACATTATCAGTAAAGGCATAACGATGAATTATCTGCTATTCATGAGGATGGACAAGATACCGTCTTTGAGGTAGAAACTTGGAAAGATTATTATTTTATGGATCATACTAATAAATGCGAAAGTGTGTTTGTTTGTTAATTTATTGGTTTCGGCGCAATTATTACTATCCTCGAAGGTGATTAGAAAAGAAAATAATATATAAGATTATCCTTAAAGTTCAAAATCTATTTTGTCTTCAATTCGCTAATCCGTTTCCTTATGACATATTATAGTCATAGCGTGTGTTTGTGGATTTCCGATCGACAAATTCCCAATACGCTCACGTGTCTTATCTAAGGATATTACTGCTAGGCTCAGAATCAATGCCGTAGAAGATGAAGGTACCTACAGACGGTTTGCAATAACAATAATGCGGAACAGAGCCGGGCGACCTGCCAGAGTCCTATCGATCCGCAGTACTATCTCACCAGCCCAACAAGACCCCCCAAATTATCTATATCCACCCCAAAACATATTTACCTCCTAGAACAAGAGGAGGGCGCGGTATATCATCTCACCCTGGACGCTGACTTCAAGTAGGTCAGAGGGAAAATTTACAAACACTACTGCCACGAATGTTGATTTTTTAAATGAACCAAATGTTTTCAGAGTCAATGCAAATGAGATTGTTTATCCCGAGAAGGTAGATACGGACTACGGGGAGGGAAAATATTTTCTACAGAGTTTAATAATATTTAATTTATGCGACTATCGTAAAAAACGGTTTTTGGCCAAGTAGGTACCTATATCATTGTTATCTTTCAATTCTAGCATACAATGGTTGTGTTGTGTTGAAGGTATTAGTTGTTAGAATTTCTAACAACTAATAGGTACTGGAATTTAAAAAAAAAATTGTCGACACAGTTTAAAGCACTTTTCTCGACAAATGCTAATCAAATTATTGAAGTATAGTTTTTAGTAACAAACTCATAAATTATTATCCACTAAGCATACGTGTGAGATTTCAATAATTTTTGAATCTTATTTCAAACATTAATTTTTACTCGAGATAAGACCTACCTATACAAAACCTAAGTTGTACTTACACTGAGTCCATAATACAAAGAGCGCTGAGAAGTATTTTCTTTTGCTCGCTCAGCTTAATTTTGTTAAAACCGTAAAAGGAAGAACGGGTCAATATACACTGGCTATCTTGGAAATACTGTAGTCCTTTCTACAGTCGTGGGTCGGCGATTAAACGCACTTTAGATAAAATATGTAAAGGTCACCTCAGTTAGGTGACTCTACCCGAATTGAAGAGGCTTAAGCGATTGGAATTCTTTCCTTAAGTGTACATTTTGTCGGAAGAGTTCGTTTTGGGTGATATTTTATTTGTATGTTTACTTATTTTGGGATAAAAGTATTATCCTCCTGCTTAAAGAACCTAACGCCGTATGATTGAGACTTAACGTTGCGTACTAGGTACCCGCTCGTATATCCTTTATTTAAATAAAATATCAGCAGTTACATAATTATATAGGTATACCTATGTATTATCCTATTTATTTGCTGCAATGGTTTAGTGCCATATTTCACAGCCAAAAGCATTTCCCTCAACTAATTTACTAAAAATTCTGAGCCACAATTAGGTACATTTTCCACGAACGAACCATTAGTAAAGTTTTACATGTGCTTTTTTCACGCTATCGTCGGAGTATTTCAAATAAAACTGGTTTAAAGGTTATACTTTTAACGTCACCCAGCATTTTAATGTCATAATTTTTTGACAGGTTAATGATAAAATATGAAATACTAGACTAAACGGAAGCCAAGACTATACGAAAAACGGCTATTTTTCCGGGTTCATTTTGTTTTACAGTGTTAATATAAAACATAATATTTTATGAAGTCTACGGTATCACAAATCAAAACTCTCAACTCATTCTAACATAATGGAATTAAATGGAATACTTACATAAATTATTTACAATTCTAAAATTATAATAATTTGTATGCCGGTGAAGGTTATTTTTACGTACAGTTTAGTGTGCGTGTAAAGTAAATGAAGGCACCTACCTACTTAACGAGGATTTCCTTTCCCACTACTGGAATAAAAATGGGCATTTCTCATGGAAAACGTGCAAAACTTCCAGGTATTCGTACAAAATTAACAGCAGATTTGTATTCAATATGCACATGCTGGCTCACTAGGGAGTAGTTAGAGCTTTTTTTAGATGAAAACTATGGGAACGATGAGAAATGTGGTGTAAGTGTCCGTCGGCACGCAAACCTTCGTGTCCGTCGGTACCCGCCCTCTCTCTATAAACTTGCTGGCAAATGTAGGCCCATGGCATATTGAGGCAATATCGATGTACAGTTCCACGTGAATTGCCATGTTTACTTGAATATATTTAGATTCAGACAGGATGTCTAGCATTCTTTAACCTAACCAATTTTGTACCTAAACAATACCATTTCCAATAAAAAAGTTGATTTCACTCTTATTTTAAAGTAAACCTACAGGCGAAATCATGGTAAAGTGGTAAAGGAAAACTTTTATACTTAATGAAATTAAATACCTATGTAGGTACCTATTTAATAATTTAGAACTGAATTATCGTGATGTTTTATTATCATAATATAAATATGCGGCCTATTTTCTTCAATTAAGTAAAATTCTATAATATTAATATTTCATCATCAGAATTTCAACCAATTGTACCCTACTCAGCACTAACTCCTCTCAGTATGAGAAGTGTCTGGCCATAGTCCACCCCGCTGGCCAAGTGTGGATTGACACACTTTACACAACTTTGAGTGAGAATATCATCGAATAACTAAGGCTTCATAACCTTTAAAAGGTAATAATACTGTGTAGTTAATCTAGTAATAATATAAATAATAGTAATTGCTTAAGTATTTAAAACAACTTTAGGGGATTCTATACATGGTCTAGAGCACATTTAGGATGCAAAACCTACCTATACCCACCTGATATACCTATAACTTGTCAGACTTTTTAGTTTCAGTTGAATGAATGGGCGTTCACCTTGCCATATAGGTATTCATACAACGAGATTCATAAATAAAGATAACATTGTTATGCTGTTTCGTAGAGCTATAAATTGTGGCTAATATTCGTGCTGAAATTTAAAATTATCTTTTAAGTTCATAGAATCATATGCGGAAAAATTCTCTTCGAGAATAATTAAATAATGTGAATCTTTTTATCTTAATTTTGACTAAAATTAATGAAATGTAATGTTGATATTTTATCCAACTAGATGTTGTACCTACCTAGTAACTCAACATTTTCATATTGCTACGTACCAAAATGGTCTGACTCCTTGTAAATTGCCTATATCCATCAACAACTGACTAAAACATTACTTATAAATAATAAATAGGTACCTACTGAAGAACCTTACCACTTAAACCATTAGTCGCTCTTAACATTCCTAATGAATTTATTCAATTCAACAGCCACGGGCTTCGCGTGTGACTGGCACTCGACGCCATTGCCTAATTGATAATAGAGATTGACATCTATATGTCACCGTAAGATTGTAAAAACCGTTAGATTATAGTCTAACTCGCGAAATTGTAAACTGTCGAAAGATTGTGAACCGTTCAATATTCTGAGTTTAAATTTTTGAAATATTCATTGTATTTTCTTGTCTGTTTCTTGTACGTCAGGTAAGGGTTCGACATAAATAATCAGGTAGTGCCTGTTATGTTTTATCGGGTTAGTAGGTATACCTAACAGATTGCAATCTACCGAAAAATAGTGCGTTAAATTGTAATCTTTCGACAGTTTGCAATTTCGCGAGTTAGATTATACTCTAATGGTTTTTACAATCTTACGGTGACATATATAAAGGTAGGCGCAGGGACTGAAAAACAGATTCATAAAAGTTAAAGAAATATAAGTGGTACAGATTGAAAGTGTTACAGATTCGATTCAGTTAGAATCGAATCTGTAACCCTGTAACCACTGAAAGTGTTTTTAATTCTGTTAACCCGAAACACTTATGTATCTGTAACCGAAATGAATCTGTACCAGAAATAAAGGGTTTTAAAGTGTAACCGAAATAGGGACGTTGCCAAAATTACTGTGTACATAATATTGGCTATTAAATAGGAACATTGCCTCGTTGATCTAGTGGTTAGCATATTTGACTGCGACTGAAGAGACTCCGGGTTCGAATCCCGGGCTGGGCCATAATTATTAAGTACTAACTGATGCCCGCGACTTCGTCCGCGTGGATTGAGGTTTTTTGGTTCCCGCGGGAACTGTATCGGAGACAAAAAGTAGCCTATGTATTATTCCAGACTATAATCTATCTCTGTGCCAAATTTTATCCAGATCCGTTCATCCATCCATCCATACATCCATCCATCCAAACTTACGCATTTATAATATTAGTAGGTATAGATTGGATTTTTATTTCAAGAAATTCTAAGTACTAGCCCGGAGTTTAGGAAAGTTGGCTGTGTTTCACCCCCGTGCCTCGAATATCACGTAAAGCCGTCAGTCCTGCGTCTGATCTCTCTCCGGTCGTGTTGGATTTTCCGTCACATCAGGCTATGAGAGTAAAGGAACAGAGAGCGTACCTGAGTGTATGCGCATATACTTTTGTGCACTAACATATAATATATCCTGCGCAGATGCCTAATCTCTCTGTAGATAGGCCGCCGGGGCCGACATGCGGTCGGGAGGACTTTACTTTTATATCGATAGTTCGAGTCAAAAGAATGAATTTATTACTCATAGTTATTTAATTACTTAAAACCAGTGTCAAACTCATCTCAATTTAACAAGAAAGCTTGAAACTACATTATTTTAAAATTATAAATCTATATGTAGGTACTAACTTATAATATAATAGAAAGTAGTCCCCAAACGCTTACGTTAGGCGTTTCCTACAACCTAGTTTCTAGGTACAAATATCTTTTTATAATAAGTCTTTGTTGAATCAAACACAAAGAATCATGATTTTCCTTTCTCTATTAGGTATAGTAACTAATTTATTGTTTTTAATTTATATCTAAACATTATAGTCTAATCAGCTTACCTTTAGTTTACAGCATAGTTTGATAACACTACACTCACTTGCACAGAAATGAAATTTCCTAAAATTATGCAAAATTATGTTCAAGAGCAATATTTCATGTTTTATTTCATATAATAAGTAATCACGGTATAGGTATTAAAAAGCTATAGGTACTTGGAAAGTGATAATTACATTACACTTTTTTTTTACCTATCGACTTTTTCGAACACAGTATTTTGAACTAACACACGCGTAAAATTCCTTAAAAAGGTCCTCGTTGCCACTGTAATATTTAGAGAAAATAACACCACGTAATCAATACACAATCTGATCCAATACAACAAGATGATAACTAAACTTTGACTTCCCAGATTAACACACACAACACATTACAGATAGGTACAACACCACACTTCTGAATGATGAATTACATGCGATTTAGCAAAAATTAACTCATTAATTAAAAACTTATTTATTTTTTGTTTTTAATTCACACACTGATATGACTAAGCGGCATAAGCCAAAAATATCAACTAAACGAACGTTTCTCGTAAAGCCGTACAGTTATTTTTATAGACTATTAGTACAATGTCACATGGCCATTGTAAAATTATATTACCCTATAAAAATTCGTCCGTATTGGTATTGTACCGCAACCCTTTCAGAGTTAGTTTTTATAAAACCGTTTTTGCTCTAGTTTTTACCAGACCACAGTTTGAAAATAATGAGGCGGTCATTATCGGTAACTATTGCGCAAAAACGACTGATAAAAAATTAACGGTCACTTTTGTAATTTCTTGAAAACACTGGCCGTGGAGGTAAAAAGGCTCAGATTATAGTAGGCTCGGATAACAAGTAAGGTGGAAGAACATGGAATGCACCAGGCAAAAAAATTTAAAAATAATCCAAAAATAATCAAACTAATATTATACCTAAATGAGATTTAGTGTGTTTGTTTGTTGGTTTGTCCTTTAATCACGCCTCAACAGAGCGTCAACGTATTTTTTTGCATTGTTCGGAAACTGGGGAGTTACCTGTGACAGAGTGAGTTTTTATCCCTAAAATTAAGGAGTTCCCGTGGGAAATAAACTTATATAACGCGGACAAAGTCATTGCTTGGATGGATGGATGGATGGTTGGAAGTATGGATGGATGGATGTTGCTCAAGCCAGAACGGATCTGCATTAAATTTTGCACAGAGCCACATTATAGTCTGAATTAGCACATAGGCTACTTTTTATCCCGGAAAATTAATGAGTTCCTGCGGGAAACAAAAAACCTCAATCCAGGCGGCCAAAGTCGCCGGCATCGGTTAGTAATATTATAAACTGTACCTTTTGTTATTAATAGGTATCTAAGTTATTATACCTATTTATTACACTTAGGTTTATCTGAAACTACCTAATAATAATCATACATAATGATTAACAAAATAATATTATAATTGATATGAGCAGCTTCTACCTTCCTAGTAACGCACTACGTTGGAAAATTCTTTCTATTTAAAACACTCAATACATAATATAAGATTACCTACCAGGTTATGCATGTGTGATGCACAGGAGTACACAGATGATGTTTGTATGAGTGTGTAAAGTTGTTAGTTCTGCTATTCGATACTAGATGGCGCTACCATATTGCCAAATGTAGTCTATAAATTGTAATATAAATGTGTAAAAAAAAAAAATAGGTATGAAAAATCCTTCACATAAAAATATTAAATTTTCTTATAGGTAAAACTTTACATTTGAATATATTTGGGTACTTATTTTGTGAACAAATTATTATTTTGTCCCATTTCAAATCAATTTTTATATATATAATATTAATTAAAATCTAGATTAAAATAAAATGAATTGACACCCAAAACTAATTAAATTCTTTCAAGTGAACATTCTTATTTTGATATCGAGTGCTGCCACTGATTGTAGTGAAAACACCTGGAACTAAGCGACTGCCCTTCAAAGAAAACTGCTAAAGCCTTCCAATTTTGTTACGGTGTTATAAAACTTATTGCCAACACGTAAGAATCTAATCGGCTTGTATTTTTCATGACTTAGAGTCTTTGAATATGTGTAATAGTTTAATGTGTAATATTCCTTATGGTTTACCTAGTGAACTGTTTTCGCGCCAACTTTAGGGTGACATTCGAGACAACACAGACATTGGGCAGAAAGTTAGTATACCTATTAGAGGTACACTTAAAGATGCGTACGTTACATTCACGCGTACATTATATTCAACTTTGAAGAAATAGGTGGCTTACGTCGACCTATGTAGCTACTAAGTGCATCTTTTTCGGGCTCTACCTTTCGGTCATTTTCACATCAAAAACGATGACTCGATGGTTTCTGAGATACCTACTAGGTAGGTATATCAGAAAACATCGAGAAAAGTAAGTAATTTTTTTAAATTTAAGATGTAAGTATGAAAGCAGTAGATCATAAACGGGCGATCGACACAGTCATAAACATTATTTTACCTGTATAATTTGTATGGGGCTATTTCAAGATCATCCTGGCGAAGCGAGTCAGAAAGTAAGTACCGCAAAGGTTATGGTTTTATTTTATTTAGCCTTATCATGAAGGCCTATAGTTGCGACCGGACATCAATAGATTGCGTTTAATGAGATGTTGAGCCAATACCATTAGGTACCCACCACCACTACAGCCCATAAACGCTCCACAGCGGGGCACAGGCCTCCACTCTCATGAGAGAGAGGGAATTAGAGCTTAGACCAATCACGCTGCTCCAATGCGGGTTGGCGGCGGGCTTAAACGACTATTATCATGTTAGTGATAATAACCAGGACTGACGGCTTAACTGCTCTCTGAGGCACGGGGGTGAAACGCCGCCAACCTCCTAACTCTGGGCTAGTACTGAGAATTTCTAGTCAGTAAAACCCAATACTTGTTATGGCCCGACCCGGAACTCGGACCCGGGACCTCGTCGGCCGCAGTCGAACATGCCAACCACTAGACCAACGAGGCAGTTAGGTACAATATTACTTAATACAATACTTTTCAAAATAGATGACGGATTGCCCCCAAAATGCCTTTGCTTAGAAGCTGCATTCTAATCGGTTCATATCCGTTTAAGCACAATATCGGCACATGGAGCGTATGTAATAAGTAGATCAAACTATTCGTATATCGCCGGGAATAAAGAGTCATCTCACTAAATTTTCTAGACAAATATTATTTCCTAACAAGTAAAAGACTCCTAACATCACCACCATTATAAATTAGATGACATGATCTCATTAGATTTAGGTATCTGTAATGGCTGGTTCACATAAGGCTAGTTCTGCGATTATACCTACTGCTGCTGCGTTCTGATTTCTGTACAGCAGCGTACTAGATTCAGCAAGCCACCTATTTCACAAATTTTTTTGAGGTTTGAGGAGGGAGGAGGTAGATTTGGACTTTTGTATACCAATTTTCTAATTCTTATTAGATAAATAGAGGGAGATAACAAATTGTCAGCCTAGCGGGGTCACTACCGCAAGCGGGCTCAATATGGACTCCGTTTAAACTTGCAGAGGACAACTACAACGTAAACACTACTTAGGTATATCACCACCAAAGAGCTAGCAGAAAGGACTGAGCAAGCAGTTCAAAAAGATTAAAAATTAAGCATGCTGTCAAAACTCTTTCTTAGTGGAAGTAAATATAATAACTACTTAATTTAGTCTACATATAGTCCGCTTAGCCATTTCTGGCTCAATACCGTTTTGAACCGAAGAAACCCCGTTGGGTGTTATGGCTGTAACTTTGAAAGGATATAATGTAGAAACAGATAGATTCTGATTAATTTTATGTAGGATATCATTAGGATGAGATTTCTGATAATTGCCTACATGCTTGTTTTATTTTCTTCTCCAAAATAATATAATCCCAAGGGATTAAGGAACTTTACTTTTATGAAAATAAAAGTAAAGTTCCTCCACAGAAGGAAGAAAAAAAACCAATGGAAAAGACATGATAAAAAATACATACCTAAGTAGGTAAATCATAGAGATAATTATTGTAAATAAAGGGTGGGTACATAATTTTGCAATGATTTGTGGCAAAACTAAACAATGTAATAATTATGATTTAATCTGTGTCTCAGTCAGTTCGTAGGTACGATCAGTCAGAACTGTAGATTTAACGAGCCAGCCTTCAGACCTCATAGGTACCGCACTACCCCGAACACTATAACGTGATTTAAAGATTTCTCAGAAGACTAGGAATAGTGTTTTCCACAGCAATTTCCTCCAAATTTCATGTCTCAAGAATCAGCGGCAGCTGTGTGTGGATATATATACCTATCAGTCAGTCAGTCAGGACTTTAAATTTTTGACCGAGCGAAGCGAAGGTCTATGAGTCTACTTGAGTGAATTTGCACTCCGTCCGTACGTCCGTCTGTCAGAGCCTTATAACTTCTGAATTAGTGAAAGTAATTACTTCAAATTTAAATATAATATGTAAACCTATGGCCTCCAACCGAATATAAGCCATATTAAAAAAAAATTTAAAGTTATAAAAATCTTTATTTCAGGGAGGCTCTCATAGAAGCAAATGCGAAGTAAAATATTTTTTATAGCGTTATAACATAGGGTTGCGGTATATAGTTTTAAAGATAATTAGGAATAGAGTAAAAAAATATTTTTTTTTTAATTTTTTCCCTAAAATTGATGAAATGGGGGGCTTTCAAAGTGGATATTTTCTAACGTGAAACTTGATCAATTATTAGTATTATATCGTGTACTTGAACAACAAATACTAAAATTAGATAAATATTATAAAGAAAAGAAATTATTTAATTTTTAATGAACTTCAGTATTTTTAACAGAACTTCACAATGATCTCAATAGATGGCGCTCTGTAAAAGTTTATTCGTTTCTCCAATACCTCCCTCGCTCTTTTGCGTCTAATCTTAAAATGTAAAAATATAATGTCCGTGAAAATTACACTACGTAAAGATGCAGACAACGACGACTTGACGATGCCTTGCAGTGCGAGGGTAGAGAGGTGAGGGAGGAACAAGTTCAAAAATATATTGGGCACCACCGCTGCCGCCACTACAGCCCATTATATTATTACTATGCAATGCCCATTACCATTACTAGACCATGCCCATCTTGCGCACAGTGCCGTAAATAGCCTTTTCTGTGCCCTGTGCGAGCTTCATTAACTGCGCCCTTGTATTTAGGGTTCCGTACCTCAACAGAAAAAACAGAACCCATATAGGATCACTTTGTTGTCCGTCCGTCTGTGTGTCAAGACCCTTTTTCTCAGGAACGCATGGAGGTATCAAGCTGAAATTTATGTCAAATGCTCCAAGGGACAGTACCTAGACACTGTGTCTTGGAGCTGTCAAAAATTCGAACTTCTAAGCCAACGCAATCAAAAGATACAGCCGTTTATGCTGCAAATTTTCGACACTCGCAAGGGAATCAAAACCTACAGGGTACTTCCCGTGAACTCAGAATCTTGAAATTTGGTACGAAGCAATGTCATAAAGCACAAAAATAGGAAAAATTGCGAAAATTATAAATTTTAGTTATATCATTCAGTAAAAATATTTTTATGCACATTTTCGACACTCGCAAGGAAACCAAAACCTACAGGATACTTCCGGTGAACTCAGAATCTTGAAATTTGGTACGAAGCAACGTCTTATAGCACAGATAAAGGAAAAATTGCGAAAAGCATACATTTTTAGTTACATCATATAATAAAAATATTTTTATGAAAATTTTCGACACTCGCAAGGGAATCAAAACCTACAGGGTACTTCCCGTAAACTCAGAATCTTGAAATTTGGTACGAAGCAATATCTTATAGAACAGATAAAGGAAAAATTGCGAAAATCATAAATTTAAGTTACATCATGCAATAAAAAATTTCATGCAAATTTTCGACACTCGCAATGGAACCAAAACCTACAGGGTACTTCCCGTGAACTCAGAATCTTGAAATTTGGCACGGAGCAATGTCCTATAGCACAGATAAAAGAAAAATTGCGAAAAGCATAAATTTTAGTTACATCATAAAATAAAAATATTTTTATGCAAATTTTCGACACTCGCAAGGGAATCAAAACCTACAGGGTACTTCCCGTAAACTCAGAATCTTGAAATTTGGTACGAAGCAACGTCTTATAACACATTTAAAGGAAAAATTGCGAAAAGCATATATTTTTAGTAATATCATATAATCAAAATATTTTTATGTAAATTTTCGACACTCGCAAGGGAATCAAAACATACATACAGGATACTTCCCGTGAACACAGAATCTTGAAATTTGGTACGAAGGAACGTCTCAAAATTGCACATAATTTATAATTATGTGAATTTTCGCACAAATGCGAAAGTTTGGATGGATGTATGGATGTGTGGATGTATGGATGTATGGATGCATGGATGTTTGTTACTCAATCACGCCCCAACGGCAGAACGGATCTGGCTGAAATTTGGCACAGAGACAGATTTTAGTCTGGAATAGCACATAGACTACTTTTTATCCCGGAAAATTAAAGAGTTCCCGCGGGAATCAAAAACCTCAAACCACGCAGTCGCGGGCATTCGCTAGTAGCACATATAAAGGAAAAATGGCGAAAAGCATAAATTTAATTACATCATACAATAAAAATATTTTTATGTAAATTTTTCACACTCGCAAAGGAAGCAAAACCTACAGGGTACTTCCCGTGAACTCAGAATCTTGAAATTTGGTACGAAGCAACGCCTTATAACACAGATAAAGGAAAAATTGCGAAAAGCATAAATTTTTAATTACATCATTTAATAAAAATATTTTTATGTAAATTTTCGACACTCGCAAGTGAATCTAAAACTACAGGGTACTTCCCGTGAACTCAGAATCTTGAAATTTGGTACGAAGTGACCTCTTATAGCACATATAAAGGAAAAATTGCAAAAAGCATAAAATTTAGTTGCCTCATATAATAAAAATATTTTTATGTAAATTTTCGATACTCGCAAGGGATTCAAAACCTACAGGGTACTTCCCGTGAACTCAGAAAATTTAAATTTGGTACGAATCAATGTCTTGTAGCACAGATGAAGGGAAAATTGCGAAAAGCATAAATTTTTAGTTACATGATATAATAAAAATATTTTTAATGATTTTAAACTTACTACAGGTGTGTACGGAACCCTTGGTGCGCGAGTCTGACTCACACTTGGCCGGTTTTTTTAGATATTATAGGTACCCAAGCTAGAGCAATGCTATGTATAAGCCTACCTTATTTCATTCAGGTTGATAAAATAAAACACAAGGACCTTGGTGTTGGTGGACCAATTATGTAATATTTTGGAACAAAAAACTATTTTTAAAGAACTAGAACTGATGTGGGCAAACAAGCAGACGAGCTAATTAAGTGGACCCTTTGCCTATTATACCACCCACTATGTCTCACACACTAAAACTCAAACGCAAGTTCACTAGTGCAAATGCGTTGCCCACCCTGATGCTTACGTTAAATTTTTGGGCCACTTTGGTCTTCATACTTTTATAATAAAATAACACTCCGCAAAGTTTAAGTAAACTGTAAATTTATTTAATTTTAATTACTTAGTATGGTAGAGTTTTGAATTAGGAAGGTAATAATATAAATTGCGTTTACGTATGAATTGGTGAATAAACGTTTAAGATTTTACTTTAAAAAAGAATAGCACTAGGCCTATCAGGCATCAAACTATAAGCAAAATAATAGTCCTGCCTGGTCTGGCCATTCTTGCGCTCCCCAGAGTCTACGCCCTGTGCCTGGGCACCGGTGGCTCCGCGCTTTTTACGGCACTGCTTGCGCATACTCTCTCAAATATATTATCCTGTAGAATCCCGATGGACAAGCAACTTAGCGCCAATATTTCAAGCTTTGGAGCTTCGAATTGACCAGCGCTTCGTTATCAAGAGTCTCCTATTGCAACAATCCATCGAATTCAATGCATCAAGCTCGATAAGTACTTGTCAGTGCCATCCCATAGCTGGAGTAATCTACGCGTGATCGAACTTGGGCTTGGCGCAAGGTAAGAAGCTGTCATTGCTTTTTTGTAAAAAACTGTGCTTCTTAGGCTTCGTTTTATTTTCCTTTACCTACTATAGGATGAATAAAAATTAGACAGTTTACCGATATTGAAACGGCTAGGCTTGTCCACTTTGCTTACTTCCACAGTGTCATGTGGAACGGCATTTTATTATGGGGCAGAGCAGCTGATATCCAATCCATTGTTATATTGCAGAAAAGAGCCATCCGTTCTATTTATAAACTCGGATCACGCGTATCACTTCGTGAAAAATTTAAAGAGATTGGTGTTCTTCCAGTGCCTTCGCAATACATATACAATAATATAGTATTTGTTAGGCAGAACATTAATCTGTATAAGCAAATAGTTCTAGTGGTTTCTAGTGTAGGTACTCACAATCGATACACTAGAAACCGCCATAAGCTAGTAACAGCGTCGTATCGTTTGCGCAAGGTGCAGAAATCCATTGTGGGGTCGAGTGTACGCTTTTATAATATGGTTCCCAAAGAGTTTCTGGGTTTGCCATTACATAGATTTAAAGACCGATTACACTATCGATGATTTTATTAACGACAAAGTTGCATGGAAGCAACCGGCCTCGCATCCAGTGACCCACAAGTCAGTGTAATACTTGTAACGTATGTGTTGTGTTGTCTACATATTGTAACCTTTTCTTTTCTATGAAAAGAGCAACTGCTGAGTTTCTTGCCGGTTCTTCTCAGTAGAATATCTTTCCGAACCGGTGATAGAGTCGTAACGTTTCTTAAGTGACACAAGTTGTCCTACATGAAATAAATAAATCATTTCAAAAACCGCCTTGCTAGTAACAGCGTCGTATCGTGTGCGCAAAGTGCAGAAATCCTTTGTGGGGTCGAGTGTACACTTTTATACTACTTGTAACGTATGTGTTGTGTTGTCTACATATTGGATTTTTTTTCTATGAAAAGAGCAACTACTGAGTTTCTTGCCGGCTCTTCTCAGTAGAATCAGTTTTCCGAACCGAGTCCGAGTCTTAACTTTTCATAAGTGACACAAGTTATCCTACATGAAATAAATAAATCATTTATCAATAATATTTTGTTTGGAATATACAAATGAAGCTATTTTATAATATGAATACCAATCCCATTGGAGTTAGTTAAGTACCATACTTTAAAATCATCATCATTATCTCCGCCTGCGGACGTCCACTGCTGAACATAGGCCTTTCCCAAAGAACGCCACAACACCCGGTCCTCAGCCTTCCTCATCCAGCCATTTCCCGCCACCCTCTTAATGTCGTCAGTCCATCTTCTTCAAAATCCCTACTAGGTATTAACCAAGTTACCTATTCACTTTTTATCGCACCAAATAAAAACCCTTTTTTTAGGAATTTGGTCTGGATCTTAAAAACAAGGCTTTAGAGCGAGATGCCGCTCACCAACTTATTCAATTACTATGGATAAATTAATTGAGAGATTCTAACTGGCCATGGCTGAAGCCTCAGACCAGACTAGACCAGAGAAAATTCAGGAATCACAAATTCCCAAATTGACCCAGCTGGGGATCGAACCCGGGCCTCCCTCTCATATTAGACCACAGCGCTCGTAACTGCGGCACATAATATCCCAATGATTATGGCTTATTTTTTATTTTAATATTTTATTAAAGACTTATTGGTATGAATCTAGCTACCTTGAAGAAAAAGTCGTCGGCGTCCTGTAGTATTTTTTTAATAGATAAGATCACATGAGTATTCCTGCATATTTATTCTTATTATTCTTATTATCATAATATGCAATATTTTAAATAGCAAATTTTCTATTTTTGTTAAAAAATAACTTACAGAAAACTCAATAGGCATGTTTAGCATGCTTGAATTTAAAATCCATCCGTGCCCCGCCTTTTCCATCATGGTGGTACCTGATCTGAGAAGTATACCCAGCAACAGCAGACATACATCTGTTTATCGCACTCCAAACGAGATATCTATATAAAAATAACATGCATCTAACAGAGATAACCAAGAATCTAAAGCGAGATAGCTATATTTCCAGGTACAACTACACGAGGTTGAATGATTATAGTAGTCCACTACGGCTTGTATCGATAACATTGCAACTGCAACCTTATCATGAGCGCTGGATGGTTCTATTTGGATTGCATCTTTATTTTTAGCTGTCATACCACTTGAGCTGGTGGGAAGAGGTACGATATACAAATAATTGGCACGTTAGAATGAGATCGAATGAAAAAGGTTTCCATATCAAAGTTTTCTCTAGCTTGAAAACTCGGTAAGTTGTAAAGAGATGGCGCTACTAGTCTGAATGTAGAGCAAAGTCGAGCACTCAAAATTAATTATTTTATGTTAATTATAAACTATCCTGATATTAGTATTCAAAGAAATACAGAAATTAGATACTTAGAAATTATTTCGCAAAATCTGGGTTTAATTTTTACAGACCAATATATAACTACCTATATTTATAATAATTTAAACATGTTATTATAATACAGCCTTATAATATTTGAGTAGAAGATTACTTAACCCTATTATGTACATACCAACCAAATATAATAACCTATATACCTAAGGCTAACAAGTTGGTATCTATCTGTTAGGTAGTACATAAAATTTACTAATGGAACTCCTTAAATCCCACTAACGTTAATATTGTTAATTTTTCTTAATACATACATATACACATGGATATAACAGGAATTTGGGTACGTAGTACAAACTTAAGTATACTACCTATACATAAAATAGTAGGTACGCACTTAGTTATAAGGATAAGGTAGAAATAACTGCTTCAAACTTTATAGTCCTTATCTAGCATTGGCAAGTCAGTTTAAAATCCTATCTATCGAACCTTATTTAAGTAGGTACCTACCTATCCACACTATGAATACCTAATCGGTTTATATTAAGTACAAAAAGACACCTGCATAAAATCCAAAAACATAGTAAGTAAATTTTAATCTAGTTTATAAATATATCCATAGAAAATTTAAGCTAGCTGACCCACCCCAGCTTCACTCGGGTGATGAAAATTCTTGAAGAGGGTCTCAGAAAGTATACTTAGTAAGTACTTAATAGGTATACCTACTTTATGTATCTAGACCCGTTAGATATGTAGATAGGTAGGTAGTACGAATATGTAGGATAATAGTAAGTCATACGTCCATACATGTCAGTCAATATTAGTTCATTCTTTTATAATTTAATACTAGCTAATGCCCGCGACTTCGTCTTCGTAGCCTATGTGCTATTCCAGGCTATAATCTATCTCTGTGCCAAATTTCAGTCAGATCCATTCATCCGTTGGAGCGTGATTGAGTAACAAACATATATCAAAACTTTCGCATTTATATTATTAGTAAAGTAATAATTAGTAGTTATAATATTAGTAATATAGGTACCTAGGTGGATACAGGTACTCAATAAACATGGTGATTTCCAGAAGTGTTTAATTTCGAGGTATGTATTACATTGTGTGTACGTTATAACTAAATTCAGTAATCTATAACAATACATTACCATGCTATACCAACCATACCATGGTACCCTACTACCTACCCATGTAATTGGTAACCTTGCCCATATTATGTACATAGCTACTACCTACTTCATTGCCTTTGACACAACGTTGGATTATTCTGACAAACTACTCTTAACCTTCTGAATTTTCCACCAAACTTTCGAATTATTTTCTGTTCAGAAGGTAACAGTAGGTATCTTTCACAGGATAAAAAATAGACTTACATATTTGTTACTTCTTTACATAGTTATGTTTAAAGACTCTATGTAGGCAACAAATTAAACTGTTATCTCTGATAAAATATTCAAATTTTCTACTCACTGTTTTGGTGATTTGGAGCGTGGAAACGTCAAACTTGTTGGAAAACACATCGCGTGAGGCCGCGTCGTCGTCGGCGTGCGGCGGCGTCCAGGCAACGACAGACAATCGCGCGTTTTCTCATGGAAAAACTCATAGTTTCACACAAAAAACACCGTCGAATTTCGGTAAAAGTGCGGAGCGAGCCGAGATGTGTCGTCCGTGGCCGCGTTCGCATCTAAACGGCCCGAGTTTTATGTTAGATTACAGACGTAACTTTTATAGATCCTCGGTGCTATATAACGCGGTGGGCGTGTTCGGGGGAGAGTAGCCCTTACGTGGTATGGTTAAGGAGTATTTTGGCGCACAGGCAGCGTTGCACGGGTGTCATTAAATGTCGCGCGACGAGGGGCGAGGCGGGTGGAGGTGTGTGGGTAAAGTTTTGGGTATTGATTGAATATGAGACGGATTAGTCACTAATCATCAACAATTGGGTGTCGCCGACATAATTGAGGCAAAAGAAGAACGTACCCACGATGTAGGTGATTTTCTTTTTCTAGATTTTTATCAACATTATGCGTACGAGTTTATGGCGACGACTTAAAAGTAGATGGGTAGGTAACAAGTCAATTAAGTCAGTGCATTTTAAAAAGGAACAAAAGTAAGGCGTTTGTAACTCGAGACTCCAGATTAAAATCTTTCAGATTGTATTGATCTGATATGTTGGATTGGTAAGATGCCGATGCGTAGGTTGAATGTATAATAAGACTGCGTGTGGGAGGGATTTATGCGTTCTCATCAATTGGGTTTGAACTCCTTTGATTTGAGAATCAAGATTCTAAAATGACACTAGGGATAGGTAGGTACATGAGTAGGTTTCTGAATACCCAGTGAGCAATAGGTTACAATCTAGTAAATTATAAAAATGGTTACCTATAGGTAACCATTTTTATAATTTACTAGATTGTAACCTAATTGATACAAATACAATGACAAAGGCAAGGTACAAATTGATTTAGAAGCTCGCCATTACCCTTATTAATATAACGACACAATGTAACTAGGCAAAGGCATTTTGTGTTTCTTCAATAACTCTTTTTATTAATTTAGATTTAATTTTATTGCAAAAGATTCTCAGTGGGTTTTTTAATATGTATATATGTATAGGTGGGTAAGGACGTAAAAATTGTACTTTTGAAACTTTTTAAGTTGACCCACATTTGCTTGAAAATTTGATGCCCCTAATCAATAGTAATAATAATAATTATTATTTTAATGCAATGATAATACAGTTAGAATAATGGAAAAACTATCAAAATTTGATAGTGGCTTCAAATTACAGAACAATTTTTTTTATGAACGCATGAAATAAAGCTACATACTTTTTTTTATCTCATCTCATCATGTTAGAAATGATTGTATAAAACAAATAAAAATTAAGGTACGGCGCTGAATTTGTAGTTCACTTAGCAAGCGGTAAAATTATCTTGTAATAATGCACAAATTATTAAATTGAAACAATACTAGTGATTAAAAAACATAATCCGAAAATGTGTCTCCTAATGCTTTCCTGAATTTTGTTTTGTTATTATACTTAGATTTTTTTGTTGACAGTAGTAGCAACACAATTTACCATTTATTTGATGTGGCAACACCTTATCTCTTCTATCAAATGCCACTTTTGACCTTAATCTTTAATTTCTGGTCGTGACATTAAAAAAAATCGGAGTGTATCGTTTTAGTACTAAAATTTTGAAGTATTTAAGCAGGGATTTTACCGGTTTTACTCAAAACATTACAAAACAATAACATGAGAAAACATTAGATAAACGAGGTAAGTCATGTTTTAAAATTGAATTCGGCCTTAATTTGTAGCTGTTATTCATTGTTTAGTTTAGAATTTTCTAGAGTGTTTGTTCCAGTTTATTATGGTCGTTACTGGAATTTTGTAAAGAGGTTGTACATTTGTATAGATAGCTGATTGCAGCAAATATGAGATTTAGTACTGATTTAGTACAGTTTTTACAAGCGTGTAATATTATTAGGTTATGCGACGTCAAATTAACGTTAAACTGTAGGTACTTATTTATATTTTTCGTAGCGCTTTGATCGCAGTTTCAGTGTCTTTACGTTTTATAACGGACCTTTTTGTATTTTCCCGAGATAAACTGATATTTTCCCAGGATTTAGAATTTTGCACTGCGTTTTATGGATAAATTTTAAAGCGGAAAGTGTCATTTTCGCACGGAAAACAGGAAAAATAAGTTTTTTAAATTGTATCTTTTCTTTTATAGATTATTTTTTAAAGTTATAAATACCTTTACCCGCAGCTAAAAGGCTGAAACAATATAGACAAATATAATACAAAGCAATTTTTTCTTTCACGAAATTTGGTGCAAACTTACCTTTTTATCCCTAACTAACCTCCCAAACACGCTGTAATTTTATTTATTTAAAATATTTATTATTTTAACCTTATTTTGACTTTATATCGAAACAGCTCCCTAATTTTCAATCTCGTGTCAAAATATCTACTTTTTCAAAAAGTCGGTGGGCTTGTTGTTCATTGAAATCTTTACTTTCCAATGGTGTAAAAAAAATATATATTATTATAGTAAATTTTCTCACAAAATGCAAAAAACGAAAACAACTCGAATTCGAAATTTTTTATTAAATCATAAAGAAGAAAATAATTTCAACCTTTTAAATACGCTACTCTATTAAACAAATTAAAATCGAAATTAAAAACTAAACATTAAAAATATCCTCTATGCCGCTGCTATAAGGCAATGTGCCCAGAATACTGGCTGCGTTACCCCGCTGAATAGCCAAACTTATATGTTGGCTGAGGTAACTGCCAGCCTTCCGGTCACCTGTGGACTCTGTGAGACGAGAAGATAGATCCTTAAAAAAGAAAAAAATGAAAATAAATCTTATCATATCTATCCTTATCTTTTTTTTTAAAAGATACATTACTATTTTTTCAGAAAATGCAAAAAAACGAAAAGAACTCGAATCCGAAAATTATTTGTCATAATCATCAACGAACAAAAAACCCACTGACGCTGTTAAAAAAGCAGATATTTTGACGCGAGAATTTTCAATTGAAAATTAGGGTGCTTTTTCGATATTAAGTCAAAATAAGGTGAAAAAATTAATATTTTAAATCAAAAAGTTACAGTATGTTTGGGACATAAAAAGGTAAGTTTTCACCAAAGGACTTGACCGGTGGAACTATGGCAGCTTGCCTAGGTGTCAAAAATCAATGTTCAGCAATGATTTCTTTATTATTGTAATTGTAATATTTCACTGTTTTCAGATAAAAAAGTTTGAGGAGTCTGAAGGCTCGGAAAACTGCGAAAATGAACAAAAAAGTTTCACCAAAAGACTGCTTTCCCACACTAGATGGCGCTATTCATTGTGTTAAGCGAGTCTAAAAAAATATTTTCAAGTATTATTTCTTTATTATTGTAATTGTTATATTTTATAGTTTTCAAATAAAAAAGTTTCAGGAGTCTGAAGGCTCTGAAAACTGAGAAAATAGATAAAAAAAGTTTCACCAAAAACTGCTTTCCCACACTAGATGGCGCTAGTTATTGTGGTGAGTCTAGAAAATATTTTTAAGTATTGCTCAATACTTTTCGTTAACAAGTTCAACTATTCGACCACAGATGGCAGCATATGCAATGTGACAGGGCGTTCCTTTAAACGTAGTATTTCAAAATGCTTTGTTCGATCGATTAGTTTGAGACTTGTCAAAAAATAAAAATAATTATAAACAAAACATACATTTCCTTTTCATTACTATTTAATTGATCAAAAATAAATCATTCTTAATATAATAACTAAGGTACTTAAATGGTATTCATGTAGGGTTACAAGATTATTATTAGGCATGGATATAATGGAACGTCAAAATGGAGTAGTGCTTAAAGAGGAAAGCGGACGCTCAAGATTTAAACAATAAACGTACTGTTTTTTTTTGTCATTTGAACCCCGACCTTATTTGGAATAATAAATCCATAATAATTTCGTTTTGAATTTTTAAACCTTACTGTAAAAACGAAAATCCTGTGCATTGTCCCGAATCGGAGGGCAATTACTGGTCATGTCCTTTCAAAGGAAAAAATTTATTTTGTAAAAGAAAAATATTAACAAAAAGCTTGGTTATTTGAATTTTTCACATAAATTTTGAGGTTATGTGAAAAAAGTCTAAATATAAAAGCTGTAGATCTTTTTATTACCTACAACTTTGCCATTTAACTTTTTTCCATAGGACTTGTAGTTTTTCCGGAAATCGAAATAAACCGTTTTTTACCTTTAAAAACCACCCTCTTCCACTTCAGACCTCAGATCGCCCGTAAATTATTTTTCTTTCATTTTTGTTATATTCTCTACCTTTTCCAACGGATTTCATCATACTGTAATTTTTTTTTGGTCTCAACAATTATCGAACCTAGTCTATGAGTGTATAATCACCTTAATATATTGTGTGTTATGTTTTCCAGTATGTTAAGGCACAAACATCGACGGCCTTACCCAGGTATAGGTGGTAAGTAGAAATACGATATCGTCACTTATTGATGTCTCTAGTTGTTTCTTTGAGGGGTTGAAAGTTATCCATATAAATTCCTAAAACCAATATCCAACCTTACTCATAATATTCAACCTACCTACTTCAAAATTAACAAAATAAAAAAATAGTTTATTCATAAAAGGGTATGCCATTGGATTGGATCAAGTTGATCGATTGCCGCAACCTATAAGCAAGGAAACCGATCATAATTAGGATTCACGTCACACGCGAAGGATGGACGAACAAATTAACTTTACATGTAGGTAGGTACCTACCTACTCCTACGTTAAGACGTGTTCAGGTACCAAAATACATATATTTAATTCATTGGCCTCGATACATACCGTTTGTTAATAGGTACATCTATGATATTGAATCACACTTAAAGGCTCCTCACCTACCTATATTACTGCGTATAGGTACCTACTTTTCAATCAAAAATTCACTATATACCAAGCTACAAACGAAACTAAACATCATGTTATGTAGTGGGGAATACATTTTGGGATCCTCGTAGCTTTAGTTTTAAGGTTTTAAAATACCGTAATTAATAATTACGGATAGATATTTAAAGATTGTAGGCATCTTTATTTGTCGTGTCGCATTTTATTTTGGCATAAACTTAATAAATCCCGTAAGGTAAAAATTCTTCTCCTGGATGCATGTATCTAGCTAAACTGTCGTGCAAAAATAAGAGACAGACAACTTCATACTTTCGCCATAACATTGTTGTATATATATAGTTTTAGGCACTATTATAAAGTGTACCTACAAATTAGGTGTGAGAATGAATTTATCGTTCAACGACGAGGTACAATCCATATACTTAGACACGCTTACCGAGTTGCTGGTGCTGCTTAAAGTTGATAATGCAATACAAATAATATCGAATGTAGATTTTATAATCAAATAGTGGCCCTTATCATAATGACGCGACGTTTTGCTCTCATGTGAGTGGCGGGCTGTGTTCTCTACCTGCTCATCCTGCCTGCGATTATGAATACCGTCACGTTTCTATAAAATGGAGATCTGTAGATCTACATACGTTTTAATATACCTAATACGAAGTGTAGAGTTGCAGCTATGAAGTAGGATTTTAGAATAATTGTAGAACTAAAAAATACGATTCCGTGTTATGTTGTGATAGCGATAAGTCACTAGGTAGGTACTTATAATTCTATTCCGAGTTTTATGCCTGGTGTTTCAGTAGAATTGGCGTTCCGAACCGGTGTTAAAACCCCAACTTATTAATATAATTTCATTATGTTTAACTGTAATTTTTTGTGAATAAATAATTCATTCATTCTTGTTTTAAATTTTAATATATATTATAGGCACGTAAAGTATTAAAATTAGGTAGGATAGGTAGGTTCTTTTAAAATCTATGAGCACCTAATAAGGTAATTATAACTTGTATCAGATTCATGTTAAGTATCTTTAACTTTATTGCAACTAATTATAAAAGTCGTAATTTCCAATTACATAAGTCGTCTAATAGCGTAGACTAAGTACCACATAAAGGCGGAATTCTGATCTCAACCCCTTCGAAGACAAAGCAAGCTCCACCGCAGAGAAGCATTAAGGGGTCTTAAGGTTCCCTCGGTGCCAAAAACAAAGAGACCGGGTGAGGGGTTATGATAGGGGGAAGGGGATATAGCTCTAACAGTTTTACGATCGGATATTCGCTGCTCATGCGCGTTGCAGGTCTCCAGAATTTGCATCAGATTATTGACAGGTCCGCATCTCGTATTTACTTCACGTAACGGGCTAGACTTTAAGCCGTATTTGTCTAGGTGGAGTCGTTACAGCTTTAGTAGGGTATAACTCTTAGCTAAAACCTTTAAAATAATTATTTACCTTAATTAGTTAGAAGCCCTGAGCTTCCTTCTCGTACACGTTGAAAACAATAGCACGTATTATTTGTATAGGTATAAGGTAGCAAAAAAAAATTAAGTCTAAAATTTTTTTACCAAAATTTTACAGTATTGCTGCAAAACCATGTGAAAATGTGTTTCGTAGGTACTATGGAAACCAAGTTACAGTAGCTACATACTACATTCCCACTTACGTACCTACTACATAGGATGAATACGTAAATCAGAATAGATAATATGTACTTACCTATATTATGGAAAGTAGGTATAAATATAATATAATTATTTTTGCCTATAAAAACTATAGTGAGGCGTCGCAGATAATATACCTAATATGGATTTTGCAAAGAACATTTCTTGGTTCAGGACACCCCTGGGAGTTTCCCGTAAGACTTTAGCGGAGAGGTAAAATTTTCTTGGGAAAATTTTCACTTCATATTAAGTAACAACGTCAAACAATAAGAAAGTTTTTTAATCCGAGATATATCATTATGTGAAATAATATCTAGGTATCGGTGTAATACTTTTTAAAATCCAATAAAAAATAATTTTCTTGAGTTGTTGATCAATAATTGATAGCTACTTCACGTAGTTCTAAATATTATATTTTTATTCTATTAAAACTTACAATAATTCATAGTTTAAGCAATTGTCCTGCGACCCGAAACTGTCTTTATACAATTGCTCTGAATCTAGGAGTCAATTGAAAGGACGCGTACTTATATAATAGGAAGGCCTCATGAATAAAGAAGCTTAATTAAAACGAACAGTAGGTAGGTAGGTACTTTATGACCCGGTTTAATCTAAATGGCATAATTAAGTAAATTACCTATCATTGTATAGATAGCGCGAGACGATTGTAAACCTTACAGGAAAAATCTTTCTATTTATAAAATGGAATTCAGTAATTAGAATATTGAAAAATTTGACGTCTAAAATTCCTGGAAAATTAAAGATATCAAATCGAGAGTAAGCTAATTGATTTCATAATATTCTTTTACAGCTTATTTACAAACTTTAATTATCAACCTCTTTGTGGTAGATAGACCTCTAAAAACATATTAGGTATTATTAAAGTAAGGCTGCGACGCCGTTGAACTTTTTTCAAATAGATAGGCTAATTAGGTATATGAAGTAGGTACTTAATTATTATTAGTTTTGTAAATACTGTTTATAGGCAGCTGATGTTTATAACATTTTCATAGGTATTCCTTATTTTTTATGATCAACTACAAAGTCTTAAATTTCCAACTTAATATATTTTCGCTTTATCCAGTCAATACAAACCTACTTTGCCGAGTTAAGCGATTGTATATAATAAATGAGTCTAGTAGGTTGTAGCTTTAGGCAGCTATGCAAGATTTTCTGTGTTACAGAATAAGGTGGAAGATATTATTTTCTCATCTGACTGTATGATATGCAAAAAAAATTAATATTCTTTCACTCAGAAAAGTTATCTTTTTAGGTCTAAAATTTATTCATGTTTGTTATTCATGCTTAGTAAGCTCCTATCTACTTAACTCATGCATGATAACAATATAATATTATTAACTTTAATAATATTATTTTGAGTATACTAATTATTTTAATCTATTTACACAGACATATTATTTACTAAATTCGGACTGATGTAAAAAGTGCAGTGTAGGCCTATCGCTGTTCACTAGTCTACTTAAGCATGCTCAGGGCTTACAACTTGTCACCTCCAATATGTAATAATAATAACAGATACAAGAAACGAATATTCAGTATCCTTAAAAGCCTTTACTAATAGGTCATAGGTACATACATACACATATAAAATTTAACATTTATCTAATTTATCTAAACAATGAGGAAAATAAATAAAAAAGACCTTTAGTGGTTGGTTCTCAACTGTGGGTGGTCTTGAAAACACGGTACCTACTTAAATGGTTCCCTCTAAGTAGCATATTTGATAAATAACAAATTAAACTGTTAATTTTTTAATCAACTTATACCTGGTCGTTTGACGACATTAATAATTGTGCCGCTGGAAAAAGCTTATATAGGTAATGCTACCTATTCTGTCTTGGTTGGGTGTTGTATTAGGTGTTGGTATTAGTTTACTAAAACTAATGTCTTAAAATAGTATTATATGTACCTAGGTATGATCATCATATTATAATCATAATAAAATGTCAGGAAAATCAAACCATGTATTTTTCTGCTAACATTACTAAATACCTACCTACATAACCTTATCTTATGTAGGTAAATGAAATCGAAGGCGATTCAATATTGCAGTAAGTTGCAATTTAAGAGACAAGCCTTACAATAACCTGTAGGTTGTGTGCAAGTTTGTTGCACTCTCTTTTATTTAGTTACGTATAACTTCAGCTCTTGATTATATTACTAAAAGTCAAACAGGACCTTGTTTACGAGAAATGGTTTTAAGTATTTTTAACCAATGCACGTTTTATCGAGACCTTTTGATCAGTACGTTATTTGAATGCCTTTAAAGAATGTGTCGATACTTTTGATCAAGTTTATAGGTCGTTTTCACTTCGGTATTTTGGATAACCGGTAAGACGGCCACTGTAATAACATTAAAGTATGAGAAAAACTTTCTGTGCCAATCAACGCTTACCTGCTTATTGGTCGGTTTTATTATATCTAGAAAGGGCTCAAACTTTAAATGTAGGGTTGAAAGCTATGTCAATTCACTGATTGAATTATTGGAGTAGATTTGTAGACTGCATTTTAAGGTCTAAGTATCTGTAAGACATTTATTGAAAACAATACAAAAGAACTTAAAGCTAGCTAGCCTAACCTAATTACTATATAAATCATGCCCGCGTGGAATGGTGGCAAGAATGCTAGCTGCATTTACGCGCTGGACAGCCAGGCTGATCCTTTGCGCAAAAAATGAGCCAGCCCTTCTGTGACGATCTCTAAGTATCGACATCACTTAAAGGTACCTGCTACAAATACCATAATGCTTGATCGAAGGATTTCAGCCAAATGCTCACTACCGAATAATTTTATGTGCGTGACGTTAATTAGGTGAGGTTCACGACAGCAGTTCTTGCCACTCGGCAGAAATATACCATTGTTTTTATGCGTAGGTCGGTCACAGATATATTCAGCGCTTATAGTGTTGACCGGCGAAAATGGAAAAAGTGCTGGAAGTTTGTTATTTCATACCCGCAAATTAGTAGGTAGTATGACATTTGCCAAGATATTAAAATGTTATCAAATTATAATATTTAAGAAACTGTCCTCAATATAGCCCAATATGCGCCCTATCTTTTCATGCCGGGAAAGTGTAGCAGACAGACAGATAGAAATACACACTTTCACATTTATAAGTATGGATTCTTTCAGAAACCATGTAATCTTACAAACTGAGACTTTAAAGTCATTTAGGTAGGTATAATAAATAAGTACCTACGGTAGGTCCTACCTAATAATGAAATGGACGATAGGTCGATATGCATAAACAAGAACACGCAAACCTTCGCCATCTTTTTATTTGTAGTTTAATAAAGGCAACTTAGTTGCTATTCGTAAAGCAATAATATGTAGGCTTCATTGTTGAATGCAAATATTACTTGCTATGACTAGTTTGGTTTTTACAATTACAGCCACGGTGCGTGATAAAGTTTAAAAATGAATAATTTTAACTTTCAATGAAACTGGAATCTGAGGAGGTATACCAACCTAAAAAATGGAATCGATCTTGTTAGGCTCAGATATATGAAGATTGGCGTGGCACAGGATAGACAATGCGTGGTATTTATTACCGAACCTAATATTTACTATAAATTTTGCAAGATCTTACGTGTTAGTGAAGTATTTTTTTATTATATAGACCAGCGCTTGGCTGCAGTCAGACTTGCTTGCAAATGGTGATGTAGCCTAAGGAGCGCTTGCCTAGAAGATGCCCATTTACTCTTGACTTGACACTCCGGAGCCGGAAGGGCATTCCATATACTAGCGGCTCTAATTAGAAACAAGGTAGCAAATCGCTTCCTACGAGCCCGCGGAATTTCGACTGCGTATGGGTCAGACCTTGTCGAAGCCTTGCGGTTCGATAATAAAAAGGTGACGGTAAGTAAAGTAAGAAAAATTCCCCCTTATAACGTTTTTATGAAAATAGGACCAAATTAGTAATAGGTACCTAACTAAGTAGGTACTCTAAATAAATAGCACAAGTACCAAGACACTTGTCGTTGTATATAAAAAAAACTAACTATTAACACTTAGGTCAGCGTCTTCACAATAACTCAGTACACTTTAAAAGTTCAAATTCCACATCAATATATACACTGAGCACAAACTACCGGTGTTACGACAAACGAGAAACTCAATTTGGTCGCAGTCCAGAAGTAAGGCATCCTCGCCAACAGATTTGCATGAAAATGATAGCCCTCCCTCGACAAACAAAAACAACTTGGGACCGATTTTCGAAAGTCTCTTTGTTAGCTATTTAATTAACATATCTGAAGAGAATTTATACCAAAATATGTTGCAGGCATGCGATGAAAGTAGGTCTTATGTACCAGTATGTATTTTACATGAATTCCTCCAATACGATATCGTACCAATATACTAACTGCTACCTATTGGATAATTTAGCGGCTACGAACAAAGCTTTGACAATGTAGGTAGGTATACTTACCTGTGTTTAAAGTTCATTTTGTACGCTTCTGGCATTATATATTGGTATTAAAAGATAGGTATATAGAATTGATGGAAAATTCACAGAAAAACAAAAATAGTAATAGAAAATCTAGGAAAAGGTATGTATGAAGTTGGATATTTTATTTTTAATTTCAAATTTATTATTTTGTGTTTCTCAATCAATATTTATGTGTTAAGCAAATAAAATAAAAATGATGTAAAATATCATTCGAATTTAAGCACTCGTAGGTACATCTACCTTAACATTTCTTCTACGAAAAAACAAGTTGAATCCCTATTTATTACCATGGGTACTTGATATTCATAAAACTTTGACAGTTGTACCCAAGTGTCGAACTTTGTCCGTTCAGGCCAGAAACTTTTCTTTGTTATGCAAATCAGGAGAAACTCTACATTCTTCAAATCCGAAAGAGGATGCCTTTAGTAGCAAAGGACACACAAAAAATTATGTTGTGCTGTGATAAAACATATCATACGATGTTAAAGCATAACATTTACGAAGAGATAGATAGATGCCTAGGTCTTAAATAGTTAATATTTCAGGAGTCTGGTGTTGAAATCCTAGACGTGTATCTCTAATTTTTCAGTAATGTGAGTTTTAAGCAATTACATATCACTTACTTTAGCATGGCCTATGAAAACATCGTGAGAAAATTTACAAGCTTGAGAGTTCTCGAAGGTGTGAAAAGTCTACCAATCCATACTTGGCCAGCGTGGTGGACTGTGACTAACCATGCTCTGCAATGGGCTTTTCTTTAATATTTCTTTGGGCATGTCTTTAATATCTATTTATGTTATATACTTAGTGTTTTGAATAATGATAATAGATCCACATCATAATATTAAATCAGTAACTTCGTAGTTAAAGTCGAAAGTTTTTTATACAAATAAGCTCAGTAGGTACATAGTCAGTTAACTACAGAACAAATAAACCCATATAATCACTATCATAATCAATCTATCAGAACACAAAATACCTTTACGTGTACTAGTACTACACAAGGTTTACCTACTTGGAGCTACTTAGGTACGCGACGGCGTAGCAGACTGTCTACGAAGTTTACTCAATTATTTCAAGTAGATCATCAATTACTTAACCTCATAGATTTAGGATTGGCCTAGACCGAGACCAATCCTAAATCTATGCTTCACTTGTGCTTTTGAGTACTCAGCAACTGCTGTGATGCTTAAAGTATCTTACTAATCCAGTAGTCCGTTTGTAACGCAGGTGGTAGGTAAGCATTTCATTAAAGTGTGATGTTCCGTTTAATTTAAGAAACATAGACAGGTTAAAATCTGTAGTTTTACGTTGTACGTAGATGTCAAATTGAAATAAACTTAAATCCTTACAAAGTTGGTTGAAAAGTTGAAAATAACCGAATTGCTGATCAAAAACATAACTGCTTCGTTGGTCTAGTGGTTAGCATATTCGACTGCGGCCGACGAGGTCCCGGGTTCGTGTCCCGGGTCGGGCCATAAATAAGTATTGGGTTTTTCTAACTAGAAATTCTCAGTACTAGCCCGCAGCCAGGAAGTTGGTGGTGTTTCACCCCAGTGCCTTGGAGAGTATGTTAAGCCGTCGGTCCCGGTTATTATCACTAACATGATAATAGTCGTTAAAGGCCGCCAACCCGCATTGGAGCAGCGTGGTGGGTCTAAGCTCTAATACCCTCTCTCCTATGAGAGTGGAGGCTTGTGCTCAGCAGTGGGACGTTATGGGCTCTAGTGGTGATCAAAAACAATCGTTAGTTTTTCCACCTCTATAGAAACGAACCTTGTCAAGCTTTTAATGTCAAGACTAGATTCCGATAATCAACATACCTGCCCCAGTAAGCTGTGCGTTATGGAAATTTATTACAATGTCAAATGCAAATAAGGCAATAAGGAAAGAATGCTCGGAGTCCCAACAAAATTTATCAATGAAAGGTTCTGTAACTGCTCTTTGTACATTTATGCTAATTAGGTGAAAGTCTACGTCAAATTTTAACATAACTTTGTCGAGTAGGTAAAACTTTAAAAAAAAGAGTCGTATCTAGTGACAAATAATCATTTTAAAATCCATACTAATATTATAAATGCGAAAGTGTGTCTGTCTGTCTGTCTGCTACGCATTCACGGCCCATCTGCTCAACTGATTTTGATGAAAATTGGTAAACGAGTAGATTGTATCTCGGGGAAGAACATACTACTTTTTATCCTGGAAAATTGAAGAGTTCCCGTCATTGGGCATCATCTAGTTTATTTTATAGCTGTGAGTGCTAGTAACCCGTGATAGGCTAAAACTTAGGAATACTACCTTGTAATATTATCCACTTGAGAAGGCAGTATATTTAATCAATCATAAGATTTTTGTATCCAGATCAAAGCTTTTATAAGTTATTATGGAATCCAATTAAAAATATATACTAGCTCTGTAACATTTTGAAGGCGATAAACTTAGCTTCAATGTATTGCACGTGAGTGCAATGTTGACTTCCTATACGTCCTACTAGTAATTTAGGTAGGATACATTCATATAAGCTAACACTCATCGCCTGTTAATACTGTGACTTGTTTATTACTTTAATGACATATAAAGAAATATAATATATAAAAGATACGTAAGCAAGGAAAACTCAAAAAATTCCATTATTTATGTAGATGTTATAAATTCGCTCTTTTCTTTCCTACGGGACCGTAGGTAGGGCAAGTTATTCAAAACCGTATTTAGAAATCCACCATATACGTATATGTAGCAACGTATATGTTCCATGGAGCTATCATATAGAAACCGGTTATGTGCGTCGGCATTAGAACCCTAAAGCACGCTTCAGTATAATTCAACCACGCCGGCTGGAACGACGCGCAATCGCGTGTCACTACAATCTTCGCACTATATAAATATAAATTCCATTACTCCTAATAAGTTACTCACGTGAAGTTAGTAGACACAGCAACAAGTAGACCAGTATCACAGCACTGTCAATGTCACTCAGCGCACCAACAACGAATATCCTTCCGTCTTGCCACTATCACTCGCGTATCTACGCTCGCGAATGCGAACTGATTTTTTCTCGCGTAACGGCCCATTAAACTCGTAGATTCCCGTCTCGCTCACCTTCGCGATGATATTAAAAGGCGAGACAAAGAAAGGTTACGGTTTATAGGTTGTTGATAGAAATTGTATCCGGTCGGTAAAGTACCGTGCAAGTTGCATACTCGCAATCGGTGTGGATTTGTAATGACGTACTTCCGATTTTCCTTTCAGTCCTCTGAAAAGTTCAAGAATATAAAATTAAGAAATCGTGATTATATTATTATGATGTGAAGATTTTTAAATAAAAATAATCAATGTCATAATAACAACACATTATCATACGAGAGTACAAAAAAAAACATTAAAAAAAGATTTTCTAGCAAACAGAAACTCTTTAAGAACACTTTAAAATGTATCTTAAAAGTTAAACTAAAAGCTCAATACCTTCGCACTAATGACAACTTTAAATTATTAAAGATATTGTTTCAAAAGTACCTACGTAAAACATGCAACAAAGAGAAGCGTCAAAAAACAAAGAAAAAGTACGTACTTACAAGAGCATAGCGCACGATATTATAACACCGAAAGATGTTTAGGAAATATAGGCGTTGCCCAGAGCGCAGTCGTACATCTTGCTTTATATCGCCTCTACCAGCATTGGAGAGCAGAACATCAAACGGCGTTATGGTCCCCGGACGTGCCGACCGACGCCGCCGAGGGGGACAGAGTTATACGAGAACAAGGGAGGGGTATTTTTGCGCGAACTTTTATTGTACGCCACACAAGCAAAATTCGGATCGAACATTCCCATCACTATAAGTTTCGGAAGTTTGTTACAAATCGTTCGATAAAAAGCTCTTTAGGGAAGAGCTTTTTCTTACATGCTTCAAATTTAAGCATATATTGTTCCTAACCTAAATAACCTATGGTTTTTATATTACACTATACGATACCCGCGATTTCGTCCGCGTGGATTAAGTTTTTTCAATTCCCGCGGGAACTCCTTAATTTTCCGGTCTATGTCCTTCCCCGGTATACAACCTATCCCTGTACCAAATTTCATCAAAATCGGTTGAACAGATGGGCCGTGAAAGCGTATCATACAGACACCTTTTAGCATTTATAATATTAGTATGGATTGGTCAAGTCAAAGTCAAAGTTAGGTTGAGTAACACACTACCTTAACTTTTTTGACGTAATTAGTTGAAATTAATTGAATAATAGTACCGACTGGAAATAATCAATTACCTATTGTCCATTTAAAACAAAAGCTCGAGGATTCAAGGTGCACCCCGGTCTGAGATCTTTTCAGACCGTAATCTATAAAACTATTTCATGTCATAGCTATTATGTAAATTAGCAACTCCTTTTAAGATCCCAGTCTATTTTAGAACTCTGAAAATAAAAATGGGAAACAATTTTATTTTTTATATTCATGTAAGCGATAGTTGTACGAGATGATCTCCTTAGAAAGCATAATTTAAAGGACATAAATTTTAATATAGATGTTAAAGCGTTCACTGACGGCTTTATCTAGTGTGATAATTGTATACCGGTATCTTTGAATTTATTCACATTTCATTGTAATATCCCACTTTTGTAAAACCCTGCCATGGATCACCCTTATGTCTAAGATGATTCCGAAGGATGAAAAGTCAGGATTAAGTTCCACTGAATTAAAAACAACATGTTATTAGGATTAATAGTTTTTATTTAGTCACCTTAAGCCAGTCTCATAATCTATATCTTTGTGTGTCTTCTTGGGCAGACGACTCAGACTCGGGAATGTAAGAAGTTTTCTTCCTTCTATTTGATATGCCTTTGCCTATTCCTTTACCTTTTTTATTTGAGTAACCGTTTTATTTGACATTGTGTTCGTTTTGTATTCTTATATAGAAAAATACAAGAGCACTGCAATACTTTTTCTTATTTTCTTCCTCAAAGTAATTTTTATACGGTGTGATGGTTAGAATCAACGTATCCATTCGTTTTCTTTCTCAATTACTTATTTTACCCACTATTTTTGGTAATGGTAGTATAAGGGCTAGTGTAACAACAAAATCTTCAAGGTGACCAAAATCTTCAATATTGTGTTAATTGAGGAGTTCCGTTCTTTATCTTCAAAATCATCATCACAACAATAGGTATTGCAAGCTAATTTAAATTAACTTTATATTAGAAGAAAATACAAGAGATATATTCTGTGTATGGTATAAGATGGTCCACACGGATCATCTTATACCATACACACCCTGGGTTTCAAAGCGTGTAGTAATACAAAAGGTCTTTAACTCTCTTAATCAAAGTATAAATATCTCGGAGAGAGTCTTAAGTCACCTAAATTTCATCTATATTGGTACATAATCAAGTCGTTGGGTTGATTGAACTCGAAACTTACGAAACTCTAAAAGATCTTGGTTTATTATGGACCCAACAATATTTAAGGGTCTTACTGCTAGATGATTCATGTGCCATTTTAAAGAAATATTAAATTTTATAGGTATAGTATGATTACATGCTGAAATTTTGTACAATAGGTTCCCTTTAAAAAAATAAGTACCCCAGGTATAAACAATAGATACCAACAAGATTATTTTACTGTATTACGTAGGTATTCATAGGTATAAAATGTTCCAAGTCTACCGTGATAAATTGAGTAATACGTTCTGACGAGGCACTTTATTTACATTCGCGCAAATTGAATCTTTGGTTCGCAGCCAACATACGAGTACCTACAGAGGGCGGGTCGGACGAGATTCGATTTGCCTAATAGCGGGAGTGAGTCGGGGGCCTCTCAATTACGCTGAGTGAGCCGAGGTGTCCCGTAACACTCACTAGGTAATTACATTATCTGATAAACACTTACAGTTCTGTTGTTCAGTTTTAGAGTGATATGAAAGTTTTAGGATACTATACTGAAGCGATAGAGGTTCGTTGGAAATATTTTACGTCGAGAAGATATTGCACTTGTATAGTTTTAGGGCGTTAGGGCTGCCTGACAAATGAGGTAGGTAGACCACCATATGATACCTGGTAAGTTGATTAAACGTTTTAAAAAAATGAAAGTGAAACCTTATCATAGCAGTTGATAGCCAAATAACAGGGCATACAAAACAATTGCTGTGGTACAGAGAAATTGCTTGACTTTATGGTCAAACATCGTGAGGTATAAAGCTGTAAGGTAATTGAAATGGCGCCCGAATGGTAAGATTGATAGACCCATATCTACTGGATGGACACACGTTGTTATGCGACACGTTGTCAAGCGGTCCCACATTGTAATGTTTCGAAACCTATGTCCTGCAATAGACTCTATCAATTGAGACATCTTACTCAGTCAAAATATGAAAAGGAAAGTACCTACTAGCCAACCGCATATATAGCAATATTAAAAGTTCTTTAAAAAAAATTGAAACAATTCTAGGTACATAACAAGGTAAATGCAAGAATTGTTATTGAAATGGAAGAATTAATTCTTTGTCGCCAAACTTAGGAAAATACAGATACAGTCAAGACTCAACATTCAATTTACCTAAAAGCGGAACTGAGTCGGGGAGTCTTCAATTATGTAGACTCAGCCAGAGAGTCACGGAGCTTCGTGCGTAATTACGTTATCCGATAAACGCTTTGTTTGGCTTTGGGACTTTTTACGTCTTTATCAGAATATCGTTAATATTAGATAGGTAAATGTCGTTAATTTTTATCAACAACCAACTAAGGTAATATAATGTTGATTTTATGTTGTTTTATTGCTAAAGTTATTTAATATGTGGCTATAAGAGAGATTCTAAAAAAGTATAAGTTCTTAAAAAAGCTGCAAAAATATTGTTCAAGCGTTATAAATAGAACGTATATTAAGCTGTATTTTTTTTATGTTTATTCCCATTTTAAAGAAGAATAAAAGAGTACCTAACTGCCTATACCTTTAACTATCTATTTTATTTATATCGTCTACAAGAAGTTACGCATATATCCGAAAATATAATAAGTACCTAAAACGTTAAACTCCCTCGACGAGTTAAGAAATTTTATCTTAGAGTATCCTATATAAATGTGAAAGTTTGGGTGTATGTAAGTTTTTTTTGTATGATGGTAAATGATTACCGCAGCCCATGAACATTTGCAGCACCAGAGGATTATATTTGTTTCGCCCATTGAAGAGGCGCCCTTTGAAGAGGATATTATTATCATGAGGGAACACAGAAGATTTTATGTTTGAATGTTTGTTACTCCTTCACGTTACCGACTTAACTGATTTGCCTGAAATTTGGAATGGAGTTAGCTTATAACCTTAATTAACACATAGGCTCCAATAATCCCGTAGTTCCCGCGGTAATCAAAATTCTTAATCCACGCGGACGAAGTCGCATGAATCATCTACCTGGTGTGAGATAAAATGAACTCATGTGCCATGATATTATAACTATGCCATTATGATATAGTAATAATATCTATGCAAGCAATACTTACCTACTTCAACTTTTGAATATAAAATATGATCTATAGAACAAATTGATCCAATAACAGTAAACAACGGATTTCATTACTAGGTATAGCTTCTTATTTACTCTGTACTTACGCTCTTCTAACAATGTTGCAGACATTCAATAACATAGGCTTCCAACGATCTCTGTGCAAGCATCTTTAACTACACTTATAGATAATGTCAATATTTTAAAATAATTTTACGTCAGTACGAGATCTTAAAGATGTGGTCGGCCAATCAGTGATTATAGAATCGTAAACACTCCTTTGTTGCAAATATTAGGTAGGTACTTATGCTGTGTCCACAACTACGAGTGAAATATGCGCACGAGTTGAGTATGATGACACATACATCAGCTCTGCTTTCAACTCGCGCGAACTAGGTAAATAATTCATAAAAATTCGGTGCACCTACAATAATTTCACCGTCTGAAGCTTTAGTTTGCTTTTATCCTACTAGGTAAATAATTCTGAGGTTCCTTCCAACTTTTATCTAAAAAAGCTTTTCCTTTAAAAACGGAGAACTTTTTTTTCAAATTAGGTAGATTTCTGTGCTTTCCAATTCGCTAGATAGGTAATCGTTAAAAGCGAAGTAGTACCTTTTGACAAAGTACGCATTTGGGACGAAAAAATTAGAAGGAACGTAAAGTAATAAATATCCAGACTGTGAATCTCATGAGCCGTGCATTCAATGATCGGGAAACGGGTAGGTCTTTATTGAAGACCGATGGTATAAAGTGGTTCGGTCGGTTTATTTAAATACTAATTGGTGAGGAGGCAGCATGCTCCAGAATAACGGCTACGGTTCCACATAGAATATGAAATAATAAATGCATATGTTTACAATGTTGCTTATTAAGTGCAGGTGATCAAAATATTGCAAATAATTTCCTATAGGGAATATTGTTAATTTTAAATATCAATTTACTTAGATTATTAATTTTATATAGGAAATCTTACAGTTTATTTAAATTAAAACTAAGAAATAAATTTAAATCAAAATTAAAAACTAATCATATTTACAAAAAATAGACGCCGTCCAAGTGATCGTTAATGGGCATGGTGCCCAAAACACTAAGGCTGGCGCTAAAAAGCCCAAGGCTTTTTAGCCCAAAGGCTTAGCCTTAGCCTTTGGGCTAAAAAGCCTTGGGCGCCAGCTCTTTGGTCACAGAGGCGTGGACCAGTTTTTGGGACACGACATTTATAAAATTCTTCGCGTCCGATGACCATGGGCCCAGAGTCTCAAAAGCGAGCGCCGCAAAAACGTAGTCCTTAGTAATGACTGAGTATGCAATGGCTAAAAAAAATTTTTATATATATATCTACCGTGTCAGCTTTTTAAAATGCAATACTTAAGTAGCATAATATGGAGGTAAACTGACATAAAAATGTTGTGCCCTTCCATGTTTTTTCCTATGCGTATATGAAACATCATAAGTGCCCTTACAATTTGCTTTTGGACTGCAAGCCAAATTGTTTATTTTTACCAACAGTTAATCAAACAAAAGAAGGCGCTTATGTAAGAGAAATCACAACGCTTGAGAAGCCACGCATTGAAGTCGCTTATAAGTTCTCTCCGATCAAAAAGTCTGTCGTCGTTTCAGTTCACAAAATACAATTGAATTATTATTATCAATTATACTATTACTAGTTTTGTCGAGTGAAATGAAGAAAACTGTAGAAGTATTCGCTTCCTTTCGATATCCTTTCCTTTCGATTCGAAATTCTCGAAATATATTGATGTCTTATCCGTTTTTCCTGATATATTTTCTCATATTCATTCCTACCTAATCGTTTAATAATGATAAACTGTTATTGATTTATTTTTTTCATCAAATTTACCCACTTCTCAATTACCACTCCCATAAGGAACCTTTGATAATTATGTATCCGCCAAAAGATGGCGCTTTCCAAGTTACATATATTCTGCAGTATAAGTTTAGTGAAACACGTTACAACCATATTCCTTGCAGAGGGCGCTAGTGAGCGCGCCTTTTAAAGTTCATTTACCTCTAGTTTTTAAGGTAGATACCTAATCTATGCTTATTTGTAATATTGTAGTTCTAGACTTGTAACCTTCTACTCATTCAGTTACCTTTGGGTATATGCTTGCAAGCTTATTCTAAAGTATATTAGCTGATGCCTACTTATGTATACTTACTAAATTTCAATATCTAACGAGAGATCAGAGGATCAAATTAAATACCTTCAGGTAGCTGACGGATTCCTCTGAAAAATGAAACTCCCTGTGTGCATAGCGTATCAAAAAAGTTGGGTTCGATCCATAGTTACCTCAATTTATGAACTTTCTGGTTAAGGGATTCACCGAACTTATCGACGCGGAACCGGCTTGAGCCGGTCAGAAAAAGCTTTTGTATATGTAAATAGAGTGAAAAAGAAATCACCCGCCCCGACCGACGTCATAAGCGGAAGAAACGGCGTTTTCCCGTGTTTTATTTCTTAATATCGTAATAATAAAGCTCACAATATGAAGCTTTTCGTGACCGGCACAAGTCGGTTCCACGTCGATAGGTTTGGTGAGATCCTATGTAATATTATTCTTTTCGGTGAAATCTTCAACCATATTTTAACATAGGAATTTACTACGTACCGACTTACCTATAGTCTCTGTGTGGTAGAAAAGAAGATAAGGATAACAGACGGTTGGCCTTTTTACTCTTCCAGCTCTTAAGGAGTAACGTGCCATGATGACTGTCAAAACTCGTGGTCCTTTTAACTGGTAAGTAGACTATTGACCATGTAGTCGTAATACTGATTCGAATAATTTGTAATATCTCCAAGCTAGTCTAATCATCACTCGAGATTACATACACAGATTTTTCGAAGAGCGCTTGTTCAACTTCACCTCCGCCCGCACCGCACCAGTGTTCCTCAGAATGTGTTAAGTGACGGACAGTGGTCACTTTCTCTAAAAATCTTTTCATCCTTCCCAGGCATACCGGGCTTAGGAGAACCAAACTTTTGATTTGTGGTTTCATTTCGTGACCTGACCTCGAATTAATACACTCCCATTATTTTGTAGCTCTGGTTTCGATTAATAATGTTCGATGTAAGAAGGAAAATATTAGGGATAGGAGTAGGCAACACGTGAATCAGCTCTGATGAAATAGGTAATCCACAATCTTTAATCTTAAAGAAGGTTATAAGTCGGCTGCTCCCTTATATAACTGCATAGGCATGAAGGATCACAAAAAAAATAGTCCGAGACACGACGAAATATTTAATAATTTTCCCTTTCATACATTCTTTTCAAAATCGTCATAAAACTGTCGGAGCACATTCATTTAATTATACATTATTACTTAATAAGACCCCACACGCAGGTGTGACATTTACTACATTAATTTATCTGTACAGTGATAATTACGAGACCTTTAATTATTACATAGTTAAAAGAATATCTAGAATCAGAAAAATAAGTTACACTGTCTAAATGAAAACTGGTATGAATGAAACTGTCTGGAATCTATTATGGTAGGTTAGTAGGCAGGCAGTTAAATATCTATATGTATTTTTATTATGGCTATTCAATGATTTCGCAAAAATCAGGATTTATATTTTAGATTAAGTACTCAGCCAATGTTAGTATGAAACAGATTTACTATTTATATTGCTTTGAGTTCTCAATTAACATAAATAAAATTGAACTTCTTGCATCATCGTCAACATCTGAATTTTATTTATTATTTAGTTATTTTATCAAAATGTAAATGTGGTTGAAGAATGTAAAATGTAGAGTCTGAGGAGGTAACTAGAGAATAATATACATAGGGTTATGTATTATAACCTTGATAATAAATAATATATTGAATACGTAGTTTTTCAGATATCCAAACAGTTTCTCTAGCTATGGCTAAGTTTAAACATATTAATGTTATTTACTGTTTTATTTAATAGTTTGTTTAAATAAATTAAGTAAATAACATTGATTGTAGAATTTCTGGTATGGGTAGTCATTTAAATATACATATTTTGAGTGTATACGGAAGAACGAATATAGAAAAGGGAATCCGGATACAAACAAGTTATATTTTTAAAACCATGACCCATGAGGACATGGCCACCTATGTAAAAGTTACGTCAACATTATTATTATTTACTACATGAATATAAATATTATTATTACTAAACAATAGCATATTAAATCACCCAATTGTTAGATTACCTTATTAGTCATAAGGTAAAGTAACAATTAGATTTTAATAATTAACTATATTGTATTACCTATTGAGTGATAAATCAAATTTGAGTCGTAAAAATTTATTCAGTAAGCATGTTATCAAGATAGGCGTCCATATCCTCATAATCGAATTGCTACGATTAAGATGATTTCTTAGATGCCTTGATAAGGTAAGTAGAAATTCGGTTACCTAGACGAGGTCGCCAGTTTTGTACAAAAACTATTACTCACTATTAAAACGTAACGGACCTTATATTGAAGTAGATCCGAGTAAATTACTAATTTACGATAGAACATTTATTACATAGACATAAGATAAAATAGGGAAGATGTAGCTAGTAAGTTTAATAGTAGGTATTCATAGTTAAATTCTAACACTGGGATGATTCATGTAACTAGATATTTTGTATATAAAGGTATCTATTACACCATAATTTTAAACAGCTGTACAACGTACATCTAATATTCACGTTTTACTTCGATGTACTAGACCAAAAATACAACTTATAATAATATATTTATTACATAAATTGTTGCTATTTTCGAGTAAAAATAAATAATAAAATATTCAACTAAAACAAAATTAATAAGCAATAGACAGGCTTAAGCGAACAGGACGAGACAATAGGGGACAGTATTAATGCACTTGCCCATAACCTAATAATATTGATTTTAACACCAACTTCAATATTTCAAAAATGTCATAACAGTAACTTAATGCATAATTCTACTGGAACCGAGTTAAAGCTTTGTCAGAAATCAATAATTTAAATAACTTTACGAATTATGAGACAGAAAATAAACAGTTATAAATATTTGATCATTTTGTGATTTCCTTACATCAGTATAAGCGACGTCGATGCTACTTTCTTAAGTATTAGGTAGGCTTAACCGGCCTCAATTTACCGATAAACAAGTCTACGGTCTACATAATACACCCATCGCACTTCATACGCAAAATATTTCTAACTGCCACCAAAGCAACCCGAGTAATTCAACAATTTGGTAACGAAAATAAAAGTTAACTAGCCGAGATTTAACCACCCTCTGAACAGCGATACGAATACAACAATAAAGCAGTCTCACAAAATATTTTACAAAATTCATCTTCAATAAACTATCTAGATACAATAATTCATAGGTGATGCTTTTATTTCATTCGAGTTTCAAAGCTTCAAATAATTCTCAAATACATTATCAGCGCTATACTAGATAATATTATCAATATCAGGAATCGTCTACTCATGTACTTAGTCTCGTTAAAATTACAGAAAATAATTTCGTAATTAATACTATACACAAATAGACAACACAATAATTATATCTTACGGTGAGATTCTCTGGGACTCGCGGCGCACCGGCACTGGTCCGGAAAGCGTCCACATTACGTACAGATCGGTACAGCAAACTTTCTTACATAGTCTATCGGGTAACGAACATCGGACGAGCCTTTCGCATCTTTAAGTACGATCATCGAGCACAACACATTTGAGTCCTTATTGGAACTTTCCTCCCGGCGGATTTAGCTAGCTATACCGTGATGAAGGGGATAAGTCCCAGAGAAAGGCGCGGGTCACTGATGATGCTTCGCTGGCGGGGCGTGGTGGAGCGCCACGTGGTGGGGCGCGTGGTGGTGACTGCCGTGATGGTTGTGATTGTTCGCGTTAGAGTTGTTGTTGTTGTTTTGAGCCGCCTGCGCTGCTTGCCGCTGAGAGTTCTTCTTATTCTTCATCCGTCTATTCTGGAACCATATTTTCACCTGTCTCTCAGTGAGGTTTAGGTTCCGCGCTAGCTCCCACCTCTTTTGCTTCGATACGTAAGCATTGAAAAGGAACTCTTTCTCTAACTCGAGAGTTTGAAACTTTGAATAGGGCTTGCGTTTTTTACGCACAGTGACCTGTCCTGTCCAATCTAGGGGATTTGAGGAACCGCAACCGACGCCGACGCCTACAGACATTGACAGTGATCCTGTACAGAAAAAAATAGAATTAAAACACATAAAGCGTGTGATAGTTCACTTATTATTAAACCTGTAAAATAAAAATTATATTACTTTGTTTATTCTCGTAATTATATTGGCCTGCGTGTTAATTAGGCTCAATTAAAAAACCCTTTTACCTCAATCGACTTGACTAATATAGGGCGTGGGTTAATAAGATTTATTCGTCGGTCGGAAAAAGACTAACAAATATTTGTATCCACATTGTTGTAGTTCGGTTTTAATTACCACAAATGCACACGTAGCACGGCATGGCCGTACGTTTCGCTTTTAACCAGCTATTTCTATGCAACGTTCAAAGAAACAATTGCAGGCGGACTCACGGTGCGTTAGAAGATGCAAAGAGCGCGAATTATGTGAGCGGCTCTTTTGATGAGATCATCGCCCATAAACTTTGTATGCGACCCACAACCTTTTCAATATTCGATGCCAGCAACTCACTGCACTATTTCCTATTATTCAGATTGGTGCCTTGAGTTGAGAAATAGATGCCTCATTGTCTAATCATAGCGGAAGACTGTAAGCTGTGGCGTAATACATACTCGTACATCAAAAATTTACCGTCGAACACTTCACCTTCCTTACAGCTTAGGTGCCTGCCTAAATAAATCTAAATTAAGGTAAGCTAATCGCGATTTATTTTATATTAACTGCGTTGTATATAATTAAGTGGTTATTTCTAATCGTGAGGTGGAAAGAAAATAGAAGAAAGTGTCTGAAACATGGACAGTAATTGTAAAGTCAGATGAATAGAAAAACGTCATTTTCCTCGAGAGCAGATTTATGTGTTGTAATAAATTTCAGTGAATAAAATAAGACTTTCTTCGTCTGGTGCCTAATGCTATTTGTTGGTGGGTATTTGCTTTCTCATAAATCAATAAAGACTCAACAATGCACTGCATTATATCTTGTGATTTCACATTTTGTATGAGACACAATATAAGCAAAATGAAAAATTTGCTTGTCTTGTAGTTCATAAGTAACAAATGTGAAGTTAAACTGAACTTAGATTACTTGTCACTTAACTGACGAAGCATTGAATCCTATACATGCAGCGATACAAGACATGCCTCCCACAAAAATTTTGGCTAGAAAGTTTATGGCTTTATCTATTTAATTCCAGTAGTACCTAGTCTTTAACGGAACAAAACCAATAGATTTGATTACGTTGAGATATGATTCTTTTTTAAGTGGATTAATGTAAAAGCTCCTTCTGAAAAGGTCACATTATATTACCTCCGTATATTTATGCTTACGGTCATAATTAGTGATCTTACTTTACGATCTTACTTATATCAAATGATATCAAATGATATAGACACAGAAGTACCTGAATTTATACTGAAATAATTATGGTTTCTGAATACCTTTTGAAAACTAAGAGAGTAATGACTCGAGCTTATTAAATGCTCTTCTACTTCTATGAAAACTATGAAAATAAATCAGTTTCTAACGTAAACATAAATAATACCAAGTTTATGGTTTCTAATCTAAGTGTCGCCTTTGGAAAGCAGCAATTGTTTAAAGAGGGCATAATGACGAGTAGAGTTGTCAATTATGTGGGGATAGGTAGCGATCAGAGGCAGTAAAAGTGCGGGTTCCGTTCGCCCATAAAAGTTACCTACCAAGCCGCGGTCTAACTTCTTTGACAAGATAAACTTGCTTATTACAAAGATCTAAGGTTCAAAGTCTTTTACAGTGTAGGCTGGCATTTTGTTTTGTCATTCCGGTTATAGCTTTAAAATAAGAGCCTTATTTAGCAATTCACGTTAAAAGAAATTTCAAGATATGGTAAAATCTGGATATAGCTGATAGTTGAAAAGGTGGTTATGAAAATGAAAATGTTAATATTGGTCCAAATAAAAGTTGTGCGTGAGAAGTAGTTGGGTTTATCTTTAGTCATTCATCTATTGTCCAAATGAAAATCATGCTACAGAAGTGGCTGGAAGAGTTTTACTAGAAGAGAGACATGTTTTTTTCTCCACTACAAGTTAGCCCTTGACTGAGATCTCATCTGGACATGACACAATATCTAACACAAAGCGTTGACTGATGTCTGATTCCTCAAAGTATTTAAAACGTCCGAATTAAAAATCCAAGAATTCTAATACGAATTTTGTTTCCATCAACCAATACGAAGAAATATATGAAATGCAAACTGTAATGTGTTTGAAAGCCGCGATCGCGAGTGTAAAGCAAACCGGATTGGGCAGTCTGGTTTCCGAACAGACCATAACTGTTCTTCAAACCGTTCGTAAGCCATAAATGCACAAATCAAAGTCAATGTCAACCTCAGGTAGGCCGTAAACACACAATCATAAAATGACGTGAACACTCGTATAACTTTTTCAACAATTGTTTCCATTTAATGGCCCATTATATGCACGTTTTACGCAAAATTATGTCAAGTTACACCTCTGCCGTAACAGAGGCGCGATAAACCCATCTTTATGGTTAGGCGGCAATCGAAAGCGAACTAGCGTCGACCGTTTATGAATGGAGCCTTTTTATTGCTCTCATATTCACAAGTCGCTAGAGGCTGTCTAATTACTACTCACTAGCGATTTGGGGACGAAGCTAGTATCATTATTGCATGAAGTAGTCGTCGTTTTACGATCATAAATATGATATAAATCTACAACGAGCATAGTTCTTATATGTACGGCACCGTACGATATACCGCGCCCCCAGGCTCTAGTTTATTTTTTATCGCCGCATCAGCCTAAACAGTGTTTATTGTGGCAATATTTGGTTTATTGCCACTACTCAAAGATCGTCGGTTTATTGTCTTAACACCCAGGTATAGTGTTTATTTATTAGTTATACATTTTTATTAGCGCTTTATTTTACGTAAACTTTAATTTATTGTCGGTTCTATAGCGCCGTTTAACATAGCCTATAAAACGATGCTTACGGTTCGCTTTTAAACATTTGTAGCACGTGTTTCGTTCATTCATCAGATTTATGGTGCTCTGTGAGGGAACGTTTTGATTGAGTGTCGAATGCTTCTGAACAAAACCTACTTATTAGTTTGTATCTAAAGATTGTAAATGTGTTTTATGGAATGTCGAGATTTCTGCGGAAACTACGGTAACTTCTGTAGAGCATCGAATCAATTCTTCTAGACCATCTAACCATCGATCCCATCTATAAAAACTTTAGTCAAGAATTCGAAAAAGACTAATTTTATGAAGTATAGCTGAAATCATCGTGACTTTCTTTTAAGTAATGACTAACGTTGCAGCCACTGCAGCATTGCATGGAGCTGATAATGATAAACTTACAACCCACACGAACAAACCGCTATGTGTGCTTCTCCGCACACTACCGCACGCACACATAGATCCTTCGTGAAGCTGTGTGCGCCGCGTCACTGCCATCTAGCGGCTAGCAGTACCACCCACGCTTGGAGGGGTCAAGGTTGATAAACTCATAATAAATTATTAACAAATCTATTCATCTGTCCACAAACTCGGATTTTTCTAATAAAGTCATTTACCTGCCCAACTACTTAGTTATGAATATTCTGAGGTATTTAAGTAGCTGGGGAAGTAGTAGATTTTCGAACCTTGAGACTGCACCGAGCTATTTGTTTACAAATTTAAGAAATGTTTTTGCAGCGCATGTGCCTTCGATAAGTTAGGGTAAACATTATTGTGTCGTGACCGGAAAAACGTGTGCTCAAAGTTCGAAACGGTTTAAAAAGTGGATTGTCAAAAAAAAATATACTAACCGGGTAGCCCACTGGGTGGTGGATAGGGCGCGCTGGAGACTGATTCGGGTGCATAGTTTCGCAGGCCGTAGGCATCGTGAGAGAAACCGGACGCTTCAGAGACAGCCGTACGTCGCTCCTCCCCACTGACGTAGGGCAGTGGCTGATCTCCGCGAGGAGCCCCATAGGGATAATTCCAACAGGGTTGGGTAAAACCCTGGTGGCAGCCATCTGCGTAAGGCTTATATTCGCCCCCGCTTGGCCAGAAGGGTAACGCCGATTTGCGCTCCCGCTCGACTGGCAGGTTGTAATACGTGGGACCGGTGGGGTATTGGTGCTCGAAAGGAGCGGGAGCATCGGGCGGGTAGCCCCAGGACTGCTGCGCGTGCCGGATGACCCCCGGCTCGGGCTCGTAGCGCTTGGCCGGGATGTGCAGCGGCTGGGGAGGGTTGGAGCCCACGGAGGCCGGCGAGGCGCTGGAGGCGGAGGGCGGCGCGGCGGCGGGCGCGGCCGGCGGCGAGCCGCCCGGGGGCGACGCGTGCGCCTCCTCGTACAGCGCGCCGCCGACGCCGTTCATCATGCTCCACCAGGCCTGCCCGGTGGAGTGCCCGGAGGCGGGCGCTGGCGACACGGCGGCCCCGTCGCAGGCGCCGAGGCCCCCGACATGGTTGTCAGGGTACAGGGTGGCGGCCGGGCAAGCCACGGGTGAGCAGGAAGCGAGCCGGCAGTTCACGCGCGTCGCGGGCACATCGCACCACGCGCACACGCGACCACGCAGCGGCACATGAAAGTCAAAACGCGGTTCCCAATTTAGCTCGCTGGCCGGACGAGAGACGACCGCAGCGAGCCGACACTATCGGAAAACTTTAGAAAACGGCGTACGTCAACGCTTCGGCGAGCCGAGTTCGTTCAGTGCTTTACCAGAAAAATCAAGTCTAGATAGCACGAAAGGATTCTTTATAATATTATTTAAAAAAATCGTATCGGTAATAGTCCTCTAACATGAAACAGGTCTCTACTGAAAAGTTCTGCAAGCACTGATCGTAGTTTCCTATTGGCGAGAACGAAGTCGCGAGTTTATCGTAACGTGATTGCAGAGGTGATGAGAAAAAAATACGAAGCGCGCGATCGGCAGCGCGGTCGAGCGCGGAGTGGTGGCGCGAGGCGGTGTGCGGCGCACGGCGTGGAGCACACAGGCGCGCGACGCGCCTCCATCTAGCGGCGGGCGGACGAACCGCCGCCGCAGCCGTAGGCGGCCGCCCGCCCGCGGCACACGACTCTACATTTTTTTATTTCATAAGTTTTATCATATACAAATCCTGGACCGTATTTTTTGTTTTTAGAGTTAGAACTTTTTATTGTTAGAGTTAATTTTGTTTTCATCTAATTTAATTTAAAATCACCAAATACTTATATTACATATATTTTGTACCTATTAATTATGTTCTGATTACAATTGATTGCTGAAGTAATAATTATTTATAACTTTTGGAAAAAAAAGAAGTTAAAGTTTTTTCCGCAAGACAATCAAAGTGAATAAGGGCAAGGGTTGTCATTTGTCAGATCGCTGCGCGGGTGTGGGCGCGGGTGCGTAGTAAAGCGATTAATGGAGGCAAAATAGCCATAAACTGCCGTTTAACCAAACTGCAAGCGTCACCGACCATCGCCGAGTTGCCACCGATAAAAAAGTCGAGACTTTATGACGGCAACTCACTCACGTTTTATTGTGAGTATAAACTTAATTTTATCGTCTGTTAATTTTACCACAAATAATTATAGTATTAGACACTTTATAATATACTATTACTTCAATGGCAAGGTCGTGGTCCACTGACTCATATTTTTAGAAGATATATTTTTATAAGTTGGTACGGATGTCTTACATTTTCTTTTTTAGTTTACGAGTACTCATTTGACTTATCGACAACCTCGCTTTATCTAAGTTCATAGTATGTAATACAAATTACCCATCTTACGTTTAATATTAGTTTTACATGTTACTTGCACGCATAAATTGGGGCCTTCAAAGACCTTGAAGTAATTCAAGAGACATAACCTTATAAAGGCACACCCTTCCTTTTCACATAATATAGAGTCAAAGGGAACAATGCCGTACACCCGATAAATCTTATAATATTTCACACCTATTGTAAGTACATGTTCTGTTTACACAAGACATGGCTATAAAATCTGTCAGACGGACAATAGTAAAACATACATATAACAAGCTGAGTAATGTTATCATTCTTGTTAACAATTACTATGATAATTGAAAACCAACCGAATTGTCAAAATAAAATATGCGTTCACTAATTTCCCACACTTAGCTATAGTGAGCGAGCAATAACAAATTTTCTATAAAGGGAGCTGTCAGCAATGCTAAGCCGATTTTGCGAATTATGCACGTGTTTATGGATTTTGTAAAATGGATTACAAGTTGTATATTCTGATGCAAAAAAAACTTTGGTGGTACATACTTTGAGTGTAAAGGTGGTATTACGTCGGAGAGACCAGATGTGATGGTACAGCATGCTACATGGAAAATATTGTTCGGGTGTGAGTAACCAACTTTGTAGAGTCTTCTATTGGTGACTGCTAAAAGTATTAGGTACTAAATTCAGTACTTATCTATTAATTTATTTATGTGACCATTTAAGTAACAAAATTTATTTAGTAAAAAAATTTTTTCAGTGTATCGTTGTATACCAACAACCAGAAGCCAATGGAAACAAATGATCCGATTGAGGTTAGAATCTAGCCAGGACCACGATCTTCAGCAATGAAGGAACGAGATAGTTGGTTACGTTAATTTTGCAGCCTGAAGTGGCATACAACAGCCAATTATATGAAGAGACAACGTTGTGGTGCTGAATATAAATAATACTGAATTAAATAATATATATATTTTTTTATATATAACTTTAAATAAATATTCTGAATACGGTACGATAGACTGCCGAGAATCTTTGCAACATACCTATTAAATTATTGCAACATGAAGTCCTGTGGCTTGCATTCATGTCGCACTGTACCTATTGCTCTGGCGTAAAACGTCGGTTAGACATTGTTTCGATATTTTTTCTAATAGTACGTACCCATCTACAAGACTAAGTGCGACCATTTTGAAAAGTATTTTACTGATTTATAGATTGATTAAAAACCCATTATGATGGCTATATTAACTGAAAATAATATGACTCGATATCTCTACGAATCTCTAAGTAATGGTACACATACAGGAGAAAGTTCAATAACGTCAACGTGTTTCTTTTTTCTTCCGGACCGTGGATAGTTGGTAAGGTGTTTTCATCAATATAATATGAATGTTAAAAATTTTCACAGTGATCATGATTTTCTTGGAGTAGGTACATAGAGCTAATTATTAACAGACACCACTAAGAGGTTAACAAACGAACGTTATCTTGATGAAATCGAGAAGGAACAAGACGCATTTGAGTCGCGTTGAATGACAGAAACAAACATAGGAGCAAGTGTGTGCCTTGCCCTGCCTGTCTATAAATATTTACGTTAGGAAACACGCCAGGCCAATGATCGGCCATACTGTATGCGTAAATAAAAATGCGCTTTCTTATCTCTAGCGTGTTTCTTGCGCAAACGCCGGTCGCAGTATAGCTATAGAGAACAGATCTATATAATACATAATATTCTTACTACATCGGTATTTCTGTACTTAATATCTATAATAATACTTTTCAATATAAATGCGGAAATGTAATAAATGGAGAGGACAATCCATACATAATATTAATTAATGCGAAAATGTATGTCTGTCAGTTTGTCTTTCACGTTTTTCATACAGATCAAACAAAAAATGCTTCATAATTAACTTAAAAAATTCAGAGTCAATTGAATACATCTTCTTTTATCGAATTTGAATCATGATTTTTTTTTAAGATTGCCATAATCTGTTGGTTACTTATATAAGGTTCAGGAAATATATTAATTGATGCATGAAGATTTAAACGAAGATACTTCAAGATACCTGGACTTGATTTTAATTACACTTTTAAAAAATCATAGAACCGCTTCAATCGGTGATTTTATCATTGAAAGTTTGCATTCAAATTTCAAAGTGTATTTAACCTTACCTTACCTATTACTTAGTTTTTGTAAAAGAAATCAACTTTCTATCATTGTCTACGAGCTAATTAGGTGCCTACTTATCACACAATGTAATGTGTAGATAAGCTTAATATTTTTTTTCCCATTTAATATTTAGTAAACAGTAATAAAAAAACACAAAGATGAGATATTCACCTTGTCGTAAACTGGCTAGCGAAGTTTGTGTGAACGGGCAGGGCAACCTGTAAATAAAGCATATAGCAATAATATACAAAATTACACACCATATAGAAAACCTTTACAAACGCGCACACACACACACATACCTTTTACTATTATAGATGTCGATTAGAAGATATATTATAATAATTAGTTTTATAGCTTCTCTTAAAATTGATCATAAATTACAATTTAAAAAAAAAGGAGTCAGGCGTTCCATAACTCATTATTATGAAAAAAAATGTAGATATTAATGAAATGTTGTAAAAGAGCTGAGAACTTTAAAATTAAGTATTTACCTATAGCTATAAGGTAAAATTGGGATATATGCCGTAGTGGGATAGAAGCCTCAGTTTCAAAAAAACATTATATAGTTTTATGTAAAATTTTGATGATTAAACCTACCCTCTTAAAATAATTTAATTCTAAATTTAAGTTAACAAAAACAAGCCGTAAAATAAAAGATTAACTAGTTATGTCAATAGGAATTATTCAAATTAAATTAATAATTAAAGAAATTGTACGCTTTTTCAAAAAGTGGGACATTTCCTACGTATGAAAGGATGGAAATATTGATTGATTGATTGATTAGTCAATGTATGGAAAAGGAAAATTCACTATATTATTCACTCACTCTAGATTAGTATTTTAAAAGAAATTGAAGGAAAGTTTCCTTCATTTTCCTTTTTATAATATGAGTTAATCTAAACCAATAACCGCGGTACCTAACACGTTTATTTTAAAGCTATACCCACCACGCCCCACCCACCTTCTCATTGACAAAGCCATACGGCTCCACCAATTTATTTCCTAGCCGCTCGATACGAATATAAATAAATCCTTTCTAAGTCATTCGATACGGCGCAAAGTCACGAAGTTTACATAAAATAGGTGATTTGCGATTGCCACGGTTTTTTCCAAGCTCCATGGGGTGTGGAACACAACCTAAGGGGTGTTTTAACGCAAAAAAAAAACATGTTTACAGGCTTTTTTCTTAAATGATCTCTGGCCTTGCTAGACATGTTAGCGGTCGTAAATTTCGTTTTGTGTTTCGTAACAATTACTCGATTTTCAGTAATGATTGATTTAAAGCAGATTGTAGTATAAAGTGTAGGTACATTAGTTGCCAAGTTGTCGCGGAAATCTATGCACAATTCAAGCTCGCCTTAGCGTTTTTGAATCTACTAGTGTGCCAGGTCGTCCTAAGAACCGTCACCTTGTCGTATACTTGTTTATTTCAGTACTTACAAGTCCCCAATTCTCATTCATCCGAGACTCGGTCGTGTGTAATATAGTCGGACATTTTGTTAACTATTTTTTCAAGAGCAAATGACAGCAGAACGATGGCGTAGTGCACTCGAGTCGACATTTACGACTCAATTCCAAAGCAAGCCGCGAGCTAGTCGAACGGGTGTATTTAAACCAATATAATAAGACCTTTCCTGTATGCACTGGTATCATTATAGGGAAGAGAAAATAGAATGTAAAAATAATACAAGGGCTCAATTTACAATGGTACACAATTCTCAATAGGTCTGGTGACAGGACAAGTTTGGCCGCACATTACAGTTGTCGAGCCGCGTTATCTCTGTGACAAGTATGTGGCTCTCCCACGGTTATTTTAAAAACAAAATACAATAACAAATTCGAAAGTTACCTCAAAATAATGCTAATTCAAGCATATTAAAAACTAGATTGTCATGTACCTCTTAGTCCCTTGTATACCTTCGTTTAACATAAGAGAAAAGTGGCTGGATTAAGAAGGCTGAAGACAGAGTTTATTAGCGCTCACTAGGGAAGTCCTACGTTCAGAATTTGATGTCCGCAGGCTACAGATAATATGATGCTAGATTCACTCGACTATTCTAAAGCACTCGTAAAAACCTGCTTGAATAAAAAATATTTGATTTTGATTATGATGACAATTAAAGGAATATTAATCCTACTTGGCATACATACCATACTAACCTTAACAAGTTCTTCAATCTTTCAATTCAAGAAAATATTTGCAATACAGAAGATCAAAATACATTCAAATATATTATGTCTGTTTACGTCACATAGGACATATTTACAATAACACTGGAGGGAGGACGTCCAAGAGTTTAATGGTGCGAAACTGACTGGATCATATCACCGCGTTTACGACACGATGTAAACGGCCGATTCATTTGCAATTCCAACTGCGATTTAGCAACGCTTCAACGTCTCTGTCAAAACAAGACGCGATCAAGCTGGCGAAAATAAGGCAAGACAACTATGTTCCAACTTCCAAAGCAAAATATACATATGTTCAGAAAATGACAGCGTTCTCCAGATCAGTTAGGTGCCTAATTCATTAGGTTTTTCACTTGATTTTTTATTTGAATAAATTAGGTGAAACATTTAAAGATTCTTAGAACTTTACTATTCCAAAACTAATAATTGGATCAAGAAAGAGACCGACATACGCAATTAAAGAAAATAAAATGTACCTAACACAACGAAGCAACTTAATCTTAAAAGCTATGCAAAGACAGCCCCATGTAACCTAATCCATACTTCCATACGCAGATTTTATAAATACGAAAGTGTGTCTGTCTGTCTGTCTATCTGCTACGCTTTCACGGCCCATCTCTTCAACCGATTTTGATGACATTTGGCAAAGGGATAGTTTGTATCCCGGGTAAGGACATAGGCTACTTTTTATCCCGGATAATTAAAGAGTTCCCGCGGGAAACAAAAAACTTTAATCCACGCGGACGAAGTGGCGGGCATCTCTTCTAGTGTAAACATACTTATCTACTTAAATTCTCCTTTATGCCATTATATTACATTTATATGTACATTGAAACCAACAATCCTGAATAATTCAAACAAAATTTTACGCAAGGCGAAAAAAATACTAACGAATTGGTTTCCCATCGGAACATTGACACTCACTTGTACCGCTTAGGACACACACACACGTTTTACATACCAACTCCCCATCGGCCGGTGGTCTCTGTTATTCAGTATTCGAATGGTTGATATATGCCTGATTTTATCTTCAAGGACACACATTGTGATTCGTTGGATCGCCCGGAATAGATCAGCCGATATGAAGTTTGATCAGTGAATTACAATGTCCAAAATATTTTGACTATTTAGATTTGTCACTAGGCAATCGTTGTTTAGATCTTGGGAGGTTTAATATGGACTTGAGTAGTTTTCACCATGAATATATCCTTGTCTTATCCCAAATCCCAATATATCCCAATCTTTTTCTCAAAGCCATCGTAGTTTTTAGTACTCTTTTTTAAAAATAGACACAGCTGCAGGTTGAACGTTGTATAAAAACATTAAGTACACAGGAAAAAAATTGTTAAAGAAAGACCAAACAGATTAAATTAATAAAAAAAAAAATCTAAATCATTAAAATTTAAAAATTTATTATTACATACCTACCTACTTTAAAGTCACTAACGAACTGTCTTATACTATTATATAACTACTTAACTATTTACAATGTCTTCATTCTAAACCAAATTAACATTTTAATCAATATAAAATCCTTGGTAGGTATCAACATTATGTTCTTAATATGCTAATGTAATAAAGAAATTAAAATATCACCGTGAATAAACTAATCGCAACAATGTTGGCATTTTTATTCATATACGCGTGTAATTTGGAGAGCTATAAATTAAAAAATTGAATTAGTTTGCCGTGGCGGCTAACTCAAACGATGTTATTTATAATGCAATATTTTCATATTAAAGAACACAACATGTATATAATATTGCCTTTGTAACATTCTCCAGGGATTATATCCTAAATATCGTGATCATCCAAAAAATCTTTGTTTATTATTGAACTTCTTTTTTTATTTACAAGCTAGAATTTAAAAAATGTTTTACCTGATGAAGTTAGGTGTTAGTTCTGACACTATTTGATATGAGTATTAAAATAAAATCTATATAGCAACTATGTAACATAAGATTATGGTATATACTATATTAGATATAGAAAACATCGAAAGTTATAGATCTTGGTACCTACAAACTATTGTAGGTCGGTTAGTAGGTATAAATACGGAATGCGTATACTGCAGGTAGATAAATGCACCTCATCGGTACCTACTGCATTATAAATCTGTCATGAAACGAGTCTTACTTGCAAGGCCAGAGGGTTCATGCAATAAAAATGCAAATGCGCTTGCGCGAATTTCGACTGAAGCACGTCTGGATGCATGAAGCTTTTATCTAAGTAGAACGCCCAGCTCACTTTAAATTCTAACATCCACGTAAACTGAACGTGAGAACAAAACAAATGTTAAACATATTAAAATGAAAAAGTTTCCTTGTGCTATAAAAATTGTATAATTTTGGCAGCACTAGACGAAACGGAATGGTTCCCCCGCATAGTGATATTATATATATAGTCACGCACAAACGCATGCAAATAAATATATTTTTACGACTTGAATGATGAAGTCTATCTTTCGACATGCCAGGTGGTGATTCATAAGTAATTTTGAGTGATCATAACGAACAAATTATGCAGGGTATTTTACATTATTTTGGTTTCAAACAATTGCAATCATTATACTTAAAAGCTCTGAGTTAATGTTAATGTACGTAAAAGCTTTTATGAAGGTAATAATATATTGTTATTTTTTTTTTCAATTTACTGAGTTATAAACTTATAACACCCGTAACCACATTTTTGAGTTTAAGCTGTAAAATATTCACTAATAAAAGCTAAATATTATAATTACTTACAAGGTTCAAGTAAATACAAAGTAAAGTATACGAAAGGTCAAACAATAATTATAGTAAATAAGCTGGTCATGCAGTTAAATCAAAATGCATTCTATAGTAAAAAATATAAAGTTCAAATTCAAACCTTAGTATCATGTTCTGTGTGGCGTCGTCGCCTCACCTGTTAGTAAGGTCGACCGCGAGGGACGCCGCGCCCGAGCCTTACCCGCAACACGCCTGGAAAAAAAACATCATTAGGTAACTATAACCATAACTAACTTACTAATATTATAAATGTGAAAGTTTGGATGGATGAATGGATGTATGGATGTTTGTTACTCAATCACGCCCCAACGGCTGAACGGATCTGGCTGAAATTTGGCACAGAGATGGGTTATAGTCTGGAATAGCACATAGGCTTTTTATCCCGGAAAATTAAAGAGTTCCCGCGGGAACCAAAAAACCTCAACCACGCATACGAAGCCGCAGGCATTCGCTAGTATATAGTTTAGTAAGCAAATGCGACTAACCGAAAAGCGTAAATTTATACTTATAAATTAGATAAGCTGAATAATTGAGATTTAATAATTATTATCATTTCTTGATCAGAAATCAAAATTAGGGCTATGAAAAAAATAATAATTAAAATATTTACAACAAATAACCTGCTACAAAAAATACCTACTATTTTTTGTAAATATGAAAGAAAAAAAGAAATTTTTATTCAGGGATACAAGACAAAAAACAGACTTTATAAGAAGAAAAAAATGGCGAAATAAAAAATTATGAATGTTATATTTTTGGGTTATAATTTCTGGGTTTTCTGCACAACGCAGGTAGAGAAAGGATTTTTAGAAAATATTTTACATGAAACGCGAATATTGTGTTAAAGCTTTGCTGGGATTTACTATTTTTAAATATTTTAACTTAAGACGTCCATCAGGCAGATAATTATGTTTTATAACACTAATGTTATAAGGTCAACTGCGTCTAGGTATACGAACATAAATTAAATTGGTTATTTACTGTGTTATCACTTCTCTATATAATTTTTTTTTTCTGCAATTAGGTATAGTAGTACTAAACAACTATGGAAGTACAAGAATATTGTAATAGTGATAAGGCCTTGATTCTTGTAATACAACCTATTGTAGAAAATGTATAAGTATATTGGTTTAAAACAATTTTTTTAAATACAACTGCTGGTAAATAAATGTCTGAGTACATCGGTTAAGTTAATTTAATGTGTAGGTGGTACGGGCGTATATAGTAAGTACAAAATATTATTTTTATTCATATACGTCCTATAATATCTTACTCAGAGATATTATATTGGCACCATAGTGAACGACACCCGTAATATATTGTGCACTTGAAATGGATAGGTATTTTATCACAAAGTCCTTGTATCTGGTCATACTTACCTACACAACTTGTTTTACTTATAAAACATGGCTCATTTGCAAGCCCACACATTGCCTTACATTGTAAGTTGTTCATACTTATCCGTTGTAAATTAAATAGGCAAATGTGCATAACAAGTTTACTGCCATTGAGTATAATAATACCTTTGATTATATGATTCTGAAGCCCATATTCCCATTGGACTCTTGGTAATAAAATTACACAGGGAATGTCTAAGGAAGGAGTAAATAATTTTAAACGGTCGTAATTATAATCAAAAAAGAAATCGTTACGCATGACAATATTTTCGTTGTTGTTACTTTGTAGGAGAGCCCTAAAACCACACAAAAATAACGGACGTCTTTTACATGTTTGACATAGACGGGAAATAAAATAATAATGACTAGGTCCATATCCTCCATTTAACAAAAACGTCTCCACCAACCCGACTTAACTGGACCGCCGCTTTAGAACCTAAGAATACGAGGTCACACCTACATAAAGAATTGGATGAAACTACGATCAATGATCTTAGTTTTCTGATTTGCAATATCTATCAAATAAGATATCACAACTTTAAAATAGGAAGGTTAAGACATCAGACTGATATTTAATAATCAAAAAACTGTCGAAAAGATCGGCATCCTTCCTCCAGCAAAGGTAACAGCAATCTACGTCTGCACTCAATTTAATTCGGTGGAAGGTATTATAAATTTTACGAACTGTCAAGCGGTGGTGGTTCATCTGATAATTTTGTCGACACCTCGGTTATTTAGAGCACTGAAATAATTTTGTTTTGTTCCTGTTCAAGCGGTGACTGACGATATACTTAATAATCTAATACCTTTATACGAGCAATTCTTGAATGAATATATACATAAAATGAATCTCGGTAACGGCTAAAACGGTTTTCATGAAACTTAGTATACAGGGGGTTTCGGGGGCGATAAATCGATCTACCTAGGATTCATTTTTAAAAAATGTCATTGTATCCGTGTTTTCGGGCAATGAAAAATATCATTAGAATACGAAGGTAAATTTCGACACCATCTACAAGGTAGCTCAGGTGGGAAATTGGGTGGTCCAAAAATCAGAAGAGAAAAACAAATCTGACTGGAGACATCAAATGTCCAGATGTGTCCAGTCCCATTATTTTTTTCCCTTTTTTTCAAGTTCCATCTTTTGTGAGAAAAACTATTATTGAGAGCCCAATTGAACTCGTGATTTTTAACTTAAATAAGTTAATATTTTGTATTATTATGTTGGTAAGACTGAAAAATATTATTCATATTTCATCAGCATATAATTTGTATTTAATATAATTTCCAGAAAACACGATTTACCAAAAAAAATACCGGTCACGGACGGTCACCCCAGATACTAATAATAAGTTAAGTAAGTATGTATCATATTATAATATATAGCAAATAATAGATATGAAAAGCAAGTGTATGTGCGTTATGTTGGTTTCTTCAAACCAGCTGAACTTTCGGGCATTGTTTGTCAGTTTGTGTCTAAATAGCAAAATTTTGCAATGTAGATGACAGTATACCTAAATTTCATAAGCTGCGTTTTTGTAGAAAACTATAATTTGCTGCTTTGCTGAATGCTAAAAGCTTTTTCAATATACTTTACAAAAAAAGTAATAAAACGGTTTTCCCTTCCCATGCTTGAAGCCTCCATTAGCAAGAAGGGAAATGGCGTGCCCCCCTCTAAGAAAGCTCTAGAAATCTCAGCTATAAATGCCCACAAGCGCTAAATTTATTTTTATCGTTTGTTCCACTTAAGGAATACGATTGAAAAATGTTCCCAATATTTCTTCGTAATTTGTTCGTGTATTTTTTCCTGGGCCATAAAATATTTACGGGGTTCGAAATGCATGAGAAGGGCCTCCTTATTTGCCGAATTGATTTCGCTTCCGCAAACAAAATGACTTGTACCTGATTATTCATTACATAATACAATTTTATGGTACGTTTAAGTATGTAATGTAAGCAAATGGAGTATCTACTTTATGTTTGGAGTATTGAAATAAAGTGCATAGGTATCGTTGGCTTGCAAGTAAGTAAATGTTTAATTCATTGTAAGTTAACGATAATTTAATTATTTTCAAATAACACTAAATTGTGATATAGGAACCTAATTATTAGCGTTAGCTTGCATTACATTTCCCTTTTCTTGTTTGATTAAAATTATTTTGCCTCATGAGAAAGTCTGTGGGTCGAGAAAGATTATGTTAATGTAGACCTGCAGTTTTTGTTAGGTAATTACGCATAGGAATAACAAAAATAACTTTTAAGAACTTGTTATTTTAGTCATTACCCTGTGTAATGACCATGTAATGATGTTATATAAGGAGCACACAAAAATGCAAAAAAGGTAGTGCACTTTTCTAAGAACTGCAGTATCAATGATCTTGTGGAGGACTCGAGGCCATTTATTTTACATGCAGCGATGTGCTTTAGGATAACGTTCCACAGGCCACGAGTTAAATGAAGTCGTTTGATTAAGATAAACCTTCACACATTTGTTAGTTTTTACCTACCTACCTACCACGGCTCGTTGGACAGAGAAGTTTGTAGTACCATTTATGTACCATTCATGTAAACTTTTATATTCATATTATAATACATACATGGAACATATTTTATTATCTAGTCACTTTAAAGTCATGTTTAATTTTTTGATCAGACTGATAATGATTAACATCCGCTGGTGGTAAGTGATGGAAGCGGGATAATCTCTGAGGGATATAACAGTTTTTACTAAACCCATACCTACTCCTTATTGGTTACACACACACACGCTTTTTAAAATAGGTACGAATGTTAGAACTTTAGTGCCTTCTTTTACCATATCTTTGATTAATACATAGGTCCTAAGTATGTAAGATATTACGTATTCCTGTGTTTTATAGCGGCAAGGTACTCATACAAGTATATTTCAGTGCAAAGTGCATCACGATCGCGTTTATGTTACCTACTGGAGATCACATTTAGTGGGGCGGAGATAAATGCATCTCTTTGTTTTGCGACTTTATGCCTGCTTCATTACGAGGTTGCAACGTAACTTTCACGTATATACCTTGTTCTCGTGTATAAATAACATTGTAATAAATCACACATAAAGATTTTGTATGAATAATATTTTTAAATTGTTGAAGAAATGCTTTATTTTACTCATGTGTGCTAAAAATATAATATGCAATCTGGTACTTTTTTATTATTTTAATTTTTTTTTACATTAAAAATGTTTTCCAACCAGAATCTCGTTTCAAAATTCCAAATCCGCTAAAACAATTTCCTCAATACAATTGAATTGCATTATGAAACAAGTTTATCTGAATCGGTTATTGCAAATGCAATATAAGATAAGCGGGGGAGCCGCAATGGCAATACACGGACATATGTCACGACTTTTATTAAGCGGACTTATTCGGGAAAATATACGTTGGCTGACTCGGAGATATTGTGCAGTGACTTTATTAACTTTTGCGACGTCGTGATGAAACTACTAAATACATACCAAGATTGAATTTGCAGACATTCTTTATTCACTTGATTTTTATAGGTTAAAGCAAAATATACTCGTAGTTTAAATTTACGGACCAAAAAAGGCAACTAAAATTTCATATTTTGGTCCACACTCGCAATACGATAATAATAAGCAGATATCTACAAATTTTTAGGTAGTATTTACACATAATAACTATATGTCACAGTAAGCTAATCTATCTGGCGAAATTGTAAACTGTCGAAAGATTGTGAACCGTTGAATGTTCTGAGTGTCAATTTTTGAAATATTCATTATATTTACGTTTTCTTGTCTCTTTCTTGTAGGTTAGGTTAGAGTTCGACATAAAAGATCAGGTAGTGTTTGTTCACTTAGGTTCTATCGGGCTAATATACCTAACAGATTACAATCTACCGAAAAATAATGCGTTATATTGTAATCTTTCGACTGTTATAATTTCGCTTGATAGATTACAATCTAACGGGTTTCACAATATCTAACGGTTTTCAAAATATTACGGTGACATTTATACACCGCCAGCGGCTTCGCTCCCGCGTGGATTTCTAAAAATCTGGCCTTATTGCTTTCCTACATTAGGAAGGCAACCTCCGTGTGCAGCTTTCCTGCAGCATCTCGACTTAGCGCTGAGCGTTGATGAGTCAGTGAGTCTTTCTTTCATTGTACAATAAATCTTTGGATGAGATAATCATACTTCATGCTAATATTATAAATGCGAAAGTGTGTTTGTTTGTCTTTCAATCACGCCGCAACGGAGCAACGGATCGACGTGATTTTTGGCATGGTTATAGTTGAGGACCTGGAAAGTGACATAGTCTACTTTTTATCCGGACGAAGTTGCGGCCATCAGCTACTAGCTACAAAAGCCATAATTACATTGTATATTACCAATAATATGTGAGAATGATTCCCAAATACTATTATGAATAGGTCTGATTAATTAATAAATAAAAGGTTGCAAGCATAATTTTTTTTAATTTAGTACAGAAAACTTACAGCTACAATAGAAATGAATACATAAATAAAGAATAAGTATAACGCCAATTACAAGTGTTAACAGAAAGAATTTACATGAGTTCAAAATAGCTCGCAAAGGTGGAAAAATAAATATTAATATATACTACATGGAAAGTAATTAAAAACAAGATAATAGTTAGGAAGATGAATTAATACAAGAGAAGAACCAGAGTAAACTAATGGTAGGAATAATTTAGACATCATTAATTATTAATATTAAGATTACCAGCCAGCAAACTACTTCAACTCAGCCTGAGTTGAAGTAGTGAGAGTCAAAGAATTCATTGGCTAGAATTCTACGCATGGAGGTAGCCGAGGTGCAAAATAGATCTAGGTTAGTATTCTTTTTTAGATAGTTTATTGAATGATAAAGAAGATCTTGGAATAATTACAATAATCTAATACCAATAATATGTGAGAATGATTCCCAAATACTATTATGAATAGGTCTGATTGTAATATACCTATTCTACTATATACTTACCTACTTATTATATAATTATTTACTTTAGAGATTCTAAGATATAATTTAGTCAGAACTCGCAGCAACCTGATGCCGTGAGCCCATTTACTCGGGTTATGGATTCCATTGTTTTGGCTAGAGGCGTGTTCCCCATAACAAACATAACTTCCTGGAAAGGAGACGGCAGCCGTAATAGCACCGGACATTTCAATATAACTTGGTGTTCTAACTTCGGTATTTTTTCTATATATTTATTTTATTATTTCTTTTGCCATAAAAGATCTAGCTAAGACATATAGGTATGCTTTTTTTGAATAAGGGTAAATAAAAAATTAAGTATGGGCATTTTTACTACCATAATTAATTAATAAAAGGATGCAAGCGTCATTTTTTTTATGTTTAGTACAGAAAACTTACAGCTACTACAGAAATGGATACATAAATAAAGAATAAGTATAACGCCAAGTACAAGTTTTCACAGATAGAATTTACATATAGTTCAAAATAGTTCAAAATAGCGCGCAAAGGTGGAAAAATAAATATTAATATATACTACATAGAAAGTAATTAAAAAAGAGCTAATAGTTAGGAAGATGAATTAATGTAAGAGAAGAACCAGAGCTAACTAATAAATAATTTTGACATTATTAATTATAATATTAAGATTACCAGCCAGCAAACTACTTCAACTCAGGTGGTGAGAGTCAAAGAATTCATTGGCTAGAATTCTACGCATGGAGGTAGCCGTGGTGCAAAAGAGATCTAAGTTAGCATTCTTTTTTAATAGTTTATTGAATGATAAAGAAGATTTTGGAAAATAGGAGTTCTGATGAAATCTGGTTTGCGCAGATTGTGGGCGGAGAATAGAATGAGCACGGGGATTGGTATTGGTAGGCACTTTGAGGGATAACTTTTAACTTTTTTTGATTAGCAATATTGATGAGATAAGTCATATCGCTGACATTTCTCCTAACGGCTAAAAGCAGAAGGTGTAAGTGAGTACATAAAGCATAATAACTTAGGTTGGGATTTAGATTAAACCTAAACTTAAGAAGCCGAACAAATTTTTTCAGGATTATTTCAATGCGATGAATGTACACGTCGTATTGAGGATTCCAGATTTGCGACGCATTTGAAGTAGCAAGTACCTATATTTACTGACATTTTTTTTTTAAAAGTATAATTCTAGTAAAAACTGCCGCTTTTGATGCGGTTGCTTTGCTGCCCTTTTTACTGTTATAAATCATCGTGAACTATTCTTGTACATAATTTTTTTGCATGCAATTCCATGTTTTACAAACTACCTGATATATTGACTAACCTATGTCCAGTAACTAAATAACTATAATGCTAATGAGTAATTAAACAATAAAAATTAATTATGTTAGACTGGTTAGGTTCTCGTACTCATTTCCACTGTTACATATTATAATATTACATAATTTAGGAACATAATAAGCTCGTTGGTTCGGTTACATCTGAGCTGAAAATTATTTTAGCTCCGCGCCTAATTCTGGTACATTTGCGATGAGCTTAACAAGAACGAGCGAGCGGCGCGCTTTTCATCTTTGAAGCGCAACATTTACATTTTCGTCTCATTTATTTGCTATTTCGGGCCAGACCTCCCCTCCCATACCCGCACTCCGTCATTCCTCCCTCCAATGAATAAGTCTTGGCGTGCGTCAGACGCCAGAGTGAAACGGAATTGGGAAGGAACGCTCTATAAAGTCTAATTAACTTTGAAGTGAATGCACAAATGTAAGGAAATATAAAAAGAGCCATCAGGGGAAAGTGTATACCACGCGGCCAGCTCACCTTGCCCATTTCACTTAACGAAACGGATCCCGTCTGGATAGTTGCCTACATTTACAGGCAAATGAGACAACGAGTAACAAAGAACATCCTTTAAAATAAATATAAATCTTTCAAATACATAATGAACATAAATCAAAAGGTCCAAAATTTCGTTGACGCTCATTGAAAAAGGAAGCGCATGATCAGAATATGATTGTGTATTCCCGGGCTTTTTATTAAGATATTTATACGAAGAAATCCCTGTATTGTTATTCAGTGGCCGTCCCGTATAAAATAACGCGTCCCTTAATACAAACCTTTTGTCTCGGGGCGGTGGTTTCTTATTAGAAATAATTTCGATGCCACCCCTTTGTTTGTGATTCGCAGCTTGTGTACAGCAGGATGCAACCGTTTTCGTGACTTGATTTGAAATATGGTTTTCTTTTAAATATAAAGTAAGTAATGAACAATACCTAACTAGTACCTATCTAGAATAACGCATGTCTTACTTCAATCTGTAGGCCTTTTTAAAGATTAAGTACAAAGATTTTAAGAAAGATTTCAAGTACCTAATAAAGGTTACCTTGATATATTTTATGATACACACATCTCCGGCCAGATTGCTGATAGAAAAACGAGCGAAGCCCGAACCACCCCCGAATATAAATCGCCTTGTTATATTTTCCGGGACATTGGGATTCATGAAGTTTGTGAGGCTTGACGCCATGATTCTTTAAATCTATGTAATACAGAATACACAAATGTTATTTTGATTAAAGCTTGTTTCTACACAAGCTAAGTTTCGACATATAAGCAGTAGGTAGTAACTTACTTATATCCTATACCGAAAATAAAGTAACAAAGTCGCTTTCGTTTATAGTTTAGTTTCGTTTTAGTTCCTGCCATTTTTTTGAGCCAATGATAAAATCTTTATCATTGGCGTGATAAGAAGTTGGAAACCGCAAAGAAAAAACCGCTGAAGAAAACTTTTAGAAATAGATTATAATTTATATATTAAAAAAACACGACTGCGATGCCATGTTCAGCTTTTTTCCAAAAGATTAATAACCAATGTCACTTGGGAGGATGTAAGAATTCTAACGATACCCCATATATCCAAATCTGTTCGGGCATTTAGAAGCTATGGTGGAATATAGAAACTCTCGTACATACATGTACCCTGAAACATTACTCTCCTTGTTTTGGGTAGTTACCTACTCATAACATAATAATATAATGGAAGAGATCTTTGGTGTTACAGGACTCGTATAGTTTTCAATATATTGTTTTAAACCTGAAATAATTATATACATATATATATATATATATATATATATATATATATATATATATAGCAATAAACCTGTATTTATGCTAAATTAATGTTTTACTCCGTGAGAAACCAGAGACACTTAAAACGATTTGATAAAAATGCGCATGTAAGGTATACTTATTATATGCCGCCACTTGAAACTCCAATTAAACTCAAAGTACCCTAATCTGATACAGCAAGTGTATAAACCAGTTCTCGGTCGGGTCCAAGTTATTATCATTCAAATGCAAATAAGCCATTTTCTGCAGGACTCACTCTGCGCTGATATCACTCCTCCATATATATTAGGTATAATATAAGAATCTAGATGATAAAGCGTTTCCTTCTCTGGTAAATATTCTATTTTCCGAATGCCAAGTGCTTTAGATTAACATAACATTATAGTTTACTTATCTTAAGAGAAAGACTATAATTGTTTTGCTGCCCATTTAATATTTTGTCTAGGCGTTTAGTACACTAAAGAAAACGTATCAGGTACGTACAAGTCGTTTATGCAGGTAGGTAGGTATCACTTTAGGTTTTTAAAAAAACAGAGGGAACTCTTGGATTTTCCAAAAAAAAAGTCTTCGGGAAGTTAAACAACATAATCGGAAAGACAAATTATTGAACAGACAAACACTCTCCCGCATTATAAAATTAGTAGTAAGTACGGATTTTTGAGTAAGCCTACGTAAATCCTGAGGAGACGTTCGACGGTCAAATCTTCAAACAATTTGTCTTGACACTAAAATTGCTAAATTATTTGAATAACAATACGCCAAAATAGGGAAATAAAAATTAACAAAAGAAAAGGGGTACAAAGGGTACAATAGAGAGAGGTTGCGTAACATTGAACAAAGGGTGAAAGGTATGAATATGAATGAATTACTTGGCGAAATTGGGCCATGCCGAGGGAGATATTTGTCTTTTTGGGTTATTTTGAACTTTTTGTGTGCGAGGGAACGTTGACTTTGGTGATTATGCATACATTTACATAATTTTACCTATCCATATTTATGGCTCAAAGTGTAACGAATCATCACTGACTAAACTATATTACTTATAGATTGTACTAGGTTATGGAAGGATCTTAGGCTGTATTTATTCCATTTTGGATAGGTACTATTAAATAACCAAAGTAGTAAAACGTAGGTAAAGTAAAACTGCCTCAACTTGTTACGGAAGGATTGGCTCATCTTATGCGCAAAGGATCAGCCTGGCTGTTTCTTACTGCCATTCCACGTGGGCATGAACTGTTCAGCAATAAGATTAAGCTTCCTATAAGTTTATAAAAAATTGAGCTTATAACTTGGTCACTTTTTCCTTAGATAATTATTATAAAGCCGATTTGTTTCATTAAAAATTAATTGATTATGTAAAATCTACTACTAAAATTATATCTCTGTAGGAAGTCAATTTAACAAAATTATTTCACCACACGTTTTACGTTCCTGTTACGTAGGTATAACGTAACCGGGGATGTAATTTCGCCGGGATCCCAACGAGTTGCTGAACTGTTTTGGGCGGGTATTTATTAAACTGCCGGCCTGGATAACTCGAGGACAGGCTAAGCCCCACCGCACCTTCTCTAAATGAAGGCCCGGATTATATTAAATTGTGTCTATAAAGCGTATTTTGGACTAAATAACAAAACTTGGAATATCTACAAAATAAGATAAAAAATAATCATAGAGTACCTACGTCGGGAATGACCAATAGGTATCTACTTATATGTGTCACCGTAAGATTGTAAAATAGATTATAATCTAACTCGCGAAATTGCAAACTGTCGAAAGATTACAATTTAAATCATTATTTTTCGGTAGATTATAATCTGTTAGGTATATTAACCCGATAGAATTCCTGTTGCTACCTGATTATATTTGTCGAACTCTAACCTAACCTACAAGAAAGATACAAGAAAATAAATACAATTTATATTTCAAAAATGTACAGTCAAAACATTGAACGGTTCACAAACTGTCGACAGTTTACAATTTCGCGAGTCCGATTACAATCTAACGGTTTTTACAATCTTGCGGTACATATTTCAGAAAAGAAACAAATCACTGCAAAATGCAGTACCTAGATACATTTTAAAATATCTAGGTATTTACTTATGTAGGTGTTATTTGAAGCTAGTAAAGATCTAAAAATGTATTTTGGGAGCTCTTACTTGCAAGGGCAGTACGTATAGGTATGCCTATTCGCATTAGGTCATCAGTATTATGTAAAATTCATGCAATTTTACACTCTATATGAAGAACGAAACGGTTGTTAATAATATGCATAAGCGTAAACCAGAAGGGATTCTTCCTATTGACTCAAACAGACGTCATTGTTTAACAGATATATGAGGACGGGCAACAAGCTACCAATTGTGAAACTATTAAAATATATAGTTCCTCTCGCACGCATAGCTGTTTACTTACCAACCGTTTTAGTGCTAACCTACCTACCCGTAATAATTCGTAACTCATCGTGTATAATGTATTTAAAGGGAATCTAAATGTAATGAAAGGACCGATTTATTTTTGAAAATCTTATTAAGAAAGACGGAGTAGGTACCTAGATTGCCCGGTAGGTAAATACCTAAATATGAAAAAATTTAATACCTACTTTAACATATTGAGCATTGAAAATAGTTAGCTGTTTGCCAAGTTCTGTTTACTTTAAATTCTATAATATAGATAAGTATGTTTATTTATATAGATTTTTTATTCTATAATATAGTTATTTTTAAGCATATTCTAAACTAACCGCTCCTTACGATATCGAGTAGGTACAATAAGGAATTGAGGTAAAACCAATAAAGTTTATAAAAGTTCCCATTTGACATTGACAAAGTGCTCAGGAGTGCAAACTACTTCAACAGTTTGATTAAAACGTTTTAAGCTGTCAAACGATTACGATTCGCTTAGACAATTGGGCCTCTGGTGTGGCCACAGACATATTAAGGGATGTGGCACTACGAACACCCAAAAAAAAGAAGAAATTTTCTAAAAAACTTACTTCTCCCCAGAGAAACAATCGATTTAATTCAGCAAAAATAACGAGACAGAGGATTGTCAGTAATGTTTGCGGAGACTGAATGTGCCGAATCGGTGAACGCCTAAGTGCTCATAAATCTTGCTCCCCGCTGGATGGAAATAAGTGACATGACGCGATCGCTTACAACTATCTGTAGATGTAACAATACTTATGTACAAACTTAAAACTATGAAGATATTGTATTCAAACATTTAGACTGTGGTCGCGGTTTTTAAAATATCTACCTTCAGTCGTTAATAAAGAACTAAAAGGTATGATTTTCGCCTAATTTATATATTTTTTTTATATTATTCATATAATATGTTACACACAGAGTATAAATTTTAAACTGTTATACTTACTTATATTATTATACTGTTTATAGTTATACACAGACTATTTGAATATTAAAATTTTTATTTTAAAATTGTTGCGAGATATTCCACCGCGATAAATTGCCTCATCTGTTGACAGAACGGCAGGCTCATTTTTTTTGCAAAGGATCAGCCTGGCTGTCCAGCGCGTAAATGCAGCCAGCGTTCTTGCCACCATTCCACGCGGACATGATACATAGTAATTAGGTTAGGTTAGCTAGCATTAAGTTCTATTGTATTCTAAATAGGTATATTAAGTGGTTAAAAAAAAAAAAAAAAATTTAAATATCAGTTAAAAATTACCTAATTGCATTAGTAGCCCTGATTGCTACGTAATCACGTAATTGCTACAAAAATAATAACAGTGTAGGATTAAGCTTATTTTTTTACAATCTGTTTAGCCTGCACAACTTTATTTATTTTATAATTACAATGTTTGAAAATTGTAGGTACCTACGTTTCGTAAAGTAAAATAACTGTTTGTAACATTTACAAGAAAACACATGAGAGTCAATCCATAGCATATTATTAGCATTCAAAAATAAAATCCTTATAAAATAATGATGCATCCAATACTTTAACATTCCAAAAGCAATCTTTAGTTTACAAATATAAAGTTTAATCTCGAACGACGGTATGTGGAACTTATTCGAGTATTCGGAAAGAAACGGGTCCGTACAAAACGGGCACCTTTTATAAATACACGGCAACCATGTTGCTTCGAGCGCCAATCAGGGCATTCCGCTCCGAGATTATAATATGGCGGAGAGCTATGGGCATTATTACTCCCTATTATTATATCGGACTAAGGAATTACCTTTCACCGTCCTGGATTTTGGAATTTAACAAAAATTTTAATTTAAAGGCAGTAATGGAGAAAAAAGCTTGAAAACATTAAATGCTTTTAGAACGGTAAGACGTGTTCAACAGTTAATGTCATTTTAAGTTAATTTCAGTTTGGCTTCGGTGTAGGTACTAAAATTCTACATCAATGTTCGGTAGGTATTTTTTAGAAGCAAAGAGAGTACTATACGAATTTTGTCATAGTAGAGAAGATGTAGATTATCTAGGTTGTCCACTAAGACAAAAGTTCTTATTTTCTCTTTCCTAGTAGACTAGGCACAAGTATCTAGTGATATTAGGTAATTAATAACTAAATTGGCATAATTATTTAATTTACCTACCTCTTCAATACTAAAATTTTTCTTGATTTTTATTCATCTCACATGCTAATTGTGAAAGTACCTATCTATTTAGTTGGTATAAAATTTTATGTTTTTCATTTCCTATGTTAAAGTGAAAATTAGGTGTTAACCGTCTATATTAGTATGATAAACTTAGTTTTATTACAGACTAATGTATTCTAATAGCGAGATAAGAGGCCAAGTGCAGTACAAGTTGATATTTATTCGAACCCGTCTGATACGAAGACTGAAATATATGAACAGATGTTGGGGTGAACGACCCAACTCGGTCGGTCGTTCTTAGTTGCGCCTGCGCAATGCAATCAAAGGAAAAATAAATCCTTAATTGGGTATGAGTAAAATGCTATTGACATTGTGACAAGCAATTAATGGATTTATAGTCTTGTTCTTATAATTGTTTAATTTATTTCAGTCTACACAATATTTAATATACAATTCTATTTATTGAGCCTGAAATTTCCTTTTCTGAAAATGCATCTCATATAATATGCTTAGGACATTTGCAAATTCTGTGACAGAAAAAGTAATATGTTGTGTGTGTGGATATTTACTTTCGCATCTTATTCGCACAGAATATGGCGCTCTCCTAACATTTTCAAAAGTGATAATAATTTATTGAAAAATGGAATTCGACTCGGAACTTCCATGGGCGAAATTCCGCTTGATGTTTCCTTAGCCAACGAGAGTTATTGCGTTAGGTAAGTTCTACCTAATCGTTAAATATCAACACCTTCTTATTTTGTTTTATAGGTATAGAGCCACATCAGGACAATGCAATTTGACAATTTATATTTAATTAATTTATACGCGAAAAATATTGGAGTTTAGGTAAAATAAATAAATATGATATAAGTAGGTACGGGGCCTAGAAATTTTGATGTAATTCATAAAAAACGTCTGTCAAAACATGAAATTTATTCGTTAAGCGCTACTCAGAGTTGGATAAATCAGCCCTAAGTTAGATAATAATCTAAACCAAAATTGATTAGACTGAAAAAATATACCTAACTAGCTGCTGCCCACGACTTCGTCCGGGTGAATTGAGGTTGTATGGTTCCCGCGGGAACTCTTTTATTTTCCGGAATTAAAAGTAGCCTACGTGTCCAGACTATAATCTATCACTATGCCAAATTTCATCCAGATCCATTTTGCCGTTCTGGTGTTGATTGCTGGTTGATTAACAAATATCCATCTATCCGTCCATCCATCCAAACTTTCGCATTTTTAATATTGGTATAATATGGTCGGAGAAAAAGTTTCTTCATATTTTATATCCAAATTCAAGACTTTTTTTCCAAAGTTTAAATAGTTATAGTATGTGTCATTTTGTTTGATAACTGATTGCCATATGGTAGGTAGTGATTTATTCCCGTTGCTTGAATTGATAATCAGTTACGGTATTTTTGTTTAGTAAAACTAAAGCTACGTTTTAAAATACCGTAACTGATTATCACCATCATGTTTAATAATTAATCGGAGTCAATAAGTGTAGTGTACCTAAATTGAATAAATATATTTTGAATATATTATGTTCTCTTTCGCGTTTTATTTCAGTCTGATAAAAGAAAAAATATCACCTTTTTAGCCCGCGGTGTAGAACATCAACGTTAATAGACAGGTTGGAGGGTTGAAGAGTACCGGAGCCCGGAGGTGATTTAAGAAAATTACATTATAAAAAGGAAAAGAAATGAGGGGCTAGGGCGCGGCATCTTTCAAAGACATTATTATAGACCGTACCAATTTAAATTCAAATGTATAAAGTCCGCCTACCGCATTCTGTTGGATTATTTTATAATAATCCAAAACGGAATTGGATATTCCTTTAACTATAAAAATGAATGGGTACAGGTGCAAGAATTTTTGAGCAAGGATGTTAAGTTAAATAGGTAAAAAGCATATTACTTAGTTGTTTTCGAACTCACACAATAGGTATTCAGATACTTAAAGTTACAAAAAGGATAGGAATATGTATCTATCTTAGGTATTTAAATAATTTTTGTACATTTTGGGAGTTTAAATATTACTTGGTAACGAAAATCAAAAACAAAATGTTTCTATTTGTGAGCACTAATCCTTGTACATTGCACCAAAAGGAAACTGGTCAGTCACTTTTATATAAAAGTATTATCAATTTAATTTACCGTTTCGACTGTACAAAATATAAATAATTAGAAAATGTCATATAAATTTAGAGGCGTAGGGATATTACCCACCTCTAAAGTACTATACCTACTTTTGTAGATTTTAAAAGGTAACTTATCGTACTTTAACTAAAGTCCATACAATCAGTAAATACACGGATAGGTAAGTAAAAGATTTTATTACCACCTTTCCTTAAATTGGAAACGCAGACTCGGGTCGAATCTAAGAACTAGAAGTTGGGCCGTAAAAACTTTCTTTGTTATCCGATACTATCGGGGTGGAACTCTTTAATTTGGCTTGAACGCTACGATTTCGATGGAAAATTTCTCTTCTCAAGTTAAATGACGTTTGAACACCTCAACTCTACCCGTATAGAACTTTGACTGAATCTAGGTATTCTAGGCAGAATTTATGCTGGTTTTACAAATAAAACCAAGTAAAAAGTACCAAGTAACGTTTTAGTATGAACCTGTTTAAAATCTACATGCATTTTGCATTCGTTGTATACATATGCTGCTAAAATTCTCTCTGTCTCTTCCCGGTAAGAACGGCAGGTATTTCAAAATTTAAATCGGTTGTAGTAATGGTCAAATTCCATTTTCTATGGTTTATTCAATTGACGATTCAAAAGAACTGACTTATAAAATTTTATTTCAATAATAAAAAATATTATCCGAGTTTAAATTGCGTACAAACTCAATTAAAACGTCTGCTATAATAATCTGCTTATACAACGAGTATTGATTTACATAACTTTATATTAGATATATTTTATTCTATCGCGAAAACAACGTTTCTAGATTTCAATCATAGCTTAGAATAGGTAGGAATAGGCTTAGGGCGTCTACAAATTATATTTAAGGTGATATGTACTTAATCTTTTTAATAGATAGGTTGATAATACCTATTGTAAAAGTACTGAAACACAAATATTAAAACAGAGATAAGTACAGGTTATTTTATTTCTTCAAAACTGCCTTTACTATACTTTAATATTATATATCCGTAGACGTTATAATTACAAGGTGCCCGCATTCCTTAGCCGCGGGCTGCAATTACAAAATATTCCCGGGCGATCCAATTAAAACGTTTATCCGCAAAATTCCGAGCCTCGGGAACTTTCCAGATTCCCCTTTGCCAGCTGTAATGACTTCGCGAATTCTTTGGATTTCTCTCGCTTGCCAACGGCAATGTATTTACATACGTTATTCTCATTTTGAATTGAAACTCTTACATAGTTTCATCTGATGGTAGGATTTTTTAAATTTCTTTTATTAGAGCTAGTACTAATCACAGTCTGACGGAAGCTAAATTCCCTTGGGAATGTCAGCTGAATACTTAAATCAGGTGCAATTACAGAAACTACACTTACTAAATAGGTACCTAAGTATTTTGTATGCGAAAGTGAGATTGTTTGTTGGTTCAATTACGCCGCAGCGGAATAATGGGGCAACGTATTTTTTTAAACCTGGAGATCACAAACGGAAACTTTTTATCCAGGAAAAGTAAAGGTTTTCTACGGGATTTTTAAAGACCTGAACCCACGCGGACAACAGGACGTCGTCCTGAATCTAGTAGGTAGGTAAGTAGGTAGTGAATGTGCTGAGTGCATTGGAGTTATTCAGGTTTGAGTTAGTTACTTAGGTAACTCCTAGCCAGAGCAGACAAGAATTTAATTAATTATGCTTACCTTTAGTAAGGATAATTCAGTAAGTAAAGATTATACTAAGGGCAAAAAGTTATCGTTTTAGTCGTAGGCACATTTCATTTGTGGCGTAAGAAATACCCTCTCTTAATCCCAAAGGCGTCAGTCTCAACACGAACGAACGATATTTAGCTAAGAGTAATAATATAAAACAATATGAGCCTTGCTTAAGAGTGCGCTACATAAAGCTCACCCCGAGAATAAATGGATTACTTATGTCCGCGGCGCGCCATCTAGCGGGGGGCGCGTGAACTGTATGAGTTATTGTTATTGCACGGATTTCCCCGCTTCCGATATGTTTTCACTTACACCCCTCTTGTACGGAAAGCCATAAAAATCTAAACGAAATATTCTATTGAGTTGTCTGTCTATTAAAATACAAATTACTTGGGTGAATTTGGTTTAATGGGATGATTAGATATTTTGTTGAGTAATTTAATGTAAGGAAATTAAATTTACCGAATGTTTTTCCCCATATTCATAAATAAGTAGGTTTTAGGAAAACTATGAACATGATAATTGTAATATACTCACCGAATTGTAATATACTTGCAAGAGTTAAAATTTATGATTCTATGTAAAATTGTAATATAGTGACTATGCATTATCTAAGAAACAGCTTTCTTCGTAATTGTACCGGTTTCACTCATAAGTAAGGAAAGTAGGTAGCTTATTATCTCGTATCGTAAAGATGTTCGAAGGCGGACATAATATATCTCATCGGCTCTCGGAACACCCGCGTTGAACACTACCGGCATTCGATTGCCTCATCGCCAGGCTGACTAATTACGTATTACCTACATACTTATAATAAAAAGACATGACTTGAGTGACTGGCTAACTGATCGCACAGCCTCTGGGGTTAGAAACGTGAATTATTAACAGTAGATCCCTTTTATGACCTGGGCACTCACTAAAAAAGGATTTTGTTATAAATAACACCCCTATAGCGGTGAAGGGGTAAAATTTGGTATGAAAATGTGTCATTTTTTCAAGTTAAATCCTTGAAAATTAGTATATTTGGGTTTTTGGTTCAGAACTACGGAAAATGACTACTAAATAATTCATTCTAAAAATCCACTAGTGTGAAACCGAGGTGCGATAGTTAGTTAGGTAGGTAAATATATTTGAACTGCAGCGAAACCTACTCTTGAGAGTAAAATACTTGAGTTGTTAGTAGACTGACAGTTGGATGTTTAAACATGCGGCTTAAACACGGTTCAATAATATTATGTTATCCATTGTCAAACAATTATACTAATCAATATCAAAGTAAAAACCCTATCAACCACACAACCACATGTGCTGTAAGTAAATTATTGTACCAAACGTGTCTATAATGCGGCCTTGGTACGTACCTTGGTCATAATGTTGCACTTTATTACTCTGGAGATATTGAAACTTTAGGTACTGCTTTTGAGATGTCAATGCTTTACCGAAGCCATTTAGTGTGTGAGTGAAGCAGGCAGAAGTAAGAGTTGGATAATTAAGTACTGGATTTAAAATAGATTTTTTAAATACGCGCGACTAAAATCCACGCTAAATAGATTAACTACAAGGGATGATGCCTATATCAAAAATAAATTATTGGTAACTGATTATTAAATAGAGGGTCTTCCAAAAGACCTAAAATCCACATTTTCGGTTAGTTTTAGGTATGATAACCATTTTGAAATATAGATTAAAGAAAAATGTGCGTTGAAATTTTATGACGTCACAATGGGGAATTTCATACAACTTCCATACTAGAAGTGCTTTTTTAAGTTTGATAAAAAGTTGCTGATTTAATTGAGTTGTCATCATCCCTATTATCACGTTAATAAGTTGCTGTGTTTCACATTTAAACACGACATATACATAACGCCGTCGTTAACTCCGTTACAAACAAGAGGCATAAGTAATCGCCGAATAATTAATAACCTGTTCACATGCGAATTCACTTTACGATAAATTAAGTTGCCGTAAAGTTAATTAAGGATACGGACCGCCCGTATGTTCTTTGAAAACAAAACTACGTATGTAAAATACCACACACTGCGAAATACGATTGAGCAATTTTTCATTTCATAACATAATTAGACATCCATTATGTATTAATATTATTTTAATAAAAGTAGTTTTAGAATCATCGAATCACATCACATAATACTTGTACTTAATAACAGATTCGCTTTTCAATCAAGTTTTCTTCGCAAAAACACATTATACCTCACTTATTGTATTTTGTAATCCATTAAAATATAAATTTATAGCTTATTCAATGTCAATTAATCTATCCCAATGTGAACAATTATTGTAGCTGTACCTATCTGAAAACAAATATAGATACTAACTACTCATATTAATAAAAAGTAGCTACAAGGTGGTATCATGCTAAATTATTATCTAGTTTACCTTTTAGGTCGTTAAAATATCTTAAAACTCATTAAATGCCTATAAAAATACCTGAATACTAGAGGATCTCTATCTAGGCATGAAAATAATTAACTCCAAACAAAACATGTACAAAATTTCATAACTTCGTTGCTAAATGTAAGCTTTGATATGTATCTGTTAATTGCCTAGGTAGGTATACTTAATGATTACTAACCACAAGTTATTGTAATGATAGCAATTAACGCGAATGAGGTATGTAAGTACCTACGTAACTTTATAGTGTTTATAGCTTTAATAAAATAAAACACCTGTCAAGAGCCAAAGTAGGGAAAAATTCCTGTGATTGAAAAAAAAGGACTCTATATGATTTCCTACACAATCAATCTTGAAGCTCGTCAGTATAATTCAATCAATATTTATTTATTCAAATTAGGTACACTGTACTCTTAATGACGTCCAATAACTTATAAAAAATGGCGGCGATAATCGATTACGTTATCTTAAAAATAAAACTGAGGGTCTCAAACGCTTCCTTGTCTGAGTAAAGCCGACAACAAACTCAGCGGGGTTTATATTAGGTAGATAATATAATTATGTTTCCTGGATACTTTTAGGAGCTTGTATGACCATGTTTAAAGCTGCATTTTTGGTGGGCAGCTGGGAGCTGTAGCGGAAAGAATACGCAGTGTTCCGCAGCTATGTTTTCGGTGACCGGCAGCGGAGTACATCGACAGGCCTATAACAATTACCGTACACGAGCAGATTATACTAACGATTATTAGCGGATCGCGCGTTTTCCGCTTGCCACTGAAAACATTTCATACAAAATGTATGGCGTGAGCGTATCGCAACCGCGAATCCGCTTCCGCCCCACTAAAAATTCAGCCTAAAGGTTCTTCTTTTCCCTAATAGGTATCAAGTAGGTAAGTAACTAAGGATCAGTTTCATTATAAAATAGACTGTTATAAGAAATATTCTACTAGTTTTTTATATTAAGAAGTTTAGTATAAAAGTGTGTCCTTCTGTCTGCTATAAGTAAACGTTCACAGCCCTGCATCTTTTTAACAGATTTTGTCAAAATTTTGTGCACATAAGTAGCATTCCAGGGAAGGACAGGGTTAAACTTTTTATCCCGGGGATTTAAAAGGTTCCCGCGGCAATAATAAAACTAGTTTAATTTATTATTTATTTATTTTAAAATTTAGTTGGCCCCTTTGTAATTGATTCCAAAGTAATTTATAATTATATAATATAAGCAATTAGGTTTCTATACCCATTTTGTAAGGGTTTTATACCGGTGATGAAAGGAAATGAAATATTAAAATACCTAGGTATGTAGATATTTTCCTCGGCCATCGTTCGCCATCTGGTTTCCGATTTTGTCAAAAGATATATTTTGGCGACACGCCAGTCGCAAGCGCATGTTCTCATATTTGCTTTCTTAAATAATAGGTACTGTGAAAATAACACAAACACATCCGCGATCTAAATTTTACACAGAACACTTCTTTCACGGTTTAAATCTAAAACTGCACTGACTGCGTCTACGCTTTCTCTTTGCAGGCAAAAAAAAACTAATTTGAATTTACAAAATTGGGTCAGCACGCCTTTCTAGGAAGCTTAGCTTTATTGCTACATTGTAGTACCAGTAGAGCCATTTCTATATTTTTGATGAATTGGAGGTGAACTAGTAAGTAGATGAAGAATTATACTTTATATTAAGTTATAACAGTAAGTAACTAAGTAAAATATTTATAGTACTAAAATATGATGGCCGCGACTTCGTCCGCGTAGATAAAGATTTTTCGATCCCACGGGAACTTGAATATTCTGGAATAAATATAGTCTATGTCCTTCCCCGGAATACAACCAAAAACTCTGTACTGTTTCGTCAAAAACGGTTGATGAATCGTGTGGACCGTGAAAACCTAGCAGACAGACAGAGATACACACTTTCGCATCTCTAATAATATTAAGTATGGATGTATAGAGAGAGATTCACTTTAAAACAATAATTTCCATTCGCCTAAGAAGTACCTAAATAATATTATGTGGTTAATAAAGTTATTAACTAAAATTGGCACTAGGAATAAGAAACAATAAGTATGTTTTCAACTCAACATAGCTATGGTACTTATCTAGATAGGTAGGTAATAGGTATATTCTTATAGGCGGGTACTATGTACCAGAGTACCAGATTACCAGACTGTAACTACTAAGAGAACGAATTCAATTGTTCTTAACCGTAACAACTCGTAGGTGTGTATCTAATAGAAACACTGCAAATCCAAAATTAGGCACAATCAATACCTAATTTATTTAAGTAGTAGGTAGGTACCTGTCTTAGTTTGTTTGTTGGTAAATTAATGTCAGTATTTACTAAATTACTAGTCAAATACATAAAAATCTCCAATAAATCATCTTATAAGAAAGTTAGTTTTTTCCCTTCGAGATACAAAACCTCCAAAAGAGTCTTTCAAAGGTTAATTTTTTGAGCTTTTAGAGCTTTGCTCTATAGTCCCGCCATTTTATCTGACCCGGTAGCCAAAATTGGAACTCATTTTTTATGACTGTTAGTTTTTGTTTTTATTTTAATTTTAATAGACTTGAACGTTAAATAACAATGACTTGAGGGGTCAGTTAAAAGTTTCGTTAAATTCTGACCAACGCCATCTAGCGGTATACGCCTGAACTCTTACAAGCTTTGAAGCTTAGGAGCTTTTGTACTTAAATGATGTGAGGCTCACAGGTTTGAACAGACCGGCTGGCCAACTTACTGCCTCTATTGTCAAATAACGCACCAGATTACCAAATCTACTCTGTTTTTGACACATTGACTACTGTACTGGTACTGATTTTATAGTTAGGTGTGTGGCCTAGTGTTATTTTTCATTTTTACCTAGTACTATCACTACTTTGGTAGTTGTTTCCTTCCACGTACCTTCTAGACTAAAAATGCTGTAAAATATAGGTTCCTAAGCGCAAGAAAGGCAAGTTCTTTTTTTACTATATTTTTTGAGTCCACTACGCTGCTCCAATGCGTGTGAGCGAGCTTTAACGACTATTATCAAGTTAGGCATAAGTCTGCTAAAACCTTAGATTTTCTTTTATTCAATTTCTTTTAGCTTTCATCAGTCCTACCAGTACATATTAAACACAGGTAGGTAACTTGTGAATATTTTCCAAACCACTCAAGGGGAGAATCATAACTAAAATATGTAATGTAATGTAATCATATAAAATAATGATTCCATCTTCCAAGACAAAATACAACCAATTGTTAGTCATTTTAGATAAAAGTTATTTTTATATGGGAGAAATATTATCAAAGACAAGATAAAGAATCCTAGATAGAGGAAGCTCTACATTTTTCTTGAAAAGCGCCATCTTTGTGCAACTCGTAGAACTAAAATAAATGTTCGTCGCGTGTAAACAGATTTCGTCAACCTTTTACCTTACCGACGTTGATAAAAAAATCTAAAATTGTAACGAGAATACCTTTTCTGTTTTACCCACTGTGAATTGGAAACTATTTGCCTCTCTAAATGTTTAATCGTAGATAGGTATTAATATAATAACTTATCTATAAAGTAATAATTATGTCTCCCATACAGTTTTATTTATTGTTACCCACAGTGTCAATGTACAACTCTCACTAACAAAAATTCCCTATTCCACACCGGCAAAACCGATAAAGGTCATCTATATTATTTTATTATAACTCAAACTCATATTTTTTTATTCAAATAAACTTATTAAAAGTACTTTTGAATCATCGAGTGAATCTACCACTGATTTGAAATACCGTTGCTACCGAGAAAAAATGTATATGTATACTTAGAGGTTTAGACTTATGGTCTAGTAGTTTTGAAATCAAAGAACAAGAAATTCTGAAATAATTATTAAAACATAAAATGACCAAAGGTTTAGAGCACCTGTTCCTCAGACCCTCCCTTATTCGTGTAAGATAGCACTCGCACATACACAATTTGCGTGTGTGGTCGAGAGTTTCAGGTGCCATACCCGTTCTCCTCGACGCCATGTTTGTTTTATCTATTATCTCATTCTATCTTGAAGAAAACTAAACGTGTCACATGAGGTAAAGAATTTAGTGCCATCTCCTTTGTGTATTGATAGTATATTGGGTTCATTTTTGATTTGAGAGGGGAATGAAAAATTTAAAAGCACCGCATGGCGGAGCTTTCAATGCATTCCTGCTGGAGTAGTTTTGATTATGGCGCCGAATAAATTTGATAGTTGCGATCAAATAAGAATAAAAGCTTTAGAGTTTTAGTAGTGTTCTATTTTGATTGCTAACCTGCATGAAACTACCTATACGCCGAAACAGATTTATGATTTGAAAAATTGGGTATTTTATGCGATTAAAAAAAGTTATATTAGAAAGAAATTTATTTTTAAATGTTCAGGGTAATATTTTAGAAAAATATTGTGCTTAAATTAATATTTTAAAAATTTTGAATTAATAATAGATGATTTACTTACCTTTAAGGCAAGGATTTGTGGTAGTTTTGATTGCGTCTTTTTATTTAATCCATCTTGATGAGATCTGTAACAAAAAAACACAAAAATGATACTCATACATAACATGGTAGGTAGTTTTTTGACACCTAAGGTTTGTTTATTAAATTAGATCAAGATATTTTACTGGTGAAAAATACTAAGTATGCGAGTTATCGGATAAATTAGATTTAATTGTTTTCTCCGAGATTAAAGATAAGTGTCTTTGTAGTTATGTAGAAAAATATATCTATTATGAATACAGTATAGGTATAAAATACTATAAATAATAATTTTTTCGGCTCTTTTTGTGTGGACTAAAAGCGAAACAGATCATTAATTTACCTACCACAAAAACGCTGGTAAGTTCATAAGAAAGCACAGATACCTATCCATTATCCTCATTTTTTACAACCACTTATGTTTGTTTCAACTAAACACTCGTTTACCAACTAAAAGAAAGGCCATCGTTTCAGAGCGGCTATAAATTTACCGCCATTAATATTTGCTTAACTTACCATAAACCAGCCGGACTCCCAACGCCGAGCCAACGTGCACTTAGCAAAGATTATCTCGCTATGTGTCGGTATATTATGTGGTGATAAATAATGTACGTTAGTGCACAAAACAGGTTTTATTTATTGACCTGCTTGCTACAAGGCACAGCTGCGCTTTTAACATGACTACAATAAAGCAACGAGGCACAGATATACCTATTGGATATCAAGTAGCTAATGCATACCTATCTATACGAATACCTATTATAAATGCGAAAGTTTGTATGGATGGATGGATTTATATTTATTACTCAATCACGCCAGAACGGTTGAACGGATTTGGATGAAATTTGGCACAGCGATTGATGGAATAACACGAAAAATTAAAGAGTTCCTGCGGAAACCAAAAAACCTCAATCCACACGGACGATGTCGCGGGCTCTATTTTTTTTTAACTTAAATGTCTACTGTAACATCACAGAATACTAAAATAGGTCATAAGGTCTGATTTTACTATACAGTAGACTGATGTTTTACTAGATACCAGCGCGATGGCTACCTCGAACTTCTAATATAAAAGATGATGCAGTAGGTAAAACATACTTTAGTTATATGATCTGTATTCTACAATAAATCATACGGCATCTAACCTAATCATATTATGAACACATAGGTAGGTACTAAAATTCTACATCAATAATGAACACAATATATGCTCCGTGCAAGATTAGGTATATATCGGTAAGGTAAAAAATGTACCCAGTAATAGATTTTTGCTACCTATGTATAAAAAATCTTATCCTGACAAGATAATTTTTTGAGGCGGGATAATTAATATACCTGCAATGCTACGCAAAAGTATTCATCGTAGACATCAACGGTCTACACGTTCTCGTAGACCCCTTAATTTTGAAATGCAATTAAACAAAAGCATAAGAAGATATGAACGGGAAACTTTGAGAATAGGTATTGCACAATTATATTTAAGAAGTGAATAAATAAATAAATATTGTCGTCGCGCTGCTCCTCGAATATAATTTCATAAGACCCGATAGGGACAAATGCAGCTGCTTGGAACGATAATACCTATGAAAACCAGTCGAATTCTTACTCTCGTATTTTTCTTCTCCTACAAAACAGAACCGATTTTATTTTTATTTTTTCACGAATAATTTAAGAAGGACTCAGGCTATGTCGTTATGTTTTTCTTTTTTATATTATATTCGTCAAATTTATTTGTGGGATATCTGATGATGACGCGAATACTAGGCCGTTTGTTACATTTTTGAAGGTTCCATATAGTAGGTATAGGATAGGTAGGGACATGGTACGGACACGTATAGATTTTATTGTGCTAAAATATTTTCTCTATTTTAATTATGCATGGAGAAAACAGACTAATAACGATTGTATGGGGAAATCGCCCTTCCGTATCGTCTTAACAATGATGCCCAAAGACAACAATATGTATCAAAATAATATACTGCGGTAGGCCTGACGTGGCAACAAATTATATTGCTCACAATAAAAAGTAATTTACTAGGCACGTCTTGGAGGTCAAAACGCTGAAGCGAGGGCACGTCCGTCCTCCGCATGTACCCATGATTGATACGCAATAAACTGAATTTATTACGCGACCGCCATAAACGAGGTTCTGAATGGCTAATCATCTATTAATCGCAATTTAACGCATCAACACTGTCAAATAATACTTGAAAGAACAAGCGATAAAAGTTTATTGCGCGAGCTTGAGCCATTCCTACCGCACATGGCTTAATTATTTACCCCACCCAATCGGTATAAAAATCCATTAAAGGTATATTCTGGCAGTGCGCTATGGAAGCAGATAAACGCGATGGTACAATAACGTAAAATTGATGCGATCATTGCAATCGTCGCGATCGATCTTCTTTTACACGCCTCGTCTTTAGACTTGCCTTAGATCTAGGTATTTTGAGTATATTAACCTACTAATCTATGTAAATTGTAGATCCAGCTTCCACCTGCTGTGTTACCTCAAAACTACAGTAAGGGACTATTCAAGGGGCGGATAAACAAATTCCTTAAAAGAAGGTAACGCATTTGCAGTACTAGTATCATGGGCGGCGGTTATCACTTAAAATCAGGTGACCCGCCTTCTCATTTGCTTGGTATTTAAAATGTTTTTTTTAAAGTCTTTATAGGCTTACGCTTGACCACAATCACACCTGATGGGAAGTGATGAAGAGGCCTAAGATGGAACGCGCTTGCCTAGAAGATGCCTATTCACTCTTGATTTAAAGATACCCGGATTGTAATTGGTGGGAAACACAGTTTTTGGTATACCTAGTGTTCCAGACTTTTTGTATGTATTCAAAATTAATGGTTTGAATCAGACAACTTCAAAACGACGAGACAATGATGGTATATGTATCACTAGATGGTGCCCGCGAGTTCGTCCGCGTGGTTGGGAACTCCTTAATTTCCTGGGATAACAAGAGAACTTAATTTAACGAATTAAAACATACGACTGCCCTGCCATATTATTTTTCGAGTTTACCTCCATAAGAAGCGATTTACATATGTAGTGTTTGGAATCTTATTCACATTTTTTATTAAATGATATTTTTTTGTGAATCACTGGATATTAAACTATAGTGTTATATATTTTTGGAATCTACTCATCATTTTCTAGATGATGATTAATATAGTTAATCTTATTTTCGTATTTTTTTTTCAATTTTGGTCTTTAATGCGGGACCATGGTCACCCCATCATTTTTTTTTTAAATTTTACTAGCCTATGTCACCCGGAATAAGCTATTCTAACGATACCTCATTTATCAAAATCGGTTCAGGCGTATAGAAGTATAGAAGTTATGGTGGAATATACAAACTCACATACGTACATACATACATACATACATACATACATACATACATACATACATACATACGTACGTACATACATACATACATACATACATACATACATACATACATACATACATACATACATACATACATACATACATACATACATACATACATACATACACACATGAACCCTGAAAACAATTTACTCCTTTTTTCAGGCAGTCGTATAAGAAGTATATAGTGTAGCATATATCCTTACCCGCGGGATGTAACCTACCATCCATACCAAATTTTATCCAAATCGGCTGAATAGATAGGCCGTTAAAGCACAGCAGAGAGAAGGACAGACAGGCAGACGGATAGTCAGAGAGATAGACACACTTTTCCATTTATAATGTTAGTATGGATATAGATTTTCTTATTTCCTCTCTAAAACTTCATCTACCTTATTAAACACGGAACAGCTCCTAATAGCCCCATAACCTGCCTCAAAAGTTGGACATAACAGCGATTGTTTCATTGTTTATCGAATAAAATTTATAGTACCTAAGGTTACGAGTGCAGTTTGTAATGTCGTCGACCTTTAAATTGCCTGATTATGCTTTTTTAATGGCCGAGCGGGATTTTATAAATATTTTACTGTACGTCCGATAAGGCACATTACTGTTATAGTAATATTGCGAATAATTGAACATGGGTTACCCGGCTTTTCTTTTACGACTTATATTATAGCTACATAACTAATAATGTGCTGTGGAAATCGGAATACATGGTCTTTATGCTAAACATCAGTAGGCAAGTTACTGTGGTAATATTTTATTATATTCAAGTTGGTCACACAAATGTAACTCGATCAGTAACAGGTTATTTACGATAATAGTATTCTACAGATTTAAAAACATTATTTCCTGCTTCCAAAAGAGACATGTACCTATTTTTTCTCCTTTTAATACGAGTATTCTAAGGATTATAATATCAGATGGCAAACCGAAGTCGTAATAAAGAAAATACTCCTTAATTTTCCGAAAATTAAGGAGAATTTGATCTTTAGAAAATAGAATTATATAAATTAGATTAAATGAAAAGGCATCCGTTCATTCAAAGGCAACCGTATCGATCACCCAAACACCGGTTGTTTAGTGATGTTGTAAATCAAATCATCAATTATCGACAAGCGTTTACACTCGTGACGCCGCTGCGTAAACAATCTGGACGGTAAAACTGCTACCTACGTTTTACGACTATTCAATTTGGGGGAAAATCGATTTTATTCGCTCGCTTTCTAATCGATTCACGGATAAAATCGCTCGAAGATTATGCTTGGCTTGTATTCCAATTTTTTCCAACACGAGGAAGTGGTTGGCGGATACGTATGGTTAGATGCAGGGTTTGATAAACAAAGTATAGTGAAGCTGGTTTATTTAGCAGTTAGCTCTTCCTCATTATTTATTCTGGACCGGGAAAATGGGAAAACCTAAATGTATTTCTGAGCTACAATATCTTAGAATTAGGCTAATTCCTTATTTAAAATTGAGCCAATTTATAAGAGATGGGCAAGTATTATGAAACTTATATGAGTGGGTACAATAATTACAGGTGTCATAGATTCTAGTGAACGCTTCATGTCATTGTCCTAGAGCAAATCCATGGTAATCTGGGTAAAGGTTACAAAAATCATTTTATAGATCCACTTGTATAGAAATAAATTACTTACATATTTGTAAATGTGGAACAGCAAAAATCAGTGAAGAATCCGTCCTTAATTCCATTTAACACGTCTTGTGTAACAATTAAGAACCAAGTGTTCAGTAAAACGCCACCAGCAGAACTGAGGACACAGTACGTCCACAATTGTAACACATATTTACGTCGCTAACAAAACACTAACAAATTGATATGTTTATCTACAAAGGACAATAAATTCATTCAGCTACGGCCCACCCTTAAGAGGGGATCCACCCTTCTGATTTAAAAAATTACAAAATATTACATTAATAATAAAAAAGTATCTCTCCCTCAGCATATCCTTCGGTCCCTAACTATGTAAGATAATTTTGGTCGCCTCATAGTTCCGGTGAAATGGTCTGTGATGCTTTGAAGATTTACATGACATACATTATTCATAACCATCCAAGTAACCATCATAACCCACGCTCATATTGTAAAAAATGCGCTAAACTTTAGCTAGCACACGTTTATTTTTACTTAGACTTATAATATTATTTCTACAAAGTTAGCACACAAATGATTAGAAGTGTACTTATCTATTATGAATGGTCTTCGACGCCTACATGAGCATGGTATATCTTAAAAATCGTGAATACTTTCATATGAAAGAGTACCGTAACTGACAAACACAGCTTAAGCTATTAGATCTAGAAGCTCAAAACTTTTCGTATGAATTATCTCTATAAATAACGTAGATCCAAATAGAGAAAGGAAAAACCTTTGAGATGTTACAGGGTTGTCCTCTAAAAATGTTAAACCCAAAGTCATGGAGATCAGCATAACAGAAAATGTCACCTAGTATGGAGAAAATTAAATAAGTTATAATTTGCTTTAGTTTTTCCACGATGAGAAGTGTTTAAAAGTGCAGAGTTTTCCATTGTACTCCTAGCTTGAAGGCAATCATTTTAATTTATTTCCCTTTTAATGATAGCCCGCACGAACATTTCACACTCTCCCACCCTTTTGCTAAGCCTTTTTGTCATAACCGGTGCCTATAAAATTAAAATCAAGTTCTAACCGGATCAAAAAATAGGGGTATTCTATGTTTTAATTTAGTGATAGTTTGATGGGAAAAGTTTTAATAGGCTACAGCCCTTGTTACGAACTAATTGGTCACGAGAGATAGTAGAGGGTGGAAAACTGAGGGGATGCTTTTAGCTAAAACATGTATTTTAACATAATATTCTTACATAATATAGCTACAATATACCTATATTGTAGGTATATTATGTAAGTACATACTTATATTTAAATGTTTATTAGGACCATTGAAGATACCCTTTTCTTAATAATAATGATTCAGTTTTTTTTCGACTTTGAAATATGGTACGCCGCGCTACGCCGGAGTCATGAAACTGATTTACATTTTCAATAAAAAATTGCTTGAGTAACACAATGTCTATCGATCTGTTCCTCTTATTACTCAATAATACTATTATACCTAGTATATATCTAATGTTATCTATCTTTCTATATAGTAATTATTGTAATAAGGAAATAATAAAACTTTGATCATAAAATAGTAGGTAATTTTACTTTTTCTGCACAATTACTATCCGCTAAGTTGTGACATTAAACAAGTAAATCATAGATTACATAAATAGATCATAAATTTCCTGATTTCTAATCAAATCAATCAACTTTTAATCTCATCTGTTGAAAAATCAAAGTTGCAATCTAGTGTAAGTCTGGCATCAGCCTAGATTAAGTAATTAAGTACTTATGTTAAGTTATTGTTTTTTTGGAGTAGGTAATGTTAAATTACCTAAATGTTTAAATGTGTTTATAAATGTTTACCTACTATTGCCGCTTTATAATTACTTGTTTACTGTTTAACAGACAGGTACTTATAAAGTGGTACCTTACAAATATATAGTCACAATGTGGCAGGGAAACGTAAAATAAAATGAAACTTGATTCTAATACATGATAATATGTGATATGTGTATAATATGTGACGTCTCATATATGTGATCATTTCGTATCGTCCAATCACCTTAAAAGTACAGACTTAAAATCTGAAGAGGTAGATATGCAGTGGGTTCGGATTACCCGGCGTCTAAATTTAAACAGCGTTTTTTGTTACCGGTTAGTTCGGAGCACTAATTCTGTTTACGACTCGTCCGCCAGATCAACCCGTTCCAGATACTGCTCCCACGCCGGCTATGTCCCTTCACACGGGTAGGCGGGCGGTGCAATGAACCTAACGTGCAACAAAACTTTTTTTACTTTGCTGGAAAATTCATTTTAATTTTTCCAACATAAATTTTTGAGCTCATAGATATGCAAACTAGATCCACTAAAAAGCCAACGTCACAGTTGGCATCTAAAATGAGACGTCTCAGTCGCAACTATTGAACGCAACTAAGACGTCCTGACGCGACGTTAAACTGGCATAGGGTCATAAACAATCATAAAATGGCGGCAGAATGAAAGCGTAGAATTTTTCCCGCCTATCGTTTTCTACGTACAGTGTCTTTGAAGCGTCGGCGTCTAGCTCTTGTTTCTGCTCCGCAGTCTCCTTCGATGTTCGATGACGTATTCAATGAAGGAGGCCATCACGCTCCTGATACTGCTCCCACGCAGACTATGTCCCTTCACACGGGTAGGCGGGCGGTGCAAGAAACCTTCCGTGCATTGAAAGTCGTAACCTACCTACTTACTAAAAATTGATAAAACATTCAACTTTAAATTCTGAAATACCTTTAAATTTTTATGTGCTCCTACGCACATAAAAAGTTTTCATTTTTATTTATCTGATATACTTATTTTTGATGCTGCAAGTTAATCTGATAGCGTCTTTAGGATCCGGAAAATCCAAGGTAAGTTACATTATAGAAGTTAAAGCGCAACACGCTACGTGCTAGCATATTAAAAATATTTCCGGAGTGTCTAAAAATAATATTTCCATATTCCTATTTAAATTTTTCCAACAGATTTGATCCTTTGTAACTTCCTAAACCTAGCTACTTATAATTTAACTGCCCACCTTATTAGTGTGTGAAGGGCCTTTACCTCATTTCCATTTACCTCCTACGCGGACCACGTTATATATTTGGAGTATTATCGAAACAACATTGAACAAAATTTATCGATATTGGTCGCATAACGAACCTTTAGACGCATTTTGATTGGACCGGAGACCACTCATACAGAGTGTGTGAGTGCATAATCTTGTAACACATAAACGTATATCGTCTTCTTCATCCAACTCGTTTTTTAATTCTGTTTTGTAACAAAGTTTAAACATTTTCAAGTCGTATTATCGAATCGTAATTAAAACTGACCGCAACGTCCAACAGTTTACAGCCACTGGACTACCTTAGTATAAATTACTAGACTAATACTCGTAAACGTTTATAGCGTTTAAAAAGGAGTAGTATTCTATAAAATTAAATATACAGGTAATATAAAAATATAGTGACTTTTAAACGGTTATAAACACAAGTAGAATTCGGAAGTAGTAATCGCGAAACAGCAGTGAAAGTCAATGAAACTCAAACCATAGAAACGCCTAGATTTAATCACACTGTAAAGCGGGCACGCGCGATCATATAAGTTATTCGTTATAAATCCCAACTTTTTATGTACCACTAAACTGTTTTATTGGTTATTAACACGTGTTGAACGACTAAAAGACTAAAACATTTGTAGAAAAGTCTGATCATTAACATATGAGTGTGATGAATTACCATTCAGATATTTCGGTTTATATTACGGCTAACCAGGTAATTATGGCTATATTTCATTTTAATGGTAATTTAGTTGGTAGTTTTGTGAACAATTTATGTTCAAGTAACAATACATTTCAATTAAGGACCTATCAGGAACTGTTTAGATTTTATCTTGACAAGAAATAATTCACGTAAAAAAATTGGGTGGCTGGACGAAATAATAAGAACGTGAGTAAACTAGTCTCAGAACCTAATTTTAGTATTGCGTCATAAAGTATGTAACCGTTTTCACTGAGAATGTACATCTAATTCTAGACTAATTGAAATTGTCTACTGACTAAACAAATTTGTTTAACAATTTATTAGTAGTTTAATAAGGTCCACTGCAGGCCATTAACGTCCCACTGCTGGGCACGAGCCTCTACTCTCATAGGAGAGAGGGAATTAGAGCTTAGACCCACCACGCTCGCTGCTCCAATACGGGTTGGCGGACTAAATAAATAAAATAGTATCAACTACTTAATTTGGCATCAAATTAACGTTAATAACCGGCGTAAATCAATTATTCGTTTCAAACATTCATCGACTTTTAAATCGTAATAAAATGTACAAACGGCAGTCAATTTATTTATTGCCTTAAAGTTGTAAAACGATATTACACACCATAATGACGTGTGTTATTGGTATTTATTTGAAACATTTTACCATCAATGACCACTTCATCGTTTAAATGATAGTTTGATTAAACTTTTAGGCTCAGTAGAACAAATTAGTTTTCTCATAAAAGTCCTGTCTCACTCACTCACCGATCGATTCGCTAAAGCCCAGCTCAAACGTAAGGTACCTACTATTCAGTATTCTGTGCTCAAACCCTTTGACAGAGATGGCTAAAATTTTGCACAGACGATTCCCTCTATAATAGAGATAAGAAATAAGGCCGTTTTTCTTTTAAATCGGTTGATTCGGTTGGTAGTTATACTTCTATTAAAGGATATTAATAAAGTTCAAGGACCAAGTTCAAATACCTAGAAACTTAAGTTTTTGCAACTCCACTAAAAATTACCTACAGAAATTTAATACACTACGGTAGGCAGTTATCTGCATACCCCAATCTAAATTACTAACTAAGTACCTATGGCAATTTAAATGAAGAGTACTTAGTTGTATAATTACCTATCTACGCCATAGAAACTGATGAAAATCTGGAATTCCAATGTTACGTCACAAAATAATGGATTATAATATTCTTCATAATAAAAAATAGTAAAAATTTCAATAAATAGTGTCTATAAGTAATTATATCTATTAACAATGGTATCAAAATACCTACAACTGACGTACAAAAGTTAAGCAACGAGCAATGCCAATCATAGTCCATACTCACAAAACCTGGTCAGTTAATGTAGGTAAGGCATGTACGTAGATACATTAATACATAAGGCAACAATGTTGTGCAACACCACATGCGTTGGATCGTATAAAAAGTCTGATTTATTTATTGCTCTTACAAAACGTCAACAATGAAACCATTCTAAAAGTGAAACGAAAAGGATTATTCAAAGGGTGTCCACCCATTGTCAGCTCACTCGGTTATGCAAATCAGTACGCTGAAACCGAAAGTCAGGCCCTCGACAATAGTGGAACTTACGCAACCTTTTCATAAATTATCGATACGCATTAGCCAAATTGTCGTCCTTTGTGAGGTATAGGCCCGTAAAAACGTGAAACAATGCACCGAAATCACAGGCATTATCTGTCGCGGCCTTTATAATGAAAAGGGTCGAATTTGCATAAATTTGGTCGGCTTGGTCAAATATTTTGGATTTTGTGGGAAACGAAAGTAATTTCGTTTTTGAAAGTCTCTAAGTATTTACATGTTAATAGTATGGGTTTGAGGCTGTGACGGGGTAGACATCGCGTGATTTTCGCGTGTTTCATGAATGTTCACGTTATCGAAGAACGTGAGCACGAAAACAATGAAGCGTGATCGTGTCATACACATTTTGATAAGTGCGTTACTAGTGTTGTGATTTATATTCAGGTGTGTTCGTGCTACCGGATAGTTAAGCTTTTACGGTCACGATAGTGGGGGTTGAGTGGATTCGACGATTTGTTTATCGGTTATAGCGAGGCGACGACAGCGATGATGCGGTATCGGCTTCGTGTAAAGTAGATATTTTTATGTGTATCACCTTTAGTGCCCTGTTTATTGCGTTGAGGTAATGCTAGTATCTAGGAGGAACACGGTCCAATTGAATACGTATAAACCGCGCGATTAGCCTTTGGAACAAGTTGGTACCTACCTGAGATTTTCTTATTTATTTAATTTTGCCTTGCTTCATAACAAATCCAAGTTCATATAATAAATACGAAAATATTTCTATCAGTCTGCTGAGATAATCCGGCTTATCTGTTCAACCGATTTCAACGAAATTTGGTACAGACTATACCGCCGCATTCGGAGAAAAGACATCCCTGAAAATCAAAGTGATCTCACACGATCAGATTAGATTCAGAAACCATACCCACGCGGATTGAGTCGCTGGCATATAAGTAGTTCTAATAATACCTATAGACTTTACAGCGATATAGTGACCTCCAGTACTGAAGATTGAAACGTTTGCCAAGTTTCAACAATCCAAATGTGACCACAATACGCAGCAGTCAATACAAAATGGCGTCGAAACCACACGACGTCATCCTTCACATTTATACCATTTATCAGAGGGACTGTCTGTCATAAAAGAGAAATATAGAGGCACACTCTACTGACCGGATCACGGGCTGTCCAAGTATGATTACTGTGAATTATCATAAATCAATCCCGCAGTTACCCGCACTACATCTAATTGCGCTAGATCTCGAAACGATAAATCATATAATTCTGCGGGTACAAGTTTTCATTTTATATAACTGTTTTCTCGTAAAAGTCTGAAACTTTAGGGATTAATGGTCCGTTGTAATTTAGATTAGGTAGTAGAAAAGTACCTAAGCCGCATACCATGATATGATATAGGTATTTCTTTATAATTACTTACAAGCAAAATATTGTAAAGCGCTCTATCTCAAACTGACTGGTCTATCATGGGTCTAGAACCCTAAAGACTTGATAGTATTTGGCATCCAAGTTACGAGTTACTGTGATAAACCCTAACCCACGTGGCCGTAAAAGCAAAATAGGTAACATATAGGTAACGTATAGTTCGCACACGAGAAGAATGCAGAGCAAATGTATTGTGGCACATACATTTACTCTGCATTCAACTCGCACGTGAACTGTAGGTAGAGTCACACCTAGGTACCTACTTGTTGAAAGTTCTGACTACATTTTAATGTATTGGCAATAATTCAAGGTATAACTTTCTGAACTTAAAGAAGCTAAGGGTAACAAGTTGTGTTGAAAAAATATATCTGCTTATGTAAGTATATTTAACTTCATACATATGTATCTAAGTAAAGTTGCCTATTTTAATTGAGGTAGGTATGGTAGGTATGCATAATAAAGCAGATCGGTATTTATCTGATCAGTATCCAGCTGTTTAGATTCTAATGATCATACTAATAGAATCAGTAACACTAGATCCATATTAATAGAATCAGTGACTAGACTGCTTCGGTGAATAGATAAATATAATGTTTAATTATTTCCATACACCTTAGAGGTCAAGTTAAGAACTTCGATTAGTAATGATTAAATTATTTAAATGGCATAACGATGTATGTGATATTTTAAACACATTGGAACTTAGTTTAATACCTTCTTATATTATTATTCTTATATTATAATATTATGTCTAGGATCTACAAGTTCTATAAAATAGATTATCGTTTCGATAAATCGTACATAGATAGTCTGAATAAATGTAGAAAAACTGCCCTTAAAATAGATTTATATTTAACAAAAGTTTAAGTAACGTATAATTAATGTACCTAATCAATTATATTTAATTGAAATTACTTAATTATATAATTCATTACTGAAATCTTATCCTAATAGTAGGTTTTATAAAATCAAATATTTTTTATTCATGTGCTTTTGAATAGTCGAATGAATCTTCTATATTATGATTATCTAACAGCTATAACTCCACGCCCTTCTAAAGATCCCCTGTCCTCCGAAATAAGAGATTTTTCCATTCTCAGTGAACGAAATTTCCGGTAATTGAGATTCAAATAAGTACCTAATCAAAGTGCCAATCTGGTGCCAAGTTTCTCATTATGCGGGTATGAGGCCACTCACATACGAGTCTGATAAGACCTAGGTACTATTAAAATAAGTAGGTATATTTTTATTCCTGGGCTTTATCTAGAACCTAGTGACCTTGTAAGGCAAGCCGTGCTTGCCACAGACAGACACAGACTAGAGCTATCAGAAAAAACAAATGTTTCAATTGACTTGATTCCATAACATAACCTACCTACAAGACGTGGCATATTGTTTCGCAAGGCCCAACTCAATTCCGTAAGGAAATACGTTCTTGAACTGTAAATAAGTCTGGCATTTTAAGAACCTCGCCTAGTATTTTACGTGCATTGGCAAATACTTACGTACAATGCGACAATAAACCCTTCAAATTCCCGAACGTAGCAAACGAAGGTTGGTGGCTATCGTAAATTAAGCTTTACGACTTCTATAAAATGGTCCAACTTCGGTCAAGCAAAGGTTCCTGCATGAGCTTGCACCGACTCTACGCCAGTAATGGCGACTCACGATTTGAAAACAGATTTATGATCGGCCACGATAACGGGTTTGCGATAAAAAATTTGCCATTCCAAGGAGCACGTATTATAGGTACCTACCTAAGTAACCACATAACATGTACCTACACATCTAGAAGAAAATAACTTTTATGCAAACGTGTTCACGAATTCCGTTTCACGATCGTCCTCACGAATATTAGTCGTGAAAATCGAGCAATTAATGAGCATAATTGCTGTTTCAGTCACGATAAAAAGTGCCTAACTCGCTATATTTTACATGAATACCTACCTAAGGAATTCATGTGTTAAGATTATCGTCATAATATGCCTCTCAGATATTCAAAAAACTTTATCAATGGTTATTTTTTATTTAAAGGATTATTTTGTATTAACTACTAAAAAATTATCTACTACTTGGCTAAATTTACATTAGGTAGATTTAGATAAGTATTTCTTTATCTTATGATATCACAAATGATAAATCATCATTATTTATCTTACTTAAAAAGTGATTGTTAGTTATTACTTAACAGATTTTTGCATACATGCTTATAATTATAAAATAGGTAGGAACGTTTATATACAATGTCATGGTAAAATACCTACCAGTATAAAAGTAAAACAAAATATATAGAAGATTTATTCCTATATATATATATATATATCAATCAATTATTTTATAATAATATACTTACTTTGATGATGTAGATCTTCTGAAAACTGATGCACAGTAACATTTGAATCATTGCTGTTACGTTAGTACTAGAGCTATGAACATATTCCTTGCACTATAAAAATGTCTTATTAACAACCAATTAATGTAAAAAGATTTTATGAAAATCTATTTCATTGTCTACCGGTGTATAAAAAGCACTGAAGGATTTTTATGTTCAATCCACGGCCATCTTTGTCCGGCGTGCGTACGCGCCTGCGTCGCGCGAACAGCGCGAAATTACAGGCCGCGCGAGCACCACCGACGTCGTGTATAAAAATAAAATAAACTTAAAACAACGTCATATTGTGCACGTGTGTGTGAGCCGGTATTTATTTATAGGCTAGTAGCTATGTAAATGTAACGAACACCCAGCTCCAGAGCAGTGTTTCTTGTGGTTTGCATAACGTCTTAATTCTGACGAACAAGTCAGCTATTCATTCACTTTCTGTATCTACCTAATAATAATATAGTAGACATTGTAACTATTTTGCTACACTTGTAGAATTTACTTAAATTTTTAAGTACATTCGACAACTACATCACACAATTAGAGCCCACGATCTTTTGAAAACCCGAAATCTTTGAATCCCTACTTTTGCACACTGTTGCATAACTACTTACTTACCTACCAATAGTACAGCCGACAGACAACATTTGACCTAATAGATAAAGACCTCATAAATGTTCACAATATAGATTGTTATAAGCCTATTAGGTTTTCACGATTCATCGGAAAAATCATCTTTTTCCTTTCCCCAACTGGACTTTCATTTTTTAACCTATAGATACGCATTTTAACAATATAATATTATTTGTAGGTACAGTTTGTCAACCTTTTAATTTAATTATAATTGGTATGACTAATCAGTTATATTAATATATTATTATATCGAGTAAATTTAAGTAAAGCTTGTAGCAGACAAGCGGGGAAATAAGCTGAGCCAGATATTGCGGGCGATATTCGAGCTCCAGCGACCGGTCGTCGACCTGCCGCCCCACGCCTTGACTTTCAGGGCTGCCATTACCACATTTTCTTAAACACGTATCAGTAATTAAAATCAAAAGCTTTTTATATAACCGACTATATTAGCAAGCTTTTAAGCTTAAACGAATGTTTTCAACATATAATATGGGTAATGGCAATAATAAAATATGTTTTACACCTATTTTAAATCTTATTCTTGAGATTAAGTAGAAATATGGATAATTTACGCTGTACCAAAATTTGTCGAAAGCCTAGACCATGTAGCCCGCCAACCCACATTGGGGAAGCGTGGTGGGTCTAAGGTCGAATTCCCTCTCTCTTATAAGAGTGGAGGCCCGTGCCCAGCAGTGGGACGTTAATGGGCCGTCGTGGTGGTAGACCATTTTTGAAAAATTATTAAGGAAATTTAACATGTAAAGCAGTTCAATGTAAATGAGGCTGTATATTATATTCTATTACTATGTTTAGGACAATTTACTCACGTTTGTTCAAAATTGGTACAATTTTTTTCTATTCTGCTGAGTAGGTATCTATCTAATAAATTGGGTAGGAATTTACTAAAAATTTCTTAGTTCTAATATACTAAATAGTATCTTGTAGCTAATTTGGGTAGCAGATAATCTAATATAATAACAACATACACATTTTTAACGAGACAAAATAACTAACTAGTTACCGCCAACCCTATGAAAATAACACGTTGCGTCCGCTTTTTAATTTTACATCGCAGCTGACAGACGCCTGTATAAACATACCCTTAACCACACAGAAGGTAGGTAGGTAATATATATTATTGAGGATAGTTGAAACAAAAATTTAGAGATTTAGTTCACATACCTACAAAAACGTCTTAATCATGGATATTATTGCCACATTAAAATATTTGTTGGCATGAAATTTGCATTGGAATTTTTTAATTAACCTTCCAGATCACCAAGTATTATATTAAAATTTCATTTAATTTCATAATATGAATCCTATATTGTCTAGGTATGTAGATCCTAATCGAATCCTTAATATGATAATTTTCTCATTGTACCTAAGGCCCACTCGCGCCAGGTCTCTATAGGTATGTGTTTAGTTTAAGTTAAAAAATTTCCTTACCAGTCCTTTTCAACTCCGCAATAAACTTATACAAAAAGTGTAAGCATCAAAAAAGTAAACTAAATCAGTTTAGGCAGTGTTTTGCAAGTGTTCTTATAAAGAAAATATATTCATTTTATTGCCTATCCATCGGTCAATCCTTATATACCGCAGTCGATTAGAAAAGTTTCTTGATGGGTAGGTATCTTGCTACTAGATAAATTAAATTATGGATGATAAAATATTCCAGACTGCGTTTTACCCAAATGAATTACTTAATTAGGAGCATAGGTATGTAATAGGTAGCTTAATATTATTTTATCTAGAGTCATGTCTGTCAAGTGCGCTCTTTGAAACTTTGAATCTTCTTAAATTCAACAGTTTAAAGTAGGTAATTAGATAAAGTTTTTATTAATCAACAATGTCAAAATAGAAATAATAATATTCTAAAATTGACATTAAATTTATGCGAAGTTGAAATTACTAAGTAGGTAAAATAGTTCAGGATGGATTTGCCTACCTAGGTACCTTTTTGTTTTATATATACCTACCTATAGCGAGCAAAACTTCTATAAGTAGGTATAACACAATTTATTTTGTGTGGCACAAAATCTGATATTTCCTAAATCTTTAAGAAATTATAAAAGACAGGGGAGGTAGGGTAGATAGGTACCTATCTAATACCAATACTAATATAAAGGTAACTTTTTTAAACTAAGTAGCTACAAAGAAAACAAATCATAATTAAAAAAATTAAAAAAAAACGAACGAACTAAAAAGTTAAAAATCTAAATTAATCTAGTAGTTATATTAGAATCTTAGTCACATTTTTATTAAATGTTTTTTTTGTGAATCACTGGATACTACTATAGTGTTATATATTTTTGGAATCTACTCATCATTATCTAGATTTATGTAGATACCTAATCTTATTTTCGATTTTTTTTTCAACTTTAGTCTTTAATGCGGGACCATGGTCACCCCATCCATTTTTTTTAATTTTATTAGCCTATGTCACCCGGAATAAGCTAGGGATTCTAACTATACTTAGGTACCTCATTTATCAAAATCGGTTCAGGCGAATGGAAGTTATGGTGGAATATACAAACTCACAAACATACATACATGAACCCTGAAAACAATATACTCCTTTTTTCAGGCAGTCGTATAATAATAAAAGAATCGAAGCTAAGATTCTTTATCCCAAGATAATATCGATGATAGACATATTTTTTGTAAAAAAGAAACAAATTCATTACCGATTTACCAGAAATATTTAGATGACTCAATAAAATTTATATCTTTATAGCAACAGGTATAATCAACAGGTAGGATAAATTAACAAACAGATTGAAAACGCGATAACAATTTGACAGCGTTAATTTTTTATGTCTAAAAAAGTAGTTGAAAACATAGCAAAAACATTTTTGTTTATAATCTAATTTTGTTTTTTTTCTATGCATCGTGCATCCCGTTCCCGATATTTTATAAAATTGGTACAACCAGATTGTTTACTTTTTCTAGGTTTGTCCTGGCCTAATTTATTTTTATAAAATTATCTGAACGAGACAATTATTTATTCATAGTTCGAAAAAAAGTGATCTAGTGTTTGATTTTTTTTTAATATTTAGAAAAATATATAAATATAAAGTAGGTAGGTTTATAGTAAAATCTATTTAAAAACTCTTTGATTTTTCGGCACAAAATGACCTTCACCAGAATGCAAGGTATGTAACTACCAAATTTTGTCAAAACTCAAAACGGCCCTCTAGAACACCTGAAAAGGACAGGTGCATACAGACAGACATACTTCCTTCCTTCTTTCTTATCTTAAAGGGGGATATTACGAAATTCAATTTCTTCTTTCCTATCTGAAAGGGGATACTACGAAGTTCAATAAGTTTGGTCATCAAAAGGAACAATGCTGCCAGCATCTTGAGCTCTATCGTAGGTAAAGCTCCAGCATCTTAACGCGATGGCATCGACGAGAATTAATGTAATTTTATTTTATATTATACTTTATTTTATTTAAGTATATAATAAATGTTAATATTTAAGTATTTATAGATTTAATTAAATGATCAGAAGGCCTGTAAAAAAGTTAGATGGAGTCCCATTTTTAAAAATATTTTACTAGGTAACTCTATTTGTAAGTGTCCCTTGTTTAAAAGGTAGGTATGATATCTACATCTATGTGTGTTCGCTGGTGTTCCCCTTATTCAAGCCATCCCCCGCCCCTAGAAGACAATAAATATGTCACTGGAAGATATTACAAGACGCTAAGACGGCTTCGTCCTCCGTAAATTATTACTCTGCAACTTTCCCGATGAGTTCTGTTTTGTACTAAATAACTTTTTACTTTTTATGGCTGTGTAGGATTAAGCGCAGTTCCTTCGTGTTTATTTATATCTTATTGCTCTTGTTGGCTTAGTACCAGCTGCATATACCTACATATCGAATTTTAGTTTGTGGTATCCTCCGAGCATTCAAGTAAATATGCTTAGGTAGTACGTATTTAATATGATAATTATCCAATCTATAGCTACTTACAGTGCATATGCACATACCTTAATTCATTCACATTTTGATTTGTTTGAGTACCTGCAGTAGTGTAAAAAAGAAAAAAATATTCTTAAAAAGTCAGGATATTATGAAGTTTATTAGCCCATAGCGAGACACAAGAAAAAAAGACATCCTCGTTTTACGTGTACCTAGGGTTTATTTTACCAAATTATAATCTAACGATACAGTATGACCATGCAAATATCGATTCCAAGTTCTATGGGGATGATAATAATCGATAATCGAATAGGTTCATTAACGATTATAAGTACACTATATATTTCACAGTATATTTTGGCAAAGTATAGTAAGCAATATAGCAATAGTATTATGACTTAAATGTTCATATTATTGTACTAGTGAATGCCCGCGACTTCATCTGAATGGTTTGAGGTTTTTTGGTTCCCTCGGGAACTTTTTAATTCAAAAGTAGCCTATGTGCTATTCCAGACTATAATCTGTCTCTGTGCCAAATTTCAGCCAGATCCGTTCAGCTATTGATTGAGTAACAAACATCCATACATCCATACATCCATCCAAAATTTCGCATTTAAAATATTAGTAAAATCTACCTAATGGAAGCATCTGAGGTTACTCACAGGTACTTTCTTAGTATGGTATTAAGTAGGTACATAAGTATGTACCTACTTAATACCTACTTAACTAAGTAGTTATATTTTACAATGAAATGCGAGAATAGATTGTGTACAAGTAGGTACTACTTATAATTAGGTAAGTACCTAATAGCTATCTGTAATTGTAGTATAAAAATAGGTTAAAAAGGTAATGTCTCCATAGCAATACAGTGTAGCAAATGATAGCGGCCGACTTCACAAACAGCAGTTATCTGTCAACCGAACATTAAAGAGAAAGCTCTGTATTTTAGACCGAGGGAAAACACTTAAAGTCACATTGTACAGCCAGCGCCTTACAAAGCAAACAAAACTCGCACGAAAAAAAATCAGGAAAAAGCGCCGGAGAAAAACAACGTCTATAAAAGAAATAGCAGAGTTGGCGGGAGTGCGGCTTGCTCAGCGCTACGCCATTGGCCGCCCCCCTTACCTCCCCCTCCCCCCTGGCGCGCTCCCCCAGTCCCCGACCCACACGCTCGACCGTAACTCACTCTTCACTTGCTTTTACGGCCGCCATTTTGTGACGTTCGCCTCGTCCGCACCGGCACGGTGCGTTAGGGCGTCTCTCCACTGCACTATACGTACGACTGCCACGTGTAAGAGAGGGACGGAGCTATATTACTGTACCACTCTAACACACAGTTCAAACGCATTTTCTTGTATCATATCGTCTAGTGGAGACCTGGCTTTAGTCTGCATGACACAGCCCTTAGTTTTTTACGCGGTATATCGAATTCAGAATGTTACCAGCATTGCGGGAGGACAACGCTTCTTGGAACTGAAATGTTGGAGCTCTTCGTGTTGTCAACCTTGGAAACCGTTGTTTATAGTTCGATTTGCTTGTTTCTTTTTGCGAATTCACATTTTCTTAATGACGTCATTTTTTATTCAGGGGTTTCGTCTCGTAGTGAGCATGTCACCACTGATTTTCAGTCCTTGATTTAGGTATTTGCGTTTTTCAGTATGGGTAAGTTGGTAAATATATAATAGAATGATCTGTTTTTAAATAAGTAGGTAGGCACTTACTAATAGCTTCTAAGTTTTCCACTTTCAATTATTATCTACGGTAAATAGGTATTAGATACTAAAGTTATAGGTCAGAATACATAAATAGTACGTACCTTTCAGGTTATAGTAGGTTGAATTCAGTGGCATGCAGTTCATAGAGGCATAAAAGCACCGCTTACCCAAATGATGAAAATGAGTCAATGCTCATTTTTCACCAAAACAGTTAGTAAACCAACTAATGACTAATCCATCTTCAAACCCTGTGCACGCCACTGGTTGAATTGGTATGCTAGTAGGTCGGTAGATACAGGTAGATATTTAAAGATTTTAAAGAAAGAGAGCAGGAAAGATACTGAATAATTCCTACAAGTCCTACAGAGCTACCTAACTATAGGAAGATACCTATCGGCAATAGGCAACACGTGAATAAATTAGTAAATAGGTAGGTACTTCCCTAAAAATAGAGGCTTTCAAAGAAAAAATCCTTAAAAGAAAATGGTGGGAAAGTTTACGTTTCCAAATTACTTGATCGCTTTCCTTTTATTTTTTTACTGTACCTTAATGCAGCTATCATATCAAGCTCTTTAAAAACAAGCTTCAATTTCAGAATAAGAAAGTACCTACTTAAATTACTTATGATTAACTTTCAGTCAGAATAATATCTATTACTCCTGAGTAGTTCATCTTCATGAACTTATTTTTAATTTATTACCCCGTACCCTAGGTAAGAGCCGTTGGTTATTTCCTTATAAAGTTAATGCAAACCATGTAATATTCTATACCTATAATTTCCTATATTATGCGGAGGTAGAGTACATACCTACCCAAATACCATTAGTAGCATTCATTATGTCGTCGTTAGGACGACTGTCCTAACGACTGGGTATCCATAGATGCATGAGGGTCTGTGTAATGGGCGCACCGGTCTATCTTTACGGCTTAATCCCCCCATCATTAGACCTACGGCGGACTTCCATTATGGAAATGGATCTCATCAGGTGAGATCCTATACATTAGGTACGTGATTTTATGTGTGTCTGGCCTAATATGGTGCCGACATGTAGACACAGAGCGAAACTAGTACACCTACTAATTGAAAATTGCTCAGTGTGCTATGGAATGGAACTACCTAGGCTTGGAATTAGATTAGAAAAAGTCCAAAATGAAGTGTTTGAATGAATGAAGTGTTTAGCCAAAGAACTAAAGTGATCGATATAAATCTCAGGGCAGGCACTTCGAAGTGGCAGTGGGCTAGTTTCGTGTGTCAGAGGACCGATGGACGTTGGAGTCAAAAGGTCCTGGAGCTGAGACCGCGTCTTGGTGAATGGAGCGTTGGATGCCCCCCAGCTAGGAGGGCAAACAATTTCCGACGAGTGGCTGGCATCGATTGAATGCAAATAGCCGAAGAGAATTTTGGCTTCTTTGAAGTAAAAAGACGCCTATAGGTTCCCACAGTGGGTTTATAATACCTAGGTAATTGTACCTAGTTAATAGGCTGTCAAACAAAATTAGGTATTATCCTACATTAGTAGGATAATAGGTACCTAATTTTGTTTGACAGCCTACTTCAAATTGTCTAATATAAAAACTTTTAGCTAAGTTACTACTTACCCAAGTAGGTACTTTGATTTTCCCAATGTGTTTAATTAGTATTTAGGTTTTAAAGGTTTTTTTTCACAGTAGGTATCAATTTTTTGGTCGACCTAAATATTAATATTAATATTAATCTTACTAATATTATAAATTCGAAAGTTTGAATGGATGTATGGATGTTTGTTACACAGTCACGCCCCAAAGGCTGAAAGGATCTGGCTGAAATTTGGCACAGAGTTAGATTATAGTCGAATCTGGAATAGCACATACTTTATATCCCGGAAAATTTAAGAGTCCCGCTGGAACCAAAAAACCTCAAACCACACAGAAGTCGCGGCCATTCGCTAGTTTCTTATAAATCAATAGACAGTCATCCTCCGTAAAAAAGTAGACTATGTACAGTCTTGATGTTTGAGTAATTGTCAACTCACAAAGTTCACATATTTGGTGATATCAAGAAGACGATTTTTTGTGCGAAAATCTAAACAAATCAGTACATAAGTAGAAGTATTGGACAAATTCATCACAAGATTTTAAACAAATATAGGTACATCCTTTAAAAGCTATAGATAACTTGGAGTAGTTACATATGATTTCAATGATTCTGATTGAGCTGCTGGTATTAATTGTATCTAGTAAGAATCACGATTTAACTAACTGAAGAAAACATATAAACCACGTCGTGAAGTTTAAAGCATTCTAATGATGCAGTAGTACCTACGGTCAAGTTTATAAACTAGCGGCACGCTATGATGGCCGGTTTGACGTTTGTCCGCTCATGAAGTTCCGTATTAATTGATAACGACTTTGAAGGAAATAATTGTATTACTTTATTGACGATAGTGATGTGCAGAGATTCATAAATTTTATCGAATGTAGTTTCTCATGAAGTTCCGTATTAATTGATAACGACTTTGAAGGAAATAATTGTATTACTTTATTGACGATAGTGATGTGCAGAGATTCATAAATTTTATCGAATGTAGTTTTAGGTTTAGGACTCAAAATTTATTTATTAAATTGATTTCTTAAATGTATACAAGTGTAGAAAAATCAGTTTGCACCATTTAAGGGGTGAATGTACTTGTGAATATGAACAATTTTCACTATGTGGACAAACCTCTGAAATCGCAAAAAAATATCAATAAATTTTTAAAAATGGAATCTAATACGATCGTCACATAGGATCGCTGGCTAGCACAACTACTACCTCCGGCAAACTCGCGTCAATGCTCAATGCAAAACAAAGCAGTTTCGAATTGACGTTGCTTCGAAAAGTATAAACTGTCAGTGCAATGCGATTGTGATATAGTTTTGACCTGGCTTTGGATTTCAAATATTGATACTGCATTACTGTTGACCCTTGCTCGTTAATTTGGACTCTGTTCAAGCCCTTTGTTGTGGATTTCGTCGATATGACCGAACGTACGCAGAGAACTGTTCTAAATAGTCAGACACGTGAGTTCGTAATACGCCTTCGTAACTATTTCGATCGTGAAGCTCACAATGGAGGGCCAATTTTACCTATAACGTCAGTGGTTGAACGCGTAGCTGATGCGCTTAATATTGGACAACGAACTGTTAGACGGATAACTAAAAAAAAATATGGCGAGACTGGCACAGAAGAAAATAAACTTCACACACCAAAAAAGAGAAAACGAGCAAAACCAGTCGTAGGCATCGATAGCTTTGATGCCGATGCTATCCGAAGACATGTTTACGGCTACTATTTACAGAAGGAGTATCCAACAAGAAAAAAGTTGGTGCATTCACTGAAGGAAGCTGGATTATTCTTCGGTGGGGAAAGTTCTTTAACGAAGATTTTGAAGACCATTGGATTTCGATACAAAAAATGTAACAAACGCAAAATATTGATGGAAAGATTTGATATAGCGATGGCAAGGTATACTTTTTTACGGCAAGTGAAAGAAATCAAAAATTGGCAAAATGTTGTGTTCTTGGATGAAACATGGCTTAATGCTAACCATACTGTAGGCCGTTCTTGGAACGATGACACAGCAGCATCTACTTCCAAAGTTCCTGTAGGAAAAGGATCGCGACTTATAATTTGTCACGCCGGAACCATCAACGGGTTTGTCGAAGGTTCTCTCATGGCTTTTGCGTCAAAAACCACTGGAGACTATCATGAAGACATGAATGGAGAAAAGTTTACTGAATGGTTTACCTCAATGTTGTGTAGCCTCCCTGAACCATCTATTATAATTATGGACAACGCCCCATACCACTCGATGCAAATTGACAAGCCACCTGCCCAATCCCAAAAGAAAGCTGATATCGTCGCATGGCTTCGTAAAAATGGCGTAGATGCAAACATGAATATGTTAAAAGCGGAATTAGTACGTCTTTTAAAAGAAAACAAACCAACCAAGATCCGATACGTCATTGACGAAATAGCATTAGAACATGGGCACAGAGTTATACGGTTACCGCCTTACCATTGTGAGTATAATGCGATTGAGTTGGTGTGGGCTCAAATTAAGGGATATGCTGCAAGACACAATACAGAACCCCCATTTACCACAAAAAAAATGCTAAAATTATTAGAAGAAGCTTGTGAACATGTGACTAAAGGAGACTGGGAAAAGGTTGTGAATAGAACTGTTAAATTAATAAGGGAAGATTATGAAAGAGATGTGAAAATAGATAATATTATAGAAAACGAACATATAATTATTAATGTATGTGATGATAGCAGTGACGACAGTGAAAATAGTAGTATGGACGAATCTGATTAATTATGGCCTTTTGTGGCACCTTTTTTGGTATCTTTTGTATTCATATGTTTCTTGTGTGCATATAAAGTATGTATATTCATTTTCGTTCAAATATTCAGTTCGTTCAAATAAATTAAATAAACATATACATTTTTGTTTTATTAAACCTATTTAATCAGGTACAAAAACAAAACTTAATTGTTTTTTGTTCGAGAATAAATTGACATTCCACATCACTATTGTAATGTGTCAAACCGGCCATCATAGCGTGCCGCTAGTTTAGTAAAGTTTATGGTGGAAAAGTGAAAAGGCTGTAAACCGCCGATTGTCGCGACACTTAACCCTTAAACTTACGTCCGAAGTTCCTTTTTAAAGTAGGTATACTTAACAACATTAAGTTTACCGTGGAATCATTAGCTCAAGGATATAACCTATGACTTGACTAAGTAGATTGAATTCAATATTGAGTCATCACAAAAAAAATTACCTGTATGCATAGTTGGGGAAAAAGAGAATAGAATCTATACTAATATCATAAATGCGAAAGTTTGGATGGATGGATGGATGGATGCTTGTTACTCAATCACGTCAGAACCGCTGAATGAAAAACCGTTCAGCCGAAAGCCGCGAAGCCGAATGGCCGTTATATGGACGGAATTTGGCACAGAGCAAGATTATAGTGTAAAAAGTAGCTGATGTGTTATCAGCTACTTTTTACCCTGGAAAATTAAAGAGTTTCCGCGGGAATCAAAAACCTCATTCCGGATACTCACCCGGACGAAGTCGCGGGTATCAGCTAGTTTTAAACAACCATGATATTTTAACCTAGGTAAGTATTTTTTTCCTAATAGCAAAATTTCACGTGAATACTTTTAGCGACGATCTTACTTTATAGAGTATCTATAATTATTAGAGAAAATCGTTATTTTCAATTTAAATAACCTTAATTTAATAACAAACAAATAATACTATAAATGCTACGTTCCTAACTCACTCATTCACATATCTTTATAGATAGTTTGTTTACCTGGTAAAACCATCTCAGTGTTCCATCACCTAATTATTGCCAAGCCACTGTAAAGTTTAAAGGCGTACAATGAGTTATGTTTTGCATAACAATGTCAAGAGTAGGTACAATTGTGGTAGGTAGGTATTGCGTTTAACAGCAATCTGTTGTTAGTTGTGACAAGCATAATTTGTTACAAAAAAGACACAAGCAAAGATGCTAAATAGGTACCTTAGGAAAGGATGTCTCTCTGTGAACTAAAACGAACTGTATGAAAACACTGTTCATCACTTGACCATAAAGCCGCTTATTAAAATTTTTTCAGGTAGCGTTTTTAAACATGTAGCTATATGGCATAACTTGACTAATAGAACCCTCAATCACTTGTGATGTTATGTAGTTTTGAAATAATTGTACCTGTTGAGATTTTAAATCATTTTCTGAAGCTACAGTTATAACGACATATTAATTTCTTGCATAGTAAAAGTTTCAAAAATAGTTTAGTACCTATTCATCTATCGGTCGGTACGCTCATCATCGTGCCATTAAATTAAATTATAAAGTCACCTGAAAGATTGATGACTTGACAAAAATATCAGCATCAGGGGAGAGAGATATATAGCACCATATGTTGCTCATGAAACCATTGTAGTTCTGCTTTGAAGGCTGTAGCTTATGGTCAATTTTGAACCTTACAGAGTAGATAATTTGGAGGTAGAAAATAAACTTGAAAGTTTCATCGGGTTGGTGTTGGTCCACCTTGAAGGTGACATGCGAACTGTCGATACATTTCACAATTGTCGTAAACTCCTGGAGACGGAAGGGGAGAGCAATAAAATTATCATTTTATGCCGTTCGACGACTGAAATGACACGGGAATGCTGTAAAACTGATTTATAGGACACATCCCGGGAGTCACATGCTGAATTTTTGAAGAGATCTTTGTTTTTAGCTATGAGGGAAAAACACAGTTGCGGTATATTATGTTGCTGGCCTCGATTTTAATTTATTGCCTTTCAGATAGGGACTTACATATGTGTCTGATTACTTTAACTTAAATATTTCAACCCCGCTCTTGATAAGTTTCATCTACACTGAGTTTGAGCGGTAGAGTTAACGATTGGCTATGACTCTCGTAGGTACCCAAATAGGTCCAATGGTTACAGAAAGTCGTAATGGAATAATTAAAACTTCACACCCTTAGGAGTTTAGGCAGGTCAATATCTCTATAGTGGAATTTATCGTCCATCTGTCCGGAGTAGGTAGTTGTCTAAAGTTATGGTTTCCGACTGTAAGATACTTAGACACATACCTTTCTTATAATAAAAAAAATTAAAAACAAACTAAAAAGTTAAAAATCTAAATTAATCTAGTTAAATTAGAATCTTATTGACATTTTTATTAAATGATATTTTTTGTGAATCACTGGATATTGAACTAGAGATATATATTTTTGGAATCTTCTCATCATTCTCTAGATGATGATTATATAGTTAATCTTATTTTCGATATTTTTTTTCAAATTTAGTCTTTAATGCGGGACAATGGTCACCCAATACATTTTTTTTTTAATTTTACTAGCCAATGTCACCCGGAATAAGCTAGGGATTGTAACGATACCTCAGTTATCAAAGTCGGTTCAGGCGTACAGAAGGTATGGTGGAATACACAAACACACATACATACATACCTACATGAACCCTGAAAACAATATACTCCTTTTTTCAGGCAGTCGTATAAAAACAGACTTAGTGGTTGGTTTATCCATCCGCCCTAATATCCCATCACAAACAGGTTATACCTTCTTTGGTCATTTGAACAATTTGATTAAGGCACACCACTGTCTCGTTTTATTGGCCTATATTTTCTGATTAGGCTCGCTCAACCTACCTTGTCATGCCTCCCTAATAAATGGGGATTGGGTTGATACATACATACCTACCAATCCTACCTATCTTCAATACCTAACGTTTCTAAAGCTTAAAGTTTTATCTACTTAACTTCTTTGAAAAAATATTAGGCTAATGACTTGAAAAAAACTACAAATAAACTCAAATTTTGAATAGATTTTACGGCGAATTCAACCAAAAATGTGCAAGAAGGAAAATAAAAATTAAAAAAGGACCATTACGCTAATTAAATTAATACTAATATTATAAATGCGAAAGTGTGTCTGTCTGTCTATCTGCTACGCTTTTACGGCCCATCTGTTCTGCCGATTTTGATGAAATTTGGTACAGGGATAAGTTGTATCCCGGGGAAGGACATAGGCTACTTATTATCCCGGAAAATTCAAGAGTTTCCGCGGGAATAAAAAAAATTATCTCTGCAACCGATTTTGATGAAATTTGGTATAGGGATAGTTTGATACCCGGGGCTCGATAGTCGGATACATAGGCTACTTTTTATCCCGGAAGATTGAAGACTTTCCGCGAGAATTAAAAACCCTTAATCCACGCGGACGAAGTCGCAGGCATCATCTAGTAAATAAATAAATCTTACTTGACCAACAGTTTACAAAAACAAATTAATTACGTACTTATAATACCCATGTACCTATACTTACCTACACAGGTAATTTAAAACTAAGTGTGGTCAATGAGCCACCTCCTCAGCCTGTACCACAGAATGATAATTGGCTATTTCACTCTTTTCCACCATAAAATAATCTATGAATTACATGTTTTGAGGAAAGGCAGCCTCAAGCCAACAGCCACTAAAGAATTTGAACATACTTAGCAGGGATAAATGAATGAGAAGGCAATTGTCGCAACCTCTCAACTTGCGAAAAACACATTAAAATAAACAGTGCAGTAAAAATAAATCTAACTGCCTATAAAAGCTGCCATAACTATCACTTAAACGCTATTGTGCTTTCGCGTCTTTTATCTCCCACTGACGGCAAAACGCAGTGGCAACATTGTGAACCTATCGAGCTTTAATAGCGTATGCGAAAAATTATATACAAATCAGCACTCCTAGTATAAATTATCACCGTTTTGAGAGCAAAATTTGACGTCGAGTTTCGCTTAGTAATTTCAACTGTGGAAATCTTGAATGATGAAACCTTACAATCTTATCATTGTTACTTAGAAATAATGCAACAAAAAATATATCTTAAAAATATCACCTACCTAAGACTACCGAGCAGCAATTACAATCCACGCACGAGCTCCGAGGAACCGGGGCCTGAAGAAATGACGGCTGTACGTCATCCCCCAATCGTCGCTCCATATCCAGCTCACTCCCAGCACTAGTTTCGAGCTTGACGCGTGTAGTTAGCAGTATTGTTTTACACTTCAAACAACTCTAGGTAATTACTTTAACATTCCATAGGATTCCTCAGAGCTCGCGCGCGGTCTATAGGAATGTAACTCTTTCATGTTTAATGCAAAATATGTAAAGCATGATACACAATTACTTAGTTTGGGTACCTACCATTGAATGTAATAAAAATTGGCAAAGTTCATTAAAAAAGTTACAAAGCTTTAGCAATGGTCGGTACATACTTTTAGATCCATTTATATAAAGTTATAATTAAAGCTCACGAAAACGGGCAAAGTTTTCGAGATGCTTAAACGTACTAGGGGCAGATTCTCAATATTACCCATTGGAGGTTACCTACCTATAAAATCTTAAAAATTTATGTACCAGACCAGTTGACACCGATCAGGCATGACCGAGCGAAGACTTTGCAATTTTAATAAATTACCCATTCACTACCGATTTATACGCTGCTCTACCCGGCGATGTAATGTCCCATCTAACAAAGAATCAATATTTTACTCACTTTGCGCTATTAAAAAGTTAGTATGTGAGTAGCGTTTTTACATAAAATGAGTGGAATATAACCTTTTAACCTAAAAGTTATCTACCTACCTGAAAACTAAAAAGAATATTTATGAATTCGTCGTGGTAAAACCGATAATGATTTTAAATCAACGCATAAGCATAATAGGATAGTCTGTAATGCAATAAATATTTAGATACACCGTGTAACTACACCTACCAGCTTGTACAAACACTTACGCACAAACTTCCTCTGAACGACTTTCATTATTTTATATTTGCCACGAGTAAAATACCAGCACCCCCGAGCGCGAGCGTTAGGAAAAATGTAAATAAGTACCTACTATTTGTAGTACCGTCCACATAAAGAATTCCAAGATATATACTTAACAAAATTGCATGTTTCGACTCGCCCTTAAAATAATTTTAACAAGGTGCTTATTAAACTAAATCCTATACTAGATTTATTGCCTCTTTTTACCATTGTATCTAAATTTAAATACCTGTTATTAGTTTACAATTTCTATAACTAAGATTTTGATCTAAATACAATAATCCAATGTTCAAAAGCATTTGCCGAGACGAGGACCTCGTTTTATTATGTTTATCTCGCAGCCGACCTTACACAGTAATAATAAAGACAGTTTATTAGGCATCTCGACATGACGCGTTATCGACTTCAATTAAATATCATTTTTATTGGGAATCGCTGGAAACGCCCCGTGGTCAACTGGTCACTATTTTATCTCATTTTATAGTATGTAGCAAGTAAACTGTTGCTTTTACGTTTTTTATGCTTGGTCAATATTATACCACATACCTACCACATAATAATATGCATCGCATAACATAAACCTGCATTGTGAAAAAATATTAAGGACTTAGTTTGTTAAAATTAAATAATCCAATACAATATCATATCGTCTTTTCTCTTGCCTTATTTCCGTTAGAGTTATTCCGATGATAGACAGTTTGTGTAGATACTGCTTTACGGAAAAATCAAACCAGACATTATGTGATATATTTAGTAATGTAAATCCTAAATTGATATTTTATCATATTCATTCACCTTTCCCTAATAATTACTAATTAGTATTTCAGAATATTTACCTGTGCTCTTTTATCGTTCCATAGTCATTTTTACTTTACGGCTCCTCTGAACTGAAACAAAATAATATCTTTATAGCGTTTACCTACTGATTTATATCTATCATCTAGTCTTAAATTATTTCAGAGATTAAAATGTCAAAACAAACAACATACAGCCAAAGCTTTCTCAAATAAATCATCAACAAAAAAACTGTTGATACCATTATTTATTTTATTCGCTACGAAAGCATTGTAGACCATAAAACGGGATGTGCGCTAACCCGCGGCCTTCAACAATGAATACGAAAAAAAGCATGGAATCGAATCAAGATCGCTTTTCTTCAATGGTTACTTTATATGCAAATTTCTTGCAATAAAAGAGGGAACCCTTCTAACTCTACGGAGCGTAAGACTTGAATCCGACTTTTATGTATTTGCGAATCGACGCTGTTTTATTGGTATCGAATATCGATTGAGCTTGCAATCGAGAATTCGGAAGTATTTCCAATAGATGCTAAGTTTTATATGTTAATAATATAGATAGCTATCTTATTTGATAACCTCGCATAACCGGTTAACGTACGAGTAGGTACCTACCTATTTATGTATGGACCAATTTATGCATGAACGTGATTTACTGTTACTGAAATACATAAACTGAAAATCATATTTGCAGCAAGCATGTCAAAGCTACAGAATAAGTACTTTTATGTGGAGATTCCTACCTACTACCTACTATTGGTAGGAAACGTATTTTTTATAAAGTCTGTAAACATAAAAATATTGAGTTTGATTTTACGACAGTAGAATATACACTCCGGGATTTAATAATAATAATAATTAGCGTCAAAGCGCACCGCGTACGATCTAGTTTACGACTATGCTTTATAATAAAAATCTCTAATAACATTCCGACACCGTGTTTCTCGCATCTCCGAGCGATTATCATAACAGTATTCCACCTACGAAACAATAAACATGAATTATGTAACTATCCAATTAGGTACCAGGTAATATTATCTGTTCTTGTTCATAATTTAGGATTTAATTTTTCCGGAGGCAGAGCGATGCAATCCCATTTGAATTGTAACACTTAATACCTGAGATGCTCGGCTTATATTTTTTTCTTTCAACTAGAAACGGGCCCCACTATAAACTTCATAACAAACTGCCACGTGAAGCCATATCTTGTGTACATTATGAGCTTTTTCGTTTAAACATTTATAACACCTTGGAAAAGTCTTATCATATAACGTGGTGCATTCAAAAAACCCCTCTAATACAAAAACAAGTGTGATGATATTCATTTGAAAACATTTTGCAGTAGAGTGTAAGAAGCGAGGCGTGAACCGCCCTTTGGATGTTTTACTTAAAGCTGTTATTATAATGTTGGTAGGTATAAATATAAAACTGAGCTTATTTGATTAAATGAAACATTTTTTATGTTTTGAAATTCCTTTTCGACGGGACAGAGATTATGTAGATTACAGAGTATTTTTAATACTATTTAATGATTTCCTAATAAATATGTATTAGTCTTACTTATTTCAACATGAATAGCTAGTACATTCCATGATAATCTGATTTCAGTTAGCGTTTTGATAAGCCACATTTTTATCTGTCAGTTAATTCTTACTGAAATTAAGTAGAGCAAATCAACACTCACACATAATATATATGAAATTCATTACAGGTAGGTTTATATTGGTTGAAACCTTGGTAGAAACAGATGTTTCTCCTCACCACCCACTGTGAATCGTCCTCTCAGCGCACCAATAAACTTTAGCCAGAAATGGTTCATTCTCATTACGACAATGTTGCTCGGAACATCTAAATTACCTATTGAGCGGCTGTCCGTCTGAGTTATAGTGGCATAAATTAACTGTATGAGATCCGCCCTCCGGCACTCACCTATGGGCTATGGCACCCCGTTTCGCCCTCCCTTGGCGAAACTTCCATTATCTTTTACAAGAAGTTATTACCTTGCTGAATTTGATTACACCGGCATCTCAACCTATAGCATGTGATACCTACCGTAGCATTATCGATTTCACGAAAGTAAGACCACTTGATTTCATCTTTTAGTTTATAATTCGCTGTAAAAGTGAATAAATTGGCTTTACATTACCAGAAGTGTCAATGATAAAAAGTGTGTATTACTTTATACCATCATAAAATTTTCGACAAAATTGGTTTTTTAAAATAATAAAATAATTCATTGGGTCTTAAATTTTCAGGTATAATATAGCGCCGACATAATTTTGATTACAGATTTATGCATCTATTAACTAGAATGGTTGAGTTTTTCTACAAATGTGTCTCACAATGGCGATGGTGATCATACAAACTTGGAAATAAGAAAGACGATCTTAAATTATTGGGACAAGAAAATATTAGGCAAATCGCGATCCGCCCCGGCTTTGCACGGGTAGCACTAATAATCCTAATAGTCTATACCCAATATAGGCACTTGGCAGTGGGCAGATTTTTCATTTTAATATTACATTGTAAGAGTAGGTACACCCCGTCCTCACCACACCTGCCACAGCTGCTAAACCGCCATGTTAAGGACAATTTTTATCTTAATTAGATACTTGAGATGAATAACATATTTATGTCGGTAAACTACACCTGCATATGTAAAGCATTGGTTTAGACCAAATTTGAAAATCATAAAAGATATACATGCTAACACATATATGTTAACGCGGACTTTTTTTTTGAACTTTTTGAGAGGAATAATTCCACCATACATTATTTTCGTGTAATTTTACACAGCGCACGCCACGTAAGCTCTCATAATAGACGATTTTTTCCGACTTAGTTCACCTAATTGCAATTTTAGTAAGGATCTCTAATTTTTTTAGTAGCCTATGTTACTCGCTGATAATGCAGCATCCTATAGGGGAAAGAATTTTTAAAATCGGTTGAGTAGTTTTTGACTTTATTCATTACAAACAAACAAACAAACAAATCTTTTCTCTCTATAATATTAGTCTAGTTTAATGGACCGATCCTACCCTTTATGTCTAATCGAATCTATTTCATGATATTTATTGTTGTTTGCTAGGCTATGTTTGCTAGTTATAAATTAGTAGAATTACCTACTTGGAGCATTCGAGTTCGGGATGGCACGTCCGCATCAGACTTAGCAATTCTTTTGTGCACGTCCGAATTGCCGACATAAAACTCGCAGTCCTCTTCTATTACGTGACGTCTTCGGTCTTTATATATACAGTATATATTCCAGTTATACAAGTGTTTTATCAGTTCAAAGCGAATCACGTTTTTCTTATTTCTTTTCCCCGGCCCAAAATCGTAAAATACGTTATTAAAGCTGCCTCAAGAAATTTAAGAGGGAGCCAGAAACTTTTGCAATTAATGTTGTGGAGATATCAGGCAAAGTTTTTTTCATCACCCAGTAGAAGCCGTAATGAATGTCCCAACAGAGGGACCTCGTAAAAATGGCGCACAACTTAATAAATAAAGTTGGAATTCGTGAAGATTTATCATGCGACCCGCATTGCGAGTTAAGCCCGAGGCGTGTTCGCCTCGTAATACAAGGAAGAGGTCGCGCCCATAAAAATTGATATTTATCATAGAAAAGAAACGCCTTTTATTTTTAAAACAGGCTTCGTATGAAATATTTTGACATTTCTTGGTAGGAAACTTACCGCACCTACCTATTCCGCCTATCAAGCGCGTTAGTTCCTGGAATATTTTACTCGTCGCAAGAAAGATGTCAACTGTTATTGGCAGTATAGCGGATAGAATAAAATTACCTTCATTTTTTTCTCCATAACGAGTTATCCCCTTTAGGACGAGTGGTTAATGATGATACAGTCTAAGATGGTAGTGGGCTAATTTGTTAGAGACATGGCACCCCGAATCGATCCGGAAACCTTAATTGCTTGGCAATTCGCCTTTACCGGTAAGGGTAACTATAGCCACGACAAAAACTCCCCACCAGAAAAATAATCATTTGATGTTTAATACCAAGATTATCGTAGGTACTGTACTGTAACTGTAGGTACCTGCTCGTCTAAGCTGGGGCTGCATACGTAGTCAGCAGCTAAGTGTATTATGTAGTTACCTAGTATATTCTGTGGTTGTAGGTAGGTACATAACGTGCCATTCCACTCAAGCTAAAACATTCGATTCACGTTCGAACACAGGTGATGCCATGTGGAGATACAGAGCGGTTCGCTTTTTATTGTTATTCCCACTCTGCGAATTGAATTTGAAGTAGCCGTGAAGCTACGATCAATACCAGTCTAAAGCAAACCCCTGTTTACGTTACCTACCCATCTCTACATGAATATAATAGGCAAGCAAGTATACACTATTTATCTAGTTGGCGAGTTACTAGAAACTTACATATTTTTTTCGTTGACAATTATAGCCCTTGAATGTGGTCTTAAATTGGTGGTAGGTAAGTTAAGATGAAGTCAGATAGATTATTATAGTCCAAGGCTAGCAGGTATTTTTTCCAGGATATCCATTTAATATCAGAGATTTAACGTCATAACAGGATGGTGCACATCTTAGTGACCTAGGCACACTTTTCTGGCATATCTTATTCAACCGGAACAGTATATTTACCTACCCTAGATATAGTACGTAATCTGTTATTGCTAATTGCTTTGCTCCTGGTCTTTTGACGTGATAACGTCACGTAAAGGTGTCTATGTAGTACCTCTACATACCTGCACTACAATACAAAACATTACGTGGGAATTCCAAATCCAGCCATATTCCTTGCCTACATGTCTAGTAAGAGGTAATTAGTACATATTCTGTGCAAAATTTCCGCTTCCTTGGTCCAAAGGTTTGGTTTACGCAATTAAGAGTCAGTCAGAGACTTACTCAGGACTTTTCTCTTTATAAATTATAATGATATTATATTAAAGACAAAGATTTAGATATATTTGTATATTTTAATAATCACTACTATTTGTATTATCGAGTATAGGTTTATAACAATTTCTCAAAGTTGGTGAATTTCGTTTATTTTAATTTTGTTTTAGAGCCCGGCTCCGTCGGCTTACTCGGGTGCTATTATCTCAGCCGTTTTATCTCCAATGTAATCTTGTTAAGAGGCCCCTTGCCTCCCGCCCTTCACCCGCGGCCCTCCGCGGAGGCAATAATACTGAAATCCCCGGTTTTCGTAGCTTAATCTAAGCCGCGCTTTACGCAATACTAGGCCAAGTTATTATTTATGCTGGTACATACCTACGTATAATAAAATTGGGTTGGTACCTTCTAGTCCTGACTTTCAGACTGACAGACTGATTTAATCAATCAAAGCACAGCATTTGGTGTAAGAAACTTGAAATTATGACCAATTTATCAAATTCCACCACCAAGTTACCTATTTTCAGAATTTTCAGCCGGATAAAGCGAGGGCGGTCAGCAAGCTGGTCTACGTATGATACTTATTTCAATATTCTTCTATTAAGGATGATACCTATATCAAAAAGAAATTATTTCTAACTGATAATTAAATCTAAGAGGGTCTTCCAAAATACCTAAAATTCACATCCCCGGTTAGTTTTAAGTTTGATAACCTTTTTAAAATATAAAATTGATGACGTCACAATTGTAAATTTCATACAACTTCAATACTAGAAGTGCGTTTTTAAGTTTGATAAAGAGTCGCTGATTTGATTGAGTTGTTATCATCCCGATTGTAGAGGATTATGGGAAGTTTATAAATAGGATCTAATGGATTCAGTCATGGAACTAGGAATATGCTTATAAAGTTTAATGAAGTTTTATATTTCGTTGTATTCCTGGCGGTATTATGCTCTTAGACGAGTTTTAAATATTGTTCTGAGTTTTATCGTAAACATAGATAAATGTCTTCTCCTTTTGAGGTCTTCCCTTATAAAATATGTTACGTTACCAAGTTACGTCAAAGACATAGATTTATTATATTTGTCAACGCATACTCAACGACTTTGACATTTGAAAGTTAATGATTTATGTCTTTAATTTTTTCCGGTTATTATCCTTTATACAAATATTTTACAAATTTCTATATGCAGAAGTGCATGCAAAAATTGCCGAAGGTAGAAAAATGTTGTGGATGTGTAACGGATTTGAAAGTCGCTGCAGCTATTATTGCTGTTCTTGGCATCGTTAGTAAATAAGAATTTATTTTTATGATGAAACAGTAGGAGTTTGATAGTAGCAATTTCCATGTATTTAAATTCTAAAACATGTAGCTAGCTGAAATAAGACGCCCTCTTCACACTCACAGGTCCGACGCCAGCTTGAGTGTGTAGGTTCCTATATAAACTCGTACCTACCAAGAAAGTTCTCCAAGGAATATTACGACAAGAGTGTCATCTTTCACCAGGCAGCAATTACTAGCTAGTCTAAAGGTGTGCCCAAACAAATAGCGGCAACAAAGCCACTAAGGTTTTAGGGCTAAACCCACAGATATAATAAGCGCGGCGCGAATTCCGGCGCGTGGGCAACCCCGCAAGTTTGCCGCTTCATGCTTAAGATTTCCCTTTGTCCTACTAGGTAGGTTTGTATTGGCTGTTTAATTAGGATTTGTATTTCTCTAACCAGATTTATTTTGTTTCCGATAAATTTGCATTGATCTTTACTTTACTTTAAATGAATTGCAGGTGACAAGTCCAATGGTATCATGGGTGGTTGTGCGACACATGTACGTGATCAAAGTGGCATGCGTCATCACTACAAGCTCAGCACGCCCGGATGTTGTGGATATCCATATGACTAATGCTGTAAGTATGGACAGTCACATATCATTATATGCTAGCTGATGCCCGCGGTTTCTTCCGCGTGGATTTAGGTTTTTGGTTCCCGCGGGAATTCTATATGTGTTATTCCAGAATTTAATCTATCTCTATGCCACATTTCACCCTTTCTGGCGTGAGTGTGTAACAAACATCCATCCATCCAAACTATCACATTTATAATATTAGTATAGCTTCTATCTTAATTTTGAAAAGATCAATCGCGGAATTTTCCGCTTGTTTTCTTCTGAACAATATGTACTTATTACCTTGAATTACTTAGTTAGATTCATTACAGGTTTACAAGTACTACGTTTTAAAAAAAAAGCGATTCTATTACTAATTACCTACTTAGGAAAACTAAATTTTACAGGACAAAAGATAAATACAACGACGATCAAGATTAGCTCATGTCATATCACTATTGTTTCGTTTATTAATAGGTATAAAAAAATAGTCCGACTCATTAACCTAATGTCTACCTATAAAAAAAAATCATTTCAACCTATCGTCGGCACACCACTGAACACGAGCCTTCTATCAAACAATATTCACGCATGGAAAACTTTAACCGCGCCCAAAATTTTTTATTAGGATATTAATCTAAGACATTATATATTATTGATTATCTAATTGAATTACTGATTTAATACTTAATTTAATTTAATTGTTACCAATTTATTCTTATTTGTTGTAATTGCATGTAAATATTACCGGAGAAATATTGTACATACTTGATGCTGATATGACTATTGTAATAGAACTGGACAGGTTGTTGTATTATTACCACAATAAAGGGCAAAACACACAGGGAACGGGCGCGGGTCGAGCGCGTGGCGGATCCGACCCGGGCCGTGCCCGCTCCCTGTGTGTTTTGCCCTTTATATTCGTTGGTATGTCAATAATTTCAAAAAGAAAAATGCCTTCCATTTAGGTACTTGCCTACCGATAAAGAGTCACAAATAATGTTTATAGCACCTAAAGAGTATAGTGGAGTATGGAGTATAGAGTATAGTCTAGTTCTCCTAATAGGTATATTGTATTTGATTACAGTTAAGTTTCGGCTTCGGAGTAAGTTCTGGTCTTGGCTTTTCTTGCTTATCACGCAACGCAACAAACGCCGAGGGCCACAACAAAAGCAATTCCTCGTTTATAAAACTGGTTCGCGGCAGCGGCTGGGTAGTGTTGATAGCAGATGGGATATTTGTTGTATCCAGTATCCACTTTCTAATGAAAATTTCTCAGGTAATTTCCTAATTTCACACCTTACTTTACTAATAGGTATAGGGTGGTAAGCGCTTTGCTACGCCTTAAGACAAAGCTAAGGCCAAACGTGGCCTTAATGCACGAGCTATGAGGAATCGGGGTATGAAGAAACGAAAGCTGCTCGCCATCTCCGATCGTCGCTCCATATCCAGCTCGCTCCCAGCACTAATTTCGAGCTTGACGCGTGTAATTTTGCAATAGCAGTATTTTTTTGCACTTTAAATATCTCTAGGTCATTACTTTAACATCATTCCATAGGATTCCTTAGAGCTCGCGCGCGGACTATAACTTACATTTGCATACGATAGGCGACATTATACTATATATAATATTCTAAGACTGTTTTCATTTCGTAAGTTACTCATGTAATATACGCGACTTACGTGAGTAAAACTCACAAGTGTAATCGTACTTTATGATGGCGAAAAGGTTGCGGGTCAATATTTTGCATTACTTTATGCAGCTCCTATTACAATTATTTACTAAAACTGGTACCGTGTAAGATAAATCCACCCAAAACAAATCCATCACGTACCTTTATTATGTACGTGCGTACTGCTTTACTGTTTTTTAAACAATCTATACCCATTTTTAATTTAGGATTTTTGTTTGGTAATAATTTCAAGGTTTAAACTATAGAATATAACTGAGTGATATTCGTTATAACTATAAATATAAACTGGTTATAAATAACGTTTTTGTCGGATAGTGCCTGACTAGTTTCGAACCCGTCTGGGGCCCTTATTCATGAGCCTGTTTGCGCGACGCGGCAGCTGTGCGACTGAAACTATAATTTGCGCGCTAGTTCAATGCAGAGTAAATGTATGGTGAAGCATACATTCACTCTGCATTCAACTCGCACGCGAACTGTTTTCGAGTTTCAGTGAGTGGGTCAACAGGACTTTTTAAGTTCGAAACTAGTCGGGCACTTTTCGTCATAACACGTGAGTTATAACCGGGATATTTTTCAAGTTTCTAGGTTTTAGAAATTGTACCTACTGAGCGTTGATGAGTCAGTCAGTGAGTCAATAGAACTTTTCAGGACAAAAATTCGTAAGAAACAGCAAAATACAATTATTCATTATTATAGTCTGTAAACTAAAAAGGATATCTTTTCTTTTTCAGGGTACGGATAAAAGATCGTCTTTAATATTTATAGTTGCAGGTTTTATATCGATTCTTCTCTCTTTCACATACGGAATGTTGTATGTTTCGGCGTGCGTATATACAGGAGGCCTATTTCCAGTTTTCGAGTTCTTTTTTGCATGTTTCGACCTAATAAGTTAGTTTTATTAATATTTTTAACTCAAACACTATAATTGTTTAACATTATTTATTTTTGATATTCCATTGTTTATCTACAGTAAAATAAATACCCACATAACCACTTTTACACAGACCACTAAACGACACGACCATGGTAACGATACGTAACAAAGCACATGAACAGCTAGTGTTCGTACATTTTTCTGCTAGTGACGATTCCAACAAGTAACAACTGTCGTTCATTTTTACGTACATCATGTCGTCCTTAACGAGTTCATACTTTATTAATTAATTGTGCAGAAATGTCATCATCATTATTATTCGTGACAATGACTAGAAATAATATTTCTTCTTCTTTATCGACCTTTGCTAATTCATTCTGAGATACTCGTACCTAGCAAAGTTGTTTCCTCTCAAGTTTTTTCATATACAAATCAACTTACGAGGCACCATAAAAATTGGCAGTATAGGAACTGTCGACAGAAGTGAAAAGGAATAAGTATTTCAAGTAACACGACAGCACTTTTAAAATAATTAAAATATAAACTTTAAAACTGAGACATTAAAGTTAAATTACGATTGTACTATTTATACTTAAGACCTTTTGTCTTAAGAAGAATGGTGTCGGTCTCGCGTTTCCACATTTTTACCAAAAAGCGCTCAACGCGCCAAAATAAGTTTTCACTTCAAAAAGTCGTTGGCAAAATGTGCTTGCGGTATGCTGTGGTGTGGTTACGAGAGTAAAAAGTTAAGAAATATGGCGTTCGGAGTCGTTACCTAATTTCATCTTATCGTGCAGTGGTCTGTGTAATTTAACCATTTTGCATTATAAATACCTTACCCTTCATTTTCAGCATGGGTTACTTAGCTTTATTTTTTTGTGGTGATGAATTCATACTCGTACCAACAATTTTCTCCCCGTGTCGTTTCGTCCCGCGGAATATTTTCATATTTCTCATGTTTTCCGTTCATCAAAGATAATATGAAATCCTGTATGTTTTGGAGGTATATTTTTCATTTAAATGCTATACTTAATTCTTTGAATTTCAGTATGGATCTACTATTTAATGGTGGTGTATTCCTTCAGACAAAAAGCGCCGTAGAAGATTTGGGACACCTACCCAAGATTTTATGTACTTAAGAAAGAGAACGTGAAATGCCGATAATAACCTTAACCTCACTCATACCTAAACGTTTATAACAATTAATAACTAGGTAGGAATATCTAGACCTAAAGTAAGCCTATTACAAACTTTGTATCAAAAATTGATGTTTTATATTATTATTAAAACTCTGTGCTTCCTTATAATATGTTATTTTATTAAAAATAGAACTTACCTACTTACCCATAATTTATAGGCGGGTACTATAAAATTATACATAAAACGGCATTGTATTGCAATAGAGCCAAGATCTATTAATATCACTTTCATATATAGTATGAAAGTAGATACCATACCTACTCGTACGTAAACATTGCATACGTTAAGCGAAGACTCGAAACTGTCTCAATTTTAATCAAGTCACTAAATTAAATCAATGCTGATCCTTACTGATCTTGCTGATCTTGCTTGGAACCGTAGGCAGAGTCACAGATGCCACGCCACGCGACTCGAATCGCTACGACTCCATAAAAAATATCATGACGTATCTACGCGACAACGCAAGCCACGTGAAGGGTCGCGTCGCACCGTGTCGCGTCGCCGCGTTTGTCGCTCACGTGGGACAATCATAGAGTTCACCAATGATACTTAGTTCAATAGGAGTTAACAATCTTTGAGCATAATCGTTTAAGTAATTATACGTATCTCAAAATTATTAATATACTCATATAAGACATACAACCTGTAGGATCCATGGCCGGATCTGTTGGCCGACTTATAATGCATTGTGCTCTGTGATTGTGCTATATTATTATAAAAGATCATTGAATGTCTATGCGAAACTCTAGTGAGGCGGTTCCATTTTTAGGTGAAAAAATAGAGTTTGGCCCACGTCAGATAATCGGTGACCGATTTTTGTCGGCCAGAAAAAAATATAAAATAAGTCGTCCTACAAAGAGTCGGTCAAAAACAAAGTAGACTACCCCTCATAGGTACAGTATGGGTAGTAAGTACTCTTTGGTACTTTCATAGAGTTATTATATATGTCATAAATATCTACTTTGGGCCTTTCTTTGGGCAAAGACCTTACTTTAGGCTTTACTTTGGGTACTTTTCACATATGCTTTCACATATCATTGTATTGTCATGCAATGACTTACGTCAGCAAAACGTTCCTAATATATATTACTCTTAAAATGTGCAATGATGTTTATATTTCTTGTCATGCTTGTTTGTTTTATAAGCCCACGTTTTGCCCGCGTTGACCGTGTAATGTAGAAAATAAAAATTAATACTTAAAGTTATTTTATTGCAGTACTTTATAGGAACTTAAATTTAGTTTAATGCATTATGTACAGTGAAATACACCATCTTGAATGGGTTTATTTTATTGGTTACCAAAAGTGGACAGATTTTGTTGGTGCACGAGAAATATGAAATGTGCCTCCTTTATTATCATATTTTTGGGAATGGTGAGTAGGTAATATTTTCAACGCTTTTTATTAAGTTTTAAATTCAAGTTAGCATCTAATTGTCATTAAGTAGGAAGCGCGAATAGCGATAGGCATCAATTTAAAATATTACTTCTGTACCATCCACCATGGTCAAACCGTTCACCGGTAGAGCCAGTAGATTACGAGTCGTAATAACATTGCCTGACAATGCACGTGCTTGGTCTAGGATTGAAATTTTAGACAGTTGCATGGCCGTGGCATTATATCCCGTTTACGATGTTGAGTGAATCTACAAAACAGACAAGGAAGCGTGAATCTTATTCTAATTTTCCACTACAGAATTCCACTATATAATTCTAAATACGACAGTGGGAAAATATGGGTAGTTATATTTTGTTAAAATTGCGTCAAGATCGGTTCAGTTTAAGATGTGAAAAGGTACTTTTGTTGTAAACAGATACTTAGTCCAATATTAGTAGAATTAGTTAAATGACCCCGTTTTTCCAGCTGACAAGCATTCACACTGCTGGCCTGTTAGCCAAACCAGGTTGCAAGGAGCTCTTCAACGTGTCAAGTCCCGTAAGGCTCCCAGCTGACGTATTCAGATGGATCTTGTTTGTATTGGAAATGTTTCTTATGACCAGCTGCTTTGCGTTTATGCTGGGAATATTTTGGGTAGGATTTTTTTTCACTTATTACCAAAATCTGCCCAAAGATTTAAACTTAAGGTACCTGCTTATCGTAAAGTGTACCATAATAGCCCAACCAATAACTGCTGTATACCAACGTACTCTGCCGAAAATCCTACACCAACGAAAAAATCTTCCACTTGGCCCTATATAGTATTTCCTCATACTCAATTTCCTGTGTATGGATAAAAGATCAATTTTAAAATAAAAGTGCAGGATTTTTATGTGTCCTGATTTGAAAAAGTGCCAAAAATAAATTCAGCTTTTAATATTGATGTAGAATTTTAGTACCTGCTTTTACATTATTTAAGTAATCAAAATGAAAAGGAAATGTGATTGGTTGTGAAAATTGTATATCAAGGTACATCAATTTGTAACTTTTTCAGTCACTTCCAATAACTGCTGACATTTTAATAGGATGTGCACTATTTACCTGTTTAATTACAATTATTTATGCCATACTGATGATTATGCAAGAACAATACACGAATTGCCGGTGGTATAACTCGCAGATTTTCCATTTGATCTTATATTTGATTAGTAAGTATAGTAAAATTTATAGAAAGGTATATTATATTTAGTATCTAGTGGTCAGCAGGTCATCAGGATCGAGTGAGTTGAGAGAACGAGGTCGTGAATTTGATTCCGGGCTCGGGCTTAAACTTATTAGATATGGTTTTCCCTGTCAGCAAATTGTAAATAGCCTAGAGTCAGAAAGTTGGTAGTATTTACCATGTGCCTCTCCAAGGCACGTGGTAAACACTACCAACTTTACTTTACTTTATTTTACACTACCAACTTTACTTTACACGTAAAGCCGTCGGTCCCGCGCAAAATATCAGCCCTACGGTAGAGTGGAGCTAATGTAGCTGGTTAGCTTGTTTTTTTACCTTTCAGCTGGATAATATTATGTTATATTGTACGGAATGTTATTTAACATAAGCAACACTTTCATTATTAATTTATTAGGTGTAAAATTTTATTATTAATTTATTTATTTCCTCTTTCAGTGTGGAGCTATTTCGTGATTGTTGTAAACTCTTATGTTTAATAAATGATGTAATTTAATGTTTTAATTATTTTCTTTACTACATACAATTAACCATTGTTAAAAAAATATACCTAATATAACCCAAATAAATGCTTTCTTATATTATGAATGCATAGGTTTGTCTTGTCTTGTTTGTCTGTTACGTCCACACGTTTTCATGGCCCAACCGTTCAATCAATAGTATTTGGTATAAAGATACTGAGGTTGTACCCTGGATACAGGCGTAGGTTACTTTTTATCCCTGAATAATAATTCCCATGGGATTTGAGAACCTAAAACCACGCGTTCGAAGTCGTGGACAAGTTAATAAAATAGGTATTTTAGGTAAACCGTTCACCGAAATATCTGCTTGAAATTTAGTGTTCGTATTAAACTTGAAACCTTTACACGGGAAATGTTAATTAAGGGATTCCGTAGATGTTAGTCAAAGAGCCCGCCCTTCATTAAGGCTGGATCCTCGCATCAGCATAAATGTCACTGTTGTAAAGGTTTTAATTATCGCATTCAGGTCCGACCCACCGCCGACTCGATTTCATCGTAAAAGGGTTACATCATTTGAATAAAACAAAATTTCGAGCCCCCTAATCTTCTGACTTCCCCTTGGTAGCATACCTAATTTATTTCAGAAATAAGGAGATTAGTTTGAGACGCTACAACAACAGATAGGTAGATATGGGTAAGTAGCATCTATATAAGATATCCAAAAACCCTACATACTTAGTGTAATTTAGGGTTTTTGGAAATCTTACTTGCTAAGTATCAATAAAATTAACTTGCAGCCTGTACAGGTAAGAAATAATAAAGTTGTCATCTCAAATGATGGATGGACCTTGAATACCACACTTACGGTAGCTTCTGTCTCTACAAGGTATTGATTTCTAGAAGTGTGAGATCTATAAAGCGTAGGTACCTACCTACTTTGGACTTTAGTCGCTAACTTCATCTCATTGCCAGCTCACTACACAGCACGAATTTCTTCTCAAAATGAGAAGGGTTTGGCTATAGTCCACCACGCTGGCCAAATGCTGACTGGCAGACTACACAGCTTTGAGAACGTTATGTACAACGGGCATACACTTAGGTTTCATCAAGGCGCCACTATTAAAGCGAGTGACAGGTATATTAACGTAAAGCCTACCTAAGTAAAAGTACTACGCTAATTATTCTGAGATCTCAGCATAAGATCTCGTGTGCCGGACTTGCCAACATTACATGAGTGAGTATGTGATTAAATATTAGCAGTGGCGTGCAGTTCATAGAGGCATAAAAGTACTGCTTAACCAAATTGAAATACGTCAATGCTCATTTTTCATTCATACAGCTGGTAAATAGGTATTTTGACTAACTTATGCCTACCCTAGCTCCAAGCCTTGTGCACGCCACTGGGTATGAGGTGATCCGTGGGAGAGCCAGAGCCAGTGGCAGCCTTAGGGGGTAGCAAGCAATACAACCACTCGGGGCGGGCTCGCTCTTGCAGGGGCCTCGTGCTATTGCCCATCAGCGCTACAGCCGAAGCAGAACACGTCATTAGGTACTAAAATCTATTTGAATCTCACACCTCGCAAATAATATAATATATTTACCACCCAGAGTCTCGCAATGGTTAGGGCTGCCAGAGCAACCGGTGTACATTAACGAGTTTTTGAAGCTGCAGAGGGATCGGATGGGGCACAAAGTTTGGAAACCCGATAGATAGGTAGATATATGCCTACCTAAGTTTAGTTTTGACAAATTCTATAGGTGAATATGTGTCCAAAAGATGAAAAATCCCACGTAGTAAACTTTCTGCTCACGCCGGCCGTAAATATATACAAGGCAACAAAGCATCAAAAGAAAATACTACTTATTTGGTATCTACCTCTAATAACGGTAATACACCAGAGAATGTCCCGAATTTTCAAAGAAATATCTTTGTCACGTCTCCGGCCTCGGCGGGGACGTAAAAAAGAAAAGTGTATAAAAGCAAAAAGAAAGTATTAAAAGTATAAAAGAAAGTCACTTCCCTCAGCGCGTTTCAGCCGGCACCGCTGGCTTTTATTACGCCGGGCACGTGACGCGAACCATGATACTAGCTTGCAACTCTCAATTCTCTTAGGCACCAAGGTATATAAACTAGCTTTACTTCTGGATTTTTTACTCATATTGAATTCTTCTTCTTCTATAATTCCTACTTACATATATCCTAATATTATAAATGCGAAAGTTTGTATGGATAGCTGTATGTATGGATGGATGGATGTTTGTTACTTTATCACGTCATAACGTCTGAACGGATCTGGATGAAATTTGGTACAGAGATAATCTACTTTTTATCACGAAAAATTAAAGAGTTCCCGTGAACCGAAAAACCTCCATCCATGCGGACGAAGTTGCGGGCATTAGCTAGTAGGAATAGAATAAATAGAGCACCAGAAGCCAAGTACAAACTTTCATTGATATGTATAACTCGAAAAATGACGGACTTTAATACGACCTTCACCCCCTACTTAAAACTCTCTTGAGGATTTAATTTCGAAAATCCTGTCTTGTTAAAATTCTAGGCTGCTCATTGCTCCAGGAATATTCTCTCAAAATTTAAAATTTCTAGGTTGCTAATGCCTTTTATAGTTATTGATATTAATATATAACGGTTCCAATACTTGTAGGTATATGAAGACTAAGTACTCGTGCGAAACCGGGATGCGTCAGCTAGTGTATTTAAATAGTAATATTATTCAAGCAAAATGTTTCCGTCCCTCGCGTAATATTCATAACACATAAAGGGGGACCTTTGAGACTGAAGGTAATATTTTTTTACAGCAAAGTTATTTTAACGTAACATGAGATTTGTTCGGATAAGTTAAAGGATATTTTGTTACAAGGAAAATAATATAGTTTTGTTATAATATACCTAGTAGTTATTACAGGATAGATATGTGCCCACTCGGTACGTACCTACCTATGTTTCTATCATTTTTTTATTTTCTGTTGGTAATATTATAATACCCTAGTCCGTTTTACGTGTACTCAAGTTAGCTGCTAATTTATCATTCCATTTAAAATAAAATCCTTCCGAGTTTGTAAGTACCCATATTTTCATACGAGGTGATACCCACAACTTTATCCACGTGAATTGATTCCCGCGGGAACTCTTTAATTTCCGGGGATACAAAGTTGCTTATGTAGATGGTGTGACTTCCCCGGGACATAGCCTATCCCTGTACCAAATATCATCAAAATCAGTATAACAGATGGGCCCTAAAAGTGTACCAGGCAGACAGGTAGATAGACAGACACACTTTCGAATTTATAATATTAGTAGTTAGTACTTTATACCTAGTAAATAATATAATTATGGATATGGATTTATGCATGTAGGTATTCAATGTAAAAGCTCATAATGTGCTATTTCTAGTGGAACGGTGCAGTGATGACTACCTATTTTTAAAATAAGTCTTTAGGTTAAGTAACTACTAACAATAAGATTTTTAATACGGACAAAAAATATGAGTCAATTGATACTTGAAATAAAATTTTATTTTATACTTATTATTTATTTAAGGCAAATGGCGGCGGTAACTGCTGCCGTCGGGCGGATAATATTTTCTTGCAAGCTTATGTTCATGTAAAACATAAAATACCTAATATCTAAACTAAGTAATGTGAAGGAGGCAAACTTAATACTTAGACTGCTTTTCTTTCATGGAAATTTTCTTTATTTATTGTCTATTTCAGCTTTTAGGCTTGGGCTGGGCGCCCCCAATTGTGACCCACTAGACCTACTAATTTTTTTCTTCTTTGGGTTTAAAACCTAATACTAATAACATATTAAGTAGGTAAGTAGGTAGGTAATACATAATTTCTCCGTAAGCGTTATAAATTTACTCTCAGCTTTAACTAATGATATGAAAAAATACTAACGCCATCTATGCGATTATAAAGTAAAAACAAATAAAAACGAGAGCGCACGCGCGAACCAAAATGGCTGCCGATCAATAGCAATGCCACCCCATTTCCCCCCTTTTATGGCAACTTGGCTAAGCTCCAGGCTATGCAGAGGAAAATACTATTTACAGCAGATGATTTAAGATATAAAAACGTCTATCAGTGATGAAAATATTTGGAATCTTTCGCTCTATCAATTTTCTCAACATACATAAAGAAATTGGTGGGTACCTATACCTATATCTACAGTAGCATCGAGTGAAATTTTACTTCAATAGACCGGAGGAGTGATGCGTCAAGCGTGAAAAAGCAAAAGCTTATGGTTAAACACGTACCTACCTACACTGGGTGCGGTATCCATATATCTAAGTTAAATAGATTACCGCAAGGGGCTTTTTTTTATTATATGTAAAAAGACAAATCAAATCGAGCTCAATGAGTGTACCTAATAACTAGTCCTTAGCATAACAGCGATAAGCAGAGCCGTTTCAGCACCAATAACAAAAAGCTCATTCATAATAATTACTGAAAAAATAGATACCATAAATGAGTAGGACTGTAACCGCAGTCCCAAGTCCATTGCTCATGCGATTCAAATCTGTAGTAGGTACCTACTACAGATTTCTCTTTTCTTTCTTTTAACATTTGAATAATTTTCAACAGGTAAGTAATATACAAGCCTTTTCGTTCATACGAGTGCTTTTTTACGCCGATCGTTGACGTTATTTTTTCATTTCAACGAGAACACAAAAGCGCCCGGCGTAAAAGCACCAGAGCTATTTATATATTAAAAAAAAACATAATATAGGAGAATTCATAAGTTATACCTGTATTTAAATGGAAAATATCATGAACGCCCGGAGTAAAAGTGCAACCTTTCATCTAGTGACTACTTATATGAAATTTCACTTTTCTATCTGTCTGTCCGTTAGTCTATCAAAGCTTAATATCATCTGAATTAATGAAGTCATGAAAAATTAAGTACTTACCTAAACAAACAGCTTATTTCACGCTAATAGTAATGGTTAAATACGTATCTACTTTCTTAGTTTTAATAATCTTGTGCGGTATCGTTGAAAATATTTTTTACTTAGAATTTAAGTGGATACCTACTCTTCTTTAGATATCTAATAGTAGATTATTCAACAAGGGACTAAAATGAGCCATTTCATACGAGGTGTTCATACGAGGTGGCCTCGCTACGCTCGGGATGCTATAGAAACGAGTGGGATGGCTTTTAGTCCCGTGGTAAACACTCTACTTTTTACTTCGATTGCGAGAAAATAAAATAAATAACAATTTTAATTATTTTTTGCCTTTCTGCTATATTTTTATATTAGGAGTTAGATCTTTATTTTAACTTGATGATATTAACAAATAAATAGTCACATTCACTGTACCTGCCTTCCAGTGCCGTAAATAGCCTTTTCTGCACCCTGTGAGAGCTTCTATAACTGCACCCTTATTTTAAGGGTTCCGTACCTCAAAAGGAAAAAACGGAACCCTTATAGGATCACTTTGTTGTCTGTCCGTTTGTGTGTCAAAACCCCTTTTCTCAGGAAAGCATGAAGGTATCAAGCTGAAATTCATATCAAATACTCAGGTCTACTGTCACTTGGAGCTGTCAAAAATTCAAACTTCTAAGCCAACGCAATCAAAAGAAATGTTTTATTTATGCTGCAAATTCGACACTCGCAAGGGAATCAAAACCTACAGGGTACTTCATGTGAACTCAGAATCTTGAAATTTTGTACGAAGCAACGTCTTAGAGCACAGATAAAGGGAAAATTTCGAAAAGCATAAATTTTTGGTTACATATAATAAAAATATTTTTATGCAAATTTTCGACTCTTACAAGGGAATCAAACCTACAGGGTATTTCCCGTGAACTCAGAATCTTGAAATTTGGTACAAAGCAATGTCTCATAGCACAGATAAAGGAAAAATTGCGAAAAGCATAAATTTTAGTTACATAATATGATAAAAATATTTTTATGCAAATATCGACACTCGCAAGGGAATCAAAACCTACAGAATCTTGAAATTTGGTACGAAACAATGTCTTATAGCACAGATAAATGAAAAATTGCGAAAAGCATAAATTTTAGTTACATCATATAATAAAAATATTTTTATGCAAATTTTCGACACTCGCAAGGGAATCAAAACCTACAGGATACTTCGCGTGAACTCAGAATCTTGAAATTTGGTACGAAGCAATGTCTTATAGCACAGATAAAGAAAAAATCGCGAAAAGCATACATTTTTAGTTACATCATATAATAAAAATATTTTTATAAAAATTTTCGACACTCGCAAGGGAATCAAAACGTACAGAGTACTGTTAGCTCAGAATCTTGAAATTTGGTAGGGGAGACCAGGGATAACAATTTTCAATTTTTTCGTAATATCTCACACATCTTGCAAAATTTCTAAATTATTTACAGTTCATATGAGAGATTGGTCTTTCAGCTAGCTTTTTACATTGGCACAAATGCAACTGATGTTATAGATTTTGAGAAAAACTACTATTTGTTACAACCATCCCTACCCCTAGGGTTGGTTGTAACAGTCTAAGGGGATGGTTGTAACATTACAAATAAAAACGAAGTTACTTTCATAAGTGTTACATAAGTATCACAAATGTAATAAAAACGGTTCTAGAAAAAATTAATTAAAAATGACAAAAACCAGATATCAACCAGACAAATAAATCACCCCACCTGCCGCTGCCGGCCATAGCCGCGCCATTTTTTATTTCACTTTACTTTATTTCTACGATATCTCTTAAGATATTCATCTAAAATAAATGGTGTGAAGGACAATAATTATTATCTGTATACTACTTGAGATGACTAAAATATTTTTTTGATAAGGATAAATTCTATGTCGGTAAAACACCTTCGCAATTATAGCACTGTTTTAGACCAAGTTTGAAAATCATAAAAATGGTTAATAAAAACCTTAAAAGATAGATATAGGTATGCTATCTCAGATTTTTTATTAAAAGTTTTTGAGAGGAACTTATCCACCATGCATTGTTTTCGTGTAACATTAAAAATTAACGCAGTTAATTCAGTAGGGGTTCTTGGTGAGTGTACTTTTCTGCGAAGTATTTTGTCTGTAGCCAAATCCATAATTTTTGCACTAACTAAACCTCTACTGGCCTTTCGTTTATATATATTAGGCATTCTGGAACAAGAAAATAAGAACCTGTACAATACTTTGAAATATAAAACATGAAATGAGACGTCACGATCATAATCGGGATGAAAGTAACAACTTGTTACTTTCATCCCTATAAAAAAAATTACTGAATTTGGCAAACACATGCCTATAAACTAAAAATCCGATAGAAATATACCGTTTCATATGCCAATTTAAAAAGATGAATACTTATACTAATTTACAGAACTTGACACGCAAGCTTAAACCTACCATAATAAAAACAAACACAGTGGAAAAAAAATTACAAAACTTACTTCGAAGGTATTTTTGCGCCACCGACTCGTTACGTCAAGAACCGTCGGCACAGCGTCGAGAGCGCAACTGAGGTTAGGGGAGGGGTTCAAAATTGTGCTATTTATATTTTATTTATACAGCCATCATTGTAGCCAACAAAACTCGTTCAAAAACTCATTTGTTACGTTCATCCCGTGTTACTTTCATACCTGGTCTCCCCTACGAAGCAACGTCTTATAGCACAAATAAAGGAAAAATTGCGAAAAGCATACATTTTAATTACATCATTTAATAAAAATATTATATATACTTATATCCTACCTACCTATAATAAATTATTATTATATTTAATCAATATGAACATTAATAAAACTCCGCCATAAATGATCTCATGAAATACTGTCTTGTTGGCTTCACAGAAATATTTATTTGAATAAAATAAAAATTAAAATATGATTTAAAAATATTTATATAAATAAAATAAAAATAAAAAATAAAACAAAATAAAAATATAAATAAAAGTAAAAATTCTTACTCATTGCTTTAATAAACACTGCCATCTATGTTATTGCCTTAATATACGCCTACTGCGCTACTCGACAGCGCCATCTGTTGAAGGACTTTGGAAATAGTAACTAAGAGCTTTCGTTTGGGGAAAGCGACATCTCTCAAAAAAGCTTCAAACTACTGTGAACGCACTTGCGTCTGCCAACCCATTGGTAATCACTTGGGTTGACTTTTTGAAGTTTTTTTGTAACATTTTAATTTAGTTTAGAAATGGTAGATGTCATTGTAAAAAAAGACTCGCGTAGGCTAATAATAAATTATATAGAATTTATGCGAATTACTAAAACAAAATACGTATAGATATATTTTAGAAATTATAAATTAACTAATAAATAACTTTCTGAATAAAAATATTTTTACTGTTTATTATTAGGTAAGTAGGTGTAAAATGATCATTTCTACCACTGATTGATCCATTCTTTCCTCAGTAGAACTTCTAAGAAGGTAATTCATCTGATGAAGTTAGGCAAATAGAAATTCGTATAACTTACATAAAACTATAACAAAGGTCTATCTTTTAACATGCACGCCAAAGCTCTGAGAAATAAAAAAATACAAATTTCAGAAACAAGAATTTGTTACCATCCAGTTACCGACTTGGGTCGATATAACTTAACCATCGCAATCGACTGAAGTTTGCTGTCGCCAGTCGCCAGGGCCACAGTAGTCGCGACCCTGTTTGACATTAATTCATTCAAAAACGAAAGCTTTGTCTGTCTCGGTATTGGTCGATTTCGGCGCCATTTGCAAAGGGCTGGGCTGGATGAAGCCACGCCTACGTTTCACCGAAAGCAAGCATCGAATCAAGACCGCCCGAATACTATGCCATCTTTAAATTAAGTTCACCGTATCTGAATGGACTTGATTAATGTGACCAAGTTTGCGAGTGAAAGCTCAGGGAGGTAGCTTTTAAATATGGCCGGGTCAGAATGGGACGTGCAAGTTAGCTTGTGTTATGAAGTTATAAGATTAATAAAAATTTCAGCCAAGTGCGAGTCAAACTCACACGCTAAGGGTTTCGTACCATTTTACCTACAATAATTAACACTGTGTATCTACTTTATAAATATGTACAAGTTTATTGTATGGGTACTTTTAGGTAGGAATTTTACCTTACCTTTAATTTATAACTTGACTAGCGACTACGTCCGCGTGGATTGAGGATTTTTGGTTCCCGCGGGAACTTTTTAATTTTCCAGGATAAGAAGTAGTCTATGTGTTATTCCAGACTATAATTTATCTTTGTGCCAAATTTCATCCAAATTCGTCCAGCCGTTCGGGCTTGATAGAGTAACAAACATCCTCCATCCAAACTTTCACATTTATAATATTAGAACTTATAGATTTTATTTTCATCAAAATTAATGTATATAATAGGGTTAGGGATATATTAAGTAGACTCATTCTTTGAAAATTTAACATGTGTATCTTATCTATTAGGTACGGTTCAAGGGATACTGCAAAAAACGCCAAAATATCACGTTGTTTGGGTGGGGCCCTTTATTAAATTGATTTTATTATTAATTTAATAAAAAAGTTATTTTTTGTTAAAGCGGCATTAGAAATACCTACACACTCTGTGAATATTTCAACTGTCTATCTATTACGGTTTATGAGATAAGGACTGATAGACAGACGAACGGGCAGACGGACAGACAGACATCGATGTGACCCTGTAAGGGTCCCTTTTTTCCTCCTGAGGTACGGAACCCTAAAAACTTAAAGAATTGGGAAATTTGTACACCACACTTTAAATCACTAATGATATTATACCTAACCCTACTATGCATTTTCATAATAGAATCAGCTCTTGTAAGGAAACAACTGCAGAAGTTTAAAAAACTAGAAGAAATATTTACTTACTGCGACGTTACAAGCTAAGACCCACGTGGAAAAATAATATGATTATTCCCAGTTCCAACCTAAGAAAGTATCCATAATACCGGTTAAATAATAATACCGGCCCTAACACTACATGTATGTAAAAAATTACAGTAAAATTCCTGACCATAGTATACCCAAAAGCTTTGCAAAGTAATATAGCGTTTGTTTACCTACTCTTAAAAATTCTAATAAATAAAGCCTATTACAAAATAAATGAGATTTGGGGGAGCCCTCCGCCTTCTACGGCGACTTTTACGTGAATGCATGTAAATTTGACAAATTTTAAGCTGATTTTATTGTACCCGTATATTATTATTATTTTTAACAATTGACGGTATATCTTAATATTTAACTATAAATATTGTAATTAACATAAATGACATTAATTAACGTAATAGTGAATAAAGGCTTTTTTTTTTATTTTACTATTACAAAATAAATGACTGGAAGATAACTAAGGCAGCCGTCTTTCTACTAGGTACCTAGGTACATCAATTATTTGCTGTGCTCCACCGGGGTTCCAATAATACGAACTATATCTATCCATTGACATATTTATTACATTTTAGTCAGGTATATTGTAATAATTATAAGAATTATTGTAAAACTGGAATGCAAAATAAATGAATATGAATATATTTTCATCTGTTTTTAGGTTTGATTCCCGATAGAAGCAATTTGGGAATACCTAAGTATCGCCTAACGATTTAGCGTTTCGTTACGCTAAATCGTTAGGCGATGTACCTACATATATAGATGGGTTATAATAAAAATGCCCCTTAAAATACAAGTTAGCCCGCTTTCACTTTAGACAGCATCGCTTATCACCAGGTGAGATCGAAATCAAGGGCTTACTTGTTATTAAATAAAATAAAGTATTATATAAATAGGTAATTATTTGCTTTCATGTAAAACAAAAACCGACGTCAAAATTAACTAAAAATAAGTACAAACTTAAAATAAAAAGTAAAAAATATTATCTGAGTATACATTTTATTTTTCGTTGGTTTTCTCAAAAGAGCGAAATCAATTTCGATAAAACTTATATGGGACCACCTCTGAAGTATGATCTACCAAACAAAAAAAGAATCATCAAAATTGATTCATAATTGGCGGAATGATAACAGAAAAGAAGAAAAAACATACAGTCGAATTGAGAACCTCCTTCTTATTTTTGAAGTCGGTTAAAAAACATACAATGTAACGTAACGTGAAGCACAAGAAAATCCAGTCTTTCAAAGCACGTACTTAAAGTGACGTAACTTACAACCTACACTAAACACTAGCAAATAATTTGTGATATAGGTAGGTCTACGTCACCGTAACTCCTACCATTAAAGTGTCCATTTGTAAGGCGTTTACGACAAATAACAACCTTAGAGTCGTTTCCTCGATTTATAGACTCAAAAGTTCATAACATTTCAAATTATTAGCTCTGAATTGGCCGTTACGCGTTGAATATAGCTTTATTGTTTACAGTTTACACGATAGAATGCTACATTTACTTAGCTTCCAGGGAAAATTAATATTTTATATACTTAGTAATGTTAGATGCACATGCATTGATCCCTTACCAATGGTTTACGTTTCGTAGAGTTCTGGGATCTTTATAAGTCTATGTGTGTTTTTTTCTAAGGCCACCATCACTGTTACAATCATTGTTACAGTATCAATAGCTTCGATTGGCTGAATTTATGGTATTCTTGCTGCGTCATTGGATTTTGTCCAATAGTGGAAGAGTGTTATCCAATCAGAGGTTTGCGATCGTTACACTGTAGCTGTCAGTTTTAGCCGGTAGCCCTGCAGTGCATGTTACAATGATAGTTAAAGTTCAATAACGTTTTAAGTGCTGGTGTGCCAGCACCATAAGGCATCATATAGAGCTATTATTTAGGGCCAAAACACACTAGGGAACGAACAGGACCAAACTACCGCGCGAAACGTCCGGCGCAAAGCTGAACGACGCTTTACTTACTTAACGTTAACTAAGTAGGTACCATTTATACATGGAATTCTTATCGAGCGCCAGCTGTCAGCGCTTGACAATTCCTAATAATTAACGTTGTCGCTATCGAATGGGAAGAAAATCTCCCACTAGGCACGCAAGGTGAGTCAAAGAATAATTTATAGTAGAACCAGATGGCCGCAACTTCGTTCGTATGACTTCGACTATTTTCCGGGAAAAAATTTGCCTTCTCCTTCCCCGGGAACTTATCTCTATACCAAATTTCATCAAAACCGATTGAACAGAAATACGCTGAAAACGTAGCAGATAGACAGACACGATTTCTATCCTATACTAGCTGATGCCCGCGACTTCGGCCGCGTGGATTGAGGTTTTTTAGTTCCCGCGGCAACTCTTTAATTTTCCGGGATAATTGTGCTATGTCCGTCTCCTGGCTCTAAGTTACCTCCCCACCAATTTTCAGCCAAATCGGTTCAGCCGTTCTTGAGTTATAAATAGTATAACTAACACGACTTTCTCTTATATATAAATATATATGAATATATAAATTATAGTATGGATTTATAAACATAAATCTACAAGAAAACATGAGATTGTATTTTTTGAGTCACTGTGGATAGGTAGGCAGGTAGATGCTCAAGGCATTTATTCCTCCTACTCTTGTACAGTAGACAGCGCAAACTCAGTTAATTTCCCGCTTAGTTAACTTTACTGCCGGCCGCTGATTGGATATTGATTAGATTTCACCGTTTCACTAGTTTAAATGGCGATCCTTTTTTGAAATAACATCGTCAAACTCAAATTTACACTCACTACACGATTGTAATTACCGACGACGTGCGGTTTACGATCGGTCTTGATTACATAAAACATGGCGTTAAATCGGTTTTAAGATGGAAATCTGTATTTTACAGCAATAATAGACTAATAGGTAGGCTGGTAGGTACTCCACATGGTTTAGGGACGTGTGGCCTAGATACGACAGCGCATACTTAAGTACATGTTACTGTTCTTATGTGACTGCAGACGGACTGCAGGTTCAAACCTGCTCTTTGCGTTTCCTCCAAGCATTTATTTACGGATTGAGTATTCTGCATATTCTGGTCTCTACAGCACTACTGGGTGTGTGAACGAGTTGGATGTGAGCCCTAGGGCTCGAAGACATGGACAACGTATTCCTAAAACGCGCCTCCTGTAAGGGTCCGACTTTAGCTAAAGACAACGTTCGGATGAGTGGCAGCAGGAAGAGAGGTTGGTTGTTAAAAATCATTTTATGTTTTCAGTGACCACAGTCCGATACCGTAGAAAGGTCAAGCGAAAGCGATGAGCGACGGCTTTACGAAAGCCGTCGGTATTAATATGAATAGGTACCGCCACCTTTCCGGGCTACTACCGATATCTTTTTCGATCCAACCATTGAATCCTGGATCTCATAATCTGCGGGCGAATACGCTAGTCATTTAGAGTACCACGAATGAGTCTATAGAGCCTCGTTGGTCTAGATTCTAGGCTTTAGGTTGTCGTCGTCGTCGTCGTCGTCGTCAACCGATGGACGTCCACTGAAGCTTTAGGTAGATATAGAAAAATTTCGTTTTGCCTCGGTTAACAAAAATAGGTACTTAGGTACCTATAAGTACTAGGTATTTGCTAAGTAAGTATATATTTATGTGAAGATAGATAGAAGGTAGTTCTTTTTCTAAAAACGTCCTGAGAAACCTCTTTATGATTGTGAAATACCTCCTCGAGGGGGAATAATAAATTTTTCCTCAACTCTGGTCTTTCGTGTTTATAAGGTAGAAATTTCTATTAGATGTGCTTTCTTTCAACTTAGCACTTATATTTTTTTAATACACACGCTCTAAACACATATTATGTACTTTGATAAACTTTCAGCAAAAGTTAATGTTAAGTTAGTAGTATAGTAAGTTACGTGTATGTAGGATTGTAGTACCTATACGTTTTTAGGTAAGTTCAGGGATCCATCGATACTTATTCTAAAAAAGAACTATTTAGATTTACTTTAGAGCAAACTTGTCCTATACTTGTCCTATATAAACGTGACCTATCTTCTACTTCTTATTTCCACCCTTCTTCAAGATCTATAAGATGATTATAAAGCCTCGTCTAGCGTATAAAGTAGCCTAAAAAATCAAGCATTAATGTTTATTCCTCGTGTCTAATAGGTATGGCCTACCTACCGTATAAAAAATAAGCGTGAAAAACATAATAAAATATTCACGACCACCAATTTGAAAGCGTACAAACACAAAAACTCTTACGCTAAATTAATAGGTGCAATCAAATCATTTACAACCGTTGTGGCGTTCAAATATGATATAGGACTGTTAAATAATAACAACAAATCGTAAATGGGGAGGAAGCTTAAAAATTGACCTCCGCCGGTTTGAAATTGCTTTATTGCTCCATAGTTGCGCAAGAGCCAGATTGCTTCTAATCCACTACTTGGGTGTCTGTCAGGTTTTATGTCGAACTACATAAAGTGTAATAACGTGTCCCATACAGCCTTCATCGCAAACTTGCTTCAAAAATGAACCTTATACTGCTTGTAATAAGGATAACTAAGTTGATGAAATAGGCTCGTGCACGTGGGTGAATCGTAGGCCATTATAAGTTTACGGTTCATGTCATTCATTTAGCGAACTGTGATGGATTCAAATGATTTACATAGAGTTCGTGTGTTGATTTATATTAGTAAACGGACAAAGAGTATATGGGTTTAGAATAAACCTACAAACTCTATCGATTTCCTTTTCTTTGTAAGGTAGGTATTCGTTAGATTTAGGTATATATATCTCGGCCTAGGTAAACGAAAGACATACATCAAAGGTATAGGTAATAAATTAGACTTAGATACTTAAATCTTTAAAGGTAAATATGGAACCCGTAAGATTTACTTTCACCTTGAATTATGGACATTCACAATAAGATGTACTTACATAGCGCTCTACAAAAAGGTACGCAGAGTCACAATATTTATATGAAAATATTAGGAAAATGAATAAATTTTGAAGGACAATTACCAATTTTCATATTTACTAATACTAATGAAGTTTAGCAACGGGTTCCTTTTATCTAAAGCTACAAAGAATAACCAAATAACTTAAATTACCTTTGTTTTTACTATTATCTCTTTAATAACATGTTCATTTAAAAAAGAGTGTTCTAGATTTATAAACAAATGTCTTTATTAATATTTAAAAAACTTGAACTTTTTCAACAAGAAATTTATTGTAGCTGTCTTTAAAACGAAGTCTCTAACGTCACAGGTATCACGCTATATTTAATGGACTATAGCAGCCACCCACGTTTTTAAAAAAAAATCAGCAACTTCAGTAGGCTTATAAAGCCTGTGAATTTGAATTCTTACGTCTGAATTTGACGTCTTTATTCTACTGTCGTTTATTTATTTATTTCCAATTAGCAAAGCTGAAATCTGGTCTGTGGCTGAAGTCAATTAATGAAATGATCCCATCTATTTTAAGAATTCAAAAGCTTGCGCTTAAATAACAAGAAATCTGTAACGGTCATAGCTAAAATTCAACGAAAAGTGTCGAATTGTCACAGACCCACACGAACACGACACCCAAAGGGTTCCCGACGCATTGTTTCGTGGCGTTTCACGCGCGTGTTTGCATCCCAAACAGTGCGGCATGCGACTGAGCAATTAACACTTACCTGTGACTTGAACACAACACTGCACAGATTTATAGTCGATAAACTAGTATCATCAATGTTAGTATGCTGTAAATTAATTATGGTTCACAATAACGCGGTGCACAATGCGGGCGCGGCCGGTCGCAGCGGCGGCGTTCGACGATATGCGTCGAGCGTTCACTGGGCGGGCGGGGCGTCGTAGATTCGCTCGAAGCGCGCGCCGCTGCTTGGCACCATCCCTCGTATCTCATTTCTTCAATTTGCCTCGCTGTGAGATTTTTCAAGTAGGTATACAGGGAAACCCGTCAAGTGTGTGTGTGTGCTGGTGTGCTGAGTAAATAGTATGTGCCGCTGCTTTTTATACGACAGTGCGAATTGTAGGATAGGTTGCTATGAATTAGTACCGGTAGTGTTTACAAATGAAATTCTCATTTTGATCTTTGGTACAGGTACTTTTCCTTCGGTCCAACAATATAAAAATTTGCTAGAAGCTGAAAATTTTTATTTACTACAAAGTGACTTGGAAAATGCTTATTCGAACTGACTTGGTTTTCTCGAAAGTTGATTAAAGTTATACAACCTATCTCACCTACCTACTGTGTTTTCTTACCTTGTCAACGCCAAAGCATGCAAACGAAGTAGGTATAAGACTTAAGTAAGACTACTAGATTAAGGTAATAAATCTTGTGGAGCTCAAATTAAGAAATTTTTGGTCAAACTGGTTATCCTGAACCAAAAAAATACTAAAACTACTACTAAGTACTTAGGTACCTAACTTTTTCTGGCGGTTTTAAACACAAATTTTAAAATGATTTTGTTATTTTTAAAATGTTCGACTCCATTAATTTTTTCCAAATTTTGCACGCCATTATTTGGCAGATTGTATTATGTAACATCTTTTCATGTAACTTACAATCATGCAATAAATGAATAAACAAATTCAAGACCACCCATACCTACCCGTAAATAATAACCTGAGTTAATTTCATTATTTCTACATATCATCAGCAATTAAATCGCGTTTTACAATCAAACATTGTAATTAGTATGAGGGTCCCGGTTATATGTAGGTAGCCATGCGTTACCATTCGGTAGATATACCTCAACACTAAAGGCTCGGGAAGACGAAACGCATGACAGCGACGATGTGACCAACGCCGTCGATCAATCTCTGAGTAAGGGTACAGCCATAAGGCTGCGAAGCATGCGTTATACTGGCACTGTCTTTTCGCTATTCGACTGTCCAGGCCTTAGGGTGCGTTTTCACTGGAGATGTAGAGGAATAGGAGCGCAAAAGGATTTTTTTCATGAATTCAAAATTACATGTGGTTTTCTTATATCTTAAATTATTTTCTGGGATGTCCTCCATTACCCGCTGTCCGTGATTACCCCACACTCTCCTAATTACGCCTCCAAATGAAATAATCCCCCCCCCCTACCGTAATAAGACTTCTCAAAATAAATAAACTCGATATTTTATTTTCAAAGAATAGGATTTGGAAGTCACTGGCGATAGCCATTGCTACTTATCAAGCGGTCTGTGAACGTTCCATGGTGATGTTTTTAAGATTTTAATTGTACTTTTTTGTTATATCGCTTTATGGTTGAGTCGCGGTTTACCCAATTATTCTAATTGCTCGGTATCTATGGTTGTGACTAGAATTCAATTAACATAATAAAATAAAAATACCACTCCTCGTAAGATATCGAAGCGCTTCAAAGTACCAACTAGCCTAATTAAGTAGCTTAATTATATCTTCACAATATTTCTAGATGACGCCCGATTTAATTTTGAAAAATCCCGTGGTATCTTTCTATCTTTGATTTCCCGGGTCGGCATTTGCACTAAATTGAGTCAATGTCGATTGAATAAATAAGCTCTAAAAAAAGCAGAATAACAGAATATAGACAGACCGCCACAGTTTCGCATAAGAAGAATAGAATAGTAAAATTCTTAACTCTTAAAAAAGAAAATATCTGGGTGGGTATTTCTTTTTGGTAAATCGTGTTTTTTTGAAAATTATATGTAAATAATAAATTATATTTTATTTTTTAAATAAAATATAAACAAAAATATATTACACAAGATACATTAAATTCTAAAAAAAAATTATATTATATTTTTTAAAAAAAGGGAAAAAAAGAATCGGACATGAGGACTTCGTTATAGTTTTTCATTGCCTGAAAACACGAATAAAACAACATTTTCTAAATATGAATCCTAGCTAGATCGATTTATCGCCCCCGAAACCCCCTGCATACTAAATTTCATGAAAATCGTTCGAGCCATTACCGATATTCAGATTACATATATACTAGGAATGCTCGTTTAAAAGTTAAATATTTGATTAGATAACATAAAATACTTATTTTTATAAAATTTATTACATTTGAATATTTGCTTCAAATTAAAAAAAAACCAAAATTCAAATGTTTTTTATTCAAATAAACTTTTACAAGTGCTTTTGAATCGTCGAGTAAAGCTACCACCGGTTCAGAATGCCATTATAGCCACTTAGGTACGTATTTTCAAAACTTCGTTCGTCGCTCTAAATCCACTTCATTGCACTGAACGTTCCTTTATAATAATACCTATTGTTAATGTCAACAGTCGACGTAGTACGCCACGCTGAGAGGTGTAAGATCAGCTGAAAGGCTCGACGGCAATTAGCGGGATTTGTTAACACCTGCGTGTTTCAACCCAAGCCAATGCAAAGGCTTTACGGCAAGTACCGCTAGCAGACAAGAAAGCTTTTAAATAATATTCATGAAATTACTAGCTGATACCCGTGACTATGACTGCGTGGGGTGAGATTTTTTATTTCGCGCGGGAACTGGCGTGATTTAATAACAAACATCCATCCAAACTTTCGCATTTATAATATAGATATAGAACTATAGTTAATAAACCGTAGTAGATAGTACAGGATAAAGTTTCAAGACAATCACTCAATTTACTGCAATTTAATTCTGAACAAAGTGGAAGGCATCAAAAGGTTAGGAAGATCTCTAATACGTCGTAACTACAAATAAATTCTGCTATTTGCGATCCCTAGCATAATATTAAAGTATCTTACTGGCTGACGAACACGCAAAAGCTCTTGATTGCTTTGCAGTTAGAGCCAGTCAGTGACTGAGTAAGCTAGGACTTTTCTTTTTACTGAATGAATTGCGTGTTATCTTATTTTCTAACCGTACACAGACGTAGGTTGATTTGTTAGGTAGGTACATGGAAAATTCGAGTCAATACACTAAGGAATGTGGCGCGAGGAGCCCGCAATCCTTGCTGTTTGAGCAGATCGTCTGTTTGCTTACACTCTAACGGCTTAAATTAGAAATTCTCTAATGGAAGCGAAACCAGTGATGAACATTCTTTTACTTAACTCCTTTATAGGTCTAAGATTGTTGAAAGCTACGACTAAAGAAATACAGAACACATAATAGTACTATTTCTTAAATAGTTTTAATGAAAGTTCAATGCGATGCCTCCACCAGCTCGATGGCACTAATTACCTTTATACAAAAGTACCGGTGTGTTTTTTTATCCACTACAAGTTAGCCCTTGACTGCGACCTCACCTGATGTAAGTGATGATGCAGTCTAAGATGGTAGTGGGCTAACTTGTTAGGGACATGGCAGTTATATTAAACCCATACCCCTATTCGGTTTCGCAATCGTTTGGCAGCACGTCTGTTACGGCCGAAGCCTCCCACCAGGCCAGACCACGGAAAATTCAAAAATTATAAATTTCCAAACCCTGCCGGGGATCGAACCCGGGACCTCGGCACGTTTACTGTACTGACTAACAAAGTGGAATTCTATGGAACTTGGAAGTGTTGTAATGCGCCGCCATAAAAGCTTAATATATTACAGCAATTTGTAGGTATGCCCGGCTAATGAATAGACTGATTAATTTTTCAAGTTAATAGTGAAATGTAAAATGGAATTAAAAATTGTCATTACATAAAATTAGTGCTCAATTAGATATGTATGTAACCAACCTAAAAGGTAAAACGTTTATAGGTAATCCCAAAAATGTTGGTATAGTAGCCTGATTATGAGGCCTGTCTTGTATTTAAGTTTGTAACTAGCGTGTTGTAGCGTGAAAAAGATACGTGACGGTATTGTGGTACCTACTGGAGTTATCTAAAAGTGTTCGTTTAATGTTAAACAACAATTATTTACTTACTCAACTGGGAACAGCATTTGAGACATCGAGTAATTCAGCATGTTCGTAAATGTCATAAAGCACTAATGAGTAATATTTCTTAACAAACTGGTACATTCGTTACCAATTATTTATTGTAATTTATTATATAAGTACCGACGGATTGCTGTCCCACATTGAAGTGGCAGTAAAAAGTTAATTAGGGTTACAAGCACAATGACGTATGTATATGAAGAACACAACTCTGAATAACTTACAGCCAAGAGACAAATGGCAACGATTTTTAATAACAGCAATCATGAATCTAACCATAAGCATAACAATAAACCTACCAATGCATATTCTTATGTTAAGGAACAGCTTCAAGACACTAAATGGTAAAATGGAGGCAAATTGTCACTAGGCAATAATGTCTCTACCTCTGGTAAATCACGTGACATTATTGTCTGACTGGACAGCTGGACAATAATAGACAACTATGTACGCCAAGAAGTCCTTAAATCCTAAAACCTGTGCAGTTTTGTTACATGACTCGCTAAAGCCCAAGAAGATTAGCTAACATTTTTCAATGAATTTCGCTAAGCTCCGACTAGTACAGTCGGTGCTTAGCGAAAATCATTTATACTATGTCATCTTACTACTACTGTACTTCAGGCAGGTACACATAAGGCATGTGAATATTTCGATTGACCAAAATAGACAGCGAAATTCTGAAAATATTTTATGTCGTAATATTACAAAAAATAACTGTTCAAGTAAAGGGAAATACGATTTTTATAGAAAATACCTTCACCTGATTTGGTATCAAACCTTTCGTTAAAGAGTAATACTGAAAACTACTTAATATTTTTTAGTAAACCACACAGTGGTCATTAAAATTATTAAAGATCTAATTTAAGAGTTTCGCATTTACAGTTTTAAAACTTAAAAGTAAGAGTTGATTGCCTCACTTAAGCACCCTCGACTTATCAAGTTTAAGTTTACAGTGCTAAAAGCATTCCTAAAGGTCATGGACTTGGCTGTTTCCTTTTGTTTTAAAATGGAAATTACCCACTTGAGAATCTCTTACTCTTACTGTCAAAGACGTATCGCTAAGCGATCTAGAGTTCCGGTACGATGTCGTCAAGAAACCGATTACGGATATGGGTTTAATACAACTGTCATACCCCTACCTAGATATGTTATATCTCAAAAGTGCAGCTGGGAGCGACTGGAAACAAGCTGCACAAGACCGTACTCTGTGGCGATCCATGCAGGAAACCTTTGACCAGCAGTGGACGTCTATAGGTTGAGATGACGACGACGAAGTTATATGAAAGTAGTTAGTAGTATAAGCTAAAATGAATAATTGTTGCAATATTCGCTATTTTATAATATTTTCAACAATTGTCGTGCCGTAATAAATATGCAAACAGAATTCATTATCGGATTGTTTTTCTGAGTTCTCCGATGGGATTTACTTCAACTTTTATTGTATCTCGAATCGTCGTCGTAAACTTTAATACCGAGACCGGCTACCGCGACCTTCTCTAGCTCTCTTTATACTTTTTGTGAGCTTTCTATTACCAAAGTTCTCGTCAATATTAAATCTGAAGGTGTGTGTCGTATTGGATGCTGTGACTGCCTGTCTATACTATTTTCAAAGTAACACTTTAGATCTGGGATTTAAATTAAAGTATTAAAATCTACTGCAGCAAATATGTTTGCACCTCTCACTTTTTCATCATTTTTTACTGTTTTCCCGTCTACATGAATTGTCGTCAGTATAGGGGTCAGGACTAAGAGTTAACTCACTCTTAGAAGTACCTGTAGTCTATCTAGCTATGTGTGTGATTATTGACATCTTGAGACTACTTACTGTACTGCCTTTATCCTGCAGATCTCTGCGAAATCACAATTTACTGAATCAGAATTCCAAATACAAACTTAAATGTTTGCTTTAGCACCCAATTCGACACATCATGCCCCTGTCTCAATATCAGAGAACAAACAAACAACGCCGAAAGGCAAAGGGTTGCACAAAAAAAGGCCAATTCGGTAGTCGACTTGTAAAAACCTCTTTTGCATGCCGTAACGTAAATATTTATCCTAACAATAGTGGAAAGGAAGCGTGACAAAACAATCACAATATGCCCCCAGTTGGCTTTCACTTTCAATTTTGTCTATTTTTAGGAAACCCTTCCATAAATGCTACTGTTGGCGATACTCATTTGCATAAGAGTGTTCAAAACAATAAAACACCAGTTTATTTGAACGCGAAAAGTGAAAACGGGGTTCAAGGTGATTACAAGGAGTTATTGGTCAGTTTATGTTTCGGTGCCTCTTGTACAACACGTAAATAGTGTATAATATTGCGTAGTTCTAGGTAATCTGTGTTTTTTAGTTGCAGTGCTAATAAGCAATAGTAAAGTTTGTACTACCAACTTCCAGAATTCCACTTGAAACATTAATGGAATAGTATCAATATCCTTGCATGTAAGTACAGTGTATTTCTTTTAAAACACTTTTTCATTGATATTTGGTTGGTGTCTAGAATGAAATTTATTGGTAAACAGCAATTGTATTCCTACCTACAGAACCTATAATTCTCTGGGATGGTGATTTTCTTAATACTCAGATTTGCCAACTGGTCATTCAAACTATACGTCTATGGGCAGTGTTCTAAGTACTACTTACCAGTAGTTTTAACTTTTTTTTACTATTTATGTTAAACATCGATAGATATTCTGTTACTGACGTCAGTTTTATTGAATCTTGAACAGCTGATTAGTCGTCATTGGCCTTATTTTACGATACCACCACTATACTTCACAAATTAGTCAAACGTTAACTCGGGATGTATTGCTCTTGGGTGCAATAAACGCCATTCCGATCTTATGCAGTTTCAAACTAATTTTGGTTGTAGAGCTTATCTTCTATGCAATAACGACTAATTTTGTAGCTAACAACTTCCTCGTTTTATTACTCTTTGGTGTTGATGACTGCGAGTAGCAAAGATCTGTTAATAAACTATACATACACGATGTGTTTGCTCGTATCGTTACATCATTTTGAGCTGGCTTAGCGAACTTGTTCCAATATTTAGTGTATATGGGACTTTAGGGACAGTATTGGTTACCAAATATTTGTTTATTGGCCATATTTTTGAGCGGCGGCTTTACTACGACACTTCGCAATTACGCCAAGGTGTTAGTGTACCGTTGATAATATTTGTTTAGCAGCCGACTTTGTTCTCACTTTGCTTTTAATGACTTTAAAATCTGTTACTTGCAGCAGTATTTATTCATTAGCAGCTTATTTCAAACTATTGATTGGAGTTACCATTAAAATAGCCCTAAACTGGTAATATTTTATGATTTATTACTCAAATTGTCCAACTTCGTATAACTATAACTCCTTATTAAATTGCGTTTTTTGGGTAACAAACCTAGATGTCGCCATATACTTACCGTGCTAAAAACAAGTAGTAAGTAAGAAAGTATGAAATAAATCATACGCTAAAAATTATTGTTATGTGTGTGCAGAGAGTTTTCGAAATTACATACCTACTGCTATTTACTTTTGAAGCTTGAGTTGAGCCGGCGAATCGCGCCTCATTAAAATTAACACTTTTATGGGACAGAACTGGGTCAACAGCCCAAATTATCTGGGCCATAAAGCGTATTTAAAACCACGTCAGCTGGAAGGCTGTTCGACCAGCGGAATAATAGATGCGGTTTGGTTTATAGACGCCTCATATAACTTGGTTGCGTCCACGTTTAGCCTGTTAGTATAATTTGAAACACAACCGAGTGAAGTCTACGTTTATAAATCCTAAACGAAAATAGCCATTTAGGAATAAAGTTTGCGTCACTGGAGCTTACCCCTGGGATCACCACAACGCGCTTCAAATTTGTTCCCCAGCCAAACAGCACGTAAGTGTATAAGAATAACTGTTCCCGTACCTACCTAGCAACTAAAAGCTTCTGGGTATGAAATTCGTCTGTTTCTCCTCTTATGTAATTTCCACTTAAAACTTCTTTAGTGTTGAAGGGCCAAAATAAATTAATAAATGATAATATTATCACAAATTCCTTGGTTCCTTGAAGCTGTATGAAATATTGAGGTGTTTTTTTTCAAGATTTGAAAGTACTAAGGTGTTGTATTTCTTCTGAGTAGCATGCGCATCACTCGGTAGGTCTAGTTTTCCTTTCAGAAGTGTATGTGTATGGTACACGGTGATTTTTTGATCGTGTGCTTGAATAAAAGTCATCTATTCACCCTTAAGCAAAAAGAACTTACAGCTTTTATGAAGCTTTCCTACACGCTACAAATTGATAGGTACCTACTCTATATACAATTAAATTCTGACAAAAAAAACTATAAATTATGTAGAATTTAAAAAAGCGGTAAGGGAATCTGGAAGATATCTCTTCTAGAGATAAGGCGTCCTTGTACATGTCCTTTCAAATTATATGTTTTGGTTTTTAAGTTTGGTTCAAAAATAAAAATATAAAAAATTGGCAGTCGTAGGGACTGCCGATAGAAATGAAAACGATTTTTTTTTCAAATCTATATAAAGAATATTATTATAACAATAAAAATATTTAAAATATAAACCTTAAAACTAAGGTATTAAAGTTTAATTACGAATGTACTATATTTATATTTAAGACCTTTTGTCTTAAGAAGAACCGTTCCACATTTTTACCCCCTACCAAAAAGTGCTTAACGCGCCTAAAGATGTTTTCACTTCAATATGCTTCGCCGTCTTACCGTTACCACTTATACTGCAGTACAATCCGCCCAGCCTCCTGTTATTTACACGCGAACGCGAGTTTTGCGAGCGGCCGCTGTTACAGAATTAGAAAACAAGCAGCACTATGCAAACATTTATATGTGTACATTTGAATGTAGGTAAACTTAAACAGAAGGCCTATTTTAATATTTTATTTTGTTAAGAAAAAAGTAGCCGTAACTAAAAACTTACTTGATAGGCAAAACTAATAAAAACATACAACTTACATACGAAATTGGCGTTTTGTAAGGGAGGAACATAAAGTCGATTTTTTAATATAATGTATTTATTTAATCAAAGTATGTACCATTGCTATCTATGCACTTTTGCCAACTCATATGTAGTTCATTGATCCCTTTACTAAAAAACCATTCGGAAGGGAATCAATAAAATCTTTGAAGGCGCTTTGGACTGCCCCATCGGAGTTGAATTCTTCTCTTGCAAGAAGTTATATAAATTTCGAAAAAAATTGTAATCTACTGGAGCAAGGTCCGGGGAGTGGCCTAGAGCGATTGACGAGCCTCGGTTGTTTAGCAGCTAGCTTTTCCATCATGGTTTGCAGTTGCTGACAAAAGACATCCGCCGTAATCGTCTGGCCAGATTAAAGAAAGCTGTATGTAGTGAACAACACCGCACAAGTCCACCAAACGCTCACAAGTCATTTTTTATGAGTCAATTTTCGCTTGGGGCAGGATTTGGCTGCGATGAGTGTTTCTGATTATCGTACAGGATCCACTTTTCATCACAGGAAATGATTAGATTTAAAATCCATTCATAATTGTGCCGGTTGAGTAAAGAAACACAACAGTCGACGCGCGTTTGTCGGTTTGTTGCACTCAATTCATGAGGTTTCAAGCTTTTTCTCCTTCCCAATTTTCTACATGTGGATTAAAACAATTTTATCACTAACACTGCAGCCTGCAGCTAGCTCGGACGTGGCTTACGATGGATCCGCTTCCACAATAGCCTTCAATTCTTCATTATCAACTTTGGTGTCCGGCCGGCTTGTTCTGCAGGTCAAAATTTCCAGAACGAAAACGTTGGAATCAATAACGTACCGTGTTTTCTTTTGCGACACCGCCGCCATACACATCATTAATCCTTTGAGCCGTTTCTGCAGCACTGGTGCCACGATGGAATTCGTACTCGTAAATAACGCGATATTTCAAGTTTTTCATTTTGTAAACTGAGTGACGCAAAGAAAAAACCAAAAGAGGAAAAAACAAATGAATTAGGATTTTAAACACAAAAGCATGAGTAAATTGTTATGTACGTGACTCTTTACCTAGGGAAAACACTTACTACGCACTTACGCAGTTACTAACGCACACTGGTCAAAAACGGTCTAGGTATTCTCGCGTAGCAACGACTTGTGTGGAAGCATATTCCCTATTCGGTGGTAGAAGGTTACCTAGCCTATCTGGTTAAGACTAGCTAGTACTAACCAGATAGGCTAGGTAACCTTGTACTTATGGGAAAAGTTAATTACTTCAAACATGAAGGTTAGTATGTCGGACGAAAAGGTAGCTAGGTACGGAAACTTGCCCAGAAGGAAGAAAGAAAAAAAGGTAAGTAGGACTAGGTTAAAAAAACTTACACAATTAACTAGCAGGTCCACAATAGTTCACTTGAAATAGTGGAAATTTAAAAATCCCTTAAGGTGTATAATTTTTGAGTCCCTGAGCACCACATTTCTTTATTTTAAACGAAAAGCCCAATTTGGTACAAATTCTTATGGGTATACTTAACTATACAAATTTACTATAGATTTTCATATTAGGTAACTAGCATGCCCTATTTGACCCTGTTTAGGGTGGAATTTCCAAAAATCCTTCCTTAACTGAAGCTACTGTCAAATTTAAATTCAGTGGTAGCTGTGTGTAGGATCAGTTAGGAAAAGCCTTCTTATATGAACTGATTTAACCTACTTATATTCTCATTTAAGTAAAATATGTCCGCAATTAAATATATTGTATTATGATCTTCTAAACTCTAAGTTACTTTCAAATGTTACCGACAACAAAAATATATTGTAGACACTGGGCAGGTAGAGTAGGTACAAGTGGAAAAACGTTTTTATGCTAAGCATAATATTTTATCAGGTTTGTGGAGGATGCTGTATCTTTAATCTGGGTGGATATTTTTAAGTCGATAAATTTGAATGTCACTCCACAATCCACATGTGTAAAGGCAGATAAGGGTAACCCCTCCCCCCTCTCCTCCCTTCGACATACCGCCTCGCATAAGGCATCGTAAAATATTATCCTGGTCGAGACATTTATGGCCAGTTTGAAATAGGTGCCGTGGAAACATTTCTATACCTAATATTATTTTGAAGATAAGCTTACTCTGTAGTGAATTTTTATAGATATACTTAGGTTTATTTAAATAAAAACAAGTTTCATAGACGCGGAGCTCATAGGTGGAACGCCCACAGACAGTGGAATGGCGCTGCGATTTAATTATGTATAACTATTAATTTTTTGAAAATAAAATAATTCACTTGTAAGATATAACCACCCAACTCTGTACTGTTGGGCTTACCATAAATAAGTAAGTAGGTAACACAGCCTATAATTCAATATATATATATATATATATGTATTTTGATGTACAAAAATCTACTCAAGCAAATTAAAGAACACTAAGGGTGAGACCTATATTTTATAGAGCGAACTTTGACTTTGCTTAGGCTTTAGGCATTGCTAAAACGAGGTAGATTTATGTTACTCACATAAGTCCATCCAGTTTTAATTCTAAGTAAAGTCTGAGCAAAGTCAAAGTAAGCTCTATATATCTCAGCCTAAGATTACACGCCAAGGAGTTCTGCCCTCCATCGTCTTTAGATCTTCACGAAATTTACATGACAAAATTTCCTTTGTAAATAAAAAAAAAGCCTTGGTAAATGGTATCCCAGAGCTATAAGTATTCCAAGTTGCATTTAAATCCTTTTAGGGGGGTTACTAAGATCGCATATAGAAGTATTATTTCAAAATGACAGTTTTGTCTCGTACCTTGACGTCCCTAAAATAAGGATGATAATTCAAAAACACAAACTTAACAATGTAAAAACAATACGGCTTTGTGCGATAGTAATACATCCCCTGCTCAGACTGACAGACAAAAATTTTTAAAACTGGTTTATGTTCTGTATTGATAAAGTTTCCTCCAACTATTATCGAAATATATTTCTGTAAATTATTACAGAAATTGCCCAGTTAGGTTTTATTATAAAAATAGAGAAGGGAGTAATTAATAAAACATTATTTAGCGTTAATCTGCATTAAAGTTCGTCATTAAAATTCCAAAGCCTTTACCGCGGCGCTTGTGCATACAGTTGTTAATACCATAAAATTTGTAGCAGTTCTTAATTAGCATTACGCCGTATTAATTAACCCCGTGCGAGTGAAATAAAACCTTTTTATCTTTCGGCGGACATGATAGAGTAAAATCCACAAAAAAATATTACGCTTAGGTATAGACATTACTTTGGTAATCATTTTATGTACCCATCTGTCTGATTTACCTGCACGTAATATTAAGCCAACTGTTAGAAATGTATTGATTTTTAGGTTTAAGTACAAAATACACATAGGTTCAATGGTAGGTAGAGCTACATTACCTACCAATTTAAGAACCATAATCCGTTTTCTATAGATATACTCATACAAGCGTAAGTAAATACATCAAATTAAATTGATGTGTTAAGTATTTTAGTTAATAGTTACATAAACACAAGCTTGCTGAAAAAATATCTAATGTGATGTTTTTGAGAGTTCTGCGTTAAATTCGTCACATCATAACAATTACAGTCGTACCCATTTACAAGTCAATTCGGTTTGATAAATTGCAATAATTTCATCGTCTCGTTGCGGGTGCATTCAACGGGTCGGCCATGGCTCCCATAAAACGACACTAATGTCCCTTAATACATCACTCCATATCTTTATTAACAATTCTCTCGCCATAGATTCTTTTCAAGCCATTCACAAAATTTATGTCCAAAGTTACGACGCTTTTATACAACTTTCCTTTATACTCCACTATTTTACTGAAAACACTGTTTTCTTTATGCGTTTTAATACGCCATATTTTCGTTAAGTGACTCCCTTCGTTGGTACATTACAAAGTTGCGTAGGTAACTATAAAAGTCGCAAAAAAATGTATAGATATTATATTATGTACTATACCAAAGACCAAAGTGCAAGCGTGAACCGCGCTCTAAAGGCGATGAGTAGGTGTAAATCAACCAAGGTTCTGCTTTTTGCATCGTTTGAAGGTTTTACTGTACCTAAGTACATGTTTTAGTATCGGATTTATTAAAATTCAACACACATTAAAATATTCCTTATGAAAAGGTAGCTACATTGTAGCGCATATCTAAAGACGGCTCATCTAAACCAGTTCTGAGATATCCGAACCTTCATTTACTACCTACGTTATGTATAGTTGGATATGTTTTTAGGTAACAATATTTCTTCAGGCACAAAAAGCCGAGTTTAATGGATCGAAACGGAGGGCGGGTGCGACAGAGATTTATCTGTTTCAATATGGTGTGGGAATGAACGAAAAGATACCGAACTGTGCGTTCTGATTTTAAACATCCTCAAAATCCTAATGTTCAAGTGGTGCGTTATTTATGGACACATGAACTTGAGTGAAAAGTAAAAAACCATGCCCAATTTCAAAACTATTTTAATAAATTACGGCTATGAGAAACAAAGCGGCACTTCTAAACGGTTAGACTTCTCTGCTCTATGATCAATGTCTAGTCTATAATATATTTTTATAAGACTAAATACAGACTTATACCAAAAGTTAGCCACGAAAAAATCCGAGCGTTTAGTGAAAGATTACTAATAAAATCGCTGAAAATACAAATATTGCAACCGTTTGATTTACCTAAGCGAAAGAGTATAAGCGATTTGTCAATGCTAAGGGTGAATTGCACCATTAGTAAAGCAAAAAAGCTATAGTAAAGCTAGTGGCACTTGTCAGTATGTCATCATGTAAATTTATAAGTAGGTAAACTTTGGTAACAAGTCTACAGTAGAACCCCGAATTCTGCAGCTCAAAGTGTTTAAGGTGATCTTTAACGTTATTTCATAGTCATTGAAGTACCTAAATAATACGAAAAAATCTGGTTCAGTGTAGAGAGTCAATGCGTTGTATCCATGTTGTACCTATCCCACAACCGTTATCATCCACTCATTGCCGCTATAAACTCATTAAGCCACATAACCGGCCAATCGAGCTTTCCAATCATGAAATTAAAATTACGTCCCTTTTATATTGCCAGCCGTTACGAGCTGCGAAAAAAGGGGGGCATAAAAAAGGGGGTATAAATAACACACCTTCGGAGCACGCAGCAGAACCCGAGGGTAAAGGTTGTCGTAAATTATCCGCTTATAGCTTCGACCGATCAATAGCATTCATTAAGGAAAAATGTATTCTTTAAACAGTTTTCGTGTCGATCGTTCGCGGTTTTACTTTTTGCAACATAAATTACGACAATGATAATGTGACTGGTGCACTTAACCCGTTGCGTTTGTGAGAATTTATGTCCAGTTGGTATACCTGTGCATAAATGCCTTAAAGCTTTTTAGATACCTTCTTTTGCTAAGGAAGAAAGGGACATTGTAGTTTAAAATGTTCGCCAATTAAATCAAATATCAATAAGTAGATAGATTTAGCGATATTTCCTATTCATCTGACCTATAGACATTATAGATTTATGACCTGTGGCTTTTGGCGTCTATAGGAACAGATAACTATGCTTCTATAAAATATAAAGTAAACGTAACGAAACACACCTGAAATTTCGACTTACATCACTTTCATACCCATTCTACTTATTAGATACCTACTTACATTGAAATAATTGGTATTGGCTTACTCATTATTTCAATAGATCTATAAACGTATGTGATTGTGTATGTATGTTGACTTAATTATACGAGAGGCAGATGTGGGGGAGCGGGTCCCTCGGAGGGGCCCAAGCTCCACTCGCCCCGCGCCCCAGCGGATCGATGAGCGGAGCTCCCTCGCTCGAGATCTCGCTTTCTTCAAAACAATTTTAACCTAAATAGGTAGGTAACCAATAACAATCTATTGAAGTAGCTACCTACAAATACATTATATAGATTTATGTTATTGCGAGTGTAGCTGAGTATGCAACTATAAAATTAATGAGGCTTTATAATTAATTTTTCTTTGTTGTTTTATTGTTAAATCGCGCATTTTATGTAAAATAATATAAATAAGAAGATAAAATTCATATACAATGTTTTAACACAGAACAATCTAAGATTACGCGGGTTATGGTAACGCAACCTAATCCGAGAAGATCCTTACTAGACTACGCCCGCAAATTCGAAATGTAAAGTAATAATGAGTGAACTCCTAACTTTAAATTAATCAAAATTTAAAAAATAATATTACAGCCGCATATTAATACTATGTATATCGAACATTTTTTCGGTCTACGCCTGACACAATATAAATATGCATATATGGAACTAATGCCTACGATTTGACAATTTCTTTGTTATACGACTGCCTGAAAAAAGTTCATGTATGTATTCATATATGTATGTGAGTTTTTATATTCCACCATAACTTCTATATCTTCTACTTCCATATCGTTAGAATACCAAGCTTACTTATTCCGGGTGACATAGGCTAGTAAAATTTAAAAAAAAATGTTTGGGTGACCATGGTCCCACATTAAAGACTAAACTTGAAAAATAAATCGAATATACGATTCGGTTTAAAGACATTTAATCATCATCTACAAAATGATGAGTAGATTTCAAAAATATATAACACTATAGTTCAATATCCAGTGATTCACAAAAAAATATCATTTAATAAAAATGTGAATAAGATTCTATTTAACTACATTAATTTAGATTTTTACTTTTTATTAGTTCATTTTTTGTCAGGGCAGTCGTGTTTTAATTTTTTTAATTATGACTTGTTTTGTTTAAATTATTTCGGGTTCAAGCATCAAGACTCCCACAAAAGCACGGTGAGAGAAAAAGGTCAATGGCACGACAGGGTCGTGTAAGGCTTTAAAATCCTACAATTGTACCAATTAAGTCCAGTCGAAAGTGAAACTCACAAACCGGGCGGCAAAAGCGAGTTTTTTTTTCGGTAGATTTACATATTTATTGGGGCACAGTTTATGGAGGCAACGGAAAAAAGCCGGGTCGTATAATGGACAAAAAGGATGGCTCCATGTATATTTATTCTGTCGCATCCTTTTTACGTGCAAAAGGACGTAGCAGTTTTTTCGGTACCAGCACATTTGGCGACGCACTTTGCATATAAATATTGGATCGTAAATTCAGCGTCTCACACAAAATCGGGTCGCATATATGGCATGGAACATATTAAAATTGTGAAATAAGGTTTTATGACGTCATAATACTGTGTGCGAATTGAGATGTGAATGGACTGAGATTATTTCCTATTAATATTAAATTATACCAGCTTCAACACGGGTACTTACCAATTTTGATAAATCCAGAAATAATAAGATGATGATGAAGATGATCTTAGAGAGGTGATATTTTCGACATTAAAATTCGCTCGGATTGGACTTTCGAGGTACCTATCGTATGTTAAAGCAGTTAACCACAAGTTCCACGGGGGAAGGGTTTCTAATAATAATCATTATAAAATTTCCGCTTCTGGAATGAATACTTAAATTTATATTATAGATGAGAAAGTGTGTCTGTCTGGCTGTCATCTTGGTACATACACCTGAGGTGCATTACATTCCGGGGTAGGACATAGGCTACTTCTTATTTCGGAAAATCAAGTGAGTTCCCACGTGATTTTTGAAATCAGCTCACGTGATCAGCTCAAAAAGTTAGGTAGGTAACATAGGTATTTAGGCTGTACCTGCTTTATTTATTTAAATCCAATTTCCAAGTCCGTAGGAAACGGAATGCCCGTGGGGTATTGGTAGGTTCACTGGGTACCTCACGAACCCCTTTTAAATTAATGCTTACCATGCCTCCATAAATTACTCACTCACGATACGGGTCAACATAGTCCCTATTAACTACCACACATTATAAAAGTTCAATATCTTCGTAACTTTATTAGTGAAATACTTAGATCAAGTAGGTAGGTATTTAAGTAATGTAATAACGTACGTGTTATTATCGCGATTGCACAGATGTGATTGACTACGCGTGAAAATGTCGCAGTGTCTAAAAGCCCTACAAATTACTTAAAGTAGGTAAAACACTTTTGTTTCACTCTTTATTTATCAGTAATTTACGATAGCTGAAAAGAAATATCGGTTCTCTTCGCCATAAATTACGTCTCACACTAAGGAATAATACTTATGACAAGCGTTTTATTTATTTAACGGCATGGGTGGGCTGAAAGTGCGACGATTTATAGATAATAATATGTAATTTTCTTGATTAACTTATTTTTATTGAAATGAAACTTCTTAGAATCGTTGTGATTTGAAAATACGATGCAACGAAAAAGCGACATCAAAAAGAGACAAACATATTCATAATAGGATTTAGCAAGTTATATTATTATATCATACAAGTTATATTATTGATCTCATTCTCTCGTAGGCTACTTCTTTGAAGTTTCACTTCTGCCGTGTGTGAATTGCACACACTTTTTTATTTGTTTAATTAATCAGTTGCAGTATTAGGTAGAACATTTTTTGAATTAAAAAAAACTTGAACAAGTCATAATTAAAAAAAGAAGGAACTTGAAAAAAAAGGGAAAATAATCGGACTGTTGACATCTGGACTCGAACCGGGGTTTTCTGGTATTTGGACCGCCCAATTTCTGAGCTATTAGAATCTTGTACAGAACGGCGAAATTTACCTTCGTATATATATATATATATATATATATATATATTTATATACTTATGACGTACTAGATGATGCCTGCGACTTCGTCCGCGTGGATTTTGTTTTTTTGATTCCCGCGGGAACTCTTTAATTTTCCGGGGTAAAAAGTAGTCTATGTCCTTTCCCGGCCCACAAACTATCCCTGTACCAAATTTCATCAAAATCGGTTGAAGAGGTGGGCCATGAAAGCGTTGCAGACAGACAGACAGACACACTTTCGCATTTATAATATTAGTATGGATTTAGCTTCCTCCAAGCCATAATGTAGAGCTTAATAAGTTACTGCAGTTTTAAAGTCAAAAAAGTGTTGCCTCCTTATTTCAGTAGATGCACAATTTCAATTCGTTCACTCTGGTAATTGTAATAATTATGAAACATCAGGAGAAAATCTATACTTTCACTAATATTATAAATGCGAAAGTGTGTCTGTCTGTCTACTACGTTTTCAACCGATTTTGATTAAATTTATTTAAATTAATTAGGTAGTATCCCGGACAAGGACAGGCATAGGCACTTTTTATCCCAATAAATTACGGAGTTCCCGTGAGAATTTTTATTGATTCTATTGATATTGGAGGTGGATTTGTTTGCGCATTAGTGTTTGTGCTTTAGGTACCTATTCATGAACCAGAAACAGTATTTTTTAAAGTACAGTGAATTGTATTTAATTCGTAGATACCCAATATTTTTATATTGCGATGGCCTATTCAGATTATAATATTATCTAATATCTAAATTCAAAAATCAATACCATCAGTACCTATTCAATAAATCCCCAATGCTTAGGATTGGTTATAACCCGCCGAAGATGACCTCTTGCCAGAAATTTTAAGACTCCATATAGTGCACTCCCCAAATAGTGCACTGATTTTGATGAAACAACGACCAGGTATATCTTTGAATACCCGAAATACAAATATATAAACAACATTAGAAACTGTTAAATTAGATTTTGCATACTTAGTGCTGGACCAGACAGGTTAATTTACTTTTTAACTGAACCTGAGTGTAGTTCAACTTTGGGACCTTTTTCGATTCAAAAATACGGGAAGTTTTTCATAGTTTTGATGAGTGAGTAGGTCCCGTTCTATGTAATTGGGTATTTGACTACTAGTCAAATAAATTATTTTTTAGTGATTAAGTATTAAATAGATCCCCCAAAAGTCCCTTGTTAGTTTTATGTTGAATAACTATTTTAAACTATCGATTAAAGTAAAAAAGTGCGTCGAACTTTGATAACTGATGAAATTACAGCAAAGCCATCGCAAAGCTGACCTCCTGAAAAGCTATACCCACTAGCCTCCATATAAACAGTATACAGCGATAAATCGCTGACGTCACATCACCGTGGAATGCACCAGTAAATCATCAGTAGGCCAGTAAACCAGTTCTTTAGTGCTTCACATGAGTGGTGCCGTAAGCCGCTATACGGCTATATTGTCCCTCGTAAATTTGTAATTTTGTTGTTACTGTATCCACGGGCCTATCCAATACGCGAGTTGATCTAAAATGCTCTTAAAACTCTGATGGATTTCTTTTTAGGTTAACCATCGTTTATTATATTATACCAGGACTTGTCGGCCGCAATTATCTACACTTGAAGTACTCAAGTTTTACTCACATACCCGCTTACATGAATAACTTACGAAATGTAAGTCACATATCAGATGCAAATGTTAATTATGTAAGTTATTTACGTAAGCTATTGATACCTACAAGTGCAAATAAGGCCTGACGTAAAAACGAGTCTTGCATAGCGCTTGAGCCTTGGAATGAATTTTGTGATGTTTTTTCAATATGTCTACATAATTTTCAGAAATGCAGTCCTAACATTTATTAAAGGACTTACTCCCCTTTAAATAGCTCAAATAAGCAAGATAATAGATAATGCCCGTGACTTCGTCCGCGTGGATTGAGTTCTTAAAAAACTCTTTGATTTACCGAGACATCACTCTCCAGGTTCACAACTATAGTAGGTACTTACCAATCTATAAGTCTGCGCGCGAGCTATGAGGAATCCTATGGAATGTTAAAGTAATGACCTAGAGATGACCTAGAGTTGTTTAAAGTGCAAAACAATACTGCTATCGCAAATTTAAGCGCGTCAAGCTCGAAACTAGTGCTGGGAGTGAGCTGGATATGGAGCGACGATCGGGGGTGACGTACAGCCGTCATTTCTTCAGGCCCCGGTTCCTCGGAGCTCGTGCGCGGACTATACATACATGCAACAAATTACGTTGTAGCATAATTGACGGACAAACAAACTCATATGGGTAATAACATTATAAGGATTTTTCCCCGTTATTTGGATAATGTCCAGATTATGTCCAGCTTTATTTTCTCTTTGAATGGGGGTCTTACTTTCTATCTATGACATGACGTATCCCCAGTCTCTTTTAAGCGATATAATAAGGCAGTGATTTGTAATCTCTATCTACTGCCATAAAAGTGATCGGATGTATAATTTATTGCTGTTATGGCCTTTTTAGTGTTAAGGGCACAATATTAGCTCTTTGTAAAGATTAGTTATTAATATATTAAAAAAATAAAAATTAGGTGCTACCATTTGTCCTAAATCCCTATCATGGTTTGGATGATTGTATTTGTATAGCTTTTTAGTGTAAGTAATTATAGTGTTAATAAATGAGAGTATGTCTGTGTCTCTGGCTACGTTTTCACGGCCCATCCTTTCAATTTATTTTCACGAAATCTGGTACAGAGGTACCTGCTACATCCCGGGGAAGGACACAAAGGGTAAAAAGTACCTAGTAGGCTGGGTACTTTTTACCCAGAAAATCAAAGAGTTCCGACCGAATTTTCAAAACATCTTATAAACTACGCGAACGAAGTTGCGGGCATCAGCTACTTAGTAATTTTATAAATAATCCTGCAATAACAAGTAAAACATGAACAATGTGAGGTTCTCAATTGCGAGTTTTTAACGTGTCTCTATGCTCAAAAGCGTTAAGGAGTTGACCATAGTAATGGATAGAAGAAAATTAAAAAGAAAATACCATCATGTTCATTAATCAGCGGATTAGATACACGAATTATTTACGAGCAAAGCTAAAACGTACGGAATTTAATTTCATTAGGGGATTTTAGTGGCACCATATTGTCACCCGCTGCGCTGGATCGGGCAACCCAACGCCGCGACCCGACGTATTTCATCCGCTGTCAAATGCCAACCAATAGCGAGCGAGAACGGAGCGCGTTCCAAGTTTAAAATGGTGGAGATAATTTCATTGTATATTATTTTGTGACAGGTCGTTATTTGGACTTTTTATCGGTCTCGGCTTTCGATATTTCCTTGAGATCGTCGACCGCATGTTTTGCATATTTTTAGAGACTTATTTTTTACCATTTTGGTAGATTATTTATATTTTCCACTGCAAAGATCCCACATTTTTTACGATTACGTAGGCCAATGCTCGAACAATATTCTATATATAATATTATAAATGCGAAAGTTTGGATGGATGTATGGATGTGTGGATGTATGGATGTTTGTTACTCAATCACGCCCCAACGGCTGAACGGATCTGGCTGAAATCTGGCACAGAGATAGATTATAGTCTGGAATAGCACATAGGCTACTTTTTATCCCGGAAAATTAAAGAGTTCCCGCGGGTACCAAAAAACCTCAAACCACGCAGACGAAGTCGCGGGCATTCGCTAGTTTTCTATATATCTGTTTTTGCCAACCCAATTTTCTAACTTAGATATTTAAGTAGATACTTACTGGAAGTTAAACCAGTGTGGTTAAACCTAGTTTATGAGTCGCTTAACGATAAATTTAAAAAAACACTGAATGTAGGTAGACCTTTCAACAGATTTAAATACCTGAACAATTTATTTATTTTTAATTATAGTAGGTAGTAGCAAAGCACAAATTGTCCTTTGTACACGTCTTTTTCATCAATAGGTATCTTTCAAGTTTACCTAGTAGGTAAATAGATACATAAGTAAGTAGGCATTGTATAAACCTATCAGTTCAATAGCAAGAAGCGGCATGATCAAGCTTATAGGTATTAGATTGGGTATTCTATAAACCTACCTATCTGATATTATTATATCTTCCGAGCAAAGTCAACTACTAAAAACTTCCATAAAACAACAATTTCAAACGGGCCATTTCGCAGGAAAAACAGCATCCCGGACGGGGTGGGACCCAGGGTGGGCTATGGGAGGGTGCCCAAAGAAGCCTGGTGCTTTATGCCGCGGAATTACGACTTAGACATTTCAAACAATAACTCTTGCCATAAATACGGACCCGATTTCTTCACGCGTCATATCCCCGTTTTTACTTGGCTTGGCTGAATTTATTTTCGCTCCGTTGCTAAAGCTTGGGTATACCTACCCAGTAACTATTAATAGTTAGATGAAGGTAAAATATGTCCGTCAAACCAGACCAGAATGTACCTACATATTTATACATTTTGGTAAGTTTTAGATGTGGTTAGGCATACGGTTCTCTCGGAAAATTCGTTCCGTGAAGCTACAAGTGTACAGCTACGCATATTTAGGTCCTAGTTGATAGTCTGCAGGCATGAGATGATAGTCGTAAATTTTTCCATAATTCCTTTCCTTTAAGTACTAAATTCTTAGGGTCAATGGAGATTATCTGCATTTTGGTAGCAAGACAAGATTACCTAGACAGAACTTCTCACGGACTGCATCCAGATTGCACAAAAAGGTGGTAAATGCAAAGTGCTTTGGCCATTACAACTGTAGGTAATATATTGTACATAGAAAAGGTCGAATAACTAGGCATAGGCATTTCTAGACTGTTTCTAGATTTTACAAAATGATGAAAAATATTAACCTCGAATTTTCACAAACAAGTCGTGAGTTTAAGCTTGTTAAATATAAAATTCCACATTTTATCAGCCACTCCAAAACCTGGCCCCGTTCGGGTTTCTAATCTAGAAGCGTAATAAAAGTCCACGTAATAAAAGTGCGCATTTTCACGTAGCCCGTAAAATTATGATAACGTTCACGTAGGTACACGTAGCTACTAACCACACGTCGGCTTACCTGAAACATAGATAGCGTTCGAAAGAACGTGCTCTATACTTAAATAGCGTGGGACTAATTACCTTGATTTTGTTTAGAAGGTAGGTTATTCAACGAGTAGGAAGCATCGATTTATAAATAATCAAAAAGTGCGTGAGGATTTTACTGTTAGGTCTGAACTGACCCATATAATTTAGTTTCTCAGCTTTCCAGGACTTTTCATTACAAATTTTCATCTATTCTGGCTAACTTTTCACTAGTATAATTTAGTACCTACCCGCTAGGTTTTTTTATTTATTTATTTAATTTCATTTGCTGATAATTGTTTTAATTTTATTTAAGAACAAAGTAAAATAGACCTTTTTCCTAAGTAGGTACTTTCACCTTACTTTACTATAATATTTTCTGTTGTTTCAGGATTCAACTTATAATTAAGGAGGGATGGAGACTATCTTCCAGCTACGGAAAATCTTACAGTCACAGAACACAATATACTTAGGTAGTCAGAGAAGTTTTTTGTACATAAGAAATTGTCAGCAAAATCATAAATATCCAATATTCAATATATAATGAAGAAATCTACTAATCTCTGAAACTTCTGGATGAATATACCTAGGTACAAGTTACATATAAAATATAATATTATTTTTAATCAGTTAAGTGGCTGCCACCCCAAGTAACGCGTGATCTGGAATTCAAAAAGTCACTTAGGAGTAACTGCTAAGGACTTGGATTTTGCAAGACATTTTTTTTTTTTTTTTTTTATTGCATGATAGGCTTGCGCTTGACGACAATCATGCTTAGTGCAAAGCAATGATGAGGTCTAGGTTGGAACGCGCTTGCCTAGAAGATGCCTATTCACTCTTGCCTTGAAGGTACTTAAGTTATAAGTGGCAGGAAACACGTGCGCTGGGAGGGTGTTCCACACCCTAGCGGTTCGTATCAGAAACGTCGAGCAAAAACGCTTCGTGCGAGCAAATTGAACGTCAACCACGTAAGGGTGCCAACGCTCACGGTTTCTCGCTGTTCTGTGGTAGAACGGAGAAGGGGGAACAAGGTTGTGAAGTTCCAGAGCACACTCCCCATGGTATATCCGATAGAACATCGATAAGCAGGCGACATTGCGTCGGTGTTGTAGACTCAGCAATTTCGCCTGCGTAAGTGATTGATCGCCAATTATTCTTCGGGCACGGCGATCTATCGAGTCTAATGTATCGAGTTGGTACTTGGCGGATCCATCCCAAAGGTGGCAGCAATACTCCATGCCAGAACGAACTTGTGCCTGATAAAGAATGAGGCGCTGCTCTGGCGTGAAGTACCGCTTCACTTTGTTCAGGATACCAAGTTTTTTGGCAGCTGTTTTAGCCTTTGACTCGATACATTTCCCGAAATTGAGGTTGGGAGAGATGTCAATACCCAAGAGCTCAATGTGATCACTAATCGGTACGGATCTACCACGGAAAGATGGAGCCAAGGTGAAGGGGCTCCTCTTTGCGGTAAATAAACACGCTTGTGTTTTGGTGGCGTTGAACTCGACTAAGTTGGCGTCACCCCAATCGGACACCTCCTTAAGAGTCGAGTTAACGCGATCCACCAAGGCCTCTCTTTGCTCACGTAACTCAGAAGCACTGGCTCGAGAACTGGACATGTATCTCTCCGTAACAGTGCTGTCATCAGCGTACCCAAAGATACCGGGTTTTAGAAGGTCGTTGATGTGCAGCAGGAAAAGTGTTGCGGAGAGAACAGACCCCTGAGGAACACCGGCATTGACAGCCATTAGGTCAGAGGAACAGCCGTCGACGACCACCCGGAATGACCTGTCACTCAGGAAATCAGATATCCAGTTGCAGAAACCAGTGGGAATCCCGTACGCGGGGAGCTTACTGAGAAGACTGCCGTGCCAGACCCGGTCAAAAGCCTTCGATATATCGAGAGAGACAGCAAGTGCCTCGCCGTGCTTCTCGATGGCTTCGCCCCAAGTATGTGTGGCATACACTAGAAGATCTCCAGTAGACCGATTTTTCCGAAAGCCGTACTGACGGTCTGACAGAAGATCATTTTCTTCTAGGTATGCTAGGAGCTTGTTGTTAAGCACACGTTCCATACTCTTACAGAGGATAGAAGTGATGGCAATAGGTCTGTAATTGGCCGGATCAGCACGACTCCCCTTTTTCGGTACTGGCTGCACATTTGCAACTTTCCACGACTTGGGGACTTGAGCAGTATCAAGAGAGAGGCGGAACAAGCGTGTTAGCACAGGAGACAACTCAGGAGCACAATTCCGTAGAACAACTGCAGGTATACCGTCAGGACCACTGGCCTTACTCACATCGAGGTTCCGAAGAGCTTTTAAGACCTCATGCTGGTGTATGCGTAACTCCGGCATAGTGGAGTCACATGGTGTGAGCGAGGGTGGGATGCTACTACCAGCATTGAGCTGTGAGTTTGCTGCGAACAGAGACGCAAGCAGATTTGCTTTGTCTGTTGCAGTTACGGCCAGTGATCCATCGGGTTTCTGCAGAGGAGGCAGAGAGGAACGACAAAAATTCGTCTCAACCGACTTCGCGAGCGACCAGAAAGCTTTACTACCACTCGGGTACGCAGCTAGCTTACGTCCAATGCGACTTGTGCGGTTGAAACGAGCCTTCTCTAAGACCCTTTTGTAGGACTTGGCGGCAAAATTGAATTCCCGTTTCTTTAGTTTGACGTCCGGAGCTTTGAGTGCTCGCGCGTCTACCCATGCCACAAACGCAGAGTACTTACGGGCCGCTGCAACTGCACATTCTGCGTTATACCACGGGGGGGTCTTGCTATCAGACGATACGTCAGAAAATGGTATAAAATATTCCATTGCCTGACGTATCACTTCCGATATAGCACACTCACAGCTCGACGGATCGTTGGTAGAGAAACAAGCCTGCCGCCACGGATAAGATGCAAAGAAGTGCCGCATCTCGTCCCAATCTGCTAACCTGTATCGCCACACTCGCCTCTTCACAGATGGGTCAGAGGCAGGAGGGTAATAGTTGGATACAGATTTCACCAGACAGTGGTCAGAGGTGCCCAATGGGGCGGAGACCGAAACCGAAAAACTGTCTGGATCTGTTGTCAGCAGAAGGTCCAAGCAATTGGGTGTGTGTCCATCGATATCCGGTATCCGAGTGGCTTCCTGAACTAACTGAGAGAGATCTATATCTATATCTATCTACATTATCCCCACTCGGCATTGTATCCCTTACCACAGCCGCCTAGAACCCCTCCATAAAGGTGGATTAATACAGCCGAAAGCCAAACTTACTTAATAAATATAAAAGCCTTCTCCGCCCGCGCTCGTAAACCTCCCACTGTGTTCCACCAAGATTACTTATATCGTGACCAGCGAAATATAGCCCCCGTTTTCATTACAGCGGCCAATTTCGATATGGACGCGATGAAAGTTTGTAGGTCACGTTATGCTGGTTTGCCATTATCAGCTCTATGTAGATTGCGACGCTCGCCTGCCTTGCTTTCTCCCAGATAAGGTTTTACGGTCGCTTGGAAGAAAGGATAATGTCCCTTTTCGATGTAAAGACGGAATTGTACGCGATCTGGTTAGCCGGTACGTTAGATAACAGTCCGTTTTATACTCTTATAAATGTCAGTATTTTTACGGATGATAGTTAGCTGAAACAAAAACAACAAAGAAAACCTAAAAACTCGTAGATACTAGTGGTTCGCCCCAAACTGAGACCTCGCGGTATCCATTAGATAGTTTTAAGTATATATTATAATAGTTAACTTTTAATATTAGACACCTAAGAGCTAAAGATTTTATTGGAGAAACGAATAAACTTTTACGGAGCGCCGTCTATTGACATCATTGTGAAGTTCTGTTAAAAATACTGAAGCTCATTAAAAATTAAATAATTTCGTTTCCTTATAATAGTTATCTAATTTTAGTATTTGTTGTTTAAGTACAGGATATAATTCAAATAATTGATCAAGTTTCAGCCTTTCAGAAAATTGAGAGTTCTTAGGTCAAATTTGGACGTTTGACGAAAATCTCCTCTTTGAAAGCCTTCCATTTCGTAAATTTTAGGGGAAAAATTAAAAAATAGTACATTACTGCAGCGGCCAGCAAAACAGGCAGTGAAGGACGAACGTGTGGGCCGAGGCGAAGCCGAGGCACACATACGTCCATCAATGCCTAGTTGTGGCCAAGGCTTGTATAGTGCTTTTCTCAAATAATTCGCGAAAATTAAAACTAAGTAGTACCTAGACAGAACTTTTTATTTTAAAATATTTTTCTTACGATTTTGGCGGTAACAAGTTTTCTATTACGGCTCTTGCCGCCTCTTGAATTTCAGATGGCGTTAAAGTAAGTTCATCACACTCATTGTCTTCACTTGAACTCATTTTGTCAAATGCATTTCAAAATCAATGACGAACAACGAACAACAATAATTTTTCCCGCGTTATAGTGTTCATTTGTTTTTTTTCAGTAAACAGCTTTCTATTTGCAAGCTAGTTCGAAATTTAAATAAAACGTTTGATAAGTTACCTCCTTGGTTGCCATGTTTCGGAGTAAAAGATCGTTAAATTTTTAAATTAAACGACAGATATGAATTTACTATGTAATTTATTTGGCCGCTAAACCATGACAGATATGGATTTTCATACAAGTTTTGCCGGCCGCTGCTCGCATGTATTTGGCCAATACGGCAAGTTCGATTTATCTCAAAGAAGGTTGTCAAAATAATGCTCAAATTTCCAAGCATGTTTGAGAATAGTACATTATTGCAAAGGCTGGGAAATAGGCAATTGCAGGTCGAGTATGAGTTTGAAGGCCGAGCCGTAGGCGAGGACTTCACTAATACGAGACAGGCAATTGCCATTGCCGCCGAGGCATATATAGTGCTTTTCTCAAAAGAATGCAGGGAAACAAAACATACTTTTTTACCTTTGTCGCTAAACATATATCATTTGGTGCTTTAATTAAACATTGCTTTCTGTTTTCGCCAGTAAAATTTTTCGATTTCTTGCTTTTGAATCCGGTCGATTGTCGTTTAAGAAAAGTAGTTTAGTTCCCATAATTTTTCAAGTTAATGCCGTTTTTAACATGAACTGTACATTTCAGCATGGAATAAATTGCCCATAATGTAGATGGCTTTTTAGTTTTAGCAGTCTTATTAAAATACGCCAAAAATACTGTTTCGGAGAAAATGTTCACTTTTTTCTCGTTTTCCAACTCATAAAATTTTCATATACTCTCATGTATTTTTCTTTGAACTTCGCTGGAAGCAGGTTTTCTATTGCCAATTTGGCTTCTGATCTTAAATCTGGTGGAGTACAATCAATCTCCATTTCACTCTCTGAACGGTTGGAACTCATTTTACTTATTATTAAATTTATATTTATTAAGTATGTAAATAACAAATCAAGACGAATTTTCAGCTTTGCCGCCAATTTTTTTTTTATCATCTATGCCGCCAGGCATACGCATTTATGGCTATACAGCCACCAATTTGTACTAAGCAAAGAGACTATGGTATGCCACGAATGGCAAAAGAGATCCGATCAAAGAGTATTTAATAACCCCAGCACGCCGTTTCATACAACATTGCAGGAGCGTTGTAATGTTCCAAATTCAAAAAACGCTCCTGCAATGAATTTGATTTTCTTTGTCCAAAAATTCGATACTTCGCGTGTTCTTTTTTCGAAAATAATGACAATATTTCCATGCATGTTTGAGAAAAAATATATTTTTGGACTCTATTCCTAATTATCTTTAAAATGATATACCGCAACCCTCCCGCCCGCAACGATATAAAAAATATTTTACTTCGCATTCGCTCCTATGAGAGCCCCCCTGAAATAAAGATTTATAACTTTTATTATATTTAAATTTAAAGTAATTACGTTCAGTAACTCAGAAGTTATAAGGATCTGACAGACGGACGGACGGACGGACAAGTACAAATTCACCCAAGTAGACTCAGAGGCCTTCGCTTCGCTCTGTCAATAAGTCAATGATATAAGTACCTCTTGCCTTACTACCTAGCTACTTATTTTTAGCTTAGTAAGGTGCTTAACGTTGAAAAAATCCATATTAAGGGATGTTTTTATACGACTGCCTGAAAAAAGGAGTATATTGTTTTCAGGGTTCATTTATGTATGTATGTATGTATGTATGTATGTATGTATGTATGTATGTATGTATGTATGTATGTATGTATGTGAGTTTATATATTCCACCATAACTTCTATACGCCTGAACCGATTTTGATAAATGAGGTATCGTTAGAATCCCTAGCTTATTCCGGGTGACATAAACATAAAATGATGGGGTGACCATGGTCCCGCATTAAAGACCAAAATTAAAAAAAAATCGAAAATAAGATTAACTATATAATCATCATCTAGAAAATGTTGAGTAGATTCCAAAAATATATAACACTATAGTTCAAATCGCTTCTTATGGAGGTAAACTCCAAAAATAATATGGCAGGGCAGTCGTATTTTTAAAATTCGTTAAATTAATTTCACTTGTTACCATTTTCCAGAGCAGCTACGGTTCTATCATTAAACTATCTGCCTAATTTTTTCTTTTACTTTTACAGTAGGTTTACTAAATATGTGATAATATTCAACTGCAAAACTTTATATTAAATTTAATGAAAACTCTTCTTTTACAGAGTCGGTTAGCATATAAGTATGGCTCACTTGTACGATCTGAGGCCCCGAACATGAAAGTAACAAAGTTGCAATAATTTATGACGGGTCGGTTTATGACTGCGGGCCAACTCAGCATATGGCTCGCTCCAAACTCGTTTGAGTAAGTATCTGTGATAAAATATACATAACGATTAACGTATACATAATATATAATATGGAAGTACCATCATATATTACTGTACACAATAAATATTATTATTGAGATTAGAAAATAAGGACAAATCTGACTTTTGTTGTGCACTTTCTCTAAATTAAACTAAAATGACAGCTCTATATAATTATAATAACTATAATATTATATTGATATCCCTTTCATTACCTACTCCTACTCCCTGTTGAAAGGGGCAGCCCTAGTTTTAGAGCTATCATTTTAGTTTAGTCTGTAGATTGTGTTAAATAGAATTCGCCAAAATATGAGATTAAATTTTAGGATCGCGAATGCGGCCGGATAGTTTTGATGCGCATTTGTGAGCTCTACATGTTTTATACCTACAGCTCAGATGTAAATTATGCCTATTTAAATGTACTGGTGGTTCGCCCGAACTGAGACCTCGCATTATCCATATGATAGTTTTAACTATATATTGTAAGTAGTTAATTTTTAACACTATATGGAAAAGAGCTAAAGAGTTATTGGAAAAGCGAATAAACTTTTACAGAGCGCCATCTACCGACATCATTGTGAAGTTCTGTTATAAATACTCAAACTCATTACAAATTAAATATTTTTAATGAGTTTCCTTATAATATTTATCTTATTTTAGTATATGTTGTTCAAATACAGGATATTAGAATTAAAAGTAAGAAATAAATTAAAATCTAAATTAAAAACTACTTAATTATATTTACAAAAAATACACGCCTCCAAGTGATCGTTAATGGGCATGGTGTCCAAAACACTGCCGCTATTACCTCGTTGAATGGCAAGGCTAAGCCGTTGGGCTAAATAAGCGCCAGCTCTTTGGTCACCAGAGGCGTGGATCAGTTTTTAGGACACAACATTTATAAAATTCTTCGTGTCCGATGACCATGAGCCCAGAGTCTCAAAAACAAGCGCCGCAAAAACGTAGTCCTTAGTAATGGCTGAGTATTTGCGTATTTGTATTTGTAATACAGGATATAATTCAAATAATTGATCAAGTTTCAGGCTCAGCTTTTCAGAAAATTGAGAGTTCTCAGATCAACTTTTATAATTTTTTAAGCCATATTCGGCTGGAGGCCATCGTTTTACATATTATAGTTAAATTTGAAGTAATTACGTTAAGTAATTCAGAAGTTATAAGGCTCTGACAGACGGACGGACAAGTGCAAATTCACTCAAGTAGACTCAGAAACCTTCACTTCGCTCGGTCAGTAAGTCTGCCAGTCCGCACTTTACCAACGTGGTGAAAATACCAAACCTCTATTCATTCTGAGAGGAGACTCGTACACGTACTCGTATTGCTGATAGAATTTAGTTTAATTATTGGTTAGATAAATATGAAGTACCTATAACCCATTTCATTTGATTAGATACTGTGTAATGAGTAGGTACCTATTACTCGTGAATAGGTACCCTAAACCTTACTAATTTGTGATAATTAAAGCAAACTTCAGGATTTATGTGCAGGTACGCACTTGTTCTCAATTAATAAAACTCTTTACGCCATTGAAAGCAACTAAGTAGTAGTAGGGAAATCACCATAAAAATAACACTTAATTTTAGTTCGCAATTACGACGCCGTTAAAGGGCGGCTGCCTCTCGACAGGGCTATTACATTACCTCCACACTTACCATGCTATAAGAACCTACGTACTGTCTACTTAATATACTTTTTTTTATATGAAAGTAATATGCCATTGTTTGTTTGTTTGTATTTTAATAAGTTATTTTTGGTACAAATAAATAGGAGAAAAGAGATTTTTCTTTTCTTAAAATAAGTCAATGGTAACTTTTACCTGCATTTAGTTTGAATATACATAGCGTATTATAAAAACGACTAATATATTCTTTTTGGGTTTCAGCTGGAAGTAATCTCTATTTTACAAATAAGCTTTTAAAATGTCTAGCTTACCTACCTACTATGTGTTTGCACATAAATAATAATAAATAAATGTTATCAAATAATACAAAATTTTATTGAATCTCATACTCCCCCAAATACATGATAAATTGATGCTCCCCTGTGTGAAATGGTGGTGATAAACCTCTATCATACAAATTTAAGGATACCTATCTACTTATAACACCAAAATCTTACCGGGGTATAGGTACCTAAGTACGGAACTTAGAACTTATTAAACTTAAGATGATTAAAGTTAAAGGAAAACAATCACTTACTAGTTCCTATGATTCTTTAGTTACCATATAGGTAATGCCTAAACTATGACTTAAAGCCTGAAAAACACAATGCGAATTCAAAGATCCATAAATGCAATACCTTTGCATCTATTAACAAATCGATTCGTTTGCGCAGTTCAAAGTCCTCGCTACTGTAACAAATGTATAGAAACAAGAAACAGAAACAAACACAGGTGTCAACCATAGTCTAGTATAATACTCGTTTAGCGCACTCATGCACTTAGCCGACGGCGTCGTAAACCGATGCGAAACGCAAAAGAACTAAGACTGTTCTTTTTCAACGATGTCTAAGTGCTAGGTAAGCCAAATAAATTGTTATCTATAGTTTGGTGAGACTTTAGTACACTAATGAAAGCACTTCTAACATTTAGTTTAAACTCAAAGTACCTAGGTATATTTTTTCAAAATTGGTACCTACACAATCCAGCACCTATTGAACGTCACGTTTTATGTAGGTACTACGTCTACCTAAGTAAGAAAGAATTAGATAAGTATGTATTTACGATGATATCTACTATTATGCTTGTTTATACTAATATTATAAATACAAAATTTTGGATGGATGGATGTATGTATGGATAGACGGATAGATGTTTGTTACTCAATCAAGCTAGAACGGCTAAACGGATCTGGATGAAATTTGGCACTGAAATAACACATAGGCTACTTTTTATCCCGGAAAATTAAAGAGTTCCCGTGAAAACCAAAGAACCTCAATCCACGCGTTCGAAATCGCGGACATCAGCTAGTATCTAATATACATAATAATTTAAACAAAATAAAAACTGTTCGATGCAACTACAAACTATAATTTGGGTTAATTGCGTCAAGCCCGCATCTATTAGACGAAATTGGTTAAGATAATACATAATTATTGTTAGTATAGCATTCGTACCCCCAGCTTACAAAGCTTTAATTCCTACTTGCGCAGTAATTAAACACACGTGTCATACCAATAAACATCAATTCGCCTTAATTATAAATAGCGTATGATTAATCTTATAGGAGACACGCTAAAGTTGGAGGGTAAAGTGGCTTATGGCTTATTATATGCGAAGCCAACGGGTCACCAACTTTGGTATATCTACATAAGAAAGGTCTTGTGTAGATATACCAAAGTTAAAGAAGTGGTGGTAGTTGTGGTGGTGGGCCTCCACCACTACCACCACTACAGCCCATTAACATCCCACGGCTGAGCATAGGCCTCCGCTCTCAGAAGAGAGGGATTTAGATCTTAGACCCACCACCCTGCTCCAATGCGGTTTGGCGGGTTTTAACGACTATTTCCTATCATGTTAGAGATAATAACCAGGACCGAGGGCTTAACGTGCTTACGGCTTAACCACCAACTTCCTAACTCCGGGGTAGTACTGAGAATTTCTAGTCAGAAAAACCTAATACTAATATACTTATGCCCGATCTGGGAAACGAATCCGGGACCTCGGCTGCCGCAGTCGAACATGCTAACCACTAGGCCAACTAGGCAGTTGTTCTACAAGGCCTACAGCCTATACCTAAAATATCTATACTTTTAAATAAAATTTGCGGTATGATATTTTAGTTCTAAGAACCCACCCAAAGTGTTTAAATGGCGACCCTGCAAGCCCTGAAACCTTGCTTATAAGACAGGGTAAAAAGTATACTTAAATAGGTTGCATGCAGCGACAATTTTCCTAAAAGAACGAGAATTGTAACTCTCGAAAATGGCTCGAAAAAATTAAATTATCGACGGCACGCTTGAGGCCATAAATTCCGGTATATATTAGTGCGTCATACGCCTAATGCGATCGAATGACGAAATGTAACGGCCTTGATAACGAGAGTAATAAACCGAGTCGCGGGGAATTTCACTTGAGTGCTTTCTGGCTTTGGGGGTGCCACGATTTGATAAGAAATATGGAATGTGGATTAGATACAGTCGGCAGCGCAAGTTTGAAAACGATCGCTCTATGGGAAGCTTTAACCGCAAGGAGAATACGGTTACGTTTGAGTATAAGCATTGAAGCCCACTGTATGCAACAAACAATAAATATACGAGTCGGTACCTACTACCTACCTAATTGTAACGGGATAGTAAAATATCGATTTGTGATTATTTTCAATCCCATTTTACCTAAGAATAATATAATAGGCATGATGACAGTAAAGAATCAATGAAATTATCAATTTATCTAATGAAATAGGATTCATGGATTATAAAAAACGTATTTATTTTTCTATTTCGATTGAGATTGCTATTTATTTTGATAAAATAAAACTATAAAATACAGCAATCCGCCATAATGAATTAAACACCAAGAAGCGAATGACGTCACAATTGTTTGTTTTCGAGCTTTGACAATCATAATATTGCTTACTGCACACTGTACAGAGTACATTGGTAAAAACAATAGTGACGTCACAAACGATGCCATGACACCGGCTAGCGTTTTGGCGTGAATTTTAAAATTTAAATTTCAAATGCATATTTTATCTATCAAAGCTTAATTTTCTGCTGAAATAAGATATTTTTTCGAAATCAGTCATCATGCCTTTTGTGTACTCTCAGACAGAGCTTGCGCGGGAATCTACGAGTATGTCCAACGCGTACAGGCTTTACAAGAGGTTCAATCTGAATTGTATAAAATTGTCAATCTTATTTTATCCTTCAGTACATTGATAATACTAAAGAAATGAAACTGTTGATACTAATAATTATTACGATATACCTAGTACCTAATAGGTATTATATTCGTCGGTTTTGTTTCCTTAATTTGTGACTACGTACCTATACATTTTGTACTCATTAAATAGCTATATTATTAAGGTCGTCATTTATTCCAAACCATGCTATATCATGGCGGTTGTGGTACCTAATCACCAATTAAAACTATATTCATCAAAATACCTTAACGCCGGTTCCCATTTTTCATTGCATGAAGAATTTTCATTACATTTCTATTCTCTTGAATCGTAAATCAAAATAATTAGAAACAAACTAATGGTTAATTCATGAGATTATTACTACTGACCTTTACAGTAGAGATTATGAAAATCTTCAACGTTAAATAAATCGAAAAAATCTAAGTTCAGCTGATAGGTAGTGTACCTAAAGGTCGTATAAACTTTATTTATAAAACCTAAAACACTTGAACTGGCAAAACTCCAATCCTAAAAAAAATTAAAAACGTGAGTACCCAAGTAAAGAGAATAAAGTTATTATTATCATTTAAATTCATATTTATTTTACTGTTTCAGGATTTAATCAAAGAAAAGGCTAGAGAATCTAAAAACTATTAGAGCGAGGAAGAATAAGGCAGACATTGAAGTTAAAATAAAGCAGGTGAATCTCTTCTTATCGAAGTTTTCCGACACTCTTCTTAAAGCTTACCGCACATTACGAAATGGACCACTCGTATCACATTTTTCAGTAGGTACCCACTGAAAATGACTGAAAATGCTAATTTTTCAGTTAATACCTGCCTCAGGCAAATATGTCAATCAAGATGAGGAAAGCCTCTGCTATGGTTCCGCTTGGGTTGGTTGTACACTTATGTGCGATCTGCATTCAAGTCATCAAGTTTGCGACGCCACTCTTTGTTCGAAGTTTACGTTCAAAACCGGCACTGCTTCAGCCCTAAATTTTTGTCTCTATCACTCTCTCAATGAATTTGAATGTGTCTCTTTCCTGTACGTTTCAGAGGGAATGAGATGGTAATAGCGGAAACTGCACGAGGGAAATAAAGGGGACAGGATGTTATAAGGGTGGAAGGGTGCCTGTTCTAGTGAAATGAGTTGATTTTAAGGGTAAATTACAGAGAGGAACAATCTATGTACCTAATTATTATTTTGAATCAACTTTGATCGTGAATTGTATATTGATTGAATGTAGTATAGTTACTTACCTACCTAATTATAATACTCGTAATCAGCAGCTGAAAACTGAAACGCTCCCCCTTAACCTTCAATCGCCAGATGGTGTGTCCTGCTGGAGGCGCTTCCGGAAGAACTGGTTTTCATCCTGCCGGAAGACTGCTGCGCGTCCTGCTGGAAGGCCGCGATTTGTATGAAATTTTATCAGCTGTGCGACCGCGTATCTCTGACAGCTACAGTGTAACGATCGCAATCACCTCTGATTGGATAACACTCTTCCACTATTGGACAAAATCCAATCTAAGAATATCATAAATTCAGCCAATCACAACAATTGATACTGTAACAATCGCGGTCGCCCTGCTGGTCCTTCCGGGAGTACCGTGACCTTAATTTAAACTTAGGCTGGCCAGAAGTAAGAAACATTTGATCAGTGAGTAGGTTCCTACTTAAAATAAAACTGAATAGTTCAAGAATTTTCATAGTTTTATTTGTAATGGAGTGTTTTATAAAAAATTAAAGAATAAGGTTATGTATTTAATTTGCAATAAAATATTGATAACAATTATGCTTTAAAAGTTGCTTTAAAATAAATAAAATTCTAAACCAAAGATGAATAAGTATGAATGGTAAGTTATACCATCCCGAGTATGGTATAACTTACCATACTCGGGATTTGTAGGATTTAATAATATAAAAGGCATTATTGGGCCCATCAATATCCCATCACACGCGCACACTACTTTTGTCCAAAACTCTGACCACAACTCCAAATATTTCACTTAAAAGTTATAATTTTCACGAAAATGTTGACGACTCCATGTTATTGGTCAAGCGTCTGCGTCAAGGCTTGCCCACTGAAGATCGTAGTCCATTTTTGCACTATGTAAAAGAAGCAGAGATAGGCTATTTTTTCATCTAAATTTGAACTTTGTACGATATACCATTATGGTATTGTGATCAAAAAAGTTGTGTCCTTCCGGAAGGACTTAAAGTCCTGCTAACAGGACGCCGGGCGATCTATGGTTAACCCATTAACACCTTTAACCATGTAGGTACTTACGTACCTATTCTATCCTCGCTTCGCTCGTGCATGTACCTACACCCAAGACGTTTTCTTGGGTGTAGGTTAATGGGTTGCTTTCTTATTCTATTTTGCATTTAATTATAGGTCTCTATTATGAAATTTTGTTATGCGGTTACTGTGGTTAGTTAAAACCTATGATTAGATAAAATCATTATTAATAATTGTACCTACAGGGAGCTGGAATATATACTTTTCTTATAATAAACGTTTAATAATTCAGTTGTTTTATTTACTTGAATAATTTTCCCTACTTACACAGTTGATTCTATTCAGGAGTAGGTTACCTGGAAATGTCAATTTTATTCCCTTGTGGAATAAGAGATAGCTGTACTTTGGTAGTAGTAGGGCTCTCCACTGGTATGAAAAGTGAGCGTACCAGCATGCGGCTGAGGCAACTGATTATTTATCGCCGCTCAAAGACGCTTTATGGTTACCAAAAATGAAGAATAGCAAGGAAGGCTGATGCTTTTTATAGTATATTAGTATAAGTATATTAAAGTATGCGCAGTATCTATGTAAACCGTATAACTGTTACTGTAATTAATCAGACTCTAACTTTTCCCACCAGTGGAAAATCCTACGCCCACCAAATACTGAATCAGCTGTCCTAGCGATAGTTACCAAAAGTACGGCTATCTCTCACAGTATTGAGTTGCATTTCCTATTCGTGTTCATATAGTTGGCAACCACTATAATTACTTGTGCTGTACCTAATTATATCCAAAGTTAACGCCTGCTATTACCACGGTAATAGCTGAGCAGCTTAATAAAGCGGGCAATTATTCTAAAGAACACCACGATTGTGGAAAAAAGACAGTTATTTACCGCATTTATTACCCAGTAGTAGCAACTGAGCAAGCTATATGCACCGCGACAACACCATACAACATAAATCTTTCAACGTAGGTACCTATACAACGTATACGTTTCACTTCGATACCGGAGCAATCTCAGAAGATGTTTACTCAAAAATGGACAATTTATAAGTCATAATTTTGCATTTTTGTCTTAAGTTTAGGTTGTTTGGTTTTCCTGTACCTATGTTTAGAAGCGGAAGGTTGGGGGGCGGTGTAGACTGCATATCGCATGCTGCACTTGTAAGTATTAACTACCACAGAATAAGTTGGTAATACTATGTTGTAGAGACACAGGTTGGTCAGTTTTGGCGGATTAGGTATACCTATCGAATTAAGCTTCTTGTTCCTTGACCTATGTCAGTCTTCAGGCCCTCAGGCCTCAACTGACAAGTCCAGCTATGTTCCTAACCATGATTTTTGTAGACGTGGTTAACTCAAAATAACAAATGTACTTTCCCATTTAAACCTAATAAGTATATAAGTAACTGAATTTTAAAACATTTATATCTCCAATTGAGCTGAAAGTTTGCATACATCAGCTAAGTGACCTCATTCTAAATCCAATATGGCGGACTCTTAAAGATGGCGGACTAGTTACTTTTTATGCACCCTATGATATGAGTATCAAGTAACTATCAACTAAAAGGTTGCTGAGAAGAAAATGAAACATAAAACGACGTCACACTAATTTCATAACGCGACGGACGATGAAAGCTTGTTTTCAGAAATGATTGATTTAAGTCTTTAAGTTAGAATTGAAAGCTTAAGATATATCAACACAGGACAAGACATTTTCCCGTCCATAGTTGAAAGTATCTAAGTACCTATTATATCTACGTGGTTATGGTCAGGGGTTAGTTAGGTATATATTTTCTACGATCCCTATTGCAATTAATTATGAAGGTAGAAACATCCTCCCCCATCGAAGAGATCCTTCACCCTATCTCGTTACTGGCAACTCACGAGGTGGTCAAACGAGCTAATTAACTAAACTGTCCCCTCAAACTAAAATCACGTTCCTGAATAGTAAATAATTTATTTAGAGGGTCTCCCTGAAATTACCTATTTCTTGTCTACTTTTGGTTCCATGGACTGAGTGGCAGGACCAGACCGAATAGACTTAAGTATAACCTGCCGATAGACTTATAATATACCTGCCTATTTCGGATCGCTGGAATCGATTCTAAAATACACTTTATATGTATACCTGAGCTATGGAAAGTTGCTGAACTTATCATGATTGCCAAGCCAGGCTAACCACCCCATGAAACAACATCGCATAGACCGATCTCATTATTACCAGTTATCTCAAAATTATTTGAAAAATTGTTACTTAAGAGAGTAAAACCCAACCCAGAAAATTAATACCAGATCACCAATTTGGATTCCGAGAAAAACACTCAACAATAGATCAAGTTCACAGAATTACTGATATTATAGAGAAATCACTAGAACATAAGAAAGTGTGTTCTACTGTATTCTTAGATGTAGCACAAGCTTTCGATAAAGTTTGGCACGAAGGACTTATCCACAAATTGAGAATCATGCTACCAAAGTCATTTGCAGAAATTCTTGAATCACATATTTCGAATAGAAATTTTAGAGTGCGTCAAGAAGACGCGTACTCTGAACTTAAGGAAATCAAAGCTAGGGTACCACAAGTCAATAATTGGACTATAAAATGGCGAATTAAGTTGAAGGAGTCATAGAGTGCACATAGATTTTACCAATAAGTCACCGCAATATCATCCGATCTCAATCGGCAACTAATCCCGTACGTAAATACAGCGAAGTACTTGGGTATGACGCTAGATACAAAGCTTCGATGGAAAGCTCATGTTAAAAAGAAACGCGAGGAGTTGGAATTACGTTACAAAAAAATGTACTGGCTGCTTGGAAGGCATTCAACGTTTTCATTACTTAGCAAACTCTTGCTATACAAGCAAGTCTTAATGCCTGTATGGACGTATGGTATACAACTCTGGGGGTGTATTAAACCTAGTAATATCCAAGTGATACAGTGATTTCAGAACAAAGTACTCAGGGAAATAGCCTATGCACCCTGGTACATAAGAAATCACGATCTCCATAGTAACCAAAATCATCCAAAAATACGCAGAAGCTCACCAACATCGACTTCATCATCATGTAAATCTGGAGGCTAAGGAGGTAAACCGTTCGAATTAGTGTAAAACGTGTACAAGTGCTGTGTCAGTGAATTAGTGCTTGTGCTACTTATGTAGGTCACAAAAACGTAGTGAACGTTAAGTACATTAGAATAAACTAAGGGCAGTTATTGGACTGTAAATTAGATGTAGAAATTAATAATAAGCAGAAGTTTAAGCTAGAATATATTACTTATTAGCCCATAGGCTAGATGGTAGTAGTCAGTAAAGTTGCCGTTATATTGTAATGGAACTTTATGGTAAGAGGAAAAAAAAACTTTATACGTTATGAGAACTACCAGGATGTTTTTACTAGTTTTGCCCAGGAAGGTAAATACAGAACCAGAAGTAAAGTCAATTGCTTGTTCAAAAAGCGAAGATATTTTATAGAATACCGTTGCTTAATTAAATGCCTAAAAACGTTTGAAAAAATACTCTTATAGTTACTACCTATAAGGTAGGTAGGTCCTACCTACCTGAAGAATACCTTACCTACCTCATAATATTCATACCTACGCTGCAGTTTCTATTAAAAGTAAAGGATAACGAGGTATATACAAATAGTACAGTACGAATAGTGCAGATATGAGTGCTATTTAGACTTATTTTTATCCATAGTTCATATTTATCCATAGTTCATACTAATATTCCAATGCGACAGTGTGTCTACTTATCTGTCTGCTAAGTTTTCACGGCCCATCTTGTCCAGTGCCGTAAATAGCCTTTTCTGCGGCGTGTGCGAGCTTCTATAACTGCGCCCTTGTTTTTAGGGTTCGGTACCTCAAAAGGAAAAAATGGAACCCTTATAGGATGACTTTGTTGTCCGTCCGTCTGTGGTCAAGACCCTTTTTCTCAGGAACGCATTGAGGTATCAAGCTGAAATTCATATCAAATACTCAGGTCTACTGTCCCTTGGAGCTGTCAAAAATTCAAACTTCTAAGCCAACGCAATTAAAAGATACAGCCGTCTATACTGTAAATTTTTGACACTCGCAAGGGAATCAAAACCTACAGGGTACTTCCCGTGAACTCAGAATCTTGAAATTTGGTACGAAGCAACGTCATAAAGCACAGATAAAAGAAAAATTGCGAAAAGCATACATTTTTAGTTACATATAATAAAAATATTTTTATGCAAATTTTCGACACTTGCAAGGGAATCAAAACCTGCAGGAAAAATTCAAACTTCTAAGCCAACGCAATTAAAAGATACAGCCGTTCATACTGTAAATTTTTGACACTCGCAAGGGAATCAAAACCTACAGGGTACTTCCCGTGAACTCAGAATCTTTAAATTTGGTACGAAGCAACGTCATATAGGACAGATAAAGGAAAAATTGAGAGAAGCATAATTTTTTAGTTAAATCATTTAATAAAAATATTTTTAATAATTTTAAACTTACTACAGTTTTGTACGGAACCCACGGTGCGCGAGTCCGACTAGCACTTGGCCAGTTTTTTTTTGATATCATAAGTACCCAAGCTAGAGCAATGCTATGTATAAGCCTACTTTATTTCATTCAGGGTGATAAAATAAAGCACAAGGACCTTGGTATTGGTGGATCAATTATCTAATATTTTGGACAAAAAAACAATTTTTTTTAAAGAACTAGAACTGACGTGGGCATACAAGCAGACGAGCTATTTAAGTGGACCCTTCGCCTATTATACCACCCACTCTGTCTCACACACTAAAACTCAAACGCAAGTTCACTAGTTAGTGCAAATGCGTTGCCCACCCTGATGCTTAAAATTTAATTTTTGGGCCACTTTGATCTTCATACTTCTCTAATAAAATAACACCCTGCAAAGTTTAGGTAACCTGTAAATTAATTTAATTTTAAGTACTTAGTATGGTAGAGTTTTAAATAAGGAAGGTAGCATAACATAAATTGAGTTTAAGTATGAGTTGGTGAATAAACGTTTTCATTTTACTTTATAAAAGAAAAGCACTAGGGGCGCAGCGTGAACTTAACATAAGCAAACTGTAAGCAAAATAATAGTCCTGGCTGGTCTGGCCATTCTTGCGCTCCCCAGACGCCCTGTGCCTGGGCACCGGTGGCACCGCCCTATTTACGTCACTGATTGTATAGAGATGGGTTGCATTCGGGAAAGGAGGTAGGTAGGTACTAAAGGAATTACTTTTTATCCCGGAAATTTAAGCAGAATCAAACGAAGCAAAAGAAACTTAAACTACGCAGACAAAGTCGCAAGCATCGTCTTAGTAGATAAGTATTGAGTCGCTATAATTAAGTTCGTCTAACATGTGACTTTAACTAATTCTATTGCTGTAGATACCTATTAAAATTCTACATCAATGATGGCTGTACAGTTGGACATTTTTATCTATGCTGTACATCGATTAAATTACGAACGTTTTGTTTCGATGACTTATTTAAATTTTACGCATCGCATTTTAATGCATACCGCCATCTATACATAATCTAATGAACTTCTTAGCGAGCAAAGCTTTCACTAGCAGCATGGGCCGTGACGACCCCCTTAGAGCTGCTGAAACTTTTAAGGCTACTACTAGCGCCATCTATGTTTGCTAGAGTGTACTTCTAGAAAACTTAAATGCGCTATTGTGGCCGAAAGCTCCCTCGCTTCATGAAAGTAATACAACCATATGCATCGGCAACTTTGGATGCTGCATTTATTGTAATACCTATTACTTACCTACATATTTATTGTTTTATTATAGAATAGTAGTATATTTTACGTTATGGTAAGCAATCAAAAGTCCAAGTCTTCCCGAAACCAGAAGACCCGGTTTGAGTCAAGCTGGGCGACCGGCTAAAAATGACAGAGCTACAATGTAACGATCGCAATCAACTCTGATTGGTTAACACTCTGCCACTATCGGACAAAATCCATTGACGCAGCAAGAATGCCATAAATTCTGCCAATTACAACAATTGATACCTACTGTAACAATGATTGATGCAGAAGTTACGCAACAGCACTGCAGATGTTGCCAGTCCGAATATTTTGTTCCGTTTTTCTTCAAGTTCCTTCTTTTGTGATAAAAACTATTATTGGGAGCCCAATTGCACTCGTGATTTTTTATTTAAATAACCAGTTCATATTTTTTTATTATTATGTCAGTAAGATCGAATAATATTATTCATATTTCATCAGTACGTAATATAATTTCCAAAAATCACGATTTACCAAAATGTACAAATGTACATACTTATAATAATGGTAGATCTGTCCGTAAAATTAATATACTTAAGTAGAATCTATCATGGTATAGTTGATACGGTCCAACTTACCTACATTGTTACACCACGGCAAACTGTTCGTTACGTATTTTATAGTCATCATAAATTCTCAAAGTTTAAATGCAGTGATTATCACGGGGCATTGTTGTTAAATTCACCCATTGGTTTTATTACTGAATGGGTATCACAAATGGGTAAACAAGAAAAAATAACAGGGCTGGACTCGGAAATCTAAATTTTAGGTAAGTAAGTAAATAACTACGTAGGTATGTAGGTAGTAGGATACATAGCTAAACTATTAAGTATTACTTTCTTATATTATGACTGATCAAAACTTTTATGGACAAGCTAAGTTTCTACAAGTCCTACAGGTAGGAATTATTGCTCAAAATCTTACATTTTATAAAACTGTTAATTTCCTGAGAATTATCTATACCAAGAAAAAACTACCCGGCCTATCATAGGTCAAATCATACAGAAGTAGGTACTTGATTTGACCTCAGATAACTCAGGTAGGTAAGTGAATAAAACCTAAGTATTAGCATTTAGCTACCTACATTTACCTATTTGATTACCATCGAGTAGTAAATGGTCCGTGTAGATTAGAATACTTACCTACAAAACCAACTAAGTACAATCTTGAGGGCGACATACCTAGCTAAATTAATCCTACCCTGGTTATAAATTCCTACGAAGTAGGTAGGTATATATACGCCATGACTGAAGGATTTACAGCACAGGGTGTTACTTTGAGACTATAAAATTTCAGAAAGGGTTAAAGCACGTCTGACTCAACAAAGGAATTAAGTCAGTTAAAGTTTAGACATGGTGTTGTGGTGTTATTGATCGAGCGACATTCATGAAGCTTAAAGAATTTGATGAACATTTAACATAATATCTACCTAGTTGTCATGCCTACGTGTATCTCACCTGTGATGTATGGAGCCGAAACGTGGATACTGATAGCTGGTCTCCTCCACAAACCACAGATTTTTTTAACGTTATCGTATGCTGCTAGGAATTCCTGCGCGGTTCTGGGCTTTTACCAGATCAAGAGGTTTGCAGAAGCGATAGCTTCTAGTCCAGGCGGGTTCGGGAGTGATGACCGCGTGTTAGTAGGTACTTAGACGCAGCATGAGATAACTTTCACAACGAGGACCCAAAAAAAGTGCTTGAAAATCAAATGAGTGGATAAAGAAGTGTAGAATATCATACATAAAGTAGGGTGATGTAGGTGCCTACCTCAATGACGTGAAGCGCTCTCAGGAAGCCCTCTAGCTATAGTGGACGCATATAGGCTGGTGGATGTGTGGATGATCATGAGACGAGGACCTTAAATATTTGTAAGTACCTACTTAGTGCATGCATTTATGCATAATTTTCTTTGTAATGTTGGTTTGGATGTTTTGTGTAATAAAATATCACATGCCTACCTACATACTAGGAATTTATAGTAATTATGTTATTAGGTTATTATCAAACAATATAGGCTGTACTTATACAACATATCCTTCACAACATCTAAACCCGATTCACACTAAGTAAGCTAAGATTTTAAAGCTCCAATACATTTATTTTTATTTAAATCTCAATCTAGGTTCAACCATCTTACTTTTCCAATTTCGGACTATATTACCGTCCCTTACTTTACAATATTCACCAATAGCAATATACCATCTATCAAACTGTCACTCTGACGTAATAAAGGGACCGCGGCCATTTTGGAAACGGGCAATAAAGCCCATGCGCGGTCCCCTGCTACGAAAGAAAGCTCGGGACTGGCGAATCAGAGAGATTCTTTTACTTGCGCCATTGCAGTAGAGGCGGGAACAACTCGAGCTTACGATCGATAAAACTTTCCCGTATTTCTTTTGGGGTGAATGTTGAGGCTAAGAGAATGAAAAACTGGTCCAGTGAGAGTCTGGCCTCGGTTTATTAGGGTTCCGTACATATTAATGTGAATTAAACTAGGTATTGCATGTTTTTTTATATCCCAGTTTATAGGTAGTAGAAACATAAAAATAATAAATGTTACAAAATTGTTCGTTAAGTTGAATAAAACAGCTTACAAACTATATACCTAGGTACCTTATGAATCTATGTTTTCGGTAGGTAGATATTTCAAATTCTTAACCAAGTGAGAAGTTCAATTTTTAAGATATACCGTAACATAGATTGTCTATATTTGGACCACTTTATCGGTCCTCATTCCTTTATTTTCCAAGCCAAAATGGATTAAGTAGGTAAGTACCTAATAAGTATAGGCATAGAGCAAAAAATATGTAAGTAAGTATTTTCGAGCAAAGCTCGAAGCCAGATTGAAGCTGTTACACTCTTAATAAGTTCTAAATAATGATACTGATCTTGCAATGGCAAGAATTCAAAAAATTTAGCTCCTTTTTCGTATTAATGAAAAATTGCAAAAGAAAATTTTTAATTTCATGTCATTTTAATTCAGCCGTTTTCCACACATTCCATCTAGGGCTACAGACCCATTAGAGCTAGAGAAACATTAAAAGAGTTTCACCTATTGAGTACGGAACCCTAAAAAACGTTGCCCTCGTTCACACGCTTTTTTCCTAACGTCAGTCGAACACAGGGGGTTCCGTTATCCGTACCACCACGAAATATAATTATTTTAGTAAATAGCAAGTAAGATGTCATAACAACACGTAATCAATTGTGAAAAAAGCTTACAAAATGGCGCTATACTAGTACTTAGCGCCCGACAAACAATCCATACTAATATTATAGATACGAAATTAACTCTGTCTGTCTGTGTGTTACGCAATCACGCCTAAACTACTGAACCGATTTAAATGAAATTTGGTACAGAGATAGTCTAGAGCCTGAAAAAGGACATACCTAGGACCTACCTACTTTTTATGCCGAAAAATTCAAGAGATCCCGCGAGAATAAAAAAAATTGTCTCTTCAACGGATTTTGATGAAATTTGGTAATGGGATAATTTGACTCCAGGAGAAGGACATAAGCATGCTACTTTTTATCCCGGAAAATTCAAGAGTTTCCGCGGGAGTAAAAAAAATTGTCTCTTCCACAGATTTTGATGAAATTTGGTATAGGGATAGGTTGTATCCAGGGGAAGGACATAGGCTACTTTTTATCCCGGAAAATTCAAGAGTTCCCGCGGGAATCAAAAAACGTTAATCCACGCGGACGAAGTCGCGGGCATCATCTAGTTTTTAATATAAAACGATTTTTTGCTATACCTACTTATGCTATGAGACCTTTCTTCTTGCCGAATTTCATGATTCTAGCTTAGCAGAATCAACCAGTAGCCTATTATTTGACTAGGTTTTGATTTATTGACTAGTGTCAAAATATCCATAGTGAATAATATGCAGTATTTAAAACGGCCGTAGCTTTTGATTGCGTTAACTTAGAAGCTTTTTTACAGCTCCAAGGGACCGTTCCACTCTAATGAAGGAACCATAAATTTAATTCTCTATAATCCGCGACAACCGGAAAATCTATTTGGTACAGTGGTCAGGCTACAGATTATAAGAATATATTTTTTAATTCCATTATTATTTGAGCGCGCTGTGGGCAACATAATTGAGCGCGAAACCGAAAAAAGCTTGTCCTAAACAATTTACTCGATGTCAGTTCTAAGTTCCTTTCGTCAAAAAACGACAATATTATTTCTATCGACTATTAGGTATATTATTGCTTTAGTAAAGTAAAAAAAATAATAAGTAGGTAGGTACCTACCCAGTAGGTATACGAAAGTAGAATTTTGTAAAATTTTCCTACAAGTGTTTATTTTCCGCAACTTCTTCCTAGTAGAATTTGGGTTTTTCGGTTTTTTCTAAGTTTTTTTTTTGTGTAGTGCTTAAAGGTAGGTCCATAATAAGGATGTTAGGTACATGTTACCCCTGTGCTGAAATTCATCAAACTGCATTTATTTATTTTCAGTTAAAACATAATAACAAACAGACAGTAAGAAAATGTTTCAAAGTAAGTAGGTAAGATTATGTTTATCGAACGACCAAAAATTTTTTTCGCGACTACAAGTTAGCTTTTGATTGCAATCTCACCTGATGGTAAGTGATGGTGCAGTCTAAGATATATTTAGATAATATAGATATAGAACGACCAAGATATATTATAAAAATAAACATTCATTGTCACATGTTAATAATTGTATAAGAATATAGGTATTTGTCGGTTCAGGCCGTGAAAGCTTAGGAATAGCTTTACCTTATTATAGACTTCACGGTACGCGCACGCGAGACGAGACGAGTTGTACGAGAGCGCGCATCGTAATTCACAAATACTACTGCCACATGAGCAGATAAAATTAATATCCTCCCGACCGAATTTCGTCCACGGCGGCTTATCTCCAGAGAGATTAGCCATCTGCGCGGGAGATATTATTGTGCACAAGACGTGTGTGCGCATACACAGGTACACTATCAGTTTGAACGGAAAATCCAATACGACCGGAGAGAGATCAGTCACAGGACCGACGGCTTTACTTGCTCTCCGAGGCACGGGGCTGAAACACCGCCAACTTCCTGACTCCGGGCTAGTACTGAGAATTTCTTGTCAGAAAAACCCAATAGATCAGGGATGGCGAACCAATGGCATGCGTGCCTTTAATAACACGCGACACAATATTTTGGTTCACGTCACAGATCACAAAGCTCACATTATTCATTAAGAATGCGTTACCAGACACATTTAACCGTTTGAAGAAGCTGGCTCGTGCTATTTTAACAATATTTTCATCTACCTATACCTGCGAGTCATTATTTTTAGAGATGATTAACATTAAAGACCGATTAGAAACCGTTGACAGATCATAATAATATAAGTTACTAGCAGACTTGGCCGCGACTTCGTCCGCGTGAAATAAATTTTTAAATTCCCACGGGAACTCCGTAATTTTTTGGGATAATATATTGGTACCAGAATTTTCAAAATCGGTTCAGTATATCCAGAGATTACCCCCTACAACGTAACATACTCACAAACTTTACCTCTTTACAATATTAATATAGATTCAAAATCAGCGTTGCAGTATGTTAGGTAGGTATATACCTAACTCTCATGCTGTGGCACGGGCTGAGGAGGTGGCCCATTGCCCGCACGTTTAACAATTTAAGTTTAATTTGTATTTGTATAAGTTTAGATATGCTAAGTATATTGAATTGTAGTGCTGGTCAAAAAAAAAAAAGATTTGTCATCTAATCTGCAGAAGTCACAAATTTTACTTTAATTTAAATTACTTTGGTTTATTGACTTGATTAAATTATTTATTGACATTGCAAAATGTAATCTTTATTTACTACAGTATGTTTTTTTATAGTAAATAAAGATTTTTGAGTTGTTAGTATTTATTATTATTATTTTCCCAATAATCACAAAGTCAAAATAATTTGATGGTACGTCTATGACCTCATTAAACATTTCTATAGAAAAAATAGCACGTTGATACATAAAAATTCGCCTACCCTGCAATAGGTACTTGTTATGGCCCAACCAGGGACTCGAACCCAGGACCTAGTCGGCCGCAGTCGTATATGCTAACCACTAGACCAACGAGGCTGTCAAATACAATATCACCAAGACGATCATTCATATGCTATTGCCTAGACAGGTACCTAATGATACCTGAAGATAATTAGACAAGTAATGTCCGCAACATAGTCTGAGTGCATTTAGGTACTATTTGAACTATACCTTGAGGAACTCTTTTATTTTCCATAAACAGTACTAAACCAACCGTCTGCAGATGCAAACTATTTCTATACCTACCAAATATCGTCAAAATCGGAACGGTCTGCAAATTTGCAAAATTACTGAAAGCATGAATAACTCGCCTAACGGCTAACGCCCTGACTTTATTCGAGTGGTTTATGTACGTAGGTAACCTACTGAAGCGTTTACTTTAAAAGCTATTTCCTTAAGAGTTGTTTATAAAACATCAACTTTCTCTATTTTATATAACAACTAGATGATGCCCGTGACTTCGTCCGCTTGGAATGGGTTTCTTTAAAATTCTTATGTCACTCTCCTCACTGTCCTCAACTATACCCATGTAAATAATTCCGTCGATTTCCTCTGTGCGTGATTGTAAGACAAGCCAAATAACAAACACAATATATTTAAACTGTAACTAACAGGATTTATTGAATGTAGGCACATTATAAAAATATTTTATTCAGACATACAAAATGTGACATTGATACAGAGCACAAAAAACAAACTTTTTGTCTTTTTTTACGACACCGTTGAATCTATAGTTAATGAACGGATTTGAATGCAACTTGGCATATTTAATATTTAAGATATTTTTTTTTGTTGATTAGGTATTCCGGTGTCCCTATAACCCTATCAAACTAAACCGATGTTTACAATAATTATTTTTGCCTTACAAAGTTGATCCTATTGACCATTTGGTAGTTGACTTTCATTGGTATCAGGTATCAGTATGATCATTGGCTACTCTTAACTTTCATTAGCAAGGAGGAAAACGAAGTACTTAGAAAGAAAAAAGTTTAATTCTACCCATCTTATCTAACAGAAGAGAAAATTTTCTATGTTCCTGCAGAAGCATTTTACGTGCCTTTATGTACCAAAGCATATATGTACAGTTTTATGGAGCACATAAATAACTGACGAGACGGTAGCGGACAAGACACGTACGCCATAAAAGTAAAAAAGCCGTACGACCACCGTGATAAAAAGTGTACGCTCATAAAATGGGTGTAGGCATTTTCCTTAATCCAATTTCCGTCAATGGAAAAATACCTAACGTGGTTGTTATATTATTTCCTCTCTTTTTGCCCTGTTTTTATATTATGGAAAAAAATATTTACGTTTAAATTCATCCTGATGCTACAGTCTTTGTTGGGAAGTTATTATTTGTGTGCGCTTGATGATGAAGCTATAATTATTGTAAGTTTCCTAAAAGTCACCCTTTCAGTAGGAGGTGGGTAGTTATATTATTCCGTCAGCGTTGACATCCCTATGTGGTTGACGTCCAATCTGCTCGCACGAAACGTTTTTGATCGACGTTTCTGATACGAACCGCCAAGGTGTGGAACATCCTCTCAGCGTACGTATTTCCCACGTATAACTTAGGTACTTACCTTTGAGGCGAGAGTGAAAAGGCATCTTCTAGGCAAGCACATTCCAACCTAGATCTCATTTTTGATGATGCCTGCGAATTCGTTCACTTGGATTTATGTTTTATAAAATCCCATGGGAACTCCAGGATTTTTCCGGTTAACAATAACATAACCTATAGGCTTCCCCGAGATGCAGCTGATCTCTACACCAAAGGACATGGTCCAAAATATATGGACCAAAAAAACAAAAATTTAAATAATTGATATAAATATTGAATTGAGTAAATTGATACTTACGAATAAACTATCCGCCGAAAGATTCCTCTAAATTTACACCATGCATTATAGTTATACACCAGCATGCACCTCCTACTTTTCTACATCTAAATTAATTAGGTAGATAAGTATTACTTGCTTCAAACGGTGAAGGAAAACATCATGAGGAAACCTGCATGCCCGAGAGTTTTTGTTTTCGAGGGTGTGAGAAGCCAATCCGCACTCGGGCAGCGTGGTGGATTTCTCGTTCCGACAGGAAACTCGTGCTCCGTAGTGAGCCTCCAGCGGGTTGATAAGAAGTTGTAAACCCCAACTAATCAATTGTTTTCATTCTGCCCCTGATCCTCCCTCCCTGATCTTACGGGTTCCGTAATGATTGCCAAAGGGCCAAAAGAGAATATCCTCCTCTTTCAAGCCTGAGGATAGACCATGGGTCTATGTTATTTGCCGTAATGGTACCTACCTAATACCTATTGATTAAGAATTTTTAATCTGAAGGCAAGTATTATATTACTATCTAATGCCCGCGACTTCATCCGCGTGGATTGAGGTTTTTCGGTTTTGATGTCCGCGGGAACTCTTTAATTTTCCGGGATAAAAAGTAGCCTATGTGTTATTCCAGACTATAACCTATCTCTGTGCCAAATTTCATCCAGATCCGTTGGGGCCTGATTAAGTAACAAACATCCATTCATACGTCCAAACTTTCGCATTTCTAATAAGTATTTATTTGATGACAATATAAACATAATAACATTAGATATGTAGAGCAACGTCTCAACATCTGAAACAATTTTCTGAGCTTTCTTTTGGCAACTCGGTCAGGTATATTTTGCGATTACACTTCTTAGTGTCTAGCTCTACTACAGATGCAAACTTATATTCTTTGTATAATATAGCGACGCTGCAAGCAGATGCACCATACAAACAGACATTTATCTATACGTACTACTAAGTACTACGTACCTACTGCATTAGTACTTAGTTACCACGGCCTTTATGCGTAACTTTTACGATATAAAATCCTATTATCCTTCACCCTCTTATATACATAAGCTATTTCGTGCAATGTGACAGGGTCAATGGCTAGGGGATACGAGATGGGAAAATATAAGTTTTGTGGACTGATTAGTTCTGATTTACGCGATGCGCCATAAAAGGTACGTTAGCCACTAATTTGAGATTTACGATATCATAAATCAGTGTTGTTTGGTCTTGTTGTGATAAAGATTACTCGGAGGTATGAGACATTGATACCGATGAATCATATTCGCATTGCATACAAAAATTTGGATTTTAATGTGTTTGTGGATGTATTGGTATAAATAGTACCTACCTCATAAAAGATGTTTCTAAGCCTATAGCAAATGAATGCAGAGCAAATGTATGGTGACACATACATTTACTCTACATTCAACTCGCACGCGAACTATATATAAAATATTATTTGTTCCGCGACTCTTTTCGCATTGCTTACGATACAATGCATAAACCAGAAGTGAGCTTTGAGATACACATCTGGGTTGTAATGACTGTACAAGCTATTTATTTTAGCTAAGGTTTGAAACGCTCTTCCGGTAACCATGTGTCCTGCCAATTATGACTTGAGTAGGTATCTACCTTCAAGGCAAGAGTGAATAGGCATTTTCTAGACAAGTGCGCTTCAATCTAGACTTCATCATTGCTTTTCATAAGCATTATAATTGTCGTCAAGAAAGTTTTCTTTCAAATTACAAATATGTATTCAATTTAATTAAATTTAAAGGTATGTAATAAAACCCAAGTTCGCCATAAATACTATTTATGGCGAACTTGGGTTTTTAACAGATGTTACACAAAAGTTTAATACAAAAATGTGCAACCAAATTCTGACTTTGAAACATGTTAATTACATTGTAAAATTTAAACGCATGCTAGGATCTAAATTCTAAAATAATATTGCATCTAATTATGACTATATTAGGTGACAATGGGCGTTGCAAATGGTTCGAAGTTGCACAGGAAAACGCATCGTTGAACCAGCTATAGATGGAGGATTTCAGACGAATATACTTAGCTGTAAGCAAGCGGCACAAGACTTTTTCCAAAAACTCGGAAAAAATTAACCAGCACTGATTTTACCAAGATGGCTCTAAATCGTTTTGTTTTTTACTCACTCGATTATGTTTGCGAGATCCTACTGCTACAGCGTCACTACCAAGGAACCGCGGTATTTAGGACCTATTATCATGGTGAATTGATCATCTTTTAAGTTCATAATAAATTGTTCTAACAACAAAAATGTTCAGTAATAAGCAGATTCCTGGTTCCACGATCATTATCATCATCGGCGCTATAACAGCCCTTTGTGGGCTTGGGCTAGTATCTGAATAAATATAATGTACCTACCTACTTACCTGTCTATACCAAGTGTAGATTTTATGTTCATTAGCTTAGAGAAGGTTGGTTAAAAGTACTGATTTAAATCTTTTTAGTAGCCTTGAAGTAAGTTCAAAATTTTCCAGTCTCTTTCATTATGCTTACAATACCTATTTGAATTTACTTACATTTTTATCTGGCCAAGCGAAATAAAATATTTATACCTGCTTACTTACACAATTACCTGCTTACACCATTACAACCTTCAGTATTCTGAGGTTACAATAATAGATAGGTATTAGGTACCTACCTAGGTACCTACATTTACCTTAATATTTATAGACACTTATTATACCTATACCGATTGTTATTCCCTTTATTCCCAAATTTACAATATAACTTGCCATAGAATTTATGGCTCCAAGGACTGTAGGCAAGCGTTATGCAAGGCATGCAATTTTCTTCCCGATCTTTATTCGGTTTTTATTGCCGTCTACTTGAGTAATGAAAAACTATTAAAGTAGTCGTGTGGGGATAAAGCTACGGTCGTTGGGACCTTCCATTTTATTATGGCCCGACGAATGGCGCACCGCAATTTTATAGCCCCGCCAATTCCGCGATGCTACGAGTAGGTACATGACGAGGGAGCCAGCGACTACGACTCTCGAATGTTTTCTCGCAAGTATAATAGACTAGAGGTCGCCCGCGACTTCGTCCGCGTACAATTTCTGATTTCCTATGAGATTTTCCCGCTGCAAAAAGCCTCGGTAGGTACATATAGCGGCTAAAACTAATAAGTTTTAACCTTAATGCCGATTTTAAAAACTTTTAACCTACATCCCGATTTTCAAGCCTCTAACTTCAAACACAAAGGACTTTCATATAAACTTACAGCCCCCATTTCACCCTCTTTGGGGTGTATTTTTGTAAAATTTATTATACAGCTTAATATAATTTAAAATTAATAAATAAATTAAATCTAAATCCCGATTTTCAAGTCTCTAACATCAAAAACTTAAAACCCTCATGTAAGCTTCCAACCTAATGCACCCCTATTGGGGTATATTTTCGTAAAATTGCTTATGCAGGTTATTTTTTAAAATTTAATAACCTAAATGCCGATTTTCAGGTCTCTAACTTCTAACTCTTCACTAGGGTGAAAGATCTTATAAAGAAGTTAGTGGTATAATTAGGAATTTCAAGAGATTTTTTAGAGACACATGTTTAATTTGCCTTCCTTCCTTCCTACTTCCTTCCTACCTTCGTATTCTAATGATACTGTAGCAGTTTTCACTGAAAATACGGATAAAACGACATTTTCCAAAAATTTTTTTTTTTTGGGGTCTCTGAAGAAGCCTCCGGCAGAAGAAAGGCGCGACAGGAGGAGGGTTAATTCTTAGGGATAAAAAGTAGCTCAACGTCCTTCTCCGGGATGTAACCACTTATACCCGAAATATTTAAGTTGAAAACATGAGCCATAAAAGCGTAGCAGATAGACACACTTTCACATTTATATTATCACAACTATGGAAGTAGATAGGGTTACTACCGTGGTAATAACTTATCTCCTTAGACTGCGAAAGTCCCAAAGGAAGTAAGTAACTAAGTACATACCTTAGTATGTACCTACCTAAGTACGTACCATAGGTGTTACTTACCCACACGTTGCCTACGAGTCGCGACTTCGACTCAGTGACGTGCACAGGGCTTGAAGCTAGCTAGGGTAAGCATTAGTTACTTAGAATATCTATTTACTGACTGTAATAAAGAAAATGAACATTGACGTATTTCCATTTGGGAAGGCATTGCTTTTATGCCTCTATAAACTGCACACTACTAGACATCATTCGTGTGTTTTGATGTTTGTTATTCCCGCGGATCTCTTTGATGTTCCGAGATAAAATGTAGCCTTCAAATAATAGATAGCAAATCGTGTTAGAAAATTGATTGCAATTTTTAAAACTGTGCGTCACATAGCTATTCCCAAAATTTTGAAAGTCATTTATATGGCACTCTGTCGATCTATTGTGTTATTTATACTGCGTTGGAACATGGGGAGTAATTGCTACCTAAGAGATTTCCTACATCTTACTTGTATGCTCAAGCCCAATCCAGGTCAAACAACTTTAGGTATATTCTACGTCTAATACTAAACCAACATGGCTCATCTGAACAATTAGTATCGGTCTATCTGAGTGACGTACAAGGACCTTGACGTAACAAGCGACGTAAATTTAAATATTCCGTGTTTCCGCACTCGTTTTGCTCAACGATTCCAATGCTTTTTAGGGAAGATGTTATAAAACGAATGTTTTATGGAACATTTTTATATTTACAAATATCTATTTTACACACACACACACACACACACACACACACACACACACACACACACACACACACACACACACACACACAAATACACACCTACTCTAATAGTTCACACACGTTTGCATACTTATAATAAGATATATCAAACTAGAGGTCACCCGCGACTTCATCCGCGTACAATTTCAGATTCCCTATGAGATTTTCCCGCTGCAAAAGGCCTACTTAAAGCAGCTATATGGCATCGGCAGGTTTTTTTAAAGACTAATAAGTCCTTAATGCTGACTTCAAAAACTTATAACCTTCATGAAAGCTTTCAACCCTTATTTCACACCCTTTGGGGTGGATAATCGTAAAATTGCTTATGCAGTTTATTATTACTTAAAACTAATAACTTAAATCCTGATTTTCAAGTATCTAACTTCAAAAACTTGGGAGCCCCTATGTAAGCTTTCAACCACCATTTCACCCCGATTGGGGTATATTTTCGTAAAATTGGCTATACAGGTTTTTATTATTTATAACTAATAACTTGATTGCTAATTTTCATGTATCTAACTTCAAAAACAAAGGACTTTCATATCAACTTCCAACCCCCATTTCAACCCCTTTGAGGTGAATTTTCTCAAAACCGTTTCTTAGCTGATGTCTACACCATAGAAGGAACCTACCTTCCAAATTTCAAGTTTGTATGCTTTCTAGGTCTTGAGATATCGTGATGAATAAGTGACCTTTCGCTTTTATATACGAGTATTTTATAGATAATATCCATAGTACTTAAAATAAAACTGTAACTGGAAGAATTCTGTACATTTAATGTATTCTGAAAATTTTAATCGGGGTATGCTTTACTATCGATACTGAGCCCAAAACTGATTTTTATTTAATTTTTGTCTATCTGTCTGTCTGTATGGCCGCGCATCACGCGAAAACTAATGAACGGATTTAAATGAAATTTGGTATAGCGGTAGCTGATACTCCGAGTCAATATACCTACAATTTTATCCCGATAGAAAATAAGGTTCCTCCAGGATAGGGGTTATTTGTTGATTTTACTCCATATCTCAGTCAAATCTAAACTGATTTGAATAAATCTTTCTTTATTGGAAGGTGTTTTGCTCAATTTTGGTGAAGATTTGATAAATATTATCAGACAAAACTCCTCAGTAGATAACATCAATTCACTTGATTAGGGCTTAATAATATATTTTTGGTGGCGTTTGAAGGAAACAAAATTAATTATAAAAAATTTCTACCAAGAGAAAATCTGTCAACAGCCGTCAACACAACCGTTTACTGTTTACATCGGTATTTTCATAGTATTTCGATGCTTTATTCATAGATTTAGAATTGGTCTTCGCTGTGCCACAACTAGATTCCGGCTATTCCTAAAAACAATAGATAATTTTATGCGGCAAGTTCATATCGTAGTGTGTATTGACTATTTGACAAGATACATATGTGCGTAAGCAAATAGTGTTGTCAGCTTCTACACTTTTACCCAATTAATGGGAAATATGGTGTTATATAGTTACCATAATAAAAGTATATCTCTAATAAGAATGTACCTTAGAAAATGTAGGTAATGTCTAAAAAATATGAACTTTAAAATTAAGGGGAGTAAAGAAATGTTTTGAATATTCTGATGACTGTAGGCACAACTTGTATATGAAATAAAAGTCTTAGTTATTCATACACGAAATTTTAATGATGATTAAACATCAGAAAAAGAATATACATTTGTTTATGCGTGAGTAATGCATAGTTTGAGATATAGTCGTTGTCAAACATCCATAGTAATAATTACAATATAAGAATTACAACAACGAGAAAAAAAGTTGAATGTACACCCAATCACTAGCAAGCCGGCATACATCAGCTGTCTGAACTTGCAAATTAACAATATTTATGATTTATAAAAACTCATATTTTTATTGTTACATATAATTTTAGTAAGCAAACTTATCTTTCAAATTAAGTTACCTGTAAAGTTAGATTTAAATCTTGTTATCTATACTTTAATACAAATATTATTATACATGCGAAAGTTTGGATGGATGGATGGATTTTTGTTACTCAATCACACCCCAACGGCTGAACGGATCTGGGTGAAATTTGGCACAAGGATAGATTATACCACTAGATTAACACACAGGCTACTTTTTATCCCGGAATATTAAAGAGTTGCCGCGGGCACCAAAAAACCTCAATTCACGCAGACGAAGTCGCGTGCATCAGCTAGTAATAAATAAATAAGTGATATTATTAGGACAATACGAAAGTATTAATCACGCAAGTAGGTATCATTTGAACAATACCTATTACAAAAGGAGATTAAAAATATCACAATATTAAGTGATCTGGTATCCCAATTCTGCGTAAAATATACTTGTTTTCAAATTCTTTATAAAAATATTTATTACAGAATAATAAAAATCGCATCGACGGGGTAACGGATTTCTCTAGAACGGTAACACTCAATGGCGTCTTATGGTTCGTGTATTTTACATTGAAATAAATAAATTATTCAATAATTAATGATGATATGTGATTCCAGTGTCTGTTTTATTATTTTTACACAATTTCGATACACAAGCCGGCATATTACATTGGTTTACTACCAAAATTCCATAGCAGACACGGCACGTCAGCGTCAAACATCTGTTGCTACGAGACTGACACTCTTATGCCGGCTCGGCATAATATGTTAAATTGCCACAATTTGCTTTACTTAAATTTGCAATTCGCCGACGGTATCTAGTTGTAACGCAGCGGAAACCAATCCTAAATCTATGGCTATAATATGTTTGCATGGGATGTGTGGACATAATTACGTATATTAAAAATGTCGTGACTCAATCTGAAGTCTGAACCAGAGTTTAGCTTGAAAGGACAGATAACGATCTTTGCTACAGAAGTGTTATCTGCAGCAGTATCTTCTGGAACGAAGAAAGGAAAGAAGCTCGAAGACAAATGCCGTAACCAAGAGCTTGAGGTAGTTTATGCAACCGCATAATATGATTGTGGCTTCAATATATTCAAAATATTTCAAGTGGAAAAATATATTCAAAATATATATATTCAATTTAGATACACTGTACACTTATTGACTCCGATTAGTTATAAAACATGATGGTGATAATTAGTTACGGTATTTTTGTTTAGTAAAACTAAAGCACAGATTTATTTTGGTTTCGCTTCGCTTCAACTAGATACCGTCGGCGTACTAGCAAATTGCGGCAATTTATGATCTGCCAGAGCCAGCATATGCTTGTTAGTCTCGTACACAGAGTACATTATATATACTGGTCTCGTAGCAACCGATGTTTGACGCTGACAGGCAGTGTCTGCTATCAAATCTTGGTAGTAAACAAATGTAAAATGCCTTCTTGCGTAGTAAAATTGTGTAAAAACAATTCAACAAGAAATAAAAAAGACACTGGAATCATATACCATCGGTAAGTATTGAATAATTTACTTATTTCAATGTTAAATAACACGAACCGTCAGACGCCATAGAGTGTTACCACTCCGTGTGAATCCGTTACCCCATGGATGCAATTTTTCTTATTCTGTAATTAGATCATACTAATTATAATTATAAATGCGAAAGTGTGTTTATTTGTTGGTTTGTCCTTCAATCACGACGTAACGGAACAACGGATCGACGTGATTTTTACAAGGGGTATAGTTGAGGACCTGGATAGTGACATAGGCTACTCTTTATCCCGGAAAATTAAGTCCCGCGGTAATAAAAAACTTAAACCACGTGGGCGAAGTCGCGGGCATCAGCTAGTATTATAATGAATTTAAAAACTATTATATTAAAGTTTACACAAGATTGTGATAGCACTTATTACTGTGACATTTTGAATCTCTTTTTGTAATAGGTACCTATTGTTATTTGTTCAAATGATACTTAACTGCTTGCGTGTTTAATGCTTTCATGTTGTTCTAATAATATCACCTATTTATTTATTATAACAAAATTAAAATCTATCCTTACAGATGACGTAATGGGATGGATAAGCTTACTAAAATTAATATAAGTACGTGAGATTAAAATCTGTCTCCAAAAAATTTGTCAAAAAAAAATAATTTATAGAACCAGTTGTTTGTATAAAGATAAATTTTTGATTCATAATTTTGCCAAACGTTGGTTGTGAAATGAAAATTTGTCATTTGTTTTTTATGAAATCCGTATGTAATCTACCGTATGAACAAATGTATAATTTTAGATATTTAAATAACATTAAAATTTCGTCTATTAATAAGGTTAAGACTTTTATTTCATAAACAAGTTGTTCCTAAGGTCATCATAACATTTAACATATTTTTTATCCCCCGTAATTTTAAATTTATTATAGCTTGACAATTAAGTTTCAAATTTTTCTAAGTTATGAATTACAAATATATATTTTTCCCATTCATCGGGTAAAAGTTTAGAATATTTGTTCACGCACACTAGTATCTTTTCAAACAGTCAATACACAATACGATATTTGCCGCATTAAAAGAGCTATTGTTGATAGGAAGGGCGGTATCTAGTTGAAGCGAAGCGAAACCAAAATAAATCTATGCTCGTTATAGTTAAACTTTGAAAAAAAGTTTGTATTTGCTTATGTCACCGTAAGATTGTAAGAACCGTTAGATTCTTTTCCTTGCTTAGAAGAAACTTTTTCCCCGACCATAATAAACTAATATTAAAAATGCGAAAGTTTGGATAGATGGACGGATAGATGTATGTTTGATAATCAATCACAACAAAACGGCAAAACGGATCTGGATGAAATTTGGCATTAGTTACAGTCTGGACACGTAGGCTACTTTTAATTCCGGAAAATTAAAGAGTTCCCGCGGATAAATAAAACCTCAATTCACGCGGACGAAGTTGTGGTCATCAGCTAGTGTATAATAAAATCAATCTCTTTTTCTAGGAAAGAAAGTCGCTGCAGCCTGAACCACATTAGGCTACAGACTTAGGACTACATACACTGCAGTCACTGTATTGCACTCCTTAGTCTTACTTTTGTAAATTTGTGTGTGAAAATAAATTATTTTATTATTATTATTAGGTAATTATTATTATGTTAATTTGGGGTAGGATTAGGTACTTAGGTAGAGATGAGTGCTATGATCGGAGTATCCTTGCGTGATCCAATCAGAAATGAGGAGATTCGTAGGCAAACCAGAGTAGCCGACATAGCTCGCAGAGTCGCCAAGCTCAAGTGGCAATGGGCGGGGTACATAGTTCGTAGAACCGATAGGCGTTGGAGTCTCAAAGTGCTTGAATGGCGGCCTCGCACCGGGAAGCGCAGCGTTGGACGACCCCCCACTAGGTGGACGGACGATCTCAACCGTGCAACTGGGAGCCGCTGGAAACAAGCGGGACAAGACAAGCTCTATGGCGATCCCTGCAGGAGACCTTCGTCCAGCTGTGGACGTCTATGGGTTGAGACGACGACGACGAATCATTCACATTTTTTGTATTAGTAAGTTAAGGTTTACTTACTTGGAAGTTGGAAGTAAGCTAAAGCTCTATAAGTTTGGGTGAATAATATCAGAACAGTAAGGTCTATTACGCATTATAAGAAAATTTAAGAAATGTTTATGAGAAGTTCGGTCGCAATGGCTGTTGTATGAGGCCATACATATTATATATATATATATATATATATATAGATATTTTTTCTTGTGTCGGATCAGATACGCGCACACACAATATAATAAATATTACCTAAAAGACACAAGACATTATCTTTTAATGTGCAAAAGGCGTACCTATTTCACTCTGATATTATTAGCTCTGAAAGCTTAAATAGCGTACGTACTTTTTGAAGAGCTTTTGCTTTTTGAATTCCTAAAATATTCGCGCGGCTGTGTGACCTCAAAACCTAATGGAGAAAGGAAATTACATAGTAGGTACCTTCTGATTCTCCATAGAGTAAGAATATATACCACAAGTGAGCGAAATCTTATCTTAACTTACTAATATTTTATATGCGAAAGTTTGGATGTGTGGATGTTTGTTACTCAATCACGCCCCAACGGCTGAACGGATCTGGCTGAAATTTGGCACAAAGATAGAATATAGTCTAGAATAGCACATAGGCTACTTTTTATCCCGGAAAATTAAAGAGTTCCCGAGGGAACCAAAAAACCTCAAACCACGCAGACGAAGTCGCGGGCATTCGCTAGTGAGTATAATGCCAAGGAGTGACAGAGCGCGAAAATCGCTTTTCTTGTCCAGCTCAGCGTATTACTTTTGTTTGTTGGACCTCTAAGTTATTAGAGGTCAGACAATCGTGTGTCGTTTTTGTTATTCGCCCATATTCATACGAATACATCAGAATTGGACAAAGTGGTAATTGTGCTCGTAGCTTAGGAAAAAATGTGATTTAACTTGAAGACTATGGTATATTTCTGTGCGATAAGCTTCAAAAGCCGAACTAAACGTAAATACGAAAACATAACCTAAAATATGTAAGTTTACAATTTTGACATTATTTTTACCAGGTTAAATATCTTTAAATACTCGCATGAATGCTACAAAGTATAGAAATAACAATAAAGTACTTATTTAGCACTAAGAAAATAATCGAATTTTGTTGTATTAACCACCCAAGTTACTGATATTATGATAGGTAAAATGATGCTTCCAAGTTCTGAAGGTTCCATTTTTGTCTTTGTATTATATAATCAAAGATTTTTGTATGTTCTCTGAAATTAGTCGGGTGACTCGCGTTGTGGGGATGCCAGCTGTATTATCATATTTACCCAAGTTTGGAACCCAAAATTTATGACAAAAAAGTGAAATTATTTATATCTAAGTAATAAATTTATTTATTTACCAATTTACATTATATATTTTTAATGAAAGTCATTGAAGTAGTTAAACACCCGTAACTAAACTTGTTAATTTTCAAGATTCAAGACAAATCCATACGGGAAAATTATGAATAGAGTCGACAGGACGAAAGAGGTGGGAGCGAAGCAAATATTATGCAAGCAGGTGTTTTAGGCATTTTGAGCAGCAATGCTTTCGCAAGACATAGCATGACATAATATTTGTATGAAAATTCAATACCAACGCTGCTTGGCATGTAATTCACAATTTTATACGTTTTGTTCACTTATTGATTAATGCAGTTTATACTAACCTGTGATTTGTAAGATTGAAAATAAAATTACGGATATGCCAATTCGTAAGTTTCATTATAATAATGCCTATCCAATGATGGTACCACCATCCTTCATCGTAAGGATGAAGATTTTGTGTCTTGATTGTTTTATGTCAGCTATTGATCAATACAAGTTTTATGCGGGACGCTTTTTTTTATTAATTACTTGTGTAATATTCACTCAACTCGTGGACGGAGTATAAGAGGTGGACTTGCTACTAAAAGAAAAATAATTAAGAAAGTGAGAAGACGTTTTATATATATTTATTCTGTACCTATTAGATCAATATATTCATAAATTAAACTAGTATTAATCAGTATTTATTTTATATTATTTTTCTTATTACTACACGCACTTTACTTATTTAAGAGTGTACGCCCCGGAAGTGAATTGAATTGCACGTAAAAACCGAAACATATTGTGATATACATTCAATTTACAAATCATGTAAGTGCGTGTTTGACACTATCGACACTTGTTTGCCATACTCCCAACTAGTAATAAGCATTAGCAGTTTTTCGACAAAATATGATAAAAATTGTATGATGGCAATAAGGGTTCTTATATAGTTAGAGTACATGTAGTTATGTTAAACTTCGCATACTGTGCACGGTGACGACCGGTCTATATATCTTTCTCTGTCTACGTGATTCTCATACTTTTTGACATGATGCGATGTGAACCTTTCTTCATCTTTTGTTTAGTGGCTCCGCGCGTCGAGCGATTGAGCCATAGTCAATTTTTTTTACTGAGAAACAAAAAAAACGGAATTTTGGAAAGGATCTTAGAAGGGTAGAAAATTGTGAACCTTTGCTAAGTATATTGAGATATAATCAAAGATGTGAACAGCATAGCTTTAATAGTAAACAGTGTGTGGCATGTTCATTGATTTGCGATTAGATGTATCTAAAACTATTAATTTATTATTATTTATTGAATATTTGTATTATAAGAAATTACCTAGTACCAAGTATCTAGCAAGTAATTTTTAACTTTATTTTTATTCATATTTAACTGGTTTAACGGCTCTGGATTCTAGTTCTTATGAGAAAATAGATTTTGGAGATGCAGCATCTCCAAAATCTATTCTATATATCTATCATCTAAACTCAGCACGGACAGCAGCTGCTGCTGTCCGTGCTGAGTTTAGACTTTAGACTCAAAATTGAACGATCCGATCATGAACGATTCATGATCTGAGTGACCAATTATTTTTATAATAATTTATATAATGGCTGGCATCGGTTATTCGTCTGCGGTTGAAACGTTATCGGCTATGGTCTGGCTGAGAAGGAACCCAGAGCCGTAAAGCTAGTTAATAAAACTTTTAAAAAATGTCTATGGCCTAAACTTAGCTTTTATTGGTTGAAAATCGCTTCCTTGTTTTGCTTTGCCAATATGGCGCTCGTGTTATGAGATGACAACATCGCAGTTTGTGACTTTGTCCTATTTGTCATTATTAATGTTTGAGTCAACATTAATTAACTTCCTCAAAAGTGCAAATAAAATCTGTAATCGTAATGTAACTTGTTTTAAAGAACGACGCGTATTATCGGAGGATTGTTATCATACAAATACATTCGGTTGCGTCCGTGAAGAAAGTACATAGCTCCTGTAAAAATGGCGGGTGTGTTATCTATATGGACTGTGTTTTCACTGCTATTGGGGAAAGTCCAATGAGTGTTAACGAAGTGTTGATAAGTTTTTAAGTTGAAAATAACGTTGTATACGTGTTTAGAGACGCCATGTGTAACTTGCATCTTTGACATTTGAAGAATTGATTGATTCGGTAAAACAGCGCAAGGTGTCATCAAATTTGATGAAATTATCAGCATGTCGCGCTGGGGCAGAGGACGAAGTGGCAGCGTGGCTGTGCCGCTGGACAGTGCGCTCTTTAGAGAGAATAGTAATTGCCCCTCGGCTGCCCGCTCGGCGGGAACGGTTGGCAAGTGGGGTATTACCAGCTTCACGTCCATTAGGAGCGCTCCTTACGGTAAGCATTATTTGATAGTGAGATCTTATTTGGCCTTTAGTAATAAACATAACTTTGTATACAAATTGTTCTAACCACACCATGTTAATGAAAGTAAAACTATTAGTTCTGCAAATGCCCTAATTTCAATGTTGTACCAAGTTATACTAATCTGGGTCATATCATTTTCATCATACTAATGTACTACTATCTTCATTTCAGCATTTCAAAACAATGCACATAAAAAGCCTGTTCAGGACCAGAACAGTCCACTAACAGTACCAGCGGTCGAGACTGAGCAACCACCACCAAAGCCTAAAAAGTTTTTTAAATCTCGCAATGCAGAATTATATCCACCAGTGCCACAAATTACATATGCTCCACCTGTACCTGCAGCACCACTGTCTCCAGAACATCCAGGCTCTGCTAAAGAGAAGAAAATAACTAAAAGAAGTCGATACAACAGAGACTCCTCATCACCAGAATTGCCTAGACGTAACTCTGAGAAGACTAAAAATAAAAGGAATTTTGCCACTAAAGCATCAAAGAAAGAGGAACCTATTGCTGAAAATTCACAACCTCCAAATAAGAGGTACTTGGTTCGTAATCGAGATAAGGTAATCAATTATGCAGAAGATGGAAGTAATAGTCCAATTCCTGACTTTATTCGATATGAATCAACACCTCCAAAGCCATCTTCTCCAAAAGCCAGTCCTTTGGTTACAAGCCCTTCTAAAAGCCCAGCTAAAAATATGGAGGTGATGAGTCCATCTACTAGTAAAGAAATGAATGATGAGCGTAAACCACCACCCATAGTACTTAGAATTTCTAAAGGAACCTCTAGAATAGTAAGTACAGATTCAAATGAAGGATTTACATCACCAAGCTCAGATAGGCATTCTTCAATGGATACACATTCTGATGTGGGGTCTGATCACAAGAAAAGCCCAACAGTGGAAACCATCTGTTCTCCCAAACATGAGGGGCTTAAAATTACTATTAAGTGTGCAGGACTCAGCCAGGAAATTAAAAAAGAGAAGAAAAAAGAAAAGAAAGAACATAAATCACATAAAAAGCATCACAAACATACAGAAGATGAATCTGTTAAAAAAGTTACTTCCCCTGTACCAGGTTCTGATGCTTATGATCTTTATAAAACTCTAGCATCTCCTACACATGAGAAAGAAAAAGAGTCCAAGAAATATAAGCAATTGGATCACACAGAGGCTCAGTTGGCTAAGTTAGACTCAGAAAAGCAGCCTAAGGAGTCTCAACCTGAACCAAAACACTCTGAAATAAAAGGTGGTAGATCAAGGAGGAATAGGCCGAATATTAACTACAGTGAAAATGATGATGAATTAGAAAGTTTGGCTCGAATGTCAAGTAGACAGTTAATAAGGACTGGGAGTGAATTGAAGAAGGAAAATAAAAAAGGAAAGAGGAAACATGAAACAGTAATCGATAATTCCACTGTAACCGCAACTGTAACATCATCTGAAATACTTCAAGGTATTGATAATGAGTCCGAATCTCAATTGGAAAAGGATGAACTTATTGATATCTTGTCAGGTAATAGTAATAACGAAAAGGTTACTCATAAAAAGCCACACAAGAAGCAAAAGCATAAAGAAAAACACGGTAGACATTCAAGTCCCAGTTCCAGAGAGACATTGGCAAGTCTTAAAGAACAAATGGCTGCAAATGCAGTACATAATGATGAAGGTGTTGAGCATACAGATGAAAATGAAGAGTTAGAACAAAATGATCCAAGTGTAGACACTCCTCAAGAACAGCAGATCGAAGATAAGGTGTCTCCCAATGAAGCTCAAATTCAAAATGAGGCTCAAATTCAAACACAGTCATCAGATTCGGCATACAACAGCTGCCCACATGAGCTTTCAGAGGAAGAATCACAGAAATGTCACCAGGTTGATGTTTTTAAATCTCCTCAGAGAATAGATACTGAAGATCATATGGAGGATAAACCCTGTGTAAAGTTAGTGATAACTAAGAAAAAAGGTTCAATTTTTAAGAGTAAATCATTAGTAAATGATAATCCTTCCCCACTACCAGCTAGGAAAAGAAGACACCTTTATAGACATGAATGGGCAAATGATGTAAGTAACCAACCAGTATAATTTCGCCTGACCTATTCACTTGTCCAATCATAAATTATGAGCCATTATTAAATACCTTTAGAACAGCATACATCAACAATGTCAATGACAGAACTTTTGAACTATTCATTATGGCCCAAACATACTATAACCCAATCCAGATGCAAATCCAAATTAGGATAGTAAAAATAGGTTTATCTTTTTTCCATTTATGATTACAGTCTTACTGTCATCCTAATAGTATGTGGGTATGATAGTACAATGTTTATATATGAAATTATAAAATACTAGCTGATGCCTGCGACTTTGTCAATGTGGATTGAGGTGTTTGGTTCCTGTGGGAACTCTTTAATTTTCCGGGATAAAAAGTAGCCAATTTTATTCCAGACTACTGTGCCAAATTTCTGTTCAATTCAGACATTCTAGCATGAAAGAGTAACACAACCATACATCCATATTTACAAACTTTCATGTTTATAATATTAGTAAGGATTTATATTATATGAAACAATTCTGTAGTTATTGAATTGTCACAAAATATTGTGCAATATTTAAGTATTTACATAAATAGTGTAATCTTAATGATTGCTGTCTTTTAATAACATTTCACTAACCATTGAGATATCATTTAAAGTTTTGCAATGTTACCTGTACACATACACAATATACTATATTGTAGTTGTTAAGGCTACTACTTTTTGTTACATAATAAGTACAACAATCTTCTCTTTTAATCAAAGATAAATTATTTTCAATATCAGAAAGGAAATGAAACTCCCAGACCAGAACCACCTGGGACTCCAGAAGTTAGCCATCCAGTAGCTGAAGTGCAAGAAGAACTAACACGAGTCACAAGATATAGAGCTGCCAATCCCATAATTGACGATCCAACCCTGGATGAACCAGTTAAAGCTTATACAAGTGTTAGATGTGCTAAGGAGGCTAAAGAGGTACAGCAACATTGGCTGTTGTAATAACAAATACCTGCGATTTTTGTTTTATCTCAATATAGCTAATGATGTTGTACACAATCTAAACAAAAATTACATGTCTAATTTTATTGTTCTCCCACTCATAATGCTCTCTGCAGAAAGCGACAGCACTAGTTTTAGTGCTGTCTTTTTAGTTAAGATATTGTGTTGAATTATAATGATCTATAGCTTTTAATTGACTGATTTTAATATTATCTCTTCTCATAAAAGCACTATATGATATTTGGTTGTACTGTCATTAAAATTATATTATTAATTTCAGTACTACACTGTTGTGCGGAATGTTAAAAAAGCACATCAGATACAAGAGATTGGAGAATTCCAGGAATTCAATGATGATGTTGAATATCTTCTAGATGCTTTGCAGGTATGTATTTTATATTTTATTAAATGTCTAAACTAAATAACTCTTAATAACTCACAATATTATTCAAAATAATTATTATATTTATATTATTATGCTATTTATTTTTGCGTAGGTACACTTTGATCTAATTCTAGAACATCAATAAAGAAAATATAGGATAACTAGTGTAATATGGAGGGGCAGAGGCGAGTTTTTTTTTCTTTTGAGATAGGCTTGCGCTTGACGACAATCATGTTTAGTGCAAAGCAATGATGAGGCCTAGGTTGCAACGTGCTTGCCTAGAAGATTTTTGACATTGCAATAATACTGTTGTACTTTCTCAGGACAATAACCCAATGTCAACGCGATGCTTGTCCGCTATAACGCTGGCCAGTAAGTGCACAGCGCCCGCGTTCCGCATGCATTTGCGTGCGCATGGCACCGTGCAGAAGTTCTTTAGCGCCTTACACGATGCCACCAATGATCAGGTATTTAATACTTCATCAATCATCTTGTTCTACCGCCGGCCCACTAATAAGTTTAGCATCAAAGCTTATCTGGCTTTTAGTATTATGCTTTATTTAGCTTTTAAAATGCATGCTTTAGCAAAACTAAGCATTATTTAGTTTTGAGAAGGATATCAGTCTAATAAAAGAACCAGGAAATACAAGTCACTGAGACCCACTGTCAGGACCATTATGCTGATGTGATGTATCTCATGGATTTCTTCCTTCAATACTGTATTCTTAACTGTGTCACCATGTTAATATGCTGTCAACTATTAAAATGTCATTGCAATAAAATTAGCTGTACTAAATACGAATTTGTGCATTTGCAACAACAGTTAACTTAATTGAGCATAATTAGGATAATTGTCATAACCATATCCTTTAAACATGATTTCCCATTCAATAAGATAATATGATGCATTTTTCTGAGTAATGTTGCAAATTGCAAACTATTTGATTTATGTATGATCATTATAAGTGACTAGCTGATGCCCGCATCGTCGTCCGCGTGGATTGAGTTTTTTTGTTCCCGCGGGAACCCTTTATAAAAATAAAAAATAGCCTATTCCATACTATAATCTATCTCTGTGCCAAATTTCATCCAGGTCCATTCAGCTGTTCTGCAGTGATTGAGTAACAAACATCCATCCATCCAAACTTTAGCATTTATAATATTAGTATAGATAGATCCTGGGTTTGATTCCCAGAGGGGGCATTCATTTTTGATCTGGTGGTCAAGTGAATTCTTTTGTGGCATTGATTGTGTGTGTTCTTGGAAAATATACTTTCTTACAGAATGGAAAGCAAAGAATTATTGCTGAACCAATAGTGCTGTGACTGAGACAACGAATAGATAATTTACCAGCTATTTAGTGGTTTTAATAAGAGAGTTAATTGATATCAAAATGCATAAACTTATGTATATTGTTATATTTCAGAGCTTGGGATTGTGCACAGCAACGGTGATGTTTGTGCTGTCTCAAGATCGTTTAAATATGGATTTGGATCGAGAATCGCTGGAGCTTATGTTGAATCTACTTGAGTCTGATGTATCACACAAGTGAGTTATCTTTTTACACCAATTATATTATTTTTTAGAAACTAATCTTATTTTGTTTGAACATATTATTTTGTTTGGAAAATCGTATAGGATTAAAATTTCTAATATGATTCATATTCATTCATGTCAATATTACGAATGCGAAAGTGTGTTGGTTTATTGGTTTGTTGGTTTGTCCTTCAATCACGCCGTAACGGAGCAACGGATCCACATGATTTTTTGCACAGGTATAATCGAGGGCCTGGAGAGGGATAGGCTACTTTTTATCCCAGAAAATTAAGAAATTCCCATGGAAATCGAAAAAACTTATAACACGCGGACGACGTCGCGAGTATCAGCTAGTATGAATAAATAATTTTACTAACCAGCAGTTTTTATCAGATCTTTATATCATATTTTTATTTATTGCATCCTGCTGAAATTTCTTAAAATCCTTCAAAATGCACCACCTAAGGTGTTTTTGGGATCATATTGTTGTTTGTCATAATTGTCTCAACCAATAGTCGTTCACTGCTGAACGACGGTCTTCTGCATGGACCTCCACAAAACAAGGTCTTGTGCTATTTTGTCACAGTGATTCCCAACTACTCGCTTGAGACCGTTCTTGCACCTAATGAAGGGTTTAGCAACAATTGGCTACTTGACAGCTGTAACGATAAAATATGAAATATGTTAGATATGGTAGTTCAAAGGTGAACAATTAATCTACATTAAGTTAATCTACATATATGTTTTTTGCATTACATTAAATTGTTAATATTTTATTTATGCAAAATAAATTTGGGTTTTAATGTGTGGACTGCAAGACCCGAAACGCGGGCGCCATCGATTTAGCATCGTGTGACGTCACAGCTCACATCTCAAACCACTGAGTAGACCTACTCAGGTCGTGTGATAAACCTATAAATCGTTTTCATTTTATTGAGAAAATTAACATAAAATATTTCGATTTGAACTTGTGCAAGGTTTCACGAAATGGAGTCAGGCTATACAAAAGCTGATAGTGCAAACCTGCCTGAAGTCGATTCATTTAGGGTTGCAAATTTATTTGCGTGTAATCCTAACGTTTGCACTGCCGAGTTTCGTAATGTAATAAAACTTCCATGTAAGTACCGAAATAAACAAGGTTTATATTATAATAGTAATTAGGTCTCGTGTTTAAGACCTAAGAAAGTGCTGCTGTAAAGTGACAGAAATATAATTTATTTTAATTTTACATCATGTTTTATGAAGAAAATGTTAGGTTAAGTTTAATTCATTTTTGCATTTTTGCTAGATCAGAGTCTAAATATTGCAGATTGATCCGATTTAAATTCAGGGTCTCGGCAGATTAACTGTAACCACTGCTTTCAACGTTTATGACATAATATTGTATATATATAACCGTAAGCGTAAAATAATGCATTAAATTGCGAACGAAATTCAAATAGAACAATGGAGACATGGACTTGTACAATATTTTTTGTTGTGTATATTTAATACCAGCTTGCGCGCCTAAGCAATTGACTTATGTTTTATTTATCAAAATATAAATTTATACAGTTTGGCACTGCGAAAAACCACGTAGGTTAAATTGCGTAATCTTCTATCAATATTTATACTTTAAATTGTCCTTAGTTAGTTTCATTTTATAATTAATATCCAAGTTAATAATCTACGTTTTTTTGACGTTTTACACTGAACGCAATTGATTTGCTGCTACCCGATGCCCGATGAGGAGTTCCGCCTTCCATCTCTGAACTACAGGACAGTGTAAAGAAAAAAATTTGTTAAAATCGGTTGATATTTGATGGATTTACACACATTCTGAAGGAATCCTATCATTAAACAATAAGAATAACTTGTATTATAATAAATATATTACAATGTTACGTGATGATCATTCTATTTTTACGGATTGTTTGAACTTACTTATTAAATAATTCATCCAAAAATTGGGAAATAAATCCCAAAAGTAATTTATTGATAGACAACGCTTAGCTTAAGCCTGAGTCTAGGTACTATTTTATTTCGATGTCTAGAAGCATGAAATTTTTAACAGGACTTTTTAATTCAACGTATCTTGTTGTACGAAGAAATTTATATAATAATAAATTTTAAAAATTCACTTATTAAAACTTAATGGGATAAAAACTTGTAAATATCAAAATTTACGTTTACACCGACTTCTCTCCACAACTATCTACTTTTTCAATTCAGATTTAAGCTTTGCGGCTTTTCTTCTATTTTACTACATTTTTTATAAAATATTTATTTAAAGTATATAATATGTTTATGTACCCAATGTATTTCATGTGTATTTATATAACTATGTAGGTATGTGTGTTTCCAGTAATATCAATCTTATTCAAATTAATTTGAACATAATATAATATGTTTTTTTTAGATGTCTTGGCTACTGCACAAATGGATTACCAGGGAATCTACAAACAACAATACTTTTAAAACACCAATACTACTCCATGCATCCCTTTTTATCCAGAACAGTCAATGTTTGTTACAATATTTGATTCATTGTCACAAACATTTGCCAAAAAATAACAATAGTATTGCCCCATAATTTAATTTACTGTTTGAATCTATTTTACTACATGAAAAACATTTATTGTTATAAACTTACCGAAAAAAGATATTCCCTCCGCAGTTTTAGTGTTGCGGTGGATATTAGCAAAATTTTTAAATGAGCGCTGTGGCATTTTACCCGTTGTTATGTTGGCCATGGTTGGCTCATACTTATAACAAATAAGTGCACTTTCGTATTTTGTGCAGTAATTTTCCGGGGACATTTTTGAAGCGCTAATCGGACATCTAGGTATCATATAGGTAATAAAATTCTACATCAATGGATTTGGAACGTCGTAGTTAGCTTTGTTTTATTTTGAGCTATGTCTTCACAGCTAGCAAATGTAACATGACCGGCCTTGCGAATTTAAAATTAATGTATAAAAAATGTATTTTTTTCTAATATATAACGCATTATTTGAGAAAAAGATAAATGTAAGAGGTATAAAATGAACTCACGTACTTTTTTAAGTATATTTCCGAAAACTGTCAAATAGCCAATTGTTTCTTCAAAATTATAATAAAAGGTTTAGGAGAAGAAATAATTTGGTCATCCATCTAGGAACAACTTGAGGCAATTGGTGCCAATTCAGAGTGCGTTTCTCTAAAGTTAAAATCTCTAATATTACACTAAGAGACGTCTGCTATTCTGACAACTCATATATTTGACAGGCCAAACCTAAAATTAAATCTGACAGCTCTAACTATTCAATTTAGCGATGAAATAGCGAAATGCTATACTAATCGACGTTCTAAACGTTAAAATTAAGAAACGTCAAACTAAAATGAAATAATTTTCTCTAATTTTAGACAGGACCTCGGAAGGTGACCGCTAAGTGTAGAGAAGCGGAATAAAGCAAAATAAATACGAATTTTCACAAAAAAATATTTGCGTTAAATAGTTCAAGTGTAATTTCTATGCATTATTAGGTGCATTTGGGATCGAATTTAGTGTTAAAACAACTGGAAAAATAGAGTGAGCTGGTAGGTCTGACTATGAATTCCTACAGAGAAACTAAATTGGTGACAAATGAAGACCAAATTACATAAAAGTTAATAACAAACCAATATAACCAGAATATGTTGGAGATGATGTGTTCCTGGGACAAGTTATGTCTTCTCACAATCAAATGACTAAAAAAGTTAACCAAAGAATAATTCGCATGGAAATGATACTGGTCTATAAAGGAAATTATGAAATGCGAAGAATTTCCAGTAAGTGCAAAGCAAAAAGTATTTGATACATGCATAATACTGTGTATATCTTACGGATGCCAAACTTGGTCACTTACGAAAGCCAACACACTGAAACTAGAAACTTGTCAATATAGTATTGAGAAAAGTATGATAAACATAAAAAAGAAGGACAGAATAAACCTAAAAACTATAAGAAAACGCAGCAAAGTGAAGGATGTAACAGAGCATATAAGAAGGTTAAAATGGCATTGGACGGGACTCATGATGTGAGACAGTGGTGGAAAATGGACTAAGGAAGTGACCGAGTGGCATCCTAGGGGTGGCAAAAGGTGTAAAGGAAGGCGAAGGAAAAGATGGGAGGATGATTAACAGTGGTGGCTAATGCTACATCGCTCAGAACAACACAGGAGAGGAAGATTGGAAGGCTCTGGAGGAGGCCTATGTCCCAGGACAAGCTTGTGTTCACTAAAAATTTTGTAAAAAGAAAAACAACATATTGTAAAAATATGTATTCAGCAATGAAGGCTATGATTATGATTATGTATTTAAAATTATAACAGCTATTACAATGGAAGAATACGTTGTTGCAGCTCTGGTTTATTATCGAGAGAAAGGTAAATTTTGTATTCATAGAGTAAATAAGTAAAATGTGCAAATTGTTACCAGACGGACATAGTTGCACCATATGGGTTGCTTTCCTACCGTTTAGGTACGCACACCCAATGGTCTGTAGCTCTGGAGTTTCCTTAGAAAACCAAAATAAACTAACGCCATATAGAGAATAAGCTCATGCTGTTTGCTTTTTCTGTGTTAGGTACTAGGTAGTTAGAACCCATAGAATAGAAAAGAATACAGTCATAAGCTAATTCCTTTTGTATTAGGTAATTAGCTATATCTATACCTACTCAAACCTATACCAAAGTTGTAGATATATCTAACTAGTTTAGGAACATCTACTTTAGTAAAGGTTAGGCAAAAGATAAATTTTTAAATTATTTAGATTGCCTAAACCACTATATGTTAATTAAGTAGGTATATTTCAGTAGGTAGCACATAGTATTTCAGTTATATCTAAAGAACAAGTGCAAATTCACTCAAGTAGACTTAGAGACTACTTTGCTCTGTCAAATATGCATGTTTTCACTAAACTGACAAAATTTACAAGTTGCAGTTTTTTCAAGTAACCTTTTCCTTCCATAGAATATCAAATACAAAAATTCAGTGCATTTTGCAGATAGTGCTCATGAACACTAATTAATTCACCGAGCAAATTAATCCAAGACTGGGCAAGTATCGGTTGAACAGACATGTATCCAATCTCAAGCTCCAGAACACAGCTGCAGAGGCTCTGCTGAGGCGGCAGAAACACATTTTCACATCATCTGTTAAACCATGCATAATAATGCATAAACCCAGATAAGGCTATTAAGGATATCCCGGCATAGAAGTTGTTACTGTTCTTGGCTGCAAGTGGTAATGGATCAAAGGCCTTGCATAGCTGTGTCTCCAAGAAGAAGAGGAAAATATGTGGATTTCCTTGCATAAGCAAGAATAATAAGACACGGATTTATTATTAGATACTTTAATTAACAAAAAAAAAAATTAGTTAAATCTTTATATTTTTGTTTTATTCTTTTATAACAATCTAAAAGGTACCTAAATAAAAATGAATAAATATCAATATATAATTAACATCAGATACATAACAATGTTATATATACATAGGTGGTTCATTTCAAATCAACATATTGGTATAATGAGATGATGCTTGTGAACCCTTGGAAACTGATGCTCCAAGATATATAGTAGTAATATTACATTTCCAGGATGTAAGCCTACCTACCTATGTACTAAATTTGATCAAAATTGTTTAATTCGAAGGTCCAATCATACAGACATACTTATGCTGAGACCTATAGAGCGTACTTTGACTAGGCTCAGACTTTACTCAGAGCTAAAACGACGTGGATTTATGTGAGTAACAAATGTATCTTGTTTTAACTATGTCTTAAGTCTAAGCAAAGTAAAAGTTCGTTCTATAGATCTCACACTTAAAGATACATCCCCTAAAACCTACATACATCACCTATAATATAGCTATTACATGTAATTACGTGCCACTGAAGGTGATAAAAGGATCTTAATCTAAACGACACATTCGCGCTGATTGTAGGTTAGGTAGGTGCTCAACCTAACTATTTCGGTAAATCTACTTTTATGTTCACGACAATTAATCTGACTGGCCTAGACTTGAAGAGATTCATGCGCCAGTTAGGATATTATACAGTTACAAACACTGGACTTCATTTTGTATTTCGGAATCAGAACGGAAGATAGACGAAAGCCGGTGATCCAACTCCCTGGAAGTCTGTCGTTGCAGCAGCCATAGTTTCCGATGCAGCTACTACCAATTGCTTCCTTTAGTAGCCTTTTACTTTCATACGCCTGTCACCAAGTAATTCACCAGGGTGGCCGGGGACGTCCATGGAGACTTGTTGTTCTATACCTACGTTTTAACTTAATTTTTGGGTGGAATTTCTCTACTAGAAGTTACATTTGCTTTTTATTCGCTCTTTTACGGGCTTGGGGATTCATTCAAAGATTTTGAAAACTCTTAACTCGAAAATCGAAATGAAAACAACAAACAAGATATGTACTAAAGACGACGGTCCACAATTGACGATCGACAAGTGTTAACTGGCAGCCATAGAGGTAGTATGTAGTAGCATCATGGAACTAGGAATCTGCTTATGTAGCATTGACAAAATGTCTCGTTTTGGCAGCTTATTAAGTAGTTGGTGTAAGGAACATTAATTTTATTATAATAAAGTATTTTTTTTTCGTTTAAAAAGTCATTTAATGCGATTTTAGTCACAAAAAGTTTTATGACGATTATTGTGCAAAAAACAAAGACTAATTTGTGCAATTTTGCAATTTTTGTTTCTGTATATGGTAACACTTGCAATTCTAATTAGACTTCAGCTTATAGAGAATTTAAGACATTCCAAATTTAAGTGAAGGCATTTACAGAATAGCTTAAGGAGATAGAGAAACTAAATTAGCGAATTTAAAAATTAGTTTAGTTTAGAGATGTTAAATTACAGAATTGGCGCCAATGTTGTTTACCCAGCACAACTCATTGTCTATAATATGTGGCGTTTTTAATAGGTCGCCACATACTGTAATGCTAACAAAATGCATCGACTGAATATGGACAGATTGTAAATGTGTATTTAAATAGAGATGAATGAGTCACACAATATTCACTTTCTAATCATGTGTGGCTGGGGTCAATGACCTTGCGCCACATGTTAATGACCCAGCTAGTAAAATGGGGAAGGGATATTGTTTTACATCTGAGATACTGTTTCAGAATCACCTTTTTCATTTTTGATTCAATCAATACATTATCATATAATGTCATATAAATATTTTATCACAGTTTAGATACTGTGATAAAATACTGTTGTCGGCAAGCCCATTCTATGCCACTATTTGCTCTAACTCCTTAGGCCGATTCAAGGCAATAACTTAAGCTAATTTACATAAATTGAAGAGAGAAACAAATTGACACATTATAGTATATTACTGCAGCCGCCAGCAAAACAGGAATTGAAGGACGAACGTGTAAATGTGGGCCGAGGCGAAGCCGAGGCACACATACGTAAGTCAAGGCTTTTATAGTACTTTTCTCAAATAATGCGCGGAAATTTAAGCTAAGTAGTACCTAGACAGAACTTTTTACTTAAAAATACAGTTATTGAATGAACAATTTTTGAAATTTAAAGTGGACTTTCCGGGGATTATGTTGGTTTGGGATATTTCTATATTATTATTTTTGGGATATTAACGAGATCGAAGTTTGTTGTATAGTAGTCTCTTCAGTGTGATTCTGTATTTCAAACCTTTGATGGGAGGTCGATGGTCGAGATTGGATAATTTCGTTGATTTTACGTGTAATTCTACTTTTATTTTCAATCGATTCTTCTATGTAGCTTTCAGCTACCCGGTCAGAATTCCATCCGCCATGTCTTTTAAGTGTAATTAAATTCGTCAGCAAGAAGAGTCGCTGAAGATCGACGAAAGCAGTGCTCAGTAAAATATTCCGGATTTGGCAAGCTTTCAATAGGTAGCAATTGCCTTTGGCATTGCGGCAATTTTGTGTCTTCCAATTACTTGCTTTGTGCATTTGTTATTTTTGTAATTTAGAAAAAAAAGGTCTGATTTTACATCAGTCAGTATCAGACGTAGCGCTATGTACTTTTGTACGATTTCAGCTGATCTCTGATAACAAATGTGCGGGCGATCTTGGTTTAAATATCACAACTTCGTGATTTTCTACGTCTTTTATAGTAATATTTGTAATTTCGTTACATCGGCATGCACCTAAAATGCCCAAATTAAGAATAACCTGCAACAAAAACAAAGTACGTTATAGCTTACGTTCACATAGGTAATTTTCCTTAAAAAAAAGAGGTTAATATTATCAAGAGTAAAGCTTACTTTGAGGTGCAGATACACTCTGTCTGGTGCTTCAAACAAAAACATTTTTACGTTTGATGCGGTGACAACTTTTTACATTTGTATCCACCCGACTTTGAGCATTGAAGTCAGGTTTGCATACTGTTTTAAATTCACGTTATGCTTCATTAAAACTGTGCACTTTAGCATTGAATAGATGACCCATAGCGTTATCGGCTTAACTTTCTTGGTGAGTTCGCTGAAATAAGCCAAAAAAACGTTTTCGAATAAGGATTTCGATTTTCTTTCATTTTTCCATTGATCAAAATTTTCATAGCTTTTCAAATATTTTTCTTTCGATTTTGGCGGTAACAAGTTTTCTATTACGGCTCTTGCCGCCTCTTGATAGTCCTATTTGTCCTTGACGCGAGAGTACATTTTATTAAGTTCTGTTTTTATACTATTGCCTTAAAAAAGGAGTATATTGTTTTCAGGGTTCATGTATGTATGTATGTATGTATGTGAGTTTGTATATTCCACCATAACTTCTATACGCCTGAACCGATTTTGATAAATGAGGTATCGTTAGAATCCCTACCTTATTCTGGGTAACATAGGCTAGTGAAAGGACATGACCAGTAATTGCCCTCCGATTCGGGACAATGGACAGGATTTCCGTTTTTACAGTAAGGTTTAAAAATTCAAAACGAAATTATTATGGATTTATTATTCCAAATAAGGTCAGGGTTCAAATGACAAAAAAAAACAGTACGTTTATTGTTTAAATCTTGAGCGTCCGCTTTCCTCTTTAAGCACTACTCCATTTTGACGTTCCATTATATCCATGCCTAATAATAATCTTGTAACCCTACATGAATACCATTTAAGTACCTTAGTCATTATATTATGAATTATTTATTTTTGATCAATTAAATAGTAATGAAAAGGAAATGTATGTTTTGCTTATAATTATTTTTATTTTTTGACAAGTCTCAAACTAATTGATCGAACAAAGCAT